>CM066040.1:89164430-90364430 GCA_033557465.1 Ichthyophis bannanicus
AGGCCTGCCACTAGGCAATTTGCATGCTTAACATACCCCCGTACATGTTACGTCTGGAGCGTCTGGGACCCTGTGCTGCACTACAACAACATCACCAGGCCCTTGACAGCACGCAACATGGGCCCCAAGGTGTACATGCACTGTTATCTGCCCACTGGGGTCACCCCCAGGAGGGGTGGGCGGTGTGAGATAACCTTAGCTGTCAGCCACATGTGGGAGTTGTGGTTCAGCCCTGGGGATGTTCTGGGAACTGCGTTCACACCCATCGCTCATTGTCATGAGCACTGCACTGGTCACATGGCCATGGTGTGTGTGCCCGTCTGCTCTACCCCAACATTGTCTGTCTGCCTGTATGCATCCCATATCTCTTACTCATTGTGTATCCCCTGGTGTTGTTGCAGTCACTCCCACACCCTCCAGCCACCCACACCATGGACACCGATTTGCTATCTGTCTCAGATAGTACCGGTACATCTGATGGACGTTGTTGTTTTTGCGCAGACGGTATATCCCTGTGTCTGTGCCTCACATCACGTACATGGTGCATGTCCTGTGTGTGGCCATGGCCTACACCTTTTTATAAAATGTTTCCTTACAGCACAATATGTATTTCATTAGTACAGTTTGTACCATGCAAAGGGAATTTTGTGTGAGATGTGTTGCATAGTTGTGCATGACAATGGTTACCCTCCACAGGTATCTCACTGACCACCATCTCTTTCCCCACACAGGCATTCGTCAGGAACTTGCAGCTATACGGCATACAGGTGAACACCTCATACAGGAGGTGGGGCATCTGCGCCACGACATTCCGAGAAATGCCATTGGGGAGGATGTGTTGTGGCCATGGACTGCATCCAAGCTGCCCTGGGAAAGGATGGCACCACCGCCCCCGCCGCCAACACCGCCACCACCACCACCACCCCCGCCACAGGATGACCGGGTGTGGCCAGCTGCAGGGGGACCATGTCCTTGCGGAATGGCAGACGTGGGAGGCCACGCCGTCGTCAATAGCACAATACATATTACGGTGACATTGCATACCTACTACGTCTCAGTCCAATTTGTTTTCCTTTTATACCATAGGTTGTGTGCAACATGCATGCCTTGACCGTGGCCAGAAGAGTTGAGACCCGGACCGTTGTTGCCGGGGTGTTCATACTGTCATGTTATTACTGCACACATGCCATTGCCTGTCATTCCGTAAATGCATACGATTTGTTCATTGCCCCTTGGCCTGCAATACACCGAAGTACACATAGGCCCAATAGCACATGTTGGCCAGCTCCAGGGTTACAGCAAACACTATCTTGGGCATTCCACGTTCCCACCCCCTTATACTGTGCACATTGGGGGAGGCTATGTGCCCATTGGCCCTGTCCTTGGCAGGGATGTCATGCGTGTCCCGCCCCTCCATGGCACACATGTGTCAGAGGCACACATGGGTGTCAGGTGTCTGTACGATGCTGCTCTGTACCAGCCAATTGGTGTTGCGACAGACACATCCCTGTGACATGACTGTTTAGGTGGGAGATATTAACAGCAGCATTACCTGTGGCTACCCATGGTCCCATTTCTATGCACACATGTTTATCCCACAGCTACGCATGTGGTGCTGGTAACATTATGATGGCCATGGCTACGTTACATGTCCAACCAGTGTATGGACCTGTCCCATGCTTGCGTACATGTTGTGTGTGTGAGGTAACACGTGACCAGTGAGGCAGGGTCATAACATTTTTATTGACAAACAATAAAACACACAATGGGCAACATGCCCAACATTAACAGGTGCATAACGTGGGGGCGGGGGAAACACAGCGCAGCAGAGGGCACACAGGGGCATCACAGGTGCCAGCCATGGTACCTGTCACGCTCTTCGGCAGGTGGCCATCGGGCTGGCGGATTCACCACCTCAGTGGCCACCGGCCGGACAGCCCCCATCAGACACTGCAGGGCGTGATACACGACAAGGATGTCGCGTCGTACGTCATCCAGGGCCACAAACACATCGTGGATACACCTGCCAGCACACAGACACACATTGGCTGTGGTCTGTGTGCTGGCAATTAGCATGAGGTGTGCCAGTGGCCCTGGATGCCGCACGATCGTGCACACGTCCCGTGCCGTGCAGACGCCTGCAGTGCCGGACTGGTGCCCCGGTGGCCCTCTGCTGGGCTGTGTTCCCCCCCACCCACCTCCAACCCCTCCCCGCTCCCTCCACTCCCACCCCCCACCCTCCCTGCCCAGACAATCACCCCAACTCCCCCCTCCCTGCCCGCGCCCCTGCCCCCGTTGCCCCTCTCCCTGCACCCCCCCATTGTCCCCATCTTGGCGCTGCCCCTGGTTAGGGGTGTGGCTGCTGCCATCCGCCTCGTACCCCCCACATCACTGGAGGAGGACACCACCACCACATCTGCCCTCTCAGGGCCTGCATCTTGCTGCTCCTGCTGCCTGGACACATCCCTCTGGCCTGGTCATCCTCCTCCTCCTCCTCCTCCTCTGTTGTGCGCCGGGTGGTGGGCCTGCGTAAACAGTACGCAGAGGTGTGTGGGGAGGGGCGTCGCTGGCATCACTGTCTGTGAAGGATGACATACATCAGGGCACGTCCATGTGTGACACATACCGACTGTGCAGATACAGGCGAGAGACAGGCTGGTGGCCCTATGGCCCACCTGAACCTGTGATTTTGCCCTCCAATACTCACCATCGTGGCGGTGCTCCTGCTCCCTGCAGGCACGTGCCAGGAACTCGGGGTGGTACTGGCGAAGTTCGCGCCCCTTCTTCCTCAGGTCCTCCACCTGTGGATATGCAAACGTTGTCTGGTGTCAACACATACCACCTGTCACTGGGGCTATGGGTAAACATACTTTGCCTTGTCTCGCCCGCATCATGCTTCTCCCACACCCCTGCTGTTTGTATGCCAATGATGCGGGCGAGACAAGGTAGAGCATAGTAACGCGCCTCCAGCAGTCAGTCCCTCCCATATGTGCGAATAGGTTAGCACATAGGTGTCACAGCGGTATGACATGAGCATAGCGTACATCCACCTGCACTGTCATGTAGGGCAGCACACAACAGCATCACACGGTGACTGCATGCTGCTCCTCACCCATATCACCAGAAACACCACACCACAAACGGTGGACTGGTGGGAGTGACAGTGAGAGACATGGGTGGAGACGAGTGGCCATAGGTGGGACGTCACAGAGACAGAGGGGATGAGGGGGGGGAATAGAATCACCTAGGGGACATGGTGTGCATTGCAGGTCATGTCCCTGCTGTGCAATGACAGCAGCTGTCAAAGGTGTGTGTGTCTGATGTTTCCTGGAACAGGCAGGACATGGTGACCGATGGAGGTGACCAACTCTGAGCCATTGCCACTGTCTGATTCCCACAGTGTGTGTCCCCTTTGGGGCAGCTCACCTACACAGTAGGCTTCTGGGTCACCCCCTATGGGTGTTGCCCGGTGACGGCCATGTGTGTACTTGGTGTTTCACAGCATCATCATGACACATCGCATCCCTATGTGTCTGTGCCCTCATGTAGTCTCAGTTAGGTGCATATTGGGGCTGTGTAATACACAACCCGCCTGTTGCAGTGCCCCCCACTTGTACCCCTTGTAAGCTAGCTTGCAAATCTCCCACAAGGCATGCTGGGGTTATATTCTGGGGTTTTGTCCTCACGTTGTGTTGTGCAGGGTGGGTGTGTTTGGGTCTTTTGCATGGGCCACCTCCCATGGTTGACAGTGTCCAGGCCTCCTATGGTGTGTCGCAACACACATGCATGCGGGGACATGGGGATCATGAGCTGTCCATATCTGTTTCAGTTGTTTGCAGGGGGGTGGGGATGTACCTGACCAGGTGCTGGGATGTCCTCTGGTTGCTATTACTACTGTACAAGCTACGGCTGGGTGTTTTCCAGATGTGTTCTAGTGTGGAACATGTACATTTCTCCACAGGTAGAGCTGGGTGTGGGGCATGATGGCCATATGACTGCTGGGCTAAGTTTGTGCTGCACAGTGTGTAGTCATTGTTGGCCTTCCATTTGCTGGGTAGTACTGTTTGGCCCCCCTGGCCAGGACAGACCTGTCAGCATCCACCTCATGGATCCTTGCTGTCACTTTGTCCATGACAGTTAGACACACATACAGTGGGTGTAGCAGACATTGTCGTGTGACAGACATGTCACTTTCGGCGGCATATGCCACAATGTCAAGGGCAGGGACTCACCCTATGTGTCCACACAAGCCCAATGATACCCTGTTGCCATCATTTGCCCTCGAAACACGCATTACTGACAGGCGCTACCCATACCTCCCCCATGTCATATGGGAGGGCCACATCTAGGTGCTCTACATGTTCGTCAGACGCCATCCACGCCGTCCCCTGCAACATTGTTTGGGGTCAGTATCCTGTGTGAGAGCAGGGATCCATGGCACACACGGCAGCCAAGGCAGCACTGTTCATACGCCACTAACAGAGTGTCTGACGACATGTAATCTGTGACATTGTGTTGTGAGCATAACCGCCTACACCACAATGGGGTGCACAGGGGGCTTTCAATTTGGCACCACAGGGAACGTTTAACGCTGCATAGTTATTATCTCAATATGTGCCATGTGGGTAGGGTTTGGGGGGTATATCCCCTCCTGTTCAGGGTGTTATCCTGTATGTCTTGATGTCCAGCCAGGGTGACACCCTCCCTTGGCGTATGTGGATATTGATTGGTTGTCAGCCTCATGTCCCCTGTGTTGTACCTCATTTCTGACTGCAACTGAGTGGAGCATGGCCACAGGCCATGGCAGCCCCCAGTGTGTCTGATCGTAGGGTGGGACAAATTTCCTTTTTGGACATGCAGGCACCCTCTTGCAAATTACATTACTCTACTCTGAGCTGTCCCATTCACTAGGCACCTAGGTGGATTGGACATATATTGTCCCTGTGGTTTTTGTGAGCGTGCGGTTTGGGGACACAGGTGCGTAGTGCCAGAGGTTACGTGGAACCAATGTGTCCCGCACAATAAACATCTGCATTGATGGTCCATATGCCCATGCTGTGCGCCAAAACATTGTGTGTGCCAGTGACACAATAAGTGTGGCCTGGGGTGTTGTCCGGTGCCCTGGTGTATTAGGGATAGCTGCAGGCCCGCGTCTTTGGCACATCAATGTGTGTGCTAGTGACACCTGCTATGCCGTTGCAGTTGTCATGGACACATCCCATGCCCCAATGCACAGCACGTGGTGTTATGACGCATGTCCCGACTCCCCACTGGTATTGTGGTTACTGACTCACTTTGTTGGGCCTGGTGGTCACACCAGAGCTGTTTGTGACAGACTGCATTTGTCAGTGCCACTGCCAGGGCATCCCTATGTTGTGCAGTTTGTGGCCCTGTTTTATCTTGCCTCATTTTGTTGGTAAAGATTTGTTGCACAGTACACTTGGCGCTCCAAAGGGGAAATGTCTACCAACACAGCCACATTGGGGGGTGGGGGGGTGGTGGTGCGCATGGCTGGGCGGCTCGGTCAGACACCTCCCCTGGATGCCATCCCACTGGTCACGCATGGTGACAGGTCACATGTAGGCCCTTGGCATTCAGCACACTAGGCATGGCTGACAGTGACCAGAGAGTAATTGGCACTCCTGGCTCATGTCCTCCGGCACATGGTGTGTTCTCCATGCTGATGGCATGGTTTGGCCCTATGCATACATAGTGGAGCAACGTAATAGTGTCATTCTCACTGTTCCCCTGGTATTGTCTGTGGATCATGTCTACACAGCTACTAGTGCTGGGGTATCAGATACACCAGTGTCGCCGTTAGTGGGGACCTCAGCAGAGACACACACAGGGGTTGCTTTAACATGCAGGTGTATTGCACTTAGACGGACACAGAGATGACATATTTGCGTGACATTATGCACTGGGGAGCAGCAATTGGGGTTTGCATCAGGGCAGGCCACATGAGCTGTGGGGTACTCCCATATGCTTTTATAGTGGATGGTGGGGAGCAGTCGCATGCTGTCTTCCACACTGCATCTCAGACAGATATGGGTCACGGCATTCATGCTTTTTCCAGGTGATTACCTGTCCCCAGTGCCACATACATGCCTCAATGTGGGTGTGGACATGTGTGCAGTGACACCTATGTGCAATGTCCGTGTCTCCCTGAGCGCATGGGGATGTTTCCCTTTGGCACCCTTGACAGACATGGCTTTGCCATGCCTCATTTGTTTGGCCAATGTGCATGTCCATGCAGAGGCCTTAAAACCAGTAGGTATTACCTTAGATACATGTGTGGTCACATTATCTGTACATGTCATGCACTCCAAACGCAATGGCACCCTGATCTACCGGCAAACATGTTTGTTCTCACATACATGTGACATTGGGTGGTTTGCCCTATGCACCGTGGCAGGGGGCAGGTCCATGATACGTGGATATCTACATGACCATGGATGTCCTTACCTGACCCACCACATGAGTTGTGTGTCCTGTATGTCATAGGGCTACTGATAGCTACATCAGACCTACCTTGCCGACTGTTAGACACAGCATACTGGCGACGGTGGACATGCATCTGTCACCTTCCAGCCTCTCCAGTGTTGTTATGTTCCTCTGACCTGTGTCCTTGAGGGTTATATGAGATGTGCCTGCACACACTACGGGCAATGACACATTACACGGATATGTGCTTTTTCTGCCCCTGTACATGTGTGGATTATAGGCTGTTGTGTGCAACCTGGATGTGTGTCTGGAACCCCCCAGGGGCATCTGTGAGGTACATGTACAGAAAGGGTCATTGTGCCTGGGTGCTTTTGGGGAGGAGAAACCTAATTCTGCATACATAGCTGTGGACATGTCCCTCTCGCAAGGCTTTTGACGTCCATCTCGAGGCTAATGTGTGATAGATGTTGTTGACGCACATCCGTATCTGCATCTACCATAACATGTCCATACGTCTACAGTGCGTGTGTTGGACTATGTGCCACATAGAGCGAGTGTGAGGTGCAACCAGACCACTATACCCTATGTGACAGATCAGACTAACATACCCTCTGTTACAATCAGCTATCAGCCACCAGGGTCTTGGGTGTCCTAGGGCACATCATCACCAAGATACAGCATTGCAATATGGTGACACCCTGGACGCCATGTGCATGAGTCAGGACTGCATGAGGTACAGATGATTGACTTAACGCCATCCTCACCCTGCACCATATCACCAGGGTGACTGTGGCACACTGTGATGGGCTGGGCAGACAACTGGGGATTGGTCGATGTGTTAGCCTACACTGGCACATCCATACAAATCTCCAGGGTGATTGAGAACCCACTTGGATGGCCTCTCAGCACTCCTGGAGGTAAGGGGGATGCTTGCAACTGCAATAGGACACAGATCCATATCTCCAGGGTGCTGGAGGACCCACTTGGATGGGCTCTCTGCACACCTGGAGGTAGGGAGAAGGGTTCAAACTACATTAGGACACAGATCCATATCTCCAGGGTGCTAGAGGACCCAATTGGATGGGCTCTCTGCACACCTGGAGGTAGGGAGAGGGGTTCAAACTACATTAGGACACAGATCCATATCTCCAGGGTGCTAGAGGACCCACTTGGATGGGCTCTCTGCACACCTGGAGGTAGGGAGAAGGGTTCAAACTACATTAGGACACAGATCCATATCTCCAGGGTGCTAGAGGACCCACTTGGATGGGCTCTCTGCACACCTGGAGGTAGGGAGAGGGGTTCAAACTACATTAGGACACAGATCCATATCTCCAGGGTGCTAGAGGACCCACTTGGATGGGCTCTCTGCACACCTGGAGGTAGGGAGAAGGGTTCAAACTACATTAGGACACAGATCCATATCTCCAGGGTGATAGAGGACCCACTTGGATGGGCTCTCTGCACACCTGGAGGTAGGGAGAAGGGTTCAAACTACATTAGGACACACAACCCTAGCTCCAGGCTGATAGAGAAGCCAATTGGATGGGCTCTCTGACCTCCTGGAGGTGGGGAGGAGGGTTCAAACTACATTAGGACACAGATCCATATCTCCAGGGTGCTAGAGGACCCACTTGGATGGGCTCTCTGCACACCTGGAGGTAGGGAGAAGGGTTCAAACTACATTAGGACACAGATCCATATCTCCAGGCTGATAGAGGACTCACTTGGATGGGCTCTCTGCACACCTGGAGGTAGGGAGAGGGGTTCAAACTACATTAGGACACAGATCCATATCTCCAGGGTTCTAGAGGACCCACTTGGATGGGCTCTCTGCACACCTGGAGGTAGGGAGAAGGGTTTCAAACTACATTAGGACACACAACCCTAGCTCCAGGCTGATAGAGAAGCCAATTGGATGGGCTCTCTGACCTCCTGGAGGTGGGGAGAAGGGTTCAAACTACATTAGGACACAGATCCATATCTCCAGGGTGCTAGAGGACCCACTTGGATGGGCTCTCTGCACACCTGGAGGTAGGGAGAAGGGTTCAAACTACATTAGGACACAGATCCATATCTCCAGGGTGCTAGAGGACCCACTTGGATGGGCTCTCTGCACACCTGGAGGTAGGGAGAAGGGTTCAAACTACATTAGGACACAGATCCATATCTCCAGGGTGCTAGAGGACCCACTTGGATGGGCTCTCTGACCTTCTGGAGATATGGGTTATGTGGGGTTGAGTGGCTCTCTGGACCCCTGAGGGGAGGGGGATGTATTATACCACATTTGTATACGATCCCTGGGCACATGTGTGCGTCAGGGCCCTTGTGCTGAAGGTTCCACGACCCCTGATGGTTGCCCCTATGTGTTACCCTCCAGATGCAGATACCGCCATCAGCACATGGTGATTCTGGACACTCCTTAGGCAGATGGTTGGCCTAGCTGTGTTACAGTGGTCTGTAGTGTATCAATACCAGCAGCTGTCATGACGCCAGGGGGTCATCATGCCCTCTGTGGCCACATGGATCTGGAATTGGCTACATGGGCAACCACTCAGATGTGTTACACAATGCATATGGCATGTGGTTACCCTGCTACACGTACTTTATCTAGACTACTTACACACAACAGCATGGACAGCTGACATTAACCCTGTCTGTGTATATGGTTTTGTGACCTGTGCCCATTCACTTACCTCACGTGGGTGGTCTGCCTCACGATTGAAGCGCCTGGTCACCCTCTCCCAGGCCCTCAGCACCTTCCCCATGTTTCTCCTCCTGGAGGGCCCTGGGAAAAGCCGTTTTTGTGTTGGCCCAATAAGGGAGGCCAGGAGGCACAGCTCCCGATGGCTGAATGCAGGCTTCCTGCTTCTCGTCGCCATTTTGTTTTGTGGGCGTGTAGACGCGCGAACGCTAAGGACGCAACTTCCGCATTTGCGCGTATCGGAGCACGCACGTGCACGCCGCATGGCTGCGGCCCTCATCACTGCTTGCCCTTGCGTTCCGCATTGCTGCGCGCCAGAAAAGTGCAAAGATTACCGGCACGCAGCATTCATACACATTTCTTATATTTAACAATAGAAAGAGGTTTCATGTTCTTGGCATACTCACATAGCTACAAGGTATCTCTCATGTCCCTATAACAGACTTTAATTATTGTGGATTTCACTTGTTCACACAGTGTGGTCTTGAACCTCTGGACACATATGCACTGATTCCTGGGCCATTGTCAGATGAGGTGTGCTATGTGTGTCACATAGCAGGTAGTGCTCTGACACTGATAGCAATGGGTGCAAACAGACCATTAGCATCAGGGGTCAAGCAACCTGGTGATATGGGATTATGTGTGTTAGTGTGCTATGTTCTGTGGTGACTCACCATGTACAGACAGCAATGATGTGGTGGTTGCCATAGGTGTTTTGAGGGGGTTCATATATGTGCATTACACACGAAAAGTAGGTTGTGTGTTAGACATTAGGGGGCAATGTGGTCAGCATGTCACCACAATCCACATTAAACTTTGGTATATCTGCTGGCATACAGTCCTGGGGGCTGAGATATAGCGCAATGGTGGATACATTGGCTGCTTAACCTGGCATCATGGGTTACATCTTCCTTTTGCGCTCTGGAGTGCCTGTCTCAGGCAGCTCACATTATCATACTTTGTTACAACATTGGGCATGGTGCTTTCCATGTACATCTATGCTGTGCACGGCATATATTTTCATACTTTGCAACATTATTACTTGGCCCAGAGCCCTTTCTGCATTACAGAGGTGCTGCTGGTGGCAAGACACTCACACTGCTGCATACATCATGTGTCATACACCATTCTCACTGATGGGGCAACACAACCCTGGTAACAACAACACACAGTCTGCATGATTGCCTCTTTGGCCAGCCAGGCATCTGTTGTTAGCAATCTAGCTGTGGCCCACACCTAACCTTGCTGCATGGGGAGCCAGAGGTTGCATACTTCCATAAACAGTGGGTTTATTGGTGAGTGCAGCCAATGACAAGTCCATGACTGTGGGCTACTGGTGGTTGTTTGGAGATCCTCACAGTGCTGTCAGCAGCAGGTGCTCCACAGACCACCTTATAGGGTGTACCTGGGTTAATGCACTGTGATGGTGTTTAAGTTGCCAGTACTAGAGGACATTACCCACGTTCCAGGCCTGACAGCCCCCATGGACCTTGGAAAAACATTTGCCTAATGTGACACTGCCTTGTTCAATGTATGTTGGTTTTCTGAACGTTTATCCGCACTGCTGCTGACTGGTGGAGTCTGTGGGCCAATGTCAGGATATATAAAATACTTTCCTAGTACAACCACACTTTGGATTCGAACCAACAACCTTTTGTTTCTGAGGCATTGCAGTCACCACTGGACTACAGCTCTGGGGCTGTGATGAGATATCTGGCTGTCTGCAATATAACCTATGCAGACTTTGTGCTGCAGTTAACAGGGTGGGGCCAATCCACTCACACCCATGATGCACTGCACATGCACAGCAGCAGTCTACTAATGGTCCTACGATAGGGTGTGCAACCACACAGCACCTGGGCATATTTTTGGGCACGGACCTTCTGTGTTGCAGGTACAGAGTGGGTACAGAACCTCACAGTGTGTGTGGCTTGTACTCACCCTGAGTGTGAGGTGAGACACACAGCACCTGTCCTGGCTGGGAACGCCAGGAACATCAGATCAGCTTGTCAGACGATGTTTGATAGGTTGACACATCAGACACACATACAGTCCTCCTTCAAGCATCTGTATCTCCCTGACCCATCTGGGCTACAATGCTCACCCAAGGGTGCATATCCTTTGTGGGTGCCCTGCCCTTCCTGATATATGTGAAGGGGTTGTGGGGGTAAGGGAGATTTCTGGCCACATTGGCTATTTGTGTCTGACCACCTGAACATCCCTGTCAAACACAGTTTGCACAATATTACGATATGCACATTCTGTAGCCCAACTACGGTGCTAGCAGTTGCAAGCAACCTCATTCTGCCTGTCGTACACAGACCCTACAGGTCACTCTCTGCAATTTCGAACATATCCATATGTCTAGATCAGGCAAACAGACAGTAGAGGCAGAGTCACACAGCTCAACCAACACCATCTGACATTTTGCAGCAGAGGGCACAGTGTGTGCCCAGCTACTGACCCTGCAAGGTGTTCCAGCCAGACACATGTTAACTGCTTTCAGGCCGCTTGACAGTCCATGGTGCATGCTACCAGGGAGACTCTGTGCACCCATAACTGGGATGTGAGCACAGCCACCATGCAGTTGACTCAGTGATTGGGCCCCATATATACAGGACCCATAAAAATCACATAAGAGAACTACTGTATGGCAATATGTTGTAACCTAGCCATGGCGTGGTCACTGATCGGTCGGGGTGAGGGTTACCTCCTCACAGTACATGCTATGGGCACCATGTCTGTGGAGGTGATGGCACAGCACAACATGGTCCTAGGCATGCACATTTGCCCTGTGTAGCTGCATCCTGCTCCTGCCACCCTGTCTGTTCTATACCCAGAGTACTTTGCTCCTCATTATGCACATTTGCAGGCCAATACTGGCAACGGTGCTATCATTGTGGGCTGTGGGAGGTGTTGGCAGCCGTCACACACTGGATCAACAGACACACACTCCCAAACCTAGGACAGCATTGAGACGATGTACTGTTATGTAGGAGCAGAGACCAACGCAACAGTAATGGGCACACTGGGGGTATGGCAACGTTGGGGTACACTTTTGGTGAAATGTTCCAGGCTGTTAATCTCTGGAGGGCACATGACCTGACACACGTTGTACATACATCTGAGACGTTGGTCTGTTACAGCTCGATGATCTGCTTATGCTTGGCATAGGCATTTCTAACACTCACTGCTCATACCAGGCTTCTGATATATGTGTGATGTATCGCCATGTGTAGCGTGTGATTGGTAATGTCTGCACATGCTAGTTTTTGGAGGGGCACACAGGGCCTGACATCCTGCCACTGCATTGGTCCTCAGATATTAGGGCCTGCAGGTGCAGGTGTTTCTGCCCCTGTTGGCCACTGCTCTACGGCAGATTTTCAAAAAGCCAGTCAATATGGCACACACACTGGTCAGGTTTTCATGATGTCCGTGATGAGTATGCCTCTCAGACAGATGCATACCATGGTGGTGTTCACTTAACTTGCAGCACACGCATCTTTATTGGATACATCAGCGAACATGAGTGTTCTTTGTCCCTGCATGGCTGCATTTGGGGGACTGTGCTGTGGGTGAGGCATATGTTTATGTGGTGTGGGCTGTTTATTGTAAAATATGTTGTCTTGACCAACGCTTATGTCATCAGCAGGGGAATTCCAGTCTTTACTAACAGGTTTTCTGCATGGAAAAGAATATGGGGAGTGGGATGGCAGGTGCCCCAGCTAAGATTTGAACCTGGGGCCTTCTGCTCTTGGGGCACTTGCTATGTGTACTGCACCACCGTCTTAGCACAGCAACAGTTCATTCCCGGGGGTGTTCATGGCTGTTTGTCACACAGTGGCTGTCTGGTGATGGTGGCTAGGGCAGCATCTGCTGTGGTGCAGCAGCCACTGCCCCCTCTGCCAGCAGTAGGCGTCCAACACCATGATAAAGTGGCCTTATATTGGGGACAGCATCACAGCTAACTGCATTGTGTGTACTCTGCTGTAGCTGTTGTACATTTCTGAGGGGTATGAGCTACTTATGGTAAAATAGCAATCCTCAGAACATGCTTTTGTTCTCTGCAGGTGGGGTTTTTATTCCCTATAACGGTTTACTGGTAGATAAAATATGTGCACTGTGTTGCCGGTGGCCCCAGCTGGGAGTTGAACTTGTTATCTTTGCCTCCACAACACACTGGCTGTGTCCCCTGCACCACACTGCGGACACAGAGTCAATGTAGACCCTGCAAATAGCATGTCTGCTTGTCCTAGCGGCCCTTTCTGTTGTGGGCCACTGCACCCACGTGTCAGGGGCTCTGGCTCCATCTTCTCTGGCCACCTGCCACTGACCCCACTGATACCAGTACACCTCTGCTAACATGCTGCAGGCCCTGCTAGTGCTGGTGCCACTCAGTTGTTGAACATCCACTGTGCATGTACGCAACTCCCTATGCTGTGCATTATGGGTTTGGGGTGACTACCTAGTCCTCCACACATCCCCACAAATCACACATGCTGTTGTGCAACATGTGCATGCCCTAGGGGAAATCACCATTGGTGTGGGGACACCTGCTCTCTCCTTCATCAATGTTGACTCATCCACATGTTATGCTGCATGAGCCGGGAACCCTTCCAACATGCCTATTTTTTAGCCCTGCCTTTCTTGAGAGTGTATGTTGATGTTTCACATTGCTGTGACCATTAGCCAGGTTGGTCGTCTTGTGTGGTACGATCAAGTAGTTTAGCAGCCCTGAGCGACACACCAGTCCTGGGAACAGTACAGGCATGGGTATGTTACACATAGCTGTTGGGGGTCACCCACCCAGGATGTACACACTGTCAGACAACAGACCTGCTGCACACATAACCCACATCTGAATGATTGTCATGTGGTGCTCAATGGGCAGAATGTACTGAGCATCTACATCCATATTTCACTGTGTTCAATGAAAACATTAGATAGCTGTGTACCATGTCCCCAGGTGTGGGGTGGCATTGGTGACGTATGCAACTGCTACTATTGGGGGTTACAGGCAGGGCCCACTGTCCTGCCTTTCCAGGATGCATTGTGCAATGCGGCCTGTGGGTGTGGGTGTGTCAGGGCCTGTTGGCTGGTGCTTTTCATCGGGCCTTCCCACATCATGTCATGGTGTGGCAAACACTGTTGTGGTTTTATGCTGTCCCTCATGGATATGCATGTGCTACATCTGCATGACATGAGGGTGGTACATAGATATGCAGCACAGTCATTTGTATTAGAGGCAGCATGGAACCTGACTGGTGTGTGGTCCTCCAGGACTGCATTTGGGATACTCTGCTCTAGGTGATCACCCTGTTCATGGTGTCTGTGCTTGGGATGGTAAATGTTAGGGGTTTTACTGATGCCACTGTCCTCTGCCTTAAAGGTTTTGCTTACTACCACGGTTTATTTGTGTGTAAAATATGTGGTCATGATTGGCAATATCCCCAGCCGAACTTTGAACCTGTGACCTTCTGTTCTTTCATACACTTTCTGTGTACACTGCACCACCGTGTATCCACAGCTTGGCTGAGTTCCCTGGGATGTCCATGACTGTACATCCAACAGGGCCTGTCTGTTACAGTGGACGGTGCCAGCCTGCACCTGGCTAGTCAAATGTCTGCTGTGGCTGGCAGGCACTTCCCTCTACACCATCTGTACAGTCCCACCAACATGCTAGCATGTCCTTCTCTTAGCATAAGCATATGGCCTGATTGAGTGGAGCCACTCCAGGACTGCATTTGGGCGACTCGTATGTGGGTGATGACCATTGTTCTGATGTGTGTGCGGTGTGGGGTAAAAGAAGGATGTTTATGTTCTCTGCAATAAAGGGGTGTCTTTCATATCTCTGTTTAGTGGTGGGTAATATATTGGCATGTGCCCCAGATGGGATTTGAACCTGTGACCCTATGGTCTTACAGGTACTGGCTCTGTCCACTGCACTACACTGTTGCCACAGAGATGGCGCAGTACCTGGGGATGATAAACATGGCAGGATGGGGTCACACACCCTGCTCTGCACATTTTTACTGTGGGCTCCTTCACCCTGTCCGGTGACAAACATGCAAATAATACCCAGACATGACCACGGAAAGGGGCGATAAAATATAACCAACACGGGCTACAGTGATTTTCATGAACAAACATGGGGGACACTCCCAGGACAGCTACAAAAGAGGGGATTTTGTTTTTTGGAAGAGTCTCCGCTCCATACACCTTTCCATGGTTCATTCCTTTTTTTTGGAGCTTTCCTGGGTGTGTTTTTTCTTTGTGCCCATTGCTAGCACTGTTCCCCAGCTGAATTATACTTTTTAAAATGTTTGTTGTGGTCATTTTCGCTTTTTATTTGCACTTTTGTTCTGTGCACATGTATCACACTGCTGACGTTTTACAGGTTTCCCCGGGTTTGCTGTACATTGCTGACGGAAATGGTTTCTCTTCCCTTTAAATGCTTTCTACCGCGAGTGTTTCACTCGCGGTAGTTTCTACATGGAAATTCGGCCCCGATACTGTGCGGGGAGCCTCTCCCCTCCCACTCTCCACCCATTGACCCCGTCCCTCCGCCCCTCCGGAGCCTTCCTCCGCCCTTCTTTAGCCGTTCCACGCCTCTATCGGACATTTGCGGGCCCGCACTTGTACGGGGCCCGTTAGTGTGCCGCGTACCTGTGCGGGGGTGACACGCACGTGTGCGGGGCATTTAAACGCGTTTATTCGCGTTTCAGTGCCGCGTTTCCGTGCGCTATTTTGCGGCGCGCACATTTGCGGATTTTAGTAAACATCCCCCATAGGGTTTTAAAGTTTTTATAAAAAAAGGGTTATTTGTTGGAGGGTTTTTATGAAATAGATTATTTTGCCTTCACCCAGAGATAACAGTTTCCCGCCCGAGTAGCGGATGAAGGCGCATGCGCCGGCGTTTCAGAAGACAAGATAAGTGAGTTTCTCTTCTTGGTTTCCCTCCGTAGGGCTGTGCGAGTAAATGCACAATAAAATTGCTGGATTTTTACAGTCCGTTTTCTCTTTCCTCTCCTTTTTTTCCCCCTTTTTTAAAAGACGTTTGTGTTATATTGTTTATAGGCTTTTAAGGTTCTATCAGTACTAAATGGTACACGCGGAACAGAGGCTGTCTTTTTAAACCCAAGAGGTCGGAACGGCTTTTATTTTGAGAAACTATTCTATAAGGAATTACAAATCATCCAAAGCAGTTACGATCGTAATCTTTAAGGTTCAAATCATTTAAAACATATATCTCTTATAAATATACATAAAAATATTTTTTTAAATAATTCTATAATATATTTTTTAAGAAACAATTTTTTATCCTGTAATTTTACTTAGATCTATTAAGAATATTAGACAAGTTTGTTTTACAATAGAAGAAGATTCTGTATGAGGTTTACATATAATTGCTCATTTTATTTGTTTATAAATATAAAATTATTTTATTTATATTTTTTACAAATTTATGGTGTTTATTTAATTCATGATCTTAATTTATTTATTTAATTTGAATTCATTTATAATTAAGTTTAGTTTTATGTAACATAATTTTATACTTTGATAATAATTTTAGATAATTTTGAATATATTTTAATGGTCTCCATTAATATTTTCTTTTTATATTTATATTTATTTTTATTTAATTTAATTTTATTTTTATTTTTATTTTTATTTTTTAACTCAGTTGACTATGATTATTTTATGATATAAATTTTGAATCTGCTGATGATTTGTAATTGTTTTTAGAAACACCTTCCTCCTCAATTGGATATTTGTATCAAATTAACTAGGATTTGTTCGCTCCTGCTGCTCTCTCTCTTTTTAATCATCTCCTTGTGGCGATATATACATAATTAGATATTTCTTGATAGTACAGTTTTAAGACAATTATTATTATACAATTTTACTATGATTATTATTATTTAATATTTATTATTAATATTATCTTTTTTATATATATTTATATGTTAACAATGTTATTATTATACTATAATTAGTATATATAGAGGTCCACTCTTTAATTTTATGGGTGTGTTTTTGCTTGTCACACTTATTTGATGTGTTTATATGTACCCAGTATTTTAATTTAATTTTATTAATTATTTTATTACAATATGTTTAGATCTATAGCGTTCCAACACTATTACACTATGTATTTATTATTATATTATATATCATTATATGATTTGTTCTATTTATTATTATTATTATTATTTTTATCATGTTTTTATTATGTTTTTATTATGTCTTTTATGTATTTGTTAGATGAATTTGTTTGTTCCTTCACTTTTAATATATTATGTTTCTATGTTTATAGTAATTTTGCCTTACAACCCCTGACGAAGGTTACGAAACACGGCCTGTGTCGGGTTGCCTAGGTTTGTGAGTAAATAAATTTGTCTTCCACAATCCTCACGTCTTGGACTGTGTCTGTCTCTCATCTTCACTCTGTATCCATAGATCAGATCTATCAAGCCGCCACCTGGGCCTCGGTTCATACCTTCACAGCCCATTACTGTTTGGACAAGGACTCCCGCCGGGATGCCTTGCTTGGTCAGGCTGTCCTCAAACACCTGTTCCATACTTGAACAACTCCTGCCCACCTTCCCAGGATGGATGCCTGAGATCCATACGAAGATGGCGAACCCTTGGAAGGGGATCTCCCAGGCATCTTAGCTAGGGAGTCCCCATATTTGAGGACTTATTCCTGCTTGTTCCTGGAGATAGCACAGTTACTTACCTGTAACAGGTGATCTCTGGGAACAGCAGGAATTAGTCCTCACAACCCACCCACCTCCCCTAGGAGTTATATCTTCTATTTATCTTCCTTTCCTCTCTCTATTGTCTCAGCTATAAACTCGAACTGAGGAGAGCTGGTCAGGAAGGCGGGGGAAGGCAGTGCGCATGTGTAGTGGGAGGCCCCAAAAGCTTCCTTCTGGGAAGCTGGGGAGCTTTCCCGCTCAGGCTCCGTCGGTACCGACGTACCCATATGTGAGGACTAATTCCTGCTGTTCCCAGAGATCACCTGTTACAGGTAAGTAACTGTGCTTTTTCTTCTGTGCACTTATGCCACAGAGGTATTTAAACATCTCCATCATATCTCTCCTCTCCCACCTTTCTTCCAAAGCATACATAATTGAGATCTCTAAGTCTGCCTCCATATGCCTTATGATGAAGTCCACAGACCGTTTTGGTAGCCACCCGCTGCGTCAACTCCATCCTATTCATATCCTTTTTTAAGGTGTGGTCTCCAGAATTGCACACAATATTCCAAATGGGGTCTCTCCAAGGACATACAGAAGCACCATTATCTTCTTCTTTGTTCCCTGTGCACCCAAGCATCCTCCTGGCTTTTGCCATCACTTTTTCTACCTGTTTTGGCACCTTAATATCATCAGAAACAATCTTCCCCCGTTTCGTGGACAAAAGTACTTTACCCATCTGTACTGTACCCATGGCCGGTCCATGGGTTTCTGTCTTGCGGCCCCCCCCCCCCAGCTGCTGCCGATTCCATTTAGGGGGGGGATGGGCAGCAGCAATATTTCAAAAAGCGGTGGCTGCCTAGTGGACAGACTGGCCCTCACTGTACCATTTCCTTGGATTTCTTTTCACCCAAATGCATGACCCTGCATCCTCCGGTAACAAATTCCAGAGTTTGATTACACATTGAGTGAAAAAATATTTTCACTTATTAGTCTTAAATAGTTTACTCTGTAGCTTCCTTGCATGCCCCCTAGTCTTTTTATATTCTGATGATGTAAACAATCGATCTACGTTTACCCATTCCACTCCATTCATTAATTTATAGACCTCTATCATATCTCCCTTCAGCCGTCTCTTTTACAGGTTGAAGAGCCCTAACCTTTTTAGCCTCTCTTCATAGGGGTATCCTTCCATCCCCTTTACCATTTTGGTGGCTCTTCTCTGAACCTTTTCTAATAACGTTATATCCTTTTTAAGATACTGTGGCCAGAAATGCACACAATACTTAAGGTGCAGTCACACCATGGAACGATACAGAGGCATTATAATATCCTTTGTTTTATTTTCCATTCCTTCCTTATGATACTTAGCATTCTATTTGCTCTTTTGGCTGCCGCTGCACACTGGGTGGATGGTTTTAACATGTTATCCATGATGACACCTAAATCTTTTTCCTGGGTGGTGGTTCCTAATGTGGAACCTTGCATCGTGTAACTATAGTTTGGGTTTTTCTTTCCTAGGTGCATAACTTTGCACTTGTCCACATTAAATTTCATCTGCTATGTGGATGCCCAGTCTTCCAATTTATCAAGATCCTCTTGCAATTTTCCACAATTCTCATGGGTTTTAACAACTTTAAATAGTTTTGTGTCATCTGCAGTTTTGATAACCTCACTCGTTATTTTCCCTTTTCCAGGTCATCAAAGTAGCGGACCCAGCACAAATCCCTGGGGTACTCCACTATTCACCTTTCTCCATTGGAAAAATTGGCCATTTAGCCCTACCCTCTGTTTTCTGTCTTTTAACCAGTTCCTGATCCACAATAGTACACTGCCTCCTATCCCATGATTTTTTAGTTTTGCCAAAAGTCTCTGATGCCCTAGGGACCTTGTCAAAGGCTTTCTGAAAGTCGAGATACACTGTATCAACCGACTTGCCTTTGTCGACCTATTTATTCACACCTTCAAAAAAAACATAACAGATTAGTAAGACAAGATCTTCCTTGTCTAAAGCCATGTTGGCTGTCTAATTTTGTTCTTTATGATGGTTTCTACCATTTTTCCTGGTACTGACGTCAGGCTCACCTATGTGTAGTTTCCCGGTGCACCCCTGGAACCCTTTTTAAAAATTGGCGTTACATTGGCCATCCTCCAGTCTTTAGGTATTACAGATGATTTTAATGATAGTTCACAGATTACTAATAGCAGGTCTGAAATTTCATATTTCAGTTCTTTCAACACCCTTGTATGTATACCATCCGGTCCAAGTGATTTGCTACTCTTCAGTTTATCAAATAGTTGTAAACACATCTTCCAGGTGTATCGACATTTTCTTTCAGTTCTTCCGCAGTATCACCTTTAAATACCACTTCAGTCATGGGTAACATCCCTACATCTTCCTCAGTAAAGACCAAAGCAAAGAATTCATTCAGTCTCTCCGCTTTGGCCTTGTCCCCTCTTAGTGCCCCTTTTACCCCTCTATCATCTAATGGTCCAACTGACTGACTCCCAGGATTTTTTTGCTACCAATGTACTTGAAAAAGTCTTTATTATGTGTTTTTGCTTCCACAGCAAGCTTCTCAAATTCGCTCTTTGCCTGTCTTATCAATGCCTTGCATTTATCTTGTCGGTGCTTGTGCTGTTTCCAGTTTTTGTCATTTGGCTCTCTTTTCCATTTCCTGAAAGATGATGCTTTTTTGGCAACAGCCTCTCTGACCTCACCTTTAAACCATGCTGGCAGTTTTTTGGACTTCCTTCCACTTTTCTTAAAACGTGGAATACAGCTGGTCTGGGCTTCCAAGATTAGTATTTTTAAACACCTAAGGTTGATGTAAGTTTTTAACCTTTGCAGCTGCTCCTTTTAGTTTTTTTTAACTATTTTTTCCTCATTTTATCATAGTCCCCCTTACTAAAGGAGGCAATAAAAGGAGCAACAGATAGATATGTAAGGAAAGTAGATAAAAACAAGAGGAAAAGGAAACCAAAGAAGTGGCTGCACAAATAAAGGCAAAAACCACAGCTCTCACAAATTTCAGTTCTTCCTCCTTTATCTCTTCTAAATAAATTATAGCCAGTTATGGCTATATCCCATTCATGTGACTTGTTAAACCATGTTTCTGTAATAGTCACAACGTCAAGTCACTTTCCACCATTAGGGCTTCCAGGTCAGAAACTTTGGCTAGGTTTCGAGCATTTGCACTCATTGCCTTCCAGCATTTGTTGACTGGCTTGCCTCTGTTTTGCATGGATTTTATTCTACATGCCTCTTCCCACTTGCCATTGATGTGTGGGTTGATAGTGTGGCTGTTTCCAATGTTATGTTTTTGCTGGGAGTGATGTCCTGGATTTGTTGTTCTCCATCCGTCATCCCGCTTTCCCTAGTTTAAATGCCTGTCCACATAATGCCTGAATTTTTCGCTTAGCCTTTTGTTGTTCCATCTATTTCCCCAGTCGCCTATATATCTAAATCCTTCTTTGCACCAAGATTGGAGCCATGTATTAAAGTTGATTATGTGATACAGCTTTTATGACCCCTTACCAATAACAGGTAGAACTGAGAATGCTATAGTGTTAACAATAGATTTGAGTTTCTCTCCCAGAATGTGGAAGTCCCTTTGAACTGTAGAGGCACTGTTTCAGCCAGGTCATTTGTGGATGAGAACATCAATTTTGGAGTGCTCATTTTCTGCATTAACTATGCCAACAATTTGGTTCGTATTCCTGCTGGCTGAAGAGCCAGGAAGGCATTTGACCATCTTCTGTCCTTTGTACTGTGTTCCCAAGTTGGCGCCTCTGATGGAATCTCCCAAGTAGTAGTAGTTTCATGTTTTCTGATTTTTTTTTCGTCATATTTGGTGCATTAGATTGGGCATTAACCTTCTCATTTAAGGGTGCTTCAGTTTCCATTAATCGGGAACTCTGATTTTCCAGGGCAGAGAAGGCATCATGCAGGGATATCTCTTGATGGAGAGGGTGTCTCCCTGTTACAGTTCGCAACCTATCATAGCCCACTGTGATCCATTTGTTCCTGGGCTGTTTGATTCTTTGTAGGAGTGGTGGTGAGATGTGGGAGTGTGACTGAGATGTAGGAGTGGTGAATGAGATGAATAAAGGGCAGGGTCAACAAATCAACTGAAGAGGAGGAAGAAGGGAGGGGAAAGACCCAGAGGTGGAGGAATTCAAGATGGAACTCCTAGTCCACATGGAAAAAGATGAATATGCTGGGTTCCAGGCAAGGGGAAGATTACCCAAGTTAAATTTAACACCCAAGGTTAAAAGTAGACGATTAAGATGAACAAGGCCATTTCCAGTCCAGATGCATGAGTTGTGCCCCCCAACCAGCAGATGGAGACTGAGTATAACCAGTTCTTGTGATGTCATCCTATAAGGGCTCTGTGCCTGAGCAGGTTGGCCAGTAGTACTCAGTCTCCAGCAAATAGTTGGTCTTTTGTGCGTCTGGACTGCACCTCAGGGACATTGAATAGAAGCAGGTGGCTGGCACTCAGTGGGTACTGCAGTGGCAGTTTGACAGCCTGTTGACAGTATAGTTATTTATTTGAGAGATTATCAGAAGAGATTTTTGGTCAAGAGGCAAAGGAAGCATTTGAGAATTGGAACCATTTTCTTTGAGTAGAAACAGTACGCTAGCCAGCCTGCCTTTATCGCAGTGAGCACCGCAAACTGATCAGATTAGTGACAGGCTCACATGCTCTCGGGGTGCATACCCAGGTGCCCTGGGTCCTTCCCCCCCCCCCCCCTCTGATCTGCCACTCACTGTGGTTTGGGAGCTGGGGACTGTGGTCCTACGGGCTCGGAGTAGGTGAGGTTTGTTTTTTTTCTTTTTCCTTATTGTCCCTCCAGTGCAGTCCCGACATCTGAGTTGTCAGCTCTCACCAGCAGCTTGAAGGCTGGGTATGCCATCTCTGACATCAGTGTTCTTAGGCAGCTGGCACCACCCACCAGCCCCAGTAAACTCAGTCTCCAAGCAGCTGGAGAGAGCCGATCCCAGGCTCTGGGCTCACTGCAGAGACAAATAAGGAGCACAGTTTATTATTTTTGGTTCATTGCAGGAGGAGTTGTCTGGCCTAACAAAGTTGTTTTAATATCCTAAAGAGTAAAACAAAAAAAAGAGGAAATACCCAACCCTTCAGGGAAGAAGGGGGAAAGTGGTTTCCTGGTTTGACGGCAGACGCAGTGGCTTCCGAACCTGGCCTGGGGTGAGGAGCTGCTGGCGAAAATGGGAGGCGCAGTAAGTAGCTGGTTTTTAGGCCTTGAGCTGCATTGACTTTCTCCGACAGGGGGAGACAGTAGCTGCAGGCGAAGTTACTGAAAGCCTTGGTTTAAGCCCTCATGGGTGTGAGCGGGTTTCTGGCTACCGTTGAGGTAGGATCGGGGCTGGTTCCACTTGGGGAGTGCTCAAGACTATTGCTGGGGATATTTGTCCAGCTCAGCATCTGCAGGCCGACGTGGGAAACTGCGTGACTGCCCGGAGGCCATTTCCTCAAGGGACCAGTTATCTTCCTGTTGGAAGGCAGAAGGGACTACGGATGCGGGGGTCATTTCCATTGCGTTTTCTTATGTTTAAAGGGTTTACCTTCGTCATTGCACTGCGTTTTTTTTTTTTTTAAACAAAAGTAAAAAGAAAAACAAACAAACAAAAAAGACAAGATCTCCTCAGATTGTCTGGCAGGAGGACTGACTTATGTTCAAGACATTGGCCTCTCCCTGGGGCAGACTACAGTGCCTTCCAAGGTCTGGCATTTGGTTCCCCAAGAAGTTCCATCTCTATGATGGGGTTTTGCCGTGGCTTCAAGTGGGGGGGGGAGTCACGATCCCTGGAAGACTAGCTCTTAGAAGGTGCAGGAACCTCCAGTGGTCTGCAGGGGAGTGTGCAGACCTCAGAGGGATTGTCCATGGGAGATCCAGGGGGTTTGCCAGTCTTGAGGGTGGAGGACAGGCAGGGGCTTGAGGTTCTAGAATGTAAGGGCACGGAACGGCCATCCCCCACGTCCCTCGATATCTAGGGAAATTCTTAGAGATACACCGGTGTCGGGATTTCCTCCTGAATTTATGTTGCTTATACATAAGGCGTTCTGCATGAAACAGCAAGGTCAGGACCCAGAGGGGCTGTCTGAGCGAAGTAAATGGAAAAGGCTCCCGGAGGTAGAGGACGATGCTACGGAGGCTAAGCAGTGGCTGCAGCAGGACCCCTGGAAAGAGACAGGCTCCCTCCACTTGGTTGACCAGGAAGATTTGTAGACGATCCCGACATGGGCAAGTCAGGAGAGTTGGAAGATGGCAAAATACCACAGGAAGACTCGCAAATTGTGCGAGTGTTCCGTTGAGAGGAGCTGCCGTCGCTCGTTTCATAATTGTTGTGGACTCTAAATGTGGGAGCAGGAGCATAGTTTTTCCTGTGCATAGAGCGATCAAACAAATGATCAAGGATGAGTGGGACATCCCGGAGGCCACCCTGAAAGGCATGAGGACTAGGGCACGCCTCTATTCCCTTCCAGAACAGGAGAAGGAGATCCTATTCTCCCTAAGGTAGATGCAGTGGTGTCGATTGTCACTAAAAAGACCACAATACCAGTAGAAGGCAGCATCGCACTCAAGTACGTGCAGGACTGGAAGTTGGAAACCTTGCTGTAGCAGGCCTTTGACACTAATGCCATGTCGCTTCAAGCATCAGTCTGTGGTGCATTTGTGGCTAGGGCCTGTTTGCACTGGGCGCAGAGTATCTTAGAGACTGTGGGACAAGGGCACTCTGCCCCCGGATGTAGCAAAACTGGAGTCCGGAGCAGCATACTTGGTGGATGCCTCTTATGACCTGATCAGGGGCCTAAATTAGGGGGTGGCCTCTGTGGTGGCAGCAAGATGTTACCTCTGGTTGCGAAATTGGTTGGTGGATGTCTCCTGTAAGTCTCGTTTGAGGAAATTTGCCTTTTAAATGTAAACTCCTTTTTGGAGAGGCCTTGGATAAATTGGTCAAGGACTTGGGGGACTCCATAGGAGGCAGACTTCTTGAAGATAAGCAGAAGCTGGGATAGATGGCGGGTCTGAAGAGGGGTCAGCTGCGGTATTTCCAGTGCTTTAGGGCAGTGCAGTTTGCGCCTTATCAGGTGGGAGGCATTATCCAGCCCTGGGACAAGCCTTTCGGGGGTATAGAGGTTCAGGGAGAGGTTTTTACTTACCTCTCCTCTACAGCCCCAAAAAGACACAATGAGATGAGGAAGACCCAGGTCGGCTACAGGAATTTTATCCAGCTTGGGTCTGCATCATGTCCAGTGGGTGCTGTTGATTTTCCTGTTAACTGTAATAACCAGATAAATGTAACTTGTCTGAGTTTTCTTGTTCCATGTAAACCGCGCTGATAACGAATAGTGCGGTATATAAAAAATGTTAATAATAATAATCAGGGAAGGCTATGTGCTAAAGTTGACTTGGCCCAATGCGGATGCCTTTGTGGTGTTGCCTTGCAAGGTGACAGGGGAAACTGCAAGCCATAAGGGAGACCCTCGCTCGGCTGCTGCAGTTAAATGCGGTAAAGGAAGCACCACGAGACCAGTATGGCTATGGTTGATACTCCATTTATTTTGTGGTCCCCAAAAAAGCAGGAACCTTTCGGACAATCTTGGATCTCAAGCGCATATATTGCTGTCTGTGCATACCCCACTTCCGCATGGAAATGATATGGTTGGTGATCGTGGCTGTGAGGGCAGGTGAGTTCCTTACCTCCTTGGATCTCATGGAGGCTTTCTTGCATATCCCGATTCGGCCGGAGCATCAGAGGTACCTTTGGTTTGCAGTCCCCATGGGGCACTTCCAGTCCGAGTCTTACCTTTTGGTTTTGTGACCACTCTTTGCATATTTACAAAGATTATGGTGGTGGTTACGGCGGTGCTCAGGGTGTCTTGCACATCCATACCTGGATGACTGGCTCATCAGAGCAAAGTCCACGGAGGAGAGCGTGAGGTCCACTGCATGGGTTATAGAGTTTCTGCAGGGACTAGGTTGGGTGGTCAATCTCGCAAAGAGTTGGCTGTCTCCCTCCTGGGACCTCATCTATCTTGGTGCCTGGTTTCTAGCAGACAAGGGCAGGGTAGCCCTGCCGCAGGATAGGATGCTGATGTTGCACAAGTAGATCGGTATTTTCATGCTCAAACTACCTGAAGGCGTGGCATTATCTACAACTTCTAGGGTCCATGGCGGCGACTATAGAATTGGTGCCGTGGGCACGGGCTCACATATGGCTGCTGCAGAGAGCTGTGCTCTGATGGCAGTCAGCACAGCGCCACCCGTTGACAGATCCATTACTGTGCTTCAAGGACATGTGGGTGGTGCCTCAATGGTGGCTGTGACCAAAAAGGTGTTAGTCAGCATGCCCCTGGAGACACCTGTCTGGATATCGTTAACGACAAATGCCAGCCTGAAAGGCGGGGGGCCCATTGTCAGGACCTCATAGCACAGGGGTTTTGGACCAAGGACCAGAAGCAGTGGTCTATCAGTCAATTGGAAATGTTAGCAGTCTATTTAGTGCTGCAGCAGTTTCACTCCACCATACACGGCAAGGCCGTAATGGTGTTCTCAGACAATGCCACTACTGTAGCCTATATCAATCGTCAGGGCGGTATGAGCAGCGTGCAGCTTGAGGCAGAGAGAGCCCTGCTGTTGGTCTGGGCAGAAGAGAACCTGCAAGCAATCTCGGCAGCACATGTAGCAGGCACCGACAATTTAATAGCGGACAATCTCGGTTGGGTTTGGTTGGACCCAGGAAAGTGGTTGCTTTGTGAGGAGGCCTTCATGGAAATGGGTGAGGGACACCAATCGTGGATCTTATGGCGACCTTCACTTCTGCTAAAGTGAGCTAGTTCTACAGCAGGCGGAGGAAATGGATGTCTGAAGGGTTGGATGCCTTGGTACAGCCTTGGCCAACGAATGGGCTGCTGTACGTATTTCTACCATGGACGCTAATCGGCCGTCTGGCTCAGAAAATAGAGACACATTGGGGACGGGTCATCCTCATTGCCCCAGACTGGCCCCACAGGCCATGGTATTCACATCTGCTATGGCTGGCGATAGATCAACTTTGACGACTCCCCCACAGACAGGACCTTCTTTGCCAGGGGCCGGTGTGAATGCCTCAGGTGGATCGATTCTCATTTATGGCTTGGCTCTTGAAAGGGCAAGGTTGAGCAAGAGAGGCTATTTGGCAGCAGTCATTTCCACCTTGTTGAAAGCCCGTAAGTGATCTACCTCACTCTTGTACATTCAAGTTTGGAGAAATTTCGAGGCTTGGTGTGAGGACAATAGCTGCCGCTCTCTCGGCGTCCATACTGGAGATCCTGGTGTTTTCTGCAAGCCCGGCTGGAAAAAGGGCTGTCTGGTAGTTCCCTGTGGGTGCAGGTAGCTGCAATTACCTGCTATCGGGGCAGAGTCCAGGGAGTTTCCTTAGGCGCCCATCCAGATGTCGTCCGTTTTTCTGCTGGCAGTCAAGCAGGTCCACCCTCTAGGGCAATTTTCCCCCATGGGACCTTAACCTAGCTAGTACTGTCGGTTTTGATGGAGGAGCCTTTTTGGGCACTTGGGACCTGTACATGGAAGACCGTGTTTCTGGTGGTGATATCTTTTGCGAGAAGGATTTCTGAGTTGCAAGAACTCATGTCGCGAGCCTTATCTCACCTTTTCAAAGGAGAAAGTGGAATTGCGGATGGTTCTGCCCTTTCTTCCCAAGGTGTTCTCGGCATTTCATTTGAATCAGCCTGTTACTCTACCAGTGATTGTGGGTACAGATGCGGCTTGGTAGGGTCAGGTTTGCAGCTCTTAGATTTGCTTTACGTATTGCAGCACTATCTGAAAAGAACTGACACATTTCTTAAGTCAGACCGCTTGTTTGTTTTGTTTGGGGGTCTGGAAAAATGGGAAGCGGCCTCCAAAGCCTCCTATCTCATGCTGGATTCAGGAAAACATTTTTTTGTCCTGTCTGCTATGGCGCAGACAGGTGCCAAAGGGTTTATGAGCACATTCTACCAGGGCACAGGTGGCTTCATGGGCCGAATTTAGCCTGATTCCCCCCCCCCTCGTGGACATCTGCAGGGTGGCCATCTGGGCATCCTTGCATACTTTGTGAAGTATTACCGGTTGGATGTGCAAGCAGTGGGGGATGTGAGATTCGGTGTGATAGTCATTCAGGCCGGGCTTGCGGGTCCCTCCCAAGTGTAGTACTGCTCTGATACATCCCAGATGTCGGGACTGCACTGTAGGGATGATAAGGAAAGTGAAGTTAGACCTTACCTGCTAATTATCTTTCCTTGAAGACTTCCAGTGCAGTCCTGACATCTGGGTTGTCAGCTCTCACCAGCAGCTTGGAGACTGGGTATGTCATCTCTGATGACATTGGTGTTCTTAGGCAGCTGGCATCACCCACCAGCCCCAATAAACTATTGAAAAAGCAGACTCACAGGAGCAATAAATAAGAACTTTATTTATTTTTTAAAGTTCTTATTTCTTGCTCCTTTTGAGTTTGCCTTTCAATAGTTTGCTGGTGGGTGGTGCCAGCTGCCAAAGAACACTGTTGTCATCAGAGGGGAAATTTCTACTTTCAACGATGGGTCGGGCAGGGAAGATTACTTTCCTGCTGTGGGACCTGCTAAGAAGCATCAATGAAGTAAGGATGACACAAACCAGGGACATGGTCGGAGGGTGGCTTTGACTCCTCTCGGCTTGGGTCCAAATCACACATGGCCATTGGGTAATGGAAATTATCCAGGATGGGTACATGCTAGAGTTGGCGCGACCTGTTCTTGATACCTTCCTGTTCTTTCTCTGCAAATCTGCAGTCAAGCTCTGGGTGGTAGGGTGGACATTTTGACAAGCTCGTTTGCATGAGAGTAGTACAACTGGTGACAGCATACCAGTGCGGATCCAATTGATACTTCATTTACTTCATCCCAAAGAAGGAAGGTTCATATCGCCCAGTCCTAGATCTCAAACACATCAACAGCGCATTGCAAATCCCCCAGTTTCACAAGGGAACACTGCGTTCAGTCATTGTGGCAGTGCACGAGGACGAGTTTGACTTCCTTGGACCTCAGAGGCGTATCTCCAAATCCCGATTTGGAAGGAGCACCAACGATATCTGCGTTTTGCAGTGCCCATGGGCTACTTTTCAGTTTTGAGCGCTACTGTTTGGGTTCGTTAATGCCCTAAGAACATTCACAAAGGTCATGGTCGTAGTGGCATCTGCATTGTGGTGAGAAGGGATATTGGTGCACCTGTACCTGGACAACTGGTTGATCCAGACGAGGAGAGCGAGACTGCAACCAGGAGAATGGTTTGAGTTCCTGCAGAGTCTGGAATGGGTGGTGAACTTCTAAAAGAAACACCACTGTCCCTCGCAGCGCCTGACCTACTTGGGAGCACTGTTTGACACCCAAGAGGGTCGGGTGGCCTTGCTGCCGGAAAAGGCGAGGAGGGTTCGAGAGCTTATCTGGCATTTTCTCTGGATGGCAAGGCCTATAGCATGGCATTACCTGCAGCTCCTAGGGACGATGATGACAACCATAGACTGGGTGTTGTGGGCACAAGCTCACATGAAACCTGGTTCTCCGGGGTGGGGTTGAGGACAGGGGGAATTGCAGGTTGCGTTTGCTTGACAACCGAAGGGTGCTGCGCATGTATTTGCGGAGGATGGAACCCTTCTGCTGCTTGGAGTTGGCTTTTCACATTCGGAGGGGCATGCTGTGCGGAGGCAGCATCGAAGGCCTCTATTGCACAGTGGCTGAAGAAGGCCATTGTGGAAGCCTACTTGCTGAGGCGCACTGACCTGTGTCTTGGGAGCTATGTGTCCAATTGACAAGGGCGCAGGCAGCCTCTTGGGCGGAAGCGGGAACGATTCCGCCAGGAGAGATTTGTAGAGCAACTACTTGGGTATCGTTGCACTGGTTCATGAAACACTGTTTGCTTCGTGTCTGATTGAGGGAGGAAGCCTGTTTCTGGGACAAAGAGTGCTAAAAGCCGGCCTCATGGGTCCCATCCTGCATGTGGCACTGCTGTGCTGTGTCCCATGCATCTGGACAGGACTGGAGGGATGATGTGGAAGGTGAAATTAGGCCTTACCCGCTAATTACCTTTTCTTGAATCCGTCCATTCTGCCCTGCTTCTGCCTGCTCGGGAGGTGTCCAGGATCCGTTAACGTGGAGTCAGATTGGAAGTGCCGAAGATCTCGGGTTGTTCCGTATGTTCTGGTTGTGTTCTTTTTAAGCAGAAAAGAGAGTAAGAAAAAAAAAAAAGAAGAGAAAGTAGAGAAAAGAGACCCTGTTGAAGGTCAATGAGAAGTTATGAAGCAAACAAGGGGCGTTCGGTGGAGTGCCATTACGTATGAGCAGAGAGTTCGACTGGTACTCGAAAGGCTGAAACTCTGTCAGGCAATACTGGCCAACTTGCTCAGGCACAGAGCCCTTATAGGATGACATCACAAGAACTGGTCATGCTCGGTCTCCATCTGCTGGTTGGGAGGAACAACCATTGCAACTGGAGGGATTTGAGGAAAGGTAATTAGCTGGTAAGGCCTAATTTCCTCTATAAAGGGATCATTTATTGACAATACCAGAATAAATCAAATGCAATGTTGTCAGCTATAATGCAAGAATACTACCAACTAAAGTGCAGGGCCAGAAGAAAAAAGAGAAGAATAACTGATCTCCAGGAACAAGCAGGAATGAGTCTTCACATATGGGTACGTCGGTACCGACGGAGCCTGCACGGGAATGCTGCCCAGCTTTCAATCAGAAAGCTTTTGGCAGCATCCCTCGCGCCTGCGCAGTGACTTCCCGCCTTCTCCACAACCTCTCTTCAGTTTTCGTTTTTCCGCGGAGCCGGCAGGACGTCCTCCTGTCACCGCAGAAACCTTTCTTTTTAATTGCTTTAATTATTTTAGTTTTTTGTTTTCTTGTGGTCGCGGCTGTATTTCCCGCTACCACCGGTACTGCCGGTGGTTTTTTGACTAAATTCTGTAAAACTTTTCTTCAGTTTTTTTGCCTTAACCTCTTAGGCCTACTAGGCCTTTTCATTATGGAGCCTTCTTTTCCTAAGAAGTGCATCCGATGTGGAAACACCTGTTTCTTTTTAGACACCAATAGTTGGTGTCTCAACTGTGTGGGTCCTGACCCTTTTTCCCCTGACTTGTCAGGAGATAATTTTGTGAGGAAACCTTCAGTATTTAGAGTTTCCCTCGATACCGTTTTTTCTTCGGCAGTGAGGGTACCCGGTTTCTCTACTTCACAGGATCAGGTAACCCAAAAACAGTCTGTTAAGACTAGTCAATGCTTGAGTGGTATGTCCCATGCCCAGCATGGTGACGGCTCTGGCCTTACCCTCAAGAATCCATTGGCATTACCCCTGCGGGAGTCTTCGGGCTCCAAAGCATTAAAGGGGTTTCAGGATGTTCCTGGGGCTCACCCCTCACAGAACATGCCTGAGCCATGCGCGGGGGTGGTATCCGCTTCGAGCGGTACCGAGCCTCCGGCATCGGCACCGGTGTCGAGTATTCCACTCTTCACCAGGGATCGTCATCGGGCATCCTCGGTACCTTCGGGACCGATCGATACGCACCGCATTGACTTCCCTCAATCTCAGCCATGCTCTGGGACGGTACTGGCGTCGATCGTTTCCGATACCCTAGCATCGGCATCGGGATGGATAGGTGCTCATCGGGTATCCTCGGTACCGTCGGTATCGATCGATGTCACCCAGGCTGCCTTAGTGGTATCGGCATCGCCGATACTGCCACCGGCATCGGAACTATCGAGACATGCATCGATAGTCTCGCTCTCTTCGATGCCGAGTCTTGAGTCGATATCGAGTCTCGAGGACTGCGTACCGACGCGTCCCGGAACCGACTCCTGTCGTTTCCAGATAGGTAGTTCCGAAGATCCTAGCCATAACTCCCTCATGATCTCGGTACCACTACAGCAGTTCCCGATGGCTACTTCACCTGCTGGTCCTTTATCAGTAGCGATGTTGATGCCTGTTCTTGCACCGATGCCTAGTTTGGAACCGATACCTGGCATTGGTGCAGTACCCTGTACGTCCTCTGATGCTCAGGCTCTTTCTTTAGCCTTACCAGGGATAGTTCCCATAGGAGATCAGTCTTTCCAGGCTTTTCTCCGGGATATGGCAACCTTTCTTAATATTTCTATCCCTGGTTGTGATCCTACTCATGGCTCACTGGCACAAATGGAAAATATAAACTTTCCTTTACATCCTGCTCTGCAGGATCTCCTTCTCAGGGTTTGGAAATCGCCCTTACGACTTCCTCAAGTTTCTCCAGACATTGAGGTTCGGTACCGAGTGCCACCCTCTCCAGGGTTCCAAAAGCCTCAACTTTCTCATCGTTCCCTTGTAGTGGAATCGTCACTGAGGAAAGTTAAGAGCAAGAAGAAGCATTCTTCTTTTCCGCCAGGTCGTTCTTCAAGAACACTCGATGCTTTTGGCTGTCAGGCCTTCCAAAACTCTATGCTGGCTTCCAGAGTTCTCTTATATATTTTTCACATGAGTCTAACACTCCAGGAAGTCACAGAGAAATTGTCTCTTTTGACCCCTTTTTTACCAGAGCCCAAGGCTACTGATTATTCCTTGCTCATCAATCACAGCCGGAATATATCCTGGTTCCTGTCTTGTGCTTCTATAGATTCTTTTGAGTCCGTTAGCAGATCCTCTGCTATTGCCATTGCAGCACGTCGCAGAGCCTGGCTTGAGGCTTCAGACTTGAGCAAACGGGCACAAACTATACTAGCTCATTCTCCTTGTACAGGGGAAGGTCTTTTTAATAAGGAGGCTTTACGTCAGGTTGCTCAATGCTCCCCTGACTCTTCTTCCACTAGAAACCATTCTACGCCACCTCCTTCTTCAAATAGTAGGAAATGTCCTACCAAACCTTCTTTCCCTAAGAAAAGAAAGTTTCATTCATCTCCTGCCCATCATTCGGCTGTACCTAAACAAGGGACGCCTCAACCTAGTCTGAAGTCCTCCAGTTCTGGCCAGTCTCCGCATTCCCAGCAACCATAGGGACCGGGAATTGTAACTTACACTTTACTTCTACATCTTAGAAGTTTCTTCACTGTGCTTTTCTTTTTCAGTGTACTAACCTGTCAAAAAATTATTTTGTTCAGGTACTACACACTTCTCCTCTTCTTACTCTCTAGAAGAGCAGTTGCAATTATCACCTGATAGTTTCTATCCCAACTGAACATTTTTTCCTTCAGTTGACTTACCCCATGGGTACGTCACCCTCCAACTACTTGAGGGCTACCATACTGAACTACTTCTCTGGCAAGCTCGTTCCCCAGACAGGGAGAAGGGATATCCCCTCTCTTTTCTTGTCTGTTTTTCTTTATTCAGCACAGGACAATCTCTCTGCTGTTTCTGTCAGCAGCTCTGCCTGCAGGAGTTAAGTAATTGTATTACTGGGACTTTTCCAAGTTCCAGTCCCTTGTTCAAAATTTTGTCTAGCCTCAGTAGTGATTCCAAACTATCTTGGATCCTCCTACTCGTTTAGGCTTTCTCACATTATTCTAACCATCTCCTTTTCTAGGATATGGCAACATACCTGACTTTCAGTCAGTTTATCTCATAGCTCTCCTGCACAATGCTCTCTGCAGTCTTCAGAGAAGCTTTCTACTATTAGGGCCTTGCTATAGAGCATTGACCTTGTCTCTGAAGTTCCTCTATTATTAGAGAAAAACTTATAAACCCTTCCTATACCTGTGAGGGTTCTCCACACCCCCTCTAGCCTGGGGTGTTAACACGAGATATCAGTTCTTCTGCGTGAAAATCCAAGGCATCTACCATGTCAGTGTTCTGTAGAACTCCCGCCTTGTTCCTTACAGATTCATATCTTCATCTGTTCTCACGCGAACATCACGGTTATCTCATTGGATTGCCTTCCTGCATCCCTCAACCCACGAAAATAGATTCTCTATACATATCCCAGGTGGGCTCACCCTCTTGTAGAACGCAGAATCTTTTTCTTTTATATTCCCCATGTGCAATTATGGGGCTGGGTGGTAGACATGTAGCATCTCCATATATGTCTACATACCTATATCATTACTCTGGTGGTGCTAAACCATGCCCCACAAGTAAGTAAGTAAGTAAGTTCGTTCCAGCCACACATATATATCCCTATGTATATGTGTTGGATGGGGGGCTTCTTAAGGGTTGGTCTGTCTTATACACTATCACCCTTACTGTCTATACTACATGATGTACCTCCTAGAGGTGTTAGACAGTCTGTCGCCCTACCTCACATACCATATTACGATACAGAAACCGTTAGGCACCAATAACCACTTTGGTGCTAACATCTTCCATACTTTCTTTATGTCCTTGAAGCATCAAGCTTCAATATGTTTCCTATCTCTCGCCAGCTAGGAAAAACAGTGTACATCTTTATCTTCGAGTACACAACTGTTTTCCGAGGGAATAGGAGTTTTTCCAGTCCCCCTCTTCCCGCCAGGACTGGGCTAGTTCTCCAACTCCGTCAGTCTTCTTCCTTTAGTCCTCAATGTTAATAACCTTATGCCTAAAGGAGATTTCAGCTTTTCCCATAAAGCTTTCCATTGAAGACCTGACGTCTACTCCTACCCAGTTGACACCTGGATCATCTACTACCTCCAGGTCTGGACCTTCATCCTCACTACTGAGAGGTCACCTTGAAGATTCCGCCACTGCTTATCCAGTAGACTCCATCATGCTTTCTACTTCCTACAATACAGTAGGTAAACTGCATATTTTAAGTGTACATTAAATGTGTTTTAATGCTACTCATCATATCTACCAAGGACTCCTGTAGTCTGTAGAACCCTCTAGTCCTTGACTATGCTGTTTCTTTCCTCACAGCTCCTTTATTGTCAACTCCTACCCTCCATCCCATATTGGATGCCGGAGATTCCTGGAGACAAAATGCACCCCTGATCCAGGCACTTGCATTTTTATGGGATCTCCCCCTGGCATCTCCAGCTAGGGAGTCCCCATATGTGAAGACTCATTCCTGCTTGTTCCTGGAGATAGCACAGTTACTTACCTGTAACAGGTGATCTCTGGGAACAGCAGGAATTAGTCTTCACAACCCTCCCACCTCCCCTAGGAGTTGCATCTTTTTTATTTTTTTCCTTTTCTCTCCTCGCCTTTGTCTTAGCTCTGAAACTCAACTGAAGAGAGGCTGTGGAGAAGGCGGGAAGTCACTGCGCAGGCGCGAGGGATGCTGCCAAAAGCTTTCTGATTGAAAGCTGGGCAGCATTCCCGTGCAGGCTCCGTCGGTACCGACGTACCCATATGTGAAGACTAATTCCTGCTGTTCCCAGAGATCACCTGTTACAGGTAAGTAACTGTGCTTATTTTTCCTTTGATGCGCTTTTTCCAATCATTCCTTATTATCCTGCTAGACCAGTCCAGACAAGTGGGTTGTGTTCCCCTCACCAGCAGGTTTCAATGATGTCATTTCCATTCCTCTATTCGCCTCAGCCATCAGAGGTCCCTTCAATATTTCTTTGTCTCTAGAAGATGGTGGATGGATTTTATCCTCTCTGAAGAAAATTCTGAAGACTGAGAGGAAAAGATTGATTAAATGCTCATGAACAATAACCTTGAGGGTGACTGTCTCATTTTGAGCACGACATGGGAGGTTTCACTAGAATGCAATATTTCGGTAGCCATAGGAGGAGGGAAAATTAGTTCATCTCCACGCTCTTATCATGATAACAGCCTGTTGAACAGCCACAAAGTTGGAAGGAGCTGGAAGAATGCAGCAGCCTCATTCAACCTCAATACCCCCTCCCTCCTTCTCTTTTCCTCCCCTCCCTCCTTCTCTTTACCTCCCTGCTTTCTCCCGAAGATTGCAGAAGGCTCTGAGGAATCTGTCTGCCAGCCACCTTAAATGCAGTGCTGCAAAAGCCAGTGAAACAGTATCATGGGAGTAGAGCGGAGTCCGCACAGATCCTCAGCCTGTGGCTCAGGGGGTGAGTACCAAGGCTTGACCTTGCATTGTCCTTGTTGGGGGGCTTCCAATTCCATCTGTGTGGGATGCAATTTGGGGTAGATTGCTGACAACCTTTGGCACAGTATGGGGGTTCCTGCCACTTCCTGCACGCATTAGTAGTGTGTTCTCTTCTGTGCCTGATAGTTGCACACTGTCTGTATGTGCGTTTCGCCCTAGTGCTTCTAACACATTGCAGTAAAAGCTCAGTCAACACACGCTGAAGTGAAAGTGCAATTAACGTGCACCTTTGGGCTGCTGCAGCCTTAGTGTGCACTGCTGTGATACTTGCCTTAACTCTGTCTTCTTCCAGGAAACGTTTGACTTGTGGCAACTGAGGTGCCTTGGCTCTGGATTGTGGAATCTTCTCTTCTTGCATGGTAGTTTGAGTCATCCCTGGAGGGCTTGCTCCTCCTCTTTCAGCCAGGGGATGCGATTAGTTCGACCTTGCCTGCCTCAGGGCAAGAGGTGACGGATGGCACTATGGGTAAGGATATCCAGCCGGCCGGAGGTTCTGGTGACCATGCTGATAGCTGATCATTGTCCTCTAGGGGGGGGGGTCTGTGGCAGCTGTGCCCCCTGGTGTTGGGAGGTCATTTCTGAGAGGAGAGCTTCCAGACTCCGGATTGTCCTCCCTGGAATTCTTTCTTTTTTGCAGTAGACCTCGTCCTTCTGTCATGGAAATTCAGACCCTGCAGCCTCTAGGTACCCCTGGGCGCAGTCTCTTGCGGGGCAGATAGCGTGGAAGCTCTGTTTGATTACTTTGACTAAGTGTCCCTGGCATGGAGCGCCCCCTGGAGATGGGGAACAGTTGGGAGCTGTCCGAGATTTGATTATGACTTGGATTCGGATGGCTCAGTACTGGGCTCTGATGTGGATTTAGAAGTACTCTTGCCTTTAGAATACTGTGAGGAATCTGGTGTGTTCTGCCTATTCTGGAAGGAGGAGCTGGTGGCGTTGATTGCCAGGGTCTCACCCGCCTTGAACTTGACGGATGCTTCTGGCACGGAGCAGGAGCCGAAGATACACCCACTCCTTCAGAGGGTGTGAAAATCCACTACTGTCTTCCGTTTCCGGATGTGATCTGATCAGAGTGGGGCTCTCCTGACTCCCTGCCCTAAAGGGTTAAGGGTGTGTGAGAAAGTCTCCACGCTCCCGGAGGAGTGCGTTGAGTCGTTTAGCACTCCCAAGGTGGATGCACAGGTCACGTTGGTTACTAGACGGACCACTGTTCCTGTGGAAGGCGGATTGGCTTCAAAAGATTTTCTAGACCATAAGGTGGATTTGTGGTTGAGAAGCCAGTTTTGCTATGGCGGCCGCTATTCTGTAGCTGATTTAAGCCTTATACAAGTCTGGCTGATTTAAGCCTTATACAAGCCTTATACAAGTCTGGCTGATTTAAGCCTTATACAAGTCTGAGACCTTGTGGCATCCAGATAGTAAACATTTTAGTATTGATCTGGCATTAAGGAACATCATCTAGAACTCTTAGTTTAGAATTGAGCTGAAAAATTACTCATTTTATATATTGCTATATCAGCTCTAAGAAGTGACTATTACATAGTTGGTTTAATACATAATGGAAGGTCACACTAGTTGGTCAGATACATTTAGTTTTTCTGATAATCATATTAAGAATTTGAGCAAAGAAACCACTCCATTTTCAACTGATGAGGTCATTGTTATGGAATCAAAAGAAAACTGGGAAGATCTCTTAAAGCTTCAAAAAAGGTTAGTTCGACAGGAACGTCACCGTTTTTCACTCATAGAATGCATTAAGAGACAACATATACCTCGAGGATTGAGAATATATAAGGAGCCAAAATTACATACAATGAATGCCACGTTTATGGAAAAATGGTTACACATATTAAATAAATGTTCACTAAACAGAATGGTTTAAAATAAGCAAAGGTGTAAGACAAGGCTGCATACTTTCCCCCTACCTGTTTAATTTATATGCAGAACAAATCATCAGAGAAGCAGGACTGTATGAAGACAACAGAGGTGTGAAGATTGGTGGAAGACTCATCAACAACCTTCGCTATGCTGATGATACCACATTACTGGCTGAAAGTGAAGATGATCTGAAACATTTGCTTCTCACAATCAAAGAACATAGTCTCAAAATGGGCCTGCACCTTAATGTAAAGAAGACAAAGATCATGACAACTGGCATAATCAACAGGTTCATCGTTGAAGGAGAAGAAATTGAAATCGTGAACAACTTTAACCTACTTGGATCAACTATCAATAAAGAAGCAACAAGCAGTCAAGAAATCAGACGACGCATTGCTCTTGGCAGAATGGCTATGAAAGACCTAGATAAGATTCTCAAGAGCAGAGATGTCTCTCTCCATACAAAGATTCGACTTGTTCAAGCCATGGTATTTTCAATAACATCATATGGATGTGAAAGCTGGACAGTGAAAAAGACAGACAGGAAGAAAATTGATGCCTTTGAATTATGGTGCTGGCGGCGAATACTGTGTATACCATGGACTGCCCGAAGAACAAACCAGTCGGTACTAGAAGAGATCAAACCTAAGCTTTCTTTAGAAGCTCAGATGACAAGACTTCGACTTTCATACTTCGGACACATCATGCGAAGAGAGAGATCATTAGAGAAAGACATCATGCTTGGCAAGATAGAAGGTCAACGCAAAAGAGGAAGGCCAGCAATGAGATGGATTGCTACAATAACAGCAGCTACGGCTACCAGTCTGTCAACAATGAGTCGCCTGACTGAAGACCGAACACAATTTAGGATAGCTATCCAGAGGGTCGCCATGAGTCGACTCCGACTCGACGGCACTTAACAACAACAAAAAGACCTTATGGTCTTGATAGTGGACACTACTCAACAAAGTCTGGTCTCATTACAACAAGAGATTACTAGCATGACTGATAAATTGAAAGAAACAGTAGTTCAAGTAGAGTTTACTAAACACATGGAAGATCAGAAAAAACGTTTGGAAACCACGAGAGAGGAGGTGAAGAAAATAAAAATGAAGAAACTTAAACGAGATTTTGACGATTACACAAGTGGTTATGTATATCCATGGTTAAACCCTAAAAAATCAAATAGGACAGCAAAACAACGAAAACGTCAAGTGGAGTTTGAGGATAGTTCAGATGCTGGGAGTACATCAGATTCGAGTAAAAAATCCCATCAATCCGGCTCCAATGGGGAGGAGAATCGAAAGAAATCACAACCACGAGGGCAGTCAAAATCAAAAACTACAAGTAGATCTAAACATACCTGAGTCTGAAAAAGTTTCTTCAGTAATTAATATTTCACAACATCCGTTATCTCTTCAAGAGATAGCAATTTTAGATCGTGGCTTATCTTTTGTACCATCTATTTCATTTGATTTATTTCAATTCCATATAGACTTTGAACAATTCATTCGAAAATTACATCTAAAAACATTTTTTGAAGTAAATCCTATTTCATCTACACCTCTGGAGCAGTTGAATAGAGTTCCTTTACCTTTAAAATCTAGTTGGAGTCCACCAGAACCGCTTCCACCATCATTGGTATTGTATAAAGAATTGGTTTTGAAAGAGGTCACTAGCCTATCGCAAACACGCTATCCCAAGGTACGCCATTCATTATCTAGGGCAGAGAACAAAATAGTGCAGAATCTTCGATCACGTATGGATATAGTCATTCGTCGGGCGGATAAGGGAGGGGGTATAGTAGTCATGGACAGACAGGAATATTTAGATGAGGCATTTCGTCAATTGTCTGATAATACCATCTATGCCCGGACAGTAATGGATCCAAATAATCGGTTACAAAAATGTATTTTGGAATTAACAAACCAAGCATTACAAGTAAAATTGATTTCTAAAAAAGAATGGAGATTTTTAAATCCAGTTAATTTTTCACTGGCTAAATTTTACTTGGTTCCAAAAGTACACAAACGACTTTATCATCCTCCGGGTAGACCTATTGTGGCTACTAGAGGCTCGCTATTGGAGCCTTTGTCGGTGTACTTGGATTCGTTCCTCCGTCCTTTGATCCCTAAGATGACATCTTACATGAGAGATTCAACACATTTTCTGAAATTGCTGTCTCAACTAGGGGGTTTAACAAAAATCCAGCATATCAAGCTAGTAACATTAGACGTCACGGCATTGTATACTAGTATCCCACAACAGTCAGCCAATACTATAGTTCGACAGGCATTGTCTAATAGAGGCGATTTATCTGAGGCCTTTTTGAAATTTTTGGGGGAATTGACAGATCTGATTTTATATGAAAATCACTTTAGATTTGAAGGAAATATTTATCATCAACTTTCCGGAGTGGCGATGGGCGCTACTTGCGCTCCTTCAATCGCAAACTTATATATGGATCATTTTGAACGTGAATGGATCTTTACTGAGAATCCTGATCAACACATTAAATTATGGAGTCGTTATATAGACAACGTTTTTATGTTTTGGGATGGCCATGAAACGGAATTATTCTCCTTTGTAGAGTGGTTGAATGGATACGACCAAAACATCACTTTTACTTATGAGTGGGACACCATGAATATTCATTATCTAGATGTTTCAATAACTAAAGGGGATGACTCCTGGAGGACATCAGTCTTTTCTAAACCTACTGAACGTAACTCCCTGTTACACTATTCAAGTGCCCATCCAGAATTTCTTAAAAATGGTCTTCCATTCTCACAGTTTCTCCGGTATCGCCGAAACTGTTCAGAGACATCAGGGTATAAACAACAAGCGAAGGGTTTAAAAGACAAATTTTTAGTAAGGGGTTATCCCCGTTCTGTAATATCCCAAGCATATAAAAGGGCGTTATATAATCATCGGGAATTTTTAATCTCGGATTCACAACGACATAGGCCACATGCAGATGACCAACGGATCAATTTCATAACGTCCTATTCCCCATTTAGCTATAAAATACAGACTATTTTGAGACGCCATGTAAATGTATTACGGCACACTCAGGGATTGGAAGATAAGCATGTTCGATGTGTCTGGAAAAGACATCGTAATCTCAAGGAACTTCTTAGCCCGATGGAGCTAAGATCTCCTCTCCTTGAAAACACTACAGCTGTTTTGGGTCATCGAAAATGTACTGGTTGCAGTATTTGTTCTGTTACTTTAGAGCTTTCTACTTTTAGTTATGGAGGAAAGGTCTATCGGATGAAGAGTTCTACAACTTGTCAATCGGTCTATGTGGTCTATGGGATATTTTGTCCCTGTCAATTATTATATGTAGGAAAAACCATTCGTTCATTACAAATAAGGATGCAAGAACATCGTAGTAGATTGAAGTGTCAAAGAAGAGAAGCCCCCATAGTAGAACATTGCCTTCAACTACATCATAATTTTCAGGATCTCCGTTGTTTTATTATTGAACAAGTACATAGTGGCCTTAGGGGCCGCACAAGAGAACAACAACTTTTGTACCAAGAACAACGGTGGATATTTCTTTTATCGACAGTTCATCCAAAAGGTTTAAATGCCCAGATAGAGTGGCACCTATGCAAGTAAGATTCATGGCAAGGGCCCCTTTAAATGCAATCCTCTCTAATACACCGTCTCTATAAAAGCTGAGGGAAGATGCTAGTCCGCATGCGCGGCGTTTTTTGGTGCCATAAGAAAGATTGAAGCGTAAGCTGAGAAAAGCAAGGTAACTCTGGGTTTCTATGAGTTCTTAGTATATGAACACGTATTTATTAGAGTTCTAAAAAGAAAAATGCTAGTTTGAATTTCATTTTCTTTCATAGTCCGTGCAGTTTGAAGAACGCGGTTTGCAGAAAAGCAAGTCCGTGCAGTTTGAAGAACGCGGTTTGCGGTCTGTATTACAGCTCCCCTGAGGAAACGAAAAGTGAAACGTGCAAGCGCTTTTGCTAGACGTTGGGAACCTCTATTGTATGGTGATATTACACAGACTACTATAAGACATCGATTTCGACAAAGTTTACAGATAAGCATTGTCTCTTGAAAAATATTTTTATTAGAGAATAATTAGATGATTCATATTTCTCCATATTGATGAAAAAGCTGGTTGAAGTTATGAAAATGACTGTGAGATGATGCATTTAAAGAACTATGCAATTTGGACTGTCATTTACGGTTAGAAAGAAACGGAGAGAAACGGCTAGAAAGAAATAAAGAAAAAGAAAGAAAAGAAACATAAGAAAAAAATAAGAAAAAATATGAAATACTATATGGATGCATGACTAATTTAAGGTCGTTGATGCAAAAGAAGGCATTTTCAATCCAGCAAGTCTGGCTGATTTAAGCCTTATACAAGTCTGAGACCTTGTGGCATCCAGATAGTAAACATTTTAGTATTGATCTGGCATTAAGGAACATCATCTAGAACTCTTAGTTTAGAATTGAGCTGAAAAATTACTCATTTTATATATTGCTATTCTGTAGCTGGCAGTATGTACCATCCTGATGTCTTGAGCCCTGCTCCAGTGGATTCAGTCTTTTCTGCTGGATGATACTATTCTTTTTTTGGAGTCTGCTATAGCCTTCCTTTCTGATGCCTTGTATGACTGGTCATGTTTGGCAGCTACAGATGGTGCCCTGATGACAGTGTCACGGTGTTGGATTTGGCTCTGGCAGTGGGCAAGCAGACACATCTTCCAAAGCCCGGTTGGCCCAACTAGTTTTTAATAGAAAGCTTCTGTTTGTAGCTGATTTAGAGAAGCTGGTGAAGGACCTGGGCAAGACAAAATCTACTGCCTTCTGGAAGATGGGTCCAAAGGGCCTGTGAAGTGGACTGGTGCCTCTTCTCGTCAGCCTCTGCCCATCCACTCTGTGCGCTGGCCGGATTCTTGGGAGTCTCGGGAATCTTGTCCATTACCAACCTGGAAAAATCCTTCTTCCCCTCTGCTTCTGGGCTTCAGAATCATTCCTGGTCCTTTCGTGGAGCACATGGGCCCAAGGACTTGATCAGAGGTTTCCAGCCTCTGATCAAGGTCTGGGAGATTTGAGTGTTTTCAGACAATGCCATGGCAGTGGCTTATGTCAATCGGCAAGGTGGCACAAGGAGTGCCGGGGTAGCTCTTTAGATGGCTCTCCCGTTTTAGGTTGAGAAGAATCTCCTAGCCTTGTTGGTTAGGCACATTGTCCATCCCAGCAATGTGAAAGCAGGCTTCTTCAGCCGGCACTCTCTGGATCCTGGAGAGTTCCGGCTGTGCTGTGCATGGTTGAGGTTGTGTGAGTCTTGCCATGTTTCTCCCATATGCTTTGGGACGAATACTGAAGGGCCCTCTGGTGGTTGAGGCGAATAGAGGCATGGAAGTGATGTCATTGAAACCTGGGCTTTTCATTGTTTCTTTGTCTCCACCAATCTGCTGGTAGGGGAACACAACCCACTTGTCTGGAGAGGTCTAGCAGGACTCAAGGAAAGGAAATTAACTAACTGGCAAGTAAAATGTCACCTTGCCTGCGGATGTATCCCTGATAGACAGGTATCTGAAAGGATTGAGATCTTCAAAGATATTGAGAAAGATCCAAGACATCAAGCTGTGAAGCATGCTGCATTAACAGAAGAAGACCTGAAATTTATATATTTCAACAATACATTGAAAGGAGCAGCAGAAGCACAAATGGAAAAGGAAGATATCAAAATAAACTATTTAGAAAGAACCCAAAACAGTTATATAGGGAATTGGGAAAGAGCATTAATATGGTAAAAACACCACTAACCAAAGTTGAAACAGAAACCTTCTGGAGAAGTCTATACAAGGACGACTCCATAGAGGATAATTAAGGAGAATGGTTACCCAGCATACAGGAGTATTTAGAAAAATCAAACCTATGGAATAGCCTGCAGTAACAACGGAAGAGCTGGAAAACAGGTTAAAACAAGCCCTGAACTTAGAGCCCTGGCCCAGGAGTGACCAACCCTTGGCTCAAACAGTTATCACTCCACCAAAACCTGGCAAACTGCAAAAGCCAATTGACTGAGCAACCAAACTTAACACCGCAATGGCTTATAACAGGAAGAACATTTCTCCTTCCAAAGGGGGACCCAAATAACATTCCCAGAAATTACAGACCAATAACATGTCTATTTACAATAGATGCAGACAGAATATATGATCATATAGAATCCAGTAACATTATGTCAATAAAGCAAAAGGGCAATAAGAGGAGAACATAGGGAACCAAATACCAGTTAATGTTAAATAAGGCCTAGAGCTAAAGGAGGGCTAGGCCTCGTAGAGATTGATTACACATACAGAGCTATTATCATATGCCTTCAGTTCTACCTAACGGCATAATCAGATTCAAATACGCAGAAAGTGCTGAAATATGAAAATAAACGTCCAGAATCTTTCTCCATCATCAAACTTGGACAAGCATTCTGACGACTAGAAGGTATGAGTGAGAATCCATAAACACATATAGGAAAGGAAACAGAATATGCAAAACAAGAGAAACAATGCTTCAAAGAATTAGATCAGCAGACAGAATAAAATAAGGCAAATGCAGTGGGGAATTCAAAGTGTTACTCCAGGAACCCTTGTCTATCAAGACCGGACATATGAATGGTTAAGGAGAGGTGAACTGAAACCAAAGGTTGAGAGATTGATAGTTGCAGCCCAGAAGAGTGGATTATGGATGAGATGATTTACAGCAAGCATTGAAAAAAACCTAACAAAACAGAGAAGTTGATTCTGTAAGAAAGACCTGGAAACAGTGATTGCTGGCTGTGAAGTTATGATGGCAGAAAATTTCTATACAGAAAGGCACAACAAAGTAGCACACCTTAAACATTGAAAACTCTGTAAACACTACAACATCACTGTACTGGGATCATGACCATAAGAGAATTAGAGAAATAAAGAGGTTATGATCACCTGGAACATTCCCATTCCGACAGATAAGAAATTGGATGTGAGGAAAACCAAAATAGTGGTAAAGGAGAAAAACACCAGAACTGCATTGATAATCACCTGAAGTACCAAGAAAATGTGGCAGAAAGTTACAGTAATATTTCCCATTGTATTGGGAGCCACAGGCTTGATAAAGAAGAATTTCCAAGCACATCTTGATAAATTACATGTTGCATCTTATGAACTCCAGAAGGAAGCTATCTTTGGTACAATGCAAGTGCTATGCCAAGCATTAACAGTAAATTTGAGAGACTGAGATCATACTCCACATACTCTGGCTTAGAAGTGAGGTTCATGACAGTTTTGCGCATGCCATGACAAGCTCATTTGGAGAAACTGCCCACATGGTCTTGGTCACACAGGCAAAACAATAGCTAGACCCTTACAAAGTATAGAATAAATTGAAACCCAAACAAGCTAGGTAACAGAAATAATAGAAACAGTGATGCATTTCCCCTGTACTGTGCAAAATATAAAGATGGCATACTGTATATAACATCCAAAAACTGGGGAGCCGTATTGGAGTGTGAAGGAGGAGATGGGGATTTGCTACCTATCCCCAGGATTGGGCCCACTGTCGCCACTGGTAACTGCCTGGAATTGGTATTGAATTTTGGGCAGGCACTTCGGAGGGCAGCCCGTTTGCTGGCAGAAGGACACCTCCGGGATAAGAACTGCTGCTGCTACATGTGGTCATGGCTCACAGGTTGCAGACCGAAGGGAGTGACGAAAAGGGCTGGACACTCTGCTTTGGCACCCCTTCGGCACACCGGCAGGATTTCTTCTTAGTGCTTGGTTTATATCAACTTGTTCAAGCATAACTTGATGGAATAGCATCTGTAATATTATCTAGAGGTAAAACAATCTGTTCAATGGACAGACATCTTGTCTCTTTGCCAGTGGCCCAGCCTTCACTAGAAAGAGCAACATTGAGTTCCAGAGGCCGAATGTCTCCACCGCACCCACTTCCTCCCCTATAAGAACATAAGATATGCCATACTGGGTCAGACCAAGGTTCATCAAGCCCAGTATCCTGTTTCCAACAGTAGCCGATCCAGGACACAGGTACCTAGCAGTTTCCCAAAAAGACACACAGGTTCCACAATGCTTATATTGGAGCAAGCAGTGGATTTCCCGAGTTCTCTTTTTAATAATGATTTATGGAGCTTTCCTCCAGGAAATTGTTCAAACATTTTTTAAACCCAGCTACACCTAACCCAGCTACACCTACATCCTCCGGTAACAAATTCCAGAGTTTGATTACTCATTGAGTGAAAAAATATTTTCTCTTATTTAGTCTTATATGGGTTACACTATAGCTTCATTGCATGTCCCCTAGTCTTTCTACATTTTGATGGCGTAAACAATCAATCTACATTTACCCGTTCCACTCTATTCATTAATTTATAGACCTCTATCATATCTCCCCTCAGCTATCTCTTTTCCAGGCTGAAGAGCCCTAACCTTTTAAGCCTTTCCTCATAGGGGTATCCTTCCATCCCCTTTGCCATTTTGGTGGCTCTTCTCTGTACCTTTTCTAGTTCTGCTATATCCTTTTTACTGCACACAGTATTCAAGGTGCGGTCGCACCATGGAACGATACAGAGGCATTATAATATCCGTTGTTTTATTCTCCGCTCCTTTCCTTATGATTCCTAGCATTCCATTTGCAGTCTTGGCCGCTGCTGCACACTGGGCGGAAGGTTTCAACGTGTTATCCATGATTATACCTAAATCTTTTTTTCCTGAGTGGTGGTGGTTCCTAATGTGAAAATTTTCATCATGTAACTGTAGTTTGGGTTGTTCCTTATCGTTCCTCCAGTTCAGTCCTCTACCTCTGGGTAGTCAACCTCCTCCTGCAGCTTGGAGACTGGCATGTCAAAATCATGACATCACTGGATATAGCTCGACGTCCACTCCCATCAGCCCCCAGTGTGACCAGTCTCCATGCAGCAGGAGGACATCGTGAGCCCTGCAGGGCTCACTAGAGGAACAGATAAGGAGCATAGAGTAGTTAGAGTAGCTGAGTTTATTTCTTCACATTTCTTGCCTGCCTTGTATTAAAAAAAAAAAAAAAAATTAACGAGGTCATCAGCGTGAAGGCTGCACGGATCTTTCTTAGCTGCTTCCTGCCTGGCTGTATTGCTTTAATCAGGCTTTTGCTTGCTTTCTTGGGGCATTCTCTCCCCCCGGACTGCTCGGGGGAGAGCTCCCTGGCTGACCTCTGAGCGCCCTCGACACCGCGAAGCGAGCAGGGATTGCGCCGGTGGGGGTTCCGGCTGCAGAACAGAGTGACGGTGGGAAACTGTAAGTACTCATCGGCGGCACTCTAGGACTTTTCAGAGTGCCACGCTGTGCACAGAGGCAGCGGTGAAAGAGGTTTTTCTTGATAGATCGCACAGCAAGCGGGGTTTAGGCTGTTCGGCTTCAGAAGAGCCTTCGTGTGCCGGGGTTATAGCAGCGTGGTTTTTGGCGTGCTTTTGTTTTCTAGTTGTCTGCTCCGGCGGCCATTTTACAGGGGAATATTTATTTATTTATTTTATTTAGCTGTATTTATATCCTGCTTTTCACCGGGTCAAAGCGGTCAATTGGGAGATACATTTTAACACAAGGGGATATGACATACGCTAATACTTATAGGGAACATGGGCAATGGAGGGTTAAGTGGCTTGCCCAAGACCACAAGGAGTGCCTATAGGACTAGAAATCCCAGTCCCTCCGGCCTGAGATTGCTGTCCCCAGGTGGGACTTGAACCTCCGGCCCGAAGTACCTTGTCCTAACCACTAGGCCACCTCCCTCCCTAGCACAGAACCGCGTGGCTGCCAGGCGGTGGAAGTGTGAGCGTGCAGCAGCTTAGCTCGGTTCTCTCTTGTGGGCATTTCTTGTTTTATCGTTGTTATTTCTTTGATTTCTTTCATTTTGAAGTTTATTTGCTGGGCTTCCTCTCCTTTTCGCCGAAGAGTGAATCGGGGGGGAGGGGGGGGGAGCTTTACAGCAAGCGCAGGATTTTTATGTTTTCTTTAGATTGAGATTACTTTTTGCAGGTAGTACTTCAGGTCAGCTCTTCAAAAAAAAAAAAAAAAAAAAAAAAGCTAAAAAGGAGAAAGAAAGAGAGTGTTATATTTAAATAAGGTACAAGAATAGAAGGAGACTTCATAGCGGTGCGTCCGCAATGTGTTGTGTGCGGCACTCGGAGGAGCTCGGTGGCAGAGTCCGGAGTTTGCCGCGGCTGTGCAATTCTATCATCTGCAGTGGAGCAGCAGATGGACTGCAAAGAGCTTCCTGGGGAGCAAGGGGCATCCGGGGATCCGATGCCTGACCTCGCGCAAGTGAGCCAACAGGAGTCACCGTCTGGACAGGCAGCAAGGTTGCCGGACGTGCCTTCCATCTCGGGGGCTGCGGGCCTCAGAGAGTTCTGCCCGGATTTCGTTTTGCTAATGCACCAGGCATTTTGCATGCGACGACAGGGCAAAGTACCGAGGTTGGGGCCTCTGTCCTCCCTTGCTCAGCATATGGACGTGTCTGAGGGGGGAGGGGCGGGTCCTCCGGTGCCTAAGAAACCACGGCCTCGAGAGGTAGCGGTTACAGAGAATGCTTGGTCGGAAGTTGACAGGCCCGACTGGGAGCAAGAGGAAGAGTCAGTGGATCTCGAGGAAGGGGAGATCCCAGAGCCGGAGGATCAGGCTAAGAGTATTAGGATATTTCAGAAGGAAGAGCTGCCCGTGTTAATCACTGAGGCTCTTCAAATGTTGAATCTAGTGACACAGGCAGTAGGAGAGGAGGAAGTCGAAGATCCCGTTATTCAAGCGGTGCGGCAAACGCAAGTGGTGTTTCCCGTTCACAGGGTGGTCGACAAAATGATACAAGACGAATGGGACCATCCAGAAACGAGGCTCTACGGGATGCGGACCATGCATAGACTTTATCCGCTCTCTGATAAAGATAAGGAAAGATTTCGCTTGCCACGGGTCGATGCAGCGGTGGCGGCGGTTACAAAAAAGACCACTATTCCGGTGGAGGGGGCTGCGGCCTTAAAGGATGCACAGGACCGAAAGCTTGATTGTTTACTGAAGCAGGTGTTTGAGGCGGATGCGTGTTTGTTGCAGGCGTCCATTTGTGGAGCTTGGGTAGCACGGGCGTGCCTGCGCTGGGTGCAGCGACTGCGCCTCTCTCCTCACTTGGACCAGGATGAGCTCGGGGAGCTCGGTCGGTTGGAGTCTGGAGCGGCGTATTTGGCGGACGTCCAATTGGGCTGCGGATAGTTCCTCTAGGTCCCGTTTGGGGAAATTACCGTTTAAAGGTCGTTTGTTTGGTGAGGATCTGGATAAATTGGTCAAGGACCTCGGGGAGACCAAGAGTGTTCGTCTGCCAGAGGACAAGCCGAAACAAGGGAAGTCCGTACTGGGTTTTAGAGGGACTTTTCGAGACTTTTGCAGATTTCGCCTGTTGCGATACGGGGGGTTTCAGAGAGGGCGAACTCCTTCGCGAGGACAGAGCTTTCGAGGAGCGAATAGAGGCTTCTCCGCGGGCTCGGCGGCTGTGGCCCGGAAGCCGCAATGAAGTGAGGCGGGTCCCAGTGGGCGACTCTCCGATTGGGGGAAGGCTTCAGAAGTTTCTGCCTGCTTGAACCCAAATCACAACAGACCAATGGGTGCTAGAGATAATCGGTCAGGGTTATGCTCTGGAGCTGGCGCAGCCCGTGCAGGATTCATTTGTCATGTCCCCTTGCAGAGGTGCAAAGAAGACGTTAGAGGTTCAAGCTACCTTGAGGAGGCTCATATCTCTAGGCGCAGTTGTGGAGGTGCCGGAGGCCGAGTGCAGCATGGGTCGGTACTCTATTTATTTCGTGGTGCCAAAGAAGGGCGTCCCATTTTAGATCTCAAGGGCGTAAATCGTTGCTTACGGGTGCCACATTTTCGGATGGAAACTCTTCGGTCCGTCATTGTGGCGGTTTGGCAGGGAGAATACTTGACGTCACTCGATCTGACCGAGGCGTACTTGCACATTCCCATTCGGGCGGAGCATCAGAGATTCCTCAGTTTCTCCCTTCCTTGGGGACACTACCAGTTTCAAGCGTTGCCCTTCGGGTTGGCGACGGCACCGCAAACTTTCACCAAGATAATGGTGGTGGTAGCGGCGGCGGTGTTGCGCAAAGATGGAATTCTGGTACATCCCTATTTCGACGATTGGTTAATTCGGGCAAAGTCCGAGAAAGAGAGTGTGCAGGTGACGAACAAAGTGGTGCAATTTCTTCAAAGCCTGGGTTGGGTGGTCAACCCAGCCAAAAGCCGCTTAGTGCCGTCCCAAGATCTGGAGTACTTGGGAGTTTGTTTCGACACGAAGGACGGCAGGGTCCTTTTGCCGGACAGGCGAGCTCACGGGCTCAGACAGTTGCTCCGAGCCTTTCAGGCCACCCCATCTACCTCGGCTTGGACGTATCTGCGAGTGCTGGGTACCATGGTGGCGACACTGGAAGCGGTGCCATGGGCCAGGGTGCATATGCGACTGCTGCAAAGGTTTCTTCTTCGGCGGTGGTCGCACCAGACGAATTCGTTGAACAAACGGCTTCCCTGCCCAGCCAAGGTCAGACAGTCGCTTCAGTGGTGGTTGCTCCCATCTTCGCTAGCGGCAGGTATGCCGCTGGAACAGCCGGAGTGGCTTCCGTTGCTGACGGATGACAGCCTCGGAGGATGGGGAGCACACTGCGGGAGCAGCTTCGCACAGGGGTGGTGGACGCCTCTGGAGAGCTCTTGATCGATCAATCATTTGGAGCTTCGGGCAATTTTCAGAGCTCTGCAGGTGTTCGAACAATTGGTAAAGGGTCGAGCAGTTCGGGTTCTATCCGACAACTCGGCGGCGGTCGCCTACATCAATTGCCAGGGTGGCACGGGAAGTGCGACCATGGAGGAGGAAGCGGACCAGCTGTTTGCCTGGGTAGAGAATCGTCTGTCGGCAATTTCAGCAGCGCACATCACCGGAAAGGACAACGTGACAGCCGATTTTCTCAGCAGAGTAAGAGTGGATGCAGGGGAGTGGGAGCTGTATCCGGAGGTCTTTGCCCAAGTAGTTTGCCGGTGGGGGTCTCCCATCATGGATCTGATGGCGACCTTTTGGTCGGCGAAGGCCTGTCGGTTTTTCAGCCGGAGGCGAGAAAGGATGTCAGAGGGCCTAGACGCGCTTCTACAGCCATGGCCGGTTTCAGGCCTTCTGTATGTGTTCCCACTGTGGGCGCTGATCGGTCGGGTGATTCAGCGGATTGAGGCGCACCCAGGAAGAGTTCTTCTGGTGGCTCCAGATTGGCCAAGGCACCCGTGGTACGCGGATTTGGTGCATTGCCTGGACGGGGAACTTTGCGGTTACCTGCCAGGGCGGATCTCTTGCTACAGGGTCCTCTCTTCATGCCGCAAGTGGATCGATTTTCACTTACGGTCTGGCCATTGAAAGGGCTCGTCTGAGGAAGAAAGGTTATGCTCCGGCGGTGGTGGCTACGTTGCTTAAGGCCAGGAAGCGCTCCACTTCCTTAGCGTATGTTAGAATATGGCGTATCTTTGAGGATTGGTGCTCCCGTTGGCAGATCCGGGCGTCTACGGTATCTATCCCTATGATCTTGAGTTTTCTTCAGGATGGTTTTGATAAAGGGCTTGCGGCCAGCTCCTTGCGAGTGCAGTTGGCTGCTCTGTCTTGTTACCACGGCAAGATACAAGGAGTTGCGCTCAGTTCTCATTCGGATGTGTTGTGGTTTCTCAAAGCGGTTGCTTGCTTGCGACCGTCATGTAGAGTGGCGGTTCCATCTTGGGATCTTAATTTGTTGCTGGCAGCTCTGACCAAGCCGCCCTTTGAGCCGTTACATCGGGCTTCCGTGAACGATGTTACGTTGAAAGCCGTGTTCTTGGTAGCCATCTGCTTGGCGCAGCGAATCTCGGAGTTTCAGGCGTTGTCGTGCAGAGAACCGTTTTTGTCTTTTTCTAGAGAAAAGGTGGTGTTGCGTCCGGTACCATCCTTCTTGCCAAAGGTGGTTTCGCCCTTTCATATAAATCAGACGGTGTCCTTATCGGTGTTAGGTGTGTTGGATGGGGGCGTATCCGACCGCGGCTTGCGCCACCTGTTGGTGAAGAGGGTATTGCGCCAGTATTTGAAGGTGACTGAGGAGTTTAGGAAGTCAGATCGATTTGTTTGTATTGTTGGGAGGTGTGCGCAAGGGCGAAGCGGTGGCAAAGGCCTCTATTGCGAGGTGGATTCAAGAGGCGATTGCTTCCGCCTATCTTCTTCAGCGTCGGGCGATTCCGGTGGGATTGCGAGTTCATTCCACTAGGGCGCAGGCCTCTTCCTGGGCGGAGTATGGGTTGGTTCCCCCGGGTGACATTTGTAGAGCAGCGACGTGGTCATCGTTGCATACTTTCAGTAAGCATTACCGGCTGGACGTCGTAGCGGCAGAGGATGCCAGGTTTGGTGCTGCGATGTTACGTGCTGGTTGGAAAGGTCCCTCCCACTGATTACTGCTCTGGTACATCCCAGAGGTAGAGGACTGAACTGGAGGAACGATAAGGAAATGATAATTACTTACCTGGTAATTGTAGTTCCTTGAGTGACGACAGTTCAGTCCTCATTCCCACCCGGGTGTATTGCAAAATAGCAGTTCAGTGGCGGAAAGAGGGGGTTTACTGGTAAGTTCATTTACACATGATTCCTTTGCACTGTTTCCTTGCTCTGTCTCGCGGCCGGGCTGGGAAGGGTGTAAGAAAGGTGTTAATAGTTACGACTAGTTATGATAACGTATTATTGTTGTAGCTACTTATTTGTTGCTCCTTTGAGTCTGCTTTGTTAAATAGTTCACACTGGGGGCTGATGGGAGTGGACGTCGAGCTATATCCAGTGATGTCATGATTTTGACATGCCAGTCTCCAAGCTGCAGGAGGACGTTGATTACCCAGAGGTAGAAGACTGAACTGTCGTCACTCAAGGAACTACAAATCTCCAGGAACAAGCAGGAATGAGTCTTCACATATGGGTATCGTCGGTACCGACGGAGCCTGCACGGGAACGCTCCACAGTGTCCAAAAGGAAAGCTTTTGGGAGCATCCCACAGCACCTGTGTGCTGCCTTCCCGCCTTTCCCAACCGCCTCTCTCCAGTTCTTCTTTTCCGCGGAGCCAGTAGGTCATGTCCCTGTCACCGCTGAAGAATTTCTTTATTTTCTTTTATTTCTTTGGTCGCGTGTCTGCCTTCTCGACGCCGGACCGGTACCGCCGGTCTTTTCTTTCTTATTCTAAAACAAAAACTACTGTTTTTCTCACTAAAGTGCATTTTTTCTTTCTTTGGCCTTAGGCCTAGGAAAACTTTTCCTCATGGAAAAGCCCGCCTCCGGGTTTAAAAAGTGCACGAAGTGCAGCGGCACTATTTTTGTCAACGACACCCATGAATGGTGTCTAAAATGTTTAGGTCCTGACCACTCCATTACGGATTGTGAGTCCTGTTCCATGATGTCTAAAAGAGGTCTACAGAATCGAGCAGCCAAACTCAGTACCCTGTTTCCCTCTGATGCAGCTTCGGTGGCATTGACGTCTTCCAGGGCTTCTTCTTCCTCACATGGATCTCAGGTAACCAAACTTAAATCCAGCCGGTCCTCGAAGGGTAGATCTCCCTCTAAGTATCGAGATGCCTCCGGGCTTGCTCTCGAGGAATCCGCACTGGCAAAATTACCCCGGCGGGAGGCTCCGGCTTCCAAAGCTTTATCTATGGGGTCACAGGATGACATTGATGGCTCGGCCTCGACCGATCACCTGTTGCCATGTTCTGGGGTACCGGTGGTTCCCACTGGTACCGACATCCAGACATTGGTGGCGTTCATGGAACAGAATATCCTGACCATGCAGCGTGCCATCACGGCATTCATACAAGCTGCGATGCCTTCGGTACCGCAACAAACTCCGTTGTCGGTACCGACTCCGGCACCAGTACCAATATCGGTTCCGGTGCCGGTACCGATTGCATCGACATCGGCTTCGGTGTCGACTGCAGCGGTACACTGTTCTGTGATGCCCATTGGTACCGAATCGGTACTGATCACTCCCGATGTCGATACCACCCGGTACGCGTATCGGGCTCTACAGGAGCATCCAGATAGGCGATACTTCGATTCCTCTGAAGACTCTGATGAATCAGAGGCCTCCTCCAAAGCATCGGTGATCCTTCCTCAGGAGCCCTCTTCTCCAAAAAGGAGAATGTCTCCTCCAGAAGACTTGTCTTTTCAAGACTTCATTAGGGAAGTGGCCAGGGGCCTTTCCATCTCAGTGGCCCCTGAGACAGAGCCTAGAGCCAAAAAATTAGATATTTTTACAATATCCTAAGGCTCCTAAAGAGGCAGCCACTTTACCAATACATGAGATTCTTTATGATCACATGTTGGGCATATGGGAGACTCCTCTCACCACCTCCCCTCATTCTCGTAGGTTGGACACCATGTATCGTGTTCCTCCTTGTCCTGGCTTTCATAAGACTCAGCTTCCTCACCACTCCATTGTGGTGGAGTCTGCTATGAAGAAGATCAAGAGTACAAAAAAGCACTCTTCTACTCCTCCAGGAAGAGAATGCAGAACCTTAGATGCCTTTGGCAGGAGAATTTTCCAAGCCAATATGCTTGTTGCCAGAATAAACTCCTATAGTCTCTATATGGGGATGTTTCTAAAAGGAGTTACAGATCATCTGCAAACTTTGTCTCCTTTTATTTCAGAATATAAAAGGGAAGAGTTTCTCACCTGGCTCAAACATGCCCAGGATGTTTCCAAGTTTTCCAACCGTGCAGCCTTTTGACTCTTTTGAAGCTGCCAGCAGAGCCTCGGCTATTGCCATAGGTGCACGCAGAGTTGCTTGGTTACAAGCTTCTGATTTGGAACCCTGGGTTCAGGATGGACTAGGAAACCTTCCTTGTACAGGTGAAAACCTTTTTGACAAAGATTGGCAAGCAAAGGCCACTCAGATGGATGCTGAAAATTCTGCTTTAGATAGACTTTCAAAGTCTACTTCTGCTCCTTTTAAGAAAAGGTTGTTCAAAAAGGGATTTTTTCCCAAAAAAGGGAGATATTATTCTGCTTATGGTCAGCAGGCATCTTCTGCAGGTCGTTTTGCTACAAAGAGACAGCAACAACCGAAACAGGCCAAGCCTAAGGCTGCTAGACTGCTACGGCCCAACAGCCTCAGCCTCCTCAGGGCCTTTGACTTACCACTAGAGAACTTAGCCTTTCTGGCTCTAGAACAGCGATGGCGAACCTATGGCACGCGTGCCAGCTGTGGCACGCGAAGGCCTTGCAGCTGGCACGCGTGAAGGTCCGCAAAAAAAGAAAAAGCGGGCTCTGGCTGCTGCCGCGGACGCGGCAGCATGCAGTGTCCCGCGTGCCCCCTCCGCCCGCTAAGCCCCTCTGCAAGGGCTTTCAGATTCGCGTGGGAGACAGCGTCTCCCTCGCGTCTCTGTTAAGCCCGTAGGGGTTAATGGGAAATTTCCCATCAGCCCCTTTAGACGCGAGGGACTGATGGGAAATTTCCCATTAGCCCCTGCGGGCTTAACAAGAGACGCGAGGGAGACGCTGTCTCCCTCGCGAATCTGAAAGCCCTTGCAGAGGGGCTTAGCGGGCGGAGGGGGCCCCGCGGGACACTGCATGCTGCCGCGTCCGCGGCAGCAGCCAGAGCCCGCTTTTTCTGTGTTTAAATTTGCCGGGGGGGGGGTGTGTTAGGTGCTAATGGGCTGGGGGGGGGGTGTTAGGACTGCTAATGGGCTAGGGGGGGGGGGTTAGGACTGCTAATGGGCTAGGAGGGGGGGGTTAGGACTGCTAATGGGCTAGGAGGGGGGAGGGGGTTAGGACTGCTAATGGGCTGGGGGGGGGGGTTTGGACTGCTAATGGGCTAGGAGGGGGGGGGTTAGGACTGCTAATGGGCTAGGGGGGTTAGGACTGCTAATGGGCTGTGGGCTGATGGGGGCTGTCTGGAAATGGGGTGATGGGGGGTTAGGACTGCTAATGGGCAGGGGGGGGGTTAGGACTGCTAATGGGCTAGAGGGGGGGTTAGGACTGCTAATGGGCTGGGGGGGGTTAGGACTGCTAATGGGCTGGGGGGGGTTAGGACTGCTAATGGGCTAGGAGGGGGGGGGTTAGGACTGCTAATGGGCTAGGGGGGGGTTAGGACTGCTAATGGGCTGGGGGGGTTAGGACTGCTAATGGGCTAGGAGGGGGGGGGTTAGGACTGCTAATGGGCTAGGGGGGGGTTAGGACTGCTAATGGGCTAGGAGGGGGGGGTTAGGACTGCTAATGGGCTAGAGAGGGGGGGTTAGGACTGCTAATGGGCTACGGGGGGGGTAGGACAGCTAATGGGCTGAAGGGGAGGGGTTAGGACTTGCGGTGGGCTGTGGGGTGGGGTTAGGACTGGAAATGGGCTGATGGGGGGTTAACACTGGAGGTGGTCTGATGGGGTTAGGACTGGTAATGGGCTATGGGGGGGTTTAGGACTGATAATGGGCTATGGGGGGGCTGGGACAAGAAATGGGCTGATGGGAGGGTTAGGACTTGAGGTGGGCTGATGGGGTTAGGACTGGTAATGGACTGTGGGCTGATGGGGGGGTTTAGGACTGGCAATGGGCTATGGGGGGCTGACTGGAAGTGGGGGGTTAGGACTGGTAATGGGTTAAAGGGGGGGGCTTAAACTGAACATGGGGTGATGGGGGGTTCGGACGGGAAGTGGGTTGATGAGGGGGGGATAGGACTGGTAGTGGGTTGGGGGGCTGCTAGGACTGGCAATGGGCGGATGCAGGGACTAGAAGGGAATGGAGGCTGGGTGAGGCTGGAACTAGAAGGGAGCTGGTGTGGGGGGAGGATTAGAATGGGATGGGGCTGGGAGAGTAAAATGGAGAGGGGAAAAATATTTTGTGTGGGAGGGATAAAAAATCTACAATTGGCCAGGTATTGGGAGAGTAAGTGGGGATTGAGGATGGAGGGGTAAATTTTGAGTAGATGAAATAGGAATGAGGAAAGAGCCAAAGGAGAAAGATTAGTATGTTAAAGCAGATGTAGAGAGAGAATGGAAAAAAAAAAAACAAGAAGACAGAAGAAAGGACAAATGGACAGCAGATGGAGAGTTAGCAGAAGACACGAAGAAACCAGAAGAAAGTGGCTGGAACAATTGCAACTGAAAAAAAATGCACAAAAGGTAGAAAAATATCTCTTTATTTTGAATTTATTAACTGGAATATGTCAGCTCTGGGAAATGTGCATCATTAATTTTTGCGCTTTGTTTAGTACAAGAGGAAATTAATATATAGTTTTATTTCTACAGTGTTGTTGTATTCCCAGTTTGGCTTTTGGGGTTCCCAGTTTAATTATTGTCTTCCTGTTTCTAAATTGTGATTCCTTGTTTGGTGATGGTCTGTTCTGCATGTGTAACTGAGCTGAGGTATTCTGTTTATATAATTCCTATTTGACATTGCCACTTGTTCTTTCCCCAGTAGGTCATGTATTGTTGTTCTCTGAGATGTATTGGTTTAATATTTGCAGTGTTGCCTTTTGATAGGTAGAGTATGGTGCTTTGTGAGTCCTGGTAGTGCTGTTAGGATACGGCGGGTTTGCTATGGGTTCTAAATGGGCAGCGTTTGTAGTAGTTCCTAATGTGCCTGGCGGTTGGTACTGGATTATAGTAATGTAGAAACCTTTTAGTCTTTCTTTATCCATATACTCATTAAGAGGCATGTTTACTAAAAGTTAGTGTATGGTAACATTATGCAAATATTTATGCAAATGAAGCACCTTATGCAAATGGGGCTTTAATTGACGTGCTGGCACTTTGAGGAAATTCTTTGGTTTTGTGCGGCAGTTTGGGCACTCGGGCTCAAAAAGGTTAGCCATCACTGCTCTAGAACATCCAGAGCCTCTCACCATTCCAGGAAGGTTAGCTCACTTTGCTCCCAGATGGGAACAAATCACAGCAGAGCAATGGACTCTCCATCATAAGGGAAGGGTGCAAGCTTCATTTCTTAAACCTTCCCCCTCACACCATGGTGAGACAGTTCAATTCTCCAACATCTCTCCTCGACCTTCTGGGTCAGGAGATTGCTACCCTTCTTGCCCAAGGGGCAATAGAAGAAGTACCCCGTCTTCAACAGGGCTCAGGGTTCTACTCCCCCTACTTTCTCATCCCAAAGAAAACAGGGGGCTACAGACCCATATTAGATCTCAGAGAATTGAACACGTTTCTGTGCAAGGAGAAATTCAAGATGACTTCTCTCGGTACTCTCCTTCCATACCTCCAGAGTCAGGACTGGCTTTGTTCTCTAGATCTCAAGGATGCGTACACCCATGTCCTCATCCATCCAACACACAGAAGGTTCCTTCGGTTCCTTTTCCAAGGAAAGCACTATCAATACAGAGTGCTTCCCTTCGGTCTGGCCTCTGCACCAAGGGTGTTCACAAAATGCATGGCAGTAGTAGCTGCATTTCTACGCACTCTAGGAATATTTGTATTCCTATATCTGGACGACTGGCTCATCCGAGCTCCATCCCAGTCAGAGGCCCAGGCTTCCCTGGCCTGCACAAGGTGTATCCTTCAGTATCTGGGACTTGTAATAAACATCCCAAAATCCCATCTCACCCCTATTCAATCTCTGGAGTTCATAGGGGCCTTACTGGATACCACCACTGCAAGGGCCTATCTTCCCCAGGCCCGTTGCCTACGCTTGGTGCAGTTAGCCTTCCAGATTCTGATAAAGTCCCATTTAACTGCTCGAGAGATGTTACAACTGTTAGGCCACATGGCATCCACCATGCATGTGGTCCCTTATGCTCGCCTTCACATGAGGGCAGCTCAATGGACTCTGTCCACCCAATGGACCCAGGCATCAGGGTGCCTGTCAGACAAAATAGCAACCTCCAGTCGCCTTTTTTGCTCTCTCCAGTGGTGGAAGTCCACCCAAAATCTGTTGCTGGGGTCCCCCTTTCAACAGGTGTTACCCCAAGCCACCCTTACAACAGATGCCTCCCCAAGGGGTTGGGGAGCTCATCTACAAGATCTCTCCACCCAGGGCATCTGGTCTCCACAGGAGACATCTCTACATATCAACCTCTTAGAGCTCAGAGCAATTTTTCTAGCTCTCAGTCTTCCACACCCTGCTCAGCTACAAGACAGTCCTCATCCACACGGACAACCAAGTAGCCATGTTCTACGTGAACAAGCAGGGGGGGACTGGCTCTCTGTCGCTTTGCAATGAAGCTCTGAGATTGTGGGCCTTCGCCAGAGAGCATCAAATTCATCTCATGGCAGTGTATCTCCCAGGGGTTCAAAACTCTTGGGCAGACAGACTCAGTCGAGTTCTGCTTCCACACGAATGGTCCCTCCTTGGGGACCAGATAGCCAGGATCTTTCAAATTTGGGGAACCCCAGACATAGACCTGTTTGCAAGGCCGTGGAATGCCAAACTTCCCCAGTTCTGTTCCAGGATTTCGTGTCAGGGAGTTCAGGCCAGGGATGCCTTCCTCCTTCATTGGAGGCAAGACTTCCTCTATGCCTTCCCACCCATTCCCCTAATTCCCAAGACACTCTTCAAGCTTCAGAGAGACAAGGGGTCTATGATCCTCATAGCACCACGTTGGCCACGCCAAGTGTGGTACCCTCTATTTCTGCATCTCTCTCAAGCTCCCTCCCTGGACTTGGGATCTGCTCCAGACCTCCTATCCCAGGAGGAGGGAACGTTGTGGCACCCAAATCCCCAGTCTCTATCTCAGGGCCTGGTTGCTGAAGGCCTAGACCTTCAAGATTTGCATCTTTCTCAGCAAGTGAAAGATATCCTTCATGCTTCCAGAAAGCCTTCCACCAGACGTTCTTATGCTTTTAAATGGAAAAGGTTTACCATTTGGTGTGCAGAGAAGGGTCTTAACCCTCTTGCAATACCTCTGAATTCTTTACTAGAGTATTTGCTGCATTTATCCCATGCAGGCCTTAAAACAAATTCAGTAAGAGTCCATTTGAGTGCTATTGCAGCATCCCTTAAGCCTCTCAATGGACAGCCTATTTCCTCTCATCCTCTTATAGCAAGATTCATGAGAGGCCTTCTTTTGACTAAACCTCCCATTAGACCACCTCCAGTGGCATGGGACTTGAATCTGGTTCTTGGCCAGCTTATGAAGCCACCCTTTGAACCCTTAGCCACTACCTCCTTGAAATTTCTTTCCTGGAAGGTTATTTTTCTCATTGCAGTCACTTCAGCTCGCCACATCAGTGAGCTGCAAGCCTTGGTGGCTAATCCTCCTTATACAAGGTTCCCTCATGACAAGGTAGTCCTCAGGACCAATCCACACTTTATGCCTAAAGTGGTTTCACCTTTTCATCTGAATCAGGAGGTTATTTGCCTGTCTTTTTTCCAGGACCTCATGCATCAAGTGCAGAGAGGAATCTCCATACCCTGGATTGTAAGAGAGCGCTCGCTTTTTACTTACAAAGGACACAGCAACATAGAAAGTCCTCTCAACTCTTTGTTGCTTTTGATCCCTCTCATTTAGGACTTCCAGTCTCTAAGAGAACTCTGTCCAATTGGATTGCTCAGTGTATTTCTTTTGCCTACCAGAGTAAGAACCTTTCTCTGGAGGGCCATGTCACAGCTCACAATGTGAGGACCATGGCAGCCTCTATGGCTCATCTAAACTCTGTGTCCATCGACCAAATCTGTCGAGCGGCCACCTGGGCCTCGGTTCATACCTTTACAGCCCATTACTGCTTGGGATGCCTTGTTTGGTCAGGCTGTTCTCAAACACCTGTTCCATACTTAAACAACTCCTACCCCCGTCCCTGGTTGGATGCCCGAGATCCATGGAGGGAGGTAGAGCCCTTCTCAGGGACTCACAACCTTGGAGATCTCCCTGGCATCTCTAGCTGGGGAGTCCCCATATGTGAAGACTCATTCCTGCTTGTTCCTGGAGATAGCACAGTTACTTACCTGTAACAGGTGATCTCTGGGAACAGCAGGAATAAGTCTTCACAACCCAGCCACCTCCCCTAGGAGTTGTATCTCTCTATCTATCTTTCCTTTCCTCTTTCTCTCTCTTTGTCTCAGCTTAAAACTCGAACTGGAGAGAGGCGGTTGGGAAAGGCGGGAAGGCAGCGTGCAGGCGCTGTGGGATGCTCCCAAAAGCTTTCCTTTTGGATGCTGTGGAGCGTTCCCGCGCAGCTCTCCGTCGGTACCGACAATACCCATATGTGAAGACTTATTCCTGCTGTTCCCAGAGATCACCTGTTACAGGTAAGTAACTGTGCTTTACCAGGTTAGTGTAATTATCATTTCTTTCCTAGGTGTATAACTTTGCACTTGTCCACATTACATTTCATCTGCCATTTGAACGTCCAGCCTTTCAATTTATCAAGGTCCTCTTGCAATTTTTCACAATTCTCATGGGTTTTAACAACTTTGAATAGTTTTGTCTCATCTGCTAATTTCATTACCTCACTCGTTAATTCCCATTTCCAGGTCATTTATGAATATGTTAAAAAGCAACGGGCCCAGCACAGATTCCTGGGATACTCCTCCACTATTCACCTTTCTCCATTGGGAAAATTGGCCATTTAGCCCTACCCTCTGCTTTCTATCTTTTTAACCAGCTCCTGATCCACAATAGTACACTGTCTCCTATCCCATGACTTTTTAATTTTGCCAAGAGTCTCTCATGAGGGACCTTGTCAAAGGCTTTCTGAAAATCCAGATAGCCTGTATTGACCGGCTCACCTTTGTTTACCTGTTTATTCAATTTTAGAAGTTGCGTCTTCTGATTTAGATGGAGATGGTGGCTCTCGAGTGCTAGTCTTCAAACCTGTCATTTCCTGGGAATTTGACGTTTCTGTGTCTTCTGAAGCATCCCCAGAAGGAGAATGTTTCTCTTAGGGATCTTTGGGGGCATTTAAGAAGAATATAGGCCTTAAATTGAGCTCTACTGTTACCTCACAATGTCATTTTACTCAAGAGGCTGTTGATAAATATATGATTTGGACATTCATGTTTCATCATTAGATAAATAACTAATGTGGCCCATATTAAAGATTCACTTTAGTTCATGCTAAGTTAGAAGCACTAGAAAATGCCTCATGTGCCAGGCATCTGTGATTTTCAAAATTTTACCAGCATCTGTGATTTCTAAATTTTACTTTCACATATTTATTATCTTCAGAAACTTTCTCATCAGATCCTATTGAAACAGTGCGGATGTTTTATATATTAGGTCCCAAGTAGTTAGCCCAAATTATGGGAACTTCAATTCTCTTCGCCCCTCGGAAAGTCAGAACCTTACAGCTTTTTCAGAAGATACAACTGATATAATTACAAAGCGTAATATGCTTTTAGTTACTTTTCCGTCAGAAACTGTTAAGGTAAAAATAGTCAAATTATATTTCAAAAATAAAGATGTTCCTTTCTGTGGTCAGAAATTGAACATCTTTCCTGATGTGACGCGGCTCACACAAATCCGCAGGAAACAGTTTCTAAAGTTGAAATTGCAGGTTCTGGCACTGGTGGCCACTTTCTATTTAAGATCCCCCTGCAAGTGTATTATTACCTTGCAGAGGAATACTTTTTTGTTTTTCTGGACGTCTTCCAACTTGAGAAAGTTTTGCAAGATAGGCAGAAGTGTGGTGGTGTTTGGATGTGGTCCCTAAGTAGGGATGTGCCTCTGCTTTTGGCATCAATTTTCCTAATTTCTTATTAGCATATGTACTTTATTAATTTTTGTTACCAGCTCCCTTGATGTGGGCTTGACCTTCTATTGTTTGTATGTTTCCTATAAGTACTATGGATTTTCTTATTGTTTGATGGTTTTCTGATTCTAAGTGGAATATATATTTCAAAATGTCACAATAAATAAATAATCAACGGACACATTCCAGTCATTAAACTGAAAATAAATTCTATACCTTTTTAGTTATTTTATTTTTCTGATTGCCCTGGTCCTCCTATCTCGTTTCTGCATCCCCTGTCTTTTCTTAACTCTTTTCCAGAATTTGCAGTCCACCTGCCACTTCACTCTCGCTCCTTCACTTGCTTCCCTACATCTGTCTCTGATGTTGATCTTTTTCCTTTCAGCTTTTTTACATTTATTTTTTTCTTTATCAACTCAGATTTCATTTCTCTTTTTTATATCCAATACTTAAACTCCCTCTTTTTACAACCATCTCACTCTATCTTTCTATCCTTCCCCAGACACTTATTCCCATGTTTAACTAACTCTTTCCTATCTCTTTCTCTCTTCCACCCTTTCTGTGTTTTGTATCTATCCCCTTATCTCCTGCCCTGTCTGGTCTCTCCCTCTCTCCCCAATCTCGTGCCTCTCCCCTTTTTCTCATCCTATCCCCTCCATGTCCAACATTCCCTATCTCTCTCTTTCCCCTGTATCCAGCATTTCCCCATTTCACCCCATCCCATGTCCAGCATCTTCCTCTCTTCCCACCTCATACCCAGCATCTCCTCTCTCTCTCTCTCACCCCATGTCCAGCATCTGCCTTCCATTCCCCCACTTTGTGTCCAGCATCTGACATACCATGTCCAGCCTTTGCCCTATATCACTAACTGAAACCAGCATCTTCCATTTATCCCCCATGACCCATACCCCATTTTCAGCATTTTCCCTCCATTTCTTTATGGCCTCTACTCCATGTCCAGCCTCTGCTCTCTAGCCCTCTGAACCCTCTACCATATGTCCAGCATATATCCCCTCTCCAAATCCACCACTCTTTCCCCTTATATCCCCCACCCTATGTCTGTCTCTAGTCCTCCAGCCTATGTCCAGCATATCTACCTTCCACCCCCTACACTGTGTGTCCAGTATCTGGCTTCACCCTCCCTTTGTGTCCACCATCTGCCCTATGTCATCCCCTCCATGCTTCCTATTTATCATCTGCCCCCCTTGTGTGCATCATCTGCCCAGCATTTCCCTTCCAGCCATTCCACCCCCCCCCCTCTTTGTGACCATCTACTTAGCATTTCTCTACCAGCCTTCCACACACACCCTTGCCTCCCCCCCCCCACACCCATGTCACTGCTTCTGCTTTTTCTGCACCAGCAGAGGCGGACTGGCCTCCAATTTAAAAAAAAAAGACAGATCTTTGCTAGGAAGGCTGGTCTGGTCCCACTCCTCTTTGACACATGCTTCGTGTCAGAGGGGGAAGGACTAGACCACTCTTCCTAGCAAGGAAGTGCTGACATCCGCCCCTTTTTTTCTTTTTTAAATCAGAGGCTAGTCTGCCACTTGAGGCAAAAAATGCAGTGGTAGCTGCAGCGGTGTGGGTGGGTTGGCAGGCTGTCATCAAAAATTGGTGGAGAGCCAGCTTGTTTGGGGTGGGAATGTTTCCCCCCAACTACGCTCATGGACCAAAGGTAGATCCCTATGTCACACCACTGATAAGTTCCTTCTTCACAGTGAGCTTCATTTACCTGTAGCTTTTGTTGCCTCCCGCTCAACCAATTTCTAACCCAATCAGTCACTTTAGGGTCTATCCCTAGAGCACTGTTCTTTCTAAGCTGTGCGCGTGTGCGCGCACACACACCTCGCCAAGCGAGCGCACATACTTTATAACAGAGCGCACAAAAATTACGGTTCTGATTCTGATAGAAAACAACACAGACGTCTTAAAATTTAAAAGTTGTTGTGTATTTACAGTTTTCACAAGTTCTACAATATTTTCTAGTGCAATCAATGTGGTGTACATACTGTATTCTGACATGCAGTCAAATTTTAAAGTATATAACTCCGAGTGTCGTTATGTGGCGCACAAAAATTTAACTTTCTTTCAAAAGCTGCACAGCTGATATTTTATGCGCACACAGCCTACAGAAAATTAGAGGGAACATTGCCCTAGAGCACTCTATTTAAAATCACCTGTGCAGAACAGTGTCAAAGACGTTACTGAAATCTAAGTACATCACATCTAGCTGTATGGTCTATCCCTTGATCTAGCTGTATGGTCGTCCAGTGAAAGAAATTGAGATTTGTATGAGAAGATCTGCTCTAGTAAAATCATGCTGCCTCAGATTCTGCTTTCATTGGATTCCAGAAACCACACTATTCTCTGTTCAGGCAGTGTTTCCCTTAGTTTATTCACCAGAAAAGTTAGACTAGCCAGCCTGTAGTTCTCAACCTCATTCTTATTTCTGCTTTTGTGTAAAGAGACCACATGCTCTTTTCTCTATTCCTCTGGGACCACTTCTGACCACATATTTATTTGTTTGTTTTGATGCACATACTTATTACTGGTTTCAAAATCAAGAAACTAATTGAGGGCATTAATTTATTGCAGCTTTCAGCTGTCACTCTGCGCAGTCCAGCTTGTTTCTACTGCATAGTAGTTTCATTCAGCTCTGGTCCCGAAAGTAGAAGCTGCTCCAGTCTAGATCTTGGAATGGATTGAAGATTAAGTCTCTAGCAGCACTGTCTTTGTTTATTGGATTTGTGCAACATCAGTCATAAAAGCAATAATTCTGTGGTTTCTAGCTATAATTGTTGCTTAAAATTAAAAATGGGGGGGGGGGGGGTTAAGGCAGGGATGAAGGGGAGGAATCATGGTGGCTTCTACCCTCATAGTCTCCTTCCTGACTCTGATTGATTAATGTAATCCCGTCCCATCTTCTACTGCATTTCATCCCTCATCATTTATCCATAATAAGTGTCCTAGGGGGCCATTTGCAGTTTCTTTTTCATTTCAGTTTCATTTAATAACACTTAATCTCCAGGAACAAGCAGGAATGAGTCTTCACATATGGGTACGTCGGTACTGACGGAGCCTGCATGGGAATGCTCCCCAGCATCCAATCAGAAAGCTTTTGGGAGCATCCCTCGCGCCTGCGCGCTGACGTCCCGCTTTTCCCACTGCCTCTCCTCAGTTTTCGTTTTTCCGCGGAGCCGACAGGACGTCGTCCTGTCACCGCAGAAACTTTTCTTTTTAAAATTCTTATTTTCTTGTTTTCTTGTTTTCTTGTGGTCGCGGCTGTCTTTCCCGCCGATACCGGTACCGCCGGTGCTTTATTCTTTTCTTTTCTAAACTTAGAGAAATTTTATCTCCTCAGTTTTTGTCTTAACCTTTTGGGCCTACCAGGCCTCTCCAACATGGAGCCTTCTTCCACTAAGAAGTGCCTTCACTGTGGAAACATAGTTTTCTTTTTAGACTCCAATGCTTGGTGTCTAACCTGTTTGGGTCCTGACCCTTTTTTCCCTGATCCATCGGGCTGTATTATTGGGAGAAGACCTTCCCTTTTTCGAGTTTCCCTCGATGCCGTTTTTCCTCCTGAGGTGAGGACACCGGTTTATTCTTCTCTCCAGGATCAGGTAACCCACAAACAGTCTGTTAAGACTAGCCAATTCTTGAAGGGTAAGTCTCATGCCCAGCATGATGACGGCTCCGGCCTTGCCCTCAAGACCCCATTGGCAATAAAACCCCGGCGGGAGTCTTCGGGCTCCAAAGCATTTACGGGGTTTCAGGTTGTTCCTGGGGCTCACCCCTCACAGAACATACCTGAGCCATGCTCGGGGGTGGTATCCGCTTCGAGCAGTACCGATACCCCGGCATTGGCACTGGTGTCGAGTATTCCACTGTTCACCAGGGATCGTCATCTGGTGTCCTCGGTACCTTCGGGACCGATCGATACGACCCAGATTGGCTTTCCTGTATCTCCGCCATGCTCGGGGTTGGTACTGGCTTCGAGCGGTACCGATACCCCGGCATCGGTATCGGTGTCGAGTGTTCCACTCTTCACCTGGGATCGTCATCTGGTATCCTCGGTACCTTCGGGGCCGATCGATACGACCCAGATTGACTTTCCTGTATCTTCGCCATGGTCGGGGTTGGTGTCGGCTTCGAGCGGTACCGATATCCTGACATCGGCGCTGGTGTCGAGTGTTCCTCTCTTTACCAGGCATCGTCTTCGGACGTCCGCGGTACCTTCGGAACCGATCGATACGACTCCGATAGACTTTCCTGTATCGGCATCGCCGATACCACCACCAACGTCGGTACCGTCTAGACATGCATCGATAGACTCGATCTCCAGGAACAAGCAGGAATGAGTCCTCACATATGGGTACGTCGGTACCGACGGAGCCTGCGCGGGAACGCTCCCCAGCTTCCCAGAAGGAAAGCTTTTGGGAGCATCCCACAGCGCCTGCGCGCTGCCTTCCCGCCTTTCCTAACCAACTCTCCTCAGTTCTTCTTTTCCGCGGAGCCAGCAGGTCGTGTTCCTGTCACCGTTGAAGAAGTTCTTTATTTTAATTTATTTCTTTGGTCGTGTGTCTGCCTTCCCCGACGCCGGACCGGTACCGCCGGTCTTTTCTTTTAAAAAAAAAAAAAAATATATATATTTTTTCCTCACTTGGTGTATTTTTCTTCTTAGGCCTCCAGGCCCACAAGAAACTTTTCCCTCATGGAAAAACCAGCCTCCGGGTTCAAAAAATGCACTAAGTGTAGCGGTACAATTTCTGTTACAGATACCCATGAATGGTGTCTTAAATGTTTGGGTCCTGAACACTCCATTCCGGATTGCCAGTCCTGCTCTCTAATGTCTAAACGAGGGTTACAGAACCGAGCAGCCAAGCTCCATGTGCTGTTTCCCACGGATGCACCGGCGGTGGTATCGACATCTTCCAGGTCTTCCTCTCCTGATGGGTCTCAGGTAACCAAACATAATCCTAGCAGGTCCTCGAAGGGCAAATCTCCCTCTAAGCATCGAGATGCCTCCGGGCTTGCCCTAGAGGATCCTGCCCCAGCCAAACAACCCCGGCGGGAAGCTCCAGCTTCCAAAGCTCCTCCTATGGGGTTACAGGTTGACATCGATGGCACGGCCTCGACCGATCACCTGTTAGACTGCTCTGGGGTACTGGCACTTTCTCCCGGTACCGACATCCAGGCAGTCGTGGCGTCCATGGATCACACTGTTCAATCCATGCAGCAGGCTATAATGGCTTTTATTAAAGCTGCGACGCCGACGGTACCGCGAGTCCCGTTGTTGGTACCGGCGCCTGTACCGGTACCGACTGCATCGACATCGGCCAGGATACCGACTCCGGCTCCTTGTCCAGGGCTATTTCTCGGTACTGATCCGGTACCGGGGACGCCCGATGTCGGTACCGATCGATACGCGTATCGATCGTTGGAAGCGGACAGACGATACTTCGATTCCTCTGATGATTCTGATTCATCAGATGAGTCTCCTGAGGTATCCATTACCCTTCCTGAGGAGCCTACTTCTCCAAAAAGGAGAATGTCTCCTCCAGAGGATTTGTCCTTTCAAGACTTCATAATAGAAGTGGCTAAAGGACTCTCTATTTCAGTAACCTCTGAAAGAGCCTAGAGCAAAAAAATTAGATATTTTAGGATACTCTAAGGCTCCCAGAGAGGCAGTCACCTTTCCAATTCATGAAATTCTTCATGAACATATGATTGATTTATGGGAGACTCCTCTCACCCTTTCTCCTCATTCTCGCAGATTGGACACTATGTACCGTGTCCCTCCTTATCCTGGATTTCAGAAAACTCAGCTTCCTCACCATTCCATTGTGGTGCAGTCAGCTATGAAAAGGATAAAGAGTACCAAAAGACACTCTTCTGCTCCTCCAGGAAGAGAATGCAGGACCTTGGATGCTTTTGGTAGGAAAATCTTCCAAGCCAGCATGCTTATTGCCAGAATCAACTCATATAGCCTTTTATATGGGTATGTTTCTAAAGGAAGTTGCACAAAAGCTGCACAACTTTCTCCCTTTTATTATAGAGGATAAAAGGGATGAGTTCCTCCTTTGGCTTAAGCATACTCAAGACATTTCAAAGTTTTCCAACAGGGCAGCCTTTGACTCCTTTGAAGGTGCCAGCAGAGCCTCAGGCATTGCCATAGCTGCTCGCAGAATTGCTTGGCTCCAGGCTTCTGATCTAGAACCCTGGGTTCAGGATGGCTTAGGAAATCTGCCCTGTACGGGTGAAAATCTCTTTGGCAAAGAGTGGCAAATAAAAGCCACTCAAATGGATGCAGAGAATTCTGCTCTGGATAGACTTTCCAAGTCAACCTCCATTCCAGCCAAGAAAAAGCCTTTCAAAAAGCCTTTTTACAAAAGGAGCAGATTTCCTTCCACTTCTGGCCAACAATCTTCTACAGGTCGCTTTGCTACTAAGCGTCAGCAACCTAAACAGGCCAGGCCTAAACCTGCAGGGGCTGCTACAACCCAGCAGTTCCAACCCCCTCAGGGCTTTTGACTTGATACTAGAGAACTTAACCTTTCTGGCTCTACAACAGCCAGAACCTCTCACCATTCCAGGAAGGTTAGCTCATTTTGCTCCCAGATGGGAGCAAATCACATCAGAGCAGTGGACCCTCTCCATCATAAGAGAGGGCTACAAACTTCATTTCTCAGACCTTCCTCCCTACACCATGGTGAGACACTTCAATTCTCCCACATCTCTCCTCGACCTTCTGGATCAGGAGGTGACTACCCTTCTGGCCCAGAGGGCCATAGAAGAAGTTCCTCTTCTTCAACAGGGGTCAGGGTTTTACTCCCCCTATTTTCTCATTCCAAAGAAAACGGGGGATACAGACCCATTCTAGATCTCAGAGAATTGAACAAATTCCTATGCAAGGAGAAGTTCAAGATGCTTTCTCTAGGTACTCTCCTTCCATACCTGCAGAGTCAGGATTGGCTTTGTTCTCTAGATCTCAAGGATGCGTACACTCATGTCCTCATCCATCCATCTCACAGAAAATTCCTATGTTTTCTGTTCCAGGGAAAACATTACCAATACAGAGTGCTTCCTTTCGGTCTAGCCTCTGCTCCAAGAGTGTTCACCAAATGCATGGCAATAGTTGCTGCATTTCTACTCACTCTGGGAATATTTGTCTTCCCATACCTGGACGACTGGCTCATCCGAGCTCCAACCCAGTCGGAGGCTCAGATCTCCCTGAACCGCACCAGGCGCATTCTGCAATACCTGGGACTTGTGGTAAACCTCCCAAAGTCCCAGCTCACCACTACTCAGTCCCTGGAATTCATAGGGGCCTGGTTGGACACCACTTCTGCAAGGGCCTACCTTCCTCAGGCCCGTTGTCAACGTCTAGTGCAGTTAGCCTCCCAGATTCAGTCAAAGAGCCACTTAACTGCCAGGGAGATGCTACAGCTGCTAGGCCATATGGCTTCCACAGTACATGTGGTACCCTATGCATACCTACACATGAGAGCAGCTCAATGGACTTTGTCCACCCAGTGGACTCAAGCTTCAGGAGCTCTCTCAGACCAAATAGCAACCTCCAAACGTCTCTTTTGGTCTCTCCAATGGTGGATGTCCACTCAAAATCTGTTGCTGGGGTCCCCCTTCCAACCTTTGTTACCCCAAGCAACCCTCACAACAGATGCCTCCCAAACAGGTTGGGGAGCTCATCTACAAGACCTCTCCACCCAAGGCACTTGGTCCCCACAGGAGACCTCTCTTCATATCAACCACTTGGAACTTCAAGCAGTGTTCCTAGCTCTCAAGGTCTTTCATACCCTTCTCAGTTACAAGACTGTCCTCATTCATACGGACAATCAAGTAGCCATGTTTTACATAAACAAGCAAGGAGGAACTGGCTCTCTGTCGCTTTGCAACGAAGCTCTACGATTATGGGCCTTCGCCAGAGAGCATCAAATCCATCTCCTGGCAGTATACCTCCCAGGAATCCAAAACTCTTGGGCAGACAGACTCAGTTGAGTTCTGCTTCCACACGAATGGTCCCTGCACATGGATCAGGTACTCAGAATCTTCCAGGAATGGGGAACCCCGGACATAGACCTCATTGCAAGTCCGTGGAATGCCAAACTTCCCCGGTTCTGTTCCAGAATTCCGTGTCAGGGAGTTCAGGCCAAGGATGCCTTCCTCCTTCATTGGGGTCAGGGCTTCCTGTATGCCTTTCCACCCATTCCTTTGATTCCCAAGACTCTGTTCAAACTCCAGAGGGATCAAGGATATATGATCCTCATAGCTCCACGCTGGCCACGCCAAGTGTGGTACCCTCTACTTCTGCATCTCTCCCAAGCCCCCTCCCTGGACTTGGGAGCTGCGCCAGACCTTCTGTCCCAGGAGGAAGGGACTTTGTGGCATCCAAACCCCAAGTCCCATCACCTCAGAGCTTGGTTAGTGAAGGCCTAGACCTTCAAGACTTCAATCTTTCTCAGCAAGTGAAGGATATCCTCCATGCTTCCAGAAAACCTTCCACTAGGCGTTCCTATGCTTTTAAGTGGAAAAGATTTTCCATTTGGTGTGCTCAAAAGGGTCTTGACCCTCTGGCACTTCCTGTGAATTCTCTATTGGAATATCTCCTGCATCTTTCCAATGCAGGCCTTAAAACGAATTCAGTAAGGGTCCATTTGAGTGCTATTGCAGCATCCCTTAAGCCTCTCAATGGACAACCTATTTCCTCTCATTCTCTTATTGCAAGATTCATGAGAGGCCTAACTTTTAACTAAACCTCCCATTCGACCTCCTCCGGTGGCATGGGACTTAAACTTGGTTCTTGGTCAGCTTATGAAGCCACCTTTTGAACCCTTAGCCACTACCTCCTTGAAATTTCTTTCCTGGAAGGTTATTTTCCTTATTGCAATCACTTTGGCTCGCCGCATCAGTGAACTGCAGGCCTTAGTGGCTAATCCACCTTATACAAGGTTCCATCATGATAAGGTAGTCCTTAGGACAAATCCTCACTTTATGCCTAAAGTGGTCTCACCTTTTCATCTTAATCAAGAGGTATATTTACCTGTCTTTTTCCAGCTCCTCATGCATCCAGTGCAGAGAGGAACCTTCATACTCTAGATTGTAAAAGAGCTCTTGCTTTTTACTTACACAGGACACAGCAACATAGAAAGTCTTCCCAGCTTTTTGTTGCTTTTGATCCTTCTCATTTAGGACTTCCAGTCTCTAAAAGAATACTGTCCAATTGGATTGCTCAGTGTATTTCTTTTGCTTACCAGAGTAAGAACCTTTCCCTGGAGGGCCATGTCACAGCTCACAATGTGAGGGCCATGGCCACCTCTATGGCTCATCTTCATTCTGTGTCCATCGACCAGATCTGTCGAGCAGCCACCTGGGCCTCCGTTCATACCTTCACAGCCCATTACTGTTTGGACAAGGACTCCCGCCGGGATGCCTTGTTTGGTCAGGCTGTCCTCAGACACCTGTTCCATTCTTGAACAACTCCTGCCCTCCTTCCCTGAATGGATGCCTGAGATCCATAGGAAGACGAGGAACCCTTCTGGGTCTCATACCCTTGGGGATCTCCCAGGCATCTTAGCTAGGGAGTCCCCATATGTGAGGACTCATTCCTGCTTGTTCCTGGAGATAGCACAGTTACTTACCTGTAACAGGTGATCTCTGGGAACAGCAGGAATTAGTCCTCACAACCCTCCCACCTCCCCTAGGAGTTGTATCTCTCTCTGTCTTTCCTTTCCTCTCTCTCTCTATTGTCTCAGCTTTAAACTTGAACTGAGGAGAGTTGGTTAGGAAAGGCGGGAAGGCAGCGTGCAGGCGCTGTGGGATGCTCCCAAAAGCTTTCCTTCTGGGAAGCTGGGGAACGTTCCCGCGCAGGCTCCGTCGGTACCGACGTACCCATATGTGAGGACTAATTCCTGCTGTTCCCAGAGATCACCTGTTACAGGTAAGTAACTGTGCTCTCCCTTCGATGCCGAGTCTAGAATCGATATCCGGTCTAGATGACTTGGTACCGACGCGTTTCGGAACCGATCCATGTCGTTTCCGACTACGCAGTACCGAGGATATTCACCAAGGTTCTCTGGCTACGTCGGTACTACTTCGATTACTGCTTCGATGACATTATCGTCTCCGATACCGGTATCGGTATCGATTTCGATTCCTGCAGTTCCATCGGTGCCATCGATCCTTTCTATGCCTAACTTGGAATCGATACCGGGCACTGACGATGCAGTACTAACTGCCTCGAATCAGAACTGTCAGTATCACTGTCCATCTAGCAGGATTCTTTTTCGGTACCAGTCCAGTATGTCTTCTGGTGCTCAAGCTGCTCCTTCAACCTCAGCTTACCCAGGAATAGTTCCTATTGGAGATCCTTCTTTTCAGAAATTTCTCCTTGACATGGCAACCTTTCTTGCCATTTCTATTCCTGGCTCTACTCTTAACCAAGATCCTGCAGAAAAGGAAAATATAATGCTTCCTTTACATCATTCTTTGCAGGATCTTCTTCTGAGGATGTGGGAATCACCTTTAAAGGTTCCTTCGCCTTCTACAGCCATTAATGTTCTGTATCAGGTGCCTCCCTCTCCGGGGTTTCAAAAAAAACCAACTTCCACATCATTCCATTGTAGTGGAATCAACAATGAGGAAGGTAAGAAGCAAGAAGAAGCATTCTTCTTATCCGCCAGGTCGTGCATCTAAAGCACTTGATGCCTTTGGACGTCAAACCTTCCAAACTTCTATGCTGGCTTCAAGAATTATTTCATATATTTTTTATATGAGTCTGACACTTCCGGAGGTCACAGAGAAATTCTCTTTTGTCCCCTTTTTTGTCAGAGCCTAAGGCCACTGACTATTCCTTGCTTCTTAATCATAGCAGGAATATCTCTTGGTTTTTTTCTCGTGCTTCTATAGACTCTTTTGAGTCTGTTAGCAGATCCTCTGCTATTGCCATTGGAGCACGTCGTAAAGCCTGGCTGCAGGCTTCAGACTTGAGCAGATGGGCACAACATACACTGGGTAATTCTCCTTGTACTGGAGAAAATCTCTTCAATAAAGAGGCTTTACTTCAGGTTGCTCATTGCTCCATTGACTTCCCTGGTTCTGGAAAACCATCCTAAACCTTCTTTTTCCCCAGGACGTAGGAAATGTCCTACCAAACCTTCTTTCCCTAAGAAAAGAAGGTTTCACCCTTCTCCTGCCCATCCTCCAGATGTACCCAAGCAAGGGACATCTCATCCTAGTCTGAAGTCTCCAGACTCTAACCAGTCTAATCATAACCAGCAACCATAGGGTCCTGTATGTTGCAATCTACAGTTAACTTCTTCTTAGCAGAAGTTTATTCTTCAAACTCTACACTGGTTTTTTCTTTTTCAGTATGCTAAGCTGTTAGGATACTTTTGTCCATGGGTTACAGAATTCTCCCCTTCTTACTACTACGAAGGGAGGTTACAACTATCCCATGATAGTTTCTGTCCCCACATGGACATCTTTTCCTTCAGTTGACTTACCATATGGTAAGTCACCTTCCAACCCCCTCTCTTCCAGGGTTTCCCCTGCTTGAGTTGGTACCATACTGAAACACTTCTCTTTCTTTCCAGTGTAGACTTTTTGTTATCCTTCAATGCATGCTCTGAACAACTCATCAGACAGGGACGGGGATATCTCCGCTCCCTTTGTCTGTTTTCTCCCTGTTTTTATACAGGAGAATCCCCTCTGCTGCTTTGTTCAGTTGCTGTGCATGCAGGACTTCTAGAGGTTATCTTCTTCTAGCCATATCCTTTCCTAGGATGTGGCAACACACCTGACTTCTGTCAGTTTTATCTCATAATTCTCCTGCACAATGCTCTCTACAATCTTCAGAGAAGCTTTCTACTATGGGCCCTTGCTACAGAGCATTGAACTTTGTCTCTGAGGGTTTTTCCATATAGTAGAAAAAGCTTATATAATCATTCCATGGCTATATAGGTTCTTTATATCCTCTTGTCTCCTGTTGTGATACAGAAGACAAGCTTTTTCTGCGTGAATGTCCAGGGAGTTCCCAATCTTGCAGGAATCTACCCCTTTTTTCCTTACAGCTTGGCATTATTCTTTTCTGCTCCACTTGGACAACGCATACTCTTTTAGTGTACATGATACCCCTGTGTCCCTTGGCTGGGTCATCCTGGTGTCTTAGTCTATGCGTTTTTTTGTCCTTTGGACATGTCAGAGTCCTAAAGTACTCCTGACGTGCTCTTGCCAGACTGCTATTATCCTCTGTTTTTTCACGCAACCATACTGGTTATTCCACTGAGCTACATTCCTGCACCGCAGAAATAGATTCTCTATATATCTTCAGGTGGTTTTCACCCCCTTATTAGATGAATCTTTTCCCATCACATTCCCCATGTGAATGTTTTTGTGGGGCTCAGTTGCAGGCATGTATCCTCAGACTTATATTCATGTATGTATATATCCTATACATACAGATTTTTGTAATCTGTGTGGGCATAAGTCTATGTATGTGTATATATATATATATATATATATATATATATATATATATATATATATATATATATATATAGATAGATAGATATATGCCCATTGGGAGATGTCCATAGGACGCTAGGTATGACCTACTATCTCCCTGTCTGTGCTATAACGCTTTTACCCTCTTAAGGGGTCCAGACAGTCAACTTGCCTATTCTCATACGGCTCAGTATCAAACCTCAATGTCTTCCTATCTCTTACCAGCTAGGAAAGACGGTGTACATCTTCAGTATTTCTGAGTACACTTCTGTTCTCCTTGGGAATAGGGGCTTCTTTCCATACCCCCTCTTCCCTTCAGGACTGGGCTAATTCTCCAGATCGGTCATTCTTCTTCTTTTAGTCCTCAATGTTAATTGTACCTAAAAGTTTTCAGCTTTTTCCCATAAAGCTTTCCATTGAAGACCTGCCGTTCTTCTCCTGCCCCAGTTGACACCTGGGTCACCTGGCCATTCCAGGTTTGGAACTTCATCCTCACTGCTGTGAAGTTACCTTGAGGATTCCGCTACTGCATCTACAGTACACTCCATCACAGTTCTACTTCCTACAATCCAGTAGGTAAGCTCTATATTGTACTAGTTCATTAAATATTTTAATGATACTTGACATACATTCTAAAGACTCATTTTTTCTGTAGTCTTTAGATTCGCTGTTCCTCTACAGCTCTTCTCTATTCAACTCCTACCCCCCATCCCTCAGGGGATGCCGGGGATCCAGATTTGAGAAATGCCGTCCTGTTCCAGGGATACGCATTTTATGGGATCTCCCCTGGCACCCACAGCTAGGGAGTCCCCATATGTGAAGACTCATTCCTGCTTGTTCCTGGAGATAGCACAGTTACTTACCTGTAACAGGTGATCTCTGGGAACAGCAGGAATTAGTCTTCACAACCCACCCACCTCCCCTAGGAGTTGTATCTATCTCCTTTCCTCTTTCTCTCCTTCTGTCTCAGCTATGAAACTCAACTGAGGAGAGGCAGTGGGAAAGGCGGGAAGTCAGCACGCAGGCGCGAGGGATGCTCCCAAAAGCTTTCTGATTGGATGCTGGGGAGCATTCCCGTGCAGGCTCCGTCGGTACCGACGTACCCATATGTGAAGACTAATTCCTGCTGTTCCCAGAGATCACCTGTTACAGGTAAGTAACTGTGCTTTAAAAGAGGGCTGCTACCACTGTTCCCTCTAAGCTGTGCGCGTGTGCGCGCGCACACACCTCGCCGAGTGAGCGCACATACTTTACAACAGAGCGCACAAAAATTACGGTTCTGATTCTGATAGAAAACACCACAGATGTTCTTAAAATTGAAAAGTTGTTGTGTATTTATGGTTTTCACAAGTTCTACAATATTTTCTAGTGCAATCAATGTGGCGTACATACTGTATTCTGACGTGTAGTCAAATTTTAAAGTATATAACTCAGAGTGTCGTTATGTGGCGCACAAAAATTTAACCTTCCTTCAAAAGCTGCACAGCTGATATTGTATGCGCACACAGCCTACAGAAAATTAGAGGGAACATTGGCTGCTACACAGTACCCAGTCCTGTGCTGCTGAGGTAAGCTGTGACCAACTTCCTGGGTGATTAACAGTCCTTGCTTGGATAGAAAGAGTCTTTCAAAATGACCTTTTGACCTGCCACCTGGTGTTAACACCTATTGAAAACGTTTCACAGGTCTCTTGCCCCCTAGGTAGAAGGCCTCTTTGTAAAGGTCTCTAGAAGACTTTATTTGTTGCTCAGAGTACTGACCCTGTTTTGCCTTTTATGCTAAGTTAAATTCTGATTTGGTTTAAATTACAGCTCATTGCTGCTGCTAGGCTCTGACTTATTATGAAATTTAAACTACAAGCTCTCTGCTGGGTTATAAATTTAACCAGAAAACTCTCTTCTGTGCTTTAAATTTAAACTAAAACTACTTCCTTATCGTCCCTCCAGTCCAGTCCCACACCTCTGGGTAGTGTACCTCTTCCAGCAGCTTGGAGGCTGAGCCTGTCATCTTTTTGATGACACTAGTGTACATATGCAGCTGGCACCGCCCACCAGCCCCAGTATGCTCAGCCTCCAAGCAGCTGGAGGAGGTTGTGAGCCAGGGTGCTGGACTCGCAGAAAGGACAACTAAGGAGATATGTTTAGTTACAGTTTGCTTTAATTTCCCCTGTTAAGGTGCAGGTTTCTTTGTTTTTAGAGGCAGAAGTAAAAAAAAAAAAAAAAAAAGTCAGAAGGAACAGAGAGACAACAGGGCTGAGGGGAGAATATTTCTTCTTTCCCCTCTTCCCCCCCCCTAGGATTTCGGAGGGAGGGTTCTGTGGGACCTTCCTTAGTCCGAGACTTCTGGCTGCTCCCGAACCCATTATCGGGTGATGAGCCGCTACAGGGGCTGCAGTTGCTTTACAGGAGTGAAAGCTGGCAGCCCCGAGTCACCCCCCCCCCCCTCAGCGCCGAAGCCAGGAAGGAAGGCTGAGTGCAAGGGGTAGAAAGGCCATGCAGCAAAGAAGCTCCAAGGTAAGAGTGGTGGGGGCAGGGGGGAAGACAGCAGAAACCTCTAGCAACCGCCAGAACATGAGGAGACAGAGAGCGGCCTGCAGCTGCATGTTTGGGAGCCTGCAGCAGTGTGGGAAACTCCCCCTGCTGCATTTAGGTACAATTTTCTTATTCAGGCCTCGTGTGTTTAACCCCCTACTGTGTTTTGGGTGCCTGGGAGAGGCAGCCACCAGAGAATAAAGCAGGACAGAGCAGCCTCTTCCTAGGGGGCCATTTGCAGTTTCTTTTTCATTTCAGTTTCAGTTAATTCGATTTTATTTTATTTTAGTTCAAGTACTCTGGTGCTCTGTGCCTGAACCTGTGGAGGTGCACTGTGCTGGGGATCCTGTTACATACCCGGGTACAGATTGAGGGTGTTCCTGAGGGGTGCCCCCAGCCCATCCCACTATGCCGGCCAGACCGCAGTGCCTGGTATAGGATGGTATCAAGGGGTGTGAACCCCACTTAATCCTTAAATATTCCTTGCATTATACAGCTCAAAACTTATTCAGTGCACAATGACTTGATGCAGACATGTGGGAAAGGCCTAATCAGATAGGCCATTGTTTGTTGCTGGGCAAATTTCAGAGTGCTGTGTCCTGTGTGCCTGGTTAGGTGATCTAAAAGAAACAATGTATCAACCAACTGCCTTTCTCCTGAGAAGGGTCTGATAGAAAGTCAGGGACAGCAATAAAGATGTGTTTAAAAAAAATACTGCATATAGGTTTGTAGCAGCTACAGCTCTGTGGAAAACAGGAAGTACCCGCATACAAGAAATGTATGTAATTTGAAAGATGGAAGGATTTCATTTGCTTCCTATCCACTATCTGTCTATGGTCAGTGAGTAACCTGATATGATCATCTTTTGTCTCTTAGTCCAGATTATGTACCTATTAAATCTGTAATATTGCTTGTAAGGGAAGCTGTACTCCCTTATAGCCATTAGTAGTATTGTAGCAGCGAAGTGCATGCAATGAATAAAACCAGGAGTCAGTTGCAGGATCCAAGCCAATTTATTGTGCATAGGCTCAGACAGAATCGTGTCCAAAAGAGACTGAGCAATGGAGTACAGGAGCAAATTCCTTATATACAATTTTTACAGTTTGATACAGGCAAACTTTCTGTTGGTCCCAACGCCCCTTGCACCTGTCCAATCGGGGACCCTCTCTGGGTCTAGCTCCCTGTTCCCCCTTCTCAGGCTATTCTAACAAAGGCTTAGTCTTAGACATTGATACATTTCTACTTCAAGGCCATTTCTAGCTCAGGGAATGCTGAAACATGTCTATCATCAGCATAAAGGAATTATACAAACTTTTCAAAGCAGTTTAAATCAGTTTCTTAAACTCTGGTTCTCTTCAACACTAGTCTCAGGTGGGGGTTGGGGTCTAGGCCTAATTTACAGGCCATAGCCTACCACATTCCCCCCTTTGATTATTCTCAACCCGAATAAAAGAGGGTGAGAAAATAATCACACATCAAACCCTGTGCAAACTGATGCTTCTTCTCGGGGTATAGCTTGATACTTCCACATGGCTAGTACCCGTGCTGCTGTCTTACGTTCAACGGTACTGTCAACGATGGAGGTAACCATACGTAAACAAAGAGGCAGAAAACATGGAAGGAGTAAACACATAGCTGCCATTAGTAAAACTGCAAACACAATAGTCTTCAAACCTAAACAGGAGTGCGGTATCCCCAGGACCCATCATTTGCCCATGTGGCTGGTCCATAACATGTGATACAAGGAGGTATATCAGTGGGCATTCTAAGGGGCCCCAGGGCTACTGTAAGTACAACATAAATACATAGATATATCATGATTACAATATCTCAATGAATTCGTCTAGAAATTTGCAAATTCTTTACTGAAGTTCTCTTTTTCCACAGCTTCCACCGTACGTAGACCTGTCAGCTTCCGGTTGGTGACAGGAGTAGGGTTGTTGACTCTTACAGCGATGGTTGTCGCTGCAGCATGAGTCGCAATGGTGATTCTGGATTGTTTGTTGAAGTCCAGTGACAAAGTTCAGTAGATGCCGCTGGCTTTACCTGACTGTGGTGAATCCAAGGTTCTAGTTCTGCAACCTTAACTGCTGTAGGGGTTGATAGTATGACGACATAGAGTCCTCTCCACTGAGGCGATAACGGTTCCTTCCTCCACTCCTTGATCCACACTGTGCTTCCAGGCTTGAAGGGATGCAGTGGTTCAGTCAGATTGATGGGTAGTTGGTCTTGTACCCAGGCATGGAGACCCTGCAAGACAGAACCTAGAGCCAACAGCTCTTGTCTAGTGATTTCAGACCCAATCTGGTTCATATCCCCCTTTATTCCCTGGACAATGGGCGGAGGTCGCCCATACAAAATCTCGTATGGGGAAACTCCTAATGACTTTGTGGGGACTGAACGTATCCTGAGAAGGGCTATAGGAAGAACCTGAGGCCACTTCAGGTGAGTTTCCTGGCAGAATTTAGACAACTGGGATTGCAGAGTGTGGTTCATACGCTCTACCTTTCCTGAGCTTTGGGGTCTGTAAGCTGAATGTAATTTCCATTGCACTTGTAGAGCTTGGGCAAACTGAGTCACTTGAGATACAAATGAGGGACCATATTTAATAGACTTGCCTCCTGAGGTTATTAACCCACGTTCCTTGTACAGGGCTCCATGGGCGTGTAATGTGGTGAAGGCATACTTGGAATCTGTGTACAAATTCAAGCGGAGCCCTGTCCCTATTATCAGTGCCCTAGTGAGGGCTATCAGTTCAGCTTTCTGTGCTGAAGTCCCCGGGGCCAAAGCTGATGATTCTATTACCATGTCCAGGGTCACCACTGCATAACCAGCACATCGTCGTCCGTTGATGACAAGACTACTTCCATCCACGAAGAAAATTCGTTCAGGGTCATTTAATGGGACATCAGTTAGATCAGGGCGACTGGAGAATACAGTGTCCATTATTTCCAAGCAATCATGATCAGGGGGTTGGGGCCTGGACCAATTGGCAACAGCGTAGCTAGGTTCAAAGCTTGACTGACGATCAACTGCAATTGGGGGTTTTCACACAACATGCTTTGGTACTCCAGCATTCGTAAATTTGTGAACCAGTAATTCCCTTTGTGTTCCATAAGAGTCAGGACAGAATGTGGTACCGTTACTTGGAGACTCTGACCCAAAGTGAGCTTGTCGGCTTGACTCACCAAGAGAGCTGTAGCTGCCACGGTTCTCAGGCAAGGTGGCCATCCTTTTTGCTACAGTGTCCAGTTGTTTGGATAGATACGCTACAGGTCGCTGCCAAGATCCAAGGGATTGGGTCAAAACGCCCAGAGCATTCGCTTTTAGAGTTGGTGGCTATCAATAGGTCATCTACATACTGGAGGAGGACTCTTTTTCCCAGAGTAACAGAGTAACTTGAAAGATCTTGGTTGAGAGCAGCACTGAAGAGAGTAGGTGAGTTCTTAAATCCTTGGGGTAGTCGAGTCCAGATGAGTTGACCCTTCTTCCTGTAGTAGGGTCTTCCCATTCAAAGGCAAACAAAAGTTGGCTGGTTGATGCTAGCCGTATGCAGAAAAAGGCATCCTTCAAATCCAAGACGGTGAAGTGAGTAGTCTCAGCGGGGATCAGTCCCAGGAGAGTATAAGGGTTTGGTACTACTGGATGTATAGTTTTGACTGCATTATTTACCCGTTCCAAGTCCTGCACTGGGTGGTAGTCACCTGTCCCAGGCTTCTTGACTGGGAGGAGGAGGGTATTCCAGGGCGATTGGCACTCTCTGAGAAGTCCATACTTCAGTAATTTCATTAAATGACAGTGAATTCCTTCAATCACTGGTCGTGGGAGAGGATATTATTTCACGTGCACTGGTTCCACTCCTGGTTTGAGGGTGACAAGCACAGGGGCTATATTCTTTGCTAGGCCTGGAGGATTAACCTCCGCCCATACCTCGGGGGGAGCTGAGATTCTGATGGGTATACGGGGGCTGGCTTCCTTGGTCGGAGATGCACTATAGAACCGCCACTCTTCTTCCCGGGGGACAATCAGTACCATCAGGCCAGCAGATTTCGAGTTCAATCATTTCCATCTTTCCCCCTTCAACAAAGGATATCTGCGCCTGGAGCTTAGCAAGCATATCTCGGCCCAAAAGGGGAATTGGGCATTCGGTCATGTATAGGAACTGGTGCGTTATCTTCCGTCCCCCTAGTTCACAAGTGCGGTTCTGCAAAAAAGGCTTTGTGGCCCTAGCTACAGTAGCTCCGACAATGGTGATGGATCGAGAAGACAGAGGGGCCACTGTTTTTGTTACTACTGAATGTTCTAAGACTCAAAATGATATGGTCCAGAAACAGAGTGTTAAAGCCACTTAAAATACAAAAAAACACTCCGATTTTAACCAATTGTAGCTAAGAAATCTATGTTATGCTAGTACCAAAAAGCCAATAATAAATCTTTTTCTAAGGGCTGGTCTCAGACTGATGACTAGCTTATCCTCCATACGGAGGGAGCAGAGTCTGATAGCATCAACGACCACCCTGTATTATTTCAAAAATGTAGAAAGTGCTTCCTAGTAGTGCTTATTCAAAATACAAATGAAGTCCCAACATTTAGTGTTGCCATAAAATTGATGGATAAAAAATCAGCTTATCTTTTATAGAGGAATTGAACGTGGTCTGGAAAAGTGGTTCCCCGATCCTGAGTACTGCTATCGCGTTTCACACTGCGTTTCTTCAGGGGTGAAATAACCAAAACTGTAGACCATCCTCAAATATAGTTAAAAGCCATCATATTGAAAATGACAAAACATTTGGATAATGCTGCCCACGTCCAAAATTCTTCACAAAACTCCTTAGAGGTCTTTTCCAACGTTGGAAAAGACCTCTAAGGAGTTTTGTGAAGAATTTTGGACGTGGGCAGCATTATCCAAATGTTTTGTCATTTTCAATATGATGGCTTTTAACTATATTTGAGGATGGTCTACAGTTTTGGTTATTTCACCCCTGAAGAAACGCAGTGTGAAACGCGATAGCAGTACTCAGGATCGGGGAACCACTTTTCCAGACCACGTTCAATTCCTCTATAAAAGATAAGCTGATTTTTTATCCATCAATTTTATGGCAACACTAAATGTTGGGACTTCATTTGTATTTTGAATAAGCACTACTAGGAAGCACTTTCTACATTTTTGAAATAATACAGGGTGGTCGTTGATGCTATCAGACTCTGCTCCCTCCGTATGGAGGATAAACTACTGAATGTTCGGCACCCGTATCCACCATAAAATTCCTTTGATCGCTCCATCCGTACAACTGTTAATTGTAAGATTGAATTTTATGTAGTATCACATTGTTATCTGTAAAAACAGCACTGCCTGTTAACTGTTGTTCCATGTAAACCGCAACTGATCAATGGAAGGTGCGGTATATAAAAATTCGCAAATTAAATTAAATTAAATTAAATTAAATTAAAATAAAGTCCATATATTGGTCCCCAATTTTTAAACTGACCATAGGCTCCTGGGGACCCAGAGGAAACTTGGAGCCCAGTCTGGCCTAGCCTTCATCCATGCTGTAGCCCCCTTCGGCTGCCATTCCCTCCATAGCTGCTTCATCTTGTCGGAACTATGTGCGGTACATTCCTCCCTGATTCTGGAATTGCCCCCCCCCCCCTGCTCTCCGTGTGCTCCCTCCTCCCCTTCAGGAGGTGGAGTCAAAGTTCGGGCATTCGTTCTTCCAATGTTGTTCTTCTCTACAGTGGGCGCACTGATTTGCGCCCTATGGGGGCTGACCTCGGCCCCTTCCACGTCCTCGAGTCCTTCGGTTAGAGAAACTTCCTCCTCGTCATTCAACTAAAGCTGCAGCAAGGAAATCAGCTTTCTTCTTCATCTTACGTTCACTTTTCTTCTGACGTTCTTGATCACGATTCACAAACACTTTCTGAGCAACTTCCATTGACTGGGCCGCATTCATGCCCGCAAATCCTTCCAACTTTTGCAGTTTCCGTTTTATGTCTCCCTGGGACTGACTCACAAAGGTCGCATATACCATGCGCAAATTTTCCTGGGCTGCCGGATCATATGGGGTATATAGTCTGTAAGCTTCAGATAAGCGTTCATAAAAGGCCGCTGGGCCTGGATGCTGGATGACTTCTGATACCTTTCCGATATTCATGGCCTTCTGGCTTCCTTTCTTCAGGCCTTGCAGTAGGGCCTGGCGGAGCCGAGTGAGGGCCGCAGCCCCACTCACACTATTCGGATCCCATTTAGGATCGGCATTTGGAAAATCCGCGGCGGCTGCTTGCCGGGGATCCAGGCCTCCTTCTCCTGCAGGGTTCTCTTCTAACCATCGGGTGGACGCTTGCACAGTCCGTGCTCGTTCTTCAGTAGTGAAGAGGGTAGACAGGAGCTGGCAGCAATCAGACCAGGTAGGTTGATGGGTCTGCATAATACTTGACATTAATTCAGTTAGTTCTTGAGGCTTTTCAGTATAGGATGCATAATGCGTTTTCCAGTTCAGTAAATCAGTGGTGGAAAAGGGCACATAAACAAGACTAGTTGGTCCCACCACCACCTGGTCCTGGTCATTAAGAGTAGGTAGACCTGGGACCTGGCGTAATGGCATAACGTGACCATCCCTCTGACTTGCTGTTGTACTTCTGAAAGTATGAGGTGGTCTGGATTGTTGGAATTCTGCTCCCGGGCCTTGGCTGTCAGCAGTAAGCGACCCCGAACTGGCAAATGAATCCCTGCTGGCAGTGTCGTCGGTGGACGATGGTCCTCCTGAGGCACTCTGAACTGAGCCAGGGCTTCCAGTCACGAGGGGTGCGCGTCCTCCTGCTGCGGAGGTGGCTGGTGGACTACTTGGGGTAAATCTGCAGGGAGGTGTCCCCCTGCGCCAGGCTCTGCCCGGGGTGGTGGCGGAGCTGAGGGGACTGGCCTATAAAGGTACTGGGGTGGACGGGTTAAAATATCTGGAGATTCTGGGGTAGAATAGACAGGCAGTTTCTTTTCCCCAGACTTCTGGACCCCCCTTGTGGTTGCTACAAGTATCCTGCACTGTTCCTCATAACAACGCTTCATCCAGGAGGGCCCTTTTTTCACAAACACTTAACCTGGAATCTATATAGGGGAACTGGTCAGGGTGTTCTTTTTGTACAATCTGGTGAACTAAAGATATGATACTAACATCAAAAGTACCCCCAGGGGGCCACGAAGCGACCAGTACAGGCCACTCCCTCTCACAAAGCATTTCTAATCGGGACAGAGACATTTTTATTCCATAGTCTCCGGCAAATCCCTTGCTAAAATTCTTGATCATACATTTCAACAGAGTTTGCATGAACTCCGACCCTCCCATAATGACGTACACAACAGCAGAAGTAGGGGCGGTAGTCGGGCTGCAGGTAAGGGGTCTGTACAGCCCTAGGAACAAATAGGTAGACAAACACCAAACGCTTCCTCCTTTTCGCCACCTAGGCGCGGTCGCCCGGCCAGGGATTGCGCTAATCAGGAGTCCGCACTCACTTGGTCTGTGTTTCAAGACCTCTCATTCACACACACACAAACAGACATGCCAGCAAAATCCAACATTTCCAGCGTGACAGACCTATATGGCAGTGTTCCTCTGGGTGCACTCTATAAAGACGGGGGGAGGGGGGGGCCATTCCCGTTCACATAAAACTTCCCATTGACCTGGGGTCATTACAATTACATAATCACCAGAGAAACCCCTCTTAAAGTTCTTAAGGAAACACTGCAGAAGGCTCAGTATAGATAGACCCCCGCCCATGCTGTTCAAAACCTTTGTCTCTCTCTCACTCATTCAGGTTTCTCTCTATCAAATCCCACAGACATCACTCTCTAGCAACTGGAAAATTAACACTTTTCCTCCTCCCTTGGTCCGTACTCGGACCTCTAAGCCGTTCAGGTTTCCCCCATAAATCAGAGAACAAATAAATAAAAATAAGATAGCAGGAACAGTTGATGTAGAAATACAGGCAGGACTGAGATATAACCAGCAAACTAATATTACAGATACAAGTGAAGTAACAATACAGGCAGGGCAGAGATATAACTAAAACAGTTGAGGAGATCCGAAGGGGTTAATAGGAACTAAAACATTCCTTTCTGCAGGCTGTGTGAAAGACACACCCCTTCTCTCTCTGCTTGCTAGAGATAAGACAGCTTGTCTTCGCTGTGCTGTGCTTAGACTCGATTCCTTAAAGTGACTCCTGAGGTTTTTTTTTCCTTTTCTCAGTACTGTTCCTTAATTAATAACCTTACATTATACCAAAAGTGAAACCCGCTGTTAGACAACAGACAGAGGGTGCGGGTGATCGGACTGCCGGTAAGGGGTCCGGGCAGCCCTAGAAACAGAGGGAGACACAGACATGCTAGCAACATTTTCCCAAATTCCCAGGCCTACCTTACTAACCAACAGCAGCTGGCCTCGCGCACTCATGCAAGACGTACTCGGATTGCTGAACCAAGGGCAGTAGTTTCGGCCTCGCGCACTCATGCAAGGCTTACTCAGACTTGCCCTGAGAGATGATCAGGCTCTCGGTACCATACCAATTTAGTCTCGCGCACTCATGCAAGACATTTCCCAAGCTAGCTGACTAGATAGCAACAAAAGTTCTACTCACCGGATCCGGTACCCGCTACAGAACCAGTTCTTGGGTTGAATCCTGGAGTCCCCTCGGGTTCGGAGGTGTTGGCCGGCCGGATCCAGTAGCCCGCCGAGGCAAGGCGGAACCCTCTCCGATACAAGAGGACCGGTGGCGCCTGAGGTTTCCCCTGCAGTCGGCCAGACACGGTTCCAGCCGGACCAAACCTTGAGGCGGTAAAACGTGGTATATTCACTTGAATACCATCCACTACTCGCACATTCCCGGCCCAACACACCAAGAATATGTAGCAGCGAAGTGCATGCAATGAATAAAACCAGGAGTCAGTTGCAGGATCCAAGCCAATTTATTGTGCACAGGCTCAGACAGAATCATGTCCAAAAGAGATTGAGCAATGGAGTACAGGAGCAAATTCCTTATACAATTTTTACAGTTTGATACAGGCAAACTTTCTATTGGTCCCAACGCCCCTTGCACCTGTCCAATCGGGGACCCTCTCTGGGTCTAGCTCCCTGTTCCCCCTTCTCAGGCTATTCTAACAAAGGCATAGTCTTAGACATTGATACATTTCTACTTCAAGGCCATTTCTAGCTCAGGGAATGCAGGAACATGTCTATCATCAGCATAAAGGAATTATACAAACTTTTCAAAAGAAGTTTAAATCAGTTTCTCAAACTCTGGTTCTCTTCAATACTAGTCTCAGGTGGGGGTTGGGGTCTAGGCCTAGTTTACAGGCCATAGCCTACCACAGTATTAGAATAAAAACATAAACTTTACTCAGAGAATGTGTCAGTTTTATTGGATCAGGGCAAGCTCCATTTCATATCTTTAAGATACAACACTGCAGTGCAATCTAAAAATCCTCAGTCCCCGATGTGGTGTGATCTCGGAGGCAGGTGTCTTCCTAAACTGCACGCAAGAGGAGGTCATGGGACCAGGACCTGCAGGATGAGATGAGGTAGGAAAGTCACTCCCAGTTGCAAGAGACTCTGGGGGCTGGGGGGGGGGGTGCCATGTTATCTTCAACGGATCTGGCCCCCGGTCCCTTCACGATGCCCGGACCATCCACCCCTCAAGCCCAAGGAGCGATAGGGCTCCTGGGGGAGTTCTCACTGGAGTTTGTCTTACTTTTGCATAAGGCGTTTTGCCTACCAAGTGGCTCCTCAGCCCGGAACACAAGGCTAAGAGGATGTCAGACGCAAGAGCACGAGTCAGGAGCAGTGGCGTCTATGCAGGCTAGAGGCTTAGAGGAGTGGCAGCAATCGCCGCTGTCGGGCGGCTGGATGGGGAAGATCTTGACATGTAGTTATATCTGCAGGAGGAGTTGGAAGAAGGAGAGAGTCCAGAACAGGAGGATCAGGGCTGAATTGTTCGGGTTTTCCACCGGGAGGAGCTACCAGCGCTCATCTTTATGCTTATGTTTATGCAATTTCTCGATATACCGCCCAGGCCGAAGGCTAACAGGGCGGTTTACAATCACTACAAGCGGGTACTGATACAATTCCTCATTCCCAAAGGGCTCACGTTCTGTGTGTACCTTGGCGACCCTCAAGGCCCTGAATATGCCTGCTAATCTCCCAGCAGAGGAAGAGGCGCTGTAGGATTCTCTGTTCCAGGCGGTACGGAAATCGCAGAAATACTTACCAGTACATGGAGTAGTAGGATAGATGATCCAGGATGTGTGGGATCTGCCAGAGGTTGGCCTTAAAGGGGTGCAATTCATGATGCCCCTATACCCACTGCCGGAGCAAGAATGAGCTCCTTTGCCCAAAGTGGGCGCAGCGGTGTTGACAGCAATAGAAGAGACCTTGACTTGTCTCCTGCAGCTGAGAGCTGTGGAACTGGTTCCGCGAGACCAGTACGTCTGCAGTTGATGCTTCATGTATTTTGTTTTGTCCAAAAGGAAGGTTTCTTTCGCCCAATTCTCAACTTTGAGGGCATGAACTGTAGCAGCGAAGTGCATGCAATAGATAATACCAGGAGTCAGTTGCAGGGTCCAAGCCAATTTATTGTGCACAGGCTCAGACAGGAGTGTGTCCAAAAGGGACTGAGTAACGAAGTAAGGAGCAAATTCCTTATATACAATTTTACAATTTGATAGAGGCAAACTTTCTATTGGTCCCAACGCCCCTCACACCTATCCAAGCGGTGACCCTCTCTGGGCCCCATTCCCTGTTCCCCCTTCTCAAACTGTTCTAACAAAGGCATAGGGGTATGTTTACTAAACTCCGTTGCTGTGCGGATCCCCGTTAGTGTGCTGGTGCCATATAAGGAGTGGGCGGGCCAGGCAGAAAAAAGCAAAAAACCAGACCGTACGTGTGTGCGTCGCGCTAATGTGCGGGGCCCACATTAGCACGTGGAAAGGCTAAGTGGGGCGATGCTGCAAACCCAAACAACAGAGCCGTAGTACAACGGTGAAGACACCGACCAATGGTGCAGGGGCCAGGAGTTCAAACCCTCATTGTGCTCAACAAAAAATACCAGCTGAGGCACCAACATTTATGGGCAAACGTGCTTAGGAGGCATATTAATTTTGGGCGGCAGAAGGCGGCGCACTGTTATTTTTATTACGGCATGAGGCGGCGCACTGTTTAGTGTGGGCGGCAGATGGCGGCGCATTGGTAAATTTGGGTGGCAGAAGGCGGTGCGCTGATAAATGTGGGCAACAGAAGGCGGCAAGCCGGTGGGCAGAAGGCGGCGCGCTGATGTGTGAGGGGGCAGTCCAATAGTGGGAGGGAGAAGTGGCGCGCTGATGTGCAAATAACAGGAACGGAGCCATAGCACAATGGTTAAGACACTGACCACTCGTGCAGGGATCATGGGTTCAATTCCCCACAGTGCCCATTGAAGACAACTGGCTGAGGCATTATTTTAGGGGCATATCCATGTTGTGCATCATAAGGCGGCGCGCTGTTAATTTAGAGCGCCACAAGATGGCGCGCTGATGGCTACAAGGCTGCGTGCGGATGCATAAACACAGGAACAGAGCCACAGCACAATGGTTAGGACACTGACCAATGGTGCAGGGGCCAGGGGTTCAACCTCTCACAGTGCCCAGTGAACAAGGCTGGCTGGGGCAGTATGTATCATGGTGAGGAGTGCTGTAGGAGGCCTTCCATTTATATTTTATTTCCCACCACTAGTAAACCCGCTCTCACAGTGTGTTAACATACGGATGCCCGTAAGGCACATGTTACAGTGCACTGTCCGCCAAGGCACCCTAGAATGTCCCCTATAGGGCACCATGTATGTTGCGACACAGGATAATGTATAGTGCACCCTATATGGATGGCAACCATAAGGTGGCCTATAGGGCGCCCTATAAAGCACCCTCAGAGGCATCTAATGGGTATAGTAAGCTGTGTGTGGTTTTGCCGGCATAGACATATGTACAGTAAATAAAAATAAAGCTGTGGACAGCCCTATCAAAGGGCCCCACTGTGGGTTTGAACCCATGACCTCTGGCTGTATAGGGAGTGACGTAACCATTGGGCTACGGCTCTATAGCTGACAGTAAGCCCCTGGCTGGCTGCAGAGAGCCTGCACGTCACCCCACAGACAGTCTGCTGTTGTAGACAGGATAGGGTTAGGCCACCCGTACCCATGATGCACTGCACATGCAAATCAGCTGTCCACAGATGCACACAAGATGGGGAATGCACCCCAACAGCTACCCGGCCTGGTAGGGGGAATTGTCCATGTGCACCCACACAGCACCTCGGCCTGGTAGGGGGTCCTGAGCGGGTGGACTACCAGCAAAGAGTAGCTACACACCGTCACATTGTGCGGGTACTGTGCTCACCCTGAGGGTGTGATGTGGCGGCCTGGACCAGTCCACAACACCAGCCATGCCTGGATGAGGCCATGACAGAGCTCCAAAACAGTATTAACCTGTGAGATAGGAAGGTGCTGCAGAAACATGTTGGATATCTCTGTCTGTCTCAGTTAGTGAAAACCCCCAAGAACCCCTAGGTGGTCAAAGAACCACACCCCCCCCCCCAGGGTGGCAAACAGATCCCTGTCCTACACCCTCTCTCCCCCCCCCCCCCCAAATGGCAGCAAAGTGGACCATCAAACCCCAGTCCTGCTGGGTAACAGACACCATACAGGGCAGTCCAAGCAGCTCCACACATCCATAACACAATATCAGGCAGACTTTAGTCCTGGATATCCAAAGATGCACCCCAGCACTATCTGATATTCACCTGCAGCAAGCCATCAGCCACTGCATCCTGCAAGGCACTCCATCAAGACACATACCAGCTGTGAACAGTCTACTGGCTAGCCCTGATGGAAATGCATGCACCCAAAACTGGGGTGGCAGCACACAAAAGCAAAGAGTTCTGTGAGGAGGCCCCAACAGGAAACCCATATATATCACAAGAGAGAAACACAATACAGCACTATGGGGGTGCCTAGCCATGCTGTCATCACTGCACACTCAGGGTGAGAGTGCTCCCCCAGCAGCACATACAGAGGTCACCCTGTCTGTGTAGGTGGTGGCCTGGCACTACAATGTCACAGCCAGTGCCCTATGCCCTGTGCAGATGCATCCTGGCCAGCCCACCATGTCTGACCTATACCCATGGTACATTGCTGCTCATTATGCACATTGGCAGGCCAATACTGGCAGTAGTGCTGGCAGTGTGGGTTGGGGAAGGTGTTTGCAGCCAACACACACTGTATAAACAGACACACACTCCCACACCTATGCCAGCATTGTGCTACTATTGAGGGGGTGATTAGCCTTGGCCACCACACCGGTCCTGGGCACGGCACAGGCATGGATATGGTACGCAGTACTGCTGGGGGTCACTCCCCAGGGTGGTGAACACCATCAGAGGCCAGGCCTGGAGCACGCACCGCAGACACCAAACAGATTGTTCGGATGGGGTCAACTAGCAGAATGTGCGTAACGTAGGGATATCTATCAGCCTATACTCTTAGCAAACATTTCAGAGCTGTGTACCTCAGGTGTAGGGTGACATTGCTAAGGTATGCAGGTGCTGATATTGGGAGATGCACGCAGGGTCCAATGTTCTGCCTCTACAGGAGACATTGGCCAATGGGGCCTGTGGGTGTGGGTGTGGGTGTGTCTGCCCCTGTTGGCTGCTGCTTTACGGCAGCGCTTCCCCACTCCAGCCCAGTTTTGCATCACACTGTTCGGGTCTTCCTGCTGTCCCTCATGAATATGCATGAGCTACATCTACATGCCGTGGGGGTGGTGCATAGATATACAGCACAGGCATTTGTATGAGTGACAGCATGGAACCTGACTGGTGTGTGGCCCACCAGGACTGCATTTGGGGGATTCTGCTGTAGGTTCTGCCCCTGTTCATGGTGTCTGTGCTCAGTGGGGTAAAAGATAGACGTATTACCATTGCATATGTCCTTGTCACCAAAGGTGTGTCCTTACTGTCACTGTTTATTTGTGGGGAAAATATGTGGGCAGGATTGCCGGTAGCCCCAGCTGGTCTTTGAACCTGTGACCTTCTGTTCTTGCATGCATTGTCTGTGTGCACTGCACCACCATGTAGCCACAGCTTGGCTGAATTCCCTGGATAGTCCATGACTGTGGATCCGGCAGGGCCTGTCTGTTGCTGTGGACTGTGCCAGCCTGCACATGGCTAGGCCTCTGTCTTCTGTCGCTAGCAGCCACTGCCCCCTGCACCACATGTACTCATCCGTCAACATGCTGGCATGAGTTTCTCCCATAAAAAGCAGGTAACCTGATTGGAATGTGGCAGTACGGGACTGCATTTGGGGTACTTGGCTGTGGGTAATGCCCATTGTTGTGGTGTGTGTGCGTTGTTGGGTAAAATATGGGTGTTTTCCCCATGCTTATGTCCCCTGCAATACAGGGGTGTCTGTGCTATCTGTGTTTAGTGGTGGGTAAAATATAGGGACTGGGCTAGCAAGTGCCCCAGCTGGGCTTTGAACTTCTGACCCTCTGGTCCTAGAGGTACTGATTCTGTCTGCTGCACCACACTATGGCCACATAGAAAGTGCAGCCCCTGGAGGTAGTAAGCCTGGCAGGATGGAGTCACAAACCCTGCTCTACGCAAATTTACTGTGGGCATATGCACCCTGTCTGGTGACAAACGTGCACATAAACCCAGGAAATGGGGGACAAAATATCACCATGCTGGGCAACAGTGATATTAATGGGCAACCATAGCAAACACTCCCAGGAAAGCTCCACAAAAGGAAATGTTTTTTGGAAGAGTCTCCGCTCCGTAAACCCTTCCAAAATTCATTTCTTTTTTCTGGAGCTTTGCTGGGTGTGTTTTCTGTATTTTCCCATCACTATAACTGTTCCCCAGCTGAATTACTATTTTTAATAGTTCTGTTGTGGTCATTTTCTATTTTGATTTGCACTTTTGTGCTGTGCACATGTATCACACTGCTCACGTTTTGCTGGTTTCCCCGGTTTTCCTGTACATTGCTGACGGAAATGGTTTCTCTTCCCTTTAAATGCTTTCTACCGCGAGTGTTTCCCTCGCGGTAGTTTTTACATGCAAATTCGGGGCCCGATACTGTGCGGGGAGCCTCTCCCCTCCCACTCTCCACCCATTGACCCCATCCCTCCGCCCCTCCGGAGCCTTCCTCCGCCCTCCTTTAGCCGTTCCACGCCTCTATCGGACATTTGCGGGCCCGCACTTGTACGGGGCCCGTTAGTGTGCCGCGCACCTTTGCGGGGATGACACGCACGTGTGCGGGGCGTTTAAACGCGTTTATTAGCGTTTCAGTGCCGCGTTTCCGTGCGCTCTTTTGCGGCGCGCACATTTCCGGTTTTTAGTAAACATCCCCCCTAGTCTTAGACATGATTACATTTCTACTTCAAGGACATTTCTAGCTCAGAGAATGCAAGGACAATTCAAGCATAATGAACTTGTACATATTTCATAGGGGGAGAAAGGGGACTTTCAAAAGCAGTTTAAAGCAGATTCTTAAACTCTGGTTCTTTTCAGCACTAATCCCAGGTGGGGGTTGAAATCCAGGCCTAGGTTGAGGCTATAGCCTACCACATTCCCCCCTTTGATTATCCTTACCCCTCCTAAAAAGGGATGAGGAAAAAAATCATATATCATGTCCTTCTTAAACTGATGCTTCCTCCTGAGGCAAGGCCTGATATTTCCACATAGCTAGTACCCTGGCCGCTGTCTTTCGTTCAACTGTACTGTCAGTGATTGAGGTGATCATACGCAGGCAAAGGGGTAGGAAACATGGAAGGAGTAGACACAGCTATCATTAGTAAAATAGCGAACACAATAGTCTTCAGACCTCCCAGCCCTGAAAACATAGTTCCGAACCATCCGTATACGATTCAGCATATAAACAGGAGTGCGGTATCCCCAGGTCCCATCATTCGCCCATGTGGCTGGTCCATAATATGTGACACAAGGAGGTATATCAGTGGTCATTCTAAGGGGCCCCAGGGCTACCGCAAGTACAACATAGATATATCATGATTACCATATCTCAATGAGTTTGTCTAGAAATTGCAAATTCTTCACTTAAGTTCTCTTCTCCCACAGCTTCCACCATACGTAGACCTGTCAGCTTCCGGTGGGTGACAGGAGTAGGGCTGTAGATTCCTCAAGCTTCTGCCGTACGTGGACCTGCCGGCTTTCGGTAGCTGGCAGGAGTAGGGCTGTAGATTCTTACGGCAGCTGTTTTCGTCGCAGCGTGAGTCGCAACGGTGATCCGGGGTGGTCTGTTGAAGTCCAGAGACTGGATTCAGTGGTCGCTGCTGACTTCACCCGACTGTGGTGGATCCAAGGTTCAAGCTCTGCAACTTTAACGGCTGTAGGGGTCGATAGTATGACGACATAGTGTCCTCTCCAGTGAGTTTTAGGGGAAAGCCGACAGTCGCCCAAGAGCGGATGGTTCGGAAGAATGTATCCTTGAAGGATACTACCAAAAGCAGAGAGGTTCCACAAAAGGGTAAAGTAGCCCAAATGTCCTCAAGTATGGAGCAGACAGAGCTTAAAGATCCCAATTTACCCATGTCTAACAATAGCCAAATTAACATGAATAAAATACATTCTCTAAAATGCTTGTATGCAAATGCTAGAAGTCTAAAGAATAAGATGGGAGAGTTAGAATATATAGCACTAAATGAAAGGTTAGATATGATTGGAATATCAGAGACATGGTGGAAGGAGGACAACCAGTGGGACACTGTGATACCTGGGTACAAACTATATCATAATGATAGAGCTGATCAAATTGGTGGAGGGGTTGCGCTCTATGTTAGAGAGAGCATTGACTCAGAAAGGATTAAAGTTTTGCAGGAAACAAAATCTGCTGTAGAATCTATATGGATTGAAATTCCATATAAAAGGGGGAAGGCGATGGCAGTGGGGGTGTACTATCGAGCACCTGGCCAGAATGACCAAATGGATGATGAAATGCTCAAAGAAATCAAGGAAGCTAACAAACGTTACAGCGCAGTAATAATATTGGGTGATTTCAATTACCCCAGTATCGACTGGGTCAGTGTCACGTCAGGACATGCTAGGGAGATAAAGTTCCTAGATGAAATAAATGACTGCTTCTTGGAGCAGCTGGTTCATGAACCGACCAGAGGGGAAGCCATATTAGACCTAGTCCTTAGTGGAACACCAGATCTAGTGCAAGAGATAAGGGTGTTGGGGCTACTTGGCAATAGTGATCATAACATGATCACCTTTGATTTAATTATTGGAGGAGGGATAGTAAGGAAATCCACAGTACTACCTTTTAACCTTCGAAAGGGAGACTATGATAAAATGAGGAAAACAGTTAAGAAAAAACTAAAAGGAGCAGTTGCGAAGGTTAAAGTCGTACATCAAGCTTGGGTGTTGTTGAAAAATACTATCTTGGAAGCCCAGACCAGCTGTATTCCACGCTTTAAGAAAAGTGGAAGGAAGTCCAAAAAACTGCCAGCATGGTTTAAAGGTGAGGTCAGAGAGGCTGTTGTTGCCAAAAAAGCATCTTTCAGGAAATGGAAAAAAGAGCCAAACGACGAATCCTGGAAAGAGCACAAGCACTGGAAAGTCAAATGCAAGGCATTGATAAGGCAGGCAAAGAGAGAATTTGAGAAGAAGCTTGCTGCGGAAGCAAAAACGCGAAATAAAGACCTTTTCAAGTACATTCGTAGCAAAAAAACCTGTGAGAGAGTCAGTTGGCCCATTAGATGATAAAGGGGTTAAAGGAGCACTAAGAGGCAACAAGGCGATAGCGGAGAGACTGAATGAATCCTTTGCTTCGGTCTTTACTGAGGAAGATGTAGGGATGTTACCCATGACTGAAGTGGTATTTAAAGGTGCGGAAGAATTGAAGGAAATATCGATACATCGGGAAGATGTCTTGCAACTATTAGATAAACTGAAGAGTAGCAAATCACCTGGGCCGGATGGTATACATCCAAGGGTGATGAAAGAACTGAAATATGAGATTGCAGAACTGCTATCAGTAATCTGTGAACTATCATTAAAATCATCTCTAATACCTGAAGATTGGAGTATCGCCAATGTAACACCAATTTTTAAAAAGGGTTCCAGGGGTGATCCGGGAAACTACAGACCGGTGAGCCTGACGTCAGTACCGTGAAAAATGGTAGAAAACATCATAAAGAATAAAATGGGAGACAACCTAATGGGAGACAGCCAACATGGATTTAGACAAGGAAGATCTTGTCTTACTAATCTGTTATGTTTTTTTGAAGGAGTGAATAAACAGGTGGACAAAGGTGAGTCGGTTGATATTGTGTATCTGGACTTTCAGAAAGCCTTTGACAAGGTCCCTCATCAGAGACTTTTGGCAAAACTAAAGAGTTATGGGATAGGAGGCAGTGTACTATTGTGGATCAGGAACTGGTTTAAAAGATAGAAAGCAGAGGGTAGGGCTAAATGGCCAATTTTCCCAATAGAGAATATGTGATTAGTGGTGTCGCCTAGGGATCTGGGCTGGTGCCGCTGCTTTTGACATATTCATAACAGTCCTTGAAACTGGAACAAGCAGCGATGTTATCAAATTTGCAAATGACACAAAACTATTTAAAGTTGTTAAAACCCAAGAGGATTGTGAAAAATTGCAAGAGGATCTTGATAAATTGGAAGACTGGGCATCAAAATGGCAGATGAAATTTTAATGTGGACAAGTGCAAGGTTATGCACCTAGGGAAGAACAACCCAAACTATGGTTACACAATGCAAGGTTCCACATTAGGAACCACCACCCAGGAAAAAGATTTAGGCGTCATTGTGGATACCATGTTAAAACCCTCCGCCCAGTGTGCAGCGGCGGCCAAGAGAGCAAATAGAATGCTAGGTATGATAAGGAAAGGAATGGAAAATAAAACAAAAGATGATATAATGCCTCTATATCGTTCCATGGTGAGACCGCACCGCACCGCACCGCATTGTGTGCAATTCTGGTCGCCGTATCTTAAAAAGGATATAGCGATTTTAGAAAAGGTACAGAGAAGAGCCACCAAAATGGTAAAGGGGATGGAAGGATACTCCTATGAAGAAAGGCTAAAAAGGTTAGGGCTCTTTAACCTGGAAAAGAGACGGCTGAGGGGAGATATGATAGAAGTCTATAAATTAATGAACGGAGTGGAACGGGTAAACGTAGATCGATTGTTTACCTTATCAGAATATAGAAAGACTAGGGGACATGCAATGAAGCTACAGGGTAAACTATTTAAGACTAATAAAAGAAAATATTTTTTCACTCAACGTGTAATCAAACTCTGGAATTTGTTACCGGAGGATGTAGTAAAGGCTGTTAGTGTAGCTGGGTTTAAAAAAAGGTTTGGACAAGTTCCTGGAGGAAAGGTCCATAAACCATTATTAAGAAGTGACCGAAGTTATCAATGCTTGACCCAGTACAAGCATTGTGGAACTTGTGTCTCTTGGGGAAACTGCTAGGTACATATGACCTAGATTGGCCACTGTTGGAAACCAGAATACTGGGCTTGATGGACCTTGGTCTGACCCAGTATGGCATATCTTATGTTCTTATGAGGTGCTAACGGTTCCTTCCTCCACTCCTTGATCCACACTGAGGTTCCAGGCTTGAAGGGATGCAGTGGTTCAGTCGGATTGATGGGCAGTTGGTCTTGTACCCAAGCATGGAGACTCTGCAAGACAGAACCTAGAGCCAACAGCTCTTGTCTAGTGATTTCGGACCCAATCTGATTCATATCCCCCTTTATCCCCTGGACAATGGGCGGAGGTCGCCCATACAAAATCTCGAATGGGGAAACTCCTAATGACTTAGTGGGGACTGAACTTATCCTGAGGAGGGCCATAGGAAGAACCTGGGGCCACTTCAAGTGAGCTTCCTGGCAGAGTTTAGACAGCTGGGACTTCAGGGTGCGGTTCATACGCTCTACCTTTCCTGATCTTTGGGGTCTGTAAGCTGAATGTAATTTCCATTGCACTTGTAGAGCTTGGGCCAAATGCTGAGTCACTTGAGATAAAAATGAGGGACCATTGTCCGATCCCATAACTAGTGGTATACCAAACCAGGGAATAATTTTGTGGAGTAGAACTTTGGTGACTTCCCTGGCTTTTTCAGTCCTGGTGGGGAAGGCTTCCACCCATCCGGAAAATGTACAAACCAGGACCAACAGGTAACGATATCTGTTTGCACGTGGCATTTCAGTGAAATCCACCTGGATATTTCCCCTGGGGGTAACTCCTACTGACTGGACTCTCGGGGGCAGGTTGGGACCACTGTTCCCTCTAAGCTGTGCGCGTGTGCGCGCGCACACACCTCACCAAGCAAGCGCACATACTTTACAACAGAGCGCACAAAAATTACGGTTCTGATTCTGGTAGAAAACAACACAGATGTCGTAAAATGTAAAAGTTGTTGTGTATTTATGGTTTTCACAAGTTCTACAATATTTTCTAGTGCAATCAGTGTGGTATACATACTGTATTCTGACGTGTAGTCAAATTTTAAATTATATAACTCCGAGTGTCGTTATGTGGCGCACAAAAATTTAACCTTCCTTCAAAAGCTGCACAGCTGATATTTTATGCACACACAGCCTACAGAAAATTAGAGGGAACATTGGTTGGGACCCTGCCTGGCATTGTTCTTTGCACAAGTTAAGCATCTACGGGCTACTGATGCTGACGGGTCCTAATAACGGGATACAGAAATGAGGTTTAAGAGCTCTTTCCATCGCAGTTTTCCCATAATGTGTGGCTTGGTGAAAAGCATGGACAAAGGCTGGACCTAATGCTTCAGGGATTACAGTTGGACCCGGAGGCTGACCACCTACCGGCGGTGGTAGCACTATCCATCTGGTCTCTGTTAACACTCCCCCTTCCTCCTGACAAAAATAGTTTAACTCTCTGGAGGTATATCGGGGAGTCCATGCACTGAGGGATACCGGAAATAATGCTGCCTGGACTGGGGTATTGGGGGCAGGAACCTGTCCAGTTATGGCCACTTCTCGAGCAGAAGTGTCAGCAAACCTATTTGCTCGTGAAACTTCTCCTTTCCCTGCCTGATGACCTCGGCAGTGCATTACTGTGACTTGTTTGGGGGCCCATACAGCATCTAGTAGGGTTAATATCTCGGGACCATATTTGATAGACTGCCTCCTGAGGTTATTAACCCACGTTCCTTGTACAGGGCTCCATGGGCGTGTAATGTGGTGAAGGCATACTTAGTCTGTGTACACATTCAAACGGAGCCCTTTCCCTATTATCAGTGCCCTAGTGAGGGCTATCAGTTCAGCGTTCTGTGCTGAGGTTCCTGGGGCCAAAGCTGACGATTCAATTACCGTGTCCGGGGTCACTACTGCATAGCCAGCACAGCGTCGTCCATTGACGACAAGACTACTTCCATCCACGAAGAAAGTCTGTTCAGGGTTATTCAGTGGAAGATCAGTTAAATCAGGGCGGATGGAAAACACAGTGTCCATAATTTCCAGACAGTCATGGTCAGGGGGGCCTGGGCCGACCAGCAACAATGTGGCGGGATTCAGAGCCTGACTGACGATCAACTGTAGCCGGGGTTGTTTTGATAAATAAGCTACAGGTCGCTGCCAGGATCCAAGAGGTTGAGTCAATACACCCAGAGCATTTCCACTTGACTCATGGACATATAGGCGAAATGGTTTCTGTATATCTGGCAGACCCAAAGCTGGTGAGGACATTAATGCTGCTTTCAAGGATCGGAAAGCTACATCCTGTTCAGGTCCCCATTCCAAGGGAGATCGCTCCATTCCTTTGGTGGCCTGATACAATGGCTTTGCCAACAGCGCAAAGTTGGGTATCCATATTCGGCAATAGCCTGCAGCTCCCAGGAAAGCCCTCACCTGCTTTCTGGTGGTTGGGATAGGGATGCGACACATGGCTTCCTTACGCTCTGGTCCTAGCCGCCGAATCCCGCTAGACAGATGGAATCCCAGATATTTAACCTCAGTTTGGCACAACTGAGCCTTGGCCCTTGAGACCTTGTATCCAGCTTCATTCAGGAGGTGCAAGAGATCACTGGTGGCTTGCACGCATTCACTTCTGGAGTTGGTGGCTATCAGCAGGTCATCCACATACTGGAGAAGGACTTTTTTTTTTTTTTCTGGAGTAACAGAGTAACTTGAAAGGTCCTGATTGAGGGCAGCACTGAAGAGGGTAGAGGAGTTCTTGAATCCTTGGGGTAGCCGAGTCCAGGTGAGTTGGCCTCGCCTTCCTGTAGTAGGGTCTTCCACTCAAAGGCAAACAGAAGTTGGCTGGCTGGTGCTAAGCGTACACAGAAGAAAGCATCCTTCAAATCCAGGACTGTGAAGTGAGTAGCCTCAGCGGGGATCAGTCCCAGGAGAGTGTAGGGGTTTGGTACCACCGGATGTATGGTTACAACTGCATCATTCACTCGTCTCAAATCCTGCACTGGGTGGTAATCACCTGTCCCAGGCTTTTTGACTGGGAGGAGGGGGGTATTCCAGGGTGATTGACACTTCCTTAGAAGTCCATACTTCAATAATTTCATTAGATGACGATGAATGCTATCAATTGCTGGTCGCGGAAGAGGGTATTGTCTCACATGCACTGGTTCCGCTCCTGGTTTGAGGGTGACGAGAACAGGGGCTACAATTTTTTTTCTAGGCCCGGAGGATTATCCTCCGCCCATACCTCGGGCGGAGCCAGAATATTGGTGGATATACGGGGACTGGCTGCCTTGGGCCGGAAGTGTACTATAGAACCGCCATTCTTCTTCACGGGGGACAGTCAACACCATTAGGCCAGCAGATTTCGAGTTCAGAGTCATTTCCATTTTTCCCCCTTCAGCAAAGGATATCTGCGCCTGGAGCTTTGCAAGCATATCTCGGCCTAAGAGGGGGATTGGGCATTCAGGCATGTACAGGAACTGGTGTGTTATCTTCTGTCCCCCTAATTCACAGGTGCGGTTCTGCAAGAAAGGTTTAGTGGCCCGAGTACCGGTGGCTCCGACAATAGTAATAGATCGGGAAAACAGAGGGGCCACCGGTTTTTCCACCACCGAGTGTTCAGCCCCCGTATCCACCATAAAGTCCATACATTGGTCCCCAATTTTCAGACTGACCATAGGCTCCTGGGGACCCAGAGGAAACTTGGAGCCCGGTCTGGGCTAGTACTCATCCGAATTGTAGCCCCCTTCGGTTGTCACTCCCTCTATAGCTTCTTCTTTTCGTTGGAACTGTGCACAACGCATATCTCCATGACTTCTGGAATCGTCCCCCTGCTTCTCCCAGTGCTCCCACCTCCCCTCCGGGAGGCAGGTTCGCGGTGCGGGCATTTGTTTCTCCAATGTCCTCCTTCCTTGCAGTAGGCACACTGATTCATGCCTACCAGGGGCTGGCCATTCCCTCGGCCCCTTCCACGTCCTTGGGTCCTTCTATTAGGAAAACCTCCCTCCTCGTCGTTCAACTAAAGCTGCAGCAAGGAAATCAGCTTTCTTCCTCATCTTACGTTCACTCTCCTTCTGACGCTCTTGGTCACAATTCAGAAACACTTTCTGTGCAACTTCCATTAGTTGGGCCACATTCATGCCCGCAAATCCTTCTAGCTTCTGTAGTTTCCGTTTGTCTCCCTGGGACTGACCCACAAAGGCCGCATTCACCATGCGCAAATTTTCCGGTGCTGCTGGATCATATGGGGTGTATAGTCTATAGGCTTCAGATAATTGTTCATAGAAGGCCGCTGGGCTCTCATCCGGACGCTGGATGACTTCTGATACTTTTCCAATATTCATGGCTTTCTGGCCTCTTCAGGCCCTGCAGGAGGGCTTGGCGGAACCGACTGAGGGCCGCCGCCCCGTCTACACTGTTTGGATCCCAGTTGGGATCATCATTTGGACAATCCGCGGCGGCTGCTTGCCGGGGATCTAGGCCTGCTTCTCCTACGGGATTTTCTTCTAACCATCGGGTGGACGCTTGCACAACTCGTGCTCGCTCTTCGGTACTGAAGAGAGCGGACAGGAGCTGGCGACAATCAGACCAGGTAGGCTGATGGGTCTGCATAATACTAGTCATTAATTCAATCAAATCCTGGGGCTTCTCAGTATAGGAGGCATAATGCGTCTTCCAGTTCAGTAAATCAGTGGTGGAAAAGGGCACATAAATGAGACTAGTTGGTCCCACCACAACCTGGCCCTGGTCATCAAGAGTAGGTAGACCTTGGACCTGGCGCAACGGCATAATGTGACTATCCCTTTGGCTCGTAGTTGTACTTCTGAAAGCATAAGGTAGTCGGGACTGTCGGGGTTCTGTTCCATGATATTGGGTGACAGCAGTGAGTGACCCTGAACTGGCAAATGAATCCCTGCTTGCAGAGTCATCGGTGGACTGTGGGCCCCCCCCCCCCCCGAAGAACTCAGAACGGAGCTGGGGCTTCTGGTCGGGAGGGAGTGCGCGTCCTCCAGCTGCAGAGGCAGTTGGGGGGCTACTTGGGGTAAAACTGCAGGGATGGGTCCCTCCGGGACAGGCTCTGCCTGGGATGGTGGCGGAGCTGAGGGGGACTGGCCTATAGAAGAACTGGGGCGGACGGGACAGAATGTCTGGAGATTCTGGGGTAGAATAGAAGGGTGGTTGCTACAAATATCCTGCACTGTTCCTCATAACAACGCTTCATCCAGGAGGGCTCTTTTTCACACATACTTAACCAGGAATCTATATAGGGGAACTGGTCAGGGTGGTCATTCGTACAATCTGGTGAACTAAAGATATGATACTAATATCAAAGGTACCCCCAGGGGGCCACGAGGTGACCAGTACTGGCCACTCCCTCTCACAAAGCATCTCTAATCGGGACGGAGACATTTTATTCCATAGTCTCCGGCAAATCCCTTGCTAAAATTCTTGATCATACATTTCAACGGAGTTTGCATGGACTCCGACCCTCCCATAATGACGTACACAACAACAGACAGTAGGGGCGGGTAGTCGGGCTGCAGGTAAGGGGTCCATACAGCCCTAGAAACAAATAGGTAGACAAACACCAAACACTTCCTCCTTTTCGCCACCTGGGCGCAGTCGCCTGGCCAGGAACTGCGCTAATCAGGAGTCCGCACTTGCTTGATCTGTGTTTCAAGACCTCTCATTCACACACATAACAAACAGACATGCTGGCAAAATCCAAAATTCCCAGCGTGACAGAACTATGTGGCAGTGTTCCTCTGGGTGCACTCTATAAAGACAGGGAGGGGCCATTCCCGTTCACATAAAACTTCCCATCGACCTGGGGGTCATTACAATTATATAATCACCAGAGAAACCCCTCTTAAAGTTCTTAAGGAGACACTGCAGAAGGCTCAGTATAGATACACCCCCTCCCATGCTGTTCAAAAATGCCGTTCAAAACTTTTGTCTCTCTCTCACTCATTCAGGTTTCTCTCTCTCAAATCCCACAGAAATCACACTCTCCAGCAACTGTAAAATAAACACTTTCCTCCTCCCTTGGTCCGTACTCGGACCTCTAAGCCGTTCAGGTTTCCTCCATAAATCAGAGAATAAATAAATAAAAATAATAATATAACAGGAACAGTTGACATAGAAATACAGGCAGGGCTGAGATATAACCAGCAAACTAATATAACGGGTACAGGTGAAGTAACAATACAGGCAGGGCAGATATATAACTAAAACAGTTGAGGAGATCCGAAGGGGTTAATAAGAACTTAAAGGATACTGAAACTTTCCAGAATACTGAGACATTCCTTTCTGCAGGCTGTGTGAAAGACACACCCCTTCTCCCTCTGCTTGCTAGTAAAAGGCCATTTCAAATGTGGCAGCTGCTCTGTCTGCACTCATGCCCTAGTAACCAAAGAGGTATTTATTCACCCTGCCACACAACATAAGGTTTATCTACAGTCTTTTTCCAATTGCCGCACGGAACATGTGATTTACTTAATAATATGCCCGTGCAACTTGCTTTACGTAGGTAAAACAAAAAGGCAGGTGCGTACCAGGATTATTGAGCACTGCAGTTGTATCCAGAGAAGGGTTTCTGATAAACCATTAGTAGCCCATTGGATAACTAAGAACCATAACATTAGTGATCTGAAATACTTAGTTTTGCGAGTTGTCACACCAAACTGGAGAGGGGGAGACATTAATAAAATATTGCTGAAATTGGAGCAAAGGTACATCTTTGAATTAGACAGCCTGGAACCCAGAGGTTTGAACCAAGAAATGGACCTATCAGTCTTCTTGTGAAATTTATTTCTTAGATAATAAAAATCTTTTATAGTCACATTCTGCTCTCTTTAAGTTCAATACCGTTCATCCAATAGGCTGCCAGCTTTCAAAGATTCTTCTGTTCTGTAATTTGATCTTAGCCACGCCCCCTTTTTTGGCGGGTTTTTCAGCGTTTATAGCCTCACTTTCCTGACCAGATCTCTTCTTGTGACAGTGGATGGAACGTATGTTTTGTCTTCAAGTCTACTTTGTTGGGTAAAGTACTTGCATTCTACAATTGTTTTTAAATATGTTAATGTTTTGCGGATCCCTTATCACTTAAAGGTTTTGGTTTATTCACAATATTCTACCCCGTGGCCACTTATTTTAGACCTTTGACAGGTAGCTTATGTGCATTTGCTGCCAAGTCGGGTTTAGAATGATGTTCTTATTTATATATACAATGTCCTTCGGTTAGATCGGCTGAGTCAACATTACTCCCGTGTGGCGTTCCACAATGCTTCGTTTATCATGGCTTAAGGTTTCCATATTATTTAGATTCTATATGCAACTCTCTCGTTTTAATAATTCATGTACAAGACTTGCACGGCACCATTCTTTACTGTTTTCGAGCGAGTAACTCGTGACACCTGCCGATTGCAAATTCATGCCATCCCAATTCGGTCTAGCTACTTTCCAGAGCGATCCGTGTTGACACTCTCCGTTGTGCACCACGCTGCCGGTTGCATTGCATGCTATGTACATTCTGTCTTACTAGAGCGGTCCGTGTTGTTAATATCTGTTGTTTTTAAATTTTCAGATGATCTTGCCGTAAGCACATTCTAAATTATCCTTACGTTGTTTTTGCCCCTCTTTTAAACATTTGTTAATACATCGGGCTCAAAGATAATTTTAAGAGCTATGGTACATAAATTTCCTAGATGGGTCTTTTTCGTCTAGAGTTTCTGTTTAATTAACTATCTATTAATGATATATTACCACAGTTCCTCTAGGTTCCCTTTTTAGCCAATATTAATTTCATTTTAAATGGTTTTGTCCAGTCTCTAGAATTAGGTGCGTCACATCTTACATTGATGAAGATACAATCTACAATACAACGTTGTGCTAGTTACCTTACCGATCCTATCTGGTGCAGTAAGTAACGCTCTTTTGTCGTTTCCTATGGTTGCTTTAATATGATATAAGCCATAATGCTAAGGTGCTGCAATATTCTACAGTGTCAAGTGATATGCAATACTTAATATTTCCATTTTATAATCTGTATAGAGTGGTGTCTCCTCAATTTTCTTCAATAGATTGGTTATAACTACTCTCTGGCCCACTGGCCCCACCACATATTACCATTGTATGTCTGGTTGATGGCGATAGTGCAGTGAGTATTATTTGTCATTATAACTAGTTTTCATCACCGATCTCCGTATAATTTCCCCTTTATGGGTTGACATTAGAGTCTCACGTTCAGTTTTTTGAGGTTACTTCTGCCCTACCCTGTTTTATTCATGAACAAAAGGGATATCTCTCACATTGTAGAATACGTTTTAACGTTTTAGATTTTTATTGTTTTTATTGTTATAGTGTAGCCTTCTTATGTCCATATTGGATTTATTATTGATTACATTATAATTGTATATTATTTTTTATTATACACATGGTCAAAATGATTTAATTTTACATGTTCCTTATATCTCCAGGAACAAGCAGGAATAAGTCCTCACATATGGGTACGTCGGTACCGACGGAGCCTGCGCGGGAAAGCTCCCCAGCCTTTCAGATGAAAGGCTTTTGGGGCCTCCCACTGCACATGCACACTGCCTTCCCGCCTTCCTGACAAGCTCTCTTCAGTTTCTCTTTTTCCGCGGAGCCAGCAGGTCGTGTTCCTGTCACCGCTGAAGAAATTGTGAAATTTGTTGTTTTTCTTTAGACCGCGTACCTGCCTTCCCCATACCGAAACCGGTATCGCCGGTCTCTCTTTCTTTCTTTTAAAATAAAAAAAAAAAAGACTTTTTTTATTTTCTTCAGCACAGCTTGGTACCTGTTGTTAGGCCTTAAGGCCTACACAAATTCTCCTCATGGAGAAGCCAGTCCCTGGTTTTAAAAAATGTACCAAATGCAGTGCTGTCATTTCTGTCACAGACACCCATGAATGGTGTCTCAAATGTTTGGGACCTGACCACTCCATACTGGACTGCCCATCCTGCACCCAGATGTCTAAACGTGGTTTGCAGAACCGGGCCAACAAGCTCCATGTGCTGTTTCCTTCAGAAGCATCACAGTCATCCAGGTCTTCCTCTCCGGATGGATCTCAGGTAACCAAAACTTCTGTGGGCAAATCCTCTAAAAGCAAATCTCTTTCTAAAGATCGAGAGGCTCTCAATTTTGAGTTCGAGGATTCTGCCCAGGCCAAAAACCCCGGCGGGAGGTTCCGGCCTCCAAAGCAATCATGGGGTCACAGGTTGACATCGATGGCACGGCCTCGACCGATCACCTGTTGGACTGCTCTGGGGTACCGGCCCATACCGGTACCGACATCCAGGCAGTAGTGGCGTCTATGGGCAGTACTGTCCAGACCATGCAGCAGGCCGTTCTGGCATTCATTAAGGCTGCGACGCCCAATCGGTACCGACCCCGGTTCCGGTATCCACACCGGAACCGAGACCATCGACTTCCAAACGTCGATCGGTTCCGCATGCCGGATTCAGGCTTTCGCCTGGTACCGATCCCATGCCCTATACGCCCGATGTCGATACCGATCGGTATGCGTATCGTACATTGGCAGTACAGAGGGAAGACTCAGATTCTTCTGATGAATTCAATTCCTCTGATGACTCTGCTGAGCTTACTCTTCCTGAGGAGCCCTCTTCTCCAAAGAGGAGGATGTCTCCTCCAGAGGATTTATCCTTTCAGGATTTCATTGTTGATGTAGCTAAAGCACTTTCTATTGCTACATCTTCTGAAAAAGAACCCAGATCGAAAAAATTGGACATTTTAGGATACTCTAAAGCTCCTAAAGAGGCAGTCACTCTGCCTGTCCATGAAATCCTTCAAGAACACTTGATGGATTTGTGGGAGACTCCTTTAACACTGTCTCCCCATTCCCGTAGGTTGGACACCATGTATCGGGTCCCTCCTTCGCCTGGGTTCCAAAAAACTCAGCTGCCTCACCACTCTATTGTGGTGAAGTCTGCCATGAAGAAAATAAAGAGTCCTAAAAGGCATTCTTCTACCCCTCCAGGGCGAGAATGTAAGACCCTAGACTCTTTTGGAAGAAAGATGTTCCAGGCTAGTATGCTTATAGCCAGGATCAATTCTTATAGCCTTTATATGGGCATGTTTCTTGGACAACTTGCCCTAAAAATACAGAATTTTGCCCCCTTTATCCCTGATGATCAAAGGGCGGACTTCTTTTCTATGGTGACACAACTTTCAGAGGTCTCCAAGTTCTCCAACAGGGCAGCCTTTGATTCCTTTGAGGTTGCAGGCAGAGCTTCGGGAATTGCTATTGCAGCCCGACGTCTCGCTTGGCTCCAGGCTTCTGACCTAGAACCCTGGGTTGTAGATGGCCTCAGGAATCTGCCCTGTACCGGTGAGAACTTATTTGGGGAAGACTGGCAGATTAAAGCTGCTCAGATGGATGCAGAAAATGCCACTCTAGATAGACTTTCCAAGTCTACTTCTACCCCTGCCAAAAAGTCTTTTAAAAGGCCTTACTATAAGAAGGCCAGATTTCCCACAAATACTGGCCAGCAATCTGCTCAGCCTCACTTTGCGGCTAAGCGTCCACAATCTAAGCAGGTAAAGTCAAAGCCTGCAGTGTCTGCTACACCCCAGCAGGCTCAACCCCCTCAGGGGTTTTGACTTGCCTCTAGAGAACTTGCCGTTTCTGGCTCTAGAACAACCAGAGCCCCTCACCATTCCTGGAAGGCTAGCTCATTTTGCTCCCAGATGGGAACAAATCACATCAGAGCAATGGACCCTCTCTATTATCCGGGAGGGCTACAAACTTCATTTCTCCAGCCTTCCTCCCCATACCATGGTGAGGCAATTCAGTTCTCCCCCATCTCTTCTGACCCTGTTGGGCCAGGAAGTCTCTTCTCTTCTTGCCCAAGGGGCAATAGAGGAGGTTCCTCCTCCACAACAGGGGTTAGGTTTCTACTCCCCTTACTTTCTCATAACAAAGAAGACAGGGGGCTTCAGACCTATCCTAGATCTGAGAGAATTGAACAGGTTTCTATTCAAGGAGAAATTCAAAATGCTCTCTCTGGGCCTTCTCCTTCCATACCTTCAGAGTCAGGATTGGCTTTGTTCTCTAGATCTCAAGGATGCGTACACTCATATACTCATCCATCCATCCCACAGAAAATATCTAAGATTTCTGTTCCAGGGAAAACATTTCCAGTACAGAGTACTACCCTTCGGTCTGGCCTCTGCTCCAAGAGTCTTCACAAAATGCATGGCAGTCGTAGCCGCATTTCTCAGAGGCATGGGAATCTTTGTCTTCCCATATCTGGACGACTGGCTCATCCGAGCTCCATCTCAGTCAGAAGCCCAGATGTCTCTGGACCGCACAAGGTGTATACTTCAATATCTGGGACTTGTGGTAAACATTCCCAAATCCCAACTCATCCCTACTCAGTCTCTGGAATTCATAGGGGCCCAATTGGACTCCACCACTGCAAGGGCCTACCTCCCTCTGGTCCGAGGCCAAAGACTAATAAGCTTGGCCTCCCAGGCTCAGTCCAGAAGTCACTTGTCAGCCAGAGAAATGCTGCAGCTTCTGGGCCACATGGCCTCCACGGTACACGTGGTGCCCTACGCTCGTCTTCATATGAGAGCAGCTCAATGGACCTTGGCCACCCAGTGGTCTCAAGCATCAGGACTGCTCTCAGACCAAATACTCACCTCAAAACGACTGTTTTGGTCTCTCCAGTGGTGGACATCCTCCAAAAATCTGTTGTTGGGGATCCCCTTCCAACCTTCGTTGCCCCAAGCAACCCTCACAACAGATGCCTCCCAAACAGGGTGGGGAGCTCATCTCCAACACCTCTCCACTCAGGGCACCTGGTCTCCTCAGGAGACCACCCTTCACATCAACCTTCTGGAACTGCGAGCAATCTTCCTTGCCCTCACAGTCTTCCACACCCTCCTTGTCAACCTGACTGTCCTAGTCCAAACAGACAATCAGGTAGCCATGTTCTATGTCAACAAACAAGGAGGGACGGGCTCTCTGTCGCTTTGCAACGAAGCTCTCAGATTATGGGCCTTCGCCAGAGAGCACCAAATTCATCTTCTGGCAGTATATCTTCCAGGAGTTCAAAACTCTCGGGCAGACAGACTCAGCCGAGTTCTGCTCCCACACGAATGGTCCCTGCATATGGACCAGATACGCAGAATCTTTCAGGAATGGGGGACCCCGGACATAGACCTCTTTGCAAGTCCGTGGAATGCCAAACTTCCCCGGTTCTGTTCCAGGACTCCGTGTCAGGGAGCTCAGGCCAACGATGCCTTTCTCCTACATTGGGGTCAGGAATTCCTGTACGCTTTTCCACCCATTCCTTTGATTCCCAAGACTTTGTTCAAACTTCAGAGGGATCACGGATCCATGATCCTCATTGCTCCACGCAGGCCACGCCAAGTGTGGTTCCCTCTCCTTTTACAGCTCTCCCAGGGCTCCTCCCTGGACCTGGGAGCTGCACCAGACCTTCTGTCTCAGGAGCAGGGGACTTTGTGGCATCCAAACCCCAAGTCCCTACATCTCCGAGCTTGGTTACTGAAGGCTTAAGCCTTCATGAGTTTAATCTTTCCCAACCAGTGAAAGATATCCTTCATGCCTCTAGGAAACCCTCTACTAGGCGTTCCTATGCTTTCAAATGGAAACGTTTTTCCATTTGGTGTGCGCAACAGGGTCTTGACCCTCTTGCGCTTCCTTTGAATTCTCTACTAGACTATCTCCTGCATCTTTCCAATGCAGGCCTCAAGACGAATTCAGTACGAGTCCATTTAAGTGCTATTGCAGCATCCTTAAAACCTATAAATGGACAACCTGTCTCCTCTCATCCTCTTATAGCAAGATTCATGAGAGGCTTGACCCTCACTAAGCCTCCCATCCGACCTCCTCCGGTAGCATGGGACTTGAATCTAGTTCTGGGTCAACTTATGAAGCCACCTTTTGAACCGTTGGTATCTACCTCCCTGAAATTTCTTTCCTGGAAGGTTCTTTTCCTTATTGCAGTCACTTCGGCTCGCCGCATCAGTGAACTGCAGGCTTTGGTGGCTAATCCACCTTATACCAGATTTCATGATGATAAGGTGGTCCTTAGGACGAATCCCCACTTTATGCCTAAAGTGGTCTCGCCTTTTCATCTTAATCAAGAGGTATATCTACCTGTTTTTTTCCCGGCTCCTCATGCATCCAGTGCAGAGAGGAACCTTCATACTCTTGACTGTAAAAGAGCTCTCGCCTTTTACCTCAACAGGACTCAGCCACATCGAAAGTCTTCCCAACTTTTTGTGGCTTTTGATCCTTCTCATTTGGGACTTCCAGTCACCAAACGTACACTTTCCAATTGGATTGCTCAGTGTATTTCTTTTGCTTACCAGAGTAAGAACATTTCTCTGGAAGGCCATGTCACAGCTCACAATGTGAGAGCCATGGCTACTTCTATGGCTCATCTTCACTCTGTGTCCATAGATCAGATCTGTCGAGCAGCCACTTGGGCCTCGGTTCATACCTTCACAGCCCATTACTGCTTGGACAAGGACTCCCGCCGGGATGCCTTGTTTGGTCAGGCTGTCCTCAAACACCTGTTCCATACTTAAACAACTCCTGCCCACCTTCCCTGGATGGATGCCTGAGATCCATACGAAGATGGTTTACCCTTGGAGGGGGATCTCCCAGGCATCTTAGCTAGGGAGTCCCCATATGTGAGGACTTATTCCTGCTTGTTCCTGGAGATAGCACAGTTACTTACCTGTAACAGGTGATCTCTGGGAACAGCAGGAATTAGTCCTCACAACCCACCCACCTCCCCTAGGAGTTGTATCTCTATCTATCTATCTTCCTTTCCTCTCTCTATTGTCTCAGCTTTAAACTCGAACTGAAGAGAGCTGGTCAGGAAGGCGGGAAGGCAGCGCGCATGTGCAGTGGGAGGCCCCAAAAGCCTTTCATCTGAAAGGCTGGGGAGCTTTCCCGCGCAGGCTCTGTCGGTACCGACGTACCCATATGTGAGGACTAATTCCTGCTGTTCCCAGAGATCACCTGTTACAGGTAAGTAACTGTGCTTTATTGACATTACCTCGTTCACCATTTTTATTGTTTTTAATTATTTATTTACTATTTAATAGGTATCCAATGCTTTCTTATTATTGACTTACATGTGATTTTTAACTATTTACAATTTTTTTATGTATTATTTTTATCATTTTTAACTATTTATTGCATTTTGCGTGTTACAAGTATGTCATTAGAATCTAACATCATGCCCGGTTAGCTTTAATTTATTTGATGTTATGTCCTAATAGTAGTTTTTAATATTTTATGTTTTTATTGTTTGTTTGTAAGTGTTTTTTCCCCCTGAGGAAGGCATATTGCCGAAACGCGTCGGGGACAACCAGTAAAGCCGCTGTGTTATCATCGCTCTTGCTCTCTGTGTTTCTTGTTGGTTCTGCAAGAGCTGGTGCTCTTTTTGTGTCAGGGCTGAGATATAACCAGCAAACTAATATAACGGGTACAGGTGAAGTAACAATACAGGCAGGGCAGATATATAACTAAAACAGTTGAGGAGATCCGAAGGGGTTAATAAGAACTTAAAGGATATTGAAACTTTCCAGAATACTGAGACATTCCTTTCTGCAGGCTGTGTGAAAGACACACCCCTTCTCCCTCTGCTTGCTAGAGATACCGTCTCTCACGCTGTGCTGAAAAATAAAATCACTGAGACAGCTCGTTGCTGTGCTGTGCTTAGACTCGATTCCTTAAAGTGATTCCTGAGGTTTTTTTTTTTTCTCAGTACTGTTCCTTAATAATCTTACATTATACCAGAAGGGAAACCCGCGGTTAGACAACAGACAGAGGGTGTGGGTGATCTGACTGCTGGTAAGGGGTCCGGGCAGCCCTAGAAACAGAGGGAGACACAAACACCAGACGCTTTTTCAAGACCTCTCACTCAAACACAGACAGGTATGCTAGCAACATTTCAGAATTCCCAGGCCTTACTGACTGACTGACTGACTGAGGGGCGATAGCTTCGGTCTCGCGCATACTCATGCAAGACGTACTAGGACCGCCTGGAGAGGTGATCAGGCTCTCATTTCCAAAATTCCAGACTGACTGACTGAGTAGTAAAGTAATTTCTACTCACGGGATCCGGTACCAGGTACAGAAACAGGTCATGGGTTGAATCCTGGACTCCCCTCAGGTTCGGAGGTGTTGGCCGGCCGGATCCAGTAATCCGCCGAGGCAAGGAGGAATCCTCTCCAATGCAAGAGGACCGGTGGCGCCTGAGGTTTCCCCTTCGGTCGGCCAGACACGGTTCCAGCCGGACCAAACCTTGAGGCGGTAAAACATGGTATATTCACTTGAATACCATCCACTACTCGCACTTCCTGGCCCAACGCACCAGGAAATGTAGCAACGAAGTGCATGCAATAAATAATACCAGGAGTCAGTTGCAGGGTCCAAGCCAATTTATTGTGCACAGGCTCAGACAGGAGCGTGTCCAAAAGGGACTGAGCAACGAAGTACAGGAGCAAATTCCTTATATACAATTTGATAGAGGCAAACTTTCTTATTGGTCCCAACGCCCCTCACACCTATCCAATCGGTGACCCTCTCTGGGCCCCATTCCCTGTTCCCCCTTCTCAAACTGTTCTAACAAAGGCATAGTCTTAGACATGATTACTTTTCTACTTCAAGGACATTTCTAGCTCAGAGAATACAAGGACAATTCAAGCATAATGAACTTGTACAAACTTCATAGGGGGAGAAAGCGGACTTTCAAAAGCAGTTTAAAGCAGAGTCTTAAACTCTGGTTCTTTTCAGCACTAATCCAAGGTGGGGGTTGAAATCCAGGCCTAGGTTGAGGCTATGTGTGGGATCTGCCAGAGGTTGGCCTTAAAGGGGTGCAATCCATGATGCCCCTATACCCAATGCCGGAACAAGAATGAGCTCCTTTGACTGCCCAAAGTGGGCGCAGCGGTGTTGGCAGCAATAGAAGAGACCTTGACTTGTCTCCTGCAGCTGAGAGCTGTTGAACTGGTTCCGCGAGACCAGTACGTCTGCAGTCGATGCTTTACGTATTTTGTTTTGTCCAATAGGAAGGTTTCTTTTGCCCAATTCTCAACTTTGAGGGCATGAACTACGGTCTCCTGATACCGCATTTTCACAGTAGTAATGGCGGTAGGAAACAGAGATTTTTGGTGACTCGATCTCACAGAGGCGTATCTGCATGTTCTGGATGGAAGGAAACATCAGCAGTTTCTCCGCTTTGCGTTGCCAAGCAGCCGTTTCCAGTTTCGAGCGTTGCCCTTCGGTCTGGCGACCACCCCCGTACCTTCACCAAGGTCATGGTGGTGATGGTGGCAGCTCTCCACAAGGAAGGGGTTCTCGTCTAGACGATTGGCTGATCCAGGTGAAGTCCAGGGACGATAGCAAAAAGAGCAACAGCGCTGGTGGGAGAGTTCCTTCAAAGTCTTGGTTGAGGTCAACCTGGCCAAGAGCCAGTTACGGCCGGCCCAGGAGCTATAGTATTTGAAAGCGTGCTTTGATACCTGTGTGGGCAGGAACCTCCTGCCGGTTCGCCGGGCGCAGCAGCTATGACAGTTGATACGGCAGGTCCTGAAGAGGGCAAGACCATCAGCGTGGCATTATCTGCAGGTTCTGGAAACCATAGCGGCCACTCTCAAGCTAGTCCCATGGGTAAGGGCACATATGCAATTGCTGTAGAGGGCTCTGCTCCGTTGATGGTCCCATCAGAGTCAACCCCTGTCCCAACTACTCTCCTGCCCATGGAGCGCCAGGAGAGTCTTCAGTTGGTGACTGCATGTGGAAGCTGTCCCTGGTGTGGATGGGTTCCTCAGATGACCAGCCTGTCAGGTTGGAAAGCCCATTGCGAAGGATGCTTTGTTCAGGGACGAGAGTCTGCAGGAGGCTCTGTGGTTGATCAACAGGCTGGAGATGTGAGCGGTGACCTTAGCCCTAGAAAGTTTTGAGCCATGGTTGCAGGGGAAGGTGGTCCAAGTCCTCTCAGACAATGTGACCACGATGGCTTACATCAACTGGCAAGGAGGCATGGGCAGTGCAGCCCTGGAGGAGGAGGCCGAAGGCAGGCATTATCAGCGGTGCACGTAGCAGGAGTTGACAGCATGATGGCAGACTACCTCAGCCGAGTGTGCATGGATCACGGAGAGTGGCAGCTCAATCAGGAGGTGTTCGAGCAGGTTGTCCGCCAATGGGGCACACTGGTCATGGACCTAATGGCAATATTCGAGTCGGTCAAGACCTGCCGGTTTTTCAGTAGAAGAGAAGAAGTCCAAGGGCCTGGATGCTCTAATTCAGCAGTGGCTCGAAGAGGGTCTTCTCTGTTTTTCCCTATGGACGCTCATAGGCCGGTTAGTGCAATGGCTAGAGGCGCACCGGGGATTTGTGATTCTGGTGGCACCAGACTGGCCGAGGTGTCCATGGTATGCTGACCTGATTCGGATACTGGCGGACTGACTGTAGTGGCTTCCGGTTTGGAAGGACCTCTTGATGCAGGAACCACTTCACATGCCCCAGGTGGATCAATTCTCGCTTACGGCATGGCTCATGAAAGGGCGAGGTTGAAGAAGAAAGGATAATCAGGCTCTGGGATAGCGACCTTGCTACAGGCCAAGAGGTGGTCTACAAACCTGTCATGCATCTGCGTAGGACGCATCTTTGAATCATGGTGCGGAGAGAGGCAGCCACGCCCTTCCGCTGCCTCTGTCCTGGACATCTTGGCATTCTTGCAATCTGGTTTTGATAAGGGTCTAGCTGCCAGTTCCTTGAGGATGCGACTGGCAGAGATTTTCCGGTTATCGCGGGAAAGTCCACGGGGTGCCATTGGGTACACACCCAGACGTGCTTAGCTTTCTAGGGGTGGTGATCCACCTTCATCTGTCAAAGAGGGTAGTGGTACCGCCTTGGAATCTCAATCTGGTGCTGTCTGGGGAACCCGTTGAGCCATTGAGTCGAACTTTCCTGCAGAATTTAGCTCTGAAAATGGCATTCCTGGTGGCGAGTTGCTTGTCATGCAGGATTTCGGAGCTTCGGACCTTGTCATGCCAGGAGCCATTCCTCTCCTTCTCCAAGGAGAAAGTGGTCCGGCGTCCAGTACATTCATTTTTGCCAAGGTGGTGTCAGCATTTCATGTGGATCAGGCCGTTTCCTTACCGGCTCTGGCGAGCGCGGATGTGGACGAGAGCGGGTATGGGCTGTGCCACTCCAGAGCTATGCCACCTGGATGGTAAGAGAGTCCTGCGAAGGTATGTGAAAAGGGCATTGTCCTTTCGGAGATCGGACAGTCTGTTGGTTCTGTTTGGCAGGTCGCGCAAAAATGAGGCGGCAGCTAACCCTCCATTTCCAGATGGATCAGTGAGGCAATCACATCGGCATACATCTTGAAGGGTAGAATGGTGCCGGCGGGGTTGCAGACGCACTCCATGAGGGCTCAGGAAGCCTCATGGGCAGAGTATACTTTAGTTCCGCCGGTGGAGATCTGTAGGGTGGCATACTTCTCTGAACATTTTTGCCTGGATGTCCAAGCGGCAGAGGATGCTTGTTTCGGATCGGCAGTGCTTCAGGCCGGTTGTGCGGGTCACTCCCGTTAGTTTAACTGCTCTGATACATCCCAGAGGTGCGGGACTGGACTGGAGGGATGATCAGAAAAGAGAAATTAGACTTACCTGCTAATTGTTGTTCCTTGAGGAACTCCAGTCCAGTCCCGGAACCCTCCCTGAGTGCTGCTTGTGATGATCTGTGCACATCCCAGTCCTGAAGCTGGTTCCCTTGGTGGAGGAAGTAGCCAGGAAGAGCCGGGGAGGGGTGGACCAGAAGAGCTGTCGGTTGCTCGCATCCTGCTGGTTGGAGTTGCTCAGGCGCTCAACAGGTAGGCCTCTTCATCCTGGAGTGGGGGACGGGGTATCCTTCCCAGGGGATGGAGGGGGTACTAGTTTATTTAGACATAGAAGCGTTTGTTGCATGTTTAACTACTTATTTGTTGCTCCTCTGAGTCTGCTTTGTCAATAGGTACTGGGGCTGGTGGGCGGTGCCAGCTGCATATGTACACTAGTGTCATCAAAAAGATGACAGGCTCAGCCTCCAAGCTGCTGGAAGAGGTACACTACCCAGAGGTGCGGGACTGGACTGGAGTTCCTCAAGGAACAACAATTAGCAGGTAAGTCTAATTTCTCTTTTGCTGATACTAGGCCCTGAGTGACTATTAAATTTAAACTACAAGTTCTCTTCTGTGTTTTAAATTTAGCGGACGCCTTCTGTGATTTAGTAAAGACAGCAGCGAAGTCAATGGCATTAGTAATTGCCGCAAGAACATTGCTCTGGCTTAGGAATTGGGCAGCGGATGCTTCTTCTAAGACTTGGCTTAGTAAGCTTCCATATAAGGGCAAGCTGCTCTTTGGGGAGGCGCTGGAGAAGATTGTAAAGGATTTGGGAGATTCGAAAGGAGGCCGGCTTCCGGAGGACCGACCTAAAGCTGCAAGGCAGGGGTCGATCCCCAGAGGACAAGGTAGAGGCAGGTCTCGCTTTGCACCATATCAAAGGGGTCATTTTGTGCCCAGAGGTCAGTCCTTTCAAGGGGCTAGAGGGTTCGGCAGGGGGTACTTCAGCGCCCAGCAGAACTCTAATAAGAAGCCGCAATGATGGGCGGCTGGCCCAGACGGAGATCCCAGTAGGAGGACGTTTAAGGGGGTTCAGCTCCGTTTTGGGTCTCTATAACTACGGACAAATGGGTGCTGGAAATCATTCACAAGGGTTAAGCGCTGGAGTTCACTCAGCCGCTGACAGAGGCCTTCGTGAGGTCTCCATGTGGGTCTCAGACAAAGAGGCAATAAGCAACACGCTTCAGCGGTTGTTGCGGTTCCAAGCGGTAGTTCCGGTGCCCCTAGACCAGTGCGGCTTAGGTCGATACTCGATTTATTTCGTGGTTCCCAAAAAGGAAGGGTCTTTTCGACCAATTCTGGATCTCAAGCATGTGAACAGATGTTTACGCGTACCACATTTTCGAATGGAAACCCTAAGATCTGTAATTCGGTCAGTGCAGCCGGGAGAGCTGCTTTCCTCTATAGATCTAACGGAAGCGTATCTACACATACCCATCAGAGTGGATCATCAGAGATTTTTGCATTTTGCCATGCCCATGGGGCATTTCCAATTCAGAGGATTGCCCTTCGGACTAGCTATGGCGCCGCGGACCTTTACAAAGGTAATGGTGGTGGTGGCTGCGGCGTTGCGGATGGAAGGCATTCAGGTACATCCTTATCTGGACAATTAGTTTATCCAAGCAGGATCGGTAGAAGAGGCGGTGCCCTCAACCAGACGAGTGGTACAGTTTCTAGAACATCTGTGTTGGGTTATCAACCAGGCCAAGAGCAAGTTGCAACCCAGGACGCGCCTTACTTACCTCGGAGCCATGTTCGACATGGAGATAGGGTCAGTGTTCCTGCCTGAGGACAGGATGCAAAAGATTCTGAATCAGGTAAGAGCCTTCTTGCGATTGCAGGCTCCAACGGCTTGGAGATAATTGCAGCTGCTGGGGTCCATGGCGGCGGCCTTGGACTTAGTGCCGTGGGCCAGGGCTCATATGCAACCTCTGCAGCGGGCATTGTTGACCAGATAGTCTCCGCAAGATCATCCGCTGTCCCAAAAGCTGATATGCCCGGAGGATTCAGCAACAGTCTACAGTGGTGGTTAGATTCGGGGCATCTTCAAGCAGGGGTGCTGTTGAAAGACTCGGAATGGCTGTTGGTCACCACGGACGCGGGTGATGCGGGTAACGCAGGGCATCTGGTCGGCGGAGGAGAGCGGTTGGTCGATCAATCGCTTGGAGCTCAGTGCCATTCGTTGGGCGCTGCGGGAGTTCAGAGATCTGTTAGTCTGGAAAGCAGTTTGCGTGTTCTCAGACAATCTGGTAACGGTATCATATATCAGCAGGCAAGGAGGCATGGGCAGTGTGGCGCTGCTGGAGGAGAGTCAACAGTTGATGCAGTGGGCGGAGGCCCATCTGGTGGCTCATTCAGCAGTGCATGTAGTGGAGGAGTGGCCTAGTGGTTGGGGCAAGGTACTTCAGGCCGGAAGGTCGGGTGTTCAAATCTCACTAGAGGACAGCAACCTTGGGCCGGAAGGACTGGGGTTTCTAGTCCCACAAGTGCTCCTTGTGGTCTTGGGCAAGCCACTTAACCCTCCATAGCCCATGTTCCCTGTAAAATAGTTATCTCCAAGTTATAATGCCCTGTTCAATGTAATTTCAGTTTGTTCAATGTAAACCGCACTGATGCGGAATAGCGCGGTATATAAGAGAATGTAAATAAATAAATAAAAAATAAATGTAGCAGGAAGAGACAACATGCAGGCTGATTTTATCTTAGTCGTCATGTGCTGGATCCCGGAGAATGGGAGCTAAACGTGGCTGTGTTTCACGACATCACACTGCGATGGGGGCATCCAATCATGGATCTGATGGCTACCCTCGGAAATGCCAAGGCGTCCCGATTTTACAGCAGGGGCAGGGAGCACATATCAGAGGGCATCGATGGCCTGGTGCAGCCCTGGCCGTTGCACAGTCTTCTGTATGTGTTCCCCCCTTGGCCAATGTTAGGCCGGGTCATCCAGAGAATTGCGGGACACGACGGAACAGTGATTCTCATTGCCCCAGATTGGCCCAGATGGCCCTGGTATGCGGATCTGGTGCGGCTTCTAGTGGATCGACCATGGAGGCTGCCAGACCGGATCAATCTGTTGTCTCAGGGCCCCATTCTCATGCCGCAAGTGGATCGGTTCTTGCTTACGGCTTCGCTCTTGAAAGGGAAAGGTTGCGACAGTGGGGGTACTCGGCATCGGTAATCAGTACCATGTTGCAATCCAAAAGGAGATCGACTTCCTTAGTGTATGTTCGTGTGTGGCGAATCTTTGAAGATTGGTGTAGAGACTGGGATCGAAGACCAATGGTTACAACTTTGCTGGACATCTTGTCCTTCCTGCAAGTGGGACTAGAAAATGGGCTAGTGCTTAGAACTCTCAGGGTTCATCTGGTGGCTCTAGCATGCTATAGAGGACGAGTGCATGGAGTTTTGTCCTCGCATCTGGATGTTAAGTGTTTCTTGAAGGCGGCAAGAAATATTAGACCTCCAATAAGACAGGGGGTCCCCGCTTGGGACTTGAACTTAGTCTTGGAAGCGTGGATGCAGCCTCCCTTGCAGTCGGCGGCGGCTGGAAATATGACAGAACTGTCTTGGAAGACTGCATTTCTTGTGGCTTTGTGTTCGGCAAGAAGGATCTCTGACCTACAGGTACTTTCCTGTAGGGAACCGTATTTGCAGTTTTCGGCGGAGGTGGTGTTGCTGAGACCAGTACCGTCCTATCTCCCTAGAGTAATTTCCAGTTTTTACCTGAATCAACCGACTTTTTCCAGTAGTGTTACTGGGGCGATGGATCGCTCGCTTTGCAAGTTGGATCTGGGAAGAGTGCTGCGTAGGTACCTAAGAAAAACGAGACCATTTTGCAAGTCAGACAGATTATTTGTGTTATTCGGAGGTCCCCGTAAAGGGGAAGCGGCGGCCAAGGCATTGATTGCCTGTTGGGTAAAGCAAGCGATTGTAGCGGCTTATGTAGCAAGGGGGAGATCGCTCCCCGAGGGGCTCAAGGCTCATTCTACCAGGGGGCAAGCGGCTTCCTGAGCCGAATTCGCATTCATTCCTCCAGTGGAAATCTGTCGAGCGACAACTTGGTTGTCGCTCTACACGTTCATGAAGCATTATCGTTTAGATCTTCAGGCAAAGGGGGATGTGAGAGTCGGAGCCTCAGTCATGATGGTGGGGCTCGCCGGACCCTCCCAGGTTTAGGAACTGCTTTGGTACTTCCCGAGAGTTCCTGGACTGGCCTAGAGAGATGAAGAGGAAGGAGAAATTAGACCTTACCTGCTAATTGTCTTTCCTTGAGTTCTCTCCGGGCCAGTCCAGGGCCCACCCAGTTTGGCTCAAAGAGTTTCGGTGGGGCTAGGGCTCGGCCGATACATAACAAGTATTAGAAGTTTGGCTGCTGTTGGCTGGAGATGGAGAAGAGTATACTATCATTTGGGCAGCGAATTTCGGAGATATTTTGGATCCTGTAAGAAGAAATAATTCCCTCTGTGTGTGTGTATGTATGTATATGTTATATATATCAAAAAAGAAAGAATTACTTAAAAGTTAACGTTGGTTAGAATGTTGAATTTATGGTAGTTTAGGCTGCTTTGACAATAGTAGACTGAGCCTCTGACTCCAGGGGGAGCTGGATAGCCTGTCATAGAAACTTTTAGAGTTCAGTCCTCAGCTGCTGGAGGAGGTTGACTACCCGAGAGTTCCTGGACTGGCCCGGAGAGAACTCAAGTAAGGTCTAATTTCTCCTTTTGAAAGACTCCTTCTATCCAAGCAAGGACTGTTTATCACCCAGGAAGTTGGTCATAACTTACCTCAAGCACAGGACAGGGTACTGTTTAGCAGCCCTCTTTTAATAAGTGCTATTTCCGTCCGTCCCTCCCTCCCCAACACCCACCCACCCCTGGGATAATCGTAGCTTGATAGGTACTTACACATCTTAAAGGAAAGGAGGTGCTCTCAGGTGCCGCTCGTTATCCAAATCAGTCATACACTAAGGACCTGAGATTAATTAAGCTTTAGATGAATAAGGTATATTAATCATATTAGGTACAATTTTTATTAGTATAAGTATCCATAGCAACCCTTAGTAAGTAAAGAACTTAAAGATCTAAACACAAGCTTAAAATGAAGATGCAGACAGCAGTCCAGCAGCAAGATGGGGGCTTTCCATTCTTTTGCATTGAGTGTCACATGTATGATTTTCTCCCAGTTGGTGAGAGGTCTTACGTGTGCACTAGGTGCAAGGAGCTCTTTGCTCTCAGGGAACGAGTCCCTTCTCTAGAGGCTAGAGTAGCGGACTTGGAAGACATAAGAAAGACAGAGAGGTACATAGACGAGACCTACAGGGATATAGTCCTGAAGTCCCATCTCCAGTCTGGCAGCATCCCTGTTGCCATGGAGGAGAGAGGTCATGTGACAGGAGAGCATCACCCTGGTGTGGCAGGAAGTGATCCTGTAATTAGGACCTGTCCTCCAGGTGATGTAAAACCCTCTCGCACCGAGGAAGTTTCTCCAGGGCAATGTGCCCATGAGGGAAGGGTTAGGACAGCCGTTATAGTTGGTGATTCAATCATTAGGCATGTAGATAGCTGGGTGGCTGGTGGACGTGAGGATCGCCTGGTAACATGCCTGCCTGGTGCGAAGGTAGCAGACCTCACGCGCCACCTAGATAAGGTCTTAGATAGTGCTGGGGATGAGTCTGCTGTCTTGGTACATGTCGGTATCAATGACATAGGAAAATGTGGTAGGGAGGTTCTGGAGGCTAAATTTAGGCTTTTATGTAGGAAGTTGAAATCCAGAACTTCTAGGGTAGCGTTCTCCAAAATGCTTCCCATTCCACACGCAGGGCCCAAAAGGCAGGAAGAGCTCCGGAGTCTCAATGCATGAACGAGATGATGGTGCAAGGATTAGGGTTTTGGATTTGTTAGGAACTGGGGAACATTCTGGGGAAAGGAGGGGCTCTTCCGAAAGGATGGGCTTCATCTTAACCGGGATGGAACCAGGCTGCTGGCATTAACCTTTAAAAAAGAGAGAGAGCAGCTTTTAAACTAGATAATAGGGGAGAGCCAACAGTCACACAAGAGAGCATGGTTCGGAAGAATGTATCCTTGAAGGATACTACCAAAAGCAGAGAGGTTCCAAAAAAGAGTAAAGTAGCCTAAATGCCCTCGAGTATAGATCAGACAGAGCTTAAAGATCCCAAATTACCCATGCCTACCAATAGCCAGATTAATATGAATAAAATACAGTCTCTAAAATGCTTGTATGCAAATGCTAGAAGTCTAAACAATAAGATGGGATAGTTAGAATATATAGCACTAAATGAGAGGTTAGATATGATTGCAATATCAGAGACATGGTGGAAGGAGGACAACCAGTGGGACACTGTGATACCTGGGTACAAACTATATCGTAATGATAGAGCTGATCAAATTGGTGGAGGGGTTGTGCTCTGTTAGAGAGGGCATTGAGTTAGAAAGGATTATAATTTTGCAGGAAACTAAATTTGCTGTAGAATCTCTATGGATTGAAATTCCATGTACAAAGGGGAAGGCGATGGCAGTGGGGTGTGTACTATCGACCGCCTTGCCAGAATGAGCAAATGGATGATGACATGCTCAAAGAAATCAAGGAATCTAACAAAAGTTACAGCGCAGTAATAATAATGGGTGATTTCAATTACCCCAGTATCGACTGGGTCAGTGTCACGGCAGGACATGCTAGGGAGATAAAGTTCCTAGATGAAATAAATGACTGCTTCTTGGAGCAGCTGGTTCATGAACCGACCAGAGGGGAAGCCATATTGGACCTAGTCCTTAGTGGAACACCAGATCTGGTGCAAGAGATAAGGGTGTTGGGGCCACTTAGCAATAGTGATCATAGCATGATCGCGTTTGATTTAAATTGTGTAGGAAGGATGGTAAGGAAATCCACAATACTATCTCTTAACTTTCAAAAGGGAGACTATGATAAAATGAGGAAAATAGTTAAAGAAAAAACTAAAAGGAGCACTTGCAAGGGTTAAAGACTTACATCAAGCTTGAGGGTTGTTGAGAAATACTATCTTGGAAGCCCAGACCAGCTGTATTCCACGCTTTAAGAAAAGTGGAAGGAAGTCCAAAAAACTGCCAGCATGGTTTAAAGGTGAGGTCAGAGAGGCTGTTGCCAAAAAAGCATCTTTCAGGAAATGGAAAAAAGAGCCAAACGACAAAAGCTTGAAATAGCACAAGCACTGGCAAGTTAAATGCAAGGCATTGATAAGGCAGGCAAAGGGAGAATTTGAGAAGAAGCTTGCTGTGGAAGCAAAAACGCTTAATAAAGACTTTTTCAAGTACAATCGTAGCAAAAAAACCTGTGAGAGAGTCAGTTGGTCCATCAGATGATAGAGGGGTTAAAGGGGCACTAAGAGGCGACAAGGAGAGTGGAGAGACTGAATGAATGAATTCTTTGCTTCGCTCTTTACTGAGGAAGATGTAGGGATGTTACCCATGACTGAAGTGGTATTTAAAGGTGCGGAAGAATTGAAGGAAATATCGATACATCGGGAAGATGTATTACAACTATTATATAAACTGAAGAGTAGCAAATCACCTGGGCTGGATGATATACATCCAAGAGTGTTGAAAGAACTGAAATATGAGTTAGCAGGTCTGCAATTACTAATCTGTGAACTATCATTAAAATCATCTGTAATACCTGAAGAATGGAGGATGGCGAACGTAACGCAAATTTTTAAAAAGGGTTCCAGGGCTGATCTGGGAAACTACAGACCGGTGAGCCTGACGTCTGTACCGGGAAAAATGGTAGAAACCATCATAAAGAACAAAATTGCTGAACATGTAAGATAGTCAGTCAGTCAGTCAGTCATGGCTTAATGGGAGACAGCTTTAGACAAGGAAGATCTTGTATCTGTTATGTTTTTTTTGAAGGTGTGAATAAACAGGTAGACAAAGGTGAGTCAGTTGATATTGTGTATTTGGACTTTCAGAAAGCCTTGGACAAGGTCCTTCATCAGAGACTTTTGGCAAAACTAAAGTGTCATGGGATAGGAGGCAGTGTACTATTGTGGATCAGGAACTGGTTAAAAGATAGAAAGCAGCGGGTAGAGCTAAATGGCCAATTTTCCCAATGCTAAAAGGTGAATAGTGGTGTACCCCAGGGATCTGTGCTGGGTCCGCTGCTTTTTGACGTATTCATAGATGACCTGGAAAAGGGAATAACGAGTGAGGTTATCAAATTTGCAGATGGCACAAAACTATTTAAAGTTGTTAAAACCCAGGAGGATTGTGGAAAATTGCAAGAGGATCTTGATAAATTGGAAGACTGGGCATCAAAATGGCAGATGAAATTTAATGTGGACAAGTGCAAAGTTATGCACCTAGGGAAGAACAACCCAAACTATGGTTACACGATGCAAGGTTCCACATTAGCAACCACCACCCACGAAAAAGATTTAGGCGTCATTGTGGATAACATGTTAAAACCCTCGGCCCAGTGTGTAGCAGCGGCGAAGAGAGCAAATAGAATGCTAGGTATCATAAGGAAAGGAATGGAAAATAAAACAAAGGATATTATAATGCTTCTGTATCGTTCCATGGTGAGACCGCACCTTGAATATTGTGTGCAATTCTGGTCGCCGTATCTTAAAAAGGATATAGCGTTATTAGAAAAGTTCAGAGAAGAGCCACCAAAATGGTAAAGTGGATGGAAGGAAGGTTTCACCAGTCTTTCCGCCACGGCCAATGGGCCACCGATGTCCAAGTTGACCCCAGAGGCCGAGCCGATCCTTGATACCATGTGTACTCAAGTCAATCCTCAGCTGAGGTCCACTTCGACCTCCCTTTGGGACCAAGGTTGTCGCTGCCGTCGCTGCCGGTTCCATCAGCGTCGGGGCGGTCCTATGAAGAAAGGCTAAAAAGGTTAGGGCTCTTTAACCTGGAAAAGAGGGGAGATATGATAGAAGTCTATAAATTAATGAACGGAGTGGAATAGGTAAACGAAGATTGATTATTTACGTTATCAGAATATAGAAATACTAGGGGACATGCAATGAAGCTACAGGGTAAACTATTTAAGACTAATAAAAGAAAATATTTTTTCACTCAACGTGTAATCAAACTCTGGAATTTGTTACTGGAGAATGTAGTAAAGGCTGTTAGTGTAGCTGAGTTTAAAAAAGGTTTGGACAAGTTCCTGGAGGAAAGGTCCATAAACCATTATTAAGAAAGGACCCAGGATATCAATGCTTGACCCAATACAAGCATTGTGGAACCTGTGTCTTTTGGGGAAACTGCTAGGTACGTATGATTTAGATTGGCCACTGTTGGAAAGAGGATACTGGGCTTGATGGACCTTGGTCTGTCCCAGTATGGCATATCTTATGTTCACACAGTCCTACTTGCCATCATCCAGTCTGTCTCTTTCCTTGCCCCCTTCACCCTTCCATCACCTGATGTGTTTCTCTCACTGCCTTCCCTCCAGCCATCACCTGATATATCTGCCATATTGTTAGCTTCTCCACCGCGATTGGCTCTGCATGTAGCCCTAGCCACGCAGTGCAAGAAGTTTGGTGATTTTGTGAGATTTGAAACCACAAAATCAGCAAACTTCCTCTACCCTGCGGCTCAAGCTACTTGCAGAGCCTATCGTAGTGGAGCAGCAGACAATGCGGCAGGAAGAGTTAAGAAATATCACATGATGGCTGGGGGAAGGGGCAATGAAATCCTGGGTGCCATAGTTCAATTTATAGTCACCATCTCGACCTCTCACCCAGGATTTGTTGAACCCTGGGTTAGAGACAGACAGACTTATTTTTTTCCCCATAAATTTAGGACAGACCACATGACTTAGTTGTTTACATAAGGATTTGCTGTCAGTTGATACTACAAAAGTGTTCTTACCTTTATTCTTATATTCATTATTGGTTGTGTGGGTGTGTTTTTAATAGCATAAGAACAAGACAAGTATTGTATGCATAATCTGTTGCCAGCAAGGACAGACAATTACCTAGGCATTGTCATTGGGCAATAGCTTTCTGCCCTACAATGCACATAAAGAAAGGTTCATAAGTAGAAATAAAAGAGCAAAAAATATGAAGAAGTAATAACTTTTTTTGGACTAACAATACATTTCTTGAGTAGCTTTTGAGAGCTAGCACTCCCTCCTCTTAGGTCAGAACAGAAGGGTCATATTACAAAATATAAAGAATCATAGGTCCTGCGTTTTGAAATATTTGAACTTTAAATATGTTTTGTCAACCAATTATAACTTAAAAAAGAAGAGACGGACCACAGTGGGGAGAGTGCCTCTTTTCCCAGGGCAATCATTTGTGTCTCTTTTGTACATAGGCAAAAGCTGCAGTGCTAATTCCAATCTCTTTCTTGGTTATCATTGATGTTTCTGGAACTGTTATGATTTTTTTTCTAGGTTGTTTTTTTCTTCTAACTGAATTTGAATGCCTGGCTGCTTCATGTTGTAAATTTTACATAAGAAAATTGCTGCCATTGATAATTACCTTCTGGAACCAGTTCATTATCCATTCACAAATTTTATTTCCAAGGCTTATTTCTCGCTGTTTTTATAAAGTAGGTATTTGTGACACTGCATCAAATAATTTAGCAAGGTCTCTAAATAAATACCATTGACCTTATTTCTTATATGTTGATCATTGCTTTTTCTCTCAGAAAATAATCACATTATTTTGGAAAAGCTTATTATTGAAAGAAATTTGACTTCTACTGTTTGATTTTGTTTGTTTGTGTGTTTTTTGTGTGCTTTTCTGAATGGCATTTGTGATATTTAAATTGTTGGTGCTAAATATTTAAACTTCTCTTCTAGACAAAGGTTCTATATTAATGGAGTACGAGTTACCAGTACCCCCCAAAGAAGAGGAGGAAGAAGGAAACTTGATTATAAGTGTACTAACATTAAGAAATCAGCTGAAGAAAACAGAGAGGAGTTTGCAGAGTTTAGGAGAACAGTTGCACAGGTATGTTTTTCTGTCTTTGGTGTGAATGAGGGTGCCTTCTCGGTGGGAAAGGATTCAAATTGAATATGAACTCTTTTTACCAGTCCAAAAATAATCTATCATGGAAATAGAGAATATGGCACTAGCAAAAGACTGGAAGGCTCATTTCTCCAGGAACAAGCAGAAAGTCCGTCCTCACATATGGGTGATGTCGGCGCGACTGAGCCCGCACAGAGCATTTCCCTAGCTTTCAAAGAAAGTCTTTGGGAATGCTACCATGCATGTGTGGTCCCCTTCCTGCCCAAGAGTGCCGTCTTGCTCAGTTCCTTTTTTTCTGCAGAGCCCAATGGACGCAGCATGTCCAGTTTCCCTGGAAAATATCCTTGCTAAATCCTTTAAAAAAATTAGCTGTTCCCAATTTGCGTACTGGTTCCTCTTCCTGCCTCGAGCCGGTGCTGTTCTCGGCTCTTTCCCATTTTTCGCCTGGGGGTCATCGACCCCAGCAGGGTGTCCCCCACCATGTCTCCTGGTGGGTTCAAAAAGTGTGACTGCTGCTGTCACCAACGCCCATGACTGCTGCTTATGCTGCCCCCATGGGACCAGACCATGATAGCACCTCTTGGGAGCTGTGCCAGGCCATGATGCCTAAAACTAATAAAAAGAGGTCGGAATTGCAGGAGAAGCTGTTCCCAAGGTCCATCTCGGCAATGGCCTCCCTGACGCTAAGTTTCAAGCCCAGCACTTCTCGTGAGGCCTGAGCATCCTTTCAGTCCTGTGGCGGTGGTTCCTCCAGAAAGGCCTCGGATCCTGAGCGAAAGAAGAAGTCATCCTTGAAGCCTGTCGAGGTTACATCAGGGAAACCTGGTAAGACAAGCTGGAGGGACTCAGGTGCCTCTGAGAGGCGTCCCACCAAGATCCCTAAGAAGGATTCCTCGGCCAGCACAGACCATGCGAGGATTCTCGAGGCCATAGTCCTTATCGAAGATGCACTTGCGAGAGTGCCGGTGCCGGGCCCGAAATCCTTTGGTGCCCGTGCCAAAAGCTGTGGAGCCTTCTGGCTTGTAGACCAGAATGGCAGCCATAGAGCAGAACATCACTGCTATCCTGGCCATGCAGCAGGCAATGATGTCAGGTTTGTCTGTGACAACCAGGCCCCTGACTGCGGGGGAGTCCCTGGTTGTCAAGCCGAGTTCTGAGCACCACTGGCCTCGAGTAAGTCCTCTGCCATGGTCGAGGTCCTGGTCCCGTTCCTCGGGCATCCGATCCTCCCTGGTGAGTTTCCGAGACTTGGACCCCAGGTCCTCGGGAGAGGCTCCTGGCCTTTTGGCCCAGGCCTTGCACGGAGCCACAAGGCCTTGGACTTTTTGTCCCCCCTTGACTCCGAATGGGAAACCGATGACGAAGCCTCCCCGGAAACCAGACGTCACCGAGACATCCCCTCGGACCTGTCTACCCTGGTGCCCCTCCCCTCCGGAAAATGTGGCCTTCCATGACTTTGTCAAGGATATGGCCTGAGCCCTATTGGTGCAAACCGAAGCGGAGGAGGACCACCGCACCGAGGAAGTGGAGATCCTCCAGTTCAAGTCTCCACCCAAGGAAACGCTTCACGATGCTGGTGCAGCCAGTCCTCGAACGGCTACTCTTGAGGATGTGGGAAACCCCGGAATCGGTGCTGGTGGTCAGCTGACGCCTTAACGCCATATATTGCATCAGGAAGGGGCCGGGGTTCCACAAGCCCCAACTTCCACTTAACTCCTTGGTTGTCAATCAACCATGCAGAAACAAGAGCCAGAAGAATAACTCTTCTGTCCCCCCTGGAAGGGATACTAGAGCCCTCGACGCCCTCGGGCGCGTGCTACCAGGGCTTGATGCTGTGGTTTTGAATCCAGGCCTTTGAGTTGTACATAGGTATGTACTTAAAGGCATTAACCCAGGAGTTGTCTGAGTTCTCAGAGGGGCTGGTCGAGGAACCTCTCCAACGGTTCCAAGCCCTGACCTCCGGGATCAAGGACTGTTCTCCCGAACAGCCTCCGATGGATTTGAGCCTTCTGCTGCAACTCTAGCTGCTAACATCGGGGCTCAACGCCAAGCCTGGCTACAGTCCTCTGACCTCACACAATGGATCCAGGACAAGCTGCTCGATGTCCTCTGCACCGGGGAGAACCTATTCGGCAAACCCATGGCCGACAAGGCAGCTGAGATAGAGGTCAAAGTGGTGACCCGACAGAGGCTCTCAAAAGCGAGACCTCTTCCTTTCCCACAAAAAATCCTCGGGGAAAAGGCCCCTGTTCCAAGGAAAAAAGGGGCACTTCCAGCAGAGTCACTGATACCAGCCCTTCTCGGGCCAGTAACAGGGTTCTCACCCCAAGAGACAAGGGCAGGGAGCTTAGAAGCCTAAGGTTCAGAAGCCCCAAGCCCCAGCTGTGGTCCAGCCAAAGGGGAGTTTTTGACTTCCAGGGCAGGGTCTCCCCTCACCCAGGAGGCCTTCACCAGCCCACAGGGGCCGCCTGGCATTCTTTGCCCACAGATGGGCCGAGGTCACTTCAGACCAGTGGGTGCTACAGGTGGTAAGGGAGGGATACCTCTTGTGTTTGCATCAGTTATCACCCAAGTTCTTTCCAGGAGAGCCTGTGCGACCTCTCCTTCACCAGACTCTGCTGCTCTCAGAGCTTACAGGTCTGCTCAGGAACAAGGCAATGGAGCCTCTACCCAAAGACCTATGGGGGAAAGGCTTCTATTCAAAGTACTTCCTTGTCCCAAAAAGAACTGGGGGCCTCTGACCCATACTAGATATGAGAAACTTGCAGGCCTTCGAGGACAAAGTGGTAGAACCAGTACCCCATCATCTCAGGGGCAAGAGGTTCTACTCCAGGTATTTCCTCATGCCAAAAAGAACAGGAGGCCTAAGGCCCATTCCGGACCTGCGCAACCTGAACAAGTTCCTGGTGAGGGAGAAGTTAAAGATGCTCTCCCTTGGAACACTGCTGCCATACCTCCACCAGGGAAATTGGCTGTGCTTCTTGGATCTAAAGGATGCATACACACACATCCTAATCCACCTCTCCCACAGGCAATACTTACGGTTCATCGTCGGGGGAGGACACTACCAGTACAGAGTGCTGCCTTTCGGTCTTGCCTCCTTGCCTTTGTATTCCCCTACCTGGATGACTGGCTAATCAGAGAGGATTCGGCCTCAGAGGTCAATCAGGCCACAGAGTGAACAACTCTCCTGCTGCAGCACCTGGGGTTCGGTATCAACCACCCCAAATCCCACCTTTCTCCAGTCCAAAATCTGGAGTTCATAGGATCTCAGCTGGACATGTTGCAAGTCAAGGCCGTCCTCCCAAAGGAAAGGGCAGACCACCTCATACAACTGGCAAGGGAGGTACAACACCTCCGGTCAGTACTGGCTCGCCTCCTTCTCCACCTGTTGGGTCACTTGGCCTCCACGGTCCATGTCACCCCATTAGCCCACTTGCATATGTGGACAGCACAATGTTGCCTCCGCTCACAGTAGACCCAAGCCACAGGCAGGCTAAGGGATAGGGTCAAAGTCGCATGTCACTTGGCAGAATCCCTCACGTGGTGGCAAAACCTGCGCTACCTACAGGCGGGAATGCCATTCCAGGCGCCCGTGCTGCCAGGACCCTGACAATGGACACCTCCCTCCTGGGGTGGTGGGCACATTGCGGGGACTGCCGCACGCATAGCAGTTGGTCCCAAGTGGAGTCACTTTTGCAGATGAACCTCCTGGAACTCCAGGGCAATCTTCCTGCCTCTGCAAGCATTCCGTCACTGCCTGCAGCACCAACCTGTGCTGATCCAGATGAACAACCAGGTCGCCATGTGTTGCATCAACAAACAGGGATGTACGGGCTTGTACTCCCTCTGCCAGGAGGCGGTAGCCCCCCTCTCCTTCGCAGTGCGTAATGACATGCTCCTACGAATGGTGTACCTGCCAGGCCAGGACAACTGCTTAGCAGACAGGCTGAGCAGAGTCTTTCACCCAAATGAGTGGCATTTGAACCACAGGGTAGTGAAGCAACTCTTCCACTGCTGGGGCAGGCCTGTGATAGACCTCTTCATCTCCCCGGACAATGCTCAGTTACCGTACTTTTGCTCGTGCCAGTCGCACTTGGGGAGGGTGGCAACGGATGCCTTCCTGATCCTGTGGTCAGAAGACCTACTCTATGCATTTACAACAACCCCCTCCCTCACTCCTGGTCATCAGGACCCCTCTTCAAGGTCCAGAGCGAGAGAGCATCAGTGATTCTGATTGTCCCCAGGTGACCTAGGCAACCGTGGTTTTCCCTGTTGCTTTTTCTGTCAGTGGCACCCGCAGTACCACTGGGCCGGGCCCCGGACCTCCAGTCTCAGGAGGAGGGGCTCCCTCTTGCACCCCATTCTGGGGTCACTAACACTAACAGTGTGGCTGCTGAAAGGGTAGCGTTGGCCCCTTTAAAACTTCCTGAGGAAGTCAAGGAGGTCCTCTTGGCCTCCCGAAAACCCTCCACCAGAAGGGCATATGCCTTTAAGTGAGAATGTTATCTGTCTGGTGTGTGGAGAAGAGGGAGAATCCCTTCTCCTGCCAGGTGCAGTTTATTCTTCAGTATCTCCTACACCTGTCACATACCGGACTAAAATCAAACTCTGTGAGGGTGCACCTGAGTGCCATAGCCACGCACCACCACTGTTTAGAGGGAAAACCCCTCTCAAGCCAGCCCGTGGTATCGAGATTCTTCCAAGCCCCCTCTCTGTCCGCCAGCAGCAGAATGCGACCTCAATGTGGTGCTCTTTCAGCTCACCAAACCACTGTTCGAGCTCCTGGCCACTTGTCACCTTCGGTATCTGTCTTGGAAAGTGGCTTTTCTGGTGGCCCTTACATCCGCACATAGAGTGAACAAACTCCAGGCTTTGGTGGCAGCTCCACCATACACGTGGTTCTACAAGAACAGGATAGTGCTCCGCACACACCACAAATTCCTCCCGAAGGTGGTATCTCCTTTTCACCTCAACCAAGAGGTGTGGTCCTCCCCACCTTCTTCCCGCAGCCTCACGCTGGCAGGGAAAAACTAGTGCTTCATACACTGGATTGTAAACGGGCCCTATCCTTCTACTTATAGCGGTCTAAGGCCCATCTCAAAGCTCCTCAGCTTTTCATATCATATGACCCCAGTAGACTGGGGCTCCCCGTGACTAAGCAAACTCTGTCCAATTGGGTAGCGGAGTATCGCCCCCACCTATGAGCGAGCTGGCTTCTCTCTTGAGCACGGGATCACAGCGCATTGCGTGAGGGCGATGGCCATGTCTGTGGCCAACCTCTGCTTCTTGCCGTTGACAGATCTGTAAGGCAGCCACATGGTCTTCAGTTCATACATTCGCAGCTCACTACTGCCTGGAGAGCGAGTCCCACAGGGACAGTGCCTTTGCCAAGCAATACTCCGTAATATTCTCGGGGTGTAGGCAACTTCTGCCCTCTGATCCTTCAGTGTTCAGACTATCAGAGTGATAGTGTCACTGGATGCTAGGATCTGAAGAGTCTCTCATTGCGGACTCACCTTCTGCAACTCACGGCTATTGGTACTGTTGTTGTTCGGTCCTCGGCAACCTGAAACTAGGGAGTCCCATATGTGAGGACCGACTTCCTGCTTGTTCCTGGAGAAAGCGTAGTTCCTTATCGTTCCTCCAGTTTAGTCCTCCACCTCTGGGTTGTGCACCTCCTCCTGCAGCTTGGAGACTGAGCATGTCAAAGTCGTGACATCACTGGATATGGCCTGCTGGTATCTCCCATCAGCCTCCAGTGTGTCCAGTCTCCAGGCAGCAGGAGGACATAGTGAGCCTAGCTTCTGGGCTCACTTGGGTGGAACAGATAAGGAGCATTTAGTGTGACAAATTCTATTCTGATTTTACTTTTGCTTTTTACTTTTAATTTTACTTTTAATTCAGTTAAATGGCAATCAGGGATTAGTTCCCTTTAGTTATTAGGAACAAATTTCCTTATATTTACAGTAATTTTAAATTTGAGCCTGGCTCTTTAAATTAGTAGCAGCTCTCGCCTTCCCTCCTTGTCAGTTATTTTCACTTGCTGCAGGCATTCGCCAGTGCGGATCTCTCTCCATGGACAGTACGGGAGAGAGCTCCGGGACTCGTACAGCCACACTGAAGCTGTGTGAGACGGAGCTTCTCCGTTGCTGTGGGATTTTAATTTTACTCTGTGGAACCGGCTGAGCGGTCCTTGCCGCAGCTGCCAGGCGCATCAGCGCGGCTTGAGGATCGGAGGAATTCAAGGCGGTAGGAGCAGGCTGCGTGGCTTTCGGCCCTGCAGGTAAGGCCTTCGGGCTCGGTCGGTCTGCTGAGGCCTCCTTTTTGCAGCAGCTGTTGTTCTTGGTGCCAAAGTTCATTGGCGAAGGTGCGGCCATTTTCTCTCTAGGTATTTGGACCGCATGGCGAGAGTTGCAGGGAGCTGCCTGTGTGAGGAAGACGACAGGCAGAATAGCTAGATTTTTGGGCCTAGTGTTTCTTTCTTTTATTTGTAGGTTTTTTGAGGCTCGGGGGGTTCCTCAGCCTTAAGGGGGCTGTTGTCAGTCCTCTTTATTTTTAAGTTGATTCTTAGTTTTATAGAACAGCAGTTTTGGCATTGATCTCTGATACCACATGTTCTTTCCCTCCTAATCATGTCTCTGAGGAGCATCTGTTAAGTCCCGGGATATTAGGCAAATTGCCAGCTTTTAGGTTCAAGAGCAGAGCCCTAACTTGTAGTTGGAAGGAGGGACAGGCTGGAAGTGTGCCTTTGTGTGTTGTATAGTGAAAGTTGCCCAAATGCCTGTGGTTTCACAGGGACAGGTTTAGGAAACCTTAGGATATAAAAAAGTATACAACAGTCAACTGTCATCCAAGAAGTGCCTGTGCTACGGTCTATGGCCACCAGAGGGCAGCTGGTACACTCAGTGCCTTTCTTTGACCATGTGTTGGCAGCCATCTCAGATTGATCATTCTCTGCAAGTCAGGGAAGAAATATCCACAGGGCCACCTCATGGGCTCTCAGGAGTTAGTGACTACTAAGCAACTGACTAAATATTCCTATCAAATGGTATATAATACATGACCATAGCAGAAGGAAAATCACTATTAGAACATATTGAATAAGACGGGTACAATTTTCCTGAAATGTGCAAAAATTAACCCAGCTGCAGAATGTGGATTAACAATTTAAAGTAGGCCTTCAAAGGGTTAATTAAAGCTCTTAACCTCTGTATCGTTTGTTGGTCTCTGGTGCCCTAAAGGCCACCGGATGGCAGCGCTGCTCATGAAGCACATATAGTATTCAGTGCCCCCATCCCTGGGGGGGGGGGGGTGGTAAAATACAAAATTGTATTACTCTTCAGGTTCACACAGGCAGCAACCTCTAAGACCTCCATTTGCAAGGTTGTCGGTGTATCCCACTGCTATTTCTCTGACTGCAGGAAGGCCGGGGGGGGGGGGGTGCCTGTGTGTTTCATAGCTCCACTTAGCATGCCCTTCCCAGGAAATTCTTATCTATTTCTAGAGCAGGATTTCATTTCATTTCTCTGGTTATGGTTAATGCACAGCATTAAGGGGCTGTGTTCGACGCTTGGGTCCCACGGACTTCAGTGGGATTTCAAAAGAAACTCTCTTTAGTGAGAGATAGCCTTGTTCATTTTAGCTAACACTGTTGATTTATTCGGTGGCCTTTTGTGTCCTGAACCCCAAGGTCGGGACACTGTTTGCTTCCAGGGGTTCTACTTTCTATTTTGCTCTTCAGCTCCCTGGCAAGCGCAGCAGGCTGGCAGGGGGTGCGCAACGCGTCCTGCAACGCTGAATCCCTCAGGATAAGGAGGGAAGGAAAGCTGGGTGCAGTGGGGGCTGGTAGCTTCTTGCAAAGCTATAGGAGCAGTTCGGGTAATTTTCTGCTTTGATTTCATTGGAGTTGGCGGAAACTTGGTTTTTGGAGTCCTATACTTTAAAAAAAAAAAAAAAAGGCATAGCTATGTTGATTTACAAAAATCTCCTTCTGCTATCCATAGAAGGTCCTATAAAGCGTTAAAGTCGGTTTATATGGCAGGGTAATATTTTGGCTTAGCTGCTGTGATATAGCGCTATGATCCGCTGTAAACATATTCAAGTCAAAAGGAATTATGGTGATAACTCTCTTGGACAATTGTAACAGGTGCTTGGGTGAGCGCCATGGCCAGTCCACAGATGTGGAATGCTCTGCCATAAGCATTATGTCATGAGAGGGGTTTTATAGTTGTGTGGTTTCTTAATGGAAAATATTCCCTTTTAGTTTGGCTTTGCCCAAATTATAAGATTTTACGGTAGATTTGTAATGTCTTAATTTTGGCTATATGTGGTTTAATTTTACATATGGAAAAGGCAGCTCAGCGGAGAGAGGTTGCAAAATAGAACTCTGGCCTTTGAAGCTATCTATGCTCCCATTCCATTTATCAGAGGTTCTCCAGTACGGAGAGTATCTGCTAGTGTTCAGCGAATGCCTTAATGGGGGCCAGAAGCACGCAGCCAGGCTAGTTCTCTAGCAGCAATAGCAGCAGCTCAGATTCTAGTAGGCATACATCATATGCTGGGCTTACAAGATGGCTTCCACGCTGATCGGCATCAGCCAAGATGGCTGCCGGTTGTGAATGTGGAGGCAGCCTGGATGAGGGACCTTGCATTCTCTGAAAAATGCCCTGCATACACTGAATCATTTAAATTCAATCAGCTACTGGCAGGACACAATGCACTCTCGCATGCTTTTTTGCTTCAGTGGTCTAAAAGTGGAGTCTTTACCAGGTGATATAATGGGAACTTGTCTGCAGTTTCTCGTCTTCTTCATTGCTGACTCAATTGCCACTGCAGAATGTGAGAGCTGTATTTCCTGACACCAGGTGCTAGTTGAACTTAAAATATAAAGTCCATCTTTGGGCAGTCAGACGGAATGGGGCATTACTCTAGCAGGAATGCCGTGGATTAGTATGCCTGTGATTGGGAGTTCTTTCTACTTCATATTGTTGGCACGGAAAGAGCTTCTCTTAACATATGCTGAAGGAATTTTTGGTTGAGATGTCTTTTGTAAAAAAAAAAAAAAAGGTATTCAGCTGTTCTGAATTCGCCTCTTCTTGATTGACATTTTGAGGCTAAGCAGGGGCAGGCCTGGGTACTACGTGGGTGGGTGCACACCTTGCACTACCAGGGGGTGTGGACTCACTGTATGGAAGAGAGCCCTAGCAATCTTCTTTAGCGCAAGATAGGAAAGTAGATGGTTCACTGAAGCGATCACTGGGGGCAATGCCCTGTCCTTACAAGCTCCCATTTGTGGAGCCTGGGGGGGCGAGAGCATACTTCAGGTGGTCGCAGTGTTTACGGTAGTCTACTCGCCTGGAACAGGAAAGGATCAGGGAGTTGAATCGACTAGAGCCTGATTTGCTTTATGTGGCAAATGTGCATTATGGTTTAATTCGAGTGCTGGCTAATATTATTGGCTTCCTTGGGGTTCACCCGGAGGTGAATCGACTAGAGCCTGATTTGCTTTATGTGGTAAATGTGCATTATGGTTTAATTCGATTGCTGGCTAATATTATTGGCTTCCTTGGGGTTCACCCGGAGGTCTTTCTGGTGGAGGAATGGGGCAGCTGATGGTTCGTCCAAGTCGAGGCTCAGTAAGCTCCCAGTTAAGTCATAGTCTTGTCCGTGGGCTCTCATAGGGCAAGTAGTTAGCGTATAAAGACTTTTGAGGAAAGGTACTCTTGGTAGCGTCCGATTGGACGAGACGGCAGTACTAGGCTGATTTCATTCGCCTACTCGACGGGCATTTCCTAGAAGTTGCCGGTAGCGGACGTTCTGCTACGGCTAGGTCCGCGACGAATGTCTCATGTGGCTCGGTGCCCGCCTACGGTTTGGCCTTTTGAATGGGCGGGGCTGAAGAAGAAGGATTATTCTGCGGCAGTCTTCGCCACCTTGTTGAGAGCAAGGAGGCAGGCTGCGTCTGGTACATAGGTCCGTGCTTAGCGTCTTTTTGGCTGCTGTTCATGGCGGCAAGTCCGGGCGACAAAGGTGTCTGTATCCTTGGTCTGAGTTCTCTCCAGGACAGTGTCTGAAGGACCTTAGAAGGTCCAGCTGGCGACTATTTCCAGCTGTAGAGGTTCTGTGGAGGGAATAGTGCTAAGTGTTCGGATCGATGTGTGACGTTTCCTTAAGTTGGGACCCGACTGCGCTCCTCAAGGAGAGTTCGGGTGCCGCCGTGGGATCCCGATTGGGCCTTAGAGGCGTTAACTAAAGAGCCCTTTGATTCTTTACTCCAGGCGTCGGTAAAGGATTTGCTGTTATAGACAGTGGCTTTGATAGCTCTTTGTTCGGCACGACGACTTTCGGAGTTTCAGGCGTTGTCATGTAATGAGCCGTTTTCACCCTTTCTGGATAGAGGGTGGTGTTTGCGACCAGTCCTGTCGTCCTTCCAAAAGGTGGTATCTGATTTTTCTCCTGAGCGTATTGGTTTCTCTTCCAGTTCTCGGTTTTTCTGGAAGGGGAGGTTTTTATTCGTAGCTTATGCCGATAGGAAACATAAAATGCAGGGTGCGGCGTTCGTTTCTTTGTTTTTGTGTGTTGGTTGGAGGTCCCCGCAAAGGGGAAGCAGCAGCAAAGGCGGCCATTTCGCACTGGGTTAAGGCGGTGGTTGCCTCAGCATTCTGGTGGCGAGGTTATATGATTTCGGGGGGCTTTCTGACTCTTGCTACCAGGGCGCAAGCAGCTTCATGGGTGGATCACTGTGTCATTCCACCAGGGGGGATTGTTAGAGCAGGTCATCTCTTCATTCCCTCAGTAGCAACTACTGCCTAAATGTTCTGGCAGTAAAGGATGCCTGTTCCGGGTCGACGGTGTGGTGAGTTGGCTGGATAGGTCCTTCCCAATGATTACTGCTCTGTTACATCCCAGAGGTGGAGGACTAAACTGGAGGAACGATAAGGAAATAGAAATTACACTTACCTGGTAATTGTCGTTCCTTGAGTGATGACAGTTTAGTCCTCATTCCCGCCCAGGGGTGTGATTTCTTCAGAGTTTATTTTCAGGCGGAGTGGAGCATCAGTCTCCAAGGAGTAAACAGATCCTTTCAGATTCTAGATCGCAGTGAGTATCCCTCTCTGTTTCTTCCTTCTCTTATTTAAACGAGGGGATGGTATAGGAAACATGTTTGCATAGGGGGGACATGAATGTAAAGTTTAAAAAAAAAATAGAAGACTGATAAGGTTAAAAAGGTTCCTCAAGTTGAGGAATGGAGAGTTATTTAAAGCTATGGTATAGTTACTTATTTGTTGTTCCTTTGAGTTTGCTTTGTCAATAGTATACTGGAGGCTGATGGGATATACCAGCAGGCTATATCCAGTGATGTCACGACTTTGACATGCCCAGTCTCCAAGCTTCAGGAGGAGGTGCACAACCCAGAGGTGGAGGACTAAACTGTCGTCACTCAAGGAACGACAAATCTCCAGGAACAAGCAGGAATGAGTCTTCACATATGGGTACGTTGGTACCGATGGAGTCTGCGCGGGAACGCTTCCCAGCGTCCAATCAAGAGCTTTTGGAAGCATCCCAGCACGCCTGCGTGCTGCCTTCCCGCCTTTCCCAACTGCCTCTCCTCAGTTTTCGTTTTTCCGCGGAGCCGGCAGGACGTCCTCCTGTCACCGCAGAAAATTCTTGTTTTTATTTTTTAGTTTTCTTGTGTCTTCCCGACGCCACCGGTACCGCCGGTGTTTTCTTTTCTTTTCTTGTAAAATCTTCGTTTTCCACGGGATATTTTTTCTTCATAGTGGCCCACGGTCTCTTAGGCCTTTTAGGCCTCTTCTTTTTCCTTCATGGAACTGCCAGACATTTTCTCCAAGAAATGTTCAGACTGTGGCGGTACAACTTTATTTTTAGACCCTCGAAGTCGGTGTCTAACCTGCTTGGGTCCTGACAACAGTTTGGTGAGAAGAGGCCTTCAACATCGAGGTTCCCTCAATACACGGTTGCCCTCCAACTTCGGGGCACCGTCCCCTTCTTCTTCCACGCAGGATCAGGTAACCCACAAACAGTCTGTTAAGACTAGCCAGTCCTCGAGTGGTAGGTCTCATGCACAGCATGTAGACGGCTCAGGCCTTGCCCTCGAGGGCCCACTGGCTTCAAAACCCCGGCGGGAGTCTTCGGTCTCCAAAGCACATAAGGGGTTTCAGATTGTTCCTGGGGTTCACCCCTCACAGAACATACCTCAGCCGTGTCCGGTGGTGGCATCCGCTTCGAGCAGTACCGGTACCCCGGCATCGGCACTGGTGTTGGATGAAACACTCCTCACCAGGGATCTTCATCTGGCGTCCTCAGTGCCTTCGGGACCGGTGGATTCTCTCCAGACTGACTTTCCATTATCGGTACCAGCACCGATACTACCACCGACGTCGGTACCCTCCAGACGTGCATCGATAGCCTCGCTTCCTTCGATGCCGAGTCTGGAATCGATCTCCAGTCTGGAGGACTGGGTACCGACTCACCTTGGTACCGGCTCTCGGCGGTACCGAAGGCTCGGTTCCGATGACTTGGATCCGCAACTCTCGGTTCCCCCGAGGCCGATTGAGTTGCCACTGGTTGACCTTCCTTCACCGGTATGGGACACGGTACCGAAATCGGTACCGACGTCCTCATTACCTTTGCGGTCGGTGCCTTCCATGCTTCGCTTATCAGGCTCTCTGCCCTCAATGCCGAGTTTGGAATCGATCTCTAGTCTGGAAGACTGGGTACCAATATGTTCTGGTACCGACACCGATCGATACCGGTGGCTCGGTAACGAGGATAGCAACCGGAGGTTTTCGGTGCCCTCGGCGCCGATTGAACTGTCACCGATGACTGCTCCGATGTCGCTGTCGGGCTCGACTCCGACATCTGTACCGGTATCCACAGTAGCATCGTGGCCAACTCCTGCCATGCTTTTTTTGACAGGATCGCTCCCTTCTATACCAAGCTTGGAGTCTATACCTGTCATGGACAATGTGGTAATGATGGTCGCTGCTCCTGACACCCAGTACCGGCGACCATCCCTTAAGCATTCCACACTGCACTGTGCAGGATCTTCTATTCCTATATATTTGAATAGCTCTGTTGGTGCACAGGCTAGTTCTTCAGATCTAACCTGTCCAAGGGAGATTCCTGTTGGGGATCCCTCTTTTCAGACTTTCCTCCGGGATATAGCAAGATCTCTTGCCATTCCTATCCCAGGACATGATCCTGCACAAGGCTCTTTTTCTACCAAAGCAAAGGAGAACATAATGCTTCCTTTGCATCATTCCTTGCAGGATCTCCTTCTAGGAATGTGGGAAACACCTTTAAGGGTACCCCCACCTCCCAGGGCAACTGATCTCTCTTATCAGGTGCCCCCCTCTCCAGGGTTTCAAAAGACTCAACTTCCTCATCATTCCATAGTAGTGGAATCAGCAATGAGGCGGGTAAAGAGTAAGAAAAAGCACTCTTCTTATCCGCCAGGTCGTGAGTCTAAGACACTAGATGCCTTTGGACGTCAAACCTTCCAGACATCTATGCTTTCTGCAAGAATTCTCTTATATATTTTTTATGAGTCTTTCTCTTGAGGAGGTCACAAAGCAATTACATCTTTTGACTCCTTTCCTTCCAGATTCCAGGAGTACAGACTATTCCTCACTCCTTAAGCATATCCAGAATATCTCTTGGTTTCTTTCTCGTGCTTCCCTAGACTCTTTTGAGTCTGTTAGCAGGACTTCTGCTATAGCTATAGGGGCACGACGTAGAGCCTGGCTCCAAGCTTCTGACTTGGACAAATGGGCACAACAATGGCTGGGACATACTCCTTGCACTGGAGAAAATCTGTTCAACAAGGAGTCTTTACGTCAGGTTACTCAGTTGTCTACTGATTTACCTGTTCCTAAGGGTTGTTCTACACCTTCTTCTGTCCCAGTAGGTAGGAAATGTCCTACCAAACTTTCTTCCCACAGGAGAAGAAGGTTTTATTCATCACTTGCCCATCATACAGATGTTCCCCAACAGGGGAGGCATCGTCCTGGTCTGAAGAATTTAACCTCTCACCAGGCTCAGCAAACCCAGCAACTGCAGGATTTCTGATCAATCATCAGATGCTTGTGACTCCTGGGGTTAGAATCTACAGTTGCCTCTTCTCAATAGAGGCAATCCACCGCTCATTCTAACCCCTACACATGGATCTCTTTCCAAAAGACATCCATTTTTTTCTATATTTCTATGAGCTGTCAGGATGTTCATGCCTATAAGTCACAGGTTTCTCCTCTTTTCCTGCTAGGGAAAGAGGTCTAACCACTATCAAATGATACATGCTGGCACAGGAACTATTTTTTCCTTTCTTTAGACTTACTACTTGGTAAGTCTTCTTCAGCTCCATTCTCTTCACCCTCTTACCAGGCGTTTCCTCTGTAAGAGCGGAATCCCTTCACTGGGAGGCTTTTTCTTCAGCCTCTCTAGTTTTGTCACTTTACAGTGCAGAGTTTTCCTCTCTGAGTTACCTCCTCTGTTTCAATCTTTCTTTGGGGCAGCTTATCAGACATGTCCAGAGTTTTCCACTCCTGTTCTGTCTGTTCTTTCTGTTTTTGAACAATAAGATTCTTTCTGCTGTCTTGCTAGCAGCTGCCTATGCAGGAGCCTTAATGTTTGGACCACTGGTTCTTGTCCACAAACAACCAGATTTGTCCTCCACTAACATTCTGTCTAGTCTTAGTAGTGTCTCCAAGTCAGTGCTTTCATCTATCTTAGAGATTATCTCACTACAACCTTTCTGCATTGTCTTCTATTTCTGCCATCTCCATTCTCCTGGGTTTGGCAGCTTAGTTGGCAGAGATACTGGCTCTCTAGCAGCCAGTTCCTATCTCTTCCTTCTCCTGCATCATGCTCTCTGCAATTCTACAGAGAAGCTTTCCACTATGGGCCCTTGCTAAAGAGCATGGGGTTTTTTTTCTCCTACAGCTATCCTAGATGGTTGGAAAAGGCTTTTCAGTCATGTCTCCCATGTCTAGAAGGTTCTCCCTTCTTTTACTATCTCCTTTTTGATATAAAGGACATAGGCCTTCTCTTACGTAAAAGCTTAAGGAGTTGCCAATTCCCTGCTTTGGTCCATAGTATTCCCAATCGGGGATATGCTCTTTTTTGCAGCTCGTCCTCATGGTAAGAACGCATGATACTTTTTTCCCTTAAGCAGGTCAACATGGTATCTCATCTCTATGCGTCTTCTGTCTACTTTCCATGCTAGAGTCCTAGAAGTCTCGAGACTTGCTGGCTGCAGATTGATATTATCCTCTCTTTTCATGTAACCATCCTGGTTATTTTCACCAGCTAGCATCCTTGCAGATCATAACCAGAAGGAATAGATTCTCTATATATCTTCTCAAGTAGGTCCCACCTCCTTGTTATTAGATGAATCTTTCCTCTCCACATATCCTATGTGAATGCCCTACTATAGGCATATCTCTGTCTGTTTAATTACAGACACCCATATTTAGATCTACATATTCATAGTTATCTTTTGTGTGTATTTTATGCCCTTCCATATCTCACTATAAATATATTTTCATATGTCTATCTATGTATCTATATGTATCTATATATTTATATTTATATCTATATATATCTATATCTATATCTATCTATCTATATATCTATATATATCTCTCTCTATATATATGTGTGTATATGTATATATGTATGTGTGTATCTGTCGAGATATTTTATTATAGATAGATAGGTATTCACATACTTATCCATCTGACTGTCTATGCTCATATAGCTATATGATTCTGACAGAGGGGCTTTACCCAGACCTCTGCTATCCAGCAGGTTTGGGGTTCTACACATACAACCACTCCTGTGGTAGTCAACAATTTTTATACCATAACCTAAGGGTTTAGGTACCTCTGAAGCTCTCCGTGCTCCAATATCTCTCCTAGCTTACCCTAGTTAGGAGAGACATTGTGGATCTTCAGTTAATCACAGGCTTTAACGCCTCAGGCATTTGTCCTCTCTTTTTGGGATACAAGGGGTTCCCATACCCTTTCTCCCCACAAGGACCGTGCCTGTTTGTCCAAATCGGTTAGCCTTTCTCTTTCCTTATCGTTCCTCCAGCTTAGTCCTCTACGTATGGGTAGTGCATCTCCTCCTGCAGCATGAAGACTGGACCAATCAAACTTCAGCATCACTGGAACCAGCATACTGGCTATCCCTTCAACTCCAGTGTGTCCAGTCTTCATGCAGCAGGAAGATGTTTGTGAGCCTGGCTGGGCTCACTAGTCAGTCAGTTTAGGGCTTAGTTTTCTAGCTAACCTTTTGTTTTTTCTTTATTTGGTCCCTATTGGGGTTTCTTTTTCTTTGCTATAGGAAAGGAGTACCTGTCTCTTTAACATTTCTATAGAAACCGGCACTCCGGAGGAGGGGGGGCTCAGCAGAGGTCTCTCTCCTGCTCAGCCAAAAGCCGCTTGCAGTTTCATTGCATTTTCGTTTTGCTTGGCTAGGATCTCTGTTCCCTAGACTGTTCGGGGCAGAGCTCCTGCGGCGGCTGTCCAGCACCACAGTTCCTGTGAGGTAGGAGTCTGTGCGCTTGGAAGTGCCGACGGGCTTCTCGCAGACAGACACGGTTAGTGCAACCGTCCCTGACTTTGCCTCTATCGCGTTTTTACCTTTTCTTTCTTTGTTTTTGTTTATTTCTTTAACTTTTTATTTTGTTGGCTGCTTTTTTCCCGGATCTTTGGCTATCCGTGAAGGGGCGTCCTGCATCGTCGGGGCCTTACCCGGGCTGGCCTTTTCGGCGCCAAAATCCTACAGCGCGCCAGAAATTGGTGAGTAACCGCGGCCATTTTGTCCGTCGCGGCTCTCTCCTCCGTGCAGCCCACGTGGCCGTTTTCGGCTGTCCCGGAGTCACAGGCACCCTCTCCGGAGGCCCTATCAAATGTCCCTGCGTTGTTCTCTTTTTTAATTTGGGATTTCTTTCATTTCTTTTATTTCTTTTCTTTATTTCTGGGCTATCCACTTCTGCGGGAGTGTTTTGAGCTGCGTAGAGTTACTTCTTAGCGTGCTGGGGAGCCTGCCTGCATTTTCTCAGCATCTATTAAAAAAACAAAAAAAACAAAACAGGGGTCTCTCCTTACTGGCAGCCACCCAGTGTCTTTCTTGTGGATTGATTCTTCTGGGATTCAGCGTTGTCTCCCTTCATAGTCTGTGGACAGGTGATATCTTTCTACGCCCCTGGGGGGCCGGGTGTTTTGGCTTCCATGCCATCGGGGTCCCTGTGTGTTATTTGTGGATCTCGGAGGGGCGCTTCTACAGAGACGGGCATCTGTCAGCGCTGTGCCTCCGTGTCCCTCAGTATGGAGCAGCGGCTGGAGACTTCCTTGGCGGTTTCTTCTCAGTCAGCTCCCGCGACTATGGTGACGGACTCGCCCTTGGAAGGCCCCTCGGGGACGGCCCCCGCTCTTCCTGTAGGCGCGGGGGCACAGTCTGATCTCGGGGGTGCTTCCCTCTTCAAAGACTTTTCTCACTATTTTATTTTACTGATGCATCAAGCGTTTTGTCGTAGGCGCCAAGGGGTTGGAGTAGGTTCCCCCCCTGGTCAGGTAGCGACCACGCAACCTACTGCGACGGAGAGTGTTTTATCAGGCGTAAGAGCGGCTAAGCGGCAGCGCCTACTGGAGCTCTTGTTGTCCGATTCGGATTGTATGGAGGGAGAGGATCCGGAGTTGGACATGGAGGAGGAGGCCTTAGAAGAAGACGAGCTCCCTGAGCCAGAAGATCAGGTGAAAATCATACGAGTCTTTCGCAGAGAGGAGTTACCCGCGCTCCTTTCTGAGGCGCTTCAGACTCTTGGTCTGGTTCCAGCACCGCCAGCTGAGGAGGAAGATGGTGCGGATCCCATCATTCAGGCGGTACGTCAGACACAGGTGGTTTTCCCCCATGCACAGAGTCATTGATCAGATGATACAGGCAGAGTGGGATACCCCAGAATCTGGTCTCAAGGGTATAAAGATCATGCACAAACTGTATCCGTTGGCAGATAAGGACCTCGACCGGTTCCGTTCGCCTAAGGTGGATGCGGCGGTCTCGGCTGTAACTAAGAAGACCACGATCCCTGTCGAAAGTAGTGCGGCCTTGAAGGAGCCTCAGAACAGGAAAATGGACGGTTTGTTGAAACAGTCGTTTGAAGCGGACGCGGTAGCGTTGTAGGCCTCCATTTGTGGAGCTTGGGTTGCTCGAGCCTGTCTTCGCTGGGTTCAGCGTCTTCGACAGGCGGCGTCCTCGGAGGCCGAGGACTTGAACGAGCTTCAGCGCTTGGAGTCTGGTTCGGCGTATTTGGCGGATGTCCATTATGACCTTATCTGGGCACTTTCTAATAGCATGGGTTCTTTGGTGGCGACGCGCAGAGCCCTTTGGTTAAAGAGTTGGGCGGCGGATGCTGCTTCTAAGTCTCGCCTGGGCAAGTTGCCTTTTAAAGGCAAGCTGTTGTTTGGTGAGGATCTTGATAAGTTGGTCAAAGAGTTGGGTGAATCCAAGGGCGGTCGCCTGCCGGAGGATCGCCCAAAGAGAGGGAGGTCCCTTCCTTCCCCTCGGGGTCAGTTTCAGGACTTTCGTAGATTTCGGTCGCCCCGTTTTGTGGGATCGCAGAGCGGTAGGTATCTCTCGAGGTCTCCGAGCTTTCGAGGCTTTCGAGGGGCCTCTAGAGGATTCGCTGCCGCGGCCTCTACAGCCGCTCGCAAGTCCCAATGAAGGGCTGCGGGTCCAGGTGGAGATCACTGCAATTGGAGGTCGCCTTCGACAGTTTCTCTCTGCTTGGACCCGTATCACGTCCGATCGCTGGGTTTTGGAAATTATTCGGGACGGGTATGCCTTGGATCTAGCCAGACCCGTTCTTGATTCCTTCGTGGCATCCCCCTGCCGGGGCCCTCGAAAGATCGCTCATGTTAGACAAACACTCGATCGCTTGCTCCGGTTAGGAGCAGTAGTTCCCATTCCGCCGGCGGAATATGGTCTCGGCAGGTACTCCATTTATTTCGTGGTGCCAAAGAAGGATGGTGCTCTTCGTCCCATTTTAGATCTCAAAGGCGTGAATCGCTGTCTTAGAGTTCCACATTTTCAGATGGAAACCCTGCGGTCCGTAATTGTCACCGTCCGCAAAGGCGAGTTTCTTACCTCTCTCGACCTGACAGAGGCCTATCTCCATATTCCTATCCGGGAGTCCCATCAGAAGTATCTCCGGTTCGCTCTTCCGTGGGGTCACTTCCAGTTCCAAGCTTTGCCATTCGGGCTGGCCACCGCTCCTCGGGTGTTCACCAAAATCATGGTGGTGGTGGCGGCGGCCTTGCGCCAGGAGGGAGTGCTGGTTCATCCATATCTGGACGATTGGTTGATACGCGGAAAGTCTCGCTCAGAGAGCGAGACAGCCATGGCGAGGTTCGTCGAGCTTCTGCAGTCTCTCGGCTGGGTAGTCAGCCCGGGCAAGAGTCACTTGGATCCGACTCAGTCGCTCGAGTACCTGGGTGTACTATTCGATACTTGCAGGGGTGCCGTGTTTCTCCCGGAAAGAAGAGTGTTAGCTCTCCAGACTCTCGTGCGCCGCTTTCGGCGGGCCTCAGCTCCGTCAGCTTGGCACTATCTGCAACTGTTGGGAACGATGGCGGCATCCTTGGAAGTGGTGCCTTGGGCTCGCTTCCACATGCGCTCCTTACAGAGGGCCTTGCTCTGTCGCTGGTCCAATCAGGTCGATTCATTGAACAAGCGTCTTCCCTCCCCGCCGACGGTATGCAGGGACCTGAAATGGTGGCTCCGCCCATCCTCGCTCCTGGCGGGGATGCCCTTGGAACAGCCGGACTGGATTCCGCTGTTGACGGATGCCTGTCTGACGGGCTGGGGCGCGCACTGCGGGGAGCACGTGACGCAGGGTCTCTGGTCCCAGCAGGAGAGCGGTTGGTCGATCAATCGTTTAGAGCTGAGAGCCGTTCGGTTGGCGCTGCAAAGCTTCGAAGTCCAGGTAACGCACCGAGCGGTGCGAGTTCTCTCCGACAATGCCGCGACCGTAGCTTACATAAATCGGCAGGGCGGTACCGGAAGTGTGGGCTTGGAAGCGGAAGCCCAGTTGCTGTTCGCGTGGATAGAGCCCCGGTTGCAGACGATATCGGCGGCGCACATTGCAGGGAAGGACAATGTCACGGCGGATTTTCTCAGTCGAGTTCACGTGGATGCCGGCGAATGGGAGTTGAATCCTGCGGTATTCCAACAGTTAGTGCGTCGTTGGGGTCAGCCTGTGATGGACCTGATGGCCACCTTTCGGTCAGCAAAGGCTCCTCGTTTTTTCAGTCGACGGCGAGAACCCATGTCCGAGGGCATCGATGCTCTTTTAAAGACCTGGCCCACGGCCGGCCTTCTTTATGTGTTTCCCTCGTGGCCTCTTCTGGGACGGGTGATTCAGCGGATCGAGTCTCACAGGGGACGAGTGTTGTTGATAGCGCCGGATTGGCCCCGTCGTCCCTGGTATGCAGACCTGGTATGGTTGTTGAGCGACTCTCCGTGGCGGCTTCCGCTTGCTCTGGATCTGTTGTGTCAGGGTCCTCTTCGCATGCCGCAAGTGGAGAGATTCTCTCTTACGGCCTGGCTATTGAAAGGTCGAGGCTAAGGAAGAAAGGTTCTTCGAAGTCCGTTGTGGCGACGTTGCTTCAAGCACGAAAGAGGTCCACTTCGCTGGCTTATGTCCGAGTTTGGCGTATTATTGAGGATTGGTGTTCCAGGCGTCAGGTTCGGGCGGCTACGGCCTCTCTTCCGGTGGTGTTGGATTTTTTGCAGGATGGTTTTGATAAAGGTTTGGCCGCCAGTTCCTTGCGGGTGCAGTTAGCGGCTCTTTCCTGTTATAGGGGTAAAGTACAGGGTGTCGCGCTGGGCACCCATGCCGATGTTGTCAGTTTCCTGAAGGCGGTTTCTAGACTGCGCCCACCGCGCCGCGTTTCTGTTCCTTTGTGGGACCTCAACTTGGTCTTGCGCGCGCTTAGTGCCGCTCCGTTTGAGCCTCTCTCTCGAGTTTCGGTGAAGGATTTGACCCTTAAGACTGTGTTCCTTGTGGCGATTTGTTGGCGCGGCGCATTTCCGAGCTTCAAGCTCTTTCTTGCAGGGAGCCTTTCCTATCTTTCTCGGATCAGAAGGTGGTTCTGCGGCCAGTACCTTCTTTTTTGCCTAAAGTGTCTTCTCCCTTTCACTTGAATCAGGTGGTGTCGCTCCCGGTGTTGCATGCGTCGGGGGAGCAGGCTTCTGATCGCGGTCTTAGTCGTTTGGACATTAAGAGAGTTTTGCGTCGGTATTTAAAGGTCACCGAAGCCTTCCGCAAGTCGGATCGTTTGTTTGTCCTGTTCGGAGGTTCCAGGAAAGGTGAGGCGGCAGCGAAAGCCTCCATTTCTCGGTGGATTAAGGAGGCGATTGCCTCGGCCTATCTGTTGCAGGGGCGTGTTGCGCCGCTAGGGTTGAGGGCTCATTCTACAAGAGCTCAAGCGGCGTCCTGGGCGGAATATAGCTTGGTTTCGCCGGTGGAGATTTGTAAAGCGGCGACGTGGTCGTCCCTACACGCTTTCAGTAAGCACTATCGTCTTGATGTCTTGGCGGCAGGTGATGCCTGTTTTGGCTCCGCGGTCTTGCGTGCCGGTTGGCAGAATCCCTCCCGTTAAGGCTGCTTTGTTACATCCCATACGTAGAGGACTAAGCTGGAGGAACGATAAGGAAATAGTAATTACACTTACCTGGTAATTGTAGTTCCTTGAGTGACGACAGCTTAGTCGTCCTTCCCTCCCTTGAGGCGGTGCTTTGGCTCGGCACGGATTTGTTACGGGAGTCAGTATTCACAGGTGAGTGTTTCAGGTGTGTGTTATTTGCTCTCCATTTTTCTTGCCTTTTTTGCTCTCGCTGACCGCTTCTGGTGCGGCAGGCGGGGGACCCTCGGTTGGGTGTTTTTCGTTTTTCCTTCCCCTCTTTTAAGGATGGATGCCGTCTGGTGTGGTTCATATATATATCACAAAAAAAAAAAAGTCTATATCGCCAACTACACTGCATACTAAATCATTTCATATTTTCTTAAAGGTTAGCTATCTGTTTGAGTTTGCTTTGACAGTAGTTCACTGGAGTTGAAGGGATAGCCAGTATGCTGGTTCCAGTGATGCTGAAATTTGATTGGTCCAGTCTTCATGCTGCAGGAGGAGGTGCACTACCCATACGTAGAGGACTAAGCTGTCGTCACTCAAGGAGCTACAATTACCAGGTAAGTGTAATTACTATTTTGCTCCTCAGAGTGAGCCACTCTGCCGCCAAAAGAGTTGGGTTTTTGTCATAAAGCCTTCCGCTGAAGGCCCACCGTTTTTGTACTACCCCAGTTTTTTCTACTGGGGTTACCTGTTACCTTTTTAGGCTTCTGACCTCCACTGTTTTTCCTACAGGTTTATTACCTCCACTTTACAGTGAGGTCCTTTTCAAGGTTCCTCTACTGGGTTCCCAGTAGATCCCATGAACCTCCATACTCTGTGAAATCCTGTCAGGGGAGGTCCATATTGCAATATTCTTTGCAATATCATTGATGACAATTATCATCCACACATGGACTTCTTCTCTGCAGTCCTATGCTAGGTTAGCTGTTCCACAGCATCTTTCTTTCTTCAACTCCTACCCTCCATCCTCAGGATGCCTGGTGTTCTGGGAGATAGCATGTTCCAACCTATGACATGCTGGGACTCCAGGCATCTCAGCTTGGGAGTCCCCATATGTGAAGACTCATTCCTGCTTGTTCCTGGAGATAGCACAGTTACTTACTTGTAACAGGTGATCTCTGGGAACAGCAGGAATAAGTCTTCACAACCCACCCACCTCCCCAGGAGTTGTATCTCTATCTATCTTTCCTTTCCTTTCTCTCTCTCTTTGTCTCAGCTTTAAAACTTAACTGAGGAGAGGCAGTTGGGAAAGGCGGGAAGGCAGCACGCAGGCATGCTGGGATGCTTCCAAAAGCTCTTGATTGGACGCTGGGAAGCGTTCCCGCGCAGACTCCGTCGGTACCGATGTACCCATATGTGAAAACTTATTCCTGCTGTTCCCAGAGATCACCTGTTACAGGTAAGTAACTGTGCTTTACCAGGTAAGTGTAATTCCTTATCGCTTTTCCGGGCCAGTCCAGGGAACGTTAGGGTTGTCAATCCCCTTTAGCAGCTGAGGGGATTGACAACCCTAACGTACCCTGTACTGGCCCGGAGAAAGCTCAAGGAAAGACAATTAGCAGGTAAGACCTAATTTCACCTTTCTATTTACTCACCTGTAACAGGTGTTTTCCAAGGATAGCAGGAATCTCTCCTCATGATCCTCCCTACTCCCCTAGAAGTTGCCTCCCTACCTTGTGTTAGCTAGGATAGCAGTAAAAACTGTCATCTGACTGAGCAAGATGGCACCCTTGGGCGAAAAGGGGACCATGCATGCATGGTTGCATTTCCAAAGGCTTTCTTTGAAAGCTGGGGAAATGCTCCGTGCGGGTTCCGTTGGTGCCGACATCACCCATATGTGAGGACTGATTCCTGCTGTCCCTGGAGAACATCTGTTACAGGCGAGTAACTACGCTTTCTCCACATGTTTCCCAATCATGTTGCTGTCCCTGCTTGATTTCTGCCTTAATCCGCACCTTGTACATAATTAGCTATAAATCAGTAAACTATTAGAGTTGCTAATGTGTTCTACAGCACTGTTAATGCACATTATTAGTAACTAAATAAATAATGCATTAGTTGATATAGTAGTATGTTAATTACTCGAGCTGTAAATCTTATGGGGGAGATATTTAAAGGCATTTATGCAGCTTGCAGACCTGCAAACTGTGTAAATACCGCTTAACGGGGGCAGCACCCCAGACTTAGGTTGGTTATTAGTAGATTGGACTACTACTGTAATTTTGCTTTGTAGTGGTCCGCTAAAATTTTTATTGAAACATTTGTAAATTGTTCAATCAATGGCAATTTGCGTGGTGAGACATTCTAGGAACTATGATAGTTTCTGCATTGCTGAAGGACCATCATTGGCTCCCAGTTTATTGTGTAAAATTTAAGGCATATAAGGCCTTTTACACAGGCTTTCTGGCCACCTTCTTTCCTGACGTGGCTCCAGGAACTCTAGAGACCTCCCTGCACTCTTTAGACTGCAGACAGTCTTCACCTTTAAGCAACTTTTTGTCACCGACATTCCAATGGACCCTGGCAAGCTAGTCTCCAAAAGAGCCTCGTCTATATGGCTATCTGACTGTATTACCTTCTGTTATACAGAAGCAAATATGCAGCCCTCAGGCATGGTGGACCCACATCAGTTAACAGATTAAGCAGTATTGACAGCAAACTTAAGAGCTGTTCCCTTAAAGCAGTCCTCAACAGTTCCGGGTGCCAGGTCCCATGGCACCTAAAAATTGCACCCTGGTGCCCAGGATGTCCTGCCTCAGAGAGCTGCAGCCAATGGGAAATCCATCTCCCGCTGGCCAAAGAGCCCCGCAGATGGTCAGAGAACTGCCGCCAGCAAGGTCCCCCATCCCTCGCCAGCAGAAGAGGATCTGTAGCTGTGGACAGCTGCTGAAAAATGGCACGTTGTGCTTTTCACTCGCTGTGATTGGCTCTGTGCACTGTTGAGCCCTGCAGTGAAGGAAGTTTTGGGAATCTCGCAAGCATGGAAGCCACGAGATCACTTGAAGTTTCTCCACAACAGAGCCCATCACAGTGGGGGAAGTATAAAATGCAATGTTATCCAGGAGCTGTATGTAGCCACAATGGGTGAGCGAGAGGGAATGGACAGGGGATGGGAGAGGAGAGACACACACACTGGATGAAGTCTGGAGAGGGGATCATGAGAAAGAGACTGGAGGAAGCCTGGGTTGGGGAACATCCATGAGAGGAGACTATGGGAATCTTGGGGGATCGTGAGGGAGAGAGACTGGGTGAAACCTTGGGAGGGGGTTATGAGAGAGAGAGAGAGAGATACTGAGTGAAGCCTTGGGGTGGGGGAGGGCATGAGAGAGACTGGGAAACCAGGGGGGGGAAAGGTCATCAGAGGGAAAGAGACTGAGTGAAGCCTTGAAGGGGGGGCTTAAGAGAGAGACACGGTGAAGGCTGTGGGGAGGCTATGAGAAAAAGAGAGACACTGTGGGGGCTATGAAAAAGAGAGAGACACTGGATGATGTGGATGGGCAGGGGCTGTGAGAATTTTTTTTGCTTCGTGTATTACCAGACTATGGTGATATGTGAAGCAAAAAGGAAGTTGTCTGAGGTGCAGCTATAAAGGGTCCCTAATATGCTGCTGACAATCTACTCATTGGGGGTGGTGGTTTGGGGAAAAGGAGACGGGTCACTGCCTTCTGGTGGCACTGTTTAATGGCATGTTCCTGAGCGGTCATCCAGTTTAGTCCTCCACATCCGGGTAGTGTACCTCCTTTTGCAGCACGGAGACTGGACCAATCAGAATCTCGCTCTCATGATGTATGCTGCTGGAGCTCCCATCAGCCCCCCAGTGTGTCCAGTCTCCGTGCAGCAGGAGGACCTGTGAGTCTAGTGCTGGGCTCACTTAGTGGTGGAACACTTTAATGTTATAGGTCTGTTTCGTAGAGGATGCAATCACTGAAAAAATATATATACGTTCCTCCAAATTAACGTCTCGGACAAATTATCCCATATGATGTGAGAACTTTCTAATTATTTATGTCAAAAAAGTTTTTTTTAATTTCTATTGATTTCTTTTAATTTTTTTTAATTTTTTCTAAACATATTTTTAGTAGAGTAGAACCAGGTCTCAGACAGGTATTAGTACATATCATGGGTTAAAAACCCTTTTGTATTTGTTCAGCATCAATGATTTCAAAAGATGTAATCTTTTATGCCTCTCGCAGTTGTATCATTTATGTTTCTCGCAGTTGATTTCAAAAGCTGTTGTCATTTATACTTCTCATTAAACTTTCCCCCACCAGTCGGTACCGCATTTGCGTTTCAAAATTGCTTCTTCAGGGGGTCGAGTCTCATCAACAACTGGTATATTAGCTACAGAAACTCTGTCCAGCGCTAGACTATGTGTTCAACGTCGAGCTCCTCGGCTCCAAAAAACGCCGCGCGTTTTTTGGAGCCGATGAGCTCGACGTTGAACACATAGTCTAGCGCTGGACAGTTTCTGTAGCTAATATACCAGTTGTTGATGAGACTCGACCCCTGAAGAAGCAATTTTGAAACGCAAATGCGGTACCGACTGGTGGGGGAAAGTTTAATGAGAAGTATAAATGACAACAGCTTTTGAAATCAACTGCGAGAAACATAAATGATACAACTGCGAGAGGCATAAAAGATTACATCTTTTGAAATCATCTGCAAGTTAAGTTCCATTTTTCTAAGGCATTGTTGGGCATAACTATATAATTTTGACATTTAACATATTTGAGTTTTCAATCTAAGAGAATGCCAAAGTTCAGGAGCTAACTAATTGAACCGTGGTCATTGATGCTGAACAAATACAAAAGGGTTTTTAACCCATGATATGTACTAATACCTGTCTGAGACCTGGTTCTACTCTACTAAAAATATGTTTAGAAAAAATTAAAAAAAATTAAAAGAAATCATTAGAAATTAAAAAAAACTTTTTTGACATAAATAATTAGAAAGTTCTCACATCATATGGGATAATTTGTCCGAGACGTTAATTTGGAGGAACGTATATATATTTTTTCAGGGCTCACTTAGTGACATTGAGGCAACACTAGTTAGCGCTCTTTGTGGTTTCCTTTCATTGCTGTATTTCTCTCTTTTCTTTAGGTAGCTGTCCCTTTAAATTTAAAATATCAGAACATAAAGGGGGGGCCGATTGAGGAGCTGAGCCTGCACGGACCTTCTTCCCAGCCGTCTGTAAGAGTGATGAAGGCAGCGTGCTAATGTAGATCTCCCTCCTAGACAGTATGGAGGAGAGATCTTTCATAGTCAGCCCCGTTTCTGGCTTGACACGCCGGCTGTGTGCTGTTCCCGGCTCTAGCGTGCGGCCGCTTCTGGTGAGCTTCTCTCACGCTGATCGGGGCTGTCCCGCAGTTCTCCCGTAAGCTCAGCGGATCTCCGAAATTCGACTCTCCGGCGTCAAGGGGTGAGTTAGGCAGAGCGGTGGCATTGCTTTCGAGCATTTTTATTTCTTTATTTGTTAATTTTGGACGGGCTGCTGATTGCGAGGTGTTCTTTGTTTTTCCCGCCGTTTTTTTCCTTCAGCCGTCGGTGCCAGCGGCCATTTTAAAGCGCCGGCGTTTTTTTCTTTTTCCGGCTTTTTTTCGTCGTTGTGGGCTGCTGCGGGTTCTAGGGGTTTAAAACGGTCCAGGGTTGGTATTTTTTTCAGCCCTGTGGTCCTTATCCCCACAGGATTTGTTTATAAAAAAAAGGCTTTTGGTTCAATTTTTTTGTTGCTGGCTCTTTAGTCCTGCTAGAACTGGTGGCTCCTTTCTTCAATGTCTGCAAGGCCACAGTGTTTGGTCTGCGGATCTCGCAGAGGGGCTGTATCGGAGTCAGGGGTTTGTAAAGGCTGCGCGTCAGTCTCCTCTGACATAGAACTCCAAATGGAAGGCAAGGCTCTGTTGGAACCTGTTAGTCCTGCCAGGCAGACTGACAGGGAGTCGTCTCCAGGCCCTCAAGCTCCCGTTTCTCCTGTGGCGACCAAGGGGCAGGGGGTTCCCTTGTCCGAGGATAAGTCAGACCCTTTCTCGATGGATTTTTCGCCAGATTTTGTTCTTCTGATGCATCAGGCATTCCGCTTGGGCCGTCTGGGCAAGCTGCCAGAGGCCGGGCCTTCTCCGTTGTCCCTCCCCTCCCGTTTGGGTGAGGAGGGTCAGCGGACTGTCCCGAAGCCAGCTAAATGCTCTCGCTTCTCGTTTGAGACTGAGGACGTCGTCTGGCAAGAGCCTGAGTTGACAGTGGAGGCCGAGGACATCGGTGAGGAATTGGAGGAGGGGGAAATCCCGGATACCGAGGATCAGGCCCGGATCATTCAGGTTTTTCGAAGAGAGGAGTTGGTTCCGTTGATTAGAGTCTCTTCAAACGCTCAATCTTGCCTCAGTTCCTTCGGCGGAGGAGGAAGGCTTGGAAGATCCCCTCATTCAAGCCGTACGGGACTCTCAGGTAGTTTTTCCAGTACATCGCGTGGTGGCTCAGATGATTCAAACTGAATGGGATCAGCCCGAATCCGGTCTAAAGGGCATTCGCACGATGAACCGGTTATATCCTCTAGCGGACAAGGACAAGTTTAAATCGCCACGAGTTGACGCCCTAGTATCTGCCATTACCAAGAAGACTACGATTCCAGTCGAAGGTAGTGCGGCTTTGAAGGATACGCAGGACAGGAAAGTAGACAGTTTGTTAAAACAGGCCTTTGAAACTAATGTCTTGTCTCTGCAAGCCTCTATTTGTGGAGCCTGGGTGGCTAGGGCGTGTTTAAGATGGGCTCAGCGTTTAGGTCACGAATTCAACTTAGACCAGCAAAAGTTGTTAGAAGTGACCCGCTTGGAATCTGGGTCTGCTTACTTGGCAGATGTTCATTATGATTTGATTAGAACATTGGCTAATAGTATGGCTTCCTTGGTTGCGGCGCACAGGTCTATTTGGTTGAGAAATTGGGCTGCTGACGGATCCTCTAAGTCGCGCCTCAGTAAACTACCTTTTAAAGGAAAATTGTTGTTTGGCGAAGATCTTGATAAGTTGGTGAAAGATTTAGGGGACTCGAAAGGTGGTAGACTTCCGGAAGATAAGCCTAAACTCAGCAGAAATTTGTCGGTCACGCGAGGTCCCTCTCGGGACTTTCGGAGATTTCGGTCTTCCCGTTTGTGGAGTTCCCAGCATGGTAGGTTTGGGTACCGCTCTCAAGGGTTTCGTGGCTTCCGAGGAGCGGGCAGGGGGTTTGCCCCTGCCACCTCTTCGACTTCCTCTTCCTTTTCACGCAAGCCGCAATGACGCCAGGCGGATTCCGGGGGGATGTCCGATTATCGGGGGTCGCCTTCGGCACTTCCTGCCTTCCTGGGCTCAGATAACTTCAGATCAGTGGGTGCTAGAGGTCATCCGGGAAGGATATGCCCTGGAGTTTGCCTGTCCCCTTCGAGAATCCTTCGTTCTGTCTCCCAGCAAAGGCCAGCACAAGGAGCTAGCAATTCGATTGACGTTAGATCGTCTTATAGCCTTGGGGGCGGTAGTTCCCGTTCCGTCTGCCGAGCGCGGTCTGGGTCGCTACTCCATTTATTGCGTGGTGCCAAAGAAAGACTCCAGCCTATTCTTGATCTCAAGGGCGTCAATCGTTGTCTCCGGGTACCTCATTTCCGCATGGAAACCCTGAGGTTCGTCGTCGTGGCCGTGCATCAAGGGGAGTTCCTAACTTCTCTGGATCTGTCCGAGGCATATTTGCACATTCCTATCAGATCGGTACATCAGCGTTTCCTGCGGTTCGCGTTCCCGTGGGGACACTTTCAATTTCAAGCTCTACCCTTCGGGTTAGCGACGGCGCCGCGTACTTTCACCAAGATCATGGTGGTGGTGGCCGCAGGTTTGTGACAGGAAGGCGTCCTGGTCCACCCTTATCTGGACGATTGGTTGATTCGAGCGAAGTCCAAAGAGGAGAGCTTGCAGACTACAGGGAAAGTGGTGACTCTCCTGCTATCTCTCGGCTGGGTGGTGTAACCGCCTTTTCCTTATCATTCCTCCAGCTTAGTCCTCAACAAATGGGGTTGTGCACCACCTCCTGCAGCATGAAGACTGGACCAATCAAATTTCAGCACCACTGGAATCAGCATACCAGCCATCTCTGGAACTCCAGTGTGTCCAGTCTTCATGCAGCAGGAAGACGTTAGTGAGCCTAGCTGGGCTCACTAGTTACTCAGTTTGTTATTTTGCTCTAGCTAACCTTTTGAATAATTTTTTTGTGTCCTCTTAGGACTTATTTGCTTTCTTAATTTAGGGGTTGCTGTACCTTTAAATTTCCCTTCTCATTTCGGCACTCCGTGGGGGGGGGGGGACCGGAGGAAGGTCTCTCTTCTGCCCAGCCTAAGCCGCTTGTGTTGTTCTTCCCTGTTGCTTTTTCTAAATTAGGATCTCTGTCCCAGGGCTGTTCGGGACAGAGCTCCTGCGGCTACTCTCCGGGGCGTAGAGAGCCTGCTCTTTGAGTGCCGGTAAGTACGGCCGGCTGACGGGGGTCGGAGCCTGTTCTGCCTCAGAGTCTCTGTCTCCCTGCTAAGCTCGTCGGGGGTTCCCTGCTGATTTGTTTTTTTTCGGGGGGCGCCGGGTCGTTAGCGTTCCCGGATTGCGGTGGTCAGTCGGCAGTGGGGATTTTTGTTTATCTGGCTGTTTCGCCAGCGCGGAGCAAAAGCGCGCCAAAATTTTCTTTGCTGCCGCAGCCATTTTCAGCTTCCCGGTTCTTTTCAGCGTGTGGATCACGCGGCGGTTTTCTTTTAATTTTATTTCATTTGCTTTCATTTTCGTTCATTTTCTTGTCCTCATTTCATTCTTTTCAGTTGTTTTCAGTCATTTTTGGTTCCCTTGCTTTCGGAGGACTTAGCTCCCTCAGCTAAGGGGGGGGGGGGGAGAGAGGCTTCTCCTCTCCTCATCCTTATTCTTTCCAGGGCTGTCGGTCCCTCTTCAGCTATGCTAGCATTTCCTAAACCCCGGGCTCAGCTTTTTGGGGAGTTAAAAAAAAAACAAAAAAAAAAAAACGGGAAAAAGGGAACGGCAGCATTTCTTTCCTTACATCACTTCACTGCCTATCGGTTGACTAATAGCTGCCCAGTTTCCCAGTTTGTGTGCTGGTTCTTCTGGGTCAGTTAAACATTTTTGCCTTTCAGTTTTGTGGGGCAGTTTATGCCGCTTCCAAATCTGACTCAGGGTGCTTCCATGCCAGCGGGGTCCCTTTGTGTGATTTGTGGATCTCGGAGGGGCGCAGCTTCTGAGACAGGCATCTGCCAACGCTGTACGTCAGTGTCTCTCACTATGGAGCAGCACCTGGAGAGTTCCTTGGCTGCGGGGACGCAACCTGATTCCGCAGCGGGGGAGTTGGAGTCGCCCCTGGAGGGTACATCGGGGATGCCTTCTGCGGTTTCTTTAGCCTCGGGGGCGCAGTCTGACCTAGGCGGAGTCTTGCCCTTGGAGGAATTTTCTCCCGAGTTTGTTTTGCTGATGCATCAGGCGTTCTGCCGTAGGCGCCAGAGCATGGGCGCTACTTCCCTTTCGGCGCCAGGGGTGACGGCGGAGAGCCCGTTGGCTGGCGTCAGGGCTCCTAAACGACAGCATCTGCAAGAGTCCTTCCAGTCGGAGGCGGATTGGCCTGCAGGAGAGGAGCCGGACTTCGACCAAGAGGTAGATGGGGAGGCCTTGGAAGAGGGCGAACTCCCTGAGCCGGAGGATCAAGCAAAGATTATTCGTGTGTTCAGACGCGAGGAATTGCCCGCTCTTGTTTCAGAGGCACTTCAGACTCTTGGTTTGGCACCTACGCCTCCGGTGGAGGAGGCGGACGGAGCGGACCCCATTATTCAGGCGGTACGTCAAACTAACGTGGTTTTTCCCATTCACCGGGTGATTGATCAGATGATTCAGTCTGAGTGGGATACTCCTGAGTCGGGTCTCAAGGGGGTAAAGGTCATGCGTCGGCTCTACCCTATGTCGGACAACGATCTTGAGCGTTTCCGTTCTCCGAAGGTCGATGCGGCAGTGTCCGCAGTGACTAAGAAAACTGCGATTCCGGTGGAAGGTAGTGCGGCTTTGAAAGAGCCACAGGACCGGAAAATGGACGGTCTGTTGAAACAATCGTTTGAGGCGGACGCGATTGCGTTGCAGGCCTCTGTTTGTGGAGCCTGGGTTGCCCGGGCCTGTCTGCGCTGGGTTCAGCGGCTTCAACAAACACACACCTTGGAGGCCGAGATGTTAGGTGAGCTCCACCGCTTGGAATCTGGTTTGGCGTATTTGGCAGATGTCCATTATGATCTCATCAGAGCTCTCTCCAATAGCATAGCATCCGTGGTAGCATCACGCAGAGCCCTTTGGTTGAAGAATTGGGCGGCCGATGGTTCGTCCAAGTCGCGATTAGGCAAACTGCCTTTTAAGGGTAGATTGCTGTTTGGTGAGGATTTGGATAAGCTGGTCAAAGATTTGGGTGAGTCCAAGGGCGGTCGCCTGCTGGAGGATAGGCCGAAGCGAGGACGGTCGCTTCCGGCCGCTCGGGGGCAGTTTCGGGACTTTCGTAGGTTTTGGTCACCCCGTTCTGGTGGATTCCAGCGGGGCAGATATATCTCGAGGACTTCGAGCTTTCGTGGCTTTCGGGGAGCCAGTAGAGGATTCGCAGCTGCCACCCCTTCGTCCGCCCGCAAGCCCCAATGAAGAGCTGCGGGTCCAGGTGGAGATTCCAGTGATCGGAGGCCGTCTTCGACGCTTTCTCTCCGCTTGGGCCCAGATTACTTCCGACCAGTGGGTCTTGGACATCATCAGGGACGGGTATGTTCTGGACTTAGCCAGACCCGTGCTCGATTCCTTTGTGGCGTCTCCCTGCCGGGGAGCTCGCAAGACAGCTCAGGTTCGGCAGACCCTCGATCGTCTTGTCCAGCTGGGGGCGGTAGTTCCCGTTCCGCAGGCGGAATATGGTCTCGGAAGATATTCCATTTATTTCGTGGTGCCAAAGAAGGATGGTGCTCTTCGCCCCATTCTGGATCTCAAAGGCGTGAACCGCTGTCTGCGGGTGCCACACTTTCGGATGGAATCCCTACGGTCCGTGCTGGTCGCCGTCCGCTGGGGCGAGTTCCTCACCTCCCTCGACCTCACGGAGGCCTATCTCCATATCCCTATTCGAGAGGACAACCAACAGTATCTCCGCTTCGCTCTGCCGTGGGGTCACTTCCAGTTCCAAGCATTGCCCTTCGGTCTCGCGACCGCGCCGCGAGTGTTCACCAAAATCATGGTGGTGGTGGCGGCAGCCTTGCGCAAGGAAGGGGTGCTTGTCCATCCCTATCTGGACGATTGGTTGATTCGCGGAAAGTCTCACGCAGAGTGCCTGGCGGCAACTTCCAAAGTCATAGCGCTATTGCAGTCTCTCGGCTGGGTGGTCAACCCGCACAAGAGCCATTTGGTCCCGACGCAGACTCTCGAATATTTGGGGGTTCGGTTCGATACTTGCGTGGGATCGGTCTTTCTTCCCGATCACAGAGTATTGACACTTCGGTCTCTCGTGCAGCGTTTTCGGCAGAGCCCCGCTCCGTCGGCCTGGCACTACCTTCAGTTGCTGGGGACGATGACGGCTTCCCTGGAAGTAGTACCTTGGGCTCGCTTTCACATGCGTTCGCTTCAGAGCGCATTGCTCCGTCGCTGGTCCAGCCAGTCCGATTCCCTGAACAAATGCCTCCCTTGCCCGCTAGCGGTTCGGAGGGATCTGCGATGGTGGCTTCGGACGTCATCGCTCCAGGCGGGAATGCCCTTGGAACAGCCGGTCTGGGTTCCTCTCTTGACGGATGCTTGTCTGACGGGCTGGGGCGCTCATTGCGGTGAGAAGTTCGCTCAGGGTCTCTGGTCCCCGGAGGAGAGCACTTGGTCGATCAACCGCTTGGAGCTTCGTGCCGTGCGGTTGGCGTTGCAACGCTTCGAGACCCTGATATCAACTCGGGCAGTGCGGGTGCTCTCCGACAATGCTGCGACCGTGGCGTACATAAACAGGCAGGGCGGTACCGGAAGCGTGGGCTTGGCAACGGAGACTCGGATGTTGTTCGAGTGGATCGAGCCCCGACTGCAGGCCTTATCGGCAGCGCACATTGCCGGGAAAGACAACGTGACGGCGGATTTTCTCAGCAGAGTTCAGGTGGATCCCGGCGAATGGGAACTCCACCCAAGGGTGTTCGCACAGCTGGTTCAGCGTTGGGGCCAACCGGTCATGGACCTGATGGCGACGTTGCGCTCAGCAAAGGCAGCTCGGTTCTACAGTCGCCGAAGGGAACCGATGTCCGAAGGCATCGATGCTCTATTGCAGAATTGGCCATCCACGGGTCTTCTTTACGTGTTCCCCCCGTGGCCCCTGCTGGGTCGCGTGATTCAGCGTATCGAAGCTCACCGGGGTCGGGTGCTGTTGGTAGCGCCGGATTGGCCTCGACGTCCTTGGTATGCCGATCTGATGAGGTTGGTGGACGGATCCCCGTGGCGGCTTCCCCTGGATTCGGATCTGTTGTGTCAGGGTCCTCTTCGCATGCCGCAAGTGGGGAGATTCTCTCTTACGGCCTGGCTATTGAAAGGGCACGGCTAAGAAAGCGGGGTTATTCCCAGTCTGTAGTGGCAACTTTGTTACAGGCACGCAAAAGATCCACTTCGCTGGCCTATGTTCGGGTTTGGCGTATTTTTGAGGATTGGTGCTCTGGACGTCAGGTTCGGGCTGCTACGGCATCTCTTCCGGTGGTACTTGATTTTTTGCAGGACGGTTTTGCTAAGGGATTGGCCGCCAGTTCCTTGCGAGTGCAGTTGGCGGCGCTTTCGTGCTACCGAGGTAAGGTTCACGGCGTTTCCCTGGGGGCCCATGCTGATGTGGTTCGTTTTTTGAAGGCCGTTTCTAGACTTCGCCCGGCTTGCCGGATTTCTGTGCCTTCGTGGGATCTTAACTTGGTCTTGCGGACTCTCAGTGCGGCGCCCTTTGAGCCTCTTTCTCAGAGTTCGGTAAAGGATTTGACCCTTAAAACGGTGTTCTTGGTGGCAATTTGTTCGGCGCGGCGTATTTCCGAGCTCCAGGCTCTTTCTTGCAGGGAGCCTTTCCTGTCTTTCTCGGCTCAGAAAGTGGTTCTGCGGCCAGTGCCTTCCTTTTTGTCCAAAGTGTCTTCTCCTTTTCACTTGAATCAGGTGGTATCGCTCCCGTTGTTTCCCGCGTCGGAGGAGCAGGCGTCCGATCGCGGTCTTAGTCGTTTGGATCTCAAGAGGGTTTTACGTCGCTATTTGAAGGTTACCAGCGAATTTCGTAAATCTGATCGCTTGTTTGTGCTCTTTGGAGGTCCTCGGAAAGGTGAGGCGGCGGCGAAAGCCTCCATCGCTCGGTGGATTAAGGAGGCGATTGGCTCGGCTTATCTTTTGCACGGTCGGGTGCCGCCTGTTGGATTGCGCGCTCATTCTACCAGGGCGCAGGCGGCGTCCTGGGCCGAGTTTAGTTTGGTCTCGCCAGTGGAAATTTGTAAGGCGGCAACGTGGTCTTCTTTACACACTTTCAGTAAGCACTATAGACTTGATGTCTTGGCGGCGGACGATGCCAGTTTTGGTTCCGCGGTTTTGCGTGCCGGCTGGAAGAATCCCGTCCGTTAGGTTGCTCTGTTACATCCCATTCGTTGAGGACTAAGCTGGAGGAACGATAAGGAAGTAGTAATTACACTTACCTGGTAATTGTAGTTCCTTGAGAGACGACAGCTTAGTCCTCCTTCCCTCCCTATACCTTTTTTGGTTCGGCATGCCTTGGGTTCAGAAGTCCGTATTCCCAGGTGAGTGTGTCTCTTGGTTTCTTTCTTTCGCTCCACTATTTTCCTTTTTCTTTCGCTCTTTGCTTAAGCTGTGGCAGGTGCGGGACATTCTGTGTCTGTTGGTTTTGCGCCATTGGCTACCGTGTATAAAAAAAAAAAAAAAGAGAAAACAAAAAAAAAAACCATACACAAACACTTTGTTTAAAGGTTAGCTATTTCTTTGAGTTTGCTTTGACAGTAGTTCACTGGAGTTCCAGAGATGGCTGGTATGCTGATTCCAGTGGTGCTGAAATTTGATTGGTCCAGTCTTCCTGCTGCAGGAGGAGGTGCACAACCCCATTCGTTGAGGACTAAGCTGTCTCTCAAGGAACTACAATTACCAGGTAAGTGTAATTACTACTTAGTGCCCCCAGCCGAAGCGTGTAGGGCTTAAGCGACCTGTTATCCTTCTTTGAACAGTTGTCTGACCTCTTCCTGAGGCAAAGCCTTTTGGGAAATGTAGTTTCTTTCACTGTCCAATGAAGAGTAGTGTGAACTCAAAGTGGTTTTAAGCAAACAGGATTTATTTCCCCTCCGGGCGGATTTCAGCATGGAACAAAGGTAACACAGACCATATTTATTTATTTATTTATTTATTTTATTTTACATTCTCTTATATACCGCACTACTCTGCATCAGTGCGGTTTACATTGAACAAACTGAAATTACATTGAACAGGGCATTATAACTTGGGAAATAACTATTTTACAGGGAACATGGGTTATGGAGGGTTAAGTGAAGGAGCACCTGTGGGACTAGAAACCCCAGTCCTTCCAGCCCAAGGTTGATGTCCTCTAGTGGGATATTTCTGGAAAAGGGATATTTCTGGAAAAGGACAAAATGAAAAGTCTCCAACAGAAATAGCTTAACTTCAGCAGTAATAAACACTTGCTTCCCAGCAATTAAAACAAACAGTTCTGTTTCCCACAGCTTTGTACTTTTTCTCTTAACACTCCTGCAGTTCTCTGCACTGCTTAAACTCAACGCAGGGAAAATATCTCATTCGATATTGTAATCGTACAGTTCATTAATTCTTCAGATATGTTGCCTAGCCCTGGCTCTGTTTCCATTAACTCTTCATGGAAGTCAGGCAGAAATGTTTTCAACGCTGTTTCAGGGGCCACGCCCTTCCTCTCTGGTTTAGGCTTTATATCATACTCTTGGCACATGTATTGCTGTAAACAATCATCCTCATTACAGGTATTAAAACCAGTCCCAACCCTTTGGGTAAGTAAAATCACACTGATTATCAACAGCCTTATTTGAGACCCAGTCTCTGGGCTTACCTCTTCGTCTGCCTGCAAACGGCTTTCTCTGGGCTTTAGAAACAGCTGCTGGTTCAAAACCTGATTTGTGAGCTGTGGGTTGCAACTGCCTTCCTGGCTTTTTCCTATCCTTGTAATTCCCAGAATACTGCAACCAGCCTGGCCTGCTTTTGCTGTATTCTTCTCTTGAAAAACACTTTATAAAAGATTCTCCTTCTACCTTTAAACTTGGCTCTGGCTCTGGGCTTGCCACGGTCTCTCTCCCACGGTTCTGGGCTGGAACTAAACCGGTAGCTCTGCCTAGGCCTGGAACTCGGACTCCTCCCTGGTCCTCCTCTTGGTCTGTTAGCTGCCCTCTTTGCTGGCCTCTCACCGGAACCCTCGGTTGGCCTTGTAGGTAACCTCCCAGCTGAGCTTGTGTTGTAGCTTCCTGTGTGGCTCCTAGTCGAGACCCTTTTCTTTCTACTGAGGCCTCTTTATGTGTCTGCCCTCTAGGGCAGTGCCTGACTCCTCCTCCTAGCAGGTGCTCTGATTCAGCTCGTGACTCCTGAGCTAACTGGCAGCAAGGGCGTGTTTCTTTCCCTTGTGTCTGGTTTCCCTGGTAACTACTAGCCATGTGCTTTTGTTTACCATCCAGCACTGCTTCTGATTCCTCCTTTTTAGCTCTTTCTAAAGGGCTGGAGGAATCCGCCATGTCACAGATCCCCCCCCTTAAAATATTACGGGCTGCCGGAACTTGTGACGGACAGCACGTAATCCTGGAAAGAGCATCTGCATTACTGTGCAATTTGCCCGCCCTATGCTGTACTACAAAATTGTAAGCTTGTAAAGCTAAATGCCACCTGGTCAGCCTGGCATTGCTGTTCCGCATCTGGTGTAGCCACTTCAATGGCACATGGTCCGTGACCAAATAAAATTTACGGCCCGTGAGGTAAAATCTCAAAGCCTCAACCGCCCACTTAATCGCGAGACACTCTCGCTCTACCGTGGAGTATTTCTGTTCAGCTCTGGATAATTTCCTACTAAGATATGTCACCGGGTGTTCAACCCCTTCGAATACTTGTGACATTATGGCCCCCAACCCAGTCTCCGAAGCATCTGTTTGCACGAGAAAAGGTAAGTCAAAGTTAATCCCCCTAAGCACTGGGGCCCTACATAACTTGTCTTTTAAGGCTACAAACACCCTTTCGGTGTCTGGTGTCCACTTAATGGTATTTGGGGCATTCTTTCGAAGCATTTCCGTGAACGGAGCGCTTTCTTCCGCAAACCGCGGAATGAATCTGCGGTAGTACCCTACCAATCCCAAAAATCCTCACATTTGCCTTTTATTAACGGGACGTGGAAAGTTTTTTACACTTTCTATCTTGCTGGCTAAAGGTTTTACCATTCCTCCTCCCACCATGTGGCCTAAATATTTAACCTCTCTACCGGCGAAAAGACACTTCCCAGGATTTATAGTTAGACCCGCTTTCCTCAGGGCTCGCAGAACTGCCTCTACTCCTGGTAAGTGCTGAACCCATGTAGTGCTATATATGATAATATCATCCATATAAGCCCATGCGTATTCATGATGGGGCCGCAAAACTTGATCAACCAACCTTTTGACAGGTGGCCGCTGCCCCGTGAAGACCGAACGGCATACGTCTAAACTGAAATAATCCTATCGGGGTAGTGAAAGCCGTCTTAGGTTTGGATGCCTTGGTTAATGGTATTTGCCAGTAACCCTTGGTGAGGTCCAATGTGGTCAAATACTTAGCTTGGCCTAATTTATCTAACAAATCCTCAATTCGAGGCATAGGGTACGCATCAAATTCAGAGATGTTATTTATTTGTCGAAAATCTATACAGAAGCGAAGGCTTCCATCGGGCTTAGGCACTAATATTATAGGGCTTGACCATGGGCTTCTGGATTCTTCTATAACGCCCATTTTAAGCATGTCCCTCACTTGTGCTATAACCTCTGCTTTCTTTGCTTCCGGCAACCTGTAGGGTCGTTGCCTGATTATTTTACCGGGTACGGTGATAATCTCGTGGGCAACTATATTGGTTTCCCCCAGAAGCGTCGTCAGGACATCTGCAAACTTATTCAATACTTCTCCTAGTTCTTGCTGTTGTTGCAAGGACAGCCCCGCACCTATGCGCGGTTCTGGAGTTTCCCTCCAATCAGCGGGCTGTGGCCCAAAATCGTCTGTCTTCCGCTCCTCAGAGACAGCGGTCAAACCTTTTAATTCTCCCATGCCAGTAGACCCGAATCCCCCTTCTCCCCTCTCTGTGGGGGCCAGGGAAGATACTTCCTCTACCTCGGGAAATCCCACGCGCTCGCATATCATTTTAGCGATTCTGTCGCCTATTCTTATCTGGAACTCTTCCTGACTAAAATTAAAAATCAAAACCTTTATTACCCCTCGGTAATCAGGGTCTATGACTCCGGCCCCTATGTCTAGAAAATATTTAGCTGCCAAGCCTGACCTAGGAGCTATCCACCCGTAGCATCCTGGCGGGATCTGTACCTTTATCCCTGTGTCTATTAGGGCCTTTCCTCCTCTGGGTATCACACTATCCTCAGCGCTAAATAAATCATATCCGGCAGTGGCTTCCGAAGCTCGCTGCGGACCCCTGGCCTGGGCCGAAACCTTGCAATATCGGAGTACAAATTTTTGTTTCCCTGTGGTTACTTCCTTTCCTCCTGAGGTGTGTTGTGGGCTAATTCTACCAGGTTTCCCTAACAGAAGACTAGAGACTTTGGTTGCGATGGCCTCTAACTTGGGTAAATTCTGTGACCCCCTCTCTACCTCCAAGGAGTCTGCTTTGCATGGAGTGGGTACTAAACTCGTTTCAGCAGTAAGACCTTCCTCTAGCCCTCGGCTAAAAGGAGGCCAATCCCTTCCAAGGGCGACATCTTGCGGAAGGCGTGGTATCACTGCCATCACTACCTCCCTTTCTGTCCCTAACCCTTTTATACCTACTTTATACAAGGGATAATGGTGGGCTGCCCCGTGTATACACCGTATTTTAACTTGCCCTACTGCTTGACTCGGTGCTGACTGGGCTTGTATGGCCTGCCAGAGCTGCTGGGACACCATACTCTGGTCAGCACCAGAGTCCAGCAGCGCCTGGGCCTCTATGCCCTCTACTTGTACAGGAAGTAAAAACCGCGCCTGGATTTTCTTTCCATTACCAGACACCAATGCATTACGTAAGATACAATCTTTTTGAAAATGCCCTAATTTCCCGCATTTAAAACATTTTCCTTTAGTATTGGGAAAACCCGCATTCTCATAAGATGGTTTACTTCGCATATTCCTCTCTATACTACCAGCTCTTGTCGCTCCCAGAACGCCTGATTTTGAGGTTTTTGCAAACTCGGCCTCAAAATATCGTTCCAACAAGATGGCGGCTTCCGCTGTTGTTTTACAATTCTGCAACATGAGAAATGTTTTTACCTCTACTGGTACAGCTTCCATGTATTGTTCCAAAACCACATCATCAAATACAGACTCTACAGATCGCTGTCCAGGGTTCAGTCATTTCCCGGCTAAGCCTTTTATTCTGTAGTACATGGCTTTAGGGGTTTCTCCAGGCCTTAATTTGGCCTCCCTAAACCTGCGCCTGTAGAATAAAGGGGTTAGCCCTAACCTGTCTCTTACAGCATTTTTGACTGCATTATAATCTACTGCCAAAGTAGCAGGCATAGATTTATACGCAGACAAAGCTTCGCCTGAAAGGGACATCGCGAACCTTATTGCCAACTGCTCCTTAGGCAGCCTTATGGCTTCAGCGATGCGCTCAAAGGCATCTATATAATCGTCCAGGTTATCTGTAGGAGATAATTGTCCCAACATGAGTGCACCACTATTAGGTAGTCCTACCCCTGGGGTATATATAGGTATGTCTCTCGCTGGCTCCTGCTTTTGCTCCACTAGCTTCTCCATGAGCTCTCTGACAGGCTTTTGCTGTTCATGGATAGCAGCCACCATTTGCTCCTGCATCCGCCGAGTCATCTCTAGCTGCTTGTCCCATTGTAGGGACATCCACCTCAGCATCTCCTGAGGATCCATCCCAGATGTTCCAGGTGCCTGTAGAAACACAGAAAAAAACAAAACACCAAGTGTGGCCCAAAAAAAAAAATTTCCCTCCTTTTTTTTTTGTTTTCAACACTGTGCACTATCTCTCTGTGCACTACCCCTTTCTCCGGCTTATCCTTCCACACCTGTGCCTAGCCACCATTACCTGGGCACAGTGCAGAGTCAGGCACTGAGAAAGGTAGCTCCCCTCCTGACCGATTGTCAGCCGAATAGTGGATCCTTCTGCTCCTGGATGTCAGCTCACTGCTGCTGGAACCTCGTCCTTCAAGTGTCCTTGTAATTCGGGCAAAAATCCGTACTACTACGCCATTTGTAACCGCCTTTTAGTGCCCCCAGCCGAAGCGTGTAGGGCTTAAGCGACCTGTTATCCTTCTTTGAACAGTTGTCTGACCTCTTCCTGAGGCAAAGCCTTTTGGGAAATGTAGTTTCTTTCACTGTCCAATGAAGAATAGTGTGAACTCAAAGTGGTTTTAAGCAAACAGGATTTATTTCCCCTCCGGGCGGATTTCAGCATGGAACAAAGGTAACACAAACCATATATTTCTGGCAAAGGACAAAATGAAAAGTCTCCAACAGAAATAGCTTAACTTCAGCAGTAATAAACACTTGCTTCCCAGCAATTAAAACAAACAGTTCTGTTTCCCACAGCTTTGTACTTTTTCTCTTAACACTCCTGCAGTTCTCTGCACTGCTTAAACTCAACGCAGGGAAAATATCTCATTCGATATTGTAATTGTACAGTCCATTAATTCTTCAGATATGTTGCCTAGCCCTGGCTCTGTTTCCATTAACTCTTCATGGAAGTCAGGCAGAAATGTTTGCAACGCTGTTTCAGGGGCCGCGCCCTTCCTCTCTGGCTTAGGCTTTATATCATACTCTTGGCACATGTATTGCTGTAAACAATCATCCTCATTACAGGTATTAAAACCAGTCCCAACCCTTTGGGTAAGTAAAATCACACTGATTATCAACAGCCTTATTTGAGACCCAGTCTCTGGGCTTACCTCTTCGTCTGCCTGCAAACGGCTTTCTCTGGGCTTTGGAAACAGCTGCTGGTTCAAAACCTGATTTGTGAGCTGTGGGTTGCAACTGCCTTCCTGGCTTTTTCCTATCCTTGTAATTCCCAGAATACTGCAACCAGCCTGGCCTGCTTTTGCTGTATTCTTCTCTTGAAAAACACTTTATAAAAGGTTCTCCTTCTACCTTTAAACTTGGCTCTGGCTCTGGGCTTGCCATGGTCTGTCTCCCACGGTTCTGGGCTGGAACTAAACCGGTAGCTCTGCCTAGGCCTGGAACTCGGACTCCTCCCTGGTCCTCCTCTTGGTCTGTTAGCTGCCCTCTTTGCTGGCCTCTCACCGGAACCCTCGGTTGGCCTTGTAGATAACCTCCCAGCTGAGCTTGTGTTGTAGCTTCCTGTGTGGCTCCTAGTTGAGACCCTTTTCTTTCTACTGAGGCCTCTTTGTGTCTGCCCTCTAGGGCAGTGCCTGACTCCTCCTAGCAGGTGCTCTGATTCAGCTCGTGACTCCTGAGCTAACTGGCAGCAAGGGCGTGTTTCTTTCCCTTGTGTCTGGTTTCCCTGGTAACTACTAGCCATGTGCTTTTGTTTACCATCCAGCACTGCTTCTGATTCCTCCTTTTTGGCTCTTTCTAAAAGGCTGGAGGAATCCACCATGTCACAGTGGTCAATACCAAGAAAAGTCAGTTAGTGCCGACACAGTGTCTCCAGTATCTCGGAGTTCAGTTCGACACGGCGAGAGGGTTGGTTTGCTTACCGACCCGGCGTGTTCAGGCCTTGCAAAGTCTTGTGCGCACTTTCCTCGGGATGTCCGCTCCTTCCGCTTGGTGGTACCTGCGCTTGTTGGGGACGATGGCGGCGACTCTAGAGGTAGTTCCCTGGGCCAGGTTTCACATGCATCCACTTCAGAAAGCCCTATTGCGTCGTTGGTCGAACCAGACGGAGTCGCTAAACAACCTTGTCCGAACCGTGTTCGTCGGGCTCTGCGGTGGTGGAGGTGCCCCCGGACGTTGCGAGCGGGTCTGCCCCTGGAACAGCCTCTGTGGGTTCTGGTGATAACGGATGCCAGTCTGCTCGGTTGGGGTGCCCACTGCGAGGGTTGTTTCGCGCAGGGGACATGGTCAGCCCAGGAGGCCTCCTGGTTGATCAATCGGCGCAAGCTTCATGCGGTGCGGCGAGCGCTGGAGGCCTTCGAGTCGACTCTGCAGGGACGAGCGGTCCGAGTACTCTCGGACAATTCAGCGACGGTGGCGTACATCAACCGGCAGGGCGGCACGGGAAGCATGGCCTTGGAGGACGAGGCAGAAGCGTTGTTCCAGTGGGTCGAGCTCCGTCTGCCAGCGATTTCGGCAGCGCATATCGCGGGAAAATACAATGTCATGGCGGATCCCGGGGAGTGGGAACTGCACCCACAGATCTACGCGCAGATAGTTTGCCGGTGGGGTCCTCCGATTATGGACCTCATGGCAACGTTTCAGTCGGCCAAGACAGGTCGGTTCTTCAGCAGGCGGAGAGAACACATGTCCGAAGGAATAGACGCCCTCATTCAGCCGTGGCCGGAGGGCGGACTCCTATATATCTTTCCGCCGTGGGCGTTGATCGGCAGGGTGATCCAGCGCATCGAGGCGCATTGCGGACAGGTGCTGCTCGTGGCTCCAGATTGGCCCAGGCGTCCCTGGTATGCGGATCTAGTACGCTTGGTCGACGGGGTTCCGTGGAGGCTTCCGGTCCTGCTGGATCTGCTGATTCAGGGACCTCTGCGGATGCCTCAGGTTGCTCGATTCTCGCTTACGATTTGGCCATTGAGAGGGCTCGCTTGAAGAAGGGCTATTCTTCAGCGGTGATTACTACGCTGCTGCGGGCTCGCAAATCATCCACCTCCCTCGCGTACGTGCGCGTGTGACGCATTTTTGAAGACTGGTGTTCGCGCCGTAGGATTCGTGCGGCGACGGCTCCTATTTCCATGATTCTCAGTTTTTTGCAGGACGGCTTTGATAAAGGTCTGGCCGCCAGTTCCTTAAAAGTTCAGCTGGCGGCTCTCGCGTGCTACAGGGGCAAGGTACTAGGAGTTTCTCTGGGGATGCACGCGGACGTCCGACGGTATCTAAAGGCAGTTTTCCGGCTGCGACCGTCGCGCAGGGTTGTTATTCCCCCTTGGGATTTGAATCTGGTCCTGCAAGCTTTAGCTCGTCAACCCTTTGAACCGCTACGGCAAGCGTCGGTAAAAGATCTGACCCTGAAGACTGTTTTTCTAGTGGCCATTTGTTCGGTACGGCGCATTTCGGAGCTGCAGGCGCTTTCGTGCAGGGAAACGTTCTTATTGTTTTCTAACGATAGAGTAGTTTTGAGGCCGGTTCCGTCCTTTCTTCCTAAGGTAGTCTCTCCTTTTCATCTGAATCAGTCCGTCTTCCTTCCGGTGTTTCACTCTGACGCGGCAGGTGATTCGGAGGCGGGATTGCATCACTTAGATGTCCGACGGGTGCTGCGTCGTTACTTAACGGTTTCAGAGGCCTTCCGCAAGTCGGACCGCTTGTTTGTGCTCTTTGGCGGGATGCGGAAAGGCGAAGCCATCTATTTCTAGGTGGATTAAGGAGGCGATTACCTCGGCTTATGTAGTGCAAGGGCGTGAGGTTCCATTGGGTTTACGGGCTCACTCTACTAGAGCGCAAGCGACGTCGTGGGCAGAGCATAGTTTGGTTCCGCCGGTGGAGATTTGCAAAGCGGCTACTTGGTCGTCTCTCCATGCTTTCAGCAAGCACTACCGCTTGGACGTGTTGGCCGCTCGGGATTCTTGTTTTGGGTCAGCGGTTTTGCGCACCGGTTGGCAAGGTCCCGCCCGTTCCTAACTGCTCTGTTACATCCCGGATGTGGAGGACTAAACTGGATGACCGCTCAGGAAATGGAAATTACACTTACCTGGTAATTGTAGTTCCTGGAGGATCCAGTTTAGTCCTCCTTCCCTCCCTTCTATCAATTCTTTTTGATACGGCGCGCTTACTACAGGGAGACGGAGAGTCCTATAAGACATTTCTGGGGAACCCTTCTGTTGGGGGTTTCTAGGTCTTTTCCGTATTGCTGTGGAACGTCAGTTCCTTCTTTGTCGGTTGCTGCCTGTTGTGTCGGGTAGGCGGCAGAAGCAATGTGCAGAGTCTTGGCTTTCTCGTTTGGGGAGGGGGTCATCGCAACTGTAAAGGGGCTTAGTTATGATAAGGTTTAATCTTTTTACTTCTTTCATGTGTTGCTTCTTTAAGTCTGCTTTGTTAATAGTTCACTGGGGGACTGATGGGAGCTCCAGCAGCATACATCATGAGAGCGAGATTCTGATTGGTCCAGTCTCCGTGCTGCAGGAGGAGGTACACTACCCGGATGTGGAGGACTAAACTGGATCCTCCAGGAACTACAATTACCAGGTAAGTGTAATTTCCATTTTCTTATCGTCCCTCCAGTCCAGTCCCACACCTCTGGGTAATCAACCTCCTCCAGCAACTTGAAGACTGAGCATGTCATCTTTTCCCATTTAACTTTTTATTAAAGATTTCCATATTAAATACAAATATCACTTAACACCACATTCCACTTTGTCCATAACATTTTTACAACCTTATTTTTTATCCCCTTATAGCTATTACAACATTGAACATTGCTTTACTTCTACATCTACCATCTACCTATTCTTCTATAATCCCCCCTCCCCTCCCCCTTCCCTCCCTTCCCCACTCTAATACCCTCATCCTCAGGTTTTAGTTGCGGTGTCTCATCAAAGCTTTCATAGTTTTTCAGATATATATACCAACTCTCCTTAAGTATTACAGAAACATGACATCACACTGGTACCGATCTTTACTCCAAGCAATCCCTCCTTGACTCCCCCTGGCCCTGTGCTCCCCCTCCCCAAGCCAACTCCATACCCCCTTCCATTGTTCCTCACTTTTCTCTCCTTTCCCTTGCCTCATCTTCGTCAGTCGATGCATCAAACACAATTCTGCCGTTCTGCGAGTAAAGCCTGCACTCTGTGGCAAAGATGACCCCATCCAGCATTTTGCTATTTCACATTGTGCTGCCACAATGCAATGATGTAGTACCCACTTATTCCTCTCCAATATATCCTCCTCTAACTGATGTAATAAGCAGACTTCAGGTGTCCTCTGCAATTTGTGCCCTGTCATCTCATATATGATTTCCAACACCCTATCCCAATAGTCTTGGATCTTTCCACACCTCCACCACATATGTAGCATATCTCCTCTCTTGACAGCCCCTCCAACACCAATTAGTTTGCCCCAATCCTGCTCTCCTTTTACGAATCGGTGTCCAGTACCACCTATATAGCACCTTATAGGCGTTTTCTTTTATCTGAGTAGCAATCGATATACCTGCCACTGTCTGTATGACCTTATCCCACTCCTCTTCACTCCATTGCACCCCTAAATCTTCCTCCCATTTTTTCATAAACTCTGGTTTTCCCCCACCTCTCTCCATTAACCCTTTTATATATCTTAGACAAGGATCCTTTTTGACCTAACTGTGCTGATATCAGGGCCTCAAACCACCCCTTGTTTCCCCACAAATCCTTCCATACCTTTTACTGTTTCAAAAAATGGCATATCTGAATATAGCTATAATAATCATTCTTCGTTAACCCATATAAGTCTTTAATACCCTCAGACTCTCTCACCCCTTCCTTAGCCATTATTTGGGAAATGTGTAAGCCCCGGGTTTGCCCATCTTCGCAGTACACTCATTCCTGGTCCCTGCCCCTCTCAAAACATGCCATTAATGTCATCCCTTGTGAGTATTCTTTTTCCTGTATTAAGATTTTTCTGTTCTGTTTCCAAACCGTCACGCTATGCACTATTAGGGGGTTTAATGTGGTCCCTTCCAATACTTTACTACCTTTCCATACTAATCTCTCCAACCCCACTCTCTTTACTGAGACCTCTTCCATTTGGACCCAGTGCTTCTGTTTCTCCCAGTGCCAATCATAAATCGTTTTCAGCTGTGCTGCTTCATAATATTTTCTAAAGTTAGGGACTCCCAACCCCCCCTCCCCCTTTGCTCTCTGGATGACCGTCATTGCTACCCTGGGACTCCTATTTTGCCAAATAAAGCGATTAATGAGTTTTTGCAGCTGCTTCAACTTTCTATATGGCACCTGTATTGGCAATGTTTGGAACAGGAATAGGAATAACACTTATTAAAAGAGGGCTGCTACACAGTACCCTGTCTTGTGCTGCTGAGGTAAGCTATTTTCTGATTTGATTTAAATTATAGCTCTTTGCTGCTGCTAGGCTCTAACTTATTATGAAATTTAAACTACAAGCTCTCTAAAAGTACTTTGCTGATGCTAGGCCCTGAGTGACTATTAAATTTAAACTACAAGCTCTCTGCTGGGTATGAAATGTAACCAGAAAGCTCTCTTCTGTGTTTTAAATTTAAACTTAAACTGCTGCTACTAGGCCCTGACTAATTTAACAAAAAATAGTGGGTTCACAGATTAATTAGCTTTAATACAAAGAACTCCTTTCAGAAAATTCCCAGAAGTATATACTCACTTCTGGAGAGAGATCTGCAATTGTAACAGTCCCCTTTTCTAGTCCTTCAAGACTGAGGATCGCAGAGCTCTGTTTGAGCTATTTATGCCGTTGCTGCTGAGGTAAGCTGTGACCAACTTCCTGGGTGATTAACAGTCCTTGCTTGGATAGAAGGAGTCTTTCAAAATGGCCTTTTGACCTGCCACCTGGTGTTAACACCTATTGAAAAAGTTTCTCAGGTCTCTTGCCCCCTAGGTAGAAGACCTCTTTGTGAAGGTCTCTAGAAGACTTTATTTGTTGCTCAAAGAGTACTGACCCTGTTTTGACTTTTGTGCTAAGCTATATTCTGATTTTGATTTAAATTATAGCTCTTTGCTGCTGCTAGGTTCTAACTTATTATGAAATTTAAACTACAAGCTCTCTGCTGGGTATGAAATGTAACCAGAAAGCTCTCTTCTGTGTTTTAAATTTAAACTTAAACTGCTGCTACTAGGCCCTGACTGATTTAACAAAAAATAGTGGGTTCACAGATTAATTAGCTTTAATACAAAGAATTCCTTTCAGAAAATTCCCAGAAGTGTATACTCACAATTGCAGATCTCTCTCCAGAATGAACAGTCCCCTTTTCTAGTCCTTCAAGATTGATAGGCTCTATTTAACTCTCTTCGTTCTTCCTCATCAAAGTTTGGTAGCTGTATGGAATCTAAGTAGCTTTGTACCCTGTCCAACTCGGGGGGGGGGGTTCTCGCCTCGTATAGCGATTGATGAAAGTTCTTAAAAGCTTCCCTAATTTCCCCATCTTTCAAAACTGTTTTCCTTCCTGCATCTCTAACTTTCAGTATGTGTGATCGCAACTTCCGTCGTTTCAATTTCTGTGCCATGTATCTCCCAGCTTTATTGTCCGTCTCAAAAGTTGCATGTGGTACCGTATAGTATCAGCCTGCATTGCATTAATTTGCGCTCTTACCGCCAACACTTGCCCCCTGTACGTTCCTTTTCTGTCCTGCACATCTAATGCTTCCAATTCCATTAAGCTATCTCTTCTCTCCCTTTCCTTACTTTTACATGCTCCCCATTTAATCAGAACCCCTCTCACTACTGCCTTGTATCCATCTCAAATTCCCCCCCACGCCACTTCCCCGTTATCGTTCCACCTAAAATAGTCTCTAACCTTTACATCTTCTAGTAAAGATTCATTCAGCCTCCAAAACTGCATGCCCTTCTCCTCACCCTCTATTTCCATTCTAACTTCCACTAAAGCGTGATCTGACCACGTTATAGAATCCATCTCCACCCCTTTAATTCTTCCCACCCTCTTCTTGGTTATCCAAATAGCATCTATTCTAGAATATGATCCATGTACCGGGGAGAAGTATGAGAATTGTCTTTTCCTAGGATGCTGGAATCTCAGGGCATCCGATTAAACAATGCTGTGTTACAAAATGCCGATAATTGCGTCTATCTGCTCTCTTGCCCTCTCTTTTCCCCGTAGCATCTCTAGCCGGGTTTCAGGTTAAATTGAAATCCCCACCACATATAAGAATACCTGCTCCTAGCTTCCCCACCTCTTCGTTAAGCTTTGTCCAGAATTCTTCTTGCATCCTTGCATCTCCTTGCATCCACCGCACTGATGCAGAATAGCGCGGTATATAAAAGAATGTAAATAAATAAATAAAATGAATAAATCCTTGTGGGCGCATATACATTCATTAGACAGTACCATTCATTCCCAATTTTTCACCACATTAGCACATATCTCCCCACTTAATCCCTGACTACTTTCTGTAGTTCCATCTTTACTGTTGAGTTTATAAAAATTTCAGCACCTCCCTTCTTTTTTTCTATCGTGTTTGATGCAAAGACACAGACCCCATAGCCTTTAAGCTTTACCAAATGTTCTGTCGCCCTGGTGAGGTGTGTTTCCTGTATAAATACCACCGATGCCTTTTGGCGTGTTATTTCTTTGTACAGTTTCTGTCTTTTAAAGGGCGAATTAAGCCCTTTTACATTTCATGATATTATTTTAAACTCACCTTAATTGTTTGCTGCCCCCCCCTCTCGTCCCCTACTTGGAGTTTCAACTTCCATAGATCATGACTATCAATCAGACCTCAGCCTTCCCTTATCTTCCTATTCCCCCTCCCCCCCTCTTTGTGTGCTTTCCCCACCTCCCCTGTCTCAGCCTGACCCACCCTTTTCTTCCCACCTTCTTGGATCACCCCCCTCTTCTTGCCCCACTCCTCTGTCCCTTCTAGCTCCCCTCTTAACTAATCTCACCGCTGCTCCACTCCCCTTTACCCTCCCCCTTCTTTAAATTCCCTATTATTATACTCCCATTAATCCAGGACTCTCTGCCCCTCTCTTCTCCCCCCTCCCTTCTCCCCTGCCGTACCCACAACCTCCCTTACCAGTCTCTTATCAATGACCCATAATACAGTTCAGTTATTGATTCATCTGATGCCTGGGAAACCGGAATCTTTCCCCTCAGCCAATGTCCTTCGCCTTCTCTGGTGCATTTTGGCAACTGTTGGTCAGTCTCGCTACTCTCTGGCTATTGGTTGGTGCTCTGTGCCACCTCCGATTGGCTGCCTTAATCCTCGATGTCATAGCTTTCTTGGTTCCTGTTTGGTTCCCCTTGCTGCCTGGCAGATTGGATAGCCCCATGTCTCTGAGCACTCCCCAAGCTTCCTCGCAGTTTTTGACCTTTCGCAATATGCCATTTGCTGTGATTAGAAGGCCGAATGGATACAGCCATCTGTATCTCGCTTCCTCGCTCCTCAAATAGGCCGTCACTTCCTTCATCTCCCTTCGACGCTGCAGTGTGCCTAAGGAGAGATCCTGGAACAACTCCACCACCTGACCTTCCCATTTAAAATGTCCCAATTTCCGTGCCGCTTTCAATAGTTTTTCTTTAATTTTAAAGGATCTTAGACACACCATGATATCTCTTGGGCGATTATCTCTTAAGGGCTCCAATCCCCTATGCGCCCTCTCAATTTGCAGGTGTTCCTCTTCCCCTCTCTCTTCGAAGTCTGCTGCTTGTAACAATGCCTCAAACGCTTTTATAATGACATCTTCACAATTGTTATACTTGGGATCCTCTGGCACTCCTCTCACTCTTATAGTACTTCTCCTGGACCGATCTTCCAGGTCCTCTGTCTTCTCTTTTAAGTCTTCGTGAGCTTGCTTGAGCTCCTCCCAGCCTCTTTGAAGATCTGCCAAAGCATCTCCATGTTGTTCCAGCTGATTTTCTGTTTCCTCTACCTGAGATCCCAGGTCCGCTATTTCCTTTCTAAAAGATTGCAGTGTCTTTCAGTTCGTTGTTAACTCCACTTTTAATTCTTCTTTTAGCTCATTTAACCACATCTTAATCATATCCGCCACGTCCGGGCCCCAGGAACTCTCCATCTCCTCTGCTGGCTCTGCCGCTTGCTCAGCTGACGCTTTGCCCTCCTTCTCTCCTTCCTTGCCTCCTCTCGATGTGGCATATGGAGATCTGAATTCCGCCAATTTTTTCTTTGTGGATGTTCCTCCTTTAGACTTGTCCATCTTGCCCTCTGCGCCTGAATGGACCACCAGAGTACTTTTTTCTTCTTTGTATTCTTACAGCGCTTTTATCAGTTTTTTCCTTTTGTATTTAGCTGGTCCCGGCGTTTTTTGTATGGCTGAAAATTGTTGTGGATCCTTGATATTAGTTCCCCCCCTTCTTAGTTTAGCTTTAAATGGGAATTTCTTTATTTGTTTGCCGCACAGTTTTCTCTCCCTCCTCTCTCTGTATGCCACCTCTCTGGCTCCTCACTTCTCCCGAGCCTCTTTAGTTCACCAGCTTCCCAGCCTTATAGTGCGCTTTTCTCCCTTGTCGTGTTGTTTTGCCGCCGGCCGCTGACCCTGTCTCTCCCTCAGGATCTCAGGCCCCTACTTCCCTTCGCGTGCTCTCCCGTGTGATCACGCGGCTTCTCAGACCCCCGCCGGAACAGCTGGCACCTCAGCTCATTCATCTGTCTCCTTCTCAGGTGGCTCCTCCGCTTCTGCCCCCACAATTTGCCTCTCGCAGACACTAGGATTTTGCCATCTGCATTCACCGGCCCTCCTTCTGCATGCGTGTTCGCTAGGACCGCTCCGTCTGCCGCACTTAACAGCCACGCGGTTTCCCACACCCAGCTCACCTCGCCGCCGATCAGTCAGTTTTATGGGGCGATAACTGCCTACACATCCTTCGGCACCGAGTTGGGGTGTTCAGAGTTTAGTTCCCCTGCATTTTATCTCTGCCTCGCTTCTTTAGGGGCTTTTTATCTCCGTTGGACTGGCTTTAACGGCGGAGCTCACTTATCGTGCTGCCATTTGGTCCGCTGACATCACCGGAAGTCCGAGCATGTCATCTTTTGAGGACATCAGTGTACTTAGGAAGCTTGCTCCTCATTCCAGCCCCAGTGAGCTCAGTCTCCAAGCAGCTGAAGGAGCGGTTCAGAGACATTGGACTCACTGAAGAGACAACGAAGGAGTGATTTTTAGCTAGTTACTTGAATTGTTTTAATTTGTTTTTCTTTAGATTAGGTCTTCCTTTTTTTCAGTATGGGGAAAAAAAGAAAAGAAGGGAGCAGTGCCTTTGTGGGCCTGTATGAAAGAGAGGCAAGAAATACAAGCAGGCAAGGTCAGAGAAAAAGATAAAAGGGACTTCCTTATCGTTCCTCCAGTTTAGTCCTCAACGTGTGGGTTGTGCACCTCCTCCTGCAGCTTGGGGACTGGGCATGTCAAAATTGTGACATCACTGGATGTAGTCTGCTGGTCTCCCTATCAGCCCCAGTGTGTCCAGTCTCCATGCAGCAGGAGGATGTAGTGAGCCTAGGTGCTGGGCTCACTTGAGTAACATATAAGGAGCGGTTAGTGCAGTGTACGACAGTTATGTTGGTCAATTTCTTAAATTGGGGAGTTTAATTTGTCAATTTTAAAGTTAAAGCTTCTGTTTTAAATCTTTTTTTGAGTTCTGTTTCTTTAAAAAAAAAAAAAAAAAAAGCTTGCTTTTCTTGTGCTGGTTTTCAGCTGCCTCCTTCTGTCGCTTTAGCTGTTCGGAGGTTTCTTGCAGGCCGATCTCTCCTCCCGGACTAAACGGAGGAGAGCTCTGTGACTGACGACAGAGGTTCTCTGCCTGAGCTGGCTGCCGCAATTTCAGGCGGGCTGACGGCGCAGAGGCGGGAAGCTCGCCAGGGTGCTCCCCGCTCGCTGAAAAGTTGAGCGGGAGCAAGCCGGCTTGAGCACCGCGAAGGCACAAGTCGCAAGAAGAAGTTCTTCGCTATTGCAGGTATTTGGACAGGCGGGGAAGGTAGCACGGTGTTACCAGCTGCTCATAAGAACATAAGATATGCCATACTGGGCCAGACCAAGGTCCAAGCCCAGTATCCTGTTTCCAACAGTGGCCAATCTAGGTCATATGTACCTAGCAGTTTCCCCAAAAGACACAGGTTCCGCAATACTTGTACTGGGTCAAGCATTGATATCCTGGATCCCTTCTTAATAATGGTTTATGGACCTTTCCTCCAGGAACTTGTCCAAACCTTTTTTAAACCCAGCTACACTAACAGCCTTTCTCCAGGACCAAGCAGGAAGTCAGTCCTCACTTATGGGTGACGTCGGCGCCGACGGAGCCCTCGCGGAGCAATTTTCCCCAGCTTTCAAAGAAAGCCTTTGGGAATTGCAGCGCGCATGCGCGGTCGTCTTCCCGCCCGAGGGTGCCATCTTAGCCAGTCTTCTTTTTTCCGCGGAGCCCTGCAGACGTCCCCGTCTTGTCCCCGCGAAAAAGTTGATTTTCCTCTTTATTTTATACTTTTTTCTTTCGGTTCGACGCCGATCGTTTTCCCGCCCGGACTCGCGACGCCGGTCTCGAGTCCTCTAGCGTTTTCGGTTTTTTCTGACTTAGTCAGCTTTCATTTTCGTTTTCCCTGGCAGCCCGGTCCTTTGACCTCGCAGGGGCCCTTTTTCCCCCGATGGCTGCCAGTGGCTTTAAGCGGTGTGGTCGGTGTGACCGAAATATGTCACTAACCGACACACACGACTTTTGCCTCCGCTGCTTGGGCCCGGATCATGAGGAACTGATCTGTGGGCCCTGCAGCAAACTGTCCTCGAAGGCGTTGAGAAGTCGGCGGCATCAGCGCGAGAGAATCTTCGCTGACCCCAGCCGTACCCGGACCTCGTCGGAGGCCTCCGTGTCAAAGGGCTCCAGCTCGGACCGTCGCCGGAGCTCCTCCGACCGGGGTTCTCCCTCCGGGGACCATCGTCGGAAGGAAAAACCCGCGAGGGCGGCGTCGGTGGACGCTCCTGGCTCCGCGAGGGCCAGGTCGCATAGCCCCGACAGCCGCCCCGGGTCCTTGGAGAAGGAACATCTCCCGAAGCGACCTCGCCTGGAGTCGGAGATGCCTGCCCGGGTAAGTCCTGTAGTCCTTCTGGACTCGCCTCCGCGACAGCCGACGTCGGGCCCGACGCCGTCGGGGCCCGAGTCGGGGGCTGCTGGGTCACCTGAGCTCGGACTCAGGTTGACGGCCTTGGAGAGCAGACTGTCTGCCTTCATGGACCAGCAGCGGGCACTGCTCGCTGGCCTCGCTGGCGCCGCTGCCCCGACCGCCGGGACGTCGACGTCCAAGTCGACCCCGGAGACCGAGCCGATCCTCGAGTCAATGAGAACTCGAGTCGATCCTCGGTCGAGGTCACCCTCGGCCTCCCGTTCGGGACCGAGGTCGCCGACGCCGACTCCCTCGACGTCGGGGCGGCTGGCGCCGCACCCTGCCCGCCGACCCCACCGAGTCCTCGTCGGAGTCGGTCTGGGAGTCTGAGGAGGAAGAGTCACCTGATTCTTTCCGGACTCGGTGTGTCCCATCGGACTCACCGGGGTCCGAACCTCGGAAGCAGTCCCCCCGGAGGATGCCCGGTTCTCGGACTTCGTTAGGGATATGGCCAAGGCTTTGGCCTTCCCTGCGGATCCCGAGGAGGAGCCTCGAGCCGAAGAGCTTGACGCCCTCCAGTATGACTCTCCCGCGAGGGAGCACTTTACTGTGCCGGTTCCTCCTATGCTGGAACGACTACTCTTCCGCATGTGGGAGAGTCCGGCCTCCGCGCCGGTCCTGAGCAAGCGGGTCGATTCTATCTATCGGGTCCGCAAGAGCCCTGGCTTTCAGAAGGCACAGCTGCCACACCATTCCATGGTAGTGGAATCGGCCATGCATCGTCTTAAGAGCCAGAAGATGCACTCCTCGGTGCCTCCTGGAAGGGAGGCCCGTAACCTGGATGGCCTTGGCAAGAAGTGCTTCCAGGGCTCTATGCTCGCATGTCGTGTCCAGACTTACCAGCTCTACATGGGCATGTATCTCCGGGATCTGGCTAAAGAGCTAGCCGGATTCTCCGCTGGTCTCTCCGAGGAGCCCTTGCGGAGGTTCCTAGCCTTGTCCACGGGCATTCGGGAATGCTCAAAGTTCATGTCCCGAGCAGCCTATGATGGCTTTGAGGCCTCGGCTAGAGTGGCCGCAGCCGGCATCGGTGCCCGCCGACAGGCTTGGCTTCAGTCGTCGGACCTTGAGCCCTGGGTACAGGACAAGTTGGTCGATGTCCCCTGCCGAGGCGAAAACCTCTTTGGCAAGCCCATGGCGGAAAAGGCTGCACAAATTGAGACTGAGACTCTCACCAGGACCAGGCTTTCTAGGAAGACCTCCGCCACTTCCCAGAAAAAGAAGGGCTCGGGAAAAAAGTCCTTTTACCCGAGGAGGCGGCTGCCTACAAACAGTACCCCCATTATCAGCCCCTGCAGCTCCCCAACAGGGCCAGCAGGCCAAGGGACGGGGTAACGGGTCCCGTAGGCAGCAAGCCCCCAAGCCTGCAACACCACCAGCCCCTGCTCAGCAGGGAGGGGGTTTTTGACTCGCTCAGCATAGCCTCTCCCCCCCCCGCTGGTCCCTCCCAGCACCGGAGGCCGGCTGGTTCACTTCGCCCACAGGTGGTCCAGCATCACCGCAGATGCCTGGGTGCTTCAGGTCGTGCGAGAGGGCTACCTTCTCCACTTCCATCAGGTCCCTCCCTCCTATTTTCCGGGAGAGAACCTTCGCGCCCCCCCCCTCTGCACAGGGAGTTGCTCCTTCAGGAGTTAGCAGGTCTTCTGCAGGAACAGGCGGTGGAACCGGTGCCCCACCACCTGAGAGGTCAAGGCTTTTATTCAAGGTATTTTCTGATACCAAAGAGAACAGGGGGCCTCAGACCCATCCTGGACTTGCGCAACCTCAACAAGTTCCTTGTGCGGGAGAAGTTCAAAATGCTTACCCTTGGAATCCTTCTGCCCTACCTCCAGCAGGGAGATTGGCTATGCTCCTTGGATCTAAAGGATGCCTACACGCACATCCTCATCCACCCAAGCCACCGCCAATACCTAAGGTTTGTGGTGGCAGGAAATCATTACCAGTACAGAGTACTGCCCTTTGGCCTATCCTCCGCACCGCGAGTCTTCACAAAATGTCTCGCGGTCGTGGCGGCCCATCTCGGCTTCACGGCCTCTATGTCTTTCCGTACCTCGACGACTGGCTCATCAAGCAGCGTCCGCTCAGGAGGTCACCAACGCCACGTGCCGCACGGTGACTCTGCTGCCAGCACTTGGGCTTTGTCATAAACTTCGCAAAGTCCACTTTGCTCCCCTCACAGGATCTCGATTCATCGGCGCAAGGCTGCACACTCCTCGGGCACGAGCGTACCTACCGCTCGACAGGGCTCAACGGCTCATGGACCTAGCCGACCCGCTTTCGCAGCCAGCCCCTGGTCTCCGCCAGGCGCTTCCTGAGACTGCTCGGCCATATTGGCTTCCACTGTCCATGTGACCCCCAATGCCCGCCTGAACATGCGGTCTGCTCAATGGTGTCTTCCGCCAGCAGTGGCGACAAGCCACGGGCGGCCTAGCAGACCTAGTGCGCGTCTCCGAGCCGCTGCTCTCAGTCTCTCCGGTGGTGCTGGCTCCGGCAGCCGAACCTGATATTCGGAATGCCTTTCCAGTCACCTCAGCCGACCCGGGTGCTGACCACCGATGCATCCCTCCTGTGCTGGGGAGCACATTGCCAAGAGGCACGTACTCAGGGCCTCTGGACCACGTGGGAGTCTGCTCAGCAGATCAACTTCCTGGAGCTCAGGGCGATCCGCCTCGCTCTCAAGGCCTTCTTCTCCCACCTGACTTCCCAACAGTCCGTCCTTGTCCATACGGACAATCATGTTGCCATGTTCTACGTGAACAGCAGGGGGGTGCACGGGCTCCTTCCTCCTCTGCCGGGAGGCACAGAAGCTCTGCTCTTGGGCCGTCAGTCACGGCATTCTCCTCAAGGCAGTTTTATCTCCCCGGGCCAAGAAAATTGCCTTGCAGACAAACTCAGCAGGGTCCTCCAGCCGCACGAGTGGCGTCTGGATCCCTTGGTAGTTCAGAAGCTCTTCCTCAAGTGGGGTCTCCCCACGGTGGATCTCTTTGCCAGTCCTCAGAACCGGCAACTTCCTCACTTCTGCTCTCGTCAGCCACACCCCCTTCGGGTTGCGGCGGACGCCTTTCTGAGCTCGTGGTCGGGAGCCTTCTGTACGCTTTTCCCTCCCATCCCGCTGGTCTCTCGGACGACTCTTTTCAAGGTTCTCCGAGACAAAGCCTTCATGATCCTGGTGGCCCCTCGCTGGCCCAGGCAGCCGTGGTTTCCGCTCCTGCTGCAACTGGGCAGTGGAGGATCCAATCCCTCTGGGGGTACAACCGGATCTCCTCACTCAGGATCAGGGGTCCCTCCTGCACCCCAACCTCAGGTCTCTCACCTCATGGCCTGGCTGCTGAGAGGGTAGTCCTTGCTCCCCTTCTCCTGCCGGCGGAGGTGGAGGAGGTCGTCTTGGCTTCGCGACGGCCTTCTACCCGCAAATGCTACACCCTTAAATGGCGTCGCTTTGCAGTCTGGTGTACCCAACAGTTTTCAGGATCCCTTCTCCTGCCCGGTGTCGGTGATCTTGCAGTACTTGCTGCACCTCTCTAATCTGGGACTTAAGTCCAACTCCGTCAAAGTTCACCTCAGTGCTCTTTCAGCACATCATGTGCCAGTGGACGGCAGACCTCTCTCCCATGACCCTCTCGTAGCGAGGTTTCTCTCTCCGAGGTCTCCTTCTACTTAAACCACCTCTGCGCCCGCCAGCGCCTGACTGGGACCTGAATGTGGTTTTGCAGCGGATCACTGTCCGCCTTTTGAACCTATGGCTACCTGTTCTCTACGTTTTCTGTCTTGGAAAACACTGTTCTGATAGCCCTCACTTCCGCTAGTGCGCGTAAGTGAATTGCAGGCCCTCGTGTCTGATCCCCCTTACAATCGGTTCTACAAGAATAGGGTATTCCTACGGACTCACCCAAAGTTTCTGCCTAATGTGGTCTCCCCTTTACACAGCAATCAGGAGCTGGTACTTCAAACCTACTTTCCCCAGACCACACTCCGCCGATCTGAAACGGTCCTCCATACCCTGGACTGTAGAAGGGCATTGAACTTCTACCTTGACCGTACGCGGGAGCACCGTAAAGCTGCTCAGCTTTTTGTGTCTTTTGACCCCAATAAATTGGGGCTCCCGGTCTCCAAGGCGTACTCTGGTCCATCTGGGTTGCGGACTGTATCTCTTTGCGCTTATGGGGCAGCCGGACTCTCCTTAGAAAGTCGAGTCACGGCTCATTGCGTTCGGGCAAAGGCCACGTCAGTGGCTTACCTCCGGCTCTGTTCTCCGCTGGCAGACATCTGCCGGGCCGCTACTTGGTCTTCGAGCCAGACTTTTGCGGTCCATTACTGTCTCGAGAGGGAGTCCCGTAGGGACAGTGCTTTCGGACAGGCAGTCCCTCCGTAATCTCTTTGAGGTCTGAGCAACTGCAACTCCTACCCTCCATCCCGGATGTGGGCTACCGGTGGGTGATAATTCAGCGAAGATTCTATCCTTCTGTGCTGCTGAGCTAGAGGGAGCTCATTTTTTGTGCTTAGGGTCTCCGGTAGCCTTGAGCTTGGGAGTCCCATAAGTGAGGACTGACTTCTTCCTGCTGGTCCTGGAGAAGCGTAGTTACTCACTTGTAACCGTTGTTCTCCCGGAGCAGACGGAATCAGTCCTCACTACCCTCCTTCCTCCCCTTGGAGTTGCAATCGTCTGCTTATGTTCTTTTTTGCAAATTTTTATGCTGTCTTTTTTAGCTATGTCATCTGACTGGCTAAGATGGCACCCTCGGGCGGGAAGACGACCGCGCATGCGCGCTGCAATTCCCCAAAGCTTCTTTTTGAAAGCTGGGGAAAATTGCTCCGCGAGGGCTCCGTCGGCGCCGACGTCACCCATAAGTGAGGACTGATTCCTGCTGCTCCTGGAGAACACCTGTTACAGGTGAGTAACTACGCTTTACTACATCCTCCGGCAACAAATTCCAGAGTTTGATTACACGTTGAGTGAAAAAATATTTTCTTTTATTAGTCTTAAATAGTTTACCCTGTAGCTTCATTGCATGTCCCCTAGTCTTTCTATATTCTGATAACGTAAACAATTGATCTACGTTTACCCATTCCACTCCGTTCATTAATTTATAGACTTCTATCATATCTCCCCTCAGCTGTCTCTTTTCCAGGTTAACGAGCCCTAACCTTTTTAGCCTTTCTTCAAAGGAGTATCCTTCCATCCCCTTTACCATTTTGGTGGCTCTTCTCTGAACCTTTTCTAATAACGCTATATCCTTTTTAAGAAACGGCGACCAGAATTGCACACAATATTCAAGGTGCGGTCTCAAGGTGCTGTCTGGTTCTCCTCCCTTTCTGCTGCCCTTGATCATGTCGCCCCTCTTCGTCCACGCACTGCTGCTCATCGACCTTCACAACCCTGGTATCATGCCGGTCTCCTCTTACTTCTATCCCAACTTCGTAGGGCTGAATGCCAATGGCGCAAATCCCCTTCAACCGCTACCTTATCTTTTTTCAAGTCCCGCCACTCCCTCTGTCGATCTCAAGTCCACCTTGTCAAGTCTACTTACATCTCCAATGCTGTTACCAATGCTCCCAACCAGACTTGCCATCTTTATTCTACTCTTAGATATCTCACCTCTCTTCATCCTACCACTCCTGCCAATTCTAATCATCCGACCCCCGCCCCTTCTCTTCTAGCCACAGCCTTCAGTGCCAAAATCTCCACCCTGAGGGCCTCCCTGCCCTCCCACCCCCCTCCTATTCTCTCTCCCCCTCCAGTCGCTTCCCCTCCCCCTATCTCTAGTTTAACACATACCTGGTCTTCCTTTTCCTTGACTACCACAGATGAGCTCCACCACCTTATTTCCTCCACTAACAAAAGACCTTCTCGTCTCTCGACCCTATCCCTTCCTCTTGGTTGCTTACTCCCTCCCTGTCTCTCCTTCCCCTTCTCCAATCCATGCTAAACTCTAGCCTTTCCACAGGAACCTTTCCCTCTTCCTGGAAACATGCCCTAATTCGTCCAATTCTCAAAAAACCCTCCCTGGACCCTTCAGACCCTGCCAACTATCGTCCAGTCTCCAATCTTCCTTTTCTCTCTAAACTTCTTGAAAAGATCGTTTTTGCTCAGCTATCCCATCACTTGGACTCAATCAACTTCCTTCACCCCCGTCAATCTGGTTTCCGCCCTGGACACAGTGTCGAAACTCTTCTTCTGGCCTTTACTAATGCCTTGCATGTAGCGCACGAAGTGGTGACATTTCGGTGGCGGTAGCCCTTGATCTTTCTGCTGCCTTCGACTTGGTTGATCACTCCCTTCTCTTATCCCGGTTGCGGGAAGCAGGTCTTTGCAGCACGGTTCATCGGTGGTTTCACTCCTTTCTCCTCCCGTTCTGCTGCCGTTCTCTCTTCCTCCCCATCTGTCCCCCCTTCTGACTCTTTTCCCCTCTCCTGTGGTGTTCCCCAAGGTTCCATTCTCGCCCCTTTGCTTTTTAATCTCTTTCTGACTCCTCTTACCTTGCTAATTCAACAGTTTGGGATTTCGGCCTTTTATTATGCTGATGATATTCTTCTCCTTTACCACACCTCTCCTGTGTCCCCTGATCTTACCCCGCTTAACTCCTGTCTCACTGCTGTCACTAACTGGATGACACAAAACTGTCTACATCTCAACCTCGCAAAAACTACTGCAATTTGTTTTCCTCACGGCCACCAGTCCCCTTCTCTGGCTCCCTCTTTCTCTGGTATTCCCATTTCCTTGGTTTCCACCTTTCGCTATCTTGGTGTGCTCTTTGATTCTGATCTTTCTTTCTCTGCTCATGTTTCCCATATCACCAAGACCTCCTTCTTCTACCTTCGTCAAATTCGTGCGATTCGCTCCTTCCTCTCTCCCTCTGCCCTTACGACTCTGCTGCTATCATTGGTCATCTCCCGTCTTGACTTTTCCAACTCAGTACTTATCGGCATTACCAAATTCCAACTAACCCGCCTACAAAGAATCCAGAACACTGCCGCCAGACTTGTGACTTGCTCCTCCCCTAAAGATCACGTCACTCCCCTTCTTATCCATCTTCACTGGCTTCCCGTTTCTTTTCGTATCCAGTTTAAACTACTCACACTTGTTCACAAAGCACTGCACACCTCTACCCCGCAATATCTGGCAAACCTACTTCACTTCCATACCCCTAGGCACACCCCTCGATCCTTCCATCTCAATCGCCTCGCACTACCGTCTCCCTCCCAGGCCCACCTTCAATCCACCCGTTCTTCAGCCCTTTTCTTCATTGGTCCTGCTCTCTGGAATTCCCTAACCACTACCCTCCGTTTAGAAACCCACCACTGCTCCTTCAAACAGGCATTGAAAACTCACCTCTTCTCCCTGGCTTTTGACCTCCCCTCCTCCTTCCCTTAGCCTCTTCCCTGTGTTTACGGTTTTCTGTCAGCTCTCCTCTCTCTGTCCTATCAGACATTGTAACTTCCTTTTCATTTTCTGGCCCTGTGCCTTCCTTTACTGAAGTTTGTTATGTAAACTGCTCTGATTATTACTGAAGGGCGGTCAAGCAAATGAAATAAACATAAACATAAACCATGGAATGGTATAGAGGCATTATAATATCCTTTGTTTTATTTTCCATTCATTTCCTTATGATACCTAGCATTCTATTTGCTCTCTTGGCTGCCGCTGCACACTGGGCCCAGGGTTTTAACATGTTATCCACAATGACACCTAAATCTTTTTCCTGGGTGGTGGTTCCTAATGTGGAACCTTGCATTGTGTAACCATAGTTTGGGTTGTTCTTCCCTAGGTGCATAACTTTGCACTTGTCCACATTAAATTTCATCTGCCATTTCGATGCCCAGTCTTCCAAGATCCTCTTGCAATTTTCCACAATCCTCTTGGGTTTTAACAACTTTAAATAGTTTTGTGTCATCTGCAAATTTGATAACCTCACTCGTTATTCCACTTTCCAGGTCATTTATGAATATGTCAAAAAGCAGCGGACCCAGCACAGATCCCCGGGGTACACCACTATTGACTTTTCTCCATTGGGAAAATTGGCCATTTAGCCCAACCCTCTGCTTTCTATCTTTTAACCAGTTCCTGATCCACAGTAGTACATTGCCTCCTATCCCATGACTCTTTAGTTTGCCAGAGGTCTCTGATGAGGGACCTTGTCAAAGGCTTTCTGAAAGTCCAGATACACTATATCAACCGAATCACCATTGTTCACCTGTTTATTCACACTTTCAAAAAAACATAACAGATTAGTAAGACAAGATCTTCCTTGTCTAAAGCCATGTTGGCTGTCTCCCATTAGGCCATGACTATCTACATGCTGAGTAATTTTATTCTTTATGATGGTTTCGGATCCGTGGATCCGTGGAATAGTCTCCCAGTGGAGGTGGTGGAGATGAGGACAGTAACTGAATTCAAAAAAGCATGGGACAAACACAGAGGATCTCTAAAGGTAAAAAGGGGACTGTTGTAGTTGTTATGGAAGGACAGACTAGATAGGCCATGTGGTCTTTTTCTGTCGTCATATTTCTATGTTCCTGATCGTCCCTCCAGTCTGGTCCCGGAATGTCTGGGTTGTCAACCTCCTCTAGCAGCTTTGGAGACTGAGAAACTTTATTCTTGTGATGTCATCGGTATATAAAGCCTGGCTCCTCCTCTTCACACCAGTTTAACAGTCTCCAAAGCAGCTAGGAGGGTGGTGGGCCCAGGAGATTCCAGGGCTCACCGGAAAAACGATTAAGTAGGGGGTGAGAATTTTACAATTTTAAGATTAAATTGGAAAAAAAAAATTAGGGTAAGGGGCACTTTAAGGAACAGCTCGGGAGCGGTTCTTTAACTGCAGAGCTGGTTGGAATTCACTGCTTCCCTTGCCCTGAGGTCCTCTGCTCTCCTTTCCTTTGGGGTAGGCAGGCAGCTCCGCGGTTTGTTGTTTTTTTCTCAACTGATAGGGGAGAGAGGACTGGCGCCCGAGATCTGTCCTGGTGAGCAGTGAACGGATCCTGGGGAACGCCTGCCTCAGCGCATGCAGAAGCCTTGCCTGCCGGCGCTTAGAGCTATTACGATCAGCTCGGAGTGCTTTCTTCTTCTGCGGGCTCTGAATTGCGGGGCACTTCTCAGGGACAGAATGGAGAGTTCTTTTCAGCTGCAACAGGAGCCGGAGGTAAGCGGCCGGTTTCGGCGGGAATCGGCGGCGTGAGTAGGGCAGGCAAGACCGCATGTGCCTGAGGCGGGAAAATTCCCCGGTTTGCACTGTCGGGTCTTGGTGCCCTGTAGCTTCGGCTGTGAGCCTCGTTTTCAGGGGCTTTCTTCACAAATCACCTGGGGGGGGCGATTCTGAGGAACTTCCAGTAGTAAAAAAAAAAAAAATATTTGTGTTTTGGTTCCTTTTTAACATTTCGGGGGGGGGGGGGGGTAGCTGGAGGCGTGGTTCTCTGTTCAGCATGCCGTCCAAACAACTGTGTCTCTTGTGTGGGGCTAAGAGGAGTTTTGTCTCACAAGAGGGTGTCTGTAGGGGTTGTGCTCCGGAGTTGGAGGCTAAGGAGTTCGTCCCTGCATCTGAGGTAGCAGAACAGGAGGTTTTGGAGGCAGTGCCAGAGCCCATTATCCCGTCTCTGACGGTTGTGGAGCCAGTGCTGAGTGCCACTTTAGGGCCCGATCTTCCACTTACGCAACAGTCGGCGGGAGGCAGTTTGGCGTCCATTTTCTCGACGGATTTCATGGCTCTGCTCCAAAGGACTTTAGCTAGCTCTAGTGGGGCGCAGGCGGCCGGTACCTCTGGGGCTGAGTCGGGGCACAAGAGGCCAAGTTCCGCTTTCTCGGCAGGTGCGTCGGGCGTCTGTGCTAAAGCGGCTAGGTTGGAGAGGGATCCCATTGATCAGTCAGTGGTGTCAGAGGACTTGCGTTCTGGAGATGGTCTAGGGGATCTACAGGAAGGTGAGATTCGGGAGCAGGAGGATCAGGCGCGAGTGGTCTGTGTTTTCCGGAGAGAAGAACTACCGGCGCTTATAGCAGAGGCGTTCAAGGCGGTTAATATGCCGGACGTCGGTCCGGCTGAGGATGCTACCCTGGAGGATCCATTGCTGCAGGCAGTCCGGAAGACTCAGAGGGCTTTTCCGGTGCACAGGGTATTTAAGGAGATGATTCAGGAGGAATGGGATATGCCAGAGGCTGCCCTTAAAGGTGCTAGGGTCATGTCGAGGCTGTACCCGCTACTGGATCAAGATCGAGAATTATTTAAGGCCCTGAGAGTGGATGCGGCCGTTTCGGCAGTGACTAAGACGACTACTATTCCGGTGGAAGGCTCTGCGGCTCTAAAGGATGCGCAGGACAGAAAATTGGAGTCCTTGCTGAAGCAGGTCTTTGAGGCTAATGCCTTATCCTTGCAGGCGTCCATTTGTGGAACCTGAGTGGTGAGAGCCTGTTTGTGCTGGGCGCAGCGGATCCAGGGGGACGATTCGGAGGAGGCAGCCAAATTGGAGTCCGGGGCGGCGTATCTAGCGGATATTCATTATGATCTGATCCGTGGGTTAGCAAAGAGCATGGCGTCAGTGGTTGCGGGGCGCAGATGCCTTTGGCTGCGCAATTGGGCAGCGGATAGTTCGTCCAAAGCTAGGTTAAGTAGGCTTCCCTTTCACGGTAAACTGCTCTTTGGGGAAGATTTGGACAAGTTGGTGAAGGAATTAGGAGAGACTAAGGGTGGTCGGCTGCCAGAGGACAAGCAGAAGCAGAGCCGTTCCGTTCCCGGGCCTTGGCAGCAACAGCGTGACTTTCGGCGGTTCAATCCGCCTAGGAGCAGTCAAGGGCTACGCGGCAGTTTCCCTGGTCGTTCCCAGGGGTTTCGAGGAGCAAATAGGGGGTTTGCTGCGGCATCCTCGTCCTCCACCTTTAAGAAGTCACAATGAAGTCAGGAGGGTCCAGGAGGAGTTAGTTCCCATAGGAGGTTGGTTGCAGGAATTTTATCCGGCCTGGACCCAGCTCACATCCGATCAGTGGGTCTTGGAGGTGATTCGCGAAGGTTATGCCCTGGAACTGCAGCATCCGGTAGCCGATGCTTTCGTGCGGTCGCCGTGCAACGCTCCAGCGAAGCGTGCAGCGGTTCGGGAAACGGTATGGCGGCTTCTACGTCTCGGAGCGGTGGTACCGGTTCCTCCTGACCAGTTAGGAGGAACCAGTTAGGTCGATATGCCATTTACTTCGTGGTGCCGAAGAAGGAAGGCACATGGTGACCGATTCTAGATCTAAAGAAGGTAAATCGTTCTCTGCGCGTGTCTCATTTTCGCATGGAAACCCTCAGATCAGTCATTGCGGCGGTCAGAACGGGGGAGTTTCTGATGTCCCTAGACCTATCAGAGGCACACCTGCATATTCTGATTCTGCGGGAGCATCAGAAATTTCTCTGGTTTGCAGTACCGATGGGTCATTTCCAGTTTCAGGCACTCCCCTTTGGGTTGGCGACGGCTCCGCGCAGCTTCACCAAAGTTGTGGTGGTGGTGGCGGCAGCCTTAAGAAAGGACGGGGTGTTGGTGCATCCGTACTTGGACGATTGGTTGATCAGAGCAAAGTCCCGAGAGGAGAGTGTGGCAGCTACGGCCAAGGTAGTAACCCTGTTGCAGAGTCTAGGTTGGGTGGTCAATCTGGCGAAGAGCAAGTTGACGCCAACTCAGGACCTGGAATACCTGGGAGCACGGTTCGACACAAGGGTAGGACGCGTTTTTCTGCCTCAGCAACGAGTGCTAGGGCTCCGAGATTTGGTGCGTCGCTTCCTCGGTCTACGGTGTCCCACGGCCTGGGAGTACCTGCAGGTGTTGGACTATGGCGGCGACCTTGGAGACGGTGCCGTGGGCGCGGGCTCACATGAGACCATTGCAGAGGGCCCTGTTGCGAAGGTGGTCGCATCAACGAGATTCTCTGGGTCAGCGGTTGCCTTGCCCTCTGCAGACTTGCCGGGCGCTCGGTTGGTGGTTGCGGCCGGGGAGTCTGGAGAAAGGCATGTGCTTGGATGCTCCGCGTTGGATTTCTCTGACGACGGATGCCAGTCTTTACAGCTGGGGGGCCCATTTTCAGGGACGCCTGGTTCAGGGCCAGTGGTCTGATCTGGAGAAGACGTGGTCGATCAACCGGCTGGAGTTACGGGCGGTGGCATTGGCACTGCAGGAGTTGAGTCCTTTTGTGCAGGGGAAGGCCATTCGGGTCTTCTCAGACAATGCCACGGCGGTGGCTTTTATGTAAATCGTCAAGGCGGCACTAGCAGCGTAGCGCTGGAGGACGAAGCAGAGAGTTTGTTCGAGTGGGTGGAGACCCATCTCGTGGCTTTGTCGGCAGCGCATGTCGCAGGGGTGGACAATGTGGAGGCCGATTTTCTGAGTCGCGTGAAGGTGGACCCGGGGGAGTGGGCCTTGCATCCCGAGGTGTTTGCGATGTTGGTGCGGCGCTGGGGTCTTCCGGTGATGGATCTCATGGCGACTTTTCAATCTGCAAAGGTCGATCGGTTCTTCAGCAGACGAAGGGAGCGGATGGCAGAAGGTTTAGATGCTCTCATTCAGGAGTGGCTGGAGGAGCAGCTGCTGTATATGTTCCCCCCGTGGGTGTTAATCGGTCGGGTACTGCAGCGCATCGAGCAACACAAAGGGCGAGTGGTTCTAGTCACGCCGGATTGGCCAAGGCGCCCGTGGTACGCGGACCTAGTACGACTTCTGGTGGACCAGCCTTGGAAGCTTCCCGTCCGCTGGGATCTTCTCACTCGGGGGCCTCTGTGCATGCCCCAGGTGGATCGATTCTCGCTTACGGCCTGGCTGTTGAGCGGACTAGGTTGACGGCAAGAGGTTATTCATCGGCAGATAACTACCTTACTGAAGGCGCGAAGGAGGTCTACTTCTTTGGCTTACGTCAGGGTGTGGCGTGTCTTCGAGGCGTGGTGTGCGGAGAAGAACTGTGTGCCATTGCGAGCCTCGGTGCCTCAGGTGCTGTCCTTTTTGCAGGATGGGTTTCAGAAGGGGCTGGCGGCCTCTTCTTTGAAGGTGCAATTGGCGGCGTTGTCCTGTTATAGGGGTAAGTTGCGCGGTGTTGCTCTGGGGGCTTATGCGGATGTTAAGCGTATTTTGAGGGCGGTCTTGCTTCTACGACCGCCACGTCATAGAGTAATTCTGGCGTGGGACCTGCCTTTGGTCTTGGACGCCTTGGGGAAGGCACCGTTTGAGCCCTTAGCGGTGGCGTCTTTGAAGGATCTTACGCTGAAAGTAGTGTTTTTGGTAGCGGTGGCTTCGGCGAGGAGGATTTCGGAGTTGCAAGCGCTGTCTTGCAGAGAGCCCTTTCTGTCTTTTGGCGATTCTAAAGTGGTTTTGAGACCAGTTCCGTCCTTCCTGCCGAAGGTGGTGTCTGCCTTTCATGTGAATCAAGTAGTATCCTTGCCAGTTTTTCGAGAGAAGGGTAAAGGTAAGCTGGTGCAGCGTCTGCATCGCTTGGATATTCGGCGTCCTTTGAAGAAGTATGTTGCGCGCACGGCATCCTTCCGTAGGTCGGACAGGCTTTTTGTGCTATTTGCAGGGGCACGGAAGGGGGAGGCGGCTTCCAAGGGTTCCATTGCTAGATGGGTGAAGGAGGCTATCGCTTCAGCTTACATGTTGCGTGGCCGTCCGGTTCCAGAGGGTCTGAGGGCCCATTCCGCGAGGGCGCAAGCAGCGTCGTGGGCGGAATGTAGTTTGGTACCGGCGGTAGAGATTTGTAAAGCGGCGACGTGGTCGTCTCTCCATACTTTTGTGAGGCATTATCGTCTCGATGTTCAGGCGAGCAGGGACACCTGTTTTGGTTCGGCAGTGCTTCAGGCCGGACTTGTGGGACCCTCCCGTTGTTTGTAGTTACTGCTCTGTTACATCCCAGACATTCTTGGACCGGACTGGAGGGACGATCAGGAAGAGTAAATTAGGCTTACCTGCTAATTGTAGTTCCTGGAGGAACTCCAGTCTGGTCCCAGATCCCGCCCGGGTTCAGGGGTGCACTGTAGCCTGAAGCAAGGAGCAGTCTTACTGGTAAGCAATATTTTGTCATTTTCTTCGAAAGGCGGGGAGCAGGATAGCGGGGGTCATTTCCTGGTAAAGAAGGTCATCTGCATGTAACTTCCACAGCGGTGGACAGGAGACCTCAAGACATACGAACAGTAGTTTAAAAAAAAAACAACTAGTTAGTATTTCACTTTTTGTACATAGTTCGGTCCACGGACCTTTGCAGTTCACTGGGGAGGATTAGTGGGTGTTGCATTTCACTATTTACTTGTTGCTCTGGTGAGTCTGCTTTGTCATTAGGTAAACTGATGTGAAGAGGAGGAGCCAGGCTTTATATACGATGACATCACAAGAATAAAGTTTCTCAGTCTCCAAAGCTGCTAGAGGAGGTTGACAACCAGACATTCCGGGACCAGACTGGAGTTCCTCCAGGAACTACAATTAGCAGGTAAGCCTAATTTACTCTTTCTATGTTTCTATGTTTCTACCATTTTTCCCGATACTGACGTGAGGCTCACTGGTCTGTAGTTTCCCGGATCACCCCTGGAACCCTTTTTAAATATTGGTGTTATATTGGCGATCCTCCAATCTTCAGGTATTAGAGATGATTTTAATGATAGTTCACAGATTACTAATAGCAGGTCTGCAATCTCATATTTCAGTTCTTTCAACACCCTTGGATGTATACCATCCGGCCCAGGTGATTTGCTACTCTTCAGTTTATCAAATAGTTGTAATACATCTTCCCGATGTATCGATATTTCCTTCAATTCTTCCGCACCTTTAAATACCACTTAAGTCATGGGTAACATCCCTACATCTTCCTCAGTAAAGACAGAAGCAAAGAATTCATTCAGTCTCTCCGCTATTGCCTTGTCGCCTCTTAGTGCCCCTTTAACTCCTCTATCATCTAATGAACCAGCTGACTATCTCACAGGTTTTTTGCTACGAATGTACTTGAAAAAATCTTTATTTCACATTTTTGCTTCCGCAGCAAGCTTCTTCTCAAATTCTCCCTTTGCCTGCTTTATCAATGCCTTGCATTTGACTTGCCAGTGCTTGTGCTGTTTCCAGGTTTCGTCGTTTGCCTCTTTTTTCCATTTCCTGAAAGATGCTTTTTTTGGCAACAGCAGCCTCTCTGACCTCACCTTTAAATCATGATGGCAGTTTTTTGGACTTCTTCCACTTTTCTTAAAGTGTGGAATACAGCTGGTCTGGGCTTCCAAGATAGTATTTTTCAACAACACCCAAGCTTGATGTAAGTCTTTAACCTTTGCAACTGCTCCTTTTAGTTTTTTCTTAACTATTTTCCTCATTTTATCATAGTCTCCCTTTCGAAAGTTAAAAGGTAGTACTGTGGATTTCCTTACTATCCCTCCTCCACTAATTAAATCAAAGGCGATCATGCTATGATCACTATTGCCAAGTGGCCCAAACACCCTTATCTCTTGCACTAGCTCTGGTGTTCCACTAAGGACTAGGTCTAATATGGCTTCTCTTCTGGTCGGTTCATGAACCAGTTGCTCCAAGAAGCAGTCATTTATGTCATCTAGGAACTTTATCTCCCTAGCATGTCCTGCCGTGACACTGACCCAGTCGATATTGGGGTAATTGAAATCACCCATTATTATTTCCGCGCTGTAACTTTTGTTAGCTTCCTTGATTTCTTTGAGCATTTCATCATTCATTTGTTCATTCTGGCCAGGCGGTCGATAGTACACCCCCACTGCCATCGCCTTCCCCTTTTTACATGGAATTTCAATCCATAGAGATTCTACAGCAAATTTTGTTTCCTGCAAAACTTTAATCCTTTCTGACTCAAAGCCCTCTCTAACATAGAGCACAACCCCTCCACCAATTTGATCAGCTCTATCATTATGATATAGTTTGTACCCAGGTATCACAGTGTCCCACTGGTTGGCCTCCTTCCACCATGTCTCTGATATTCCAATCATATCTAACCTCTCATTTAGTGCTATATATTCTAACTCTCCCATCTTATTTTTTAGACTTCTAGCATTTGCATACAAGCATTTTAGAGACTGTATTTTATTCATATTAATTTGGCTATTGGTAGACATGGGTAATTTGGGATCGTTAAGCTCTGTCTGCTCCATACTCGAGGGCATTTGGGCTACTTTACTCTTTTTTGGAACCTCTCTGCTTTTGGTAGTATTCTTCAAGGATTCATTCTTCCGAACCATCCGCTCTTGGGCGACTGTCGGCTTTCCCCTATTATCTAGTTTAAAAGCTGCTCTGTCTCCTTTTTAAAGGTTAATGCCAGCAGCCTGGTTCCATCCCGGTTAAGGTGAAGCCCATCCCTTCGGAAGAGCCCCTCCTTTCCCCAGAATGTACCCCAGTTCCTAACAAATCTAAACCCCTCATCTCATGCTGTTTGCTAGGTTTGTTTGTTTCGCACCTTTTTCTTTCTTATCCGGTGGCCATTTTTCGAGCGTGTGCTCCGCGTGTTGAGCACTTCACGGTTCTTTCCCCTTCATTAGTCTGCGCTTCGGGGGGGAGGGGGGCAGGCTAATGCAAGCATTTTCTTTTTGTTTGGGGACATTATTATAACGGTCTGGAGTTTGTTTTCTCTGGCGGTTATTGAGAATCTTCTGTTTAATTTGATTTGTTTAATTTCTTTAATTTATTTTAAAACCCCCTTGCTCTTGTTAAAGTGAATTCTCTGTTACTCAAGGAGGGGACTGTTGTTCCGTTACTTTTTATTCTTGTCTTAAAAAAAATAAATAAATAAAGCTTAAGGAAAGAACAGAAAACAGAGAGAGTAACAGCCTCTCCTCTTGGAACCTGAGGGATCGGACGGTGTCTGGCGTATGGCAGCACGCCCTCTGTGCGTCGTCTAAGGTGCACGCAGAGGTACGGTAGCAGATTCAGGAGTTTGTAGGGGCTGTGTCATAGTGTCTTCTACAGTGGAACAGCAGATGGATATGAAGACTATCCCTGAACCTCCAGATGCGATGGCTGGTGCTGAGGAGGACCTTCTGGTTCCTGCTGCTCCAGGGGGCAGACAGGAAACCCTTGCTTGGCCCATCCTCGGCGATGGTGGCCTTGGGGGCGGGGCCACAACTCGAGGATTTCTGTCCGGATTTCGTTTTACTCATGCATCAAGCCTTTTGTTTACGGCGTCAGGGAAAATTGCCAGATGCCCTGGCAATGTCTAGCTCCGGTAACCAATCCGAATTGGTGGTGGGGGGTTGTGTTACTCCTAGACCGCTAAAGCGGGCGCTGCCTCCGGAGTCTTCGCAATCTGACGTAGAGTAGCAGGAGTCGACGGAGGTAGATGTCGAGTCTGGAAGAAGGCTAGATCCCGGAACCAGAGGATCAGGCTAAGATTATTCGGGTGTTCCGAAAGGATGAACTGACCGCGCTTATTACAGAATCCTTAGAGACACTGAAGCTGGCAACGATTCCGCCGAGTGAGGAAGAGAATGAGGAGGATCCCATAATCCAAGTAGTATGGTAGATGCAGGTAGTGTTTCCCGTACACAGCGTGGTAGACCGACTGATCCAGGACGAGTGGGATCAACCTGAGGCTGGTCTGCGGGGAGTCAGAACTATGAACAGGCTTTATCCTTTGGCGGATGAAGATAAGGAACGGTTTTGCTCTCCGTGCATTGATGCTGTGGTGTCAGCAGTTACAAAAAAGACCACTATTCCGGTAGGAAGGTAGCGCGGCATTAAAAGATGCACAAGATAGGAAAGTAGATGGTTTGTTAAAGCAGTCATTTGAGGCGGATTCATTGTCGCTGCAGGCTTCCATTTGTGGGGCTTGGGTCGTTAGGGCTTGTCTGAGATGGTCCCAGAGTTTGCGACAGGGTGCTCATTTAGAACAGGAGAGTGTTTGTGAGCTGGATCGTTTGGAGTCCGGAGCCACTTATTTATCAGATGTGCATTATGACCTGATTAGAGCACTCGCTAACAGTATGGCTTCACTGGTGGCTGCACGCAGAGCCATATGATTGCGGAATTGGGCGGCCGATGGCTCCTCCAAGTTGCGCCTCAGTAAGCTTCCATTTAAAGGGAAATTGTTGTTTGGTGAAGATCTCAACAAGTTGGTTAAGGACTTAGGAGAGTCCAAAGGCGTGAGGCTTCCGGAGGATAAGCCTAGGCAAGGGAAGACTCCGCAAGGTTTTTGGGGTCAGTTTAGAGATTTCAGGAGATTTCGTACTTCTCGTTTGGGGAGTTTCCAGAGAGGTAGATTTGCTTCACGAGCTAAGGGGTTTTGTGGGTTTCGTGGAGCCAAGTAGAGGTTTTGCAGCAATGACTGCCGCGATCTCTCGTAAGCCCCAATGAAAGTTGGCGGGTCCAGGCAGGAAGTCCTCCAATAGGGGGGGAGGCTTCGGGAGTTTCTTTCTTCCTGGACCCAAATAACATCCGACCAGTGGGTCTTAGAGAGAATTCAAGAAGGGTATGCGCTAGAGTTGCGAAGACCAGTTTGGGATTCCTTTGTGGTGTCTCCCTGCAGGGGTCAGAAGTCCCTAGAGATCCACAGCACTCCTAGATCTTCTGTTACAATTGGGATCTTACGGAGGCGTACCTGCACATACCCATCAGGGTGGCTCATCAGAAGTTTCTGCGCTTCGCCCTGCTGTGGGGGCATTATCAATTTCAGGCATTACCGTTCGGTTTGGCGCCGCGGCCGTTCACCAAAATTATGGTGTTCGTGGTGGCGGAGTTGTGAAAAGACGGAGTGTTGGTTCATCCGTATCTCAACGACTGATTGATTCGAGTGAAGTCAAGAGCCGAGAGTGTTTGGGTTACCGAAAAGGTAGTGATGTTCTTACAGAATCTAGGCTGGATGGTCAACACAGCCAAAAGTCACCTAGAACTGTCCCAGGATCTCGTGTACCTAGGGGTGCAGTTCAACACTCAGGAGGAATCGGTGTTTCTGCCGGATCGGCGAGTTCAAACTCTGACAGCAGGTTCTTCGGTTCAGGTCTTCGCCGGCTCCTTCGGCGTGGACTTACCTATGTGTACTAGGGACGATGGCGGCGACCTTGGAAGCTGTGCAATGGGCCTGGTTCCATATGAGACCCTTGCAACGAGCTCTGCTTTGTCGGTGGCTGCATCAATTCGACTCGTTGAGCAAATGTCTTCCTTGTCCGTCCCGGATCAGGCAGTCTCTGGGGTGGTGGCTGCGCCCCGAGGTGCTAACAAAGGGGATACCTCTGGAGTAGCCAGAGTGGCTTCCGCTGTTGACAGATGTGAGTCTCGCAGGATGGGGAGCTCATTGTGGAGAGCTCTTCGCACAAGGCGTTTGGTCGGTCTCCGAAAGCTCTTGGTCAGTCAACTGACTGGAGCTGAGAGCTGTTTACCTGGCTCTCCCATCATTCGAAACCATGATCACAGGTCGGGCGGTGTGAGTGCTATCGGACAATTCCGTGACGGTGGCCTACATAAATCGTCAGGGTGACACAAAAAGTACGGCCATGGAAGAGGAAGCGGAGATGCTGTTTACCTGGATGGAAAGTCAGCTACCGGCAATCTCGGCGGCGCACATTGCCAGGAGAGACAATGTGACGGTGGATTTCCTCAGCAGGGTCCAGGTGGACGCGGGAGAATGGGAGTTGCATCCGGGACATCTTTGTGGTTCTAGTTCGCAGATGGGGTCAGCCAGTCATGGATCTCATGGCGACCTTTCATTCGGCGAAGGCAACTCGGTTCTACTGCAGACGGCGAGAAAGAATGTCAGAAGGGATCGACGCTCTAATGCAACGGTGGCCGTCGGCAGGTCTTCTCTGTGTGTTTCCACCGTGGGCCCTAATAGGCAGGGTCGTACAGCGGATCGAAGCTCATCATGAGAAGGTGCTGCTGGTGGCTCCGGATTGGCCAAGAAGACCGTGGTACGCCAATCTAATTCGGTTGTTCGACGGAATCGGAGGATCTACTGATTCAAGGGCCGCTGTGAATGCCTCAAGTGAATCGAGTCTCGCTTACGGTTTGGCCGTTGAAAGGGCGAGGTTAAGGAAAAGAGGATACTCGAGAGCAGTGATCACAATGTTGCTTCGAGCAAGGAAGCTTTCTACATCGCTAGCTTACGTCTGTATTTGGCGTATATTTGAAGATTGGTGCTCTTGACGTCAGGTTCGGGCAGCTACAGTGTCGGTGCCCGTTGTTTTAAGTTTTTTGCAAGATGGATTTGATAGAGGTTTAGCAGCCAGCTCTTTGAGAGTACAGTTGGCAGCCCTGTCTTGTTATAGGGGTAAAGTACAGGGTATATCTCTGGGGGAGCATGCAGATGTCTTACGCTTTCTTAAAGCAGTGACTAGGTTACGACCATCCCGTAGAGTCGTCGCACCACCATGGGATCTTAATTTGGTATTGAAAGCCTTAGTTAAAGCACCCTTTGAGCCTCTTCATCAAGCCTCGGTAAAGGATCTAACTTTAAAAACGGTGTTTTTAGTGGCCATTTGTTCGGCAAGACGAATTTCGGAATTGCAGGCATTGTCCTGTCGAGAGCCCTTTCTGTCTTTCTAGGGAAAAGATGGTTTTGCGGCTTGTGCCTTCCTTTCTTCCAAAGGTGGTTTCTCCATTCCATTTGAATCAAATGGTTTCGCTTCTGGTTCTCGGGGTTGTAGAGGGAAACGCTGCGGACCGTAGTTTGAACAAGTTGGATATAAAGCGAGTGTTGCGACGGTATTTGAAAGTGTCGGAAGCTATTTGTGTTGTTCGGAGGGTCCCGTAAAGGGCAGGCGGCGGCAAAGGCATCCAATTCTAGATGGATTAGAGAGGCGATTGCGTCTGCTTATAATAGTACAGGGTCGTTCAGTGCCAATGGGGTTGCGAACTCATTCGACCAGAGCACAAGCGACATCCTGGGCGGAGTACTGTCTGGTTCCGCCAGGGGAAATCTGTAGAGCAGCCACATGGTTGTCTCTTCATACGTTCAGTAAGCATTACCGTCTTGATGTCCTGGCGGCGGAGGATGCCTGCTTCGGATCGGCGGTGTTGCGGGCCTGAGGCAAAGGTCCTTCCCCATGATGGTTGGCTCTGTTACATCCCACAGGTTGAGGACTAAACTGGAGGAACGATAAGGAAATGGTAATTACACTTATCTGGTAATTGTAGTTCCTTGAGTGACGACAGTTTAGTCCTCATTCCCACCCGGAGTGTTTTTTTATCGGCAGTGGAAGTTCGGTTGGTGAAAGTGCAAGTTACAGGTAGGTCTGTTTATAAACGACTTTCTATTTCATTATATCCTGTCGATTATTTTTCTGTTTCTTCCATCTATTGCTGTTTAAGGTGGATGGAAATGGTACAAGAAAATGTTCTTTTTTTCTGAAGGGAATGTTGGTGGTTTTGTGGTTTTAGAAAGTTGATATTTATGTCTTAGCTACTTATCTGTTGCTCCTTTGAGTATGTTTTGTCAATAGTTCACTGGGGCTGATGGGAGAGACCAGCAGACTACATCCAGTGATGTCACAATTTTGACATGCCCAGTCTCCAAGCTGCAGGAGGAGGTGCACAACCCACACGTTGGGGACTAAACTGTCGTCACTCAAGGAACTACAATTACCAGTTAAGTGTAATTACCATTTCTCTTCTCCCCCTCCCCCCCCCCGGTAAGAAAGAGGGGGCATGTAGGTTTTACACACAGCCAGGAAGTATCAACAGCTCCCGAACTCGTGAAGAGCTGAAGGCAGCATGGTGAAGACACTCTTGCACTCCCTCCTTGACACTGAAGCTGACTGCAGCGGCTGAGTGTGAGAAAATAGAGAGAAGAGTAGAAGCGGTTCTTTTGTTTGCCGGTGAGTGGGCTCGAACGGCGGAGACGATCGGCGGCAGTTTTCAGCCCAGAGGCAGGGTTTAGACAGTGTGGTTTCCATCTCTCCCTGCACTTAACCACATATTTTCTGATCTCCAGGAACAAGCAGGAATGAGTCTTCACATATGGGTATCGTCGGTACCGACGGAGCCTGCGCGGGAACGCTCCCCAGCGTCCAAAAGGAAAGCTTTTGGGAGCATCCCACAGTGCCTGCGTGCTGCCTTCCTGCCTTTCCTAACCGCCTCTCTCCAGTTCTTCTTTTCCGTGGAGCCAGCAGGTCGTGTTCCTGTCACCGCTGAAGAATTTCTTTATTTTATTTTATTTCTTTGGTCGCGCGTCTGCCTTCTCGACGCTGGACCGGTACCACCGGTCTTTTCTTTCTTTCTTCTAAAAAAAAAACAAAAAAAACTACTGTTTTTTCTCACTTCAGTGCATTTTCTTCTTTGGCCTTAGGCCTAGGACATTTTTCCTCATGGAAAAGCCCGCCTCTGGGTTTAAAAAATGCACGAAGTGCAGCGGCACTATTTCTGTCACTGACACCCATGAATGGTGTCTGTTTAGGTCCTGACCACTCCATTGCGGATTGTGAGTCCTGCTCCATGATGTCTAAAAGAGGTCTACAGAATCGAGCAGCTAAGCTCAGTACCCTGTTTCCCTCGGATGCAGCTTCGGTTGCATTGACGTCTTCCAGGGCTTCTTCTTCCTCACATGGATCTCAGGTAACCAAACTTAAATCCAGCCGGTCCTCGAAGGGTAGATCTCCCTCTAAGTATCGAGATGCCTCCGGGCTTGCCCTCGAGGAATCCGCACCGGCAAAATTACCCCGGCGGGATGCTCCGGCTTCCAAAGCTTTATCTATGGGTTCACAGGTTGACATCGATGGCTCGGCCTCGACCGATCACCTGTTGCCATGTTCTGGGGTACCGGTGGTTCCCACCGGTACCGACATCCAGACATTGGTTGCATCAATGGATCAGAATATCCTGACCATGCAGCGTGCCATCACGGCATTCATACAAGCTGCGACGCCTTCGGTACCGCAACAGACTCCGTTGCCGGTACTGACTCCGGCACTGGTACCGTCATCGGTTCCGGTGCCGGTACCGATTGCATCGACATTCGCTTCGGTGTTGACTGCAGCGGTACACTGTTCTGTGATGCCCATCGGTACCGAATCGGTACCGATTACTCACGATGTCGATACCACCCGGTACGCGTATCGGGCTCTGCAGGAGCATCCAGACAGGCGAAACTTCGATTCCTCTGAAGACTCTGATGAATCAGAGGTCTCTGTCGAAGCATCGGTGATTCATCCTCAGGAGCCCTCTTCTCCATAAAAGGAGAATGTCTCCTCCAGAAGACTTGTCTTTTCAAGACTTCGTTAGGGAAGTGGCCAGGGGCCTTTCCATCTCAGTGGCCTCTGAGACAGAGCCTAGAGCCAAAAAATTAGATATTTTACAATATCCTAAAGCTCCTAAAGAGGCAGCCACTTTACCAATACATGAGATTCTTTATGATCACATGTTGGGCATATGGGAGACTCCTCTCACCACTTCCCCTCATTCTCGCAGGTTGGACACCATGTATCGTGTTCCTCCTTGTCCTGGCTTTCATAAGACTCAGCTTCCTCACCACTCCATTGTGGTGGAATCTGCTATGAAGAAGATAGAGTACAAAAAGGCACTCTTCTGCTCCTCCAGGAAGAGAATGTAGAACCTTAGATGCCTTTGGCAGGAGAATTTTCCAGGCCAGTATGCTTGTTGCCAGAATCAACTCCTATAGTCTCTATATGGGGATGTTTCTAAAAGAAGTTACAGATCACCTGCAAACTTTATCTTCTTTTATTTCAGAAGATAAAAGGGAAGAGTTCCTCACCTGGCTCAAACATGCCCAGGATATTTCCAAGTTTTCCAACCGTGCAGCCTTTGACTCTTTTGAAGGTGCCAGCAGAGACTCGGCCATTGCCATAGGTGCACGCAGAGTTGCTTGGTTACAAGCTTCTGATTTGGAACCTTGGGTTCAAGATGGACTAGGAAACCTTCCTTGTACAGGTGGAAACCTTTTTGGCAAAGATTGGCAAGCAAAGGCCACCCAGATGGATGCTGAAAATTCTGTTTTAGATAGACTTTCAAAGTCTACTTCTGCTCCTTTTAAGAAAAGGTTGTTCAAAAAGGGATTTTTTCCCCAAAAAGGGAAATATTATTCTGCTTATGGTCAGCAGTCATCTACTGCAGGTCGTTTTGCTACAAAGACAGCAACAATCGAAACAGGCCAAGCCTAAGGCTGTTTGGACTGCTACCGCCCAACAGCCTCAGCCTCCTCAGTGCCTTTGACTTACAACTAGAGAGCTTAGCCTTTCTGGCACTGGAACATCCAGAGCCTCTCACCATTCCAGGAAGGTTGGCTTACTTTGCTCCCAGATGGGAACAAATCACAGCAGAGCAATGGACCCTCTCCATCATAAGGGAGGGGTACAAGCTTCATTTCTTAAACCTTCCTCCTCACACCATGGTGAAGACAGTTCAATTCTCAGACATCTCTCCTCGACCTTCTGGGTCAGGAGATTACTACCCTTCTTGCCCAAGGGGCAATAGAAGAAGTACCCCTTCTTCAACAGGGCTCAGGGTTCTACTCCCCCTATTTTCTTATCCCAAAGAAAACAGGGGGCTACAGACCCATATTGGATCTCAGAGAATTGAACAAGTTTCTATGCAAGGAGAAATTCAAGATGATTTCTCTCAGTACTCTCCTTCCATACCTTCAGTCAGGATTGGCTTTGCTCTCTAGACCTCAAGGATGCATATACCCATGTCCTCATCCATCTAACACACAGAAGGTTCCTTTGGTTCCTTTATCAAGGGAAGCACTATCAATACAGAGTGTTTCCTTTCGGTCTGGCCTCTGCACCAAGGGTGTTCACAAAATGCATGGCAGTAGTAGCTGCATTTCTACGCACTCTAGGGATATTCGTATTCCCATATCTGGACGACTGGCTCATCCGAGCTCCATCCCAGTCGGAGGCCCGGACTTCTCTAACCTGCACAAGCCGTATCCTTCAGTATCTGGGACTTGTAATAAACTTTCCAAAATCCCATCTCACCCCTACTCAGTCTCTAGAGTTCATAGGGGCATTGCTGGATACCACAACTGCGAGGGCCTATCTTCCCCAGGCCCGTTGCTTACGCTTGGTGCAGTTAGCCTCACAAATTCAATTAAAATCCCAATTAACTGCTCGAGAGATGTTACAACTGTTAGGCCACATGGCATCCACTGTGCATGTGATTCCTTATGCTCGCCTTCACATGAGGGCAGCTCAGTGGACTCTGTCCACTGAATGGACCCAGGCATCAGGTTGCCTGTCGGACAAAATAGCAACCTCCAGTCGCCTCTTTTGGTCCCTCCACTGGTGGAAGTCCACTCAAAATCTGTTGCTGGGGTCCCCCTTTCAACAGGTGTTACCCCAAGCAACCCTTACAACAGATGCCTCTCCAAGAGGTTGGGGAGCTCATCTTCAAGATCTCTCCACTCAAGGCATCTGGTTTCTAGAGGAGACATCTCTACATATCAATCTCTTAGAGTTCAGAGCAAATTTTCTAGCTCTGAGTCTTCCACACCCTGCTCAGCTACAAGACAGTCCTCATCCATACGGACAACCAAGTAGCCATGTTCTACGTGAACAAGCAGGGCGGGACTGGCTCTGTCGCTTTGCAACGAAGCTCTGAGATTGTGGGCCTTCGCCAGAGAGCATCAAATTCTTCTCATGGCAGTGTATCTTCCAGGGGTTCAAAACTCTTGGGCAGACAGACTCAGTCGAGTTATGCTTCCACACGAATGGTCCCTCCATGGGGACCAGATAGCCAGGATCTTCCGAATTTGGGGAACCCCGGACATAGACCTCTTTGCAAGTCCGTGGAATGCCAAACTTCCCCGGTTCTGTTCCAGGATTCCGTGTCAGGGAGTTCAGGCCAGGGATGCCTTCCTCCTTCATTGGGGGCAAGACTTCCTCTATGCCTTTCCGCCCATTCCCCTAATTCGCAAGACACTCTTCAAACTTCAGAGAGACAAGGGGTCTATGATCCTCATAGCACCACATTGGCCACGTCAAGTGTGGTACCCTCTACTTCTGTATCTCTACCAAGCTCCCTCCCTGGACTTGGGATCTGCTCCAGACCTCCTGTCCCAGGAGGAGGGAACGTTGTGACACCCAAATTCCCAGTCTCTTCACCTCAGAGCCTGGTTGCTGAAGGCCTAGACCTTCAAGATTTGCATCTTTCTCAGCAAGTGAAGGATATCCTTCATGCTTCCAGAAAGCCTTCCACTAGACGTTTCTATGCTTTTAAATGGAAAAGGTTTACCGTTTGGTGTGCAGAGAAGGGTCCTAATCCTCTTGCAATACCTCTGAATTCTTTACTAGAGTATTTGCTGCATTTATCCCATGAAGGCCTTAAAACAAATTTAGTAAGAGTCCATTTGAGTGCTATTGCAGCATCCCTTAAACCTCTCAATGGACAGCCTATTTCCTCTCATCCTCTTATAGCAAGATTCATGAGAGGTCTTCTTTTGACTAAACCTCCCATCAGACCACCTCCAGTGGCATGGGACTTGAATCTGGTTCTTGGCCAGCTTATGCAGCCACCTTTTGAACCCTTAGCCACTACCTCCTTGAAATTTCTTTCCTGGAAGGTTATTTTTCTCATTGCAGTCACTTCAGCTCGCCGCATCAGTGAGCTGCAAGCTTTGGTGGCTAATCCTCCTTATACAAGGTTCCATCATGACAAGGTAGTCCTCAGGACTAATCCACACTTTATGCCTAAAGTGGTCTCACCTTTTCATCTGAACCAGGAGGTTTATTTACCTGTCTTTTTTCCAGGACCTCATGCTTCAAGTGCAGAGAGGAATCTTCATTCCCTGGATTGTAAAAGAGCTCTTGCTTTTTACATATAAAGGACACAGCAACATAGAAAGTCCTCTCAACTCTTTGTTGCTTTTGATCCCTCTCATTTAGGACTTCCAGTCTCTAAGAGAACTCTGTCCAATTGGATTGCTCAGTGTATTTCTTTCGCCTACCAGAGTAAGAACCTTTCTCTGGAGGGCCATGTCACAGCTCACAATGTGAGGGCCATGGCAGCCTGTATGGCTCATCTAAATTCTGTGTCCATTGACCAGATCTGTCGAGCGGCCACCTGGGCCTCCGTTCATACCTTCATAGCCCATTACTGCTTGGACAAGGACTCCTGCCGGGATGCCTTGTTTGGTCAGGCTGTTCTCAAACACCTGTTCCATACCTAACCAACTCCTACCCTCCATCCCTATCTGGATGCCTGAGATTCATGAGTGGAGGTAGAGCCCTTCCCAGGGACTCACAACCTGGGTGATCTCCAAGGCATCTCTAGCTGGGGAGTCCCCATATGTGAAGACTCATTCCTGTTTGTTCCTGGAGATAGCACAGTTACTTACCTGTAACAGGTGATCTCTGGGAACAGCAAGAATAAGTCTTCACAACCCACCCACCTCCCCTAGGAGTTGTATCTCTCTATCTTTCTTTCCTTTCCTCACTCTCTCTTTGTCTCAGCTTTAAAACTCGAACTGGAGAGAGGCGGTTTGGAAAGGTGGGAAAGCAGCGCGCAGGCGCTGTGGGATGCTCCCAAAAGCTTTCCTTTTGGATGCTGGGGAGCGTTCCCGAGCAGGCTCCGTCGGTACCGACGATACCCATATGTGAAGACTTATTCCTGCGGTTCCCAGAGATCACCTGTTACAGGTAAGTAACTGTGCTTTATTTAGCGTCTCTCTGCAGCACAGGAAATGCGCCATTTTGAAGCAACCCAATTTTCTCTTCAGTGTATGGGAGATGAGAAGGAGAACTTTCCAAGCATTTAGTTTTCTTGTTTTGAATTTCGTGGCAGGAGTCTCAAATTTTCTTTGTTTAAAAAAGAAAAAAAAAAGAAAAAAAAGGGGGAGTAGAGGGTGCCTGCCTGGAGCCTGAGGACGTTGCAGCTCAGCAGTGGGTGTCGGCCTAGCCTGCCTGAGGCCTGGAGATCGGTGTGAGAGTTGCGGCTCCGCCCATTTGCTGGTGTCATCTGCCTGCGCCTCCTCTTTAAACTCCAGGGCTTTTTTTGTGCGGCCACAGACACTTCAACGAAGGGACATGAAATAAAGGGACTTGTTCCTTTGTTGTCAGTTCGGTGTTAGGAAGCTGACTTGGAGAGATGCCACATAAAAGGAAGAACTAGGGGCAGGTGTCTTCTGGGAGCTCAGCAACTGTGAGTAAAATCGTGGGTCCTATGGATAGACATGTTTCTTCTTCTGTTGTAACAATTGTGACAATGAGAGCTGTGCTGAGCCGATGGAAACAGAGGAAAACAGTGAATATGCCTTTAAGACAAGAGACAGGCAAGGTTTTCACAGGGCTAAAACTACAGCCAAGCAAAAGAAGCACATACTTGCTGAGGCTAAACCACATCCAAGCCCTAACGTAGTTGCAGGCTTAGACTCTAATGACAGCCACCTGTGCAGAGATAAGGGTGTGGTAGCTAGGAAGCAGCTTTTTAAGCCTGCTTCAGTGCAGAGAGAGGAGAGAGCGGAAGGAGGAAGGAGCGAAAGAAGCAACAGGAGAGAAGGGAGACGTGGGAAGCTTAACTCCACGTGGGAGAACAGTTCCAGCAAAAGAGGAAGCAGTCCTTGTGTGAGAGGTATGCTTGAACCAGAGACCAGCAGATGGGTAGCTGGGAAGGTTGCTGACGAGGTGGAACTAAGTGCAGTGCAGAGTGTGCCAGAGCCAGTTCAGAGTACCCAAGCTGCCAGAAGGTGGGGGAACGCAGTTACAAACGGAGGTGACCAGAACCCAGCCAAGGGTAGAGAAGCAGAACTGAACACAGGTGAAGCATTAAGGCAGTTGTTCCAGGTTAAGAAGCCCCACTCTCAAGATACAACCATTTCTTACCATGGAGAGCAGCTCTGGAAATAACTCCTGAAGTTTCTACAAAATAGTAAGTGGGAAGGAATTACTGAGAACCCAGAAAAAGACAAACAATTTGTAATTCAGGAGGGCATGCAAATTACCTCTTTTGATCCAGATTCTGTTTGTGATGAATCTCCAATGGATTGTTCTTTATGCAAGAGGGAAGCTTGAAAGTTGCTAGAAAAGGACTGTGAAAAGAAGTTTTTAAGAGCAATCTTTCACCTAGCCAGGAGAATGCTAAGAGCTTCCATTAAGGTAAAGAATTTTGCTAAAACCAGAGTTTGATAAGTAAAGCAGCATTTGGATAAATGACAAGAATTTACCTGTGCTGAATGAATGGAAAAGAAGCTGTAATACATGTGCTGAAATGTTTGCTGAAAACAGCTGCCGTGTTTAAAAGTGTTTTCAGTTCTGCAGCTCCAGTTGTACTTTTGTTTCCTGTAAGCTTTTCATTTGGAGAATGATCCTTTTTGCCTGCGTTTGAATTTAATGCTTGGAAGGAAACCCAAAATAAAATTCTTGTTTTGCCTTAACAAACCCCAGTGGTCACATACTACTTTGTCTTTAAGTAAACGAAAAAGAACTACAAGTCCCAGGATTCCCTGCTGGAGACAAAGTTGCAAATCTTTATTTAAGGGCAAATATGGCAGCCCTTTGCCTGTAAGCCTCTGGCCCAGGCAGGGGGTGACGACACAATCCAGGCAAGTTCTCCCATGCAGCTATCTTCACCCTCTGAGTTGGGAGCTACTTTAAGCCCCATTGCTCGAACTCCACCTCCACAGCCTTTAGCTGTCCTGGAGCCACTGGGTGAGAGGGAACAGACTTCGGGACTGGTTATCCCAGAGTTTAATCCCTCTGTGTCTCCCCCTTCTGATGTAGCTTTGATGCCTATGCCATCATGTTTGCATTTTGATGTTTCTTTAGCTCCTCAGTCTTCACTGGGATCTGTTCCTGCCTCTGTTACTTTAATGGATATTTGGACTGTAGTAGCTCAGACAAATCAGTATCTTAAAACTGTTTTTAATCAGACAACCAGTTTCTTTAAAGAGGTTGTTGCTAAGTTTGAGCAACAGGATGCGGTCCTTACTCAACTTAGCAATGGATTATCTAGATTGGATTGTCAGTTCTCCAATGTTCAGGCAGCCAGTTTGGCAGGGATGAGAGATGCCCTGCTTTTACATGGGCGGCTTGAATTGTTGGAGAATGTGATACGTAGTAAAAATTTAAGATTTCTAAATTTTACTAAAACTCATTATCTTTCACCATTAATTTTGCTGCGGAAATACTTTAAGGAATGTTTAAAAATGGAAGATGTGGAAAAGATACAAGTTACTAAGTTATATTATTTGCCAGATAAGACAGCTAATATACCAGCGGGGTCCTCTCCAGTTTCCACTGATTTGTCCCAATTTTTGGAACAGTCGTTGGATGATATTCCTGGGAAGGCCACTTTGGTAGTTTTTTTTGCTACTGATATTGAGAAATCTCAGGTTATGAAGTTATATTTTAAGTATAAGACAGTTTTATTTTATTTTGTGGTCAGTTGGTTCAGGTTTTTTCAGATGTGGCTAGAACCTCTCAAATTCGACGTAAGAGTTTCCTTCAGTTAAATCCCCGGATGATAGCACTGGGAGCTACTTTTTATTTGAGATTTCCTTGCAAATGTGTGGTATCTCTTTTGGGTGTCCGTTGTGTTTATATGGACCCTCAACAGTTAAGAGGGTTTTTTAAAGAGCAGGGAAGGTGGGGTACGTAGTGGTACCTAATGAGTAGTTTTTTTATGTATATTATATGTGATTTTATTTTGTGGTTGGGATTTGTGAATGTAGAGCTTGACAAAGTAATTTGCCCTACGTCATTGTTGCCCTCTGCCCTCCTGGATGTGGTCTAATTGCAGTACATATTTTTTTTTCTTTTTGGTAATCCTTTGAGGAGTAGCCTAGTGGTTAGAGCAACTGCCTCATACCCAGAAGATCAAGGGTTCAATTCCCACTGGCACTCCTTGTGACCTTGGGCAAGTCACTTTACCCTCCATTGCCTCGGAAGAAAAGGCTGGCAATCTACTTCCGGTGATACATTGCCAAGAAAACCCAGAGGTAGCTTGGTCGCTATGAGTCAACACTGACTTGATGGCACAAAAAAAAAAAAAAAAATCCTTTGAGGATATGGTTCCCCTTGGTTTTTTCTTCTTTGATGTATTTCGCATATTTCTTTGTATATGTTTCTGTTGTATTAAATAAAAATTTTTAATTTAAAAAAAAAAGGAAACAAACACAGCAGGGGTCCTCTTGCTTACACCCACTCAGCTGCAAGATATTTTTCCCCCAGACGGGATAAATTCTCTCTGAGGGCAGGAAAAGGCCAGACCTATAAAGCCACAGTGTGTGGCTTGCAGAGTCCGCAGGGGGTCAGTCTCAGAGATGGGCCTTTGCTGCGGTGGCAAGAAGGAGGCCGGGATGGCGAAACACAGATACAGGAAAGCAATGGAGAGCTTTTTTGCTGGGTGCAATGGTCTCCTCCGGAGGTGAGAGGAATCTTCAACAATCCTAGGAGGAGTAAACTTCAGCAGCAGGCAGGCTGTGCCCCTGCTAGAACCTTATGCTTCCTTAGGTCCTTCCTCGTCTCAGGGCTTAGGAGGCACGAGTGGTCCGGGTGGTTTTTCGCTTGAATTTGCCCCCTTATGCGTAGGGAGTTCTGCATGAGACAATGGGGGCAAAAAGCCAGTCCTCATCGCCTGAGTATGGCAGAGGAAGGCCTGCATCTGCAAAAGAACCAGGGCGAATGGGGAGGAGTCCACACGGCATAGACTGGAGGCAGACTGGTGGGAGCAGTCCCTGCTTTTAGAGGAGCCAGCCACATTTGGGACCTGGAAATGGATTGGAGGTGGAAGAAGATGAGTTAGAGGAAGGAGAGATTCCGCAGGAGGATGAGTCCCAGATAGTCCAGGTGTTTCGCCGAGAGGAGTTGATGGCGCTTATTGCGGAGTCATTGAAGATGCTTAATATGCCGGCAGGTTGCCAGTGGAGAGACCCGCTTCGCCAGGCTGTTCGGAAGGCGCAGAAGGTGTTTCCCATGCATACAGGGGTCAAACAGATGATCCAGGATGAGTGGATCTTCTGGAGGCTGGTCTCCGGGAGGTAAGAACTATGACTCTGCTGGAATAGGAGTGCTGACTATGACTGCTGCTGGAATAGGAGTGCTCTATTTTCCAAAGGTGGATGCCACGGTCTCGGCCATTATGAAGAAAGCGACGATCCTGGAAGAGAGCAGTACAGTGCTCAAGGCTGTCCAGAATAGGAAGGGCAACTCCTTCCTGAAGCAGGCTTTTGATATTAATGCCCTGTCATTACAGACTTCTGCTTGCAGGGCCTGCGGTGGGTGCAGGGAGTGTTGGAGCCAGTGGATACATCCCCAGATCCGGCAGAGGGGGCAGCTAAATTGGAATTGGGGGCCGCGTACCTGGCGGATGTCTTCTACGATCTGAGTAGAGGTCTATCCAGGACTATGGCCTCAGTGATGGTGGCTCATTGCTATCTATAACTGAAAAAGCGAGTGGCGGATAGCTCCTCCAAAGCTCAGCTTAGCAAGCTTCTGTTTAAAGGGAAACTTTGGTTCGGAGACGTGTTGGAGAAATTGGCAAAAATCTTGGGAGTGCTAAGGGTGACTGCCTCCCAGAGAATAAGCTTAGACAAGCCTGATGCTCGGCACCAGCACATGGTCAGCCAAGGGCTTCAGCGGTTCTGCACCGTCCGTCTTGCATCTTACTGGAGGGGCTGTTTCCCCTCACAGGGGCAGGGCTTTCAGGGGTTTCGAGGAGCAGTGCGTGGTTCTACAGTACCTCCTTGTCCTCGGGGCCTAAGAAGTCATAATGAATTGAGGGAGGCCCAGGGGGCGGTGCAGCCCGTAGGAGGTCAGCTGCGGGAGTTTCACCCTCTGGGTCTACACCACTTACAACCAATGGATTCTAGAAATCATCAGGGCAGGTTACACCCTGGAGTTCGCTCAGCCGCTGGACCCGTCCTTAGTGTAGTCCCCCTGCACGACGCAAGGCAAGGTGGTGGCAGTGAAAAACACCCTGTTACGACTTCTTCAGCTGTGGAATGTAGGGCCTGTTCCTGAGCACCAGTATGGATTAGGTCGGTGCTCAATTTAGTTCAGAGTGCCCAACAAAAAGGGCTCCTTTCGAACCATTCTCGACCTCAAGCGTATGAACCGGTCTCTGCAAGTGCCCTGGTTTCACATGGCAGTTTTGCAGTCTGTCATAGTGGGGGTGAGGATTGGAGAATTTTTTGACATCCCTTGATTTCACGGAGCCATCTGTACACGTTCTATCTCTGCTTCGCGGTGCCCAGGGGGCATTATCAGTTTTAGATGTTGCCATTCGGGCTAGCTACAGCTCCCCTGTACTTTCACAAAGGTCGTGGTGGTGGTGGTGATGGTGGCGGCGGCGGCAGTGGCACTCCACTAGGAGGGTGTGCTGGTCCACTTATACCTCGAGGACTGGTTTTATATGCACAAAGTCGAGGAGCGAGAGCAAGCGGACAACAGCGAGGGTTGTGGCCCTTTTGCAGAGTCTTGGATGGGTGATCAACATGCCCAAGAATCGCTTGATACCGTTCCAGGAGAATCGAGTACCTGGAGGAGCAGTTCGACACCCTCAGGGGAAAGGTGTTTTGGTTCCAGTACAAAGGACGCAAGGACTGCGGCAGATTGTGCATCAAATTCCTGCTGAGGAAGGATCCAACAGCATGGCATTATCTGCAGTGGATTGGGACCATGGCAGCAACTCTCGACCTCGTACTGCGGGCGAGGGCACACATGCGATCGCTACAAAGAGCGCTGTGGCACAGGTGGTCACACCAGAGGCATCCCTTGTCATAGAGGTTGCCTGGCCCGGCGGAGAGCAAAGATGCTCTCCAGTGGTTGCTCCAGTCCATGCAGTTGGCGGCAGGGATGCCTCTGGAGTCTCCACACTGGATCCCTCTGATGACGGACGCAGTGGAGTCCTCGAGAGAGCAGTTGGTCCATAAACAGGCTAGAGATGCGAGTGGTCGTTCGGGCGCTCCAGAGTTTTCAGCCTTGGCTGCTGGGGAAGGCTGTCTGTCTGGATCTTCTCGGACAACGCGACTACGGTGGCCTATGTCAATCGACAAGGAGGCACGGGCAGTGTGTTCTTGGAGGAAGAGACAGAGCTGCTGCTTCTATGGTGAAAGAGTATCTTCAAGCATTTTTGGCAGCGCACATTGCGAGGACAGAAAACGTGACGGACTATCTGAGCTGGGTACGTGTGGACCCTGGGGAATGGTCGCTATGCCAGGATGTTGTCTTATAGGTGTTGAGAAGATGGGGCATTCTGATCATGGATCTTTTGGAGACATATGCATTGGCAGAGCAAGCAGACTTTTCAGCAGGAGAAGAGAAAAGATGTTGGAGGACCTGGATACTTAGGTGCAGAGGTGGCCTGCGAAAGGTCGTCTGTTTTTCCGCCATGGGCACTCATAGGCCGGGTCAGACAGAGGATCAAGGCTCACAGGAGAATGGTCATCCTGTTTGCCCTGGACCGGCTAAGGCACCCGTGGTATGCCGACCTTGTACGACTACAAACGGACTGATCGTGGCGTTGGCCAGTGTGAGTGGAGCCCGACTGTTGAAAGGGCTCGGTTAATATAGCGGGGCTGTTCAGGTCCAGTTATCAAGATGTTGCAGAAGACCTGGAAAAGTTCTACCTCTCTGTCTTATATCCGGGTTTGGTGCGTCTTTGAGGCCTGATGCGCGGAAAGACAGTGTCAGCCATTCTCAATTATAGTACCAGCCTTCCTGCAAGGGGGTCTTGAGAAGGGCTTGGCAGGTGGCAGCCCAGCACACCCGGTTGTGGTGCAGTTCCTGAAAGCGGTAAAGCAGATCCATCCACCAGTGCGGTCTATCATCCCATCTTGTAATCTTAATTTGGTGCTGGCTGCACTGTCGCAGGAGCCCTTTTGAAACCTTTCAGCACTGCGTCGTTGAAGGATCTAACTCTTAAGACAGTGTTTCTGGTGACAATTTGCTCGAACCCGGAGGATTTCGAAACTTCCAGCTCTCTCGGGCAGGGAGCCCTTCCTCTCCATCTCGAAGGGAAAGGTGGTTCTCTGGCCGGTGCCCTCCCTATTTTGCCTACAGTTGGAGCGGTGTTTTCACATGAATCAGTCAAGTTCCCTACTGGTGTTCTCAGGCAAGCCGGAGGGAACGTGGCTCATCAGTGGCATCTCTTAGATGTCAGTATTCCGCCATTATTTAAAGTGGACGGCTCCATTTCGGAAATCAAATTGGTTGTTTGTGGTGTTTGGAGGTTCGCGTGGGGGCAAGGCAGCGGCCAAGGCCTCCATTTCCAGGTGGATTAGGGAGGCTATCGCCTCGGCGTACGTGTTGAAGGGAAAGTCAGGGCTAGCGGAGCTGCAGGTTCATTCGACCTGGGCTCAGCTGGCTTCGGGGGTGGAGTATTCTATGGTACCGCCGACCGAGATTGGTAGGGCAGCCACTTGGTCCTCCCTTCACACCTTGGCAAGATGTTATCGGTTGGATGTGCAGGCGGCAGGGGACATCCAGATTCGGAGCGGCGGTGATTCAAGCCGGAATCGCGGGTCCCTTCCGTTAGTACTGCTCTGTTACATCCCAGAGGTGCAGGACTGGACTGGGGGAATGATAAGGAAAGTGAAATTAGACTCTACCTGCTAATTGGTGATCCTTGAGTAACTCCAGTCCAGTCCCAGAACCTCCCCAGTTGGTTTTAAGCATCGTGACCCCAGGCCTGAAGAAGGTTACCAGGGAGTTTGTTTTTTCCTTACTCTCTAAGTTTTTGGATGTCCATTAGTTTGTGGCTCCTCAGTCCTGTAGGGTATATTAGTAGCACAAAAATAAGTTAGACTCTGTTGTCCAGGGGAAATAGCTACTATTACCCAGCCCAAAGTTCGGTGAGTTATTCTGGCAATGAGCCACGAAAGAAGTCTGGTCTGCAGATATATATTAGACTTTATTATAGGCAACCAGGTAGAAAAATATACACACACACATATAGCTAATTAGAAACATGAGGTAGAAATTTGTTATAGTACAGATGTACTCTTGGACAACGTAATAAATCACTGATTAGTAACCAGACGTCACTGATTCCCTCTGCACTGAGGAAAAGTAAGAAATATATTGCTAACCACTTGCCCATCCGGAGGAGGAGAGATAAGCCAGTACCTTAGCTCTGTCGGGCACTCAGGAACAACGCAGTCCAAGGAGGCAGCTCCTAGCTAATGCGGCTCCAGCCCCGTCAGAGGCGAGCCGCAGTAAGTCCGAACAGGAGGTATCTGTGAAAGTCTTATCTCAGACCTTTGGAGGACGGCCTAGCCCACACTTAGTGGCCGTCTTGCGGAAGGGTCAGGTCGCAGGAATCAGGTACGCAGTGCACAGCAGAGAGGAACCGGTGCAGAAGTCTGTATGAACAGGTGGGAAAAGCCCCCAACTCTCTCTTACTAAAGTTCCAGTGCAGACTGCATTATTCTGTGTAAGAATCCTCCGTCATAGGTCCGATGATTGGTTGGCACCAGGCAGTCTGAGGTGTTCTCAGCGAATCAGGAGGTAGATGATGGGCAGCTTCTTGCAAACAAAGGCACCATAGTAAGAAGTCAGGCAGAGGCAACAGTATGTAACTTCTGGGCATGTACAAGTGTCCAAGGCCAGCCACGGACAATAGCTTCTGTATGCACACTTAGAAACGCTGCGCAAGCAGTTGCTTAGAGGTCGTTTGTAGCTGAACACAGCAAAAGCGTAGTGCAGAATCCATCTTGTCTGTACAGTTTGGTTGAGGCCTGAGTTGCTGAGCAGGCCAGAGATTTGCATGTAGAATTGCAGGGGTACCAGCCCTACAGTCCACAGGGTAAGCCTCTTGGTTCTGGTGGGAAGGGCGGTTCCTTCTGGATTGCGGGGACTCAAGGTTGATAGAACTAATTGGATTTACACAATTGAATTATTTGTTGCTCCTCTGAGTCTGCTTTGTCAATAGGTTATTGGAGCTGGAAGGAGGAGCCAGCTGCCCAAGTACACTGATGTCATCAAAAGATGACATGCCTCAGTCTCCAAGCTGCTGGAGGAGGTTGACTACCCAGAGGTGTGGAACTGGACTGGAGTTACTCAAGGAACGCCAATTAGCAGGTAAGGTCTAATTTCACTTTAAGGGCCTGACTTATTAAGCTTGCTTTTCCCATAGAAAATTGGAAAACAGTAAATCAGATCCTTAAAAAAAACAAGCTGCGATATACCTTGTTTTTGGAGGGGGAAGTGGAAGTATTGTGACTAAGGTTTTGGCAGTTATGAGAAAAAGAGAGAGAGAGATGCTGTGGGGGGGGGGGGGCTATGAGAATGAGAGAGAGAGACTGGATGATGGATGGGTAGGGGCTGTGAGAATTTTTTTGCTTTCATGTTTTACCGGGTCATGGTGTTATATGAAGCAAAAAAGGAAGTTTCCTTATCATCCTTCCAGTCCAGTCCCGTACCTCAGGATAGTCGACCCTCACCAGCAGCTTGGAGACTGAGCATGTCATGTTTTGATGACATCATTGTACCTAGGGAGCTGGCACCATCCACCAGCCCCAGTAAGCTCAGGCTCCAAGCAGCTGGAGCGGGTGATCCCCCTTCTTTGGTGGCACAGATCCATCCTTTTGGGACAGCTCTTGAGGTCCCCTTCAAAAAGGCAGTGGTTGTCACCGGGCTACACATTAAGTATGTTGAAATAAAACAAAAGTGTTGTTTACATGCAAGGGACTCTTAACAGGTGAGAGGCTTCCTGGTACAACTTTTAAGACTGCAGTGGCTCCCGAACCCATTATCGGGTGAGGAGCCAGGGTGGAGGAGGATGATAGCGAGGTGATCACAAGCAGTCTGCAGCTCTCCTCCATACGTCCGCCTCGGCGCCGAAGCCATGATCGGGCTGAGCGCGAGGCAGGGAGATAAGCCACCAGCAGCCGGATTGCAGCCTTGCAGGACAGCAGGGGACAGGTGCAACCGGAGATGGGAAGGTTTCAACTCTTCACAGCGAAAGGAATGCTAGTGTGTGCTAGAGGCCTGAGCCGCATGGTTAAACGGGGCCTGGCTGTCTGAGCGGGAAGCTGTGCCATTTTAGTTGCTGAGCGGGAAACTCACGGTGCAGTGAGGAGGGAGCTGCGGATGGGTTTTCTTTCCTTGGGTCCTGTTTTGTTGTTCTTCGGTCACATTGGTTTTAAGCGCAAGTGCTGTTACTTTAAAAAAAAAAAAAAACAAAACCCTGCATCAGTAGCTCACTCTCTGCTAAGGGGCTTGGAAGGGGCTATGGGCCTTCTCTCATCCCCTCTTTGCATCATGCCTACGTGGCCATGGTATGTGGCGTGTGGAGCTTGCAGGGGCACAGTTTCCGTGGAGGGCATTTGCCGCAGATGTGCAATGAATGCTCAAATGGTGGAAAGAGACATCCACGAGGGGCAGACCACCATCCTGATGGAGGGCAGTTTGGCCCTCAAGGATGTCCAAGACAGGAAGTTAGAGACCTTGCTAAAGCAAGCCTTCAACATTAACATGGCTTCCCTGCAGGCCTCAGTGTGTGGCGCGGTCGTTGCATGTGCCTGTCTACGTTGGGTGCAAGATTTCCAGGAGGAGTTAGGGGAGCTGGGGCCTGCTCCCCTGGAAGCAGCTAAGCTAGAATCAGGGGCGGCCTACTTGGCGGACGCCTTTTATGACCTAATTAGGTGTCAAGCCTGAAGTATGGCTGCGGTGGTCTCTGCACGTAGATACTTGTGGCTCCGGAACTGGTCAGCAGACAGGTCCTCCAAATCTTGTTTAAGCAAGCTCCCATTCAAGGGAAAGCTCTAGTTCGGAGAGGCTCTGGAGAAGTTGGTTAAGGACTTGGTAGAGTCCAAGGGTGGAAGACTCCTGGAGGACAAACAGAAGCAGGGGCGTTCGCCAGTGCAGGGTCAAGGGCCAGCACGTCGCTTCAGGACTACTCGATTGCCACCTTACCAGAGGGGAAAATTTCCCACGAGAGGGCAGCCTTTTCGAGGCTTTCAAGGAGCAGGGATGGGGTTCTTTCCTTCCACTCCCATCTCCAACAAGAAGCCACAATGAGGCGAGACGAGTGCAGGCGGAGTTGATTCCCGTAGAGGGAAGACTGCATGGGTTTTACTCTGCCTTGGTCCAGATCACCTTCAAACAGTGGGTCCTGGAGATTATCAAGGAGGGTTATGCCCTTGAGTTTTCTCAACTGCTCAAAGAAAGTTTCTTGCAGTCCCCTTGCAGAGTACCTCACAAGCTCCAGGCGGTGCGGGATACCTTGCAGAGGCTGGTACAATTGCAGGCTGTTGCGGAAGTGCCACAAAGCCAATTCGGCTCCAGTGGTTACTCTATCTACTTTGTGATCCTCAAAAAGGAGGGCTCCTTTTGGCACATTGTGGATCACAAGCATGTGAATCTGTCTCAGGGTCCCGTGCTTTCACATGGAAACTCTGAGGTCAGTGATCATGGCTGTCAGAGAAGGCGAGTTCCTTACATCCTTGGACCTCACAGAAGCCTACCTGCACATTCTGATTATGTGGGAGCATCAGTGCTTTCTAAGATTCGTGGTACCTATGGGACACTTTTTCAGTTCACCACATTGCCATTCGGCCTAGCAACTGTGCCCAGGACCTTTACCAAGGTCATGGTGGTGGCGGCGGCGGCGGCGGCAGCTGCTCTGGCGAAGGAAATAATTCTGGTGCACCCTTACCTGGACGATTGGTTAATATGGGCAAAGTCCAGAGATGAGTGTGAAGGCCACTGCTCGGGTGGTCGAGTTTCTTCTGAACCTGGGCTGGGTGATCAACACGGCCAAGAGCAACATGAGTCAATTTACCTGGGAGATCAGTTTTGGACACGAGGGCAAGGTTTCTTTGCCCTTAGAGTGGATGAACAAGCTCCAATTACAGATCAGGGTCTTCTTGGGGTCACCAGCTCCAATGGCCTGGCATCCTATAGCTCCTGGATGGCTGCGGCCTTCGGCTCAAGCACATATGAGACTGATACAGAGAAGCCCCTTCTGAGGAGATGGTCAGCCAATGTCACCTGCTGGAGATACGGCTACCTTATCTGGGGGAGGACAAGATAGCACTCTGCTGATGGTTGAGGCCAAAGAAATTGTTAGCAGGGATGCCCTTGGAGGCACCGAAGTGGATTGCCCTCACAACGGATGCCAGCCTGACAGGCTGGGGTGCCCACTGTCAGTCGCAGGTAACACAGGTCAGTTAGTCGATGGAGAAGTCCACTTTGACCATACACAGGCTAGAGATGGGGGTGGTGGCCCTGACCCTTCAGAGCTTCGTGGGCCTTCTTTGAGGGAAGGCAGTGTGCGTGTTCTCAGACAATGCCGCCACGGTGGCGTATATCAACAGACAAGGGGGTATGGGCAGCGCCCAGTTGGAAAGCGAAGTAGCCCCGTTGCTGGCATGGGTAGAGGACAAACTTCAGGCACTGTTGGCAGCACATGTGGCCAGAAGAACAAACATAGTGGCTGGCTACCTCAGCAGAGTATGGGTGGATCCCAGCATGTGGATGCTAAATGACAAGGTGTTTGTGCAGCTGGTTCACCACTGCGGCCCTCCAGTCATGGATCTCATGGTGACCCTTGTGTCCGCGAAAGCATGTCTGTTCTACAGCAGACGCAGAGAATGGATGTCGGAGGGCCTCGACAACCTGCTTTATGTGTTCCCACCATGGGCCCTGATAGGGCGGGTGGTGCAGTGGATCGAGGTGCACAGGGGAATGGTCATCTTGATTACGCTAGACTGGCCGCACAGACTGTGGTACACCGATCTGGTCAGGTGGCTGATTGACGACCCTGGTGACTCTGGAACAGGAGCGCCTTGCTGGCACAGGGACCAGTCATAATGCCACAAGTGGATTGCTTCTTGCTTATGGCATAGCTCTTGAGAAGGTGCGGTTAATTAAGCTGGTTTACTTGGGAACAGTCATTTCAACTCTGCTGAAGGCACGTAAGCGTTCCACCTTGCAGGCTTAAATTAGGGTCTGGAGGCTCTTTGAGAACTGGTGTGTAGACTGGAGATTGAGACACCTGGAGGTTCACCTCCCGGAGCTGCTGGCTTTTCTCCAAGCTTGGCTGGAAAAAATGTTAGCGTGTAATTCCCTGCAGGTGCAGGTAGCGGCCTTGGCTTGTTACCGGGGAAAAGTGCAGGGAAAATCTCTAGCAGCTCATTCAGACATGGTGCGCTTGCTTCGGGCAATAGTCAGGTTCGGACCCCCCCCCCTTGTTGAGGTTGACAGTTCCCTTGTGGGACCTTAATTTGGTGCTTTCGGCACTGACCATGGCACCTTTCGAGCTGCTGGCTGAGTGCTCATTTGAAGGAATTGACCCTGAAGACAGTCTTTTTAGTAGCCATCTGTTTGGCCAGGAGGATTTCGGAGTTGCAAGCCTTACCTTTCCAGGAACCTTTCCTCTCCATTTCTAAAGAAATGTTTGTAATACGTCCGGCTCCATTCTTCCTGCCAAAAGTGATCTCCGCATTCCATGTGAATCAGCCAGTTATCCTCCCAGTGTTTTTGGATGAGGGAAGTTCCCAGTCAGAACCTCTTTTGCAGTACCTGTGGTCGTATGTTGTGTCCTCCGGCGTTACTTGAAAACCACAGATCGTTTTTAGGAAGATCGATAGGTTGTTTGTCTTGTTTGGAGGCCCTTGCAAAGGGGAGGCGGTGTCCAAGGCCTCCATTTCTCTGTGGGTGAGGGAGACAATTTCCTCTGCTTGCCTGCTCAAGTGTAAAGCGGTGCCAGTGGGGTTGCGGGCCCACTTGACAAGGGCACATGTGGCTTCCTGGGCAGAATCGAGCTTGATCCCACCAGCAGATATCTGTAGGACCGCTACATGGTGTCCCTGCATACCTTTATTAAGCATTATCGCTTGGATGTGCAAGCAGTGAGGGATGCAGAATTTGGCACGGCGGTGATTCAGGCCATGCTCATTGGTCTCTCCCAGAATTAGTACTGCTATGTTACATCCTATCCATGTTGGGACTGGACTAGAGGATACGATAAGGAAGGTAAAATTAGGCCTTACCTGCTAATTGTCTTTCCTTGAGTATCTCCAGTCCAGTCCCTGACCCACCGCTAACTGGGTTCTGTTTGTTTCAGACTGCGATCCCGGACCTTGAAGAAGTACATCAATAAGTTGTTGCAGAACAGTCGAGGGGAGCGCAGAGGTAAGTGACCTTTGTCAATTGAAAAAAAAAGAGAGAGGAATTGAGAGGACCGGGGAGGCTACTATATAGAAGGTAGATCAGGGCCCTTGGGCAGATGACTCATGTTGGAGCCTCCTTTCCTCACCTGGGGGGCTTGCGGTCTCTTTAGGGGGACTCATTTGTTTTTTCTTTTTCTTAAAGATGTTTTTCTCTTTAAATTCAGGCCTGGTGTTGCAGGTTACATGTGGTCTTTTCTCTTCTGAGTTTGCTTTGTCATTAGGTTACTGGGGGCTGGGAGGGGTTTCTGGCTGCCCAAGTATGCTGATGTCACAGATCTGACATGCTCAGTCTCCAAGTTGCTGGACAGGCATTGCTACCCACCCATGTTGGGACTGGATTGGAGATATTCAAGGAAAGATAATTAGCAGGTAAGGCCTAATTTCACCTTCAACTGCAGCTATAAAGGGTCACCAATATGCTGCTGACAACCTATTCACTGGGGATGGTGGTTTGGGGAGGAGAAGGATCACTGCCTTCTGTTTGCACTGTTTAATGGCATGTTAAGGGCTTAACTTATTAAGCCTGCTTTTCCCATAGAAAATTAGAAGACAGTAAATCAGATCCTTAAAAAAACGAGCTGCAATATACCTTTTTTTGGGGGGGGTGGAGAGGGGGAAGGGGAAGTATTGTGACTAAGGTTTCGGCAGCTGGATCCTAAATTTTTAAGCTGGCTTCTTGATTCCAAGAAAATTTGTCAAGGCCTGCCTTACCGGATACTTGTAATGAGACCACTTGGACGTCTGTCCACACTTTGCCAAACTACTATCAGGACCACCCTTCCAGTCAAATTACTGCTTTTGTCCAAGCAGTCCTTCAAAGTCTTTTTGCAAATTAATGTCCAACTCAAATCTTACACTCCACCACCTGCAGAAACACCGAGCCATTGGGGTCAGAAATTGGGAACGCTGTCTGAAGCTCTGGAATTGCCAAAGAGTGTGGCTGTGCTATCTCCTCATCTACAGAGAAAGCAAACTTCCTTACCTGTAACAAGGGTTCTCTGTAGACAGCAGGATAAAGCATCCACGCTCACCCTCCTGCCATCCCCTCAAAAAAAAAAAAACGTAAACAAAGAAATAATGACCAGTTCCTTATCGTTCCTCCAGTTTAGTCCTCCACCACAGGGTTGTGCACCACCTCCTGCAGCTTAGAGACTGGACAAGTCAAACTCGTGACATCACTGTATGTAACCTGCTGGCAACTCCCATCAGCCCCAGTGTGTCCAGTTTCCATGCAGCAGGACGACGTAGTGAGCCTAGGTGCTGGGCTCACTAGAGGAACATATAAGGAGCTTATAGTTAGGTTAATTTAGTTTAAATTTTTCAATTTAATTCTTTGATTTGATAGGTAGCTGCGTGTTTAAAAAAAAAAAAGAGGGCACAGATTATTTAGCCAGCTGCAGTCTCTGCTTCCCCTTCTGCTTTACTAGATTTGGGGTCAGGAAGAGGCTTAGATCTCCTCCCCTAGATTGTACGGGGAGAAGCTCTGTCTGCCCGTCTCTCTCACATTCGTGCTTGCAGTAAGTGCTGTTCAGGAGCCTACAGTACTGCGAAGAGCAGAAGCAGCAGTGCCTTCACTCGACTGGCATTTAGCCCTCGCCACAGACGTCGCTAACTGCAGAGCGGAGCGGCGTCGTGGCTTGCAGGGCTGCCCTTCAGTGGTAAGGATTGGGTTTTTCTCCTTCGTCTGTGCAGCAGCGCGCCGTCGAAGCCGCCATCGGGGGGGGGGGGGCTTGGCGCTCATGGCTGCGGGCCCTGTCAGCGCGCACATTTTGGCGCCAAATCGGGTCCTGTGAGAACCGCAGCCATTTTCCCTGTGCTTCCCGTGCTCGGAAGCTGCGTGGCAAGCCCAAACAGCAGGATACATTCAGAGGCCGCGGCAGAGACATCAGCTGATTCCCCGGGGGGTTTTATTTACCTGTGGAGCTCAGTTCGCGAGTATTACGTTTTGCAAGCCTGCTCTGATCATCAGCACTTGGCCTTTTTTGCGGATTGAAAAAAAAACAACGGGAAGACATCGGTTTTACTTTTGTTAGGCAGAGCACAGAGTGCTGCAGGGGGGGGGGGGTCAGCGCTGATGTCCTCTCGCCCGCAGTGTGTGGTCTGTGGTACTTGCAGGGGCACTGTATCTGACATTGGCGTTTGTCGTGGCTGCACTACTATGTCTACCAGTGTGGAGCAGCAAATGGAAGAGGGAGGACTTCAGGAGGCCCGGGGGGCGCGGCAGCGGCTGAAGGAGGGGGTTTGCTGGAGACCCAGGCCGGATCCCCCTCAGACAGCCCTTCGAGCCAGGCTCCAGCGCATACTGGAATTGCTATGGAGTCTCCACTCTGAGATTTCTGCCCTGATTTTGTATTAATCATGCATCAAGCCTTCTGTTTGAGACGACAGAGGAAGGTTCCTAGGCCCTTGCCTCCTTCCGCTGCGAAACAGCAAGCCAAGGGGGAGGAGAGTGATCCCCTTTATTTGAGGCCCTCTAAGAGGGCTCGGTCCATTGGCCAATCTTTCTCAGAATTGGACTGGCCAGATCCGGAGGAGGCGCAGTACGAGCCGGAGTCTGGACCAGAAGAGCTGGAGGAAGGTGAAATTCAGGAGCCGGAGGATCAGGCAAGAATTATTAGTCTTTCGTAAGGATGAGTTGGTGGCCCTTATTTCCGAATCACTTCAGATGCTCAATCTCGCTACAGCACAGCCAGTGGAAGAGGAGCAGGTCAAGGACCCTCTCATTCAAGCTGTGAGGCAATCCCAGGTGGTGTTCCCCATTTATCAGGTGGTAGATCGGATGATACAGGACAAATGGGACCAGCCAGAAGTGGGGCTCAGGGGGGTCAGAACAATGAACAGACTCTACCCTTTGGCAGATAAAGATTAGGAAAAGTTCAGTTCACCTCGGGTAGATGCAGCGGTGTCAGTGGTGACTAAGAAGACGACCATTCCGGTGGAAGGCAGCGCTGCCTTGAAAGACACACAGGACAAGAAGGTAGATGGTTTGTTGAAACAAACCTTTGAGGCCAACGTCTTAGCCTTAGCCTTATAAGCTTCCATCTGTGGGGCTTGGGTGGCAAGGGCTTGTCTTTGTTGGTCCCAGCACATACGCCAGGATTCTCATCTGGAGCCGGACAGTTCGATGCAAGCGGCTTGAATGGAGTCTGGGTCAGCATATTTAGCAGATGTACACTATGATTTGATTAGAGCCTTGGCAAATCTTATGGCTTCCTTGGTAGCTGCCAGACGGTCCCTCTGGTTGCGGAATTGGGCGGCCGACGGATCGTCTAAGACATGTCTCAGTAAGCTTCCCTTTAAGGGTAAGTTACTGTTTGGAGAAGATTTGGATAAGCTGGTCAAGGATTTTGGAGAGTCCAAGGGCGGTAGGCTGCCAGAAGACGAGGCTAAGCAGGGGATATTCATGCCTAGCTCCCGGGGGCAGTTTAGGGATTTCAGGAGATTTCGACCATCACGCTCGGAAGGTTTTCAGAGAGGAAGATTTGCTTCAAGAGGCCAGGGATTTCGGGGCTTTTGTGGAGCAAGTAGGGGCTTCACGTCTGCCTCAGCAGCGGCCACTCGTAAACAACAATGAAGCGAGGCGGGTCCAGGTAGGAAGCCAACCGATAGGAGGGCGTCTTCGGGAGTTTCTTCCAGCCTGGACCCAAATAACGTCCGATCAGTGGGTTCTGGAAATAGTTTGAGACGGATATGCACTGGAATTGGCATGTCCAGTGCTTGACTCCTTCATACTCTCCCTCTGCAGGGGTCCACAGAAAATGCTAGATCGCCTCCTACAATTAGGAGCGGTGTCCCCAGTGCCCATGGAAGAGTACGGCATGGGTCGGTATTCCATATATTTCGTGGAGCCAAAGGAGGACGGGTCGCTCCGGCCTATTCTGAATCTCAAAGGGGTAAATCGTTGCCTACGGGTGCCTCACTTTTGGATGGAAACGTTGCGGTCGGTGATCGTAGCTGTGCGTCAGGGGGAGTTCCTGACCTCTCTCGATCTCACGGAAGCGTATCTGCATATTCCTATCAGAGCAGCCCATCAAAGGTTGAGATTCACCCTTCCTTGGGGGCATTTTCAGTTTCGGGTGTTGCCCTTCGGCTTAGTAACAGCTCCTCACACTTTCACCAAAATCATGTTGGTGGTGGCTGTGGCGTTGTGAAAGGAAGGCATCCTGGCACACCCTTATCTTGATGACTGGTTGATTCGGGCAAAGTACGAAGCAGAAAACGTACGGGTGACAGAGTGGTAACGTTCTTGCAGGAGCTAGGCTGGGTGGTCAACTCAGCCAAGAGTCATTTGGTGCCATCTCAGAATCTGGAATACTTGGGAGTACGTTTCAACACTCGAACAGCAGCGGTGTTCCTACCGGCCTGTCGAGCTCTTCGGCAATCAGTCCGCCAATTCCTGGCCACTCCGGCACCGTCGGCATGGGGTTACCTACGGGTGTTAGGGCTAATGGCGGCAACCCTAGAAGTGGTGCCCTGGGCCAGGTGTCATATGCGACCATTGCAGAGGGTGCTCCTCTGCCGGTGGTCGCATCAGAATGATTCGTTAAGCAAGTGCCTTCCCTGCCCCCCCCCCCCCCCAGGTCAGGAATTCCCTTCAGTGGTGGATGGGTCTGGATCATCTGGAGGTGGGCCTGCCCTTGGAACAGCTGCAGTGGCTTCCGCTGGTGACGGACACGAGTCTCACAGGTTGGGGAGCGCAGTGCGAACAACTGTTTGCGCAGGGCACAGGGATGGTTCAAGAGAGCCAATGGTCCATCAACCGTCTCGAGCTTTGAGCAATAGCTCTGGCGCTGCAGTCGTTCGAAGCCGTGGTACAACACCGGGCGGTGAGAGTGCTGTCAGACAACTCCGTGACGGTGGCTTACCTCAATCGGCAGGGCGGCACAGGAAGTGTAGCCATGGAAGAGGAAGCGGAAGCATTGTCCCAGTGGGTAGAGCCCCGGTTACAGGCAATATCGGCGGTGCACATAGCCGGGAAAGACAATGAGACGGCGGACTATCTCAGCATGCTCAATGTGGATGCCGCAGAATGGGAGCTCCATCCGTGAGTGTTTGCCCAAATAGTCCACAGATGGGGACATCTGATTATGGATCTCATGGCGACCTTTCAGTCAGCAAAGGCAAGTCGTTTCTTCAGCAGACGCCGAGAGCGGATGTCGGAAGGAATCGATGTGCTCATTCAGAATTGGCTGTCGATGGGACTTATCTATGTTTTCCCGCCTTGGGCACTCATAGGACGAGTGGTTCAGCGCATCGAGGCCCATCCAGGAAGAGTGCTATTGGTGGCTCCGGATTGGCCGAGGCGTCCATGGTATGCGGACCTAGTTCGCCTATTAGACGGAGATCCGTGGAGATTACCACTGACAGAGGATCTGTTGTGTCAGGGTCTGTTGCGGATGCCTCAGGTGGATCGATTCTCGCTTACGGTCTGGCCGTTGAAAGGGCAAGGCTAAGGAGAAAGGGATCTACAGGAACAAGCAGGAATGTAGTCCTCACATATGGGTATCGTCGGCACCGACGGAGCCCGGGCGGGAACGCTTCCCAGCGTCCAATAGGAACGCTTTTGAGAGCATCCCTCAGCACATGCGCACTGCCTTCCCGCCTTTCCAACTGTCCCTCTTCAGTTCTTCGTTTTCCGCGGAGCCAACAGGACCTATTCCCTGTCACCGCAGAAAATTCCGTCTTTAAAATTATTTTTTGTGGTCGCGTTTGCCTACCGTACGATGCCTACTGGTACCGTCGGTTCTTTTCTTTTCTTTTCTTTTCCTAAAAAAACAAAACCAAACCCTAGACTTTCACTGTTTCTTTTCAGAAACTTTCCTGTTTTTGGTGCTAGGCGCCATTTTGGTCATTAGGCCCCATTTTTCCAAAATCATGGAAAAGCCAACTAGTGGTTTTAAAAAATGTACTAAGTGTGGCGGTACCATTTCCGTCACTGACACCCATGATTGGTGTCTAAAATGTTTAGGACCTGATCATTCTTCAACTGAATGTCTCTCCTGCATGGGGATGACTAAAAGAGGAAGACAGAACCGGGTCGCAAAGCTCGGTACCCTCTTTTCTTCAGATGCCAGATCCGTTGCATCGACTTCATCAAGGGCCTCTTCTTCCTCCCATGGATCTCAGGTAACAAAACACAAAAGCCGGTCCTCAAAGGGTAGCTCTCCTGCTAAGTATCGAGAGGCCATTGGCATTGACCTTGAGGGAACCACACCGGCAAAACAGCCCTGGCAAAACGGACACCGGTACCGACACCGGCCCTGATGGTAACTCTTCCCATTCCACCTCCGGCTGGAGTGGATAAAGTGGTACTGGGTCACCTTGGTACCGACTTCGATCGGTACCGGGATTGTGAATTGCAGGAGCATCGGGGTCAGGAATACTTTGATTCCTCCGATTCCGAAGACACTGACAATTCTGCTGGCACTAGAGGGTTTCTCTTAGAAGATCCCTCTTCTCCCCAGCGCAGAATGTCACCTCCAGAGGACATGTCATTTCAGGATTTCATCCGTGATATGGTTAAAGGTCTTTCAATCACAGTAGCTCCTGAAGAGGAACCCAGAGCAAAGGACCTGGAAATCCTCCAATATCCTAAAGCTCCTAAGGAGGCAGCTACTCTGCCTATCCATGAAATTCTGCATAACTTCATGCTCAGAATGTGGGAGACACCTCTGACTACTTCTCCTCACTTTAGGAGACTTGATACTATGTATCGAGACCACCATGTCCTGAATTTCAGAAAACTCAGCTGCCCCACACCATTCAGTGGTAGTGGAGTCAGCCATGCGTAGGATGAAGAGTGCAAAAAGACATGCATCCAATCCTCCAGGTTGTGAATGCAGGACTCTGGATCACTGTTCCCTCTAAGCTGTGCGCGCACACACCTCGCCGAGCGAGCTCACATACTTTACAACAGAGCGCACAAAAATTACAGTTCTGATTCTAATAGAGAACAACACAGATGTCTTAAAATTTAAAAGTTGTTGTGTATTTACGGTTTTCACAAGTTCTACAATATTTTCTAGTGCAATCAATGTGGTGTACATACTGTATTCTGACGTGTAGTCAAATTTTAAAGTATATTACTCCGAGTGTCGTTATGTGGCGCACAAAAATTTAACCTTCCTTCAAAAGCTGCACAGCTGATATTTTATGCGCACACATCCTACAGAAAATTAGAGGGAACATTGCTCTGGATGCTTTTGGACGTAGAACCTTTCAAGCTTCCATTCTTTCAGCTAGGATCAGCTCATATATCCTATATATGGGAATGTTCCTCAAAGAAATCACAGGAGCCTTGGAACTTATGAGCCCTTTTCTCCCAGATGATAAAAGACAAGACTTTCTTACTCTGGTTAAGCATGCTCAGGATGTCTCCAAGTTTGTTAATCGTGAAGCCTTTGACTGCTTCGAATGCATCAGCAGAACTTCTGCTATTGCCATTGACGCACGACGGATTGCCTGGCTACAGGCATCAGACTTGGAGACTTGGGTACAGGACAAGTTAGGCAACATTCCTTGCACGGGAGAGAATCTCTTTGGCAAGAACGGGCAGGAGAAGGCTAACGAGTTAGATGCTGACAATTCTGCCTTAGATAGATTGTCAAAGTCTACAGCCACTCCAGCCAAAAGGAAGCCTTATAAAAAACCCTCTTTTAGCAAAAAGAGGAAGTTTTATCCTTCCTATACCCATCAGACTCAGACTCCAGGTCAGGTTGCCCAAAAGGGACAAACTAGACAACAAAAGAAACCAAAAGGCCTGAGAGCCCAACCAGCTCTCCAGATTCAGCCCCCTCAAGGGCTTTGACTCCTTCCTAGAGAGCTTTGCCTTCCTGCCTCTGAGGGGTCCTCAACCCCCCAATATTCCCGGCAGGTTATGCCACTTTGTCAACAGATGGCATCAGATAACAGCAGAAGATTGGACTTTGTCCATTGTAGGGGAGGGGTACAAACTTCATTTTCACAGCTTACCCCCTCCTACATTTCTAAAGCAGTTCAATTCACAAACCTCTGCAGACAATCTGCTAGATCACGAGGTCTCCACACTTCTTGCCCAAGGGGCAATAGAGGAAGTACCCATTCTTCAACAGGGTGCAGGGTTCTACTCCCCCTATTTTCTTATTTCAAAGAAAACAGGAGGACACAGACCCATTCTAGACCTCGGAGAATTGAACAAATATCTGTTTCAAGAGAAATTCAAAATGATTTCTCTGGGAACTCTTCTGCCATACCTTCAAAGCCAGGACTGGCTTTGCTTTCTAGACTTAAAGGATGCATACACTTACATTCTGATCCATCCAGATAACAGGAAATTTTTACGTTTCCTTTACAGGGGGAGACATTTCCAGTACAGGGTTCTTCCTTTTGGTCTGGCTTCAGCACCAAGGGTATTCACGAAATGCATGGCAGTAGTAGCTGCATTTCTACGAACCCTGGGGATTTTTGTCTTCCCTTACTTAGACGACTGGCTCATCCGAGCCTCCACAGTGACAGAGGCCAGCACCGCACTGTCTCGTACAATACGAATCCTCCAATACTTGGGATTGGTAATAAACTTCCCGAAATCTCAACTAGTTCCTTCCCAATGCCTAGAATTCATAGGAGCCTGTCTGGATACCAGACAGGCAAGGGCTTTCCTTCCATAAGCCCGGTGTCTAAGCATAATGCAGTTAGCTTCCCAAGCAGCAGGCATATCCTCCCTCACTGCTCAGGAGCTACTGCAGTTACTGGGACACATGGCTTCCACAGTTCATGTAGTCTGATATGCTTACCTCCACATGCGAGCAGCTCAGTGGACCCTTTCCATACAGTGGACACAGGCCATGGGTCATTTGTCGGACAAAATAACAATCTGTCAACGACTAACTTTGTCCCTTCAATGGTGGCAATCATTAGAAAATCTGACAGTAGGGTCTCCTTTCCATCAACCCCTCTTTCAGGCCACCCTAACAACAGATGCATCACAGGTGGGTTGGGGAGCACACCTGAATCATCTCTCTACCCAGGACACCTGGACTCCTCAGGAGGTTGGTTTACACATAAACCTCCTGGAGTTAAGAGCAATTTATTTAGCTCTTCGAGTGTTCCACGCCCAGCTCAGCCACAAAATAGTCCTAGTCCAGACAGACAATCAGGTAGCCATGTTCTATGTGAACAAGCAGGGCGGGACAGGCTCTCTGTCGTTATGCAACGAAGGTTTACGACTATGGGCCCTCGCTAGAGAGCATCAAATTCACCTTCTAGTGGTATATCTTCCAGGCATTCAAAACCTTTGCAGTTAAAACAAGGATACTTTATTCGTTACTTAAGAAACCTGAGAGCCCGACACAGGCCGTGTTTCGTATTTTCACTTCATCAGGGGTTACAGGTTTGCTGCAAATAAATAACCATAAAAACTGTAATACATTTAAAATAAAACTCAAAAACATTACTTGAATATTGTTAATAATAAAAAATTGTTAAAGACATATAAAACCAATAAGACCATAAAAAGTAAACAATAAATTAAATATCCATATCAAAACATGAAAAGGGTGTGTAATAGCACTTCTATATAAAATCATATGTATAAAGACATGCTATGTGTAACCACCGTACATACATATAAAAAATATATATAACAATGATTATAAAAATGATGATGAATAGGAGCAAGGAGTGAGTGAGTAGAACTACTAATGATAAAGCTATAAGTAAATTGATGATACATCGTTTTGAAACCCCAATAGTAAAATCATAAATATATAAAAGAGATAAGACTATCACATTTATAAGACCATGTAGGATAAAAATGTGGAACCAGTCGAAAATTACTAATATGTGTAAATACAATCCTAAATTATCTAAAAATAGTTCTCTTCGCTTCATATGTGATGAAACCAAATGCAATCAGCTATCTTACAAGTAATAAAATCATAAATACAGTTCTGTCTAAAAACCTCATTATAGAATCTCATAAATGTGCATTTTTTAATAATAAATTATATATTTAAAAAGTGTGACCGAAGGATACCATACCCGTATCTACGTTCTAATGTGCACGGCTGAGAATTGATTCACTCTCAAAGACGAGTAACTGCTTTCTCTCTATAAGAGATATGAAACGTTAAATCTATTAGTGAAACGTATTCTATATATAACATTTAATATTTAATGTAGAATGAATCCCCTTATGTCTAAAAGCTGATACTGGACCCACTACCACTTAGCAAGGGTACTCGCTTTTGTGTCTACTTTGTGAGTTACCCCATGCTATGTGGAAAACAATTTAACAGCAGGCGACTTCGTTTCTATGTTGTCCGGCACCGACTTATTAATCTCCCAATGAACTATTATTCTGGACACTCTAATTAACGAGACTATGTATTAAAAATTATAAACTTAAACCACATTATATTAGCATTCAGCGGCACAATTTTGATAGAAGCCTTCTTATTTTTAATCGTGTTGTGACATGATTTAAATAAAAACCTTCCTGCTTCTAATCACGGTAAAGGAGCACGCTGTAGTATTATGAAATTAAAAGCCTTCTCACTTCAGAGTTCTTATTGTAGTGTCGTACATAACAATGAGTCTTGGACACACAAGACATTGCGTTTCGAAGGACTCAAGTTCTTGATCAGGCTATTCCGAAGACCCCGATCATATCAGTGAATCAAAAAACTTGTCTTCTCAGACCTCAAATTGTTGTAAACCTCATATATCCAACCGATCATTCATTACTATAGACAACGGAGAGTAAGTCTTAACTTAAATTGGACCTTTTCAAGCAATTTTCATGTGAATGCAAAGGACTCTAGCTCCTAGACAACATGTTATACGCTTATGCGCGCGCTAAAATATCCTAATGGGGACCTACTCACTTAATACCGTTTCGTTGTTCTCTTTGAGCAATCACACACTATGCCATAAACTGATCTTATACTGTTATTTAAAAACCAGCCTCGGCACAAAAAATTCTCAACTGTGAATCCCATTACATTAAAGTCAGTTAAAGCCTTTTATGGCAATACCTACTGTCACAATATCTGAAAGATCGTGTTTGAAGGAGAACTGCCGTCTACTGCGTAAAAAGGATTTTGCATCAAAAACGCCCGCACTTGCGCTTTTGTTAGCCGCGGGAAAAATGACGTAACTTGCTACATTATCATATACGTCATTAGTTGCTAAGCAGAGATTCGGCATTTAAACGGGTTAAAACACTGACCTCTTATGTTATCGTAAACCTGCATACACTCCGTGTAATGGTCATGTCCATTGTGCAATCAAATTGTATGCTTGATCCTTAGATGTCACCTCATATAAAATTATAACATAAAAATTAATAAGTAAACCTACACTTGGCGAGATCTATCATGATGCAACCGTAACATCTTATTGACCTGTAATACATCTAAACTAATCTCTGTGAAAGTGTCATGGAGAGGAATTAATAAAAACGGATAAAAGAATGAATGAATAAATAACTAAATAAATAATTAACAACCCTAAAAATCACCTGTTTTAGTATAGAACGTTGTATACTAATTAGTATTAAAGTTGGCTCATATAATGAAAACTGCCGTCTTTTTAATAACTTATAAAACTCATTGCTGTGAAAATATCATATAAAGGACTCAATGACCTACAAAAATACTGACAGGTCTGTTTCCATATTCAAACCATGTGGGGCCAGGGACCCTAACTGAAAAATATATCTCTGTTCTAACCGCTGTAGCATCTTATCGGCATCACCCCCCCTCCAATTGAGTTTAGCTTTTTTTATCACGAAAAACTTTAAATCACTAACTCGATGTTTCATCTCTTGCCAGTGCGCGACAAGCGGTTTCTCAATCACACCCCTCTTGATGCAACTCGTGTGTTCAATGATCCGCACTCTCACGCTCCTAATTGTCTTCCCCACATATATCTTGTTGCAGGGGCACTGTATAACATACACTACATGGGATGATTCACAATTTTAAAAATCTTCTATCCTGAATATTTGTTGCGTAGTGGGATGTATAAACTTATCTCGTACTGGCATCACGTGCGTGCACACAGAACATCGTCCGCATTGATATTGACCTTTGTACTTAGAAAGAAATTTACGTTCAGTTAGTGCTGACGGCACCAACATATTTTTTAAATTGACGTTACGTTTGTGTGCTACTGTAATTGTAGTCTCTTCAAATCCTGGTAGTGTCTGAATGAGATACCATTCTTTCTTCAAAATTCTTGTAACCTGTTTTGAATAGACCGAATATAGCAAAGGACAGACCAATCCCACATCTTTCTTCTCTCGATGCTGTTGAAGCAGTATGTCACGAGGTGTATTTTTAGCTCTGCAATATGCTTGCTCAATGTATTGTGCAGGATATTTTCTCGCTGTAAACCTGTCTTTCATTGACCCAGCATGTACTTCAAAATCTTGTAATGTAGTGCAGGTTCTCCTAGCTCTAAAGAATTGCCCTACTGGCAAATTCCTTTTTAAAGCTGGGTTGTGGAAACTATCAAAATGCAGCAGATAGTTGTGGTCTGTTGGTTTTCTATACATTGTGGTAGTAAGTTGTTTATCTTCCTTCCTGATGACTAAATCTAAATAGGGTATTTGTTGTGCGTCATATGTAATTTGAAATTTCAGGTTCACATCTAGACTGTTAATCCACAGGTTAAAATCCCCTAACCTGTCAACGTCTCCATCCCAAAGGATCAAGATGTCATCTATATAGCGTATCCAAAGTTTGATGTTGTCTTTGTATATATGCTCCTTCAAAAATGTTTCTTCAAATTTAAACATATATAAGTTGGCGACATCTGGTGCCATTGATGACCCCATGGCTACCCCTTTTATCTGCTTATAAAAAATATCTCTGAAACAGAAGTAGTTCTCACATAGGGCAAATTCTGCTATAGCCATGAGGAACGCTGTAGGGATACGCTTGGAATCAGTCCTTCTCTTGAGATCTTGTCTAGATTTCAGGAGCCCAGTGTTAACATCATACTAGTCACGTTAGACGTAGAGTCATTATACACTAATATTCCACAGGCAGAAAGTCTAATAATTATGGAAGAATATTTGGTGAGAAGGACTGATTCCAAGCGTATCCCTACAGCGTTCCTCATGGCTATAGCAGAATTTGCCCTATGTGAGAACTACTTCTGTTTCAGAGATATTTTTTATAAGCACAATGTATAGAAAACCAACAGACCACAACCATCTGCTGCATTTTGATAGTTTCCACAACCCAGCTTTAAAAAGGAATTTGCCAGTAGGGCAATGCTTTAGAGCTAGGAGAACCTGCACTACATTACAAGATTTTGAAGTACATGCTGGGTCAATGAAAGACAGGTTTACAGCGAGAAAATATCCTGCACAATACATTGAGCAAGCATATTGCAGAGCTAAAAATACGCCTCGTGACATACTGCTTCAACAGCATCGAGAGAAGAAAGATGTGGGATTGGTCTGTCCTTTGTTATATTCGGTCTATTCAAAACAGGTTACAAGAATTTTGAAGAAAGAATGGTATCTCATTCAGACGCTACCAGGATTTGAAGAGACTACAATTACAGTAGCACACAAACGTAACGTCAATTTAAAAAATATGTTGGTGCCGTCAGCACTAACTGAACGTAAATTTCTTTCTAAGTACAAAGGTCAATATCAATGCGGACGATGTTCTGTGTGCACGCATGTGATGCCAGTACGAGATAAGTTTATACATCCCACTACGCAACAAATATTCAGGATAGAAGATTTTTAAAATTGTGAATCATCTCATGTAGTGTATGTTATACAGTGCCCCTGCAACAAGATATATGTGGGGAAGACAATTAGGAGCGTGAGAGTGCGGATCATTGAACACACGAGTTGCATCAAGAGGGGTGTGATTGAGAAACCGCTTGTCGCGCACTGGCAAGAGATGAAACATCGAGTTAGTGATTTAAAGTTTTTCGTGATAAAAAAAGCTAAACTCATTTGGAGGGGGGGTGATGCCGATAAGATGCTACAGCGGTTAGAACAGAGATATATTTTTCAGTTAGGGTCCCTGGCCCCACATGGTTTGAATATGGAAACAGACCTGTCAGTATTTTTGTAGGTCATTGAGTCCTTTATATGATATTTTCACAGCAATGAGCTTTATAAGTTATTGAAGAGACGGCAGTTTTCATTATATGAGCCAACTTTAATACTAATTAGTATACAATGTTCTATACTAAAACAGGTGATTTTTAGGGTTGTTAATTATTTATTTAGTTTATTTATTTATTTATTCTTTTATCCGTTTTTATTAATTCCTCTCCATGACACTTTCACAGAGATTAGTTTAGATGTATTACAGGTCAATAAGATGTTACGGTTGCATCATGATAGATCTCGCCAAGTGTAGGTTTACTTATTAATTTTTATGTTATAATTTTATATGAGGTGACATCTAAGGATCAAGCATACAATTTGATTGCACAATGGACATGACCATTACATGGAGTGTATGCAGGTTTACGATAACATAAGAGGTCAGTGTTTTAACCCGTTTAAATGCCTGAATCTCTGCTTAGCAACTAATGACGTATATGATGATGTAGCAAGTTACGTCATTTTTCCCACGGCTAACAAAAGCGCAAGGGCAGGCGTTTTTGATGCAAAATCCTTTTTACGCAGTAGACGGCAGTTCTCCTTCAAACACAATCTTTCAGATATTGTGACATAAAAGGCTTTAACTGACTTTAATGTAATGGGATTCACAGTTGAGAATTTTTTGTGCCGAGGCTGGTTTTTAAATAACAGTATAAGATCAGTTTATGGCATAGTGTGTGATTGCTCAAAGAGAACAACGAAACGGTATTAAGTGAGTAGGTCCCCATTAGGATATTTTAGCGCGCGCATAAGCGTATAACATGTTGTCCAGGAGCAAGAGTCCTTTGCATTCACATGAAAATTGCTTGAAAAGGTCCAATTTAAGTTAAGACGTACTTTCCGTTGTCTATAGTAATGAATGATCGGTTGGATATATGAGGTTTATAACAATTTGAGGTCTGAGAAGACACGTTTTTTGAGTCACTGATATGATCGGGGTCTTCGGAATAGCCTGATCAAGAACTTGAGTCCTTCGAAATGCAATGTCTTGTGTGTCCAAGACTCATTGTTATGTACGACACTACAATAAGAACTCTAAAGTAAGAAGGCTTTTAATTTCATAATACTACAGCGTGCTCCTTTACCGTGATTAGAAGCAGGAAGGTTTTTATTTAAATCATGTCATAACGCGATTAAAAATAAGAAGGCTTCTATCAAAATTGTGCCGCTGAATGCTAATATAATGTGGTTTAAGTTTATAATTTTTAATACATAGTCTCGTTAATTAGAGTGTCCAGAATAATAGTTCATTGGGAGATTAATAAGTCGGTGCCGGACAACATAGAAACGACGTCGCCTGCTGTTAAATTGTTTTCCACATAGCATGGGGTAACTCACACAAAGTAGACACAAAAGCGATTACCCTTGATAAGTGGTAGTGGTTCCAGTATCAGCTTTTAGACATAAGGGGATTCATTCTACATTAAATATTAAATGTTATATATAGAATATGTTTCACTAATAGATTTAACGTTTCATATCTCTTATAGAGAGAAAGCAGTTACTCATCTTTGAGAGTGAATCAATTCTCAGCCGTGCACATTAGAACGTAGATACGGGTATGGTATCCTTCGGTCACACTTTTTAAATATATAATTTATTATTAAAAAATGCACATTTATGAGATTCTATAATGAGGTTTTTAGACAGAACTGTATTTATGATTTTATTACTTGTAAGATAGCTGGTTGCATTTGGTTTCATCACATATATGAAGCGAAGAGAACTATTTTTAGATAATTTAGGATTGTATTTACACATATTAGTAATTTTCGACTGGTTCCACATTTTTATCCTACATGGTCTTATAAATGTGATAGTCTTATCTCTTTTATATATTTATGATTTTACTATTGGGGTTTCAAAACGATGTATCATCAATTTACTTATAGCTTTATCATTAGTTGTTCTACTCACTCACTCCTTGCTCCTATTCATCATCATTTTTATAATCATTTTTATAATCATTGTTATATATATTTTTTATATGTATGTACGGTGGTTACACATAGCATGTCTTTATACATATGATTTTATATAGAAGTGCTATTACACATCCTTTTCATGTTTTGATATGGATATTTAATTTATTGTTTAGTTTTTATGGTCTTATTGGTTTTATATGTCTTTAACAATTTTTTATTATTAACAATATTCAAGTAATGTGTTTGAGTTTTATTTTAAATGTATTACAGTTTTTATGGTTATTTATTTGCAGCAAACCTGTAGCCCCTGATGAAGTGAAAATACGAAACACGGCCTGTGTCGGGCTCTCAGATTTCTTAAGTAACGAATAAAGTATCCTTGTTTTAACCACCACGTATTATAGACTGGGTGTGTTTCGCATAACGTGGTGAAGTGCTCCTTTGTTGGACCTCATTCAAAACCTTTGGGCAGACAAACTCAGTCGAGTACTGCTACCTCACGAGTGGTCACTCCACCTAGACCAGTGCAAAAGATATTTCATCTCTGGGGCACTCCAGACATAGACCTTTTTGCAAGTCCACTGAATGCTAAACTTCCCCGGTTCTGTTCCAGAATTCTGGCTCACAACTGTCAGGCAAGGGATGCCTTCCTCCTTCACTGGGGTGAAGACTTCCTTTATGCCTTCCCACCCATTCCCCTCATCCCCAAGACACTCTTCAAGCTTCAGAGAGACCGGGGTCGCATGATTCTCATAGCACCACGATGGCCACACCAAACATGGTATTCCTTGCTTCTGCATCTCTCTCAAGCGGCACCTCTGGAGTTAGGGCATGCTCCAGATCTCCTTTCCCAGGAGAACGGGACGCTATGGCACCCGAATCCCCAGTCCCTGCACCTCACGGCCTGGTTGTTGATGGCTTAGACCTCCAGGATTTCAACCTGTCCCAGCAGGTAAAAGATACCTTCAGGCTTCTAGGAAACTTTCCACAAGAAGATCTTATGCCTTCAAGTGGAAACGTTTTACTATATGGTGCTCCAAGAAGGGACTAAACCCCCTGGTCATACCCTTAGAATCGATACCAGAGTATCTCCTTCACTTATCGAATTCTGGGTTAAAGACCAATTCGGTAAGAGTCCATCTTAGTGCAATTGCAGCTTCTTATAAGCCTCTAAATGGACAACCAATTTCCTCTCATCCACTCCTATCAAGAATTATGAGAGGCCTTTTATTAACTAAACCTCCCATCAAGCCACCACCGGTAGCATGGGATCTAAATCTAGTTCTCGGGTAGCTCATGAAGCCGCCTTTTGAACCTTTAGCCACTACAGTCCTTGTTTTTGACTTGGAAGGTCATCTTCCTGATTGCAATCACCTCTGCCCGTCGCATTAGTGAATTGAAAGCTTTAGTGGCTGATCCTCCTTATACTAGATTTCATCATGATAAGGTTGTTCTTCGAACTCACCCACACTGTATGCCAAAGATGGTTTCGCCTTTTCATTTGAACCAATCAATTTATCTTCCTGTATTTTTTCCGAGGCCTCACGCCTCTAATGCAGAAAGAAACCTTCATACTTTGGATTGTAAAAGGGCCTTAGCCTTTTACATTCAAAGAACACAATAACATAGAAAGTCCTCACAACGTTTTGTAGCTTTTGACCCTAGTCATTTGGGACTTCCAGTCTCCAAAATAACTTTATCTAAATGGATTGCCCAATGCATATCCATCGATGACATTTGTCGAGCAGCTACCTGGGCTTCGGTACACACCTTCACAGCCCACTACTGCCTAGATAAAGCCTCCCGTCGGGATGCCTTCTTTGGCCAAGCTGTTCTTCAAAATCTCTTTCAAACCTAAACCAACTCCTACCCACCAACCCTGGTGGGATGCCAGAGATCCATGGGAGGAGGGATTCTCACCTTCGACAGTGGCACCTTCCTTGGGGATATCTCCCTGGCATCTTCAGCTAGGGAGTCCCCATATGTGAGGACTACATTCCTGCTTGTTCCTGGAGATAGCGTAGTTACTCACCTGTAACAGGTGATCTCCGGGAACAGCAGGAATTTAGTCCTCACAACCCACCCACCTCCCCTAGGAGTTGTCTCTCTCTCTCTCTTTGTCTCTTTCCTCTCTCCCTCTATCCTTTCACTCAGCTACAAACTTAACTGAAGAGGGACAGTTGGAAAGGCGGGAAGGCAGCACACATGTGCTGAGGGATGCTCCCAAAAGCATTCCTATTGGACACTGGGGAGCGTTCCCGCGTGGGCTCTGTCGGTGCCGACGATACCCATATGTGAGGACTAAATTCCTGCTGTTCCCGGAGATCACCTGTTAAAGGTGAGTAACTACGCTTTACTCGGGAACGGTTGTTGCTACATTACTCCGAGCCAGGAAAAGATCCACTTCCCTAGCTTATGTTCGTGTCTGGCGTATTTTGGAGGACTGGTGTTCGACATCAGGTTCACGCAGCGACTGCCTCCGTTCCTGTAGTATTGAGCTTCCCACAAGACGGTTTTGAAAAGGGTCTCACGGATAGTTCATTGCGAGTTCAGTTAGCGGCCCTAGCTTGCTATAGATGCAAGGTGCAAGAGGTGGCCCTGGTTGCGCACGGCGATGTTCTCTGTTTCCTTAGGGCGGTGTCTAGGCTTCGGCCTGCGTGCAGAATTGTGGTACCCCCATGGGACCTCAACATGGTGCTTGGGGCTTTGACTAAGAAACTCTTTGAACCTCTGTATCAGGCTTCGGTGAAGGATTTTACTCTGAAGACACTGTTTTTGGTGGCAATTTGTTCGGCTAGATGGGTTTTGGAATTTCAAGGGTTGTCATGTCGAGAGCCGTTTTTAGTATTTTCCAGAGAAAAAGTGGTGTTACGGCCGGTCCCGTCCTTTCTGCCCAAGATAGTTTCTCCATTTCATTTGAACCAGTCAGTGTCGTTACCGGTCTTGGGCTCGGTGGACGACAGCGGCTTGGACCGTAGTTTGAAACGTTTAGATATAAAGAGAACGTTGCGCCAATATCTAAAGGTTTTGGAGTCATTTCGCAAATCCGAACGGCTTTTCGTTCTGTTTGGAGGCCCCCCGTAAAGGGGAAGCGGCAGCCAAAGCGTCAATTTCCAGGTGGGTTCGGGAGGCTATTGCTTCGGCATATATTTTGAAAGGACGTCGAGTGCTGGAAGGGTTACGGGCTCACTCTACCAGAGCACAAGCGGCATTTTGGGTGGAGCATGGTTTGGTTCCGCCGGTAGAGATTTGTAAGGCGGCCACTTGGTCGTCATTGCACATTTTCAGCAAACGCTATCGGCTCGACGTTCTGGCACCTGGCGATGCCTGCTTCAGGTCAGTGGTGTTGCAATCCGGATTAAATGGTCCCTCTCAATGATTACTGCTCTGATACATCCCGGTGGTGGAGGACTAAACTGGAGGAGCGTTAAGGAAATAGAAATTACACTTACCTGGTAATTGTCGTTCCTTGAGTGATGACAGTTTAGTCCTCATTCCCATCTGGGGAGTATTCAGTTCAGGGTTTTCTTCTAGATGCGGAGGAGAATCAGTTTTGAAGAGTGAATGAGTTTCCTTCAGTTTCTGGATCACAGTGAGTATGGATATCAGTACTGTTCTATTTCCCTGTTCTGTCGTTCAGTGTGGGGTACAGGGAAAGTAAAGAATGAGGGGATGCAAGATTTCTTAACACAAAATGAAGTGTTACATAACATTCTCCCTGTTAGTTCAAGTGTTCAGAGTTACTGTTTACACTAGTTCGTTGATACATTTGTATTTCAGGTACAGCTATTTATTTGTTGCTCCTTTGAGTCTGCTTTGTCAATAGTTCACTGGGGCTGATGGGAGTTGCCATCAGGTTACATACAGTGATGTCACGAGTTTGACTTGTCCAGTCTCCAAGCTGCAGGAGGAGGTGCACAACCCAGTAGTGGAGGACTAAACTGTCGTCACCCAAGGAACGACAATTACCAGGTAAGTGTAATTTCTATTTTTATACAATACTGCACCTATGCTACAAATGGACTGAGGGCTGACTGGCCAACGGGAAATGAGTGGGACAGCTGGGGCAGACACAGAAGTAGTCTTTTTGGCTCCATCGGAGGATGTTGCCAGAGAATATGGATGCATTATCCTGTTGTCTAAGGAGAACCCCTGTTTCAGATAAGCAACTTAGCTTTCTAAAACTTAGGCATATGTTTACTAAACCGGGCTAAAGATTAACCTGGACTATCTGCAACTAGGTCCCATTGAATAACATGGGATCTAGTTGCAGATAGCCCCGGTTAACCGTTAGCCCTGTTTAGTAAACATACCCCTTAGAGTCCAATTCTCCCAACTTCCCTGCAATCTTTGTGTGAAGGTACACAACTGTGAAATTGTCCCATGTAACATCCACTCTGAGTTGACCATTCTTCAAATATCAATTAGAGACACCTTGTCAACTTTAGTAGGTGTCCCCTTGTGAACTTCTCAAAATAGATGGTAAGAACACCATAGGCATAGATGGTTCAATACAACTCAGGTTGAGTACTGGAGCTTAAATCTAACAGTGATCTCTCTAGTGCTTGAGGGGAGTGTGCAGAAGGTTAGTCATAGTAATTTAAGAAAGTTATTGGCAGATGAGGAGAAGACTTTTCACTAGAATTTAAAGACCTCTTCAACAGGAGAGATATGCTGCACAAAGTTATACGAGTTAAATTCAAATAACTAAATAATAAAAAACAAAATTTGTTGCCTAGCTCCAAGGATAACCACATGTTTATCCAGAGGCCCACTAGCCACAGGGGTGGACACTGCAAGAATTATGCCTTTTATTTTATTCTTGCCCTTGCAGATTACATCAGCAGCTAGCAGACACACCTAAAAGGTTTCCAGTTAGCTCCTAGTGCTCATAGGTTCTCCAAAGGGTATTTCCCTTTGAGTATGCCCCTGCAGCCATGTGCCACAGACCTGCAGATCTTTTAATTCTGGTTGGCGAACCTTAGATGATGTAACTCCCGGCATATCCAAGCAGTCCTGGAACTCCTCACGGCCAGGCTGTTCCCAACAGCAGCCAGATGACATGGCACAACTGCTCTCCTGGTGCTTGGGTCAATCGGCACATACTTTCTCCTAGCACACTGCAGTCCCATGGGCCATTTAACTCTACTTGATGTATCTCAGATGACATCATTCTGGCATGTCTAAGCATTTCCAGAGCTCCTCCCAGCCAAGCTGTTCCCAAACAGCATAATGACACAACTGCTCTCTCAGTGCTTAAGAAAGTCAGCATATGCTCTCTCCCACTGCGGTTCATTGAGCACTTTATATACGATTGTACAGGAAATAATAGTAATACAGTTTTGGTTCCAAATAGTTTAAATATCCAGATGTTTTCCCCAGTTATGGTAGGTAAATAAAATATATATCTGAAGTACCTGCTGATCCATAAGTATGCTCAAAGTCACTCAAAGAGGATGATAGGCAGGACTAGAACACACAAATCCATTTAAGTCCTGGTTCCTGGTTCTCTCCAACCATAGAACACACTCTCTCCTAACTGTGTTTTAAAAGCTGAGGTCTGGATGGTACTTGAGCTTAATTGTAAAGAACTGCATTTTTAGGAAAACATGATATATTGGATGTATAACAAACGAATAAACACTTCAGAGCTCTTTCTAAACAGTTTACAAAACTGGACCTCGGGTTGCAGTTAAGAAAAACAATTTTTTTTTCATAGTAGATATTTGAATTTATGCATATTCTATTTTTTGTTGCCCTTTTTATGTGCAGTGACAGGCCAAATGAGAGTTCTGGCAGTAGTTCTCCTGACAGGGCTTCTGCAGGATTAACACTGAAAGATCTTGAGGAGCCACAAACTGAATTTCAAAAGAAAAAAATCCTGAACAGTGGAGAAATGTCCTTTCCTCATTGTTCTCCTCGAAGATTACAAGATAAGGTGATTACTTTTAACTTATTCCTTTTCTGTATTACTCCTCTGTAATTTGACACATTTATACAAGGTGCCAGAGTGATCTCCAGGAACAAGCAGGAATGTAGTCTTCACATATAGATTCTGTAAAAGAACAATACTGTATAAATTAGCTTAACACTTTATAAATGAACCAGAAAAGAAAGTAAGTGCGGTAATCAAATTAGCAAATGGCATATAATTCTTCAAGTTGTTATATCATGAGCAAATTGTGAGGAATTGCAGGAGGACCTTACAAGACTGAAACTGGGCATTTAAATGGTAAATTAAATTTAATGTGGACAAGTGCAAAGTGATGCACATAGGTACAAGATGCTGGGTTTCATAAGAGTCACTACCCAGAAAATGGATATTGGCATCATTGTGGATGATATATTGAAATCCTTGACTCGGTATGCTGTGGTGGTCAACTAAGCAAACAGAATGCTAAGTGTTAGGAAAGGCATGTAAAATAGAACATCATAATACCTCTAATTCTCAAACCAGTAATTGGGTCACACTTAGCCAGTCAGGTTTTCGGGATAACCACAGTGAATATTCAGGAGAGAGATTTGTATGCACTGCCTCCATTGTATGCAAATCTATCATGCATATTTATTTTATTTAAAAGCATTTATATACTGCCTGGTGCGACACATTCTAGGTAGTGTACATCACGTAAAACACAGGCAACCGCCAAACCAACCTAAACAAATCCTATACCAACACCCCCTGAAAACCTGATTTGCTAGGTATGTCCTAAGAACAGGGTTGAGAACGCCTTTTCTGTCCTGATCCATGGTATGACTGCATTTCGGGCCATGTTTTCTAAAATGTGCTATGTTAGCACACGTTGAGGCCTGTTTTTTAGTGTGGCGGCAAAGCAAGACCTACACTAGCTGATGTGGCATGCTTGGCATGTCACAATGCAGTTAGCATAGGTTTGATTTTGCCCCCACACTAAGTCATTTGCCCTGATTAATGCAGCTGCACTTACTACCATCTCAGTGGGTGATAGTAAGTGCATCCATGTTAACTGCAATATTGCCAATTCATACACATCAAAGATGCATGCTCCAACTGCAAAGTGCACATTATACCCTTCAACCGCCCAGTTTTTGCCCTAACCCACACTAAGCAATTAGCACAGGATTTTTACTGTAGCTGCATTTTTAGTGCATGGTAACCCCCATGCTGATAGTGCAGTCTAGTAAATATGCCCCTTCCTTATCGTCCCTCCAATCCAGTCCCGCACCTCTGGGTACCTTTTCCAGCAGCTTGGAGACTGAGCATGTCATCTTTTGATGACCGCAATACTAATACCACAGGGATTGCCCACAAGCTCTTGTATGCTCAGTCTCCAAGCATCAGGAGGAGATGGATGAGTCAGGGTGCTGGATTCACTGAAGGAACAACTAAAGAAGTTTAGTTAGTGTTAGTTTTTGTTTTGGATAATTTATCCTTGCAGCTTTCTGTTTTTATTTCTTTATTCTTTGTAGTGAAAAGTATTATAAAAAAACAACAAAAAACCCAAAAGTAAAAGAGTGCGGAGAAGCCCCCCTCCCCACTCCCTCTGCAGTGGAGAATGTGTGTGGAGGGTACCTGAAGGACCGGGGATTTGGCGGCTCCCGAACCCTACTTCAGGTGAGGAGCCGCCGGGCGATTTGCAGCAGGACAGGTTGAGACAGATTTCCCCAGAGGTCCCCCTCTTCGTGCTGAAGCCATGACTGCCGGCTGAGCACAAGGGGAGGAGGAAAGCAGCACCAGCACTGGCACCGGAAAGCTTCCCAACGGCGAAGGTAACGGGCAAATTTTAAAGGTAGAAGGGATTTGCCAGGGGGGCGGCCAGGCAGGCATGATTTGCCTAAATAGCAGCCTGACCGTGTGGTAGACAGCTCAGAGTGGCGCAGGAAGAAAAGGGACAATTCTTCTTTCTCCTTTTTTCCTAGCGCTGCATGTTTTTTTGCGCTCCCCTCTCTCTCCCACAGCACTGGGGCTCCGACTTCGATTGAGCCTTAGGAGGGGCAGGATTTGTATGGTTATTGGGTTTTGTCCTAGCTCCAAAAAAAAAAAAGGGAAGAATATAGAGGTAGCTGGCACAGTTCCTTTGAGTGGGAGTTTGTGGTAGGGGGGTGTTTTTTGTTTTGTGTTTTTTGCCTTTCGGTGTCCAAGCAGGGTAAGGCTTTAACTTTCACCTCAGACGGGACAGGGGAATTGAGAAGTGCCTCTGCTTGCTTCAGTAATGCCGACCAGACCGCAGTACCTCGTTTGCAGAACCCAGCGCGGGGGCAGTCTCAGAGGCTGGCATTTGCAGGGGGTGTGTTCAAGAGGCCACCTCCATGGAACAGACCCTAGGGGTAACCCACTAGAGGGCGCTTTCTGCAGGAACAAGCAGGAAGTCAGTCCTCACATATGGGTGACATGGTGAAAGAACACCCAGCCGGGGTTGAGGACCCCCGGGCGAAAAATGGTGCGAAGGACGGTCGAAGTGGAACCTCGATGAAACAGAAAAAGAGGGAGCTGAGATCGGCACCGGAGTTGCCGCCTCGAGGTGGGAAGGGAACCGGTACACAAACCGGACAAATGGAAGGAGTTATAGGACTTTTTCCGGGAGAGTAGAGGACCACGTCCATTGGGCTCTGTGGGGAAAAAAGGAAACCGAACAAGATGGCACCCTGGTAGCACCCATGGTAGCACCCATGGTAGCATTCCCAAAGGCTTTCTTTGAAAGCTGGGGAAATGCTCCGTGCGGGCTCCGTCAGTGCCGACATCACCCATATTTGAGGACTGATTCCTACTGTCCCTGGAGAACACCTGTTATAGGTGAGTAATTGCGCTTTCCTTATCATCCCCCCAGTCCAGTCCTGCACCTCTGGGTAGTGTATCTCTTCCAGCAGCTTGGAGGCTGAGCATGTCATCTTTTTGATGACACTAGTTTACTTAAGCAGCTGGCACCGCCTACCAGCCCCAGTAGCTCAGTCTGCAAGCAGCTGGAGGAGGTAGTGAGCCAGGGTGCTGGACTCACTGAAGGGACAACTAAGGAGATAGATTTAGTTAGTTTCTTTTTTATTTCCCCTGTTAAGGTGCAGGTTCTTTGTTTCTAAAGGCAGAAAAAATGAAATCTAAAGGATCAGAATGAACCCAGGGGACAACAGGGCTGAGGGGAGGATATTCCTTCTCTCCCCCTCCTCCCAGGATTTCGGAGGGAAGTTCTGTGGGGGCCTTTCTCAATTCGAGACTACTGGTGGATCCCGAACCAGTTATTGGGTAAGGAGCTGCCGCAGGGGCAATAGTTGATTGACGGGAGTGAAAGCCTGCAGCCCCCGAGTCATCCCCCTCAGTGCCAAAGCCGGGAAGGAAGGCTGAGCGAGAGGGGTAGAAAAGCCACATGGCAAAGAGGCTCCAAGGTAAGAGCTGGGGGGGAGGGGGGGAGGACAGCAGGAACCTCTAGCAACCGCCGGAACACAAGGAGACAGAGTGACCTGCAGCTGCGTGTTTGGGAGCCTGCAGCGGCGCAGTAAACTCCCCCTGCTGTGTTCAGGTACGATTTCTTCTTCAGGCCCGTGTGCGTTTTAACCTCCTGCTGTGTTTTGGGTGCCTGAGAGAGGCAGTCACTGGAGAATAAAGCAGGACAGAGCAGCTTCCTCCTAGAGGGTCATTTGCAGTTTCCTTTCAATTTCAGTTTCAGTTAATTAGATTTTGTAAAGTGGTTTTATTTTATTTTAGTTCAGGTACTCTAGTGCTCCGTGCCTGAGCCTGTGGTGGTGCACTGTGCTGGGAATCCTTTTACCTACCTGGGTACAGATTGAGGGCGTTCTGGGGAGTGCCCGCAGCCCTTCCCACTATGCCAGCCAGACCGCAGTGCCTGGTATGGGATGGTATCAAGGGGGGTGAACCCCACTTCATGCTACATCATTACATTTTGAGCTGTATAACACAAGGAAAGCTTATTCAGTGCACGATGACTTGATGCAGACCTGTGGAAAAAGCCCAACTTATTTTGTTGCTGGGCAGATTTCAGAGAGCTGTTGTGCCTGGTCAGGTGATATAAGTGACATTGTGAGTTTCTTTTGAGAAAAGATCAGGCAAAACGTTAGAGACAAAAATAAGTGAAAGATGAGCAGAAAAAGTGCTGCATAGAGGTTTGTAGCAGCTACAGTTTTGTTCTCTGAAAAACAGGAAGTACCTGCATATAAGAAATGTATATAACTAGAAAGATAGACACAGTTAGTGGAAAGAAGACAAATGAAATCCTTCCATCTGTCTATGTTCAGTGAGTAACCTGACATGATCATCCCTTGTCTCTTAGCCCAGATTTTATTTTATTTATTTATTTGCTTTTATATACCGCCCTTTCCAGAGATGAAGGGAGGTTTACATTGAATATAACACAATTACAACATAGAACTCATTTTTAATGTCTTAAGAGCTGTAGAGCAAAAGAGCTAAATAACATATTAAAGTAACTTTGGAATATACTAGCTATTCCATTTTCAAAGGGTGATATTGCATGTAAGGGGAGCTGTACTCCTTATAAAAATATAAACATACTTGGAGAAAGTGTCAGAGTCTGATTGGATCAGTGCATGGTCCATGTCATATCTTTGAGGTACAGCACGGCAGCGCAATCTAAAAATCCTCAAGATATGCGGGACCCAACAGGGAGCAGTCTCGGAGGCAGGCTTCTGCCTAGACTGCACACAAGAGGCTAAGTCATGAGAGCAGGGCCTGCAGGATGAGATGAGGCAGGAGAGTTCTCCCAGTTGCAAGAGACAATGGGGGTGGGGGGTGCCATGTTACCTTCAACGGATCCGGCCCCCGGTCCCTGCACGAAGCCCGGACCATCCACCCCTCAAGCCCAGGGAGCAATAGGGCTCCTGGGGGAGTTCTCACCGGAGTTTGTCTTACTTTTGCATAAGGCGTTTCCTTATCGTGTCTCCGGGCCAGTCCAGATGAATGGGTAGTCAATCTCCCTCCTCTAGCAGCTGAGGACTATATACAAAGTCTTGTTGCCAGGATACCAAGCCCCACCTCTCTGAGGCAGCAATTCAGTCTTATCGTCCTCAGCAGCTGGGCTAGACGTGTGGAGATTGGCTCCCCATCGATCTGTGGGGGGTTTTCCCTTCTTGTCTTTTTAAGAGCCTTTCCTTATATATTGGCTTTGTGTTCTTTTCATGGAAGAGAGGCCCAGAGGAAGTTAGTGTCACCCTGGCAGGGTGTTTCACACTACGGGGCTTATAAGTCTGCAATCGTAGCGATTCTGGGACTCAGCAGCACTGTTAGAGCATGCGGCAGGGCCTGCCTCCTCTGCTCTCTTAAGGCCGATAGTGGGACCAGACCTGGGGGCCTCAGCGGCTGGTTCCTTGCTTGTCTCGCGGCTCCTTCTCCCAGCTGACAGCGTGATTCAGGGCTCCGGGAACCGTGCAGGTAAAATTGCTTTTATTTCGGCAGCGGGTTCTTTTTGTGTTTTCTTCACCGCGGCGATTTTCGGGGCTTGTGTTTTGGCGCGAAGGGGGTTTTGGAGCCGCGTTTGTGTGCAGAGAGTGTGTGCGGCCATGCAGGGACGCCTCCGGTGCTAACGGAGACCGCGTCTCTTCACTTCCCTCGTCAGCGAAATGCGCGGGAACGGCGGCCATTTTAGATGCTGCATCCGTCTCGGCAGTCCCTGTGCCTAAGCCAGCAAAGCGCAGAGCAAAAACTAAACATGCTAAAGAACAGCCGGTTACTCCGGAGAGCTCAGCTCTGCCTCCACCTTCTGACTCTCTTTTGTCCCGGAGTTTATTATTGCCTTCCATAAGGCTTATTTACTGCAGAGGGAGCAGGTTTCTGTGCCGGGGAGGGCAGACTTTCCCATGGCACCCCAGACTAGGGAGCCTTGTGGGTCAGAGCTGGCAGAGGGGATTTCTGAGTTGCCTAGTGGGCAGACTAAGTTTGAGGCTAAGTTGGATTCGCGATCATTCACAGACCTCTTGGGGGCCGGAGGAAGGAGAGCTTGGACCAGACCCAGGGCCGATTCCTGGCCTGAGGAACTGGAAGACGGAGAATTAGGGCCAGGGGATGACCCTAACGTGTTTAGGGTTTTTAGACGGGACGAGTTGTCCGCCCTAATCACTCAGTCGCTCACGGCTCTCAGTCTGATCCCTCCGGCGTCCCAGCAGGAGCCTTTGGAAGACCCCTTATTGCAGGGGGTTCGAGCGGAGCAGAAATGTTTTCCCTTCCACAGAGTGATTAAGCAGATGGTGGAATCTGAATGGGAATTCCCGGAGGCTTCCTTGCGGGGAGCTCGAATGATGGCTAAGTTATACCCGGTGCCTACCGAGGAGAGGGATCTCCTGCGGTTGCCAAAGGTGGATGCTCTGGTGTCTGCGGTCACCAAGAAAACCACCATTCCGGTAGAGGGGGCTGCGGCCCTAAAGGATATGCAGGACCGTAGACTTGAAGCACTTTTGAAGCAAGTTTTTGAAGCCAGCGCCTTGGCGCTGCAGGCTTCCGTTTGTGGTGCTTACGTCTCTAGGGCTTCCATTAGATGGAGTCAGCAGACGGCGACGCCCCGAGGGAGATTCTTCTCCTCCCATTCAGGGGGCTCAATTGGAGTCCGCGCGGCGTATCTGGCGGATGCCTTTTATGATTTGATACGTATTTCCGCGAAAGCTATGGCATCGGCGGTGGCAGCCCGTCGGTTTCTTTGGTTGCGTAGTTGGGCAGCCGATGCGTCTTCAAAGCCCGCCTCAGTAAGTTACCTTTTAAGGGTAAATTGCTCTTTGGAGAGGCATTGGAGAAGATTGTTAAAGATTTAGGGGACTCTAAGGGAGGTCGCCTTCCTGAAGACCGTCCTCGGGCACCTAAGCAGGCTCCCTTTTCGCGGGGTCAAGGCCGTGACTTTCGCCGATTTCGGGGAGCTCGTTTTGCTCCTTATCAGCGGGGGCGTTTTCAAGCTCGGGGGCCGTCCTTTCGAGGCGCTCGGGGGTCCGGAAGAGGTTACTTCGGATCCTCCTCCCCTGGGGGTCTTAAAAAGCCACAATGATGCGAGGCAGGTCCAGGTAGAGATTCCCATCGGGGGGCGTTTGCAGGAGTTTCTCTCTGCTTGGACCGCCATTACCACAGACAGGTGGGTGCTTCAGATTATCCGCGAAGGCTATTCCCTCGAGTTCGATTGTCCGCTGGCGGACGCCTTCGTCTTCTCTCCCTGCGGTCCGCTTCTCAAACGGCGAGCAGTGCAGGACACGTTGCTTCGCTTGCTGCGGCTCCGAGCCGTGGTACCCGTGCCGCCAGACCAGTGCGGCTTCGGTCGGTACTCGATTTATTTTGTGGTTCCCAAACCGGGAGATGCCTTTCGTCCCATTTTGGATCTGAAGCATGTCAATCGCTGTCTGCGGGTCTCACACTTCCGGATGGAAACTTACGTTCAGTGATTCGCTCGGTGTGCCCGGGGGAATTTCTCACTTCTATCGATTTGACCGAAGCTTATCTTCACATTCCCATAAAGGAGGAGCATCAACGTTTCCTTCGATTTGCTGCCTATGGGGCATTTCCAGTTTCGAGCTTTGCCTTTCGGGCTAGCGACAGCGCCCCGCACCTTCACAAAGGTGATGGTGGTAGTAGCGGCGGCACTGCGCAGAGACGGGATCCAGGTTCATCCTTATTTGGACGACTGGTTGATTCAAGCACCTTCAAGGGCGAGTCGCTGTCGGCGACTGCTCGGGTGGTGTCCTCGTTACAGAGTCTCGGATGGGTGATCAATCAGTCCAAAAGTCATCTGCAGCCGGTTCAGCGGCTTCAGTATCTGGGTGCGTTGTTTGCCACCGACAGGGGACTCGTCCTCTTGCCACTGGAGCGGGTACGGAAGCTTCTCACGCATGTGGCAGCCTTTTTGCGTCTTCGGGCTCCGACCGCTTGGAAGTACTTGCAGTTGCTAGGCCTGATGGCGGCGGCCTTGGATTTGGTTCCCTGGGCTCGAGCGCACATGCGGCCTCTTCAGCGGGCTCTACTCTCTCGGTGGTCTCCGCAACGGCATCCACTCTCCAGGCGCTTGAGTTGTCCCGACTCCGTCAGACTCAGTTTGCAGTGGTGGTCGGTTTCCGGACCATCTTCTGGCGGGCGTTCCACTGGACACTCCGCAATGGGTCTTAGTCACTACCGATGCCAGTCTGACGGGGTGGGGGGCGCATTGTTTGGCACGAATTGCGCAGGGGGTTTGGTCGCCAGCGGAGACGAGTTGGTCGATAAATCGACTAGAACTTCGCACGGTCTATCTGGCGCTGTTGGCCTTTGCCGAGCTTCTCGAGGGCAAGCCGGTTCGGATTTTCTCCGACAATCTGGTGACGGTCTCTTACATCAATCGCCAGGGCGGCACGGGCAGTTTGCCTCTCCTAGAAGAGAGTCAGCGTCTGTTCCAATGGGCGGAATTGCACCTCACGGCGCTGTCAGCCTCCCATGTGGCAGGAAAGAGCAACATCCAGGCCGATTATCTAAGTCGTCATCTGCTGGATCCGGGAGAGTGGGAGCTCCATGCGGAGGTCTTTCACGAGATCACCTTGCGTTGGGGGTTCCCGGTGATCGATTTGATGGCCACGCTGCACAATGCCAAGGCCGGGCGGTTTTACAGCAGGCGTCGGGAGCACATGTCGGAAGGCCTCGACGGTCTAGTTCAGCCCTGGCCGTCGGACCAGCTTCTGTATGTGTTTCCCCCTTGGCCGTTGGTCGGTCCAGTAGTGCAGAGGGTAGCCTCTCACGACGGCCTGGTGATTCTGATTGCTCCAGACTGGCCAAGACGGCCGTGGTACGCGGATCTGATGTGACTGTGGGTAGCTCCGCCCTGGCGTCTGCCCACGCGACCGGACTTGCTGCACCAGGGGCCCGTGCCGATGCCTCAGGCGGATCAGTTTTCGCTTACGGCATGGCTCTTGAGCGGGATAAGTTGCGCCGCAAGGGTTACTCGACCGCAGTGATCTCTACTTTGTTACAGTCGCGTAGGCGATCTACTTCCTTGGCTTATATCCGCGTGTGGCGTGTCTTCGAAGCCTGGTGTGCCGATCGCTCGCTGCGGGCTCGTGGGTCTACTATTCCGGATATTCTGGCCTTTCTGCAGAACGGTCTTGAGAAGGGTCTTGCTCTCAACACCTTAAAAGTACAGTTGTCGGCGCTAGCGGTGTTTCGAGGTCCGATTCGCGGTTCGCGTCTTTCTGTCCATCCTGATGTTCTTCGCTTTCTTAGGGCAGCTCGACATATCCGTCCTCCGCTTCGACCGGTGGTTCCCCCTTGGGACTTGAATCTCGTTCTTGAAGCTCTCACGGGGCCTCCGTTTGAGCCGCATTCTGCCAGTTCCCTCCGGAGTTTTCCTGGAAGACTACCTTTTGGTAGCCCTCTGTTCGGCTCGTCGCATCTCTGATTTACAAGCGCTTTCGTGTCGCCCGCCTTTCCTGCAGTTCTCAGAAGAGAAAGTGGTTCTGCGTCCGGTTCCGTCCTTTTTGCCAAAGGTGGTGTCGGCTTTCCATGTCAATCAGTCCGTGATTCTTCCCACCTTTGTAGCGGTGGGGGCCGAGGCTCCCTTGGATCGGTCTCTGAAGAGCTTGGATATGGGGCGGGTACTCCGTCGGTATCTTAGGTTGACCGCCTCGTTTCGGCAGACTGATCGTTTGTTCGTGCTCTATGGGGGTCCGTCGAAGGGAAAGGCGGCCTCAAAAGCTTCCATAGCGCGTTGGGTGAAGCAGGCCATTAGAGTGGCGTATGAATCCAAGCGTAAGTCGGTACCGGGCGGGCTTCGAGCTCATTCTACCCGGGGTCAGGCGACGTCGTGGGCGGAATCAGCGCTGGTGCCTCCTGTGGACATTTGTCGGGCGGCGGCGTGGTCTTCTCTGCATGCCTTTTCTCGTCATTACCGTCTGGATGTGCTCGCGCGGCGAGATGCTTCTGTGGGGGCTTCGGCTATCATCGCGGGGCTCACAGGTCCCTCCCAGGGTTAGTTACTGCTTTGGTACTACCCATTCATCTGGACTGGCCCGGAGACACGATAAGGAAGTAGAAATTAGACCTTACCTGCTAATTGTCTTTCCTTGAGTTGTCTCCGGGCCAGTCCAGAGCCCACCCTAAGAGTTTTTGGCGGTGTCTCAGGATAGTCGATTTCGAGAGTATCGGGTGGTCGATAAGGGTATTCTATGGGTACCTTCTGGTGTTTAGAAGAAAAAAAAAAAGAAAAAACAACCAACATATAAACCTTCCACGTAGTCCAGGCTTCTTCTTCGGGCCAGGGCGTGGTTTATAGTCCTCTGGTGCCTCTTCTTCCAGGGTTTTCGTATATTATTCGTCTTCTTCTTTTTGGTTTCTACTGGCTTGTTACGTAAAGACTGAATTGCTGCCTCAGAGAGGTGGGGCTTGGTATCCTGGCAACAAGACTTTGTATATAGTCCTCAGCTGCTAGAGGAGGGAGATTGACTACCCATTCATCTGGACTGGCCCGGAGACAACTCAAGGAAAGACAATTAGCAGGTAAGGTCTAATTTCTACTTTGCCTACGTCAACAGTGCTTGGCAAGTGGCTCCTCAGCCCCGGAACACAGGGCTAAGGGGGTGTCAAACACAAAAAAGCATGAGTAAGGAGCAGTGGCGTCTAAGTGGGCTAAAGGCTTAGAGGAGAGGCAGCAATCGCTGTTGTCGGAGGGGCTGGATGGGGAAGACCTTGACACAGAGCTAGATCTGCAGGAGGAGTTGGAAGAAGGAGAGAGCCCAGAACAGGAGGATCAGGCCCAGATTGTTCTGGTTTTCCACCGGGAGGAGCTACCGGCACTCATCTTTATGCTTATGTTTATGCAATTTCTTGATATACTGCCCAGGCCAAAGGGCATCAGAGCGGTTTACAATCACTACAAACAGGTACTGATATAATTCCTCGTCCCCAAAGAGCTCACATTCTATGTGTACCTTGGAGTCCCTCAAGGCCCTGAATATGCCTGCTAACCTCCTGGCAGATGATGAGGCGCTGTAGGATGTGCTGTTCCAGGCGGTATGGAAATTGCAGAAAGTCTTCCCAGTACATGGAGTAGTAGGACAGATGATCCAGGATGAGTGGGATCTGCCAGAAGCTGGCCTTAAAGGGGTGCAATCAATGATGCGCCTATAGCCGCTGCCGGAGCGAGCTGCTTTGTTCGCCCAAAGTGGACGCAGCGGTGTTGGCAGCAGTAGAAGAGACCTTGACTTGTCTCCTGCAGCTGAGAGCCGTGGAACTGGTTCCACGAGACCAGTACGTCTGTGATCGATGCTTCATGTATTTCGTGGTGCCCAAAAGGAAGGTTCCTTTTGCCCAATTCTCGACTTCGAGGGTATGAACTGCTGTCTTCAGGTATCCCATTTTTACATGGAAATGCTGCAATCAGTAATAGTGGCGGTAGGAAGTGGAGAGTTCTTGGCGACTCACACCCCCATGAGATTGAATCTGTACATTCCCATCCATCCAGAACATCAGCGGTTTCTCAGCTTAGTAGTGCCAAGGGGCCATTTCCAGTTTCAAGCATTGTCCTTCAGTCTGGCGACCACCCCCCTGTACCTTCACCAAGGTCATGGTAGTTGTGGTGGCAGCTCTCTGCAAGGAAGCGGTTCTCGTTCACATGTACCTAGACGATTGGCTGATCCAGGCGAAGTCCAGGGATGATAGCGAAAGTGCAACAGCGCGGGTGGGAGAGTTCCTTCAAAGTCTCAGTTGGGGGGGTCAACCTGGCCAAGAGTCAGTTACTGCCAGCCCAGGAGCTACAGTATTTGAGAGCGTGCTTTGATACCCACATGGGCAGGGTTTTCCTGCCGGATAGCTGGGTGCAGGAGCTATGACAGTGGATACGGCAGTTCCTGAAGATGGTAAGACCATCGGCGTGGCGTTATCTGTAGGTTCTGGGGACCATGGGCAAGGGCTCTGCTCTGTCGATGGTCCCATCAGAGTCAACCACTGTCCCAAGTACTCCCCTGTCTGCGGAGTGTCAGGAGAGCCCTCAGTTGGTGGCTGCATGGGTGTGGGTTCCGCTGATGACCGATGCCAGCCTGTCAGGTTGGGGAGCCCATTGCGAAGGGCGCTTTGTTCAGGGACAGGAGTCTGCAGGAGGCCCTGTGGTCAATCAACAGGCTTGAGATGTGAGTGGTGGCCTTGGAGCTAGAAAGTTTTGAGCCATGGTTGCAGGGGAAGGTGGTCTCGGACAATGTGACCACAGTGGCTTACAACAACCAGCAAGGAGGCATGGGCAGTGCAGTCCTGGAGAAGGAGGCTAAAAGGCTAGGCCCCAAATGTAAGTTGGATGTAATTAATGAAGTAGATGAGAGCACTGCTGATAAACAAATCTATACACCTATGATTTATCCTGGATATGCAGATTTGGACATGTCAGACTCAGATTCAGATATAGGAACAGACAGCAGATCAGGCTCAATAATCTCGATTGGAATAAAACCAAAGTCAGCTACACATGAAACCATACATGACACAAAGTTATAGTAATCTAGCTCAGTATAGGCCTAATAGAAATACAGGTCTAAATTGCATTTGAATCTATTCCTTTAAATCATAGTTCTGCTTTTTAGCTAGACATAAGTTGGGAAATTAGAAGCATTTTTGCGCTTATGCAAACAGTCTGTGTACCAAACAGATATTAGGTCAGATTGAAGTTCCTTAATTAAATAGAACAAAGGGTGAAGCTGATCATTCTGCAAGAGGATAGGCTAAGCTGTTTCTGGGGCAGGATGCCCTGCTCTTATGAAATTGACTCTAGTCCATTTAGTAAATATAACCGAAATCAGCAAAATATAATGAGTAACTAATTAGCTTTTAGCAGCACAGCGACACCTGCTGGATCTAATGAATGTAATTTTTATATAGAACTTCTGCTTTTTGGTATAAATAATATTGTCTATGTTGGCAAAATTGATGTACACGTGGAATTTGGAAAGTACCAGATGTTAATTAAAGATTAACTGAATCAGCTGATATCACCTAATAAAAAGCTAAGCTCTTCGGAACCATCTTTGAAGAGGCATGTTGGAATAGTCGAATTAGACTCGGTGTGTCTCTTCCCTATGGAGCTCAATAGCAATTGATTGATTAATTAACTGTGTCGTGTTTTTTCTTTCCTGTTGAGAAGCACTGGAAGATAAGAGCCCAGGTATTTTGTGTGTGGGATCGTATTTGAGTCAACAGGCGGCACACGTAGTGGGAGTTGACAATGTGACAGCAGACTACCTCTGCCAAGTGCGCATGGACCTTGGAGAGTGGCAGCTCAATCAGGAGGTGTTCGTGCAGGTGGTCCGCTGATGTGGCACACCGGTCATGGATTTAATGGCAATGTTCAAGTCTGTTTTTTCAATAGAAGAAGAGAGGGTGTCCGAGGGCCTGGATGCTCTAATTCAGCAGTGGCTCGAAGAGGGTCTTCTCTGTTTTCTCCCCATGGGCGCTCATAGGCCGGTTAGTGCAACTGATAGAGACGCACCGGGGATTTGTAATTCTGGTGGCACCAGACTGGCCGAGGTGCCCGTTGTATGCTGACCTGATTCGGATACTGGCCGATTGACTGTGGTGGCTTCCAGTTCATAAGGACCTCTTGATGCAGGGGCCATTTCACATTCCCCAGGTGGATCAATTCTCGCTTTTGGCATGGCTCTTGAAAGGGCGAGGTTGAATAAGAAAGGATAATCAGACTCTGGGATAGTGACCTTGCTACAGGCCCAGAGGAGGTCTACGAACCTGGTGTGCATCTGCGTAGGGCGCATCTTTGAATCATGGTGCAGAGAAAGGCAGGCACGCCCTTCCACTGCCTCCATCCGGGACATCTTGGCGTTCTTGCAATCCGGTTTTGATAAGGGTCTAGCCGGCAGTTCCTTGAGGATGCAACTGGCGGTGATTTCTGGTTATTGTGGGAAAGTCCACGGGGTGTCGTTTGGTGCTGAGCTTTCTATGTGTGGTGACCCACCTCCGTCTGCCAAAGAAGGCAGTGGTACCACCTTGGAATCTCAATCTGGTGCTGTCTGGGGAACCCTTTGAGCCATCAACCAGAAGCGGGACTAAGAGGGATCAGGACTATGAACAGGCTCTATCCCTTGGTGGATAAGGACAAAGAGAAGTTCCACTCTCCTCGGATTGATGCAGCAGTGTCAGCGGTTACAAAGAAGACCACTATCCCAGTGGAAGGTAGCGCGGCCTTAAAGAATTCTCAGGATAGGAAAGTAGATGGTTTGTTGAAGCAATCATTTGAAGCTGACGCTGTATCCTTGCAGGCTTCCATTTGTGGAGCTTGGGTGGCGAGAGCATGTCTCAGGTGGTCTCAACACTTACGACAGTCTGCTCTCCTAGAGCAGGAAAGTGTAAAGGAACTGGAGCGTCTGGAGTCGGGGTTGGCATATCTGGTGGATGTGCACTACGACTTGATCAGGGCATTAGCAAATAGTATGGCTTTGTTCATTGCTGCCCGGAGATCTCTGTGGTTGAGGAATTGGGCGGCCGACAGTTCCTCTAAGTCGCGTCTCAGTAACTTCCGTTTAAAGGAAAATTGTTGTTTGGTGAAGACCTTGACAAACTGGTGAAGGATTTAGGGGAGTCCAAGGGTGGAAGGCTCCCGGAGGATAAACCTAAGCAAGAGAGAAGTCCTTGTCGGCCTTTCGGGGTCAGTTTAGAGGTTTCAGGAGATTTCGTACTTCTCGTTTGGGTGGTTTCCAAAGGGGAAGATTTGCTTCGAGGGCCCAGGGGTTTCGTGGAGCGAGTAGAGGCTACGCAACGGCTCCCACAGGGGCCACTCGAAAGCCGCAATGAAAGGAGGTGGGTCCCGGCAGGAAGCCAACCGATAGGGGGTGGCTTCGGGGATTTCTTCCTGCCTGGACCCAAATAACGTCCGACCAGTGGGTGTTGGAGATAATTCGCGAGGGTTATGTGCTAGAATTGGCAAAACCGGTTCGGGACTCATTTGTCATATCTCCCTGCAGGGGTCAACAAAAGACCCTTGCAATGCGTCATACTCTAGATCGGCTTTTACAGTTGGGAGACGTCGTGCTGGTCCCGAGGGCCGATTACAGTGTGGGGCTCTACTCCATTTATTTCGTGGTACCAAAGAAGGATGGATCTTTCCTCCCTATACTGGATCTAAAAGGGGTGAATTGTTGCCTTCGGGTTCCGCATTTCAGAATGGAAACGTTGCACTCAGTAATAGTGGCAGTACGCCAGGGAGAGTATTTGACTTCCCATCTCACGGAAGCGTATCTACACATCCCAATCAGAGCATCTCATCAAAGGTTCCTGTGGTTTGCTCTTCCTTGGGGACATTATCAGTTCCAGCCATTGCCCTTCGGTCTAGCGACAGCCCTGCAGATCTTCACCAAGATCGTGGTGGTGGTGGCGGCGACGTTGCAAAAGGAAGGAGTTTTGGTTCATCCTTATCTCGACGATTGATTGATTCGGGCGAAGTCCAAAGCCGAGAGCGTTCAAGTTACAGACAAGGTGGTGAAGTTTCTGCAGAGTCTCGGATGGGTGGTCAATCCGGCCAAGAACCGCTTAGTCCGTTCTCAGGAGCTCGAATATCTGGGGGTGCGATTCGACACTCAGAGAGGGGTGGTGTTCCTGCCGAATCGTTGGGTTCAAGTACTTTGGCAGCTGGTGCGCCAGTTCAGATCCGCTCCGGTGCCTTCAGTGTGGAGTTACCTTTGTGTGCTGGGAACAATGGCGGCGACCTTGGAAGTAGTGCCATGGGCCAGATTTCATATGCGGCCCTTACAGAGGGCGCTGCTTCACCTTTGGTCGCATCAGTCCAACTCGTTGAACAAGTGACTTCCCTGCACTCTCCGGGTAAGGCAGTCCCTTCGGTGGTGGCTGCTTCCCAGATCTTTGAAAGCAGGAATGCCTCTGGAGCAGCTGGAGTGGCTCCCATTGTTGACAGACGCGAGTCTCGCAGGATGGGGAGATCTCTTCACGCAAGGCGCTTGGTCTGTGCAAGAAAGCAAATGGTCAGTCAACAGGCTAGAGCTGTGGGCGGTCGGGCTAGCACTGCAAAAGTTTGAAACTATGGTGATGGGGCAAGCAGTACGGGTGCTGTCCGACAATTCCGTGACGGTAGCCTACATCAATCAACAGGGCGGTACAGGAAGTGTCGCCATGGAAGAAGAAGCAGAGGCACTGTTCTCTTGGGTAGAGACACGGCTACCAGCGATCTCAGCGGCGCACATTGCAGGGAAGGACAATGTGGTGGCGGATTTTCTCAGCAGGGTCCAAGTGGATGCCGGGGAATGGGAGTTGCATCCGGACGTATTTGCGCAAATAGTTCGCAGATGGGGATCGCTGATCATGGATCTTATGGCGACCTTTCAGTCAGCAAAAATGGGTCGTTTCTTCAGCAGATGGCGGGAGAGGATGTCGGAAGGGATCGACACCCTTGTCCGTCGTAAGGTCTCCTCTATGTCTTCCCTCCGTGGGCGCTCATAGGGCGGGTGGTCCAGCGGATCAAAGCGCATCGGGGAAGAGTACTGTTGGTGGTCCCGGACTGGCCAAGACGCCCGTGGTACACCAATCTCATTCGGTTACTAGATGGGGATCCTTGGAGGTTACTGACATCGGAAGATCTGTTGTTGCAGGGGCCGCTTCGAATGCCTCAGGTGGATCGATTCTCTCTTACGGTTTGGCCATTGAAAGGGCAAGGTTAAGGAAGAAAGGTTACTCAGGAGTGGTCATTGCGACTTTGCTTCGAGCAAGGAAAAAGTCCACGTCGCTGGCATATGTACGTATCTGGCAGATTTTTGAAGACTGGTGTTCAAGGTGGCAAGTACGTGCGGATACGGTCTCCATTTCCTTGGTGCTAAGTTTTCTACAGGATGGGTTTGATGAGGGTCTGGCAGCCTTGAGAGTTCAGTTGGCAACCCTGTCTTGCTATAGAGGCAAAGTCCAGGGAGTGTCCTTAGGTTCTCATGCCGATGTGGTGCATTTTCTTAAAGCGGTTACCAGGCTGCGGCCATCTCGTAGAATCACGATTCCGCCGTGGGATCTCAACTTGGTTTTAGGGGCGTTGGCTAAGGAACCATTTGAGCCCTTACTTCAAGTGTCAGTTAAGGATTTAACATTAAAGGCGGTGTTTTTGGTGGCCATCTGTTCGGCGAGACGCATTTCGGAGTTACAGGCATTGTCATATAGAGCGCCCTTGTAGTGCTTTTCAAGAGAAAAGGTGGTTCTGTGACCAGTTCCGTCCTTTTTGCCAAAGATGGTTTCTCTGTTTCAAATGAATCAAACGGTTTCTCTTCCAGTTCTAGATTTGACGGAGGGGAACACTTCGGACCGTAGTTTACGCCGCTTGGATATAAAGAGGGTGCTGCGGTGCTATTTAAAGGTTTCGGAATCCTTTCGCAAGTCGGACAGTCTATTCGTGTTGTTGGGAGGTTCCCGCAAAGGGGAGGTGTCATCGAAAGCATCCATTTCCAGATGAATTAAGGAAGCAATTGCGTCAGCATATCTTCTGCAAGGTCGTCCAGCACCTTTGGGCTTAAGAGCTCACTCTACTAGAGCGCAAACGACATCCTGGGCGGAACACAGCTTAGTTCCACCAGTGGAAATTTGTAGAGCAGCAACTTGGTCCTCTCTTCATACTTTCAGTAAGCACTACCGACTCGATGTTCTGGCGGCAAACGATGCCTGTTTCAGGTCGGCGGTGTGGCGTTCCGGCTGGAAAGGTCCCTCCCAGTAATTACTGCTGTTACATCTCAGAGGTGGAGGACTGAACTGGAGGACCGATAAGGAAGTGGAAATTACACTTAGCTGGTAATTGTTGTTCCTTGAGGAACTCCAGTTTAGTCCTTATTCCTGCCCGGGGTGTGGATTCGTTAGCAGTGGTGGTTCTGTTGGGAGAAGTGCAGAGGCTGCAGGCGAGTATAGCTCTTAATAGGATCGCCATTTTCCTGATCCTTCCTATTTCTGTCTTTCTGTTCTTCCTCTCTTTTGTCTCTGGCTCGTCATGGGGGGGGGGGGAAGGAGACAGAGCGAGAAGCAGCCCCCCTCCTGTTTGTAGGGGGGGTTCGTTTTCAAACAAGTTATCTGTTATGAGTTAGTTTGAGTATAAGGTTGAAGTTAATATGATAGCTTCTTATTTGTTGCTCCTTTGAGTCTGCTTTGTCAATAGTTCACTGGGGCTGATGGGAAATATCAGCAGGCTACATCCAGTGATGTCACGAGTTTGACATGCCCAGTCTCCAAGCTGCAGGAGGAGGTACACAACCCAGAGGTGGAGGACTGAACTGGAGTTCCTCAAGGAACAGCAATTACCAGATAAGTGTATTTTCCATCTTTTAACTGTATTCCTAAGAAAGTTGCGGTCCAATGGGCTGTCTAGAGGGCCCCCTCTGAGCGATGTGGTGAGCCAATCCCCTTCTAGGAGGGGAGGGAAACTCCGGTGGCTACTCTCGGCCACCACACCACAGTTCTGCCCAGGGGTCTGTCAAATGTATGCCCTCTTACCAGGGCTACCTGTCTGGGCCGGGGCCTGGGTTCAGCCAGCCATCAGCCTCAGATCTAACGAAGGGCAAGTTGTAGTCCAATAGGGAGGGGCTTCAAGGCCCCCTCCCCTCCGCACCAGGCCCAAATCCACCTTGTCTTTTGCAGCAGTGCATCTCGGCCGTTGACTTCAAGGAGGGGACTCCCTGCTATGGTCGCCTTCTTCTGAGTCACTGTGGGAGAATGCTTGTACTACTTTACGGTGATTTTCTTCATACTGTATCATTAAGGCATCTTTGTTAGGAGGGTTCCCTTTGCCTGGTTTGCGCTGCTGCCATGCATTTTGTATCTGAGGATCATCGGGGGGGAAATGAAGAGATAAAAATTCCTTTGCCTCCTTGGGATCTGTGAAAAACAGTTGCTCGCCTTTCCATTCGACTTGTAATTTAGCTGGGTAGAGCAATGCTTGTGGGATCCCATGACTTGCAAGCCTTTCATCTCCAGGAACAAGCAGGAATGAGTCTTCACATATGGGTACGTCGGTACCGACGGAGCCTGTGCGGGAACGCTCCCCAGCGTCCAGAAAGAAAGCTTTTGGGAGCATCCTACACGCTGCCTTCCCGCCCATTTACTTTCCTCTCATCAGTTTTCCATTTTCCGCGGAGCCGGCAGGACATATTCCTGTCACCGCAGAAAATTCTTCTTTTTATTCTTAGTTTTTTGTGGTCGGGTCTGCCTTCCCTTGACGCCACCGGTACCACCGGTGCTTTTCTTTCTTTTTACTGAAGAATTTCTTCTTTTCTTAGAAATTTTTTCCTGTTTAGTGCCTCACGGTTTCTAGGCCACTAGGCCTCTATCCTTCCATTATGGAAAAGCCAGCCGCTATCCTTAAGAAATGCTCAAAGTGTGGCGGCACAGATATATTTTCAGACACTCATACTTGGTGTCTAAAATGTTTAGGTCCTGACCATTGCCCTCTAGAGTGTCTCTCCTGCTGGAGCTCAAACAGAAGAAGTCTTCAGGATCGAGCACCACTCGATACCCGGTTCACATCATACTCGATGTCACCAGCTAGAATATCTTCTTCTTCACAGGATCAGGTAACCAAACAAAAGTCTGTAAAGACTAGCCAGTCCTCGAGTGGTAGATTTCCTCTCCTCAGCATCGAGATGGCTCCGGCCATGCCCTCGAGGACAATTTGGCAATAAAGCCCCGGCGGAAGTCTTCGGGCTCCAAAGCATTAACGGGGCTCCAGGTTGTTCCCGGGGTTTTTACCTCGATAAACACACCTGGGCCATGCTCGGTGGTTGTGGCCGCTTCGAGCGGTACCGACACCCCGGCATCGGCTATGGTGATGGATGAAACACTCCTCACCGATGAACGTAGTCTAGCGCTCTCGGTTACTTCGGTACCGTTAGAGTTGCTGCAGACCGTTCCTCGAGTATCGGCTTCGGTACCGGTACCGGTATCGGCATCGGTGTCGGTACCGTCCATGCATGCTTCGACAGACTTGCTTCCTTCGATGCCAAGCCTGGAATCGATCTCTAGCATGGAGGATTCGGTACTGACTCGTCTCGGTACCGACCTCGGGTTGTACTGAAGACATCGCTTTAAAGAAAATCCGATGCTTCATCCTTTCAAGTCTTCCGATCCCGATGACTGGGATGAATCCATTGGTACCAAGGCTGATTTTTCAACAAGTCTAGCCTTTACCCCTCATTTTAGAGGGTCCTCCTCGGGGGAGATTTCTTTTCAAGCTTTCCTGCTTGATATGGCAAAGTTACTTGCCATTTCTATACCTGGTAAAGAATCCATACCAGGGGATTCAGAGACTCTGCAATTCCCCTGGATTCCAAAGGAGGTGATCATGCTTCCTTTGCATCAGATCTTACAGGATCTACTATTAAGAATGTGGGAAACTCCTTTAACGGTATCCCCACATTCTAAGACACTTGACACTATGTACAAGGTGCCACCTTCTCCAGGTTTTCAAAAGACTCAACTTCCTCATCATTCTATTGTTGTAGAATCAGCAATGAGGCGTATTAAGAGTGCAAAGAAGCATTCTTCTTATCCGCCAGGTCGTGAGTCTAGGACTTTAGATGCCTTTGGACGTCGATGCTTCCAGTCATCCATGCTTTCAGCAAGAATTATCTCATATACTTTCTATATGGGATTATCTCTTGAAGAGGTCACAAAGAACTTAAAGTTTTTGAACCCTTTTCTTCCAGAGCATAAAAGAGCAGACTATTTCTTATTAGTCAATCATGCTCAAAATATCTCTAGATTCCTTAATCGTGCTTCCCTGGACTGTTTTGAGTCTATTAGCAGAACTTCTGCTATAGCCATAGGAGCACGACGCATAGCTTGGCTCCAAGCTTCAGACTTGGACAGATGGGTACAGGAAAGGCTGGGAAATACTCCTCGTACTGGTGAAAATCTCTTCAACAAGGAGGCTTTATTTCAAGCTAATCAGTTAAGCACTGATGCTGTTGCTTTCAGAGGATTGTCAAAACTTTCCTCTATCCCAGCTAATAAAAAATCTCCTAAAAAGCTTTATTCCCCTAAGGGAAAAAGGTTTTATCCATCTTCTACCCATTATGCAGATGTTTCCAAAGATGGGCAACATCACACCAGGCTAAGAGAATCAAAACCTCAACAGGTTCGGGGGGGCGGAGCCTGATGTCCAGCGGGTAAGACGCTTCGCGCTGAAGCTCCCGAGAGGCCTACTTAGAATCCTGACTTAATACCTATACAAACTTACTATTTCGCTCCGAGCTGACCGGGGTACCTCGGGGGGGATGGCGGCCCATAAACCAGCGCGCTTGGACTTCGGGTCTCCTTCTTCTTCTCACGGAAAACGCTCCAAAACAGAGGTGTCCTCCCCACAGAAGATGGTTCCATTTCGTGTAAACCCCGAAATGCACCTGGAGATTTTAGAGGAAATACGCGGCGTGAAGGAATTGGTGCAGTCCAATGGAGAAGCGCTTCGAGCCATGCGAGAGGACTTTGGAGTGCTCCAGGACCGACTTGAAAGTCTCTCATTACGGCAGGACAACATGGCGGGGGTCCTCGACTCGCACGCGGTGCGCTTGGGCAAATTGGACATGGCTGAGCGCCAGATACAGAATCTTCAAAAGGAGTTAGAAGATAGCAATAATCGAGCCCGTCGCAACAATGTGAGGCTCCTCGGAATACCGGAGGGGGTGGAAGCAGGAGATATAAGAGAATTCCTGCTCAAAACTCTTCCCTCCTTGCTGAAGATCACTTTTCATAGAGAACTGGAAATCGATCGTGCACACCGTGTTCCTACCCACATGGCGCTCAACCGAACGACCCCCCGGCCTATTATCTTTCGCTTGCTACGATATCAACAAGTGGAACAAATTTTAAATGCTGCCCGGGCGAATCATCATTTGGAATTTGAAGGTCGCAAAGTCTCCTTCTTCCCTGATTTGGCAAAGCCTACCGTTGACCGTCGGAAGAAACTTCTTGCTTTTCGCCCTCGACTTCAACAGCTACAGGCTCGCTTTGGCCTGTTGTATCCAGCGAAGCTCCGAGTGACTCTCCACAACCAAACCAGGACATTCAAAGATCCTGATCTACTATCAACATTTTTAGAATCCAAAGAAGCAGAGCGGATGCGCTAATCCAAAAACCTTGGACTTTTATCTGCCGGCTCTGTCCGCCATTTTGAAGGGCCCGATGCGGCGGTCATAGCCAAGCACAGAGGCTACCTGGACTTTCTTTCTTTCTCTATATGACTTTTGTTTTTTGGTCTCCTATCCCTCCATGATGTGTGCCTCGGTCGGATTCGGAGCACGCACTGTCCTACAGGTTATGTGTTTTTTTCAATTTCGGCCTTCTCTGGGGTTTCTCCCCGCAGACACATGGTCGCCAGTAATTTTTGGGGTTCTGCTTCTCCTCTACCGCACTGCGGTGTTCTTTGTTAATGTGGGGCACTTCATTGTATTATATTAGCTTATTATTTTTTATGTCATGTGTACAGCCAGATACAGTCAATATGAGGGACATTGTGAAATTATGTGCGCTATCATGCTCAGACTTTTAACTTTTCTGAATGGCCTTATGTAAAATCTTATCACTCAATGTAAAAGGCATTAATAGTCCACTCAAAAGAAAGAAAATCCTTAGCTATCTTAGCCATGAGCATGCTGATTTAGTGTTTCTTCAGGAAACGCATCTAAACTCTGCTGAAACACTGAAACTCAATGCTAAGCCTTACATGGTGGCTGCCTATTCTCCCGCCGTTTCCAAACGGTACAGGGTAACCATTCTGGTTAAGAAGTCTTCGCAAGCTACTGTAATTGATACTAGCGCTGACAAGGAGGGTAGATGGGCCCGTGTACACCTTGAGGTTGGAGATAGTGAATTCACGTGTATTTGCATTTATGCCCCGAATGTGGACAATCCTGCTTACTATGCAAGTATTGCGCAGTTGGCATAGGCCTCTGCCAATGCTCCATTAATACTTGGTGGTGATTTTAATCAAGTGTTCCATTAATCTTTTCTTCTCAAACAAGGCGCTCGTTGGCTGGAAGATCCAGTACCGAGTAGACCTGTGTGGCTAGACATAGAAGAGGACCTTTGTAAACCGATTCCTCTTACTTTTCTCCCTGGTATGACTCTCCCATCAGACTCCCACTATCCACCAATGCTGTTAGACACTTTAGGTGCCTTTAATACTCTTATGCAATCTTTAGACTCCCGAATCTGTCCGTTCGAAAGGCTCCCGCTTTGGTACAATACTCGATTTCGAATATAAATAAGTCGATGGCGTGGAGCCCCTGGTACACTAGGGGCATTTGGATTCCTAGCCAGTTGTTCCATGATGGTCGCTGGAAAACTTTTACTGAATTGCAAATTGAATTTGGTCTCCCAGCGAAACACTACTTTCAGTCGGTGCAACTTCAGCATTGCCTTCGGAGTGCTAAGGTACTCTCGCCATCGGCATCCCCTACACAAGGTTGATCGGAGACTTTCCGATCTATCGGTAGTTCACCGGGTGTAGCATCCAATTTTTACAAAACCTTATGTAATGCTATAACTAGAGATACCCCTATAGCGCAGAAAGCATGGGAGAGAGAATTGCATGTGACTTTGACCTCGGAGCAATGGAGCCTTGTCTGGAGTAGAGTGACACGGGTTTCCCGATCCGCCTCACTCACTCAGACACTCTTCTTTCTAGCCCACCGGTGTTTTTACACTCCTGACAGCTTAGCCAAATGGAACACTACTCAGGGCAATAGTTGTTGGACATGCCATGCGGCCATTGGTTCACTACCTCATGTTATGTATGAATATCCCGCACTACAGTATTACTGGCGTCGGGTCTGGGGTCGTATCCGGTCTATTTTGCACTTTCAAGAGCCCCTTTCTTGGAGGATAGTGGGACTTCGCCCAGCTGCGGGGATCCCCTCTCTTCCAAAAACGGCCTGCCTCCTTTTGGACTTTATGCTTGGCATTGCTATTTCCCTAATTAAGTAATACTGGAAAAAATAGCTCCCATCTGAGCCCCAATGAATGGTGGAATCATGTCTGTCTCTACAGTAAATATGAACAAATACCTCGTATGTTTGCTTCCCTCGTTCAGACTCCTCATCATTGGTCTAAATGGAAGATGCTCAATGACTATGTACCTTCTGCTAAATGCTCTCATCTGACTGTCTAAATTTGTATATATCTTTGTCCCATGATCATGCTGTATCGTAGATACTCTTTTGATCGTTTTGATGTATAATCACTGTTAATTGGAAGCGCTCACATGCTGACATAATCGGCTAGAGAAGAAGCATGGGGGTGGGGGGTAATTGGGTTTACTTTTCCTTATTGTATACTTGTTTTGTCTCCTTTGGTGTGTTGTTTCTTTTGTTTGTTGCAAAATGAAAATAAAAGTTTAAAAAAAAAAAACCTCAACAGGTTCAGCAAACCCAGCAATTGCAGGTTTTCTGATATTTTATTCACTTTTTCTGTGTGAGGTTTAGAACTTTTGAGCCTACTTCTTTTCAACAGAAGCATCTAGAATTCGTCTCATCCATGCTGAGATATCAGTCATACATTGACTCAATCCTCGACTCTGGGCTTGAATCTCTTGCTAGAAGAGAAATCTATCCTTCTAGCTCTAAGAGCTATTAAGGACTATCATACCCCAGAGAACAGGTTTCTCCTTTTAAAACAAAAGGAGGACTAACAACTAACAGGGTGAACTATACCCTTCACCTTGTCAGTTTTCCTGTACGAGGATATCTCATACTTTTAACTGCAAGGGGACCCTATCTCTTCAAAGACTGACCAAATTGTAAGTCTTCTCAACTCTGTATTACTTTCTATCCCTCTTAGCCCAGACATTCAGTCTCTAAGAGTACTACTAATCAACTGGAGGGCTTCTTCTCTAAGCCATAGGATTTTCTCCAATACCTACTCCAGTAAGTAGTTTCCAAACAGAGTTTTCTCCCCTTTGCGGTTCATCATCTTCTCAGATATTTTTTTAAGGCAGCTTTTCGGACAGAAATTGGGTATCACTATTCCAAATTATGTCTGTCGGTCCTCTCCAATCTATAGGACCTAACTTTTTATCCTGCCTTAATAACAGAATTCCAAAAGAGGTCCAGAACCCATTTGGACTATTTATTGTTGCAGGCATCAGGCCTGTCTACTATTCTTAGCCATCTTCAATTCTCTTTGGCTCCAACAGAATAGATTAGGTTGCACACTGGCAATTCAACAGCCAGATCTAAGCATCCTGCAACATGCTCTCTGCAATTATACAACAAAGCTCTGCAACTGTGGGCCTTTGCCAGAGAGCTTCAGAGCTACTCCTAGTAGGTAGCTTCCAGATGGTTAAGAAGGGCTTCAGCTGGTAGACTCTGCCAGTCATGCTCCTACATGACTGTTTTTCTCCTACTCTTATCATATTCCTTAAAATTTCCTTTTAAGAAAGGGTAACCAGGGTTTAGACCACGTGAAAGCGTACAAAATTGCACAATTCCCTGGTTTGCTCCACATCTCACTGGAACTTCCACAACAGGATGCATTTTTTTCACTGCAGTTGGTCCTTATTCACTACTTTCCTTCTAATTTCCTATACTTCATGGTAGCTTATGTTGAACAAGAAAACGCATGATACTCATATTGCCCTCATAAAGAGGCAAACATGGTATCCCCTTATATTGCATCTTTTTCTCCAGCTACTATTTGAAATTATAGAAGGATCCAGACTTGCTGTCTTAAGACTAAGGATCTCCTCTGCACTCATTCACGTACGTCTCGAGACCTGGTTATTTCAGGGGATAGATCTTTTCAAGGAGTCTAGTCCTATCCCTGTAAGTGAAGAACATAATAACAGTTTCCACGAAACTTTCTCTATAGTTCTTCCATATTTAACCAGACAGAGATTCTCCATCAATATTCTCAAGTAGGTCTTAATCCTCCTTGTTATTGCGTCAATCTCTATACAACATCTGACTTGAAAGATTTGTTTACTGTCCATATTAATGCTGCCCCAGCATACCATAAAACTCAATGGACAACCAATTTCTAAGGTAAATTAGGAAATACCTTTTACCGTTACCTTTTAGGTTACCTCACATCTGAAGCTCTACATGTAAGGTAATCATCATACGTGACATCACTTACGAAAGACTTTTACTGATCTTCAAGAAATTGGAGGCTCAACGCCTAGTACAAATGTCTTGTCTTTCATTGGAATTAAGGGGGTATTAAAGACCTGTCCCCTTTTTTCTGCAAAGGGTGTTTCTGCCTTTTCATCCAAACCAGTCACATTATCTCCACTCTTTCCTAGGACCTTATTCTGCTCCAAGGACAAGAAGTTCAATTCTTTGGACTTTACAGAAGTTTTAGCTATTTCTCAAAAGTCCAACCTCATTAAACTCCCCCAGTACTTTCTTCTGGGATTAGTTCTGGCCATGAGGGCTTCTCATCTCTTCCTATATTGCAAAATTTTTTTTTTCCCTCTACTTCACATTGAGGGAATTTCTTTGAGGATAATGTACTGGCTCTCAACCACAGACCCATATTACCCTCAAGTATTTTTGCAATATTTTTGAGTGAGATCCACATTAGAAAATTGGGACTCGATATTTTTCTAATATTTATGATTTACACAAGGACTCCCCTCTGGACTCCTTGTTTACTCAAGCTGTTCCACAGCATCTCTCTTTCTTTTCTAGTTCAACTCTTACCCTCCATCCCTTGGATGCCTGAGGTTTTGAGGGATAAACATGGCCCATCTTTAGATTTGCAACATGCTGGGGCCTCCTCCAGGCATCTTAGCTTGGGAGTCCCCATATGTGAAGACTCATTCCTGCTTGTTCCTGGAGATAGCACAGTTACTTAACTGTAACAGGTGATCTCTGGGAACAGCAGGAATAAGTCTTCACAACCCACCCACCTCCCCTAGGAGTTGTGCTCTCTCTTTCTCTCTTTTTTTCTCTCTAATTTGTCTTCTTCCCTCCTTCGGTCTCAGCTACAAACCCAACTGATGAGAGGCAAGTAAATGGGCGGGAAGGCAGCGCGCATGCGTGCGGGATGCTCCCAAAAGCTTTCTGGACGCTGGGGAGCGTTCCCGCGCAGGCTCCGTCGGTACCGACGTACCCATATGTGAAGACTTATTCCTGCTGTTCCCAGAGATCACCTGTTACAGGTAAGTAACTGTGCTTTCTCTTCCTGGAAGGTTTGCCGCCGCCGGTCTAGGTCTGTACTGTAATCTGAGAAGATCCAGATCTTTAGATTTTTGTAAGAGATTGCGCCCGTCTTGCGCACTTGCTGTAGTATCCAGTCTCTGTGCCAAAAATTATGGATTTTGGCTAGGACTGGTCTGGGCCTTTTCCCTACCCAGGCAGGACATCTGGGGACTCTGTGGGCACGCTCAACCACACAGCCAGCAGGGAGAGGGGGCTCTCTGAATAACTCCCAGAGCAGCCGTTCAATAAAGTCCTCCATACCTTGTGTTTCCTCCCCCTCTGCTAGTCCTATGATCTGAATATTCAACCGCGCGATCTGTTTTCCAGGTCGTCAGTTTTGGCTGTGAGTCTCTGTAACAGCCAGTGCTGAGCCATGGAATCTCTTTTCACTTCTAATATATCATCTTCAGTGCATGCTGTTCGCTGCTCGGCATGCTCATTTTGTTGTGTCGTGGCTTGTATTTCAGCCCTAGCCTCTCTTAACTCTTGTTTGGCACTTAACTTCCCCGTGAGTTACTCGTTCCCCTCCTTGATTGCTGCCAAAATCACCTTTGTGCCTGATTGGGAGGGCAGTTCCTCGTTCACGTTCTTCATGATATGTTGGCTTGCTGGTTTGACTGTGCCAAATGGGGAATCTCCCGACCCTACGCTGCTGCCATCTTGTGAGGTGAGACACTCGGTCATGGTAGTTTGGCGGGAGGTCTTAGCGGCCTTTGTGGTGGTGTTTGTTGTTTTGGAGGCCTTTTGGGACTCTGGTATAGACTCCATCTTATTCGCTTCTTTGAAATGCCTGGGGAAACACCACTACTCCAGGAAAAAACAGCACTTTATCCATCTGGTGTGGAGGAGCAGGAAGAACACATCTGCTCCTTAGCCCGTCATCACATGACCACCCTTTTCGGTTCTTTTTAAAAAATTTTGTTGGTGATATTGTGGAAGTGCTGTTTGGGTAAGGTTTGCCTCACTGCGGATGATAACAAAATCTGCAATAGAGTAGACACCCAGGAAGGAGTAGATAACATGAGGAGGGATCTAGCTAAACTTGAAAAATGATCAAGAATTTGGCAGCTGAGATCTAACACAGTAACATAATATATGATGGCAGATAAAGACCAGCATGGTCCATATAGTCTACCTAGCAAGGTGGCAAGAGCAGGTTCATCTGCTGCTCCGCGCAGGTCACCCCTCCCTATGCTCCTGTCCAGGGCATACCCACTGCTCCGTGGAGGGCACCATTTGTTGAGGCACAAAAGATTAGTCAAGTTTATTTTGATTTTATCCTGTTGCTATAAAGGGATCCACCATGTCTGTCCCATGCCATTTTGAATTCTGTCACTGTATTTGCCCCACCCCATCTAAAAAATGCAGGGTCATGCATTTGGGCTTCAAAAAATCCAAGGGAACAGTACATTATAAGTCCATGAAAGAAGAGCAGAACCTGGACATGATTGTTTCTGATGATTTTAAAGTGGCTAAAAAGGTAGATAAGGTGACGGCGAAACCCAGAAGGATACTTGGGTATATAGGGAGAAGAATGGCCAGCAGAAAAAAGGAGGTGATAGTGCCTCTGTTTGTCTTTGGCAAGACCTCACTTGGAGTATTGTGTGCAATTCTGGAGACCACATCGTCAAAAGGATATAAACAGGATGGAGTTGGTGCAGAGGATGGCTACCAAAATGGTCATTAGTCTTCATTATAAGCCATATGGGGATAGACTTAAAGATCTCAGTGTGTATGCTTTAGAGGAAAGGCGGGATAGAGGAGATATGATAGAGACATTTAAATACCTCTGTGGCATAAATGCACAGAAAAAGAGCCTCTTTCAATTAAAAGTAAGCTCTGTAACAAGTGGACATAGGATGAGGGTGGAAGGGGATAAGCTCAGGAGTAATATGCGGAAATATTTCTTTGATAGAATTGTCTCCTACTGGAGGTAGTAGAGACGAAGACAGTATCTGAATTCAAGAGTGGAGGAGTGGCCTAGTTGTTGGGGCAAGGTACTTCAGGCCGGAAGGTCGGGGGTTCAAATTCCACTAGAGGACAGCAACCTTGGGCCGGGAGGCCTGGGGTTTCTAGTCCCACAGGTGCTCCTTGTGGTCTTGGGCAAGCCACTTAACCCTCCATAGCCCATGTTCCCTGTAAAATAGTTATCTCCAAGTTATAATGCCCTGTTCAATGTAATTTTAGTTTGTTCAATGTAAACCGCACTGATGCAGAATAGCGCGGTATATAAGAGAATGTAAATAAATAAATAAAATAAGAAAACATGGGACAAACACAGAAGATCTCTAAAGGAAAAAAAGGGACTGTAGTAAATTATGGAAGGGCAAACTAGATAGGCCATATAGCATATGGTCTCTTTCTTCCGTCATGTTTCTGTATTTCTATGGTTCTATTTGATCTGCTGTAATATGTGATGATCAGCTATTTCCTACAGCTTAGCCCTGCGGGCTAAATTCCTCTTGGCTAAACTTCTGCTCACAGGGTGTTCTGTATATAGCTCTGTTCTTGGACTGTTAGTCTTTGTTACTCTCACTGGGGCTTCTGTGGCCTGGGGTTCTTATCCATGGCTTGGGTACAAATACCAAGGTTGTATGCTCTAGTTCTTCCTGATATAATACAAATGAGGTAATCAGAAGACTGGATTTTCCTGTCTCCACTGCGGTAGGGGAGTGCAACCCACTTGTCTGGACTAGCTTAGCAGGACTCAAGAAAAGGACATTATCCTGTAAGTAAAATATATAGACCTTTCCTCTAAGAACTTACCCAAACCTTTTTTGAGCCCTACTGTGTTAATCACTTTGAACATGTCTATAGCAACAAATTTGACAATTCATGTGCTGCAGGAAAATATACTTTCTACCACTGTTTTCAGTCAGCTGATCATTACTGTTTCAAAGTGCCCTCTCGTTTTATTAATGTTTTGAAAAATTAAATAACCATTTCCTATGTAACCCATTCCCCCCACTAATGATTTATGAACTTCTATTGCATTCCTTCTGCCATCTTTTCTCCAAGCTAATCCAAAACAGTTTATTCTGTCTTCTTTATCATTTGTGTCTCCCTTTTCTGAATGTTTTTTAGTTCCAATATATTCTTTTATAAAATGGAATGACAGGAAATGCACACAATATTCAAGATCTGATCACATCAGAGATGTATATAGAGGCAGGGGCGACTCTATAATGAGCTGAAGTGAGGTGTCTGTCTTGGGCAGCAAAAAATGCCACCAACAGCCGCCTCACTCCGCTAGCGATAGTTTAAATAAAAAGCCAAACCGGTGCTTTAAACTGACTATTGCTAGCACAACTGTGGTTCTCTAAGAGGCAAGAGCCACGGCTGCCATTGAAAGGAGAGTGTGAATGTTTGTGGAGAGCTAACACGGGGGAAGGTGGGGGCTAGAAGCGGGCTTACATGGGGGGGAGTAGGGAGCTAGAAGGGAATTGACATGATGGAAAGGTGGGGATCTGCAACGGGGCTGACATGGGGGAGGAGGAGAGGGTTGGAAGGGAAGAGAACTGACATGAGGGGAAGGTGGGGTCTGTAATGGGGCTGACGGGGGGAGGAGAGGGCTGGAAGGGAACTGACAAGGGAGAGGTGGGATCTGTAAGGGAGATGACATGGGGAGAAGGTGGGGGCCATAAGGGGGCTGACACGGGGGGAGGGGACTGACACAGGTGGGGAGAGGGCTAGAAGGGAATTGACATGAGGGGAAGGTGGGGTCTGCAACTGTGCTGACACTGGGGGAGGAGGGGGCTGGATTGGAGCTGACACGGGAGGAGGGCGCTGGAAGGGAACTGACATGAGGGGGAAGGAGGCTGGAAAGGAGCTGATACCTGGGGATGGTACTGGAGGGGGACTGGAAGGGGGATGATACTAGGGAAGGGAGGAGAGGGATGGAAGAGAGCTGACATTTGGAAATGGGACTGGTAGGTGGCTGGGTAATGGGGGTGGGGCCTGGAAGGGAGGGCACTGGTATGGTATTTGGACTAGAAGGGGCTAGACAGTGGGGGAAAGAGGGGGGACTGGAAGGGAATGGACACCAGTGGCAGTCCTGGGAATACAAGAGGGTTGAAATTGGAAGGTACTGGGAGGGGAGGACTGGAAAAGGGAGCTGATACTGGGGAGGGTTACTAGGAATGGAAATAGGCTGATGGAAGGAAGTGAAGAAAACAAAAGAAGAGACAAGAAATGGCAGATGGACTATAGACCTTAGAAAGAGAGCTAAGAGAAGACAGGAAAGTAGAAGCCTCAGATCAGGACCAGCATGATCAGAGAATAAAATGGTCAGACAACAAAGGTAGAAAAAATAATTTTATTTTCAATTTAGTGATTGGACTTTGCGCGATCTTTATGGGGAACTGCATCTCTTATTCATCTGATGTTGCACTGCATGCGGAGTCTGGCTTCTTGGGGATTCAGTTTAATTTTTGTCTACATATTTTTATTTTTACTTTAGGTTATAGCCACTTATTCTGTACTTGATGAGGGTCTGTGTTCTGAGTGTGTGACTGAGGCTATGTGTTCTGTTTGTGCATAGGGATCTGTACTGTACTGTAGTAATTTGACTTGTTCAGCTTTTCAAATAGGTGTATGGATGTTCTAGGGATTACAGCAGTATTTATAATGTGTCGTTTTTCTGGGTAGGCCATTTATGTGAGTTTTAGAAGTTTATCCTGGTATGGTATGGTAGATTTTGCCTTGTATATCTTCGGTGACTTTTGTAGGGTCTTATATTAATTCCCAATATGCCTGTTACTGGACAAAGTTTGTTAGATGACCAGAAACAGATACATCCCCCTGCAGTTGCCACATTTCAGTGTGGCAAAACATCTACAGGTGCAACTAAGACCACACACTGAGGTGGCATTAATTGCACTCGTGCTACTTGCACTGAGCCATTATGTTAGTTTCTGCCGACAATGCAGATGCCTGTGTGTGAGCGTTCTTTCTCTCGCCTTACTCTGTAGTAAAGTATAATTTTGAGAGAGAAATCCTGTAAATCTAAAGAGTAACGGGTAAAAGCATTTTTGACTAAATATATCTGTTTTTAGTTTGTATTGATATATTCCCTACTGGGTGAAGATCCATCTGTTCTGCATGTGTAACTGAGGCTACATGTTCTGTTAGCATGATGTTTCTATGTAGGGAGCTATAGTAGTCCAGCTTGTTCAGTTTTCTGAATAGGAATATGGATATTCTAGGGCCCACTGCAATATTAGTGATGCTGCCCTTTTCTGGGTACTGTGATGGCGCAGCTGGGTTAAACGCTAGTGAAAGGAGGAGAAACCACTCTTTTTCCCCTGTAGCCAAGAGCAGTGCAGGAAGGGAAAGGGTTAAACCTTCAACTTATGAAAAAAACTCCGTGCACAGAAAACAAGAGAGAGAGCCACACCTCAGCTCCATGGCAACCAGGGGAGCTGACGTGAGAGGCAGGGGGGCGGAGTCAAAGCCCATAGGACAGCCCCAAACATTTAGGCAAGTGGAAACAGTTAGAGGGAGACGTTCTGAGGGACACGGTGGAAGGTGTGGCTGTGTAGAACAAGGAGGAAAACGTTCTGAGAGGGACGGTGAAAGGAGTTCTGAGAGGAGCTGTGAAAGGAAGTCTGAGGAAGAGAGAAGAAGGAATAGTCCTCAGGAGAAAAGGCTGGAAACTTGTTACAAAGGCCAGAGGAATTCTTCTCAGGAGTCTTCCATTGAAGCTGGTGTAAAAGGTGGGAAATTAAGCAGGAACAAAGCTCCCTTTGAGAGGCTGCACAGACACTCTGATTGCAGGCAGCGTGTGTATAGCTCCAGTTCAGAGAGAAGCACAGCTGATAGAGAGCAAGCTGCTGATTGGAAGCTCTGGAGACAGGAGTCAGAGTTAGACCCTGTTGAGAAGCATAATGGCAGAGAGCAGAGGAAGCAGTCTGGGGACAAGAGGTTGCCTGTAAGCCTACCAGAAAGGGTAAGGAAAGCCAGGAAAAAGGTGAGCCCTTTTGAATCCATTAAGTCAATGCTAAAGGAGACTGGTGTCCTAAGTTCCTCCCCCATACCTCAGAGTAAAGAAGAGTCCCGTTGGAACAGATTAAAGCTTTATTAGAGCAGTGGAAGCCTGCTCAGGAGAAGCTGGTATTTGAACAAGGCATATCAGACTCAGAGGGAGAGCCCATGCAGATTGAAGAAGCTGTTAGAAGCGAGGGTTCTGATATGGAAACAGATTGTGCGTTTTTCCAGAGAGGGTAAAAGCTGTAAATAAATGTGCTAATAGTAAGTGCTGGAAGAAGCCTGAGATTGTGCTGGTGGGATTTACACGGGAGAGGCAGAGAGCTGCCGAAGTGTAAAAGCCAGGCCAATTAGGCAACCGTGGAAGAAAAGAACATTATTGTTTTATGGTTTGTTTTAAGAAAGCATTTGTTGCTGGAGGAGAAAGCAGTGAATGTTTAGTAACAGAAAGAAGCTTGAAGAAATTGCTGTGAAAGAAACATGCCTGTATGTCTAACAGATGAATAATGCTGTATCAGTTAAAGACACTGGTTTGGAGAAGAATCCTTTATTTCTGTTTATTGGGATAGTAGATAGACACTTGTGCAACAATAACAATAAAACTTATTGTTAACCCAGTTCCTTGCTGACTCCGTCTTTGCCACAACTACAAGGGAACAGAGACCGCAGCACTTAAAAAGGATAAAATAAATATGTGGTCCGTCCACTCCCACTAGGCAACCGCCTATACCAAGGGGTGGACGCGACAGTACGCTCCATGTTGTGTGAGTTTTGGAAGCTAGTGCTGTTATGAAATAGTAGATTTGATCTATGGGTTTTGTACTCTGGGTTCTTGGTAAGGTTAACTTTAGGGTGTTGGTTGGGGGGGGGGGGGGTAGGTACTGAAATATGTATTGCCTTTGAAATTTGTGCTCTTTATGCTGCCAGACTGAAATTTAAAATATTTTGTCAGTTCAGATTCAAGGAAATTTCAAATTTTAAGGGAACGTCTGCTGAGTTCTGGACTTTTCCAGCTCTAGCACAATCCAATCCAGCATTTGAATTCATGGCTACCAGGATTAGTTTCTCATTTTATATCTTCCCTCCTCATCAATAATCTGGTCATAGTGAAATAAATCTGATGTGCAGATTAGTGATGGTTTGATTTGGGGGGAGGGGGTGCTGTGTAAATGACTTTGCATTAATCAAATTTAATGTTTTATTATTATGTTTGTTTTATTGTAATATCTGTTTTACTAAATTGCATGTATATGTTTGGAAGCCACCTAGGATTTTAGATTGGTGTCATATACATTTTAAAATAAAGTATACTAAATTTATGCAAATAATGCTGCAATGAATCTCCGCACATGGTCCTGCATCACCCTCATGCCGCCGCTGGGAGGAAGTAGACAGTGGGGGTGGAGGAAAGCAGAAACCTCAGATTGGGACCAGCATGATCAAGAATAAAATGATCAGATATCAAAAGTAGAAAAGAATTTTATTTTCAATTTAATAAACAGTCTTGGTGCTATCTTTATATTTTATAAAGTACAGGGAAATGCATCTCTCTCTATTTCTCTGGCATTGCATTGTATGCAGAATCTGACTTTTTGGGGTTGCAGTTTAATTTTTATCTACATATGTTTATTATTTTATGGTCACTTATTATGTACTTTGGTGGCCAAGGCCAGCTGCTCTGTTAACATGGAGTTTGTACGTAGGGATCTGTACTGTAGTAATCTGAATTGTTCAGCTTTTGTTTGGATGCTCCAGGGCCTGCTGCAGTATTTACTGTTATGCTTTTTTTGGGTAGGCTCCTTATGTGAGTTTTGGAAGTTGAGCTGGTATGGTATGGTAGGTTTGCTCGAAAGAACCTTAGTGACTTTGTTGTAGGGTTTTGTATTAAATGTTCATAATATGCCTGGTACTGGAGAATGTTTGTTGTTGTTAGTGAGATGATCGGAATCAGATTTTTTTTTTTTTAAGATATTGAGTTCTGTGGGTGAATGTCCTAGTTCTGCTCTGCACCCATTGTTGAGGGAGGGGGTTCTGTGGATGCAAAATATATGTTAAAAAAAGTAAGAACCATAACGCAGTTTATAACAAAATAAACATGAATTATAATTTGGTGTTATAAACAGTGCTGTGGTTCTTGCTCTTTTTCTTTTAGTTTCTTGGTATGTAAACATCTTGCATTTCTCCACTTTCTCTAATTGGCTTTTTGGTTTGGTTCAGTCCCTGACTGGAGTTTTGAGAAAGCCTCCCCCTCCCCCTACTCTTGGGGGGCTGGGGGGTGCGTCACCTCATCCCTCGCCTCAGGCAGCAGATTGCCTTGAGTCGCCCCTGTATAGAGGCATAATGATGATATTACTTAAGGGCAAGCAGGATAACAAGTCCTCATAGATGGGTAATGTCAGAGAAGCTTCTACAGATTAAATTTACTTGAAGCTTTTGAGACCCATAGGCAGAGTGGATTCCCACAACTTCTCCTTGCAGTACTTTGGGCCCAATTGCGATTCCACTTAATGTCACCTGTGTCCCCCATATTATGAAGAGAGGGCTTCATGATTATGAAGAACAGCATGAGAAGATCTTTGGCATTTCTAAGTCCAATCCATTAACATCAGCATCACAGGGTCCAGGAGCTGCACAGGTTATTGGGGATGTACCAACTTCTGGCCTGCATTGGCCACATTCTGTTTAGTACCAATAAAGCTCATCAGGACTGGGCATTGATCAAGACCTGCCTGGAGAAGAGGAAGGATCTGTCCTCTTCTTCATTGACACCAAGGACCCATGATGCGGAGCATTGGGCGGAGGCATCTTTTTAATTGTAAACCGCTCTGCATGTTTGTAAATAGTGGTATGTCAAATTAGCATGAATTGAATACTACGAGGGGACATAGGATGAGGATGAAAGGGGATAGACTCAGAAGTAATACGCGGAAATATTTCTTTACGGAAAGAGTGGTAAATACTGTGATGAGGAGAGCCCTGCTGAACCGATGGAAATAGGAAAAGATAGTGAATATACCTTTAAGGAAAGAGACATTCCTGAAATTCACAGGTTCCAGACTGCAGTCAAAGAAAGAAAGCACGGAGTTGATAGAGCCAGTTCCTTATCGTTCCTCTAGTTCAGTCCTCTACCTCTGGGTTGTCAATCTCCTCCTGCAGCTTGGAGACTGGTATGCCAGAATGATGACATCACTGGATATAGCCTGCTGCACTCACTCCTCCATCCCAGTGTAACCAGTCTCCATGCAGCAGGAGGACTTGGCGAGCCTTGAGGAAGGGCTCTCTGGAGGAATTAATAAGGAGCTAGGGGATTAGTTAGGTTAGCTAATTCGTTTGTATGGGTTCAATTTTATTTGGGACTCTGTTTCTTTAAAAAACAACCCCCCCCCCCCCCCCCAGAAAGTCAGGATCAGACAATCGCTCAGCTCCAGCTTTCTTACTCCCTCACTCTGCTCATTCTATGGGGATACTTGATCAGTATGGCGAGTTTTGAGCCCCGCTGGTGCCAAGAGGTTCTCTCCCCCCGGACACTATGGGGGAGAGCCCTTCTTTCGGCCTCCTTGCGTTCACTTCAGCTGCGGCTGTTTTTTGCGCCCTCGGAGGTGCCGGCGCAGCAGTCCTGCTGTGCTCAGGGCCTTGGTTCGTTGAGCAGGACGGTCCTTTCAGCGGCGGTGTAGCAGTCCTGGCCGGTAAGCTGTTCCCCGGTTTCAGGCTGCTCCGGCAAGCGGCGAAACTTCGCTGTCCGGTCCAGATCCGGCAGCGGTTTACTTTGGCGCCCTTTTCTTCTACTTAGCTTTACAGCGGCCATTTTAGATGTCGCGGAAAAGCCGCGTGCTTGCCGGGGAGGGCTCCCGATTCTGAGCTAGGGCTAGGTATGGGGTCCTGTTATTTCTTTGGTTTGTCTTCTTTGTTTTCTTTCATTAATTTCGGCCCTTCTCAGCAGCTCCTCAGAAAGGAGGGGGGGCTGAGGGGGGCTCTGTTCCCGGGAGTGCAGAGCAAGTGGAACTAGCGCTACTGTCTTCTTGTAGATTGCAGTAGTGGATAGGTGGCCGTTTTCCTGAATTAGAAAAAAAAAGAGAGAAGCAAAGAGATCACAGTCTAGGCTGTTTTATGGTTGCCAGACCTCAGTGTATTGTCTGTGGGACTAGAAGGGGCACAGTAGCCGTTACCGGGGTGTGTCGGGGCTGTGCGTCCCTTTCATCCACTGTGGAGCAGCAGATGGAGTCTAAGGAATCCCCGGAAATGCATACAGCTCCCGCGGGGGCGGATTCCCCGCGGCACACGGACCAGCATTGGAGGAGCTGGCGGGCACCTCAAGCGCTTCTCCGGCAGCCCAGGTGTCTGGTCTCGGGGAGTTCAGCCCTGAGTTTATTCTGCTCATGCATCAGGCCTTTTGCCTGCATCGCCAAGGCAAGGGGTCTGATCCGGGGCGCTGGCATCTCACGCTCCGTAGCTGGAGGCGGTCGCTACGATGGCCGACGAACCGCCAGCGCCTAAAAGAGCACGAACAGCAGGTCCGGCGTTGGCGGAGGATGAGTGGCGGGAAGCCCAAGACCCGGAATGGGATCAGGACCTGGGTACGCAGGACTTGGAAGAAGGGGAGATTCCTGAACCCGAGGATCAGGCTAAGATAATTTGGGTCTTCCGTAGGGAGGAACTGGCGGCCTTGATCACGGAGACATTGCAGATGTTAAATCTTTCTACGCAAGCTGCAGTCGAGGAGGAGGTCGAGGACCCAGTCATTCAGGCGGTTAGACAGACGCAGGTGGTGTTTCCTGTCCACAGAGTGGTCGACAAAATGATTCAGGAAGAGTGGGATAAGCCTGAAGCAGGGCTACGGGGCATACAGACTCTGAATAGGCTGTATCCTCTGGCCGAGAAGGATAAAGAACGGTTCCAGGCACCGCGGGTGGACGCGGTGGTGTCGGCGGTTACTAAGAAGACCACCATTCCGATGGAAGGTAGTGCGGCCTTGAAGGATGCTCAGGACCGTAAGGTTGACGGTTTGCTGAAGCAGACCTTTGAAGCGGATTCCCTTTCACTGCAGGCCTCTATCTGTGGGGCTTGGGTGGCCAGGGCGTGTCTGCGCTAGGCCCAGCGACTGCGTCAGTCTGCGCACATGGATAGCGAGGAGTTGAAAGAGCTTGATCGCCTGGAGTCCGGGGCGGCTTACTTAGCGGATGTGCATTACGACTTGATCAGGGCGCAGGCCAACAGCACGGCGTCTGTGGTGGCCGCCCGTCGATCGGTATGGTTGCGGAATTGGGCGGTGGATGGACCTTCTAAATCCCGTCTTAGCAAGCTACCCTTTAAGGGGGGTTTACTGTTTGGAGAAGATTTGGAGAAGTTGGTGAAGGATCTTGGTGAATCCAAGGCGGGTAGGCTCCCGGAGGATAAGCCGAAGCCAGGGAAGTCTGGCCAAAGCTTTCGGGGCCAGTTTCGAGATTTTCGCAGATTTCGTTTGACGCGCTTCAGTAGTTTCCAGAGGGGCCGGTATCAGGCTCGGGCCCAGGGATTTCGGGGGTTTCAAGGAGCGAATAGGGGGTTCTCCTCAAACCCTGTGTTCGTGTCACGCAAGCCGCAATGAAGTGAGGCGGGTCCCGGCGGAGGGGCCTCCCATAGGCGGTCGGCTTCGGGAGTTCCTTTCCGCTTGGACCCACATCACATCCGACCGGTGGGTGTTAGAGATAATTCAACATGGCTATGCGCTAGAGTTCGCCCGACCCGTACGGGATTCCTTTGTCATGTCCCCTTGCAAAGGGTCCAAGAGGGCTGCAGATGTTCGCGCCACTTTGGACAAACTGCTTCACTTGGGAGCGGTGGTAGAAGTGCCCAGGGCCGAATGCGGCATGGGTCGGTACTCGATCTATTTCGTGGTGCCGAAGAAGGGTGGAATGTTGTGACCCATCTTGGACCTCAAGGCCGTAAACGGTTGTTTGCGGGTGCCGCACTTCCGGATGGAAACTTTGAGATCGGTCATTGTAGCAGTGCGTCGCGGGGAATTCTTGACGTCTCTGGATCTTATGGAGGCGTATTTGCACATACCCATTCGGGAAGCTCATCAGAAGTTCCTACGTTTCGCTCTTCCGTGGGGTCACTACCAATTCCAGGCATTGCTCTTCGGCCTGGCGCCGGCGCCGCGGACCTTCACCAAAATTATGGTGGTGGTGGCGGCGGCATTGTGCAAAGAAGGGATTCTGGTCCACCCTTATCTCGACGATTGGTTGATTCGAGCCAAGTCCGAGGAGGAGAGTGTCCGAGTAACAGACAGGGTAGTACAGTTTTTGCAGGGCCTGGGTTGGGTGGTAAACCCGACAAAGAGTCGGTTGCAGCCCACCCAGGACCTAGAATATCTCGCAGTTCGGTTTGACACGAGGAGAGGGCTGGTGTTTCTGCCGCACAAACGGGCCGAGAACTTGCGATCTCTAGTCCGACAGTTCCTGTCAGTGCCAGCGCCGTCGGCCTGGGATTATCTCCAGGTATTGGGGACCATGGCGGCAATGTTAGAAGCGGTGCCTTGGGCCAAGGTACATATGCGGCCTCTGCAAAGAGCGTTTCTTTGCCGCTGGTCACATCAGTCCGATCCCTTGAGCAAGCGGCTTCCCTGTCCGTTCAAAGTCAGATGGTCTCTTCATTAGTGGCTCCTCCGGTCGTCGCTGGCGGCCAGCATGCCGCTGGAGCAGCCGGAGTGGCTTCCGTTGTTGACGGATGCCAGCCTCCTAGGTTGGGGAGCTCACTGTGGGAGCCAGTTTGCGCAGGGGACTTGGTCTCCCCAGGAGACCTCCTGGTCGATAAACCGTCTGGAGCTTCGAGTGGTATTCCGGGCCCTGCAGGCGTTCGAGGACGTGGTGTGCAGTCGGTCCGTGCGGGTGCTCTCCGACAACTCAGCGACTGTCGCATACATCAACCGTCAGGGCGGCACGGGGAGTGCCGCGATGGAGGAAGAGGCGGATGAGCTTGGGTGGAGCTTCGGTTGTATGCGATCTCGGCAGCGCACATTGCAGGAAAGGACAATGTCAAAGCGGACTTTCTCAGCAGAGTTCAAGTGGATGCAGGAGAATGGGAGTTGCATCCCGACGTTTTCGAGCAGATCATAGTGCGATGGGGAACTCCAATAATGGATCTAATGGCGACATTTCGGTCGGCGAAGGTCAGCCGGTTCTTCAGAAGAAGACTGGAAAGGATGTCGGAGGGCATAGACGCGCTGTTACATCAGTGGCCTTCCGAAGGTCTTCTATATGTTTTTCCCCCATGGGCATTGATAGGCCGGGTGGTTCAAAAGATCGGAGCTCACTCGGGAAGATTCCTTTTGGTGGCGCCCGACTGGCCGAGACGTCCTTGGTATGCAGACCTGGTGCGCCTCCTGGATGGCGATCCCTGGCGGATCCCGGTGAGGGCGGATCTGTTGCTTCAAGGTCCGCTTTTCATGCCCCAGGTGGATCGGTTCTCGCTTACGGTATGGCCCTTGAGAGGGCTAAGTTGAGCAAGAAAGGCTACTCGTCGGCGGTCGTGGCAACCTTGCTTAGAGCACGGAAGCAGTCGACTTCCTTGGCATATGTGCGGGTTTGGAGTATTTTTGAGGAGTGGTGTTCACAAAGTCAGGTTCGTGCAGCCGCTGTTTCCATCCCGTTGGTCTTGGACTTTCTGCAGGGTGGCTTTGATAAAGGGCTTGCTGCCAGTTCCTTGTGCGTCCAGTTGGTAGCCCTTTCTTGTTATCGCGGCAAGGTCAACGGAGTGCCTTTAGGGGCTCACCCTGATGTGGCTCGCTTTCTGAAGGCGGTCTCTAGGTTGCGTCCAGCGCGTAGGGTGTGCGTCCCGCCGTGGGATCTTAATCTCGTTCTGGAGTCGCTATCAAAGTCATAAGAACATAAGATATGCCATACTGGGTCAGACCAAGGTCCATCAAGCCCAGTATCCTCTTTCCAACAGTGGCCAATCTAGGTCATACGTACCTGGCAGTATCCCCAAAAGACAAAGGTTCCACAATGCTTGTATTGGGTTAAGCATTGATATCCTGGGTCCCTTTTTAATAATGGTTTATGGACCTTTCCTCCAGGAACTTGTCCAAACCTTTTTTAAACCCAGCTACACTATCAGCTCTTACTACATCCTCCGGTAACAAATTCCAGAGTTTGATTACACGTTGAGTGAAAAAATATTTTCTCTTATTTGTCTTAAATAGTTTACCCTGTAGCTTCATTGCATGTCCCCTAGTCTTTCTATATTCTGATAGCCTAAACAATTGATCTATGTTTACCCGTTCCACTCCATTCATGAATTTATAGACCTCTATCATATCTCCCCTCAGCCGTCTCTTTTCCAGGTTAAAGAGCCCTAACCTTTGTAGCCTCTCTTCATAGTAGTAGCCTTCCATCCCCTTTACCATTTTGGTGGCTCTTTTCTGTACCTTTTCTAATAACGCTATATCCTTTTTAAGATACGGCGACCAGAATTGCACACAATATTCAAGGTGCGGTCGTACCATGGAACGATACAGAGGCATTATAATATCCTTTGTTTTATTTTCCATTCCTTTCCTTATGATACCTAGCATTCTATTTGCTTTCTTGGCTGCCGCTGCACACTGGGCAGAGGGTTTTAACATGTTATCCACGATGACTCCTAAATCTTTTTCCTGGGTGGTGGTTCCCAATGTGGAACCTTGCATCGTGTAACCATAGTGTGGTTTGTTCTTTCCTAGGTGCATAACTTTGCACTTGTCCACATTAAATTTCATCTGCCATTTGGATGCCCAGTCTTCCAATTTATCCAGATCCTCCTGCAGTTTTCCACAGTCCTCTTGGGTTTTAACAACTTTAAACAGTTTTGTGTCGTCTGTAAATTTGATAACCTCACTCATTATTCCCTTTTCCAGGTCATTTATGAATATGTCAAAAAGTAGTGGACCCAGTACAGATCCCTGGGGTACTCCACTAGTCACCTTTTTCCACTGGGAAAATTGGCCATTTAGCCCTACCCTCTGCTTTCTATCTTTTAACCAGTTCCCGAGCCACAATAGTACACTGCCTCCTATCCCATGACTTTTTAGTTTTGCCAAAAGTCTCTGGTGAGGGACCTTGTCAAAGGCTTCCTGAAAGTCCAGATACACTATATCAACCGACTCACCTTTGTCTACCTGTTTATTCACACCTTCAAAAAAACATATCAGATTAGTGAGACAAGATCTTCCTTGTCTAAAGCCATGTTGGCCGTCTCCCTTTAGGCCATGACTATCCACATGCTGTGTAATTTTGTTCTTTATGATGGTTTCCACCATTTTCCCCGGTACTGATGTCAGGCTCACCGGTCTGTAATTTCCTGGATCACCCCTGGAACCCTTTTTAAAAATTGGCGTGACATTAGCGATCTTCCAATCTTCAGGTATTACAGATGATTTTAATGAAAGTTCACAGATTACTAATAGCAGGTCTGCAGTCTCATATTTCAGTTCTTTCAACACTCTTGGATGTATACCATCCGGTCCAACTGATTTGCTACTATTCAGTTTATCAAATAGTTGTAATACATCTTCCTGGTGTAGCGATATTTCTCTCAATTCCTCTGCAGTATCACCTTTAAATACCACTTCGGTCTTGGGTAACATCCCTACATCTTCCTCAGTAAAGACCGAAGCAAAGAATTCATTCAGTCTCTCTGCTATAGCCTTGTCTCCTTTTACTGCCCCTTTTACCTCTCTGTCATCTAATAGTCCAATTGACTCTCTCACAGGCCTTTTGCTATGAATGTACTTGAAAAAGTCTTTGTTTCGTGTTTTTGCTACTGTAGCAAGTTCCTTCTCAAATTCTCGCTTTGCCTGCCTTATCAATGCTTTGCATTTAACTTGCCAGTGCTTGTGCTGTTTCCAGGTTTCATCGTTTGGCTCTTTTTTCCATTTCCTGAAAGATGCTTTTTTGGCAGCAACAGCCTCTCTGACCTCACCTTTAAACCATGCTGGCAGTTTTTTGGACTTTCTTCCACTCTTCTTAATGCGTAGAATACAGCTGGTCTGGGCTTCCAGGATAGTATTTTTAAACAACGCCCAAGCTTGATGCAAGTCTTTAACCTTTGCAACTGCTCCTTTTAGTTTTTTCTTAACTATATTCCTCATTTTATCATAGTCTCCCTTTCGAAAGTTAAAAGGTAGTACTGTGGATTTCTTTACTATCCCTCCTCCACTAAATCAAACACGATCATGCTATGATCACTATTGCCAAGTGGTCCCAACACCCTTATTTCTTGCACCAGATCTGGTGTTCCACTAAGGACTAGATCCAGTATGGCTTCCCCTCTGGTCGGTTCATGAACCAGCTGCTCCAAGAAGCAGTCATTTATTTCATCTAGAAACTTTATCTCCCTAGCATGTCCTGCCGTGACACTGAGCCAGTCGATACTGGGGTAATTGAAATCGCCCATTATCACTACTCTGCTGTAACGTTTGTTAGCTTCCTTGATCTCTTTAAGCATTCCATCATCCATTTGTTCATTCTGGCCAGGCGGTCGATAGTACACTCCCACTGCCATCACCTTCCCCTTCATACATGGAATTTCAATCCATAGAGATTCTACAGCAAATTTTGTTTCCTGCAAAACTTTAATCCTTTCTGACTCAATGCCCTCTCTAACATAGAGCGCAACCCCTCCTCCAATTTGATCAGTTCTATCATTACGATATAGTTTGTATCCAGGTATCACAGTGTCCCCACTGGTTGTCCTCCTTCCACCATGTCTTTGAGATTGCAATCATATTTAACCTCTCATTTAGTGCTATATATTTTAACTCTCCCATCTTATTGTTTAGACTTCTCCAGGACCAAGCAGGAAGTCAGTCCTCACTTATGGGTGACGTCGGCGCCGACGGAGCCCTCGCGGAGCAATTTTCCACAGCTTTCGCAGAAAGCCTTTGGGAATTGCAGCGCGCATGTGCGGTCCCCTTCCCGCCCAGGGATGCCATCTTGCTCAGTCGTCTTTTTTCCGCGGAGCCCTACAGACGTAGTTTGTTACCGCCGCTGAAAAATTTGATTTTTTTTAGTTTGATTTCTCGTTAAATTTTTTCTCGGTTCGTGTGTCCTCTTCCCGGCGGGCTTTTGAGCCCGTTCACGGTTTTTTAAATTTTATTTTATTCCAACTTGCGTTCCCGCCACTTTTTCCTTCTTCCCTGGCAGCGCAGTCTTTCGACCTTGCAGGGGTCCTTTTTCCCCCGATGGCTGCCAGCGGGTTTAAAAAGTGTGATCGTTGTGTCAGACTCATGTCTCTTACTGACACGCATGACTGCTGCCTCCGCTGCCTGGGGGCCGAGCATGACCCTATGAGTTGCGGCCCGTGCAGCAGGATGTCCTCGAAGGCCCTGAGGAGTCGGCAGTCGCAAAGGGATCGTATCTTCTCTGACTCCGCGCGGACCTCGTCAGAGGCCTCGACGTCTCGTGGCTCCGGCTCAGACCATCGTCGGAGTTCTTCTGAACGGGGCTCCCCCGGCCGGGAACACCGGCGGGAGAAGAGGCCCGCGAGGGTGAAGCCGGACGGCAATCCTGGTTCCTCGAGGGCCAGGTCGCTCAGCCCGGCCCGACTCCCTGGGCCCTCGGAGGGGGAGAGGCCTTTGAAGCTTCCTCGTCTCGAAGTGGAGACTCCTGGACACGTGAGTGATATAGTCCTCCTGGACTCCCCCACGGATGAACCGACGTCGGGACCGACGCCGTCGGGGCCCGAGTCGGCGGATGCTGGGTCTTCTGAGCTTGGTCTCAGACTGACGACCTTGGAGCGCAGTATCTCTGCCTTCATGGACCAGCAGCGGGCATTGATCACCGGCCTCGCCAGTGCATCTGCCCCCACCACCGGGACGTCGACGCCCAAGTCGACCCCGGAGGCCGAGTCGATCCTCGAGTCCTTACGAGCTGGAGTCGATCCTCGACCTAGGTCTCCCTCGGCTTCCCATTCGGGACCGAGGTCCTCGACGCCGGCCTCGGCATCAGGGAGGAGGTCCCCGGGCCCTGCGCGCACGGAGCCGCTCGACTACTCCTCGGAGGCGTCGGGCTGGGACACGGAGAAGGACGAGTCACCCGGTTCCTTTCAGACCCGGTGCGTCCCCTCCGACTCGCCCGAGTCGGAGCCTCGGAGGCGGTCCCCCCCCGGAGGATACCCGGTTCTCCGATTTTGTGAGGGATATGGCCAAGGCCTTGGCTTTTCCCGCGGATCCGGAGGAGGAACCCCGAGCCGAAGAGCTCGAGGCCCTTCAATATGACTCCCCCCCTAGGGAGGCCTTTACTGTACCGGTTCCCCCGATGCTGGAGCGGCTTCTCTTCCTCATGTGGGAAAGCCCGGCCTCGACGCCGGTGTTAAGCAAGCGGGTCGATTCCATGTATCGAGTCCGCAAGAGCCCCGGGTTCCAGAAGGCGCAACTACCGCACCACTCCATGGTGGTGGAATCGGCCATGCATCGACTTAAAAGTCAAAAGATGCACTCCTCGGTGCCTCCGGGTAAGGAGGCCCGGAATCTGGATGCCCTCGGTAGGAAGTGCTTCCAGGGCTCTATGCTTGCTTGTCGGGTCCAGACATATCAGTTGTATATGGGTATGTATCTCCGCGACCTGGCGAAAGAAATGGCGGGCTTTTCCGCCGGTCTCTCCGAGGAACCCTTGCAGCGGTTCCCAGCCCTGTCCACAGGGATTCGAGAGTGTTCGAAGTTCATTTCTCGAGCGGCCTATGATGGCTTCGAAGCATCGGCTCGAGTAGCCGGAGCCGGCATCGGGGCTCGCCGCCAAGCTTGGCTTCAGTCCTCTGACCTCGAGCCGTGGGTGCAGGACAAGTTGGTCGATGTCCCTTGCAGAGGGAAAAATCTCTTTGGCAAGCCCATGGCCGATAAGGCGGCGGAGCTCGAGTCAGACACTCTCACCAGGACTCGCCTTTCCAGAAAAACCTCTGCTCCTTCTCAGAGGAAGAAGGGCTCGGGAAAAAAGCCCTTTTACCCGAGGAAGGTGTTCGCTTATAAGCAGCACCACCCACACTATCAGGCCTCGACAACCCCTCATCAGGGGCAGCAGCCTAAGGGGCAGGGTAACGGATCCCGGAGGCAGAAAGCCCCCAAGCCCACCACGCAGGCCCCGGCCCAGCAGGGTGGGGTTTTTTGACTATGCCAGCATAGCCTCTCCCCCCCAGGGGCCCTCGCTCAGCACGGGGGGCCGGCTGACCCACTTTGCTCACAGGTGGTCAGCCGTAACATCCGATGCCTGGGTGTTGCGGGTGGTCCAAAAGGGCTACCTCCTACATTTTCACCAGGTGCCCCTCCCCCTACTTCCCGGGGGAGCCTCCCAGACCCCCACTGCACAAGGACGTACTCCTTCAGGAGCTGCAAAGTCTGCTGCAGGAACGGGCGGTAGAGCCAGTGCCCCAGCATCTGTGCGGTCACGGTTTCTACTCGAGGTACTTCCTGGTGCCAAAGAGAACAGGAGGCCTCAGACCCATTCTGGACTTATGCAACCTCAGCAAGTTCCTGCAGCGGGAAAAGTTCAAGATGCTTACCCTTGGAACCCTACTGCCCTACCTCCAGCAGGGAGATTGTCTATGCTCCTTGGATCTAAAGAATGCTTATAACCACATCCTTATTCACCCGGACCACCGACAATACCTAAGGTTTGTGGTGGCAGGGAACCATTATCAGTACCGAGTACTGCCCTTTGGCCTATCCTCCGCTCCCAGGGTGTTCACGAAGTGCCTGGCAGTGGTGGCAGCCTTCCTAAGGCTTCAAGGCCTCTTCGTCTTCCCATACCTGGACGACTGGCTCATCCGAGCATCGTCTGCTCCAGAGGTCGCCCAGGCCACCCAGCGTACGGTGGTTCTGCTTCAGCACTTGGGCTTCGTCATAAACTTTGAGAAGTCCGCTTTGCTTCCCTCTCAGGACCGCGAGTTCATAGGGGCACGGCTGGACACTCGGCAGGCTCGTGCCTTCTTGCCTCTGGAACGGGCCAACAGGCTTATGGCTCTAGCCGGCAGGTTCAACAGCGAGTCGCTGGCCCCTGCCAGACAGTTCCTGCAACTGCTCGGACACATGACCTCCACGGTCCATGTCACTCCGAATGCCCGTCTACATATGCGACCTGCTCAGTGGAGCCTTCGCACTCAGTGGCATCAGTCCACAGGGAGACTGTCGGACCTGATACAGATTTCCGACCGTCTGGTCTCCTCCCTGCAATGGTGGCTTCACCTGCCCAACCTAGTGCTCGGCATGTCCTTTCAGTCGCCCCCACCGTCCCGGGTGCTCATGACAGATGCCTCCCTCCTGGGTTGGGGGGCGCATTGTCGGGGGACATGCACTCAAGGCCTTTGGACACCTTGGGAGGCCGCCCAGCAGATAAACTTTTTAGAGCTACGGGCGATCCGCCTAGCTCTGCGGGCCTTCTCTCACCTGACGTTCGGTCAGTCCGTACTGGTGCAGACGGACAATCAGGTTGCCATATTCTATGTGAACAAACAAGGGGGCACAGGCTCCCTCCTCCTATGTCAGGAAGCCCGGAGGCTGTGTTCTTGGGCTGTCGATCACGACATCCTCCTCAAAGCTGTTTACCTGCCAGGGCAGGACAATTGTCTGGCAGACAAACTGAGCCGGATTCTGCTGCCGCACGAATGGAAGTTGAACCCCGCGGTGGCCCAGCAGATCTTCCGCCGGTGGGGCTCTCCCACTGTGGATCTCTTTGCCAGTCCCCTGAGCAGGCAGCTCCCCAGATTCTGCTCCCGGCACCCTCACCCTCTTCGAGTGCCGCCGGATGCTTTCCTCATCCCGTGGTCCACGGGTCTGCTGTATGCCTTCCCTCCCACACCACTGGTGTCCCGGACCTTGTTCAAAGTTGTCAGGACAGGGCCTCCGTGATCCTGGTAGCGCCCCGGTGGCCGAGACAACCGTGGTTCCCTCTGCTTCTACAGCTAGCGGTGGACACCTCTCTTCCCCTGGGGTTTCAGCCCGATCTCCTGACCCAGGTTCAGGGTACTCTTCTGCACCCCAACCTCAGGGCCCTGCACCTGATGGCCTGGCTGCTGAAAGGGTAGTCCTAGCCCCACTGCTGCTACCCCCGGAGGTGGAAGCCGTCGTCCTTGCATCTCGGCGACCTTCCACCCGGAAGTCTTACGCCCTCAAATGGCGTCGCTTCTCGGTCTGGTGTTCTCAGCGATCTGAGGACCCCTTCACCTGTCTAGTATCGGTGGTACTGCAATATTTGCTTCACCTCTCCGATCTAGGTCTCAAATCCAATTCTGTCAGAGTCCACCTCAGTGCTCTCTCGGCACATCATTCACCGGTTGAAGGCCAGCCTCTCTCTTCGCACTCCTTGGTGGTGCGTTTCCTCAGAGGCCTCCTTCTGCTTAAACCTCCGTTGCGCCCTCCAGCTCCTGACTGGGACCTCAACGTGGTTCTGCAAAGGCTTACCTGCCCGCCTTTTGAACCCGTGGCTACCTGCCCTCTTCGTTTCCTCTCCTGGAAAACTCTCTTCTTGGTAGCCCTCACTTCCGCGAGGCGCGTAAGTGAGCTGCAGGCCCTAGTGTCGGAGCCTCCGTACACTAGGTTCTACAGGAATAGGGTGGTCCTGCGGACCCACCCTAAGTTCCTTCCAAAGGTGGTCTCCCACTTTCACATCAATGAAGAGGTGGTTCTTCCGACCTTCTTCCCCAGGCCGCATGCCAGCCGAGCTGAGACTGTCCTGCACACCCTGGATTGTAGAAGAGCCTTGTCCTTCTACCTTGACCGTACGCGGGAGCATAGAAACGCGGTTCAGCTTTTCGTGTCTTTTGATCCCAATCGGTTGGGGGTGCCTGTCTCTAAGCGCACTCTGTCCACCTGGGTGGCCGACTGTATCGCCTGGACTTACGGGGCAGCCGGCCTCTCCTTGGAAAGTCGCGTCACGGCTCATCGGGTCAGGGCAAAGGCCGCGTCCGTGGCTCACCTCCGCTCTGTTCCGTTGGCAGACATCTGCCGGGCCGCTACTTGGTCTTCAGGTCAGACTTTTGCGGCTCACTACTGCCTGGAAAGGGAGTCCCGCAGGGACAGTGCTTTCGGTCAGGCAGTCCTCCACCATCTCTTTGAGGTTTAGGCAACTCCTACCTTCCGGCCCCGGTGTTGGCTACCGGCCGGATGCGTATTCAGAGAAGATTCCTTCCTTCTGTACTGCTGAGCTTCAGGAAGCTCTTTAGGCTTGAGGTCTCCGGTAGCCTTAAGCTTGGGAGTCCCATAAGTGAGGACTGACTTCCTGCTTTGTACTGGAGAAAGAGTAGTTAATAACTTGTAACAGGTGTTCTCCAGGAGCAGCAGGAATCAGTCCTCACTACCCTCCCTCCTCCCCTTGGAGTTGCAGTCATTCTTATTGCATATCTTGCAAAGTTTTTTGCTGTCTTTCCGCTATGTCATCAGACTGAGCAAGATGGCATCCCTGGGCGGGAAGGGGACCACGCATGCGCGCTGCAATTCCCAAAGGCTTTCTGCGAAAGCTGGGGAAAATTGCTCCGCGAGGGCTCCGTCGGCGCCGACGTCACCCATAAGTGAGGACTGATTCCTGCTGCTCCTGGAGAACACCTGTTACAGGTGAGTAACTATTCTTTCTAGCATTTGCATACAAGCATTTCAGAGACTGTATTTTATTAATATTAATCTGGCTATTGGTAGGCATGGGTAATTTGGAATCTTTACGCTCTGTCTACACCATACTCAAGGGCATTTGGGCTACTTTACTCTTTTTTGGAACCTCACTGCTTTCGGTAGTATCCTTCAAGGATACTGTCTTCCGAACCATGCGCTCTTGGGCGACTGTCGGCTTTCCCCTATTTTCTTGTTTAAAAGCTTCTCTATCTCCTTTTTAAAGGTTAATGCCATCAGCCTGGTTCCATCCCAGTTAAGGTGAAGTCCATCCCTTCGGATGAGCCCCTCCTTTCCCCAGAATGTTCCCCAGTTCCTAACAAATCCAAAACCCTCATCCTTGCACCACTGTCTCATCCACGCATTGAGACTCCGGAGTCTCCCTTCGAACCCTTGCGTCATGCATCGCTGAAGGATTTGACGTTAAAAACGGTGTTTCTGGTGGCGATTTGTTCGGCCAGTAGAATCTCGGAGTTGCAAGCGTTGTCCTGTAGGGAACCATTCTTATCTTTTTCCAGGGAAAAGGTGGTCTTACGTCTGGTTCCGTCCTTTTTGCCTAAGGTGATGTCTCCTTTTCATTTGAATCAGGCGGTGTGTTTGCCCGTTCTTGGTTCTTTGGATGGAAGCGAGTCGGATCGCCATCTCCATCATCTAGACGTGAAGAGAGCGTTGCGTCAGTATTTGAAGGTAACGGAGTTCTTCCGCAAGTCTGATCGGTTGTTTGTATTGTTCGGAGGAATGCGCAAGGGTGAGGCGGCGGCTAAGGCTTCAATCGCCCGGTGGATTAGAGAGGCGATTGCTTCCGCTTATTTGCTTCACGGTCGGGTTGTGCCTGCGGGATTGCGCACGCATTCCACCAGAGCGCAGGCGTGTTCCTGGGCGGAACACAGTTTGGTTCCGCCAGGAAAAATTTGTAGGGCGGCGACTTGGTCGTCACTACATACTTTCAGCATGCATTACAGGCTGGATGTAGCAGCGGCTGCTGATGCTCGTTTTGGGTCGGCGGTGCTGTCTGCTGGCTGGAAAGGTCCCTCCCAATGAATACTGCTCTGGTATATCCCAGAGGTAGAGGACTGAACTAGAGGAATGATAAGGAAATGATAATTACACTTATCTGGTAATTGTAGTTCCTTGAGTGACGACAGTTCAGTCCTCCTTCCCACCCAGATGTTTCAAGAGGAACCAGGATTGCTAGAGAGCGGGTGAGTGTTACAGGTAGGTCTGTCTTAGTTCATTTTCTGCTGTGGTTCACTTTCTCTGTGGCAGGGCAGGGTATAAGAAAGCCTTGCCAGAGGGGGTGGAAGGTTCTACGCTTAGTATAAGTTCTGTTAAGTATTTATGATTAGCTATTTATTTGTTGCTCCTTTGAGTCTGCTTTGTTAATAGTTCACACTGGGATGGAGGAGTGAGTGCAGCAGGCTATATCCAGTGATGTCATCATTCTGGCATACCAGTCTCCAAGCTGCAGGAGGAGATTGACAACCCAGAGGTAGAGGACTGAACTGTCGTCACTCAAGGAACTACAATTACCAGGTAAGTGTAATTATCATTTTGCCACACCCAAGCTCTGCTGACGTAAGTGCAAGCTTAGGGGGTAATGGCAAACACCTGTGCAGAGACAGAGAAAGGCTAGCTAAGAAGCAGCCTTATAAACCCTGCTCAGAAGGGGAGAAGGGGGTTCAGGATCAGGTTGCGGTTCAAACTGTTTGTATTCCAGTTCCAGTCCAGAATCGTGGGCAGGTTCAGAGAGTTCAGCGCGTTTCAGCTGTTCCAGGAGTTCAGAGAGAGGAACTCGGAGGAGGAAACATCAGGGGAAGGAGAAGGACGTGGAAGGAGCCTGAGAGCCAAGAAACCACGTGTGCTTTGCTTAGAGAAAGAAAGCAGGGAAGTCTTCTACCTCGGGTCACGGACCGAAGGTTTCAAGCTGCTCAAAGGTGTGTGAACAAGGCTATAGCTAGAAGTAACCAGAACCCAGCCTAGAGCAAAGAATCATGGTTGAACTGCAGAGAGGAACCAAGGCAACTGAACCAGGGAGAGATATCCCATACTAGAGGTACAGACATTCCTTACCGGGGAAACCAGTGCTGGAGGGAGGTCCAGGGATTTCCCCAGAGCATTCACCGAGGAGCAGATTGTGGGAGTTCAGAGCCAGATGTATATGCTTTAGAACCAGAGGATATGCAAGTGGACTGTGCGGAGCAAAACTCCATATCAGGTGAATTGCCAATGGATTGTACATTATGTCAGACAGAAGCTATGAAAGTCTGTTGATAAGAAATGCTTGATAAAGAAAGGTCCTGAGAAGCAGTGTGAATGAACCTAGTTTTGTTTTGCTAAGAAATACTTACTAACTCAAGAGAACGTTGCCAGCTTCTGCATTTTTTGTGTTTAAAGGAGCAGAAGGTAAATGAGGACATTTAACTTTGTTTAAACAGAGAAGCTGTATTTTGTTTTGCTGTTTACCTTATGAAAACTGCACATGTTTTAAAAGCTTATGAAGCTCCCTCAGTTCCAGCTTATGTATAATTTCTAAAGCATTGCTTGGAGAAGAATATCCTGATGTTGTGTGTTTGAACCTTAGTGCTTTTTGGGGAAAAATAAACTTTTGTCTTTGCCTTTAACCCTTGGCTTACACGGCTATCCTTGAACGAGGAAAAACTACATATCCCAGAATGCCTCCCTGTGGACAAGAATAGTGTTTAATTCCTTTATTAGAGGACTAAAATTGGCAGCCCTATGCCTCTAGGCCCTCGGCCGGGGCTGGGGTCACGACAATACATGGTATAGTCTCCCAGTGGAGGTGGTAGAGATGAGGATATTATCTAAATTCAAAAAAGCATGGGACAAACACAGAGGCTCTTTAAAGAGAAAAAGGGGACTGTTGTAGTGGTTGATATGGAAGGACAGACTAGATAGGTCATGTGGTCTTTTTCTGCCGTCATGTCTCTATGAATTGAGCATCGTACTCTGTTGGAGCATGATGTCGAAAGCATTGATGCACCGCATTCTCTGGTACTCCCAAAGTGACCCCTACATGGACGACCTTATCCTCTGCAATGATAGTGGAATTGTCATAGCCTCCAAGACCAAGAGAATGTGGCCACTTCTAGTTGTCCCTTTTACTTTTCTGACATTGGCAGCCTTCGAGGAGCTCAATATTAGGATTGATGAACACCTGGAACATCTCCTTTTTTGAAATGACACCTCAGCTTTGACATCATCAGTGTCCTTGCAGAGATATGATACTTGAGACTTATGTGATGTTTGGAGGAGGTTTATCTACATAGATGAAGAGCCTTGGATTTTGATATCTTTCGCACCAGTATCAATCTCCAGTGTAATGGGGGAAGAAGCTTCACTAAAACCCAGGTGATCAATGTTTAGACATGTGAGATTGGCTTCTTTTGAAGTACAGAGAGCTAACCAGGCACAGACTTGGGCTTTTTCCACTATCTTCTCTGGGTCAGATTCGGAGCACTCCTGGGATTCGGACTACAAGTCTACTCAATTCTGTGAAGTTGCGTGCTCAACAAGCTTCCGTTTGATCTAACTCCACCCATCAAAAGGAGAAGGTTCTCATCTTTGTTGAATTTTGTTCAGGAAATGGTGGCAACCATTCCATTTAATTTAGAGATGAAGAAGGTGCCCAAGGAGCAGGGCCAGTGCCATAATATTGGGCATCATAGGTAAAACCTTCAGCCTCCCCATGAGATTTTGATAATTTGTCTCAACAATCCTGATCATCCCAACTACCTCCCTCGCAACAATTCTGTTAAAATGCATAACTGAACATCATACTTTTACATACTAAACTTTTGCTTTGTATATATATGTGTGCCTACTCTCCCTGCTGATGGCGCTTTGAGCTTGTGGGTATGTCATGATCTATTGTTTTGTTTTTGACTGCTGCTGCTGCTCTTTGCTGCCCCTCAAAAGCTGCTACCTAGGTGACCTCCCAGTCTTGCCTAATGGTTGGGCCGGCCTTGCAGAGCAGAAATATTGGATATCCTCCAATTCCTTAATCATCCTAAGGAAGCTGTGGCAGTGCCTGCTCACAGAATCCACTGGGAAATGTTTTTTCCGAATGCTATGCTCATTTCTTGCATACCTAGTAAGAAACTCTTCATGAACCAATAGTTGAGAAAACATTGTGAACAAGATGGAGTTTGCAGGATCTTTCCCTCACAACAAAGCCTAAGGGGCCTATGATGATCTGAAAATGGCACAGAGAGCTTCTGCACTAGATATTAGAACCTGGAGGCTCTCATGGCTCCAGGTTTTGGACATGAGATATGTGCATGAAACGTTTGCCAACGTGCCTTGCTAATGAGAAAATCTTTTCAGAGATAAACTTAAGGGGGTAGATTCCCTCATTGAGGAACACCGTGAAACCCTTAAATCCCTCTCTTGGCCTGTTTCTGACCCAGTCTCTACTTCTTCCAGAAGATTCAAGTGTGAGAGGCAAAGGAGATTCTACCACTTTCATAGGGAACTCTTGTCCCAGACAAAAGAGAGATCAAAAGTCTGTCTTCTCCTCAATCAAAATTCAGGATGAGGTTTTAATTGGCTCCAGAAGAACATAAAGATTCCATTATTCTTTTTTAGGGAACCTTCCAGGCAGGGCTGTCCCATCCACTAGACGGCTGCTTAGGGTGGCGTAACCTGATGTGCAGCTAGACTGTTTTGAAAGTAATGGCTTTGTGATGCTGTTTTCAAAATGTCGGGCTGCTGCTGTCCCCAAATCCATCTCTCTCATCTTGTGGTGGCAGCGCAGGCTGACTCCATTTTGAAAGCAGTGACAGCTCAAAATGGAGTCTGGTTGCTGTCGCCAATGCAAGATGAGAAGATGGATTCTGCGGCAGGGACTTCTGCTTGGGGCGGGAGAAACCCTTGGGCTGCCCTTGCTTCCAAGAGGCTTGTTTTTTGCAACCTGTTGACCCTTTCATAACCTCCGATCATTAGGTTTTAAGGATTGTCTATCTAGGATACAGACTTCATCTACAACTTCCTCCAAATTGCCCTCCGAGAGTGAAGGCGTTCTGTTCCCTCTTAGAGGCTAATGTGATCAAACCTGTTCTACCAAAGGAAAGCGGGCATTGATTTTACTCATAAGTATTTCCTGATCACAAAGAAAATGGTAGGATTTCATCCTATCCTAGACCTAAAGGACTTGTACAAATTCAAGAAGGTTTCCCCGAGTATCCTCATTCTCCAGGACCAAGCAGGAAGTCAGTCCTCACTTATGGGTGTCATCGACGCCGATGAAGCCCCAGCGGAGCATTTCCCCAGCTTTCCATAAAAGCCTTTGGGAATGCTGGCACGCATGCGCGGTTCCCTTCCCGCCTAAAGGTGCCATCTTACCTCAGTCTCTTTTTTTCCGTGAAGCCCATCGGACGTGTGTCCTCTTTTCCCGGAAAAGAGAAGTTTTTTCCTGGCGTTATTTTGCTTTTTTCCTCGGATTCGATGTCGGTTCCCCTCCCACCGGGTTCGGTACACCGGTATCGAATCCCTTTATTTCCTTTTTCGGTTTTTGCCCTTAGTGGCTAGGCGCTCGCGCCAAATCTTTTTCTTTTTCCCTGGAAGGCCGGTCCTTTGACCTTGCGGGGACCCTTTTCTCCCCGATGGCTTCCAATGGTTTTAAAAAGTGTGATCGGTGTAAGAAAATAATGTCTCTCACCGACACACACGACTGCTGCCTTTGGTGCCTTGGCCCGGACCACGATTCTAAAACGTGTGGGCCATGTGGAAAAATGTCTTCCAAGGCCCTCCAAAGTCGTCAGCAACAAAGTGAAAGGCTTTTCTCGGACTCGGCCTCTGCCCGGGCCCGGACCTTGTCTGAGGCCTCGACATCTCGGGATTCCAATCCCGAGAGGCGTCGGAGCTCCTCGGACAGGGGGCCCCCCGACCGGGAACGTAAGAGGAAGAAGCGGCTCGCGAGGGCGGCGTCGGAGGAGGTCCCTGAGCCCTCGAGGGCCAGGTCTAAGACCCCCGACCGTCGTCCCGGGCCCGTGGACCAGGAGAAGCCAACTAAAGTTCCTTGCATGGAGCCGGAGTCTGCTGGACACGTAAGTCCTGTTGTCCTCGTGGACTCGCCTCCCCGAGTATCGACGTCGGGCCCGGCGCTGCCGGGGCCCGAGTCGGGGGCTGCTGCGTCACCCGAGCTGAGTCTCAGGTTGACAGCCTTGGAGAGCAGAATGTCTGCCTTCATGGATCAGCAGCGGGCACTGATGGCCAGCCTGTCTGGCACATCTGCCCCGACCACCGGGACATCGACTTCGAAGTCGACCCCGGAGACCGAGCCGATACTCGAGTCCCTTGCGGCTCGAGGTCGTCCTCGGTCGAGGTCTTCCTCGACCTCCCGTTCGGGACAGAGGGTCTCAACGCCAGTGCCACCGGCGTCAGGGCGGGTGCCTAGAGGCCCCGCGGGGTCGGACCTTGACTCGACATCGGACGAGTCTGCTTGGGAGACCGAAGACTAGGAGTCTCCTGACACCTTCAAGACTTGGTGTGTCCCTTCGGACTCACCAGAGTCTGAGCCCCGGAGTAGATCCCCCTCCGGAGGATACTAGGTTCTCGGAGTTTGTCCGCGATATGACCGCTGTCCTGGCTATCTCGGCTGACCCCGAGGAAGAGCCTTGAGCCGAGGAGCTCGATGCTCTGCAGTATGACTCTCCTCCGAAGGAGGCCTTTACTGTCCCGGTTCCTCCGTTGCTGGAACGGCTCCTCTTCCGGATGTGGGAGGCACCGGCCTCGGCGCCGGTTTTGAGCAAGTGAGTCGATTCCATCTATCGGCTCCGAAAGAGTCCTGGCTTCCAGAAAGCACAGCTACCACACCATTCCATGGTTGTGGAATTGGCCATGCATCGTCTGAAGAGTCAGAAGATGCACTCCACGGTGCCTCCTGGAAGGGAGGCCCGAAGCCTTGATGGCGTCGGTAGAAAGTGCTTTCAGGGCTCTATGCTTGCTTGCCGTGTCCAGACTTACCAGCTGTACATGGGCATGTATTTACGAGACCTGGCCAAGGAGTTGGCCGGATTCTCTGCTGGTCTCTCCGGGGAACCCTTGCAGAGTTTTAAGTCCTTGTCTTCGAGGATCTGGGAATGCTCTAAGTTCATGTCCTGCGCCGCCTACGATGGCTTCGAGGCTTCGGCCCGAGTAGCGGCTGCCGGCATCGCGGCCCGACGCCAGGCATGGCTACAGTCATCGGACCTTGAGCCATGGGTTCAGGAGAAGTTGGTCGATGTCCCTTGCCGAGGTGAAAATCTTTTTGGCAAGCCTGTGGCCGAGAAGGCCGCTCAGCTCGAGACCGAGCACCTCACGAGGACAAGGCTGTCGAAGACCTCTGCCCCTTCTCATAAGAAGAAGGGCTTGGGTAAAAAGCCCTTTTACCCGAGGAAGGGCACTGCCTACAAACAGTACCCTCAGTATCAGGCTGCCCAAGCTGCCCCCCAGGGTCAGCAAGCCAAGGGCCAGGGTAATGGGCCCCGTAGGCAGAGGACCCCCAAGCCTGCAGCCCCTGCTCCCGCTCAGCAGGGTGGGGGTTTTTGACTCCTTGAGTATAGCCATACCTCCCTTGCAGACCCAGCCCTGCACAGGAGGCCGCCTAGCCTTGTTCGCCCACAAGTGGCCCTTGATAACCCAAGACAGTTGGGTGCTGGACATATTCCATCGAGGCTATGCCCTGCACTTTCACCAACTGCCTCCGCCACACTTCCCAGGGGAATCTTTTCGGCCTCCCCTGCATACGGCCCTTCTCCTCCAGGAGCTACAATGTCTGTTTCTGGACAAGGCGGTGGAGCCTGTGCCTCCCCACTTCCAAGGTCACGGGTTTTACTCCAGGTATTTCCTGGTGCCAAAAAGAACTGGTGGTCTTCGACCCATTTTGGATCTCGGAAACCTGAACAAGTTTCTGGTGAAAGAAAAGTTCAAGATGCTTACTCTTGGGACACTTCTGCCCTACCTCCAGCAGGGAGATTGGCTTTGCTCTTTAGATCTAAAGGATGCTTACACTCACATCCTTATTCATCCAGACCACAGAAAGTACCTCAGGTTCATTGTGGGAGGAAACCATTATCAGTATAGAGTACTGCCTTTTGGACTGACCTCTGCTCCCCGGGTATTTACCAAGTGCCTGGCAGTGGTGGCAGCCTACCTGAGAAATCAGGGCATCTTTGTGTTTCCTTACCTAGACGACTGGCTCATCAGAGGCCAAACTTCCCTAGAAGTTCAACAGACCACCAACAGGACCATAGAACTGCTCCAAAAGGTGGGATTTGTCATCGACTTCGCAAAGTCCACTTTGCTCCCCTCCCAGAACTTAGAGTTCATAGGGGCAAGGTTGGATTCCCAGCTGGCAAGAGCATTCTTGCCAGTGGACCGAGCCCAAAGGCTTATGGACCTCGCCAGCAAGTTTCTGCACAGGTCCCTGGTCTCCGCCAGACTCTGTCTCAGGCTTCTGGACCACATGGCGTCGACAGTGCAGGTGACCCCCAATGCCAGGCTCAATATGAGACCTACTCAGTGGTCACAGGCCTCAGGCAGTCTCAGAGACCGGATCAGAGTGTCCCACCGTTTCCTGGCCTCCCTCAACTGGTGGTTACACCCCCCCAATCTGCTAGTGGGGGTGCCCTTTCAGATCCCACCTCATACAGTGGTTCTGACCACTGATGCCTCTCTGCAGGGTTGGGGAGCACACTGCCTAGACAAGTGCACCCAGGGCCTGTGGTCTCCTTGGGAGGCGTCCCAGCAGATCAATCTACTGGAACTCAGAGCTATCCGCTTGGCCCTCAAGGCCTTTACTGCTTCCCTGGCACAACAGTCTGTCTTGATCCAGACAGACAACCAGGTTGCCATGTTCTATGTAAACAAACAGGGCGGAACTGGGTCCCAGCCCCTTTTCCAGGAGACCCAGGACCTCTGTTCCTTTGCCCTGAAGCACAACATGCTCCTCAAAGCAGTCTATCTTCCAGGCCAGGAGAATGCCTGGCTGACAGATTGAGCAAGATTCTGCAACCACACGAGTGGCAGCTGCATCCTTTAGTGGTTCAAAAGATTTTCTTGAAATGGGGGCTTCCCTCCATAGACCTGTTTGCCAGTCCAGTGAACAATCAGCTGCCAAGGTTCTGCTCCAGGCAACCGCATCCTCTGAGAGTAGCAGCAGATGCTTTTCTGATTCCCTGGACTCAGGGCCTACTCTATGCGTTTCCTCCCACCCCTCTGGTGGCCCGAACACTGTTCAAGATTCTCCGAGACAGGGCCTCAGTCCTCCTGGTAGTTCCCAGGTGGCCAAGGCAGCCTTGATTCCCCCTCCTGCTTTAGCTGGCAGTGGATCTGCCTCTGCCTCTGGGGTTGCAACCCGACCTTCTCTCTCAGGATCAGGGCTCCTTGCTGCATCCCAATCTCAAAGCTCTCAATCTGATGGCATGGAGGCTGCAAGGGTAGTGTTGGCTCCCTGGGGCCTGCCTCCAGAGGTTGAGGAAGTTCTCCTAGCCTCCAGGAAACAATCCACTAGAAAGACCTATGCTCTCAAGTGGAAAAGGTTCTCTGTGTGGTGTCAGCTGCGTGCTGAGGATCCTTTCTCCTGTACTGTCAGTAGTGCTTCAGTACCTGCTGCACTTGTCCAATCAGGGTCTCAAGTCCAACTCTGTTCGGGTCCACCTCTCTGCTTTAGCAGCTCACCACTCCCTAGTTGAGTGCCATTCCTTGTCTGTGCACCCTTTGGTGTCTAGATTTCTCAGAGGTTTGCTTCTGCTCAAGCCTCCCATACGTCGTCCTGCTCCTGAGTGGGAGCTCAATGTGATCTTGCAGCAGCTGACTCGCCCACCTTTTGAGCCTATGGCTACTTGCCCTCTACGCTTCCTTTCCTGGAAGACTCTCTTTGTGATAGCCCTTACTTCGGCTAGGAAAGTGAGTGAGCTTGAGGCCTTGGTCTGTGATAGACCTTACACCAGGTTCTATAAAAACAGGGTGGTCCTCAGGACTCACCCTAAGTTCCTTCCTAAGGTTGTCTCCTCTCCACCTCAACCAGGAGGTGGTTCTTCCTACTTTCTTCCCTAGGCCTCATGCGAGTCAGGCTGACACAGTTCTCCATACCTTGGACTGTAGGAGGGCCTTATCCTTCTACCTTGAACGTATGAAAGGTCACAGGAAGGCTTCTCAGCTCTTCCTTTCTTTTGACCCCAATAACTTGGGGAGGCCTGTGTCCAAGCGTACCTTGTCCATCTGGGTGGCTGACTGTATCACCTGGGCTTACAAGGCAGCTGACTTCCTTTGCAGGGTAGGGTCGCGGCCCACCATGTGAGGGCAATGGCTGCATCAGTGGCTCACCTCCGCTCTGTTCCATTGCAAGACATCTGCAGGGCTGCTACTTGGTCTTCAAGCCAGACTTTTGCAGCCCACTACTGTCTTCAGAGGGAGTCCCGTAGGGACAGTGCTTTTGGCCAAGCAGTACTCTGGAATCTCTTTGAGGTCTAGGCAACTCCTGCCCTCTGGTTGGGCTACCTGTGGAGGGTGTGTCCTTGCAAAGCCTTTCCTGTGTTGCTGAGACTAGAGGGAGTTCTCTTGTTCAGCCTGGGTTCCTGGTAGCCCAGAGCTGGGGAGTCACCCATAAATGAGGACTGACTTCCTGCTTGGTCCTTGAGAAAGAGTAGTTACTCACCTGTAACAGGTGTTCTCCAGGAGCAGCAGGAATCAGTCCTCACTACCCTCCCTCCTCCCCTTGGAGTTGCAGTTGTACATAGATTAATTTTTACATTTTTGTGTGCTGTTCTTAGCTATGTCATTTGACTGAGGTAAGATGGCACCTTTAGGCGGGAAGCGAACCGCGCATGAGTGCCAGCATTCCCAAAGGCTTTCATGGAAAGCTGTGGAAATGCTCCGCTGTGGCTTCATCGGCGTCGATGACACCCATAAGTGAGGACTGATTCCTGCTGCTCCTGGAGAACACCTGTTACAGGTGAGTAACTACTCTTTCCTTGCTTACAAAAAGGAGACTGGTTATATTCTCTGAACGTTAAGGATGTATTACACTAAAGTCATCAGAAGTATCTTAGCTTTGTAATAGGGAAGTACCAGTACCAGTTTCATGTTCTGCCCTTTGGCCTTGCATTAGGCTCCACAAGCCTTCACCAAATTCCTAGTTGCATTGTACCTATACAAGCGAAAAGTGCACATTTTCCGTATCTGAACAACTGATTGGTCAAGAGCACATCTCAGGAAGACTATGGCAATCAAAATTATAAATATACTGGGGGGCGCTTGTGAGCCTACAGAAAGATGGCAGCAGACTAACGAAGCTCTGATCCTGGGTCCCTTTATTGCAGTGAGGGCTGGGGCAGAAACACTATTTTTTGGCTTGTTTTAAGTCCTGGAGCTCCTGTGACTATGGCAGTTAGCTCCAGCTTTTTTGAACTGCTGACCAGAGGTCCCGTGCTTAAAGAATAGTAAGAGAAGAAAAACACCGCTAGCGTTGCTGTTCCTGGTGCTGCTCCCACTGAAAACCTGGAGAGCCTCCTACTAACATTGAGCCTCTGGGGGTCTTAACCATCTTATGCCCTTATGTGCACCCTTTGAACCTGGTTCTGCTGCTAATCTGAACTGTTTACAAGCTTGCAGTCTGCTTTATAAGACAATTTGAAGTGCAGGAGAGAGCCGGCGATCGGTGGCAAATACCTGTGTGACCCAGGTGTGCTGTCTCGCAAAGATCATCTGTTTGGGTGGTGAGCCTACTGGTGGGAGAAACGTGGGGGTCCTGATGGTGTCTTTACTCTGCTGATCTGCTGCCTTGCTGTGACTTCGGGGCCCCGATGGTGCCTTTACTCTGCTGATCTGCTGCCTTGCTGTGACTTTGGAGCCCCGTGCTGCTGCGGCCATCACCACGCGGCCCTGGAACGCATATTTGGAACATAGGACTCCCTTGCATGAGCGGGAAGAAAACGTTTCTGGTAGCTCCAGAACACCTCTGGTTGGCGCCCTGAGTGAAAGTTTCTTGTGGATCCCTCTGGACAGCTGACTTTCCACGGTTACTGCACCTGAATTATTTTCCTGATGCCTGAATGAGGACCTGCATAACATTAAGTACTTCTATGTGGCTGATATAGTTCTCTTGCTTTAAGCTGTTCAGTAGAACTCTGTGCAAATAGTAGGTCTGGAACACCATCTAGTGGCAAAAAGTGGGATTTTCTCTATCCGATTTTAAATACTTCTGGCTTTCCTTGACTGACTGTCTACAAGCTGCTAAAAGTTTTGATAGTGCTCTGGTGCAGTCTCTGAAGTAAACGGCGGCTTGAGGACCTTTTCCTGCTGCCTTGAAGAGGCAGGAATTGAAACTAAATGGCTACAAAAGCTAAAGGGCCAGAGGCAAAAGAAAAGCCGCGTGCTTCACAAAGATTGATGGGTAAGACCAGAACACAGGGCAGTTCTCGGAGTAGGCCGGCGTCGGAAGAGTCCGGTGAGGAAACACTAAGTGAATTAGAACATGGACATACAGCGCAATCCACACACACTCTTCTGCAATGCAAACTCCAGAGGTGTTTTGAGGAACTAGCTGCAGAATTTAGATCTATGTGAGAGGAGGTGATGGCTACAATTGCGGAACTTCGCGGAGATATTAAGGGGTTGAGTCATCGAGTGGAGGAGGTAGAAACCAAAATGGAGGACCATACTGAAACTTTGGTGAACTTGCGGTGCACAGCAGACAGGCAGCGATCTCGGGTGCTGGAACTTGCATTTCCAGTACATCCTGCTAGACCAGTCCAGACAAACGGGTTTAGTCTCCCTACCAGCAGATGTTGGAGACAGATAAATAGAAAAAACCTACCAGCAGCCTAATTGGCTGTTCCCTGGTAATATGTAGCTGAACCCAGTAGAGGGCGCTCCAGTATTTCTCTGTCTCCAGCAGATGTAGGGGTTTATATTTTTCTCTAATTATTTTTAGTATTTAATACTTGCAGTAATTTTGCTGGATACACCCAGGGTGCACTTGAGCTGACATGGAGCTCTTACTGCGGAGAGGCCGTGAGAAGAAAACAGTCCAGTATCAAGATGTGGCTGTCTCTCTGTACCAGGACCTCTCGACATTCATGCTGGTACGTCAGAAGGAGATGAATCTGATCATAGAGGTGTTGAATAGAAAAGGGATCCGTTACTCATGGTCCTTTCCTTTTTGAATGCACTTTACATTGGGGAACAAAAAAATCTCCAGGAACAAGCAGGAATGAGTCTTCACATATGGGTACGTCGGTACCGACGGAGCCTGCGCGGGAATGCTCCCTTTGGGAGCATCCCACATGCATGCGCGCTGCCTTCCCGCCCATTCACTTCCCTCTCATCAGTTTTCTGTTTTCCGCGGAGCCGGCAGGACGTATTCCTGTCACAGCAGAAAATTCTTCTTTTTATTCTTAGTTTTTTGTGGTCGCGTCTGCCTTCCCTCGACGCCACTGGTACCACCGGTGCTTTTCTTTCTGTTTACTAAAAAAAATTTCTTCTTTTCTCTAGGAATTTTTCCTGTTTAGTGCCTGACGGTTTCTAGGCCACTAAGCCTCTATCCTTCCATAATGGAAAAGCCAGCCACTATCCTTAAGAAATGCTCAAAGTGTGGCGGTACAGATATATTTTTAGACACTCATACTTGGTGTCTAAAATGTTTAGGTCCTGACCATTGCCCACTGGAGTGTCTCTCCTGCTGGAGCTCAAACAGAAGAAGTCTTCAGGATCGAGCACAACTTGATACCCGGTTCACATCGGACTCGATGTCACCAGCAAGAATATCTTCTTTTTCACAGGATCAGGTAACCAAACAAAAGTCTGTAAAGACTAGCCAGTCCTCGAGTGGTAGATCTCCTTCTAAGCATCGAGATGCCTCTGGCATTGCCCTCGAGGACATTTTGGCAATAAAGCCCCGACGGGAGTCTTCGGGCTCCAAAGCATTAACGGGGCTTCAGGTTGTTCCCGGGGTTCTTACCTCGATGAACATACCTGGGCCATGCTCGGTGGTTGTGGCCGCTTCGAGCTGTACCGACACCCCGGCATCGGCTATGGTGATGGATGAAACACTCCTCACCGATGAACGTAGTCTAGCGCTCTCAGCTACTTCGGTACCGCTAGAGTTGCTGCAGACCGTTCCTTGAGTATCGGTATTGGCTTTGGTATCCGGTACTGGTATCAACATCGGCACCGGTGTCAGTACCATCCATGCTTGCTTCGACGGACTCGCTTCCTTCGATGCCGAGCCTGGAATCGCTCTCTAGCATGGAGGATTCGGTACCGACTCGTCTCGGTACCGACCTCGGGCGGTACCGAAGACATCGCTTTAAAGAAAATCCGATGCTTCATCCTTTCAAGTCTTCCGATCCTGATGACTGGGATGAATCCATCGGTACCAAGGCTGAATTTTCAACAATTCTAGCCTTTACCCCTCATTTTAGGGGGTCCTCCTCAGGGGAGATTTCTTTTCAAGCTTTTCTGCTTGATATGGCAAAGTTACTTGCCATTTCTATACCTGGTAAAGAATCCATACCAGGGGATTCAGAGACTCTGCAATTCCCCTGGATTCCAAAGGAGGTGATCATGCTTCCTTTGCATCAGATCTTACAGGATCTACTATTAAGAATGTGGGAAACTCCTTTAACGGTATCCCCACATTCTAAGACACTTGACACTATGTACAAGGTGCCACCTTCTCCAGGTTTTCAAAAGACTCAACTTCCTCATCATTCTATTGTTGTAGAATCAGCAATGAGGTGTATTAAGAGTGCAAAGAAGCACTCCTCTTATCCGCCAGGTCATGAGTCTAGGACTTTAGATGCCTTTGGACGTCGATGCTTCCAGGCATCCATGCTTTCAGCAAGAATTATCTCATATATTTTCTATATGGGATTATCTCTTGAAGAGGTCACAAAGAACTTAAAGCTTTTGAACCCTTTTCTTCAAGAACATAAGAGCAGACTATTTCTTATTAGTCAGTCATGCTCAAAATGTCTCTAAGTTCCTTAACCGTGCTTCCCTGGACTGTTGAGTCTATTAGCAGAACTTCTGCTATAGCCATAGGGGCACGACGCATGGCTTGGCTCCAAGCTTCAGACTTGGACAAATGGGTACAAGAAAGGCTGGGAAATACTCCTTGTACTGGTGAAAATCTCTTTAACAAGGATGCTTTATTCCAAGCTAATCAGTTAAACACTGATATTGTTGCTTTCAGAGGATTGTTAAAACTATCCCAGCTAGTAAAAAATTGCCTAACAAACTTTATCCCCCTAAGGGGAAAAAGTTTTATTCATCTTCTACCCATCATGCAGATGTTTCCAAAGAAGGGCAACATCATACCAGGCTAAGAAAACCAAAACCTCAACAGGCTCAGCAAACCCAGCAGTCGCAGGGTTTCTGATATTTTATTCATTAAATCTCTTTTTCCTGTTTGAGGTTCAGAACCGCTAACCTACTTCTTATCAACAGAAGCATCCTTACTGAGAGATCAGTGATACACTGACTCAATCCTCGATTCTAGGCATGAATCTCTTGCTGCTAGAGAAATCCATTCTTTTAGCTCCTAAAGCTATTGAGGATAATCATGCCCTACAGGTAACAGGTTTCTGCTCTCCTTTTTGAAGGAAAAGGAGGAGTAGCAACTAATAACAAGGTAGTCTATGCCCTTCACCTTGACAGTTTTCCTGTACAAGGATATCTCATACTTTTGACTGCAGGGGGGCTTTACCTGTTTCAGAGGCTTACCAAATTGTAAGTCTTCACAACTCTGTATTACTTTCTATCCCTCTTAGTCAAGACATTCTGTCTAAGAGTGATACTATTCAACTGGAGGGCTTACTTCTTAAGCCATAGGATTTTCTTCAATACCTACTCCAGTAAGTGGTTCCCATACAGAGTTTTCTTCCCCTTTGCAATCTTCTCAAATATTTTCTTTTAAGGCAGCTATCGGACCATAATTGAATTTTACCACTCCTAATTATGTCTGTCGGACCTTTTCCAATCTATGGGACCTAACTTTTCTGCTGCCTTAATAACAAATAATTCCAAGACAGGTTCCAAAACCTACTTGGGCAATTTATCTTTGCAGGCAACTGACCTGTTTACTATTCTTAGCCATCTTCAATTTTTTTCTGGCACCAACAAACTAGATTAGGTTGCACACTGGCAATTAAACAGCCAGATCTCACCTAAGCAACCTATAACATGCTCTCTGCAATTATACAAAAAAGCTCTGCAACTATGGGCCTTTGCCAGAGAGCATCAGAGCCATTCCTGGTGGGTAACTTACAGATGGTTAAAAAGGCTTTGCTCAGTCATGCTCCCACATGACTGGTTTTTTCCTATTCTTACCATCTTCCTTAAAATTTCCTTTTAAGGAAAACGAACCAGGGCTTAGACCACGTGAAAGCATAAAGAATTGCTTAATTTACTGAGTTGTTCCACATTTCCAGTGGAACTCTTGCAACAGGGATGCATTCCTTTTCACTGCAGTCGGCCCTTGTCTAGTGCATTCCTTCTAATTCACAATACTTCATTGGAGCTTATGCTGAACAAAGAAGCATGATACTCATATTACTCTCATAGAGGGGCAAACATGGTATCCCCTTATATTGCGTCTTTTTCTCCAGGACCAAGAAGGAAGTCAGTCCTCACATATGGGTGACGTCGGCGCCGACGGAGCCCTCGTGCGGAGCATTTCCCCAGCTTTCAAAGAAAGCCTTTGGGAATTGCAGCGCGCATGCGCGGTCCTCTTCCCGCCCAAGGGTGCCATCTTGCTCAGTCTTCTTTTTTCCGCGGAGCCCGACGGACGTAGTTCGTTTTTCCCCGAGGAAAAAGTTGATTTTCCTTATTTTTCTCCGGTTCGACGCCGGATCCTTTTCCCGCTCGGACCGATACGCCGGTATCGAGTCCTTTTCTCTCTTTTTCGTTTTTTGTTCTTCGTGACTGGCGTTCGCGCCTTTTTTCTTTTTTCCCTGACAGCCCGGTCTTTTGACCTAGCAGGGGCCTTTTTTCCCCCGATGGCTACCAGCGGGTTTAAGAAATGTGATCGGTTTAAGAAACTTATGTCTCTTACCGACACACACGACTGCTGCCTCCGTTGCCTCGGACCCGATCATGACCCGATGATCTGTGGTCCGTGTGGCAAAATGTCCTCGAAGGCATTGAGGAGTCGGCAGCACCAGAAGGATAGAATTTTTTCTGACTCCGTGTCCGGCTGGGCCCGGACCTCGTCAGAGGCCTCTACGTCTCGGGACTCCGGCCCCGAGCAGCGTCGGGTTCCTCTGAGCAGGGGTCTCCTTCGCGGGAACATCACAGGAAGAAGAAACCCGCGAGGGCGTCGTCGGTGGACGCTCCTGGTTCCTCGAGGGCCAGGTCGTATAGCCCCGATAGCCGTCCTGGGTCTTCGGAGTCGGAGAGGCCTGCCAAGCATCCTCGTGTCGAGATGGAGTCTCCTGGACACGTAAGTGCTGTTGTCCTCGTGGACTCTCCTCCGAGGGAGCCGACATCGGGCCCGACGCCATCGGGGGCCCGAGTCGGGTGCTGCTGGGTCTCCTGAGCCTCGGACTCAGGTTGACGGCCTTGGAGAGCAGCTTCGCTGCCTTCATGGAACAGCAGCGGGCATTGATCGCCGGTCTCACCGGTGCATCTGCCCCGACCACCGGGACCTCGACGTCCAAGTCGACCCCGGAGGCCGAGCCAATCCTCGAGTCCATGCGGGTTCGAGTCGATCCTCGGCCACGGTCTCCCTCGACCTCCCATTCGGGGCCGAGGTCGTCGACGCCGATACCCTCGGCGTCGGGGCGGAGGGCATCGGTGCCCGCCCGACCGGAGCCGCTCGATTACTCCTCCGAGGAATCGGGCTGGGAGACGGAGGACGAAGAGTCACCTGACACTCATTGGACCTCGGAGACGATCCCCACCGGAGGATACCCGGTTCTCGGACTTCGTGCGGGATATGGCCAAGGCCTTGGCCTTCCCCGCGGATCCCGAGGAGGAGCCTCGAGCCGAGGAACTCGAGGCCCTCCATTATGACTCTCCCCCAAAGGAGGCCTTTTCTGTTCCGGTTCCTCCGATGCTGGAGCAGCTGCTCTTCCGCATGTGGGAGACCCCGGCCTCGACGCCAGTGTTAAGCAAGCGGGTTGATTCCATCTATCGAGTCCGCAAGAGCCCCGGGTTCCAAAAGGCACAATTACCGCACCACTCCATGGTTGTGGAATCGGCCATGCATCGACTGAAAAGTCAGAAGATGCACTCCTCGGTGCCTCCCGGCCGGGAGGCCCGGAACCTGGATGCCCTCGGTAAGAAGTGCTTCCAGGGCTCTATGCTTGCTTGCCGTGTCCAGACTTACCAGCTCTACATGGGCATGTACCTCCGAGATCTGGCAAAGGAGATTGCCGGGTTCTCTGCTGGTCTCTCTGAGGAACCTTTGCAGAGGTTCCAGGCCTTGTCCACCGGTATTCGAGAGTGCTCGAAGTTTATCTCTCGAGCAGCCTACGATGGCTTCGAGGCTTCAGCCCGAGTAGCTGGGGCCGGCATCGGTGCCCGCCGACAGGCTTGGCTACAGTCATCTGACCTCGAGCCATGGGTCCAGGACAAGTTGGTCGATGTCCCCTGCCGAGGTGAAAACCTCTTTGGCAAGCCCATGGCTGAAAAGGCTGCTGAACTCGAGACCGAGACTCTGACCAGGACTAGGCCTTCCAGGAAAACCTCTGCCCCTTCTCAGAAGAAGAAGGGCTCGGGGAAAAAGTCCTTTTACCCGAGGAAGTCGTCTGCCTATAAACCATACCCTCATTATCAGGCCTCTGCAGCTCCCCAACAGGGTCAGCAGGCCAAGGAGCAGGGTCAAGGGCCCCCTAGGCAGAAGGCCCCCAAGCCACCTACACCGGCCCCTGCTCAGCAGGGTGGGGGTTTTTGATTCAAACAGCATAGCCTCTTCTCCTCAGCTGGCTTCTCTCAGCACAGGAGGCCGGCTGGCCCACTTTGCCCACAGGTGGTCAGCTGTCACATCAGATACCTGGGTTCTTCATATAGTCCAAAAGGGCTATCTTCTCCATTTTCACCAGGTACCTCCCTCCTATTTTCCAGGGGAGCCTCCAAGACCCCCTCTGCACAGGGACCTACTCCTTCAGGAGTTAGCAAGTCTGCTAAAGGATCAGGCTGTGGAACCGGTGCCCTACCACCTGAGAGGTCACGGCTTTTATTCAAGGTACTTTCTGGTACCAAAAAGAACAGGAGGCCTCAGACCCATCCTAGACTTGCGAAACCTCAACAAGTTCCTGGAGAGGGAAAAGTTCAAGCTGCTTACCCTTGGAATCCTGCTGCCCTACCTCCAGCAGGGAGACTGACTATGCTCCTTAGATCTAAAGGATGCGCATACTCACATCCTTATCCATCCAGACCACAGAAAATATCTCAGGTTTGTTGTGGGAGGAAACCACTATCAGTACTGAGTACTACCCTTTGGCCTGTCCTCCGCTCCCAGGGTGTTCACCAAGTGCCTGGCAGTGGTGGCAGCCTACCTGAGGCTTCAGGGTCTTTTTGTGTTTCTGTACCTGGACGACTGGCTCATAAGGGGCCAATATTCCCAAGAGGCCAACCAGGCCACCCTTCACACTGTGGCTCTGCTTCAGTACTTGGGGTTTGTCATAAACTTCGCAAAGTCCACTTTGCTCCCGTCCCAGAACTTAGAGTTAATAGGGGCCAGACTAGACACTCTTCAAGCAAAGGCTTTTCTGCCTCTGGATAGGGCCCACAGGCTAATGGATCTGGCCAGCCAGTTTCGCAGCAATTCCCTGGTCTCTGCCAGGCAATTCCTGAGACTACTCGGCCATATGGCTTCCACGGTTCATGTCACCCCCAATGCCCGCCTGCACATGCGACCTGCTCGGTGGAGCCTTCGCACTCAGTGGCGTCAAGCCACAGGGGGCCTAGCGGACTCGGTAAAGATATCCGACCTCCTGGTCTCCTCTCTGCAATGGTGGCTTCATCTTCTGAATCTGGTGCTCGGAGTGGTTTTTCAATCCCCTCCGCATACTCAGGTGCTGACAACAGATGCCTCTCTTCTCGGTTGGGGAGCACATTGCCAATGGACATGTACTCAGGGTCTCTGGACCCCTTGGGAGGCTACTCAACAGATAAACTTCCTGGAGCTACGGGCGATTCGCCTAGCTCTGAGAACCTTCTCCCACCTCGCCTCTCACCAGTCTGTGCTGGTCCAGACGGACAATCAAGTTGCCATGTTCTATGTGAACAAACAAGGAGGCACAGGCTCCTTCCTTCTTTGTCAGGAGGCACAACGACTGTGCTCTTGGGCTGTCAATCACGGAATCCTTCTCAAGGCTGTCTACCTCCCAGGTCAGGAAAATTGCCTGGCAGACAGACTGAGCCGGATACTGCAACCACACGAATGGAGATTGAACCCATTGGTGGTTCAGCAGGTCTTTCTCAAGTGGGGGCTCCCCACCATGGATCTTTTCGCCAGTCCTCTGAACCGGCAACTCCCGAGATTTTGCTCCAGACAACCGCATCCTCTCAGAGTAGCAGCGGATGCGTTTCTGATCTCGTGGTCCACAGGCCTACTGTATGCGTTTCTTCCCACACCACTAGTGTCCAGAACGCTGTTCAAAGTCCTCCGGGACGGGGCTTCATTGATTCTCATAGCCCCCAGGTGGCCGAGGCAACCGTGGTTCCCGCTTCTGCTACTGCTGGCGGTGGACACACCTATTCCTCTGGGGTTTCAACAGGATCTCCTGTCTCAGGATCAGGGGACTCTCTTGCACCCCAACCTCCAGTTCCTTCATCTGATGGCCTGGCTGCTGAAAGGGTAGTCCTAGCTCCCCTACTACTACCTCGTGAGGTGGAAGATGTAGTCTTGGCCTCTCGGCGTCAATCCACCAGGAAGTCCTACGCTCTTAAGTGGTGTAGATTCTCCGCATGGTGTGCTCAGCACAGCGAGAATCCCTTCTCGTGCTTGGTAGTGGTAGTATTGAAATATTTGCTCTACCTTTCCAATCTGGGCCTTAAGTCTAACTCTGTCCGAGTTCACCTTAGTGCTCTCTCAGCACACCACTCGCCGGTGGACGGCAGGCCTCTTTCCAACCACCCTTTGGTGGCTCGTTTCCTCAGAGGCCTTCTTCTGCTTAAGCCTCCTTTGCGTCCACCGGCCCCTGAGTGGGATCTGAATGTGGTCTTACAGCGGCTTACTTGTCCGCCTTTTGAACCTATGGCTACCTCCTGGAAAACTTTATTTCTGGTAGCTCTCACCTCTGCTAGGCGAGTGAGTGAACTGCAGGCACTCGTGTCTGATCCTCCTTACACTAGATTCTACAGGAATAGGGTAGTCTTACGGACTCACCCTAAGTTTCTTCCTAAAGTTGTCTCACCTTTTCACCTCAATCAGGAGGCGGTTCTTCCGACCTTCTTTCCCAGGCCGCATGCCAACCGGGCTGAGATGGTCTTGCATACCCTGGACTGTAGGAGGGCGTTATCCTTCTACCTTGACCGTACGCGGGAGCATCGGAAGGCTGTTCAGCTTTTCGTTTCTTTTGACCCCAATAAGTTGGGGTTCTCTGTCTCCAAGCGTACGTTGTCCATCTGGGTCGCTGACTGTATCACCTGGGCTTATGGGGCAGCCGGCCTCTCATTGGAGGGTCGAGTCACGGCTCATCGTGTCAGGGCGAAGGCTGCGTCAGTGGCTCATCTCCGCTCTGTTCCGTTGGCAGACATCTGCCGGGCCGCTACTTGGTCTTCAAGCCAGACTTTTGCGGCCCATTACTGCCTTGAGAGGGAGTCCCGCAGGGACAGTGCTTTCGGACAGGCAGTACTCCATAATCTCTTTGGGGTTTAGGCAACTCCTACCCTCCGGCCCTGGTGTTGGGCTACCGGTTGGGGGCATTCTCAGAGAAGATTCCTTCCTTCTGTGCTGACGTGCTAGAGGGAGCTCATTTTTCCGCTTGGGGTCTCCGGTAGCCTTAAGCTGGGGAGTCCCATATGTGAGGACTGACTTCCTTCTTGGTACTGGAGAAAGAGTAGTTACTCACCTGTAACAGGTGTTCTCCAGGAGCAGCAGGAATCAGTCCTCACAACCCTCCCTCCTGCCCTTGGAGTTGCAGTCATATGTTTTATTTTTGCTAATTTTTTTGCTGTCTTTTAGCTATGTCATCAGACTGAGCAAGATGGCACCCTTGGACGGGAAGAGGACTGCGCATGCGTGCTGCAATTCCCAAAGGCTTTCTTTGAAAGCTGGGGAAATGCTCCGCACGAGGGCTCCGTCGGCATCGACGTCACCCATATGTGAGGACTGATTCCTGCTGCTCCTGGAGAACACCTGTTACAGGTGAGTAACTACTCTTTCTCCACTGAAGTTATAGAAGGATCCAGACTTGTTGTCTTAAGACTAAGGATCTCCTCTACACCCCTTCACGTAGGTCTCCATTTCTGGTTATTCAAAGTCTAGAATTTTTAAAGAAATCTAGACCTCTCCTTCTGACTAGGAACATTCCACTGGTTTCCATGTAACCTTCTTCATGGTTCTTTCACGTGTAACCAGTAAGGGGTTCTCTATCCATATTCTCAAGCAGGTCTTACCCCTTCTTGTTATTAAGTGAATCTCTCTCTATATATATTTATATGATTTGTTACTGTCCATATTAATGCTGCGTCAGCATACCATAGCGTTTTAATGGACAACCAATTTCTATAGGAATTTGAAACTACCTTATTTTACCGTAACCTTCCGGTTATGGTACATCTGAAGTTCTCCATGTAAAGTCATTATCCTAAGTGACATCACTTAGGGAAGACATTACTGATCTTCAAGAAATTGGAGGCTACACCGCCTACTACAAATGTTTCTTTCTTTCACTTCCATAGAGGGGTCTTAAAGACCCATCCTTTTTCTGCAAACCAGTCAGATTTGCCTCCTCTCTTTCCTAGAGCCTTATCCCACTCCAAGGACAAAGAGCTTCAAACTTTGGTCTACAGAAGCTTTTGCTTCTCCTCCAAAGTCCAACCTCTTTAAACTCCCCCAGGTTTTTCTTCTGGGATTAGTTCTAGCCATTAAGGCTTCTGACCTGTCCCTGTATTGCAAAATTTATTTTCCTCTACTTCACAGTGAGGTAATTTCTTTGGGGATAATGTACTGGCTCGTAGCACCAGACCATATTACCCTCAACAAATACTTTCACAATACTTTTGAGTGAGGTCCACATTAGAAAATTGAAATTCTATTTTTACTAACATTTATTCTCTAGACGCCTTGTTTAGTCAAGCTGTTCCACAGCACACCCCTTCTAATTCAACTCCTACCCTCCATCCCTTGGATGCCTGAGGTTCTGGGAAATAGCATGGCCCATCTATTAGATCTGCAACATGCTGGGACCTCCTCTAGGCATCTCTAGCTTGGGAGTCCCCATATGTGAAGACTCATTCCTGCTTGTTCCTGGAGATAGCACAGTTACTTACCTGTAACAGGTGATCTCTGGGAACAGCAGGAATAAGTCTTCACAACCCACCCACCTCCCCTAGGAGTTGTTCTCTCTCTCTCACTCTCTCTGTCACTCTCACTCTCTCTCTCTCTCTCTCTCTCTCTCTCTAATTTGTCTACTTCCCTCCTTTGGTCTCAGCTACAAACCCAACTGATGAGAGGGAAGTGAATGGGCGGGAAGGCAGCATGCATGCGTGTGGGATGCTCCCAAAGGCTTTCTTTTTGGATGCTGGGGAGTGTTCCCGCGCTGGCTCCGTCAGTACTGACGTACCGTGGTACTGCAGAGCCTTTGCAAACAGAAAAAAAGGTTTTAAATCCAGAAAAAAGATTCCAACACCAGATGCGACATTACGAGGAGCCAGATAGGGGGAGCAAGAGAGACCTTCCAAGGCCTAGAGAACCGCACCCCAGAGCTGGTGATGTAATGCCGGCCAACAGCCAATCCAGGAAAGGGGGAGTTCCTCTTAGGAAAGGCTGGGAAGTTGAAAAGGAGGAAGTAGGACAAGCAAGAGAGGCAGAGGCAGAGGCCGAAGAAGAAAAGGAGTCTTGGCAAAGAGACCAGAGAGGAAGGAGTTCCTGGCAAGAAGACACAGTGAGTCCGGTGCAGCAGAATACCAGGAGTTCTTGGCAAAGAGACACTGGAAAGAAAGGTACCAGGAGAGAAACAAAGGTCAGAGTTTTATATGAGGAACCGGTACCAGCAGATGCAGGACACTGTGGAAGTTACCAGAGAGATGATGAAGTCATTGCCATAAGAGGTAACACTCTTCATTCAAGGAGAAAAAGGTGTGGGTTTGAAAGAGTGGTAACTCCACCCGAAGGCCAGCTGAACAGTGGGAAGCCTACTACTCGAGTAAGGCTGAATTGCAGCAGGACTAGGCCTCAAGACTCAGCTAACTGGGATAGGCCCAGAGACCAAGGTAAACCACATTTTTATTCTAATAAGCGTTATAACTTGCTGACACAGGGAGCACAAGGAGCAGAGGTGTGCACTCCTTACCAAGCTGTCTGTAAGACAAGACACAAGCCTTTATCAAAAGAAAGACTGTTTAATATAAGGCACCAAGACAAAGGAAGATACTTCCTTAGCAAGCATTCACATGACCAAAGCCCAGACCTAGGCCCAGAACACTGGAGGCTAGTGCAAGCGGTATATGATAAGCCTCAATGTATTCCACAAGAATATACTGATACAGAGTCAGTTATCAGACCCACAGCCTATGCAGGTGGAATTCAATGAGGACCCTCCTGAGATAGCCATGGATTGAAGCTACTGTCAGGCAGGAAGCCTAGAGTCTCTGCCTGATGTGTAAAGCAGGGCTCAGTAGCAAAGCCTGTGTGTTTTATTTGTATAAGGTCCTGTGAAGTAACAGTAGACAAAGCAATATCTGAATATGTTTTCTTTTCTACCTGAAGCAAGGTTTTCTTTATGTTGATGTAGACTCCACTATTTGAACCATGTACATTAGGGGAAATAAAAAGCCTTTCTTTCCCTACCCTCGGACTTTGTGTTCACTTGAAGTTTTGGTACACGGTAGGTCCTGGGAACAGATACCCAGACCCCGCATACAAGGACCAAACTCAAAATAGAAAAAATAACTCATGTCCACCCGACCTGCCTTAACCACCCTTGGCCACTAGGGCGGCAGTGCGACAGTACCCATATGTGAAGACTTATTCCTGCTGTTCCCAGAGATCACCTGTTACAGGTAAGTAACTGTGCTATCTCAGCAAAGTATCATACTAAGTGCGACGCTCCTGCCCCCGCCCTAGGGCTAAAGGACAGGAGTAGCCTATTGTCCCGTGAGGAATGGATTAAAACTATTCCCTTGGAATGATGGGAGATGTAGTTTTGTTCTCCTTTCTCTCACTGATAAATGTAGTTGCACCAGAGACGGTAAGGCTTTGCAAGAATATTTTATTCGTGTTGGGGAGATTCCTCCAGCGCATCAAAATTCAGATACATGAACATAAATGGTGCTTTAAATGGTAACAGAAGAAACTCAGGAATATAAGACAACGCAAAGTGAGATCAGCTTTTCTTCTATGGAGCTTAACTCAGCTCTGCCTCAAGAGGTGACTTACATATATTGCAGCCTCATGCAATCACTGTTCCATTCACAGTGTGAACTCAAACTCAGGTGCAAACAATTAGGTTTTCAGAGCACGGCAGCAGAAACTTTCACGTTGTATTCTTTTCATACAAGGTACAGGCAAGCTTTGTTATACTGCTATTTCCTTACAGCATATTGAACAGTCCATGCTATTATCGTCAGAGTTTATCAAAGGTAAGGCATTTTCCACTTGCATAAAATCTTCTGACTGCACAGAGCTATTGTCCTCATTCAGCTTTGACTGCCTGCTTTCAATTCTAAGAACTCTTTAAAGTCCTGAAGGAGCAATTCAGCCTGTTCCGTTCCTGACAAACAGTTGTCAGCCAACACTGAGTTTTTCTCCCAGTCAATAATGTTTCCCCTTTCAGCTCTTGGCTTGAATGACTCAGGGTAACAATTGGGATCTTTTAAAACAGCCTTAAATATAGGAGATGGGACTTTACCTTCTCTATCCAGATTCCTATAGAAACTGCTGTCTTTCTGCCAGGCTCCTCTCCTTTTAGGTAGCTCAAAAGCTTTGCAGCTGTGAGTGCTTCTGGGTCTCTCCGGTCCAAACTGTATCCACGAGGGCTCTGCCTTTTCCCAAGACTCTAAACCAGGGCTTCGTCCACTTCTCGCAGGACTTCTTTTCCAAGCACCTATTAAGATCCTTGCAGGTCCTCTGCTGCTACCAGGCTCAGTCGTGCAGCCAAACTGCTTCCTGGTCAACTGCTCATGGCTTTCCTGTTTCCCACAGCTATTCTGCTTGCTTCCAGGCCCTCTGCTCACAGGTCCTCTGCTCCTGGGAATTCTTAATCTTGTTCTTCTTGATCCCCCTTAATCTGTTTAACAGCGTCCTTCACCACTTCATAAAGGGATTCTTTCTCAGACACACCCCGTCCAACCCCTGGGTGTGCCCAATCAGCACTGCTCAACTCCTCCCCTGGGCTGGTCTTCATTCTTAGCTCACCAGAAGAGGGGTTTTTTTTCCTTTTAGGATTGTAAATCCTGTGTAAATCCTGCTGCATTTCAGGATTTCCTTCAGTCTCCATTTCCTCAGGAGGGCGCTCTTCACCACATAAGGCATGGAGATTGTGCTGCCAAGCCGTCCTTGTGGAGGATAATGCACCGCTGGTGACATCAGTTCCCAAGACCCAGCACTTGAAATGGAAGCGGGTGGGAAGAAACACACAATAACTCCAGGGATATAATGATACTGTGTGACTGACATCTGAGAGAAAAATAGATCTGGTCACATGAGACATGGTGGCTGCATGAGGAGCTGACGGCTGAGGCTGTTGAAGATGTGGAGCTACAAGTGAATAAACCCTATTAGGGGGTGAATACTTGGACTGAGTGTATTGGCTAATATCTTGCCTTTTCCTAATTGATGTTTTCCTTATCTTACTTTGACAATAGGGTAGTTGTTGGAAAGGTTAGGGGCTGCTGATTACTATTGTAAGGGTTTGGGTGAAAGAATGGGACCTGGGCAGTTTAGATTTCGGGTTATCCTTCCCATGCCCTGTCAAATGGGCAGGCAAGTGGTGATGACGGGGAGGGAGGGTGGAGATACACGGGGGGATGAGAGACAGGGAGAGGGTTGGAGGGGAGTGGGGGGCGAGAAAGGGTCTGGGTAGGGGTTTGAGAATAATAGAATGGGGAGAAGGGAGGATGGAGATCTCTTTTTTTTTTAAGGGGAAGTTGGGAGGGGAGCAGTTGATACAGGCTGTGGAGGAATGGATGATAGTGTTTAAAGGCCAGATGGACTACATGGGGCAGGAGTCATTAAAAGGTGGGAGAAGGGAGGAGGAGGATATAGAATGCTGAAGGTTGTCTCCTTCAATGTAAAGGGCCTCAATTCCCCTCGAAAACGCTCGCTGTTATTTAAGAAGCTGAGGTCTTTGAAAGGGGAAATAGTGTTTCTGCAAGAGATGCACCTCCGAAGCAATAACCAAGGTTGGCTAAAATGTAAGCCCTACTTTGAAGTGTGGGTAGCATCAGATGAGAGAGGCATGAAGAAATGTGGAGTGGCCATGCTGTTTCATCAGGTCTTGTCCCTAAGGGTGGAGGAAGTTAAGAAGGATACGTTGGGACGTTGGCTCCTTATGAATGCCTGCTTAGATGGGCAACTCATCACTTTGGCTAATATATATGCGCCTAATGAAGGCCAGGTGAAATTTTTTGCGCAACTGAAGGTCCTATTGGCAGAGTTTGCAAAAGGACCTATCATTTTGGGAGGAGATTGCAATGCTCATATGGTGCCACACTTGGATTCCACGGGGCAGAATGTGAGGGAGGGTATGGAATTAGCCAGGTGTTGAGGATGTTCATGACCAACCTGGGCCTGCGGGATGTTTGGAGGGATACCCATTGAGGAGAAAAAAGCTATACATACTACTCACCAGTCCATCAGGTACATACGCGTATTGACTATTTTCTGCTGGATCAGCGTCTGGTGGAGGCAGGGCGTGGTGCTTTAATATGGTCGGACCATGCTCCTTGCTGGGTTTCCCTTCCTGGTGATCTGAGTGGGGTGCGGAGGCAGATGTGGAGATTGGATGGGAGATTTTTCTGTCTGGTCTCTGCTGTTCAGGATCATAGATGATTCATACAAGAATTCTTTGAGCTAAATGACACCAGGGAGGTTACGCTGCCGGTGGTTTGGAATGCCTTTAAGGCTACGGCTCATGGCTGTCTGATGGCCGAGGCGGCCCGAACCAGGAAAGCTTGTGCACAGGAATCTCACCATTTAGAGGAGGAAGCCAAGTGCCTCCAGTTAGAACATGCACGGACTGGCTCTAAGCATGTCTGGCGCCAGTGGCGGGAAACACGGGCCCGATTGGATGCCCGTGTGCAAAGGGATTTAGATAATATGCATCGTAGACTGCAACAAACGTTTTATGAACAGGGGAATAAAGTTGGGCAGTATCTTGCTCTTTGACTCCAGTAGCAAAACACCTCACAAGTGGTACGCGAGATTCGGGATTCATTGGGAGGCCTGCGGGTGGTGTCTTAGGAGATACATGCAGTATTAACAGACTTCTTGGTACAACTGTATAAGGCTGAACCCTTTAATTTGACCCAAGTGGATGACTACTTACGTGATATCTCTCTGCCGCGGCTGGCTGACTTAGATATGGAGCAGCTGGAAGCAGAAATTACAGCACAGGAGGTGGATGGGGGCTATTTGGCGTTTGAAGACTGGGAGGGTGCCGGGGAGTGATGGGTTTCCTTCAGAGTATTACAAAAAGTATAGCTCCCAGTTATCACCAACTCTGGCGGTGCTCTTTAATGTGGTGTTGCGAGGGATGCCACTATCCAATACACAATGTAAGCTGTCATTGCAGTGATACCTAAGCCAGGTAAATCGGTGCAGGAGGCGGCCTCTTATCGCCCTATTTCCTTGTTAAATACTGATGTTAAAATACTGGCCTCAGTGTTGGCTGCCCGACTGAACCGGGCCCTTCCTGATCTGGTGCACCCTGACCAGGTTGGCTTTGTGCCTGGCCGACAGATGTTGCAAGTGATACATGCTGCACACCAGGGACCCCAGTCGGTGCTGTTGGTGGGAGTGGATGCCGAGAAGGCATTTGATCGAGTCAGCTGAGGCTTCCTATGGTGTGTACTGGATAAGATGGGGTTTGGGCCTAATTTTACTTGAGGGGTGCACAGTCTTTATCAGGGGCCTAGAGCTAGTGTCCAAGTCAATGGGGGTCAATCAAAGAGTTTTGAATTGGAGAGGGGAACCTGGCAGGGGTGCCCATTGTCACCACTGCTGTTTGTGTTGGTGATGGAACCTCTGGTGCAAAGCTTCCGTGAGCACCCAGATGTAGCTGGAGTGAGGGTGGACTCTCGTGAATATAAAATAGCACTTTTCGCAGATATTATATTATCGTTAGCGAACCCTGCAGCCTCCCTTCCTGCTGCAATGCAGCTCTTTGCGGCCTTTTCGCAGGTTTCAGGGTTTAAAATTAACTATGCTAAGTCGGAAATCTTGAATGTGGGGGTTCTGGAGGCGACGTGCACAATTGAAAGCATGTTTCCCTTTTCGATGGGTGGATAAGGCACTTTGTTATTTAGGTATGAACCTCACGGTAGATAGGGCCGCGTTGTATAGGGAGAACTATGGACCCTTAATCCAACAAGTTAAACGGGATCTGGACTCTTGGATGGGCCTGATGCTGTCCTGGTTTGGGTGCATTGCTGTAACGAAAATGGTGGTAGTTCTGCGGTTTTTGTATCTCTTCCAGGTGCTCCCTGTACCCCTGCCTCGTGGGGCTTCGGAAACCTGGCAGGCGCTGATTATGAAGTTCATATGGAAGTTCAAACATCTTCAAATAGCTCTCAGGATCCTATATGCCCAAACAAGGCAGGGGTGCATGGGGGTCCCTAACCTTCATTGGTATTATGTGGCAGCGCAGTGTCGCACTGGGGTGGAATGGATGAACTCTACTAGCTCTAAATGCTGGGTACAAATGGAAATGGATTTAGTGGGCAGGGCTGGGTTGGGAGATTGTTGTGGCTTTGCCCTAAGTTGTGGGGAGGTACGCATACTACTAATTCATACATAACTCATACTCATTTCTGGGATCGTTTTTTTGACCACGAGGGGCGACGTTGTCCCCATTAGCGCCCATAGTTGATAATAATTCATCTCCAGGAACAAGCAGGAATGAGTCTTCACATATGGGTACGTCGGTACCGACGGAGCCTGCGCGGGAACGCTCCCCAGCGTCCCAAAAAAGGAAAGCTTTTGGGAGCATCCCACAGCACCTGCGCCCTGCCTTCCCGCCTTTCCTAACCGCCTCTCTCCAGTTCTTCTTTTCCACGGAGCCAGCAGGTCGTGTTCCTGTCACCGCTGAAGAAGTTCTTTATTTTATTTTATTTCTTTGGTCTCGCGTCTGCCTTCTTCGAAGTCGGACCGGTACCGTTGGTCTTTTCTTTCTTTTTCTTAAAAAAAAAAAAAAAAAAAAAAAAAGATACTTTCCGTTCCACTTCAGTGTATTTTTTCTTCGTTGGGCCTTAGGCCTAACAGAAAATTCCTCATGGAAAAACCCGCCTCCGGGTTTAAAAAATGCACTAAGTGCAGCGGTTCCATCTCTGTTACCGACACCCATGACTGGTGTCTTAAGTGTTTGGGTCCTGACCATTCCATCACGGATTGTCCGTCCTGCACCATGATGTCTAAAAGAGGTTTACAGAACCGAGCAGCCAAGCTCAGTACACTGTTTCCCTCTGATGCAGCTTCGGTGGCATCGACGTCTTCCAGGGCTTCTTCTTCCTCCTATGGATCTCAGGTAACCAAACATAAGTCCAGCCGGTCCTCGAAGGGTAGATCTCCCTCTAAGCATCGAGATGCCTCCGGACTTGCCCTCGAGGATCCTGCACCGGCAAAAGTACCCCGGCGGGAAGCTCCGGCTTCCAAAACTCCTCCTATGGGGTCACAGGTTGACATCGATGGCACGGCCTCGACCGATCACCTGTTGCAATGTTCTGGGGTACCGGTGGAATCCACCGGTACCGACCTCCAGACATTCATGGCGTCGATGGATCAGAATGTCCTGACCATGCAGCGTGCCATTACGGCATTCATACAAGCTGCGACGCTGCTGGTACCGCAACAAGCTTCGTTGTCGGTACCGGCTCCGACACCGGCTCCGATATCGGTTCCGGTGCCGGTACCGGTTGCATCGACATCGGCTTCGGTGTCGACTGCAGCGGTACCCTGTCCAATGATGCCTATCGGTACCGATCCGGTACCGATGACTCCTGATGTCGATACCACCTGGTATGCGTATCGGGCTTTACAAGAGCATCCAGACAGGCGATACTTCGATTCCTCCGAAGACTCTGATGCATCGGAGGCCTCTGTCGAAGCATCGGTACTTCTTCCTCAGGAGCCGCCTTCTCCCAAAAGAAGAATGTCCCCTCCAGAAGACTTTTCTTTTCAAGACTTCATAAGAGAAGTGGCCAAAGGGCTTTCTATCTCAGTGGCCCCTGAGACAGAGCCTAGAGCCAAAAGATTGGATATTTTGCAATATCCCAAAGCTCCTAAAGAAGCAGCCACTTTGCCAGTTCATGAGATCCTTTATGACCACATGATAGGCATATGGGAGACTCCTCTCACCATCTCTTCTCATTCTCGTAGGTTGGATACCATGTATCGTGTCCCTCCTTGTCCTGGATTTCATAAAACTCAGCTTCCTCACCATTCTATTGTGGTAGAGTCTGCTATGAAAAAGTTAGAGTGCAAAGAGGCACTCATCTGCTCCTCCAGGAAGAGAATGTAGAACCTTAGATGCTTTTGGCAGAAAAGGTTTCCAGGCCAGTATGCTTGTTGCCAGAATCAACTCCTATAGTCTCTATATGGGGATGTTTCTGAAGGAAGTTACAGATCATCTGCAAACTTTCCTCCCTTTTCTTCCAGAAGATAAAAGGGAAGACTTTCTTACCTGGCTTAAGCATGCCCAGGATATTTCCAAATTTTCTAACCGTGCAGCCTTTGACTCTTTTGAGGGGGTCAGCAGAGCCTCGGCCATTGCCATAGGTGCACGCAGAATTGCTTGGCTACAAGCTTCTGATTTGGAACCCTGGGTCCAAGATGGATTAGGAAATCTTCCTTGTACAGGTGAAAACCTGTTTGGCAAAGATTGGCAAGCAAAGGCCACTCAAATGGATGCAGAAAATTCTGCTTTGGATAGGCTTTCAAAGTCTACCTCTAATCCTGTCCAGAAGAGGTTGTTCAAAAAGGCATATTTTCCCAAGAAGGGAAGATATTATCCTGTTTATGGTCAACAGACATCATCTGCAGGCCGTTTTGCTGCAAAGTGTCAACAACCTAAACAGGCCAAGCCTAAGGCTGGAAGGACTACTGTAGCCCAACAGCCTCAGCCTCCTCAGGGCCTTTAACTTGCAGTTAGAGAACTTAGCCTTTCTGGCTTTAAAAGACCCAGAGTCTCTCACCATTCCAGGAAGCTCCAGATGGGAGCAAATCACAGCAGAGCACTGGACCCTTTCCATCATAAGGGAAGGGTACAAACTTCATTTTTCAAACCTTCCTCCTTACACCATGGTGAGACAGTTCAATTCTCCAACATCTCTTCTCGACCTTCTGGGTCAGGAGATTTCTACCCTTCTTGCCCAAGGGGCAATATAAGAAGTTCCTCTTCTTCAACAGGGCTCAGGGTTCTACTCCCCCTACTTTCTAATTCCAAAGAAACAGGGGGCTACAGACCCATATTAGATCTCAGAGAATTGAACAAATTCCTATGCAAGGAGAAATTCAAGATGATTTCTCTAGGTACTCTCCTTCCATTCCTTCAGAGTCAGGATTGGCTTTGTTCTCTAGATCTCAAGGATGCGTATACCCATATACTCATCCATCCAGCACACAGAAGGTTCCTTCGGTTCCTTTATCTAGGAAAGCACTACCAATACAGGGTGCTTCCTTTTGGTCTGGCCTCTGCTCCAAGAGTGTTCACAAAATGCATGGCAGTAATAGCTGCATTTCTACGCACTCTGGAAATTTTCGTATTCTCATATCTGGACGACTGGCTCATCTGAGCATCATCCAAATCAGAGGCCCAGACTTCCCTAGTCTGCACAATGCGTGTTCTGCAGTATCTGGGACTGGTGATAAACATTCCAAAGTCCCAACTCACCCCTACTCAATCTCTAGAGTTCATAGGGGCCTTGCTGGATACCACAACTGCAAGGGCCTATCTTCCCCAGGCCCGTTGCCTACGTTTAGTGCAGTTAGCCTCTCAGATTCAGTTAAAAACCCATCTAACTGCTCGAGAGATGTTACAACTGCTAGGCCATATGGCATCCATTGTGCATGTGGTTCCCTATGCTCGCCTTCACATGAGGGCAGCTCAATGGACTTTGTCCACCCAGTGGACCCAGGCATCAGGGGATCTGTCAGACAAAATAGCAACCTCCAGGCGCCTCTTTTGGTCTCTCCAGTGGTGGAAGTCCACTCAAAATCTGTTGCTGGGGTCCCCCCTTCCAACAGTTGTTACCCCAAGCAATCCTTACAACAGATGCCTCTCCAAAGGGTTGGGGAGCACATCTTCAAAACCTCTCCACCCGGGGCATTTGGTCTCCACAGGAGACCTCCCTACATATCAACATCTTAGAGCTCAGAGCAGTCTTCTTAGCTCTCAGAGTCTTCCATACCCTGCTCAGCTACAAGACAGTCCTCATCCACACGGACAACCAAGTAGCCATGTTCTATGTGAACAAGCAGGGAGGAACTGGCTCTCTGTCGCTTTGCAACGAAGCTCTGAGATTGTGGGCCTTCGCCAGAGAGCATCAAATTAATCTTCTGGCAGTATACCTTCCAGGAGTTCAAAACTCTTGGGCAGACAGACTCAGTTGAGTTCTGCTTCCACACAAATGGTCCCTTCATATGGACCAGATAGTCAGAATCTTTCGAATTTGGGGAACCCCGGACATAGACCTCTTTGCAAGTCCGTGGAATGCCAAACTTCCCCGATTCTGTTCCAGAATTCCGTGTCAGGGAGTTCAGGCCAGGGATGCCTTCCTCCTTCACTAGGGTCAAGACTTCCTGTATGCCTTTCCACCCATTCCCCTAATTCCCAAGACCCTGTTCAAGCTTCAGAGAGATCGAGGGACTATGATCCTCATAGCTCCACGTTGGCCACGCCAAGTGTGGTACCCTCTACTTCTGCATCTCTCTCAAGCTCCCTCCCTGGACTTGGGGTCTGCTCCAGATCTCCTGTCTCAGGAGGGGGGAACGTTGTGGCACCCAAACCCCCAATCTCTCCATCTCAGGGCTTGGTTGCTGAAGGCTTAGACCTTCAAGATTGGCATCTTTCTCAGCAAGTAAAGGATATCCTTCATGCTTCCAGAAAGCCTTCTACTAGACGTTCCTATGCTTTTAAATGGAAAAGGTTTACCATTTGGTGTGCTGAGAAGGGTATTAACCCTCTAGCAATACCTTTGAATTCTTTACTAGAATATCTCCTGCATCTTTCCCATGCAGGCCTGAAAACGAATTCAGTAAGGGTCCATTTGAGTGCTATTGCAGCATTCCTCAAGCCTCTCAATGGACAACCTGTCTCCTCTCATCCTCTTATTGCAAGATTCATGAGAGGCCTTCTTTTAACTAAACCTCCCATTAGACCACCTCCAGTGGCATGGGACTTGAATCTGGTTCTTGGTCAGCTCATGAAGCCACCCTTTGAACCCTTAGCCACTACCTCCTTGAAATTTCTTTCCTGGAAGGTTATCTTTCTTATTGCAGTCACCTCAGCTCGCCGCATCAGTGAACTGCAGGCCTTAGTGGCTAATCCACCTTATACAAGGTTCCATCATGATAAGGTAGTCCTTAGGACCAATCCACACATTATGCCTAAAGTGGTCTCACCTTTTCATCTTAATCAAGAGGTGTATTTACTTGTCTCTTTTCCAGGTCCTCATGCATCAAGTGCAGACAGGAATCTTCATACCCTGGATTGTAACAGAGCTCTTGCTTTTTACTTACAAAGGACACAGCAACATAGAAAGTCTTCTCAACTCTTTGTTGCTTTTGATCCCTCTCATTTGGGACTTCCAGTCTCTAAGAGGACACTGTCCAATTGGATTGCTCAGTGTATTTCTTTCGCCTACCAGAGTAAGAACCTTTCTCTGGAGGGCCATGTCACAGCTCACAATGTGAGGGCCATGGCAACCTCTATGGCTCATCTAAATTCTGTGTCCATCGACCAGATCTGTCGAGCGGACACCTAGGCCTCGGTTCATACCTTCACAGCCCATTACTGTTTGGACAAGGACTCCCGCTGGGATGCCTTGTTTGGTCAGGCTGTTCTCAAACACCTGTTCCATGCTTAATCAGCTCCTACCCTCCATCCCTGGTTGGATGCCTGAGATCCATGGGAGGAGGTAGAGCCCTTCTCAGGGTCTCACTACCTTGGGGATCTCCCAGGCATCTCTAGCTGGGGAGTCCCCATATGTGAAGACTCATTCCTGCTTGTTCCTGGAGATAGCACAGTTACTTACCTGTAACAGGTGATCTCTGGGAACAGCAGGAATAAGTCTTCACAACCCACCCACCTCCCCTAGGAGTTGTATCTCTCTATCTATCTTTCCTTTCCTCTCTCTCTCTTTGTCTCAGCTTTAAAACTCGAACTGGAGAGAGGCGGTTAGGAAAGGCGGGAAGGCAGAGCGTAGGCGCTGTGGGATGCTCCCAAAAGCTTTCTTACTGGACGCTGGGGAGCGTTCCCGCGCAGGCTCCGTCGGTACCGACGTACCCATATGTGAAGACTTATTCCTGCTGTTCCCAGAGATCACCTGTTACAGGTAAGTAACTGTGCTTTTCCCTCCGGGTATGAGTAATTTAGCTTTTCGACAGTGGGGGCATAAGGGACTTAGTCGTATGGGCCAACTATTTGAGGATGGTGTGCTCAGTTTTTTTTGCGAACTGAAGGAGGAATTTGACATCCCAGACCAACACTCCTACCAGTATGCACAGGTGGCACATTGGGTGGGAACACGAGCTGTTAGACAGCAAGTTGCTTGGGACCTGACAGATGTTGAAAGCCTATGTGAGGAACGCACAAACACTAAGGGCCTCATTGCAGCCCTGTATGCACACTTACAGACACAACATTCTGGAGTAGGCAAACATAGAGCTCAGTGGATGCAGGAGCTGCATCTTTCATACACTGAACAGCAGTGGGAACAGATTGAGGGTCGGCTTTGGAGAAATTCTGTGGCTGTTAATACCCGAGAAACTAACTATAAACTAATTTATGGGTGGTACATGATGCCAGTGCGAGTGGCCCGAGCATTCCCAGGGGTATCTGATTTATGCTGGCGGAATTGTGGCGAGAAAGGCACCTTGGTGCATGTGTGGTGGCTTTGCCACCATGTCCAAGTTTTTTGGAGGGGGGATACAATATCGTCTGAAACAAATGGTTGGTTCGGACATCCCTTGCGACCTGGGTATTTTTCTTTTTGGGAAGAAAGTCCCTAGTGGATGGCTCCCCCAGTTGACATTGATTCGCCATAGTCTGAATGCAGCTAGGCTGACCCTTGCAACCGCCTGGAAGCAGGCATCGCCTCTGGCATTATCACACTGGTTGGAACGGATGTGAGACCTATGCACAATGGAACGAGGTGTGGCAGTCAGGAGGATGCGCCTACCCCAATTTGAGCAGGTGTGGGAGGCCTTTGCTAGTCGTGAGCCATATTTCAAAACAATGTCTTTAATTTAGCTGGAGATACCGGATGAGAACCCCCCCCCCCCCCCTTTGACGTGAAGGACTGACATCCATCTTTCCCTAGTGTTGTTAGACTGGCAGGAAAACCCTTAACCTATAGAGTTTGTAGCAAAGGAGAGATGGATGCAGGAGAGGGTGATAAGGAGTTTCAGTGAATAAAGACAAAAAATATAAGGCTGTGATGTAGCAATTGTTCTGGTTGAGGCTTTTGTGTTATATTGTGCATCGGTTCCGTGTGCAGTTTGTACGGACACTTCTTGTTGTAATTGTCTGAAAGTCTTTAAATAATAAATAAATAGATAAAATAAAATTATAAGTATACTGCCGATACCATGTTATAGGCTGGAAGTGAAGACTATATAAAACATCTGCCTGTCAAGAAACATAGTCTTAAAATGGCCCTGCACTTTAACATGAAGAAGACAAAGACCCTGACAACTGAAGAAAAAATAGAAATAGGACAACTTTAACCTGCATGGAACCCTAATCAATAAAGAAATGACAAGCAGTCAAGAAATCCAAAAACGCATTGCTCTTGGTGAAACAACTATGAAGGACCTATACAAGATTCTTAAGTTCGGAAATGTAGCTCTTAACATACAAAGATTTTACTTGTCCAAGCATTTTCAATTATGTCATATGGATGAGAAAGTTGGACAGTGAAGGAGAAAGACAGGAAGAATATTGAGGCCTTCGAATTATAGTACTGGTGAAGAATACTTTGTATACCATGGACTGCTTGAAGAATAAATCAATTGTTACTAAAGGAGATAAATCCTAAGCTTTCTTTAGAAGTTCGGATGACAGGACTTCAGCTTTCCTACTTTGGACACATCATGCGAAGAGAAGAGAGATCATTCAAGAAAGATATCATGTTTGGCAAACTGGAAGGCCAGTAATGCAATGGATGGATACAATAACAGCAGCTACGAATGCCATTCTGTCAACTATTTTCCACCTGACTAAAGACCGAACACACTTCAGGACAACTGTCCAGAAGGTCACCATGAGTTGGCACAAACCTGACGGTACTTAACAAAATGGCATTAAATGCACATTAAAAGTGTTGGCAGCTATATGGCAGGGATATTTAGCCAATATATGTAGAGTTAAGAGGTTTAATTTAGGACAGTGTGTTTGTTGACCTAAATAAAAATTCTCAGCTATATGTTTCGCAGCTGAATATCGCCATTATATATATATAGTTAGGAGGAAGATGCAGCTCTATCCTGATGGTGTTGAAGCGCTTAGAGAGAATTTTCAGCAACACTATGGGGGTTATTCTGTCGCACGAATAGTGGGAATGGACGTCCCAACAAGGCGTCCATCCCCGCTATTTGTGCTTTCCCTGCCAGCATCTAACTTCCCTGCTGGTTGTACGGGCAAGTTAGATGGGTACAGGGAAGGAGCAGCTCGGGGGCAGAGTCTGGGCAGGCAGTGGGCGGTGGATGGTCGCCAGCCCTGGACGTACAGGGCCAATTCTAATGTCAGCCCTGTACATCCAGGGCCGGCGACTTGTGCAGGGAAGTTATTCCACCTCCGAGGTGGAATAACTTTCCTGGATGGTTTTTTTTTCAGGCCCGGGGCGCGAATGAGGCAGGGGGGCCCAAGGACATTCCCCGCAGCCCGACCCTGGCCTTAGGAGGCCAGATCGGGGGTCAGGCTGTGTGGAAATCACCTTTGAAGTCTGGTGGTCGGGATCGCGGCTTTACAATGGAGCCATGGTGCCATGGCTCCGCAGCTCCATTGTAGAGCCCTGACTGAGTTAGCCGGGATCAGGCCCGTACATGCAGGCCGGGATGAATCGCAGTACAGGCCTGTTCGTGATTCTGATCCCACGGGGCTAGACGTGCCCCACGGGATCAGAATTACGAGCCCCTCTGTACGTCCGGCTCAGACTGGACGAACAGAGGGGCTGGACGTTCGGGATGGTATGAGCCTTTATTTGTATAGTGCTGTTGACAATTCATGGATAGCAGACTTAATAAGTTTAGCAGTGGACCCCCAATAGGATAATTTATGTAAAGACTTTTTTGCATGTATGAGGCACATTAGATATATAAAAGACCTTTTATAAAATATAGACAGTTTTAAATGTACGCATCTGTTGCACAAGCACTCATTATGCCACACTTGGACTACTGTAACGCCATCTTCTCCAGGACCAAGCAGGAAGTCAGTCCTCACTTATGGGTGACGTCGGCGCCGACGGAGCCCTCGCGGAGCAATTTTCCCCAGCTTTCAAAGAAAGCCTTTGGGAATTGCAGCGCCCATGCGCGGTCCTCTTCCCGCCCAAGGGTGCCATCTTAGCCAGTCTTCTTTTTTCCGCGGAGCCCTACAGACGTACCCGTCGTGTCCCCGCGAAAAAGTTGATTTTTCTTCAGAATTTCTCTTTTTTTTCCATTCGGTTCGACGCTTTTTCCCGCCGGACTCGCGACGCCGGTCTCGAGTCCTCTTCTTATTTTTCGGTTTTTCTGACTTAGTCAGTTTTTCGTTTTGGTTTTTCCCTGGCAGCCCGGTCCTTTGACCTCGCCGGGGCCCTTTTTCCCCAGATGGCTGCCAGTGGTTTCAAGCGGTGTGGTCAGTGTGACCAAAATATGTCACTAACTGACACACACGACTTTTGCCTCCGCTGCCTGGGCCCGGATCATGAAGAACTGATCTGTGGGCCCTGCGGCAAAATGTCCTCCAAAGCGTTGAGAAGTCGGCGGCATCAGCGGGATCGGATCTTCGCTGACCCCAGCCGTACCCGGACCTCGTCGGAGGCCTCCGCGTCCAAAGGTTCCAGCTCGGACCGTCGCAGGAGTTCCTCCGACAGGGGTTCTCCCTCCGGGGACCATCGTCGTAAGGTGAAACCCGCGAGGGCGGCGTCGGTGGACGCTCCTGGCTCCGCGAGGGCCAGGTCGCATAGCCCCGATAGCCGTCCCGGGTCCTTGGAGAAGGAGCATCTCACGAAGCGACCTCGCCTGGAGTCGGAGCTGCCTGCTCGGGTAAGTCCTGTGGTCCTCCTGGACTCGCCTCCGAGACAGCCGACGTCGGGCCCGACGCCGTCGGGGCCCGAGTCGGGGGCTGCTGGGTCACCTGAGCTCGGACTCAGGTTGACGGCCTTGGAGAGCAGATTGTCTGCCTTCATGGACCAGCAGCGGGCACTGCTCGCTGGCTTCGCTGGCGCCGCTGCCCCGACCGCCGGGACGTCGACATCCAAGTCGACCCCGGAGACCGAGCCGATCCTCGAGTCGATGCGAACTCGAGTCGATCCTCGGTCGAGGTCACCCTCGGCCTCCTGTTCGGGACCGAGGTCGCCGACGCCGACTCCCTCGGCGTCGGGGCGGCAGGCGCCGCGCCCTGCCCGGGCCGACCCCACCGAGTCCTCGTCGGAGTCGGTCTGGGAGTCGGAAGAGGAAGAGTCGCCTGATTCTTTCCGGACTCGGTGTGTCCCCTCGGACTCACTGGAGTCCGAGCCTCGGAAGCAGTCCCCCCCGGAGGATGCCCGGTTCTCGGACTTCGTCAGGGATATGGCCAAGGCTTTGGCCTTCCCTGCGGACCCCGAGGAGGAGCCTCGAGCCGAAGAGCTCGACGCCCTCCAGTATGACTCTCCCGCAAGGGAACACTTTACTGTACCGGTTCCTCCCATGCTGGAACGACTACTCTTCCGCATGTGGGAGAGTCCGGCCACCTCGCCGGTCCTGAGCAAGCGGGTCGATTCTATTTATCGAGTCCGCAAGAGCCCTGGCTTCCAAAAAGCACAGCTGCCACACCATTCCATGGTAGTGGAATCGGCCATGCATCGTCTTAAGAGCCAGAAGATGCACTCCTCGGTGCCTCCTGGCAGGGAGGCCCGTAACCTGGATGGCCTTGGCAAGAAGTGTTTCCAGGGCTCTATGCTTGCGTGTCGTGTCCAGACCTACCAGCTATACATGGGCATGTATCTCCGAGACCTGGCTAAAGAGCTAGCCGGCTTCTCCGCTGGTTTGTCCGAGGAACCTTTGCGGAGGTTCCTGGCCTTGTCCACTGGTATTCGGGAATGCTCAAAATTCATATCCCGAGCAGCCTACGATGGCTTTGAAGCGTCGGCTCGAGTGGCCGCAGCCGGCATCGGTGCCCGCCGACAGGCTTGGCTTCAGTCATCTGACCTCGAGCCCTGGGTGCAGGACAAGTTGGTCGATGTCCCCTGCCGAGGCGAAAACCTCTTTGGCAAGCCCATGGCTGAAAAGGCTGCACAGATTGAGACGGAGACTCTCACCAGGACTAGGCTTTCTAGGAAGACCTCCGCCCCTTCCCAGAAAAAGAAGGGCTCGGGAAAGAAGTCCTTTTACCCGAGGAAGGCGGCTGCCTACAAACAATACCCCCATTATCAGGCCCCTGCAGCTCCCCAACAGGGCCAGCAGGCCAAGGGACGGGGTAACGGGTCCCGTAGGCAGCAAGCCCCCAAGCCTGCACCACCAGCCCCTGCTCCGCAGTGTGGGGGTTTTTGACTCACTAAGCATAGCCTCTCCCCCCCCGCTGGTTCCTCCCAGCACCGGAGGCCGGCTGGTTCACTTCGCCCACAGGTGGTCCAGCATCACCTCAGATGCCTGGGTGCTTCAAGTCGTGCGAGAAGGCTATCTTCTCCACTTCCACCAGGTCCCTCCCTCCTTTTTTCCGGGAGAACCTCCACGACCCCCTCTGCACAGGGATTTACTCCTTCAGGAGTTAGCAGGTCTTCTACAGGAACAGGCGGTGGAACCGGTGCCCCACCACCTGAAAGGCCAAGGCTTTTACTCCAGGTATTTTCTGATACCAAAGAGAACAGGAGGCCTCAGACCCATCCTGGACCTGCGCAACCTCAACAAGTTCCTCGTGCGGGAGAAGTTCAAGATGCTTACCCTTGGAATCCTTCTGCCCTACCTCCAGCAGGGAGATTGGCTATGCTCCTTGGATCTAAAGGATGCCTACACGCACATCCTCATCCACCCAAGCCACCGACAATACCTAAGGTTTGTGGTGGCAGGAAATCATTACCAGTACCGGGTACTGCCCTTTGGCCTGTCCTCCGCACCGCGAGTCTTCACAAAATGTCTCGCGGTGGTGGCGGCCCATCTACGGCTTCACGGCCTCTATGTCTTTCCGTACCTCGACGACTTGCTCATCAGAGCAGCGTCCGCTCTGGAAGTCACCAACGCCACGCGCCGCACGGTGACTCTTCTGCAGCACTTGGGCTTTGTTATAAACTTCGCAAAGTCCACTTTGCTCCCCTCACAGGATCTCGAGTTCATCGGCGCAAGGCTGCACACTCCTCAGGCACGAGCGTACCTACCGCTCGACAGGGCTCTACGGCTCATGGACCTAGCCGACCGTTTTCGCAGCCAGCCCCTGGTCTCTGCCAGGCGCTTCCTGAGACTACTCGGCCATATGGCTTCCACCGTCCATGTGACCCCCAATGCCCGCCTGCATATGCGGCCTGCTCAATGGTGTCTCCGCCAGCAGTGGCGACAAGCCACAGGCGGCCTAGCAGACCTAGTGCGCGTCTCCGAGCCGCTGATCTCGTCTCTCCGGTGGTGGCTTCAGCAGCCGAACCTGATCTGCGGAATGCCTTTCCAGTCACCTCAGCCGACCCGGGTGCTGACAACAGATGCATCCCTCCTGGGCTGGGGAGCGCACTGCCAAGGGGCACGCACTCAGGGCCTCTGGACCGCGTGGGAGTCTGCTCAGCAGATCAACTTCCTGGAGCTCAGGGCGATCTGCCTGGCTCTCAAGGCCTTCTCCCACCTGACTTCTCACCAGTCCGTCCTTGTCCAGACGGACAATCAAGTTGCCATGTTCTACGTGAACAAGCAGGGGGGCACGGGCTCCTTCCCCCTCTGCCGGGAGGCACAGAAGCTCTGCTCTTGGGCCGTCAGTCACGGCATTCTCCTCCAGGCGGTTTATCTCCCAGGCCAAGAGAATTACCTGGCGGACAAACTCAGCAGGATCCTCCAGCCGCACGAGTGGCGTCTGGATCCCTTGGTAGTTCAGAAGCTCTTTCTAAAGTGGGGCCTCCCCACGATGGATCTCTTTGCCAGTCCTCACAACCGGCAACTTCCTCGCTTCTGCTCTCGTCAGCCACACCCCCTTCGGGTTGCGGCGGACGCTTTTCTACTCTCATGGTCGGGGAGCCTTCTGTACGCTTTCCCTCCCATCCCGCTAGTCTCCCGGACTCTTTTCAAGGTTCTCCGAGACAAAGCCCTCATGATCCTGGTGGCCCCTCGCTGGCCCAGACAGCCGTGGTTTCCTCTCCTGCTGCAATTAGCGGTGGAGGATCCATTCCCTCTGGGGTTACAACCGGGTCTCCTCACTCAGGATCAGGGGTCTCTGCTACACCCCAACCTCAGGTCTCTCAACCTCATGGCCTGGCTGCTGAGAGGGTCGTCCTCGCTCCCCTTCTCCTGCCGGCGGAGGTGGAGGAGGTCGTCCTAGCTTCGCGACGACCTTCTACCCGCAAATGCTACGCCCTTAAATGGCGTCGCTTTTCCGTTTGGTGTACCCAACAGTCTCAGGATCCCTTCTCCTGCCCGGTGTCCGTGATCCTGCAATACTTGCTATACCTCTCTAATCTGGGACTTAAGTCCAACTCCGTCAAAGTTCACCTCAGTGCTCTTTCAGCACATCATGTGCCGGTGGACGGCAGACCTCTTTCCAGCGACCCTCTTGTAGCGAGGTTTCTCCGAGGTCTTCTTCTACTTAAACCACCTCTGCGCCCGCCAGCGCCTGACTGGGACCTGAATGTGGTTTTGCAGCGGATCACCTGTCCGCCTTTTGAACCTATGGCTACCTGTTCTCTCCGTTTTCTTTCTTGGAAAACGCTGTTCTTGATAGCCCTCACTTCCGCTAGACGCGTAAGTGAATTGCAGGCCCTCGTGTCTGATCCCCCTTACACTCGGTTCTACAAAAATCGGGTAGTCCTACGGACTCACCCGAAATTTCTTCCAAAAGTGGTCTCCCCTTTACATATCAATCAGGAGGTGGTACTTCCAACCTTCTTTCCCAGACCACACTCCAGCCGAGCTGAAACGGTCCTCCATACCCTGGACTGTAGAAGGGCTCTGAACTTCTACCTTGACCGTACGCGGGAGCACCGTAAAGCTGCTCAGCTTTTTGTATCTTTCGACCCCAATAAATTGGGGCTCCCGGTCTCCAAGCGTACTCTGTCCATCTGGGTTGCGGACTGTATCACTTGGGCTTATGGGGCGGCCGGACTCTCCTTGGAAGGTCGAGTCACGGCTCACTGCGTTCGGGCAAAGGCCACGTCAGTGGCTTACCTCCGCTCTGTTCCGCTGGCAGACATCTGCCGGGCCGCTACTTGGTCTTCGAGCCAGACTTTTGCGGTCCATTACTGTCTCGAGAGGGAGTCCCGCAGGGACAGTGCTTTCGGACAGGCAGTCCTCCGTAATCTCTTTGAGGTCTGAGCAACTCCTACCCTCCATCCCGGATGTGGGCTACCGGTGGGTAATAATTCAGCGAAGATTCTTTCCTTCTGTGCTGCTGAGCTAGAGGGAGCTCATTTTTGTGCTTAGGGTCTCCGGTAGCCTTGAGCTTGGGAGTCCCATAAGTGAGGACTGACTTCCTGCTTGGTCCTGGAGAAAGCGTAGTTACTCACCTGTAACAGGTGTTCTCCAGGAGCAGCAGGAATCAGTCCTCACAACCCTCCCTCCTCCCCTTGGAGTTGCAATCGTCTGCTTTACTTTTTTGCTACTTTTATGCTGTCTTTTTTAGCTATGTCATCTGACTGGCTAAGATGGCACCCTTGGGCGGGAAGAGGACCGCGCATGCGCGCTGCAATTCCCAAAGGCTTTCTTTGAAAGCTGGGGAAAATTGCTCCGCGAGGGCTCCGTCGGCGCCGACGTCACCCATAAGTGAGGACTGATTCCTGCTGCTCCTGGAGAACACCTGTTACAGGTGAGTAACTACGCTTTACAAGGTCTACCCAAAAAGTCACTAAATATCCTTCAAATGGCCCAAAATGTGACGGCCAGGATCATCATGAAAACAAGCCTGGCTGAGCACATTACACCTGTTTTGATTGAACTACATTGGCTCCCCATTGCAGCCAGGATACAATACAAAACATTGATAACCGCATTCAAACTGATAAATAACAGCCCCGTCATTCCTCTCCACACTTATCAGCACACAACCAACAAACAGGGACAGGAGAACTACAAACACAGCTACACTCCATGTCCCAACTAACATCAGATCTGTTAAAACAAGTACAAGTCGCAGGGCATTCTCATTCTCTGCACCAACTAACTGGAATCAGCTACCAATCGAGCTGCGATTAATCAAAGACATTACTGTTTTCAGGAAGGAACTAAAGACTCATCTATTCAAAAGGCATTACAAGCAGCTATAACTCTCCATAAGATATAGATGAACCAAAACAATTAATTAATCATGCTCTGCTGAACCATATGTACTATATGTATAAATATGTATAAATGTAAAAATGTAAATATGTGTAGTCCAATCTCCTATACACTAATACTGTGTGCGGTGCCTCACCCCCAAAACTATGTATATATTTGTCCCACTTTTCGGTCCTGATTTGACAACCCCCAAAGATGTAATCAAACCGCTGCTGATCGCTGGAAGTAGCGGTATATAAGTGTGTACTAAATAAATAAAAAATAAATAAATAAATAAAAATAAATCTTTTAATAAAGGTGCGTACTTCGTCAGTAGGTGTAGCTGGAGGCATGGTCTGCGTTGACAAGTATGCATGTTGATTTATAAAACAACTTTGATCAATGTGTGTGTTACACACAAACTTTTACATTGCTCTTGAGCAGCTATAAATGTCTGTGCTTGCACCCAAGGTGCGATTTATGCCACTGATTCATACGTGTCTCGTAGGAAATGTTAGGGAATGCTCATGCACATGTGTGTGTGTGTTGGGGGGTATCAGTGGGTGGGTGTGTCACGGGGAGCATCAGGCTGCATGCATGTGTGCACGTATATGTCGTGGGGAACTTTGGGAACTGCATACAAATGTGTGTGCCTCTCTCTCTCCTAGGTTTCCTCCAGTCTCTCTTCTCTCTCTCTTTCTCTCACATAACTACCCACCATCAACTTTCCCCCAATTTCTCTCTCATACTTGTACACCCTACTCCCATGCAGTCCCTCTTTCACTGATTTCCTGGGAGCAGCTCTTTAAAAACGCGGCGGGTTCACATTTTTTTTACATGGTGGAGCCACGCGCAGGACGTTTTGGTCTGATCTCCCTGTTTGAAGTCTCACAAAGAGTTGATCAAGGTGGGGGATGATGAACCACAGATTTTTGCGTTGCACTAGAATATGCTTACACATATGCAAACAAACATGCATACAGACAGATACAATTTGCCTGCTGCTTGAGCCCTCAACAATAGCTGTTACATGTTTGGAAGACTTTCTTTTTTTAAATTTATCTTTTATCACAAGATATAAGATCGGTCAAAACCGGTACAAGTAACAGAGCATACTCATACACAGCACCGACACTGTGGAACCAACTGCCGCCTGAGCTACGAGCTAGCAAAGACCTGATGGACTTTCGGAAAAAACTCAAGACTCACCTATTCCAGACTCAGTACAACTTGATTTAGTCGATGTGGCCTAAGCTGTGCCACCCAGAGAGCCAAAGATGTATATATGTAAAACTGTACATATGTAAATAACCCCTCCCTCCTTACGAAAAGAAACCCAATTACCTAATTACTGTGTATTGTCCTCACCCTACGAATCACCTTGTATATACCACAAATTTGTCTGTCCTGATTAGACAGTTTCCAATATGTAATCTAATCCGCTACTGATCGCTGGAAGTAGCGGTATACAAATGTACGCTAAATAAATGAATAAAATATACAGTGTTTCAAGACAAAACCTGTACAGAAAGGTATTCTTTCCAGAAACATTACAAAGGCAAATTTAAACAATATTACTACAAAACAAAACACCTTTAGTCCACAATATTAGAAAACAAACAAGCAAAGGGGAAAGGAATTTGAGGAACTGGTTAGAGAAAAACCAGCTCCAAAGGAACTGAAGAAATAAAAGGAAGAAAATTCAATGCTAGCTGAGGAGTCCAAGGCATAAATTCCAACACAGACCTCTCACCCCATGTCACCAGATGGTAAAGACATAACGAACCCGTGCGCTTAGAAAGGAAGAAAGATCAGTAGGTGTAAAAAGGATATTGCGCTGTTTTTGATAGACAATTAAACATTTACACGGGAAGCGAAGATAGAAACTTGCCCCCAAACACAATGCACCTGGCTTCAACAGAAGAAACTGTTTCCTCCGTTGAAGATAAGTTGGACTATACTGGTTTTATCTGCCATAATATACTATGTCACAAATCATGTCATACAATCTGTAAGGTCATTGATTGGAGGAGGCTTCTCTTTGGGCCTTAAGAGCCCAACACTCTGTTGGTCACCCTTGATGTTACGGCATTGTATACCTCAATTGGCAGCTTTGGAAGTTGTTGAGGCAACCTTATGCCATTGGGGTGACCTTACAGATTGTATGACACAATTTGTCATGGAATTGGCTGAGTTAGCTTTATATCGGAATTATTTTAGTTTTGAGGGGGTGATTTATGATCAGATTTCTGGGGTAGTTTACTTATACATGTCATAGGGATGATATTGCTTTTCTGGATGTTTTGGTAAGACGTGGTAAAATGGAGTGGGAAACCTCAGTTTATAAGAAATCAACCAATAGGAAAACAGTCCTTCATTATTCTAGTGCACATCCTGTGCAGTTGTGGGAGGGTTTGCCTTTTTCACAATTCATTAGATTTAGGAGGAATTGTTCAGACATTCTTGATTTTAAGATTAGATCTAAGAGTCTGATGGCTGATTTTAGGGCTAGAGGCTACCCGGTTCGAGTAGTGGATCATGCATATTGTTGGGCTTTGTTCAATAATAGAGATTTGTTGGTGCATCCATGTGGAAAAGAGAAGAATGTGTTGAATGGTGGGTGTGTTAATTTTATATCTAAATATTCTCCTTTTAGTTCTAGGATCCAGCGGATTGTTTGGAAGCATGCTAATATTTTGAGAGCAATTCCTGGGCTGGTTGATAACACTGGTCAACATTGAAATCGTTACTGACTTTAAAAGGCCCTAATCTGTAGTATCTTGGTGAGCTGAACACGAATATAACATTAAAAAAAAATTATTGGCTCTCGTTTTTAAGATATTGCATGTAGTTCATTTTTGACGTTTCACCATGTAAATTTATCCAGTAGGACATCAGCAACATCCCAAATAAGCCTTGAATGATGTAATATTGCATCACATTGCATAATACCAGCATGCACACATCATCCAGAGTTGATTGCATCATTTTCTGATGCAATGCAATACTTCTGCCAGACGGCTGCTGAAGCCATCTGACGTCAGCAGTGTACTAAATGCAGTCGGAAAGGTTGAGCATTTAAAATATTTCAGACTGTGTGCGAGACAGTTTAAGCTACTGTTACATGTAACTTTTATTAAGCATATAATTTTAGCCATTTAGGTACAATACAGAACAGTAATGCCGCAAAAGTGCGTTAATACCGTTGACAGTTTTCTGCTACATTTGTGGGGAAGTGACATTTGCCAATCGGAAGAAAAGTATCACTTCTCAACTGAAGAAGGCATATCATCTTTACTTCGGATGCAAGATTGGTGACCAGGACAAGCCTTGGGCCCCGCATATATGCTGCGCTACATGTACAACGCAGCTTTCACAGTGGTTGAATTGCAAAAGACCATCAATGCCGTTTGTAGTCCCCCATGGTGTGGAGAGAGCCTAGCAACCACATAAATGACTGTTACTTCTGCTTGGTTCCTCCTCTTTCCAGCTGAATAACGAAGCAAAAGAAGTCGAGCATAGTCTATCCAAACATTCCATCTGCATTGAGACCAGTTCCACATGGTGAGGGACTTCCTATTCCAGAACCTCCATCAGAATATTCTCTTGATTCATCTGAGGAGGACAAGGGTGAGCTGAACTGTTCTTCTCCTGGTCAGTCAGCATGCAGTGACCCAGATTTTCACTGGGTTGCATATCAACGCCACACAAAATAACACAGGAAGAACTAAATGACCTGGTTCGTGATTTGGACTTATCCAAGAACAAGGCAGAATTGCTAGGATCAAGACTCCAACAATGGAATCTTCTAGAAGAAGATGTCAACATTACTTCATATCGAAAGCGCCACCAGCAGTTGGAGCCTTTCTTCAGAAAGGAAAGTAATCTGGTATTCTGTTCCGATATTGAAAGCCTCATGAATGCCTTAAAAATCACTCATGGCCCACAAGACTGGAAACTATTTATAGACTCTTCGAAACTGAGTCTGAAGGCTGTGCTTTTGAACAATGGAAACCGTCTTCCATCTATTCCAGTAGCGCATGCCGTCCACATGAAAGAGACATACGATAACCTAAAGCATCTACTGACTTCCATTAACTATAACAAGTACAGCTGGCACCTTTTTGGTGACTTGAAGGTAGTTGCCCTTTTGATGGGACTGCAGCATGGATATATAAAATACATGTGTTTCTTATGTGAGTGGGATAGCCAAGCAAGGGATTGGCACTATTTGCGGAAGGAATGGAATCGCAGACAAAATGTAACAGTTGGAGAGAAGAATATCCAGCATCGAGCTCTGGTTGAGGCTCACAAAATCCTGCTACCACCCCTTCACATCAAACTAGGTTTAATGAAAAACTTTGTGAAAGCCATGGATCGCACTTCGCCAGCTTTCCGATACCTGCATGAAAAATTCCCTCGACTCAGCGAAGCAAAGATTAAAGAGGGAGTTTTTGTGGGTCCTCAGATTTGAGAGCTCTTCAAAGATGACCGGTTCAACAACTTGCTGCAGGGTGATGCGAAACAAACATGGAATGCTTTTTGCCTAGTGTCAACAAACTTTCTCGGGAATGTTAGGGCAGGCGAAAAAATCTAAGAAGTAGTCTGACTTGTTTTTTTACAGGTATTAACCGAAGGCCTATTATATTTACTATTGACATGCATTTCGTGATGTAAACATTAATTCTTGTAGATTACAAAAAAACTAGAGCCAACTTTGCAATTTCACTGTCATATTTGTGTTCATCATATAAAAATTGATAAGAAATGACTTTTTATTTCAGTAACATGACTTTTGTAAAAATTTGTTGACCAGTGAAACGAACCCGATGTTTATGGTTGCGGGATCAAAATTTAAAAGAGATGTTGAGTCCTGCATGCTTGCGTCCGCTGGTCTCGGGGAGTGAGGGGAGACTGGGTCATAGAAGTTGTGGGAATTGTTCCATTTGTTCGGTGTCTTGTGATATTCAGACATTTTTGTATAATGGTAAGGATTATAGATTGAGGAGCGTGACCTCTTGTGAATGTTGTGTATGGGATTCGTTGCCCTTGCCCTTGCCCTTCATTGCTTATGTATATTGGGAAGGCAGTACGATCCTTCAGGATACAGATGAGCAAGCATAGAAGTCTGTTAAATTGTAAGAGACAAGAGGCTCCTATTGTACAACATTGTTTAGAAAATAGTCATAGTTTTAGTGATCTGCGGTGTTTTTGTATTGATGTACGTACAGGAAGGAAAGGCCAAACCAGGGAACAAGCTTTGATTGTGTGCGAACAACAGTGGATTTTTCAATTTCAGATGGTGATTCCAGGGGGTCTTAATTTGCAAATTGATTGGGGTGTGTGCCTGTGAATGTATTGGTTTGTGGAGTTGGGTGTCAGTTTCTCTTTAAGTAGTTAAAGGTTAGAGTATATCTTAGGTCGCATGTGCAGCGTTTTTTAGTTGGTCTGATTTTGTTGAAACATGGCTGGGATCATCTGTTTGGTGAAGACTAACTGGTAGTGGTAAATGGGGGGGGTTTATATTCATATGGTGGGGTTTTTTGTGTGTTTTCCAACAGTTATAATTCTTTACCCCCTGAAGAAGCATTTCTAGCCAAACGCTTAATGGGCGGCAGGGTGAGGTGTTGGGGTGATGCAGATCTGAGCATCGGATGAGATCTTCTCTGACTGATCTCTTGGAAGCTGTTGAAGATAAGTTGTATTTAAAGCTTTAGATCTGCTGGGCTGTATTTCAATTTGGCTGGTTAATTGTGAGGGAAGGGAGATTCATGGGTCGTTGATGTGTTGGGACAATGGCTAGAGGGATTTCCCCATTGCCTATTGAAAGTCCCGTGTTGATTTGAGACCTGCTCTCTTCTCTCTCTTTTTTTGGCTCCAGTATTAAATACCATACTCTTTGATTATCTAATGGAGTGATTTTTTTCTTATTTTGGTGGATTGTTGTTCACTCCGGAAGTGACCTGTTCTTGAATTTGGACCTTGGCTAGACAAGCATTCATTACAAGAGTCTGAGAAGAAATGGCTTTGGATAGGCTAGATATGGCGTCCCATATACTATCCAAAGTCATTTTTGAGGGATGAACCAGAGCAAAAGTCTTAACAGGTGTAGATGGAGTAGATACAGCTACAAGAATCATCACCTCTTCCTCAAGCACAGGTGGACCAGAAAGGGGTTGTTTTGCCGCTCCAACTTCTCACAGGAAGTTCCCGGAGTTGCCAAGGGAAGGCACATCCATTACTGCTGGAGAAGACTCCCTGCTCGTGCAGACCACCAACGCCAACTCCGGGTGCAGTTGAAACATAGCAGCCAGCCAAGATGTGTCATCACTGGGAGGGGGCGGCGGATGCCGTGAATCCAGAGATAGTGTAGTATCCAGGCAAAAGGAAAGGAGCAGCTCCTCAAAATGCTCTGTCTCTGTGCTGGCCCTAATCTCTCGGTGTACCGCCTCGGCTACTTCTATGAAACGATCCATAGGACCAGAAACGGCAGGTAAGGGTGCTGCAGGGAACACCCTCACCGTACTCTTCCGCTTAGCCATCAGAAAGAAAGCGAAGAATCTTACTCAGCCAGCCATCTTGGAATAGCCACTCCTCCCCTGGAAGGCATGCTTTATAAGGACACGTAGATGCCTATATATCTTTATAAAATAGCACTTACTGTAAGTAGGCACCTTCTTGGTCTCTTAACCTAGGAGCCCTATTATAAAACTACCCTCTAAATGTATAAGTACTTTTGAATATTGGCCTGAAAGTTTATCTAAAATGATTACATGGATATAATAGTGTATATTAATTATTCTTAATGTATGCCCAGATTGCCCAGTTATCTGTGGCATGTCAGGTGTAGATTTCTGCAGCACAGTTTATGAAATACGGTAACAATACTGTGGCATATTCACATAAAATTGTATATTAAATAATGTAAAATTGAATGCAGTTTTCCCATCTGACTTCTGTATCTGAAATGTACTTAATTTTTGGGTGGCGGAAAATGATCTTTGGTATCGGGGAAGGAGAAGGGATTTCAGAAATGGGAGAGGGGGACAGCATGGGTTTCAGGTATGAGGGATCTCGCGGCATGTGAATCGTCAGGGACAGAAAACCAGGAATGGGTGAAGAGGAGAATGGAGGGAGGTTCAGAGATAACGTTAGGGGGAGGCACTAGGATTGATGGGGGAAGTGGAGAGAATTCTAGATCAGAGAAAGAGATTTCAGGATGGAGGGTGGGGAGTAGATAGTTTCTGCACAAAAGAAGGCAGGATTCAGGGGAGGGAAGATTTGGATTGGGGAGAAGGATCTTTCTAGTTTGTTTTGCTCCTTCTCACATCTCATTCCCTTCCTAACCTTTATAACATCAGTCCTTATATTCTCCTGTTCTCACCTTCAATCTTCAGTCCCACTTGCACTCACATACTAGGTACAATCTTTCTCTTCCTAGCATGTAGCATTATTAGGTACTGTCCACTGATGGTCACCCACAGCTTCTGGAACCTTTTAAATACTGAAAGAACAGAGAGGAGGAGAAGCAGCAATCACAATTAGCAATACAAGACAGCTACCACATCTGTCCAATATGCTTAAAAATAAGAGTAAATGGGCCCGATATTCAAAGCCTTTATCCGGATAGCCCACAGTGGGTATCCGTATAAGGGTGGAGAGGGGGAGAGTGCCATTGAATATCTGCACGGATCACCTCGGCACTTTCTCAGAGACAAGCAGGAGGATGCAGGCACCCTCGATTGGTGATGTCTGATGACAGAACCATTGCCGGCTTTCCCCTAGGTCGGAACCAGTGCCGGCTCTCCCCTAGCTCAGAACCATTGTCTGCTCTCCCCTAGCTCAGAGAAGTCTTTTGGACTTCTCTGATCATGCATGTACCTTCCCGTCTCGTGTTCCCTCTGCTCTTCAGTTTATTCTGACCACAGACTAGTCAGCCGTGGCTCTCCCCTCCTCCGTTGGGTCGTCAGTTTTTTTTTCATTATTTTCATTGTTTGTTTTATTTATTTAATTTATTTCTAAACCGCTTTTTGTTGGTATCAAGGCAGTTTACATATAACAAAACCATTTTTCATTGACATGTTTCTGTTGAACTAGGGAGGGGGAAGGGGATATGAACCATTTTACAATTTTACTATGAGCAATTTCTAATAGATAAGGAGGATGTAAAATAACAATTATATTAAACATATTGATTGGAAGGGTGTATTACTTACTATATCCATGGTTATTAACGCATTGCTATATATGGTATAAACCTGAATTGTATTATGATTGATAGTTCTGATGCAGCTTGTGAAAGCATCCTATGTTGCGGGCTTGATGATGTGTCTTATGTGGAATCTGTGTTTGTGGGGGGTTGCTTGTTTCCAAAATGTTCTGCAAATAGATATGTCTTAAGCTTATCTATTTTCGCTTCAATTTCGAACCGCGGTGCTCTCTGTATCACCGGCAACTTTTTCTCTCAGCACAAGGTGGCACCTCCTTTTTAAACTGCCCCAGTCCCATCAGGCCCAGACAAAGCATTATCAGGAACAGAGGGGGCTGCCGTGCAGCTGGAGGCAGACCTCCTCCCAGTGCTGGAACTGCGAAAGACAGCCCAGAGCCTTAAAACATAAGCTAGGGGCTCTACTCCCTCTCCTCCAAACCCAGAGTCAACGGAACTTTCTCCATGGGGCCCACCCCCCTTGCAGGGGAAACTAAGCACGTCTAAATCCAAACACACTAGAAGGGACACTTCTGGCAGTTCAAACAGTCCGCAGGACCCACGAACCCATAAAAGAGAGGCTGTGGAGGACCCACTCGAGCCTTCACTTTACAAGTCCAAGCAGGGGAGATTCCAGGCTGCCTCCATGCCTGCCCTCTCCCCCTCCACGTCTACAGCATGTGGTAGGTCTTCCCCTAGTGACCCCCAACTGTAGCTACTCGGGCGGTTTGTCCAAGACAGTGAGGCCCTGCTGGGAGCCACCCCACCTGGGGGCCGGGTCCCTTCTCCATTTAAGCAAAACCTGACCTTTGAGCCCCCCTGTTGCCTCCCTCAGTTATCAGGACCCTCCTCCCCCGATTCCTCTGGGTAACGAAACCTGTTCCTCTATGAGCATGCCATACTAACACTGCTGGGATCCAGAACCATCCCTCATCCCAGATTCCTTGACTGCAGAAGAACGCTAGGAGGATTTCTCCAAATTCCTGCCCTTTCGCACAGTGATTTGCAAACTTCCACCAATAAGAGGGATTTTCAGTCCATACTCCACACCTGTAGCTCTGCTGGCCCCCAGATCTTACAGGAGCTTCTAACATTCATCTGGAAGACGCCGGCTTAAGGTCCATGCGTCCTCGACCTCAAGTACAAGGTGCTGCTCACACCTGGTTTTCAGCGTCAATGACTTCCACGCCACTCCTTCATCTCTGAAGCTGTACTCAAAAAGTCTAAGAGCACCAAATCCATTGCCCAGACCCCATTGGGGAAAGACCAGCAGACCCTGGACTCTGTTGTCAGGAAATCCTTTCAGAGTGGAATCCTGGTCATGAAAATTCTGACCCATCAGCTCTATATACGCCAGTACCATTGTGACCTCCTCCTGCAGATGGAGAACCTCTATAACCTCGCAGGAGAGGATAAACATCAACTCCAGGATAACATCTAAAGAGTCCTTATACCACATTATTCATGCTACCTACGACTCTGTTGCCTGATCAACAGCTACGGCTATCTTTGCTCGATGCACAGCATGGCTCCGGGTCTTGGGTCTTCGTGAGGACCTCCATGACTGTTTTGCCAATGTCCCCTGTCAGGGAGACAGTCTCTTTGGGCCCAAGGTTCAGAAAGCGGTCTCCAAAGTAAAGGACCATTCCTCCATGGTGAGGGTGCTGGCAGCTCAGCCACAAGAGCCTGCTCAGCAATCCTGCCATCTGCAGTACCCTCAGTATTGACAAGCATATCACTTCCAATAGTTCTGCTCTCATTGACAATTTCAGCCTTACCCCAGAGCACCAGCCCAATGTGTTCCAAACACCAACTGTGGGCAAAGATCCAGATAGCGTGAAAGCCCTCTGTGTTTGACTGTCTATCTGTGGGAGGCCGAGTCCAGGAATTCCAGAAGGCCTGGCGATCATGACTGACCGGTAGGTTCTTGTTGTTATCACAACGGGCTACAAACTCAACTTCTATGGTGCTCCTGCCGGCCAGGCCACTACCTGCCAGTACCCTCCCTTGCGTATCAGCGGAATCTCCTGGTGGAAGAGATTGCAGCCCTGCTAAACAACAATGTCTTCAAACCCATACCGGCACAGGAATGCAACCAGGGTTTCTTCTCCCAGTCCTTCCTCATTCCCAAAACATTCGGGGGGCCTCCATCCAATCCTTGACCTCCGAGAACTCAATTTCCACATCAAACGAGAAACATTCAAGATGACTTTTCTTTCCACCATTCTTCCTCTTCTATGATGCGATGACTGTCTGGCCTCCCTGGACAAAGGACCTCACGAAGGTCTCAACCCTTGACTCAGTCCGCAGCATGGCAAACCTTTTACAACAGTTAGGATTCATCATCAATTTCCAAAAGCCAGAATGGGAGCCTTATCAAGTAATCAACTTCATCGGAGCTCGCTTAGACACCAAGACTGCCCGAGTGTTCTTGCCTGACAACAGTGCCAAACTCTTGCATCTCCAGAGTGCCTCGGCTCACACAATACTTTGGCTCCTGGGGCACATGGCAGCTTCAGTGCACGTAGTTCAGCTAGCACGCCTTTATGTGCTTCCTCTCCAATGGCATCTCAAGATCAATTGGAACCAATACACTCAATCCCTTCAATGACAAATTCCCTTGGGGGCCCCAATCAACAAAAACTGCGACAATCCCTCCATTGGTGGACTGCCCCTTCCAGCCTCATGGGGGGCCGTCCCTTCCTGGAACTGCCAGACCATCTCACTTGGGCTGGGGAGCCCATCTCCTGCATTTCACCACCCAAGGGAATTGGTCTCCAGCGGAAGCCTCTCTACAAATCAACCTACTCAAACTACGGGCAGTCCTCTATGCCCTCAGCGCCTTCTGACTTTGGGCTTGCAACAAGTCTCTGTTAGTGTAGACCAACAACCAGGTTATCATGTTCTACATCAACAAACAGAGGGGATCAGGGTCTCTTCATCTTTGCCGCAAAGTGATCTGTCTCTGACTATTCGCATAGTCCACCAGAGTGTCCCTCCATGCAAATTTCCCTGAATTGCATAACCAACTCGCAGATTCTCTCAGCCGCCGCCTTGACCCAAACGAATGGTCCCTCGGCTTAAGCACCCTATCACACACATTCCAGAAGTGGTGAAATCCGGAGGTTGACTTCTTCGCCTCGGATGAGAACACCAAGTGTCCCCTCTTCTGTTCCATATGCCCCAGTACTCACAGATGGGCTTCTGATGCCTTCCTCATATCCTAGGAATACCGACTACTGTATGTGTTTCCTCTCATTCCCCATGTCCTGCTCAAGACCTGGACTGACTGGGCCACGTTGCTTCTCGTAGCCCCCCAGTGGCCCAGACAGATCTGATACCCACACTTCTTCGGGAACAAGCAGGAAGTCAGTCCTCCCATATGGGTGACGCTGACGGAGCCCGCGTGGAGCAAATCCCCAGCTTTTCAAAGAAAGCCTTTGGGAATTGCTACCACACATGAATGGTCCCCTTCCCTCCCAAGGGTGCCATCTTGCTCAGTCTCCTTTTTTCTGTGGAGCCCATCAGACGTAGTCTGTAGTGTCCTGGTAAAAGTTGATTTTTTTTTCGTGTCTTTTGACTTTCACCGGTTCGACACCAGTACCCTTCCTGCCTCCGGCCTCGGTATCAGGTCGGTTCCTCTAGTTTTGATTTTTTTTTCTTGGGGCGTTTTCATGCCCATTTTTCTCTCGCTAGCAGCCTGAAGGGTCTCCGACCTTGCTGGGGTCCTTTTTCCTCCCATGGCTACCAGTGGGTTCAAAAAGTGCGATTTGTGCGGGAAAATTGTCACTCACCGATACGCATGACTGCTGCCTCTAGTGCCTCGGCCTGGACCACGACCCGGTGGTCTGTGTAAAAAGATGTCCTCAAAGATCTGGAGGAGTTGCCAGCAGCAACATGATAAGATTTTTCCTGACTCCCCCATGCCTCCGAGAGCCAGGACCTCGTCTGAGGCCTCCAGACTCGGGAGGAGCACTCCGAACCCGAGTGTCGTCAGGGTTCCTCAGAGAGGGGGTCTCCTTTGAGGGAACAAACCCTCAAAGGCATCATCTCTGAACGGTTCTGAGCGGCCTGGCTCCTCTCGGGGCCGGTCGCAGAGCCCCGAGCGCCTGCCCAGGGCATTGGTGAAGGAGCGCCCAGCCAAGGTTCCTCGCAGGGACACGGATGCGGATCGGCCAAGGCAAGTACATACTGTCCTCGTCGAGGATTTCCTCCGGGGGAACCGGCTTCGGGCCTGAGTGTGTTGGCACCCAAGCCAGAGGCTGCGGAGCCTCCAGGACTGGTGTCCAGGATGGCAGCCTTGGAGCGCTGTTTTACTGCCTTCATGGAACAGCAGCGGGTGCTTTTGTCCGGCACGTCCGGTTCCTCCGCCCTGACCACCGGGGTCTCGATGTCGAAGTCGACCCCGGAGGCCGAGCCGATCCTTGAGACCTTCTGAGCTCAAGTCGATCCTCGGCAGAGGTTGCACTCGGCCTCCTGCTCATCGGGACTGAGGTTGTCACCTCTGAGCCTGCAGGCATCGGGGCGGATGGTGCCGGGACCCTCGATGCCCGAGGAGCCCAATGAGGTTTTCTCGGAGGCTTCCGTTTGGACAAAGGAGTCCCTGGACACGCTGCATCATTGGGATATCCCCTCTGAACCTCAGAGAAGGTCCCCACCAGAGGATATGGGCTTTCTGGACTTAGAAACGGGATATGTCCAAGGCTTTGGTTTTCCCGACGGAGTCTGAGGAGGATCCTCGAGCTGACGAGCTCGAGATCCTCCAGTATGAGGCTCCCCCTTGAGAAGCCCTCACGGTGCCCATTCCTCCTATCCTGGAACGACTTATGCTCCGCATGTGGGAGACGCCGGCGATGACGCAGGTAATCAGCAAGCGGCTCGACTCGATGTATCGAGTCCGGAGCACTGGGTTCCAAAAATCACAACTGCCGCACAGCTCCATGGTTGTGGAGTCGGCCATGCATCGACTGAAGAGTCAGAAGACGCACTCCTCGGTGCCCCTCGGTAGGGAGGCTCGCACCTTGGATGCCCTTGGCAGGAAGTGTTTCCAGGGCACAATGCTGAATTGTCGAATCTAGGTGTACCAGTTGTACATGAGCATGTACCTGAGAGACCTGGCAAAGGAAATCATTGGGTTCTCGGCTGGTCTCTCTGAGGAGCCTTTGCAGTGCTTCAAGGGCCTGTCCAAAGCTGTCCGTGAATGCTCCAAGTTCATGTCTCGGGCGGCCTATGACTGGTTCGAGTTGGTGGCACGGGTAGCCGTGGCGGGCAGCGATGCACGCTAAGCTTGGCTGCAGTCGCCAGACCTCAAGCAATGGGTTCAGGACAAGTTGGTCGATGTCCCATGCCAAGAGGAGAACCTCTTCGGAAAGCCCATGACCGACAAAGCCGCAGAGCTGGAGACCGAGTTCATGAAGAGGACACGGCTTTCTAAGAAGACCTCGGCCCCTTCTCATAAGAAGGGCTCGGGTAAAAAGCCCTTTTACCTGAGGAAGTCCAATCCTTACTGAAACTACCCCCCTTACCAGGCCTACCCAGCTCCCAAACAGGGGCAGCAGGCCAAGGGACAGGGGCATGGTCTGCATAAGCAGAAGGCCCCCAAACCCCAGGCTCCGGCTCCGGCCCAGCCTGGTGGGAGTTTTTGACTCCTGCTGCATGGTCCCTCTCCCAGCCGGAGCTGGGCAGCCCACAGGAGATCGGCCCGTTTTGTATGCCCACAGGTGGGGAACCATCACCACCGATTCATGGGCATTACAAATGGTCAGGGAGGGATACCTCCTCCATCTAGCCCAAGTGCCTCCACACTACTTCCCAGGAGAGCCTATCAGTCTCCCCTTCACCGGGACCTTCTTCTTGAAGGAATTGGCAAGTCGTCTCGAGGATCAGGTGGTGGAACCGGTGCCCCACCACCTCAAGGGCAAGGGGTTCTACTCCAGGTACTTCCTCATCCCAAAGAGGACAAGGGAGCCTTAAGACCCATCCTTGACCTGCGCAACCTCAACAAATTCCTGGTGAGGGAGAAGTTCAAGATGCTCTCCCTTGGAATATTGCTGCCTTACCTCCGCCAGGGAGACTGGCTGTGCTCCTTGTACTTAAAGGATGCTTACACACACATCCTAATCCACCCAAGCCACAGGCAATATCTATGCTTTGTGGTAGGGGGCAGTCATTACCAATACAGAGTGCTCCTCTTTGGCCTTGCCTCGGCCCCCAGGGTATTCACAAAGTGCCTGGGGGTGGTCGCCACCTTCCTCAGGCTTCAAGGGATCTTTGTCTTCCCTTATCTCAATGACTGGCTCATCAGGTGCACTTCAGCCCCCGGAGTGCAGCAGGCCACAATTTGCACCACCCAGATCCTGCAATATTTGGGGTTTGTTATCAACTACCCCAAGTCCAACCTTTGCCTGGAACAAGAGTTGGAATTCATTGTGGCAAGGATCAACACCATTCAGTTGAAGGCCTTCCTGCTTGCAGACAGGTCAAGCAGACTCATGGACCTAGCCGAAGACATACAGCACCGCTCCTCAGTGCCAGCAAGGCATCTGCTGCCCCTCCTCGGGCACATGGTGTCCGCGGTCCATGTCACGCCAGATGCCCACCTCCACATGTGAACTGCGCAGTGGTGCCTCGGGGACCAGTGGTCCCAGGCCACGTGACATCTCCAGGACAGGATCAGAGTGACCGGGCGCCTGGTATAGTCCCTGACCTGATGCCTCTTGCCCCATCACCTGGAGGCAGGGATGCCCTTCCAGGCCCCTCGCCACTCGAGGATCCTTGCCACAGATGCCTCCCTGCTGGGCTAGGGAGCCCATTGCTAGGGGTACCGCACACAGGGAGTTTGGTCCCCAGACGAGAGTGCCCAACATCAACCTGTTGGAGTTGCGTGCAATCCGTCTCGCCCTGAAAGCTTTCAGGCAGTGCCTGGGACACAGGACTGTTCTAGTGCAAACTGACAACCAAGTTGCCATGTTCTATGTGAACAAACTGGGGGGGCACGGGGTCCCGTACCCTTTGTCAGGAAGCCCTAGATCTGTGCTCTTATGCAGTCCAGCATGGAATTCTCCTCAGGGCGGTATACCTGCCAGGCCAGGACAACTGGCTGGCCGACAGGCTCAGAAGAATGCTCCAGCCGCACAAGTGGCAGCTGGACCAGGGGGTAGCTTGCAGGCTTTTCCAGACCTGGGGGGAACCAGTGATGGACCTGTTTGCAAGCCCAATCACCAGTTACCCCGTTTCTGCTCAAGGCAGACACACCCAGCCAGGGTGGCATCCGATGCTTTTCTACTCTCATGGTCAGTGGGTCTTCTGTATGCTTTTTCCCCCGACGCCTCTGATTGCCAAGACTCTATTCAAAATCCTTCAAGACAGAGCCTCAGTCATCCTGATAGCCCCACAGTGGCCCAGGCAACCATGGTTTCCGCTTCTCCTGCAGCTAGCAGTGGGAGACCCCCCTTCCTTTGGGATTGTCTCCGTGGCTCCTTTCCCAGGAGGGGGGTTCTCTTTTGCATCCTAACCTCAGCTTCCTTTCGCTGATGGTGTGGCTGCTGAGAGGGTGACTCTCGCCCTGCTCCTCCTTCCGAAGGACGTGGAGGAGGTGTTGCTGGCTTCGCACAGAATGTCTACTAGACGGGCGTACGCCTTTAAATGGTGCAGATTTGTGCTTTGGTGCGCTGGGCAAGGGGTAGACCCCTTCTCTTGCCCGGTGGTTGTGGTATTGCAATACCTTCTCCACCTCTCCGAGATGGGGCTCAAATCCAACTCCATCAGAGTGCATCTGAGTGCCCTAGCGGCGAACCACTATCCTGTGGACGGGAAGTCCCTCTCAGTTCACCCAATGGTGTCCTGGTTTCTAAAGGGCCTGCTCCTGTCGAAGCCCCCAGTCCGCCCCCCCCCCCCCGGTGACCGAATGGGATCTCAATGTAGTGTAGGGGCAGCTCACCTGGCCGCCCTTTGAGCCGTTGGCCATGTGCCACCTCTGTTTCTCCTGGAAGGTGGTTTTCTTGGTTGCGCTCACTTCAGCCCGGATGGTAAGTGAGCTCCAAGCCCTCGTGGCAGAGAGGTCTTATACCAGGTTCTTTAAGAATAGGGTGGTGCTTCGCACACAACCCAAATTCCTTCTGAATGTCATCTCCTCGTTCCACCTTAATCAGGATGTGGTTCTCCCTACCTTCTTCCCCAGGCCACATGCCAGTCGGGCAAAGGCGATCCGCCATACCCTGGACTGTAAGAGGGCTCTGTCCTTCTACATTCAGCGTACTCGAGGTCACTGAAAGGCCTCTCAGCTTTTCGTTTCCTATGACCCCAGTAAGCTGGGAGAGGCGGTGGCCAAGTGTACGCTGTCTACATGGGTGGCAGACTGTATTGTCCGGGCTTATGAGGAAGCGAGGCTTCCGTTGGAGGGCCGTGTTACAGCTCATAGGTTCAGGGCCATGGCAGCATCAGTGGCTCACCTGCGCTCTGTTCCTCTGGCAGACATCTGCCAGGCCGCCACCTGGTCTTTGGTTCATTCCTTCACAGCTCATGGATTCCTGGATATGGATATGCCTGGATATGGATTCCTGACAGGAGAGTGCCTTCAGCCAGGCTGTACTCCATAACCTTTTCAGGGTCTAGGCAACTCCTATCCTCCGACCCTTCTGTGTTCAGGCTACCGGAATGCTACTTCCCTGGTTAGGATTTTCATTGTGGTTGCTTGCGGCTCTCGATGAGGGAGCTTTTTTTAGCTATAGGTTCAGGGTAGCCTGTAGCTGGGGAGTTACATATGTGAAGACTGACTTCCTGCTTGTTCCCAAAGAAAGTGTGGTTACTCACCTGTAACAGGTGTTCTCCGGGGACAGCAGGAATCAGTCCTCACAACCCTCCCTCCTCCCCTTGGAGTTGCAGTCCAATTATTTTTCATTTGTTTTGCCGTCTTTTTAGCTATGTCATTTGACTGAGCAAGATGGCACCCTTGGGCGGGAAGGGGACCACGCATGCATGGTAGCAATTCCCAAAGGCTTTCTTTGAAAGCTGGGGATTTGCTCCGCACGGGCTCCATCGGCGTCGACATCACCCAAAGGTGAGGACTGAATTCTGCTGTCCCCGGAGAACACCTGTTACAGGTGAGTAACCATGCTATTCTTGCAATTGTAAGGCAGGGACCCTAGCCTCTGGACCCTCACCTCTTTCTTCTCACACAGCAAGGGAATCTCCTACTGCACGCCAGTTTTCTGTCACTTGCCCTAGCTGCATGGAAGCTGCGTGGCTGATAGATGCACAGGACAACCTGCCGGTTGACGGCCAAGCCATCCTGGAGACCCCCCCCCCACACAGCACTACTACCAGCAGAAGTGACTACACTTCATTCACTGGACCAGACTCCGGGGTCTTGACACCATGTCTTGCCCCCTCAGCCACTTACTGATTTACCTCCTTAATCTCTCCAACTCAGGTCACCAGACCTGCTCTGTTTGCAACCACCTTTCTGCCATCATGGTCTCCCACCCACCTTCGAACAGCAAACCAATCTCTTTTCACCCTGTGGTGAGTCTGTTCATGAACACTAAACACTCGCTTAGGCCTCCTGCTTCATCATGGCATCTCAACATCATCCTGTCAGAATGCAAGATGTTACCATTTGAACCACCCGGCACAGGTTTCCCTAGAACATCTCACCTGGAAAACCACCTTCGTAGTGGCCGTCTCCTCTGCAAAACATGTGAGTGAGCTGCAAGCACTCATTCACTATCCTCCATATATGCAGTTTCTCCATGACAAAGTTCTCCTACATACTCATCCCAATTTCCTCCCCAAAATCATTTCCAACTTCTATCTCAATCAATTCATTGTGCTTCCCACCTTCTTCCCAGCAGCGTAAACAGACTTGCCTGAACACACCATTCCCTTGACTGTTGCCAAGCTCTGCTCTACTACCTGCGAGCCACCCAACAGGTTCACAAGGCCTCACAGCTATTCGTCACTTTCAACCCCAGCAACTCGGGGTGGCCCGCATCCAAGCAGACTATTTCTTCCTGGATTGCAGACTGCATAGCCACCTGCTACACACAAGCAGGCCAGATGCCACCGGGACATGTGGGCACTCATTGCCTCCAAGCTACAGCGACAACCGTCATCAACTTGGCCTCAGTTCCTCCACAGGATATCTGCAAGGCTGCTACCTGGTCATCTGTACACACCTTTGAGAAGCATTATAGTTTGGATCGCTCCTTGGCCTGAGGTCTCGCCTTTGGCCAAGCTGTCCTCTGAATCCTGTTTGCTTGATTTACATCCACCCCCCTGGACTCATACCCAGGCCGAATCGTTAAACTACCATGCGGCCCTCAGCTCTGGACTCGGCATTCAAGTGTGCCTGCATCCCCCTGCTTGTCTCCGGAGAAAGCATAGTTGCTTTCTCCAGGACCAAGCAGGAAGTCAGTCCTCACATATGGGTGTTATCGGCGCCGATGAAGCCCCAGCGGAGCATTTCCCCAGCTTTCTATGAAAGCCTTTGGGAATGCAGGCACGCATGCGCAGTTCCCTTCCCACCTAAAGGTGCCATCTTACCTCAGTCTCTTTTTTTCCGTGAAGCCCACCGGACGTGTGTCCTGTTCTCCCGGTTAAAATTAGATTTTTTCAGCGATTTTCGCTATTTTTTCTCCCGTTTCGACGCCGGTTCCCCTCCCGCTGGGTTCGGTACACCGGTATCGAGCCCAATTCTTCTTTTTCGGGTTTTGCCCTTTGTGGCTGGCGTTCGCGCCCTTTTTTCCATTTTTCCCTGGAAGGCCAGTCTTTTGACCTCGCGGGGACTCTTTTTTTCCCCGATGGCTTCCAGCGGTTTTAAAAAGTGTGATCGGTGTAAGAAACTGATGTCTCTAATCGACACACATGACTGCTGCCTTCGGTGCCTCGGCCCCGACCACGACCCTAAGTCGTGCAGGCCATGTGGGAAGATGTCTTCCAAGGCACTCTGAAGTCGCCAGCAGCAAAAAGAAAGGCTTTTCTCGGACTCAGCCTCCGGCCGGGCCCGGACCTCGTCTGAGGCCTCGACATCTCGGATTCCGATCCCGAGCGCCGTCGAAGCTCCTCGGACAGGGGGTCCCCCGACCGGGAACGCAAGAGGAAGAAGCAGCTCGCGAGGGCGTTGTCGGAGGAGGTCCCTGGCTCCTCGAGGGCCAGGTCTAAGACCCCCGACTGTCGCCCCGAGCCCGTGGAACTCGAGAAGCCTGCAAAGGTTCCTCGCGTGGAGCCGGAGTCTGCAGGACACGTAAGCCCCGTAGTCCTCGAGGACTCTCCTCCCAGGTAGCCGACGTCAGGCCCTGCGCCGCCGGGGCCCGAGTCGTTGGCTGCTGCGTCTCCCGAGCTGAGTCTCAGGATGACAGCCTTGGAAAGCAGATTGTCTGCCTTCATGGAGCAGCAGCGGGCACTGATGGCCAGCCTGTCTGGCGCATCTGCCCCAACCACCGGGACATCGACTTCGAAGTCGACCCTGGAGACCGAGTCGATACTCAAGTCCATCCTGGCTCGGAGTCGACCTCGGTCGCGGTCTCCCTCGACCTCCTGTTCGGGACCGAGGGCGTCGACGCCGGTGCCGAGGGCGTCGACGCCGGTGCCGAGGGCGTCGACGCCGGTGCCGAGGGCGTCGACGCCGGTGCCGAGGGCGTCGGGGCGGGTGCTCCAGGGCCCCGCCGGGTCGGACCCTGACTCCTCCTCGGACGAGTCAGCTTGGGAGACGGAGGACGAGGAGTCTCCTGATACCTTCAAGACTCGGTGCGTCCCTTCGGACTCACCGCAGTCTGAGCCCTGGAGTAGGTCCCCCCAGAGCACACTCGGAGTTCGTCCGGGATATGGCCGCTGCCTTGGCTATCCCGGCGGACCCTGAGGAGGAGCCTCGAGCTGAAGAGCTCGAGGCCCTACAATATGATTCTCCTCCGAAGGAGGCCTTTACTGTTCCGGTTCCTCTGATGCTGGAACGGCTCCTCTTCCGTATGTGGGAGGCACCAGCCTCGGCGCCGGTTCTCAGCAAGCGAGTCGATTCGATCTATCGACTCCGGAAGAGCCCTGGCTTTCAAAAGGCACAGCTACCACACCATTCTATGGTTGTGGAATCGGCCATGCATCGTCTGAAGAGCCAGAAGATGCACTCCGCGGTGCCTACTGGCAGGGAGGCCTGGAACCTCGATGGTGTCGGTAGAAAGTGCTTCCAGGGCTCGATGCTTGCTTGCCGTGTTCAGTCCTACCAGCTGTACATGGGCATGTACTTGCGGGATCTGGCCAAGGAGTTGGCCGGGTTCTCTGCTGGTCTCTCCAGTGAACCCTTGCAGAGATTTTTTATTTTTTTTTATTTTATATTTATACAATTTAACAATGAATCAAGCATACACTTGTACAGTAATAGACATTGCAGGACACAAAAAAATTAGTAAATACATAACAGCAAGAAAAATCAAACAATGCTATTTGTAGTCCCCATCTAGGGGAGAGAATCTACAATTATAACAGGGGCCAGGAATCCCCTGTATATGAACTAAAGTAAACATTTTTTAGGAAATTACCAGGAGGTACACAGGGAACCAAGCAGAATCACTAATAGTGGGGTACAGCTAGATAGGAGAAGATGTTACAATACGAGAACTGATGAAAGAAGCCAAGTCCTCAGGCTGAAAAAAGACATACTTATGCGACTGAAAAACAACAACACATTTACAGGGATAACGAAGAACAAATGTAGCGCCCATACGAATGACCCCAGGACGCAAAATTAGGAAAGATTTACGCCTACGCTGTGTTTCTCTGGAAACATCAGGGAACATTCCTATTTTTTTCCCCAAAAACAAATTATTGCGGAATTTAAAATAAAGCCGGAGTAGCCAGTCTCTATCAGATAAGGCCAAGGAAACAATTAGCGTAGAAACTTCAAGTTCTTCATCTTTAGGCGTCTGAAGAAGTGCTGAAACATCTAGTAAACTCATCTCTGGTAGACCATCCGCTTTCTCCTCAGTTTTCCGACCAGAAGGTAGAAAATAAGCTTTCGTAATAGGAGGGATTAAATCTGATGTAACCTTCAAAGATTCTTGTAAGTACCTTTTAAAAAGGTCAACCGGAGAAACCAAAGGTAACATAGGAAAGTTAAGAAGACGAATATTCGAAGATCTAGCGGCATTCTCCAATGTTTCCAGCTTTATCTTTATCACCATATTTTCTTTAATTAAAGAATCAGTCACATCTGAAAATTGTGAAACCGACTGAGTGTTATTAGTAACTTGTGTTTTAAGCTCTGTCACCTCGGCAGAAAAATTTGCAGAAGAAACTTCCAAATTAGAGACCCGCGTTCCGGTCAATATTAATTGTTGACTCACCATAGTAGCTAGTCCAGAAATAGCCTCCCAAATTCTATCCAGAGATACAACTGCAGGACGAGTAAGAACAAACAGCCGTGGGGTCTCGGTGTCAAGTAGCACAACCCGAGGACTACGTTCTTCAACGGCCTCGCCACCTCCTGATCCCACAGGAACGCCTTCCAAAGATGAAACAGCCGCCGAGCTATTCAATGCTGCAGATATAATCAGCTGTTCTCCGGCATCCACTACATCAGAGCCCCGCTCACCCACCGTTCCTCCAACTCCAGAAACTGAAGGGGGGACGGCTGCGCTCATTGGAGAGGATCCCGGCAGCCTCGGTGGAGAAGGCGGAGACCTACCACCTGGGGAGAGAGTCACATCCGGGGCAAAAGACGCTGAAAAATCCTGGGCCGTTGTCCCGACGCCCCCTCTAATCTCCCCAATCTGCTGCTCAGTAAGCTGGACATATCGGTCCATCGGCCCGGTCTTCACAGAAGGAGAGGGTTTTGCAGAAGGCTCAGCGGGAAGAGCCCGATGCTTGCCCTTTCTCTTAGGCATCCCAGCTCAAACAGATCCCTGTCGCCATCTTGGAATACAGACCACTCCCCCCCCTTGCAGAGATTTAAGTCCTTGTCCTCGGGGATTCGGGACTGCTCGAAGTTCATGTCCCGTGCCGCCTACGATGGCTTCGAGGCTTTCGGCCTGAGTTGCGGCAGCCGGCATCGCGGCTCGACGCCAGGCATGGCTGCAGTCATCGGACCTCGAGCCATGGGTTCAGGACAAGTTGGTCGATGTCCCTTGCCGAGGTGAAAACCTTTTTGGCAAGCCCATGACCGAGAAGGCCGCTCAGCTCGAAACTGAGCACCTCACACGGACAAGGCTGTTGAGGAAGACCTCTGCCCCTTCTCATAAAAAGAAGGGCTCTGGTAAAAAGCCCTTTTACCCGAGGAAGGGCACTGCCTACAAACAGTACCCGCAGTATCAGGCTGCCCAAGCTGCCCCCCAGGGTCAGCAAGCCAAGGGCCAGGGTAATGGGCCCCGTAGGCAGAGGACCCCCAAGCCTCAGGCCCCTGCTACCACTCAGCACGGTGGGGGTTTTTTTGACTCCTTGAGCGTAGCCTCTCCTCCACTGCTCTCCCAACCCTGCACAGGAGGTCGCCTTGCCCGCTTTGCCCACCAGTGGCCCCTTGTCACCGGGGACATTTGGGTGCTGGAGATAGTCCACAAGGGCTATGCCCTCCATTTTCACCAACTGCCTCCACCATATTTTTCAGGGGAGCCTCCAAGGCCTCCCCTGCACACAGACCTTCTTCTACAAGAGCTTCATGGTCTGTTGGTGGACAGGTCGGTGAAGCCTGTGCCTCCCCACTTACAAGGTCACGGTTTCTACTCCAGGTATTTCCTGGTGCCCAAGAGAACCGGTGGCCTTCGACCCATTCTGGACCTCAGGAACCTCAACAAGTTCCTAGTGAAGGAGAAGTTCAAGATGCATACTCTTGGGACTCTTCTGCCCTACCTCCAGCGGGGAGATTGGCTATGCTCCTTAGATCTAAAGGATACGTACACTCACATCCTCATTCATCCAGACCACAGAAAGTACCTCAGGTTCATTGTGGGAGGAAACCATTATCAGTACAGAGTGCTGCCTTTTGGCCTCACCTCCGCCCCCAGAGTCTTTACAAAGTGCCTAGCAGTGGTGGTGGCCTACCTGAGGCATCAGGGAATCTTTGTCTTCCCCTATCTAGACGACTGGCTCATCAGGGGTCAGATGTGCCAGGAGGCCAAGCAAGCCACCCTCAGGACTATTGCTCTTCTACAAAGCCTAGGGTTTGTCATAAACTTCGCAAAGTCCACTTTGCTCCCCTCCTAGAACTTAGAGTTCATAGGGTCTAGGCTGGACTCTTTGCTGGCAAAGGCTTTCTTGCCAGCAGACAGGGCCCAAAGGTTGATGGCCTTGGCAAATCAGTTTCTCAGCAGGTCCCTGGTCTCCGCCAGACTCTGCCTGAGGCTTCTAGGCCACATGGCTTCGACAGTACATGTGACCCCCAATGCCAGGCTCCATATGAGGCCTACACAGTGGTGTCTTCGGGCTCAGTGGTCACAGGCCACAGGCAGCCTCAGAGACAGGATAAGGGTGTCCAAACCATTTCTGCACTCCCTCAACTGGTGGCTGCACCCACCCAATCTACTGAAAGGGGTGCCTTTTCAGATTCCAGGGTACACAGTAGTGATGACAACAGATGCCTCCCTGCAATGCTGGGAAGCTCATTGTCTGGGCAAGTGCACCCAGGGCCTCTGGTCTCCCTGGGAAGCTGCACAGCAGATCAATCTCCTCGAGCTCAGAGCTATTCGATTAGCACTCAAAGCTTTCACTCCTACCCTGGCTTACCAGTCTGTCCTGATTCAGACAGACAACCAAGTTGCCATGTTTTATGTGAACAAACATTGCGGAACTGGGTCCAGGATCCTTTGTCGGGAGGCTCAGGACCTTTGTTCTTTTGCCCTCAAGCACAACATGCTCCTCAGGGCTGTGTACCTTCCAGGCCAGGACAACTACCTGGCAGACAGATTAAGCAGAATACTGCAGCCCCACGAGTGGCAGCTGCATCCTTCAGTAGTTCAGAAGATCTTCCTGAAATGGGGTCTCCCTTTGATAGATCTCTTTGCCAGCCCAATGAACAAGCAACTGCCAATGTTCTGCTCCAGGCAACCGCATCCTCTGCGGATAGCAGCGGATGCTTTTCTGATATCCTGGTTTCAGGGCCTCCTCTATGCGTTTCCTCCCACGCCCTTGGTGGCCCGAACTCTCTTCAAGATTCTTCAGGACAAGGCCTCGGTCCTGCTGTTAGCTCCCATGTGGCCAAGACAGCCTTGGTTTTCTCTTCTGCTTCAATTGGCGGTGGATCCTCCACTACCTCTGGGGTTGCAACCCGACCTTCTCTCACAGGAGCATGGTTCCCTTCTGCACCCCAGTCTCAAAGCTCTCAATTTGATGGCCTGGAGGCTGCAAGGGTAGTCTTGGCTCCCTGGGGCCTGCCTCAGGAGGTTGAGGAGGTTGTCCTAGCCTCTAGGAAACAGTCCACTTGGAAAGCCTATGCTCTCAAATGGAAGAGGTTTTCTGTGTGGTGTCAGCTACGTACAGAAGATCCTTTCTCCTGTACTGTGCCAGTAGTCCTTCAGTACTTACTGCACTTGTCAAATCAAGGTCTTAAATCCAATTCTGTTTGGGTCCACCTCTCAGCTCTAGCAGCTCACCACTCTCTGGTGGAGGGACATTCTCTGTCTGGTCACCCCTTGGTGTCTCGCTTTCTTAGGGGCTTGCTTTTGCTCAAGCCTCCTATACGTCCCCCTGCCCCTGAGTGGGAGCTGAATGTAGTCTTGCAGCAACTGACTCTGCCACCTTTTGAGCCGATGGCTATTTGTCCACTACGCTTCCTCTCCTGGAAGACACTCTTCCTGATAGCCCTTACCTCGGCTAGGCGAGTAAGCGAGCTTCAGGCCCTGGTCTGTGATAGGCCTTACACCAGGATTTATAGGAACAGGGTAGTCCTTAGGACTCATCCAGAGTTCCTCCCTAAGATTGTCTCCTCTTTCCACCTCAACCAGGAGGTGGTTCTTCCAACATTCTTTCCTAGGCCTCATGCAAGCCAGGCTGAAGCAGTCCTGCATACCCTGGACTGTAGGAGGGCCTTATCCTTCTACCTTGACCGTACACAGGGGCATAGAAGGGCTACCCAGCTCTTCGTCTCCTTTGACCCCAATAAGTTGGGGTTGCCTGTGTCCAAGCGTACCTTGTCCATCTGGGTAGCTGACTGTATCACCTGGGCTTATAAGGCGGCTGACCTTCCTTTGCAGGGTCGGGTTACGGCCCACCGAGTCAGGGCAATGGCTGCCTCAGTGGCTCATCTCCGCTCTGTGCCCTTGGTAGACATCTGCAGGGCTGCAACTTGGTCTTCAAGCCAGACTTTTGTGGCCCATTACTGCCTAGAGAGGGAGTCCCCTAGGGACAGTGCTTTTGGCCAAGCAGTACTCCGGAATATCTTTGAGGTTTAGGCAACTCCTGCCCTCCTGCCCTCTGTTGGGCTACCGGTGGAGGTTGTGTCCTTGAAAAGCCTTTCTTTGCTGCTGAGACTAGAGGGAGTTCTCTTGTTCAGCCTGGGTTCCTGGTAGCCCAGAGCTAGGGAGTAACCCATATGTGAGGACTGACTTCCTGCTTGGTCCTGGAGAAAGGGTAGTTACTCACCTGTAACAGGTGTTCTCCAGGAGCAGCAGGAATCAGTCCTCACAACCCTCCCTCCTCCCCTTGGAGTTGCAGTTGTACATAGTTTATTTTTCATTTTTGTGTGTTGTTCTTAGCTATGTCATTTGACTGAGGTAAGATGGCACCTTTAGGCGGGAAGGGAACCACACATGCGTGCCTGCATGCCCAAAGGCTTTCATAGAAAGCTGGGGAAATGCTCCGCTGGGGCTTCATCGGCGCCGATGACACCCATATGTGAGGACTGATTCCTGCTGCTCCTGGAGAACACCTGTTACAGGTGAGTAACTACTCTTACCTGTAACAGGGGTTCCCCATAGACAGCAGGGGTATGCAGCCACACTCGCCTGCATGCCTTCCTTTCTTAAAAAACAAACAAAAAAAAAAAAAAACTCAAGAGGATGAGCATCCCAATTCATGCTGAACCAATAACAGAACGAACAAACATTCTGGATACTTACAACACAATGGGACCAAACCTCCTAGGGTCATTCACAGCAGTACATCAACGCTACGCACAGCTGCTCTGGTATGGACTGAAGAGGAGCGGGAATGTGAGACGGGAAGGTACGCACATATTCAGAAGTCCAAAAGACTTCTCTGAGCTAGAGGGAGAGCTGGCATTGGTTCTGTCATCAAACATCACCAGTCTAGTGTGGCTGCATATTCCTGCTGTCTACAAAGAATCACAGGTAAGCAACTATGCTATCCGATTAGTTCAGGGGTGGACCATGGGCAGAGCTAGGGCGGTCTGGCCACTATTCATATAAGTGCTGGCCTTATTCAGATAGCAATGATTTTCAGCCAGCACTTATCTAGATAGCTTTGGCCACCTAAAAAGCAGGCCTAAATTTCTAGCCACATAAGTGCCAGTTGAAAATGATCATTAGCCAGATAAGGTCAATGCTTATTCGGATAGTGGCCACACAAACCAGATATTTAGTTGATGCCACTATTCAGGTCCTGCTGCTGAATATGCGGTTCATGTTTAAATGCTGCTGCTGCTGACTGCCATGGTGTTTAAATATCAGCCCAATTAAGTATCCGGTGGTATATTTATATCTACTCTTATCAGCAATTACATTTTTAGAAGCTCTATCTTGTAACGATAAAAATATTACATTTCACATTTGTAATCTGTTTTTCTCCAACAAGAAGCAAAGCAGTTTTTATTTTGACTGCATATTCTGCTTGCCTCTTTTCCAGTCTTTCCCAGTTTCTGCTGTCTCATACAGACATATTGAGCAAGAAAATAAAAAACTTCGAGAGAAACTGAATTCACTTCGGGAACAAAATGCTTCCTTGGTTTCCCAGAACCACCATTTAATGAATGATGTTGAGTTTGCACAAGCAGAGCTCACTCGGTCAAAAGCAAGAGTATGTATTTTTATATGTATGATTTTAATATGCATTGTAGTCATGGAGGTGTGTTGGGAGTCAAGCTTGTTTTTTTTTTTTTTAATAGAGTTTAATACTTTTGAAAATGACATAGCTCTATAATTTTCAAAGTTAGAACTAGAAAATGATTTCTTTATATATAACGTTTTTGTTCTAGAAAGGCCCATTAAAATGACCAGACCAAAAAAAGCAAGTATCCATATAGTTCTCAGGATCACATTGGCTAGGCTCATACTGTTCCCAGCAGTACTTACTGAGCATGCACATTTTTGTAGCAAATAAAAATGCATGGATTTTCAACCGCTGTGCCGAGAATGGTCCGCAGGTGTTTTGTGGAGGATCAGGGCCATGCCAAACCATAACTACACCCTATGCGACTTGCAAACCTGCCCCTCCCCCAATGACATCCTACTTTTGTCATTTGCTCCAGCCCCCCCATGCCCAGCATAGCCCTTCTGCCCCTATCCCCCCATGTCCAGTATCTCCCCCATCTTGCCCCACTTTCTCATGTCCAGCTGGCTCCCCCCCTGCACTGCCTGCTGGCCTGACCTCCCCCTGTTCTTTTCCTGTTCCCTTGGTGACAGCAGCGACAACAGCAGAACTCCAATTTAAGAAAAAAAAAGGTATTTTTCCGACTCCATGCTTGCATGGCTGATCTGATCCCTCCCTCCTCTGATGTATGCTATGCTCGCCAGCCACAAAGTTGCAAAGACCTGTCTTTTTTTAAAATTTAATTGGAGGCCCACTGCCAAGGGAGCAGGAAAATTAGAGGTGAGGCGAGGCAAGGGCAAGCTGAGCAGGCAGTGGGGGGGGAGCTGAGGTTGATGATCGGCAGAAAACCAATGCTAAATACGCCCCTATTTTTTTGCACCCTGTGCAGCTACACCACTGGCACAGGCCTACATATGGCGCTGGGGAGGGTCATTTATTAGTGGGGCCAATGGAGTTTGAGAGGGGTCGGAACCAGTATCATTCTTCATTTAGCTGTTTGGATCAGGTGTGTTATTTCATGTAAGCTTGTGCTACTAGTAGCACACGGACGTGAGATGGCCATCTCAAGGGTGGGTGCTTTCTAATTTTTTTTTAAGTCAGAAGAATCTGAGCTATCTGACCTGTTTTGATGAGACCTGATGCAATAAAGTGCTATGAACACACTGAAGAGCAAGAAGAGAACTTGAGGGTGTGCTTCTCAACCATCCACTCTCGGACAAGGGACATAATAAAACGTCACCAAGCACAGATTTCTCACTGATTGTATTATTTTTTTTAAAAATAATACAACGATTAAAATTTTGGTTATTGAACTTTAAGCACAATCTTCCTTCTAGACCACTCCAGACAAGTGGGTTGTGTTCCCCTACCAGCAGATTAATGGAGACAAAGAACCAATGAAAAGTCCAGATTTAAGTGACATCACTCCCATGCCTCTATCTGCCTCAGCCACTAGAGGTCTTTTCAGTATTTCTGTCTCCAACAGATGGTGAATTGATTTTCTCCACTCTGAAGAAAATCTAAACAATTGAGAGGAAAAGATTGATTTAAACGCTCGTGAATGACCACCTTGAGGGTGAATCTCGAGTGCGACGTGGGAGGCTCCACTAGACTGCTGTCTTTTTGGTAGCCATAGGAGGAGGGGAATTTCGTTCAGTTCCAAACTCTTATGATAAGAGCCCGTTGAAGACAGAAATTTGGAAGAATTCAGCAGCCTCACACAACCGCAACAACTCCTCTCTCCTCTGTCTCCCCTGCTCGCTCCCGAAAATTGTAGAAGGTTCTCAGAATGATCTGCCAGCCACCTTGAACACAGTGTCTGCAAACCCAGAGAAGTAGTTTCAGTTTCAGAGCTGAGCCTGGCATCGATTTGTACCTGGGGCTCTCAGGGGGTGAGTACCAAGGCTTGACCTCGTCATTGTCCTTGTTAGGGGCTTCCAATTCCATCGTCTGGGGCGCAATTCAGGGTGGATTGTTGGCGACCATTGGTGTGATGTGGGCATTTTCTTCTCTTTCTTGCATGTATTAGCGTTTTTACTATCGTGCGTCTGGTGGTTGTGCAGTCCCTGCGTATGTTCCGCCAAAATGGCTCCAGGACTTCATAGATTCATCGGCCCCCCTTGGCGAAAACCAATATGGTTTCCAACCACATCAGAGTTGAAACAGTTCTTACAGTTTTAACTGACACTCTGTCAAGAGGCATAGATAACTCTAAACAAGCATTTATCCTTCTATTCTTGGACATCACTGCAGCTTTTGATAGCGTAAACCACCTATTGATGCTAAACAGACTTCAACAGATCAGCCTAAATGCTTTAGTCTTCAACTGGTTTACATCATATCTACAAGACAGAACCCAAACAGTGAGGATTAACCATCAACAACTTTCAAACAGGAACAAGGTCTCCCCCAGGGCTCCGCCCTATCAGCTTTCCTTTTCAACTTATATCTTCAGCCCATTTGTCATATTTTCAAAATATTCAGCATATACTACTACATATATGCGGATGACATAATGTTATACATTCCATTCACGATCCCAAACTCTCCAACAAAATTACTAGCAGATTGTTTTAAAGACATTTCACCGTGGCTTAAAAACCATAACTTATACATTAATTACTCTAAAACGGAAATACTGTACGTCACTAGAAATAAAAATTTTGTATCACCAACGTCAATCTGCCTACAGCAGGGGTCTGCAACCTTTAAGACATAAAGAGCCACTTGGACCCGTTTCCGAAGGGAAAAAAAAAACTGGGAGCCGCAAAACCATTGCGACATTTAAAACAAATCTAACACTGCATATATTGTTTCTTACCTTAATGCTATATACGACCCCCTACTTTTCCTGTTAAAATATAGGTGTTTGGCCTATACTCGCCGTATAAGACTACCCCTCTTCCGTCGCACACCAAAAAAAATACGCCAGAAAATATAACAAGAAGTAACAATATTTGATTTCAAAATTATGATGATTTTGTAGTCAAATCACTAATATGAAATAAAATTATTTTTTCTACCTTTGTTGTCTGACCAATTTATTCTTTGATCATGCTGGTCCCGATCTGAGGCTTCTGCTTTCCTGTCTTCTCTTAGCTCTCTTTCTGTGGTCTATGGTCCATCTGCCAGTTCTTATCTCTTCTTTCGTTTTCTTCACTTCTTTCCATCAGCCTATTTCCAGTCCCAGTAACCCTCCCCAATATCAGCCCCTTTCCAGTCCTCACTCCCAGTACCTTCCAATGTCAACTTGCATTCCCATGATTGCCACTGGTGTCCATTTCCTTCCAGTCCCCCTCCTTCCCCACTGACCAGTCCCTTCTAGTACAAATACCATGGCAGCCCCTCTCAGATCCAGTTCCATTCTCCCATCCCCTCATATCAGCCCATTTGTAGCCTTAGCCCCCAGTTATCTTCCAGGGCCAGCAGCTCTATCCTCCCCTCCCCACAATCAGCCCATGCCCAGTCAAAGCCCCCCAATCAGCTCGCTTCCAGTGCTAATCCCCCCTCAACCCCATTACCAGTGCTAGCCTCCCCTAATCAGCCCAATACCAGTCCTACCCCCCATCAGCTCATTACCAGTCCTAGCCTCCCCTAATCAGCTCATTTCCAGTGCTCGTCCCCTCAACCCCATTACCAGTGCTCCATCCCTCCATGTCAGCCCCCTCCCTCCCTCCCTCCCTCCATCCATATCAGCTCCCTCCCTCCATGTCAGCCCGCCTCCCCAATCCCTCCATGTCAGCCCCCTCCATGTCAGCCCCCCTCCCTCCATGTCAGCCCCCTCCATCCCTCCATGTCAGCCCCCCTCCCTCCATCCATATCAGCTCCCTCCCTCCATGTCAGCCCCCTCCCTCCATCCATCCATCCATATCAGCTCCCTCCCTCCATGTCAGCCCCCTCCATCCCTCCATGTCAGCCCCCCTCCCTCCATCCATTCATATCTGCTCCCTCCCTCCATGTCAGCCCCCTCCCTCCATGTCAGCCCCCTCCATCCCTCCATGTCAGCCCCCCTCCCTCCCTCCCTCCCTCCATCCATTCATATCAGCTCCCTCCCTCCATGTCAGCCCCCTCCATCCCTCCATGTCAGCCCCCCTCCCTCCATCCATTCATATCTGCTCCCTCCCTCCATGTCAGCCCCCTCCATCCCTCCATGTCAGCCCCCCTCGATCCATCCCTCCATGTCAGCCCCCCTCCCTCCATGTCAGCCCCCTCCATCCCTCCATGTCAGTCCCCCTCCCTCCATTCATTCATATCTGCTCCCTCCCTCCATGTCAGCCCCCTCCATCCCTCCATGTCAGCCCCCCTCCCTCCATGTCAGCCCCCTCCATCCCTCCATGTCAGACCCCCTCCCTCCATCCATTCATATCTGCTCCTCCCTCCCTCCATGTCAGCCCCCCTCCCTCCATGTCAGCCCCCTCCATCCCTCCATGTCAGCCCCCCTCCCTCCATCCATATCAGCTCCCTCCCTCCATGTCAGCCCCCCTCCCTCCATCCATCCATCCATATCAGCTCCCTCCCTCCATGTCAGCCCCCTCCCTCCATGTCAGCCCCCTCCATCCCTCCATGTCAGCCCCCCTCCCTCCCTCCATCCATCCATCCATATCAGCTCCCTCCCTCCATGTCAGCCCCATCCCTCCATGTCAGCCCCCTCCATCCCTCCATGTCAGCCCCCCTCCCTCCATTCATTCATATCTGCTCCCTCCCTCCATGTCAGCCCCCTCCATCCCTCCATGTCAGCCCCCCTCCCTCCATGTCAGCCCCCTCCCTCCATCCATTCATATCTGCTCCCTCCCTCCATGTCAGCCCCCCTCCCTCCATGTCAGCCCCCTCCATCCCTCCATGTCAGCCCCCCTCCCTCCATCCATTCATATCAGCTCCCTCCCTTCATGTCAGCCCCCCTCCCTCCATGTCAGCCCCCTCCATCCCTCCATGTCAGCCCCCTCCCTCCATCCATTCATATCTGCTCCCTCCCTCCATGTCAGCCCCCCCCCCCGCCATCCATCCATTCATTCATATCTGCTCCCTCCCTCCATGTCAGCTCCCTCCCATCTTCTGCAGCCGCGGCTCCCTGCCACTTACGGAACCGCGGCTGTGCGTTTAAAATCAACACGGAGCCCTTCCTGTCTTGACGGGCTCCGTGCAGCATTGTCCCGCCTCCAAAACTTCCTTTAGAGGCGGGACAATGCTGCACGGAGCCCGTCAAGACAGGAAGGGCTCCGAGATGATTTTAAAAGCACAGCCGCGGTTCCCTAAGAGACAGGGAACCGCGGCTGCAGAAGAAGGGAGGGAGCTCATAACGCGACGTTTAAAGCGGGCAGTGTGCTCCGGAGCCGCGGCAAAGGTGAGAAAGAGCCGCATGCGGCTCCGGAGCCGCGGGTTGCCGACCCCTGGCCTACAGGAATCCAATATTACGGTAAAAAAGTGGTGAAATACTTAGGTGTCATACTGGACCAGACCCTCAGTATGGAAGCTCACATAAAAAAACACTGAAAAAAATACATTACAAGCTAAAGCTACTAAAACAGCTCCACCCACTGATCCATCTACAAGACTTCAAATCTGTTATACAGTCTATCATCACCCCTCACTTTGACTTTGTGAACTCCATTCTACAGGGACTATCAAAACAAACCCTCAGAAGGCTTCAACTAGCCCAAAATGTGGCAGCCAGAACAGTCCTAAACATTAGAGCCATAGAACACATTACACCCATATTATCGGAACTACACTGGCTACCGATACATAGCCGTATAATCTACAAAACCCTGGTTACCACCTTTAAAATCCACAACATGGCTCCATCCTTCCTGAATAATCTAATCACTATTGAAACTTCAAACAGAACCCAAAGAAGCAAAAATAAACGCAAACTTGAAATCCCAAAGGACTTTAGAAAAGCCAAAAAATTAACAAATAAAAAAGCATTCTCACATGCTGCACCAACCCTCTGGAACGAGCTCCCTGAGGACATCAGAGAACAAAATGACATTAAAATATTCCGCAAAAAACTTAAGACATTCCTCTTTACCGCACACTATGGCTCACAACCAAGCGCTGACACTCGAGCCAAAGTCACAACACATCAAATAACAAGTCAACTAGCAAGTCAAATAGCGAGTCAAACATAAGATAGAAATTTACTTGCAGCCGCATGTTAGAGCAAATAAAATATCAGCTATGCTCATTTATTGTATATAGTTAAATGGTACACCTACCCTGTTATGTTTGTATCTTATCAATGTAAATAGTTATTTTTGTTCCATGTAACTGAATAAGACCATGTTTTAGTGTACTTTTCAGAACATTGTTACTTGTAAACCGCACTTGATCATGTGGAAAGCGTGGTATAAAATGTTTGTTAAATAAAATATATAAATAACATGCATTTCTATCCAAACACCTGTAACGCGTGTTGCGGTAAAAGTACTGTTAACGCGCACCTTCTGGGCCGCCATGGTCTTTGAGCGTGCTGTTGAGATACTTGCCTTAACTCTGTTTTCTTCCAGGAAATGTTGTTTGGCCTTTAGCAAGCAGGGTGCCTCATCTCTGGCTTCTAGACTCTGCTCTTCTTGCATGGCAGCTTCTGAGTCATCCTTGAAGGGATTGCTCCCCCTCTCTACACCCAGGGATGCGGTTAGTCCTACTTTGCCTGCCTTAGGGCAGGAGGTGATCAGTGGCGCTGTGGGGAAGGATAGCCAGCTGACGTTCTGGTAACCCTGTTGTGTGCTGCTGCCCAACCTTAGGGGATCAACAGTGACTAGGTCCCTGGTTTAAGGGGGGGGGGGTCATTTCCACTGGAGAGCTTCTGGAGTCTGGACTGTCCTCCCCAGAATTCTTTTCCTTTACAACAGGCCTTGTCATTCTGGCATGGAAATTCAGCCCCTGCACTCTTTGGATTTCCCCCCACCCTGAACACAGTTTCGTAAGGGGCAGGATGAGAGTGGAAGCCCTGTTCAGTTGCCTATAGCTAAGCGTCCCCAGCAAATGGCACCCTCCCTGGAGATGATTTGGACCGTGGCTTGAATTCAGATGTCTAATGTGAATGAAAAAGTACTCTCGCCTTCAGAGGATTGTGAGGAGGCCAATGTTATTTGCCTGTTCCAGGAGGAGGAACTGGAGGCATTGATTCACAGGGTCTTATCCATCTTGAACTTGGTGGATACTCCAGGGACGGAGCAAGAACTGAAACTGCATTCACTCCTGCAAAGAGTGTGGAAATCCACTACTGTTTTCCTGTTCCTGGAGGTGCTCAAAAAGCTATTCCAGTCGGAGTGGGATTCCCCCAACTTCCTGCCTAAGGGTTTATAAAGAAGATGCACATTCTCCTAGAGAAAGGGTGCATTTTGTGGTTTGATGTTCCCAAGGTGGATGCACAGGTCACGGCAGTTACCAGATGGACCACCATTCCTGTAGAAGGATTCTCTGGACCGAAAGGTGGGTTCATGTTGAAGAACCAGTTCGCAGCAGTGGCTGCTGTTCTTCAGTTGGCGGTATGTGCAGGCCTGACTTCTCGAGCCCTACTCCAGTGGATTCTGTCTCTTCTGCTGGATGATTCTACCCCTCTGTTGGAGTTGATTATGACCTTCCTTTCTGATGCCATGTATGGCCTAATACGTCTAGTGGCCAGGGATTGTGCTTTGTCAATGGTGGACATGGGCGTTGGCTTGACTCTGACACAGGGCAGCAGATTTATCTTCCAAAGCCGGGTTGCCCTTCTGGCCTTATGTTGTGTCTAATTTGGAGAAGCTGGTGAAGGACCTGGGTGAGATAAAATCTTTCCGTCTTCCAGAGGACAGGTCTCAGGGGTCTATAAAGCAGGCAGGAACCCCTTTTCTGTTGGCCTCTGCCTGCTGTTTGCGGGCATGCTGGTCGGACTCCCAGGTGTCTTGTGATTCCTGTTGCTACTGGCTTGGAAAGTCTTTCTTCCCCTCTGCTTATGGACTTTGGATTCATTCTCAGTCCCTTCATGGAGTGCTTGGGCCCAGGGACCTGGTCCAGTCCAGAGAGGGACCTGATCCCCTCCAGAGGAGGACCCTCTCAGGCTGCACAATGAAGGTTTGAGGGCCCATTCCCTGGTTGAGGGCAGGCTTTGCCACTTTTAGGAATGGGCCTGGATCACCAAGGATTGTTGGGTGCTAATGCCCATTTGGTATGGCTGTGTACTGGAATGCAAAGAGCCAATCCCAGCCATTTTTGTCTTCTCCCTTTGTGAGTCTGTGAACAGCAGGGCCGCTGTGCAGCTCACCTTGGACAAAGTGCTTCTCCTGAAGGCAGTGGTGCCCATTCTCCTGGATGATTGGGGAAAGGGAAGGTATTCCATCTATTTCATGGTGTTGATACAGAAGGAACATTCTGCCCCATTCTGGACCTCAAGAGTGTCGAGCGCTTGCGTGTCATGTGTGCTTGGAAACTTTGCGATCAACGATTCAGGCGGTATGCCATGGGGAGTTCCTGGCATCTCTGGATTTGGCCGAGGCGTATTTTCATCTCCCGATCCAGGAGATCAACAATCTGTGTTTTGCCATGTTTGGCTCTCTCCTTCAGTTCGCCGGTGTCCCATTCAGACTCCACTGCCCCAATAATGTTCTCAAAGGTCATGGTGGTGATGGTGATGGCTGTGGTGGTGGTGATGGCTGCGGCGCTACGGCAGCAAGGTATTTGTGGGCACCCATATCTGGAGCACTGGCTCATCCGAGCCCATTCTCTTTCAGAGGCATCTCAGATAGCTCCCCGAGTGGTGTCCTTCTTTTTTATAAGCATTGGCTGGGTGATCAATTGGGGAAACAGCCAATTGTGACGTTCCCAGTCCCTGGAGTTCCTGGGAGCACCTTTTGATACTCGACAGTGCAGTCTTCCTGCTAGAGGAGAAAGTGAAATGCTGTTGGATTGCCTAGCTCTGTTGTGTTCGCAGCAGACTCCCAGAGTCCGGGCTGATCTTCAGTTCCTTGGATTGATGGTGGCGACAATCGAGATGGTTCCATGGGCTTGTGCTCATAGGCAGCCACTCCAATGGTCCTTACTGACTCTTGGTGCTCCCTGAGTTCTCAGCGGTTCGAGCTCAGGCTCCCATTCCCAGTGATGCTGATGGCCAGCCTGCAGTGGTCGCAGCAGCCTAGTCTTCTGAGGAAGGGCATGCTGCTGGATGATTACTCATGGATCCTTCTGACAACAAATGCCATTTTCTCAGGCTGGGGAGCCCATTGTCAAGAACAGCCCAGGGCTCTTGGACCACACTGCCTCTCTGTGGTTCCATCAACTGGTTCGAAGTGAGTGCCATCAGGATGGCTCTTCTGCGTTTCTGGTCCCTGGTCGAGGGCCAGGCTGTTTGAGTGTTCTTGGACAACTCCATGGTGTGGTGGCTTGTGTCAGTTGGCAAGGCAGCAAGAGAAGTGCCAGGGTAGCCCTGGAGCTGGCTCTCCTGTTTGCCTGGGCAGTAAAAAAACTTCCTAGTTTGTCAGCTCTGCACATTACTGGGTTGGATTTTCTCAGCTGGCACACTCTGGTTCCAAGAGAGTGGGAGTTAAGTCAGGAGGTGTTTTTCATTTTTTTCTGCGCCGCTGGGGTCGCCCCGAGAGAGATCTGATGGCAACCCACTCCAATGCCAAAATGTGCCATTTCTTCAGTCACTGCATGGAGACTAGGTCAGAGGCGATGGCGTCCTAGCTCAACCTTGAGCAAGTCAGCACCCTGCTGTAGGGGTTGCTTCCGTGACCCCTGGTGCGGTGTGTGATTCGATATATGGAGCACCACCCGAGAAGGATTATTCTGTTGGCACCAGGTTGGATGAGGAGAGCGTTATTCAGAGATCTGATGCAGTTTCTGCAAGCGACTCTTCGTTTGCTTCCGTCTGACGGCTTATTGTGTTGGGGGCTGCTTGTCTTGGAGGACTTAATTCCTTTCTCACTTATGGCCTGGCTCCTATAAGGAGCCAGCTGATGGTTGGCCATTTCTGCAGGATGATTTGGTGAAAGCTCCCTGAAGGTCCCTGAAGGTTCAGGTGGCAGCTTTGGCCTGTTTCAGAGGTCCATTGGATGGTAAGTGTCTAGGCTTACACCTGGATGTTTCATGCCTCCTTCAGGGGTTCGGGGCGTCTTCCCCTATGGTCTGTGGTACCTTCCTGGGTTCTGTGTCTGGTGCTTGGGGCTTTGATGTCAGAGGCCTTTGAGCCATTGAAACATGATACTCTGAAGGTTTTGATGCTCAAGATGGTGGTCTTGGTTGTGATTTGTTCTGCAAGGAGGATTCTGAGCTGCCGGCTGTCTTGCCAAGATCCTTAGCTATCTTTTTCTGAGGAGACTATTTCTATTCGGCCCGTGTCTCCCTTCTTCTCTGAAGTGATTTCTACCTTTAAGGTGAACCAGGCAGTTTGCCTTCCCTCCTTCTTTAAGAAGCAATGTCTGGGGAATGGTAAGGATCTTTGCCTTGTAGATGACCGGAGGGTGCTTTTCCAGCTCTTGGAGGTTATACATTTTTTCGTTTTGGACCACTTTTCATGCTGTCTGTTATGCCCAGGTAAGATGATGCGGCAACTATGTCTGCATTGGGGCGCTGGGTTAAGGAGGCCATTGCCTCTGCAGATCTGTTGTGGAATCTGCTAATTCCGGAGGGTTTATGTGCTCATTCTATCCTAGTGCAAGCACCCCTCGTGGGTGGAGCGGAGTTTGGTAGCCCCTGCTGTCGTGTGGCAATGTGTGCATCACTTTCCACTTTTGTCAAGCATTTCGATTTGGATGTTGATGCTTGGGTGGACACTGCCTTTCTCCAGGAATAAGCAGGAAATCAGTCCTTACATATGGATGACGTCTGTGCCGACGGAAGCATCTCCCCAGCTTTCAAAGAAAGCCTTTGGGAGATGCGCCGCACATGCGTGGTCCACTTCCCGCCCAAAGGTGTGCCATCTTGCCTCAGTCTCCTTTTTTCTGCAGAGCCCATAGGATGTTGTCCAGTTTTACCCAGAAAAAGTCTGATTTTATTGTTGTATTTCTCTGGTTGCGTACCGGTTCCTTCTCGCCCACGAGCCAGCTCGCCTTGCAGTGCTCCTCGGGTTTGTCCATTAGTTTTTTTCATAGAAGTGCTCCTCGACCGGCGTTCGTGCCCTTTTCCAGCTGAAGGCCTCTGGCCTCTGCCGGGAAGCGGGGACCCCCTTTTTCCGATGGCCTCCAGTGGCTTCAAAATGTGTGACTGGTGTGATGTCACTCACCGACCCACACAACTGCTGCCTCTGATGTCTTGACCTGGAGCACGACGACTCCGACTATGAGCTCTGCAGAACCATGACCTCAAAGGCCTTGAAGAGCCTCCATCAGCAGCAGATAAGTTTCTTTCAGAAGTCCGACTCTGAACCAGAGTCTCCTGTGACACCACGCTCCAGGGCCCCCTCCGATATCTTGGTGCCACACAAAGCCAGAGCCTCCTCGGAGTCCCACGGCCGCAGTTCCTCAGAACGGAAATACCCAGAAGTGGAGCACAAGAAGAAGAAATCCTCGAAGGCTGCCTCGGAAGACTGATCTGGGAAGAAGGGGAAATCCCACTGCAGGATCCACAGTCCCAGGCGTGAGTCTGAGGAGTCAGGGCAGGAGTGGCCTGCCAAGCTGCCCTGTAAGGAGTCATTGGCACCCACCGACTGGCCTCGGGCCTCCGAGACTATCCTCATTGAGGACTCCCCCTCAACAGTACCGATGCCAGGCCTGAAACCCTCTGTGCCCATATTGTATATTTTATGGTTGTACATAGTTACCCTGTTAGCCAAGTTGATTATCCTGTTCATATGTAAACACAAAGTACTATTGGAAATGTGTATGTTCACTGTTTATTGTAAACCGCGCTGATGCTGAATAGCGCGGTATAAAAGAGACTTTAAATAAATAAATAAATAAAATAAATGTGGAAGGCTGCAGAGCCAACTGGTATGGAGACCAGAATGGCAGCCCTAGAGAGCAGTATATCTGCCCTAGTGGCAATGCAGTGGGCGTTCATGTCTGGCTCGTCTGGTTCATCTGCCTCGATGACAGGACCCTCGACATCGAGACAGTCCTTGAGCGCCATCGGCCTCGAGAGAGCCCCCGGCTCCGGACAAGGTCCCGGTCCCGTTCCCGTTCCTTGGGACACCGGTCCTCCTCAGTGAGCGCCTGCAGCTTGGACCGACAATCCCCTGGAGGTCATAGATTGCTGAGAGCACGCCTTGGCTGGGGTGATCATGCGGCATCAGACTCATACTTGGACTTAGAGTCTGAATGGGAGACTGAGGATGAAGAATCTCCGGACATGAGGTGGCACCTGATGTGCCCTCGGATCCATCTCTCCCGAAGACCTGATGCCTCTCCCCACCCGAAGACATTGTGTTCCTCGATTTGTGCAAGACATGGCCAAGGCCCTTGCCATCAAGACTGAGGCAGAGGAAGACTCTCGCACCAAGGAATTGGAGTTATTCCAATACAAGGCATCCCTGAAGGAAACCGGTGCCCTTGATCCTCATCTGTCTTCTCTCCGAATGTGGGATACACTGGTGTCTGTACCAATTGTTAGCAGGTGCTTCGACACCATGTACCAGGTACGCTGAAGCCCTGGGTTCCAAAAGACCCAGCTTCCTCACAACTCCATGGTCATGGAGTTGGCAATGCGCTGGCTTAAGAGCCAAAAAAACTTGTCAGTGCTACCCTGCAGAGAGGCTCGAACCTTCGATGGCCAGAAGACCTTTCAGGCTTGATGCTAATATGCCAGATCCAGGACTCGAAGGAATTGTCAAAGGAGCTTGGTGGATTCCCAGGAGGCCTCAAGGGGGAACTCCTACAGAGGTTCATAGTAACATAGTAAATGACAGCAGATAAAGACCAGTATGGTCCATCTAGTCTGCCCAGTAAGATGGCCAGAGTAAGATGGCAGGAGTAGGTGCCACTCTGTGCAGGCCACCCCTCCCCATGTGTTTGTTTAGGGGTGAACCCACCGCTCCATGCAGGACAACCCTATTTGTTGAGAAGTTAGATGGTTCAGTTTATTTTGATTTGCTATAAATGGATCCATTGTGTCTGTCCTATGCCATTTTGAATTCTGTCACTGTATTTGCCCCCACCACCTCCATCGGGAGGGCATTCCAAGCATCCACCACCCTCTCAGTGAAAAAGTATTTCCTGATATTGCCTTTCAATTTTCCACCTTGCAGCTTCATGTTATGCCCTCTCATTTTACAGCTTCCCCATCTTTGGAAGAGGTTTGTTTGTTCATTATTTCTCCTTAAGTATTTAAAAGTCTGAATCATATCTCCCTTATCCCTCCTCTCCTCCAAAGTGTACATATTTAGGTCTTCAAGTCTCTTCTCATAAGGCTTCTGATGCAGGCTCCAAATCATTTTGGTCGCCTTCCTCTGAATAGTTTCCATTCTTTTTACATCCTTTGCAAGATACGGTCTCCAAAACTGAACACAGTATTCCAAGTGAGGCCTCACCAGTAACTTATATAGTGGTATTAGAACCTCTTTCTTTCTGCTGGTAATTCCTCTTCGTATGCAGCCCAACATCGTCCTGCCTTTTGCCACCGCCTTGTCGCACTGTTTTGCCACCTTGAGATCTACAGAAATAATCACACCAAGGTCTTTCTCCTGATCCGTGCACACCAACCTCTCGCCCCCTATCGTGTACATTTCTGTTGGGTTTCTGCTACCCAAGTGCATGACTCTGCACTTCTTTGCATTAAATCTTAATTGCCAAGCATTTGACCATTCTTCCAGCTTTTGTAGATCTTTTCTCATGTTAAGGGGAGTCTACTCTGTTGCAAATTTTCGTGTCATCTGCAAAAAGACAGACCTTTCCATTCAGTCTTTCAGCAATATCACTCACAAATACATTGAACAATGCCAGGCCCAGGACTGAACCCTGGGGCACCCCGCTAATCACCTTCCTTTCCTCCGAGTGAGCTCCATTTACCATCACCTTCTGTTGTCTATCAGTCAACCAATTTCTGATCCAGTTTACCACCTTGGGACCCATCCCCAAACTACTGAGTTTATTGATAAGCCTCCTATGAGGAACAGTATCAAAGGCTTTGCTGAAATCCAGGTAGATGACATCCATCGCTTGCCCCTGATCTAGTTCTCTGGTCACCCAGTCAAAGAACTCAATCAGATTTGTTTGGCAAGATCGTCCTTTGGTGAAACCATGTTGCCTTGGATCTTGCAACCTGTTGGTTTTGAGAAAGTTCACTATTCAATCCTTCAGAAGCGCCTCCATTACTTTTGCTGCCACTGAGGTAAGGCTCATGGGCCTGTAGTTTGACACTTCTTCCCTGTCACCACTTTTGTGTAGAGGTACGACATCAGCCATTCTCCAGTCCTGAGGAACTACTCATGTTTCCAAGGAACTGTTGAAAACATCCTTTAACAGCCCTGCAAGAACCTTTCTGAGCTCTTTCAGTATCCTGGGATGTATCCCATCTGGTTCCATGGCCTTGTCCACTTTCAGTTTCGCAAGTTGTTCTAACACATCTTCTGTGAATGGTGTGGTATCTATTTCATTCCCATCTTTATATTTGGAAGTCACAGTTGTTGGTCCTTCTCCAGGATTTTCTTTAGTAAAAACAGAGCAGAAGTATTTGTTTAGCAATTCTGCTTTTTCAATGTCCCTGTCCACGAGTCCATTCCCAGCACTCCTGAGTCCTGCGATTCCACCTCTGATCTTCTTCCTTTCCCGAATATACCTGAAGAAAGTTTTGTCGCCACACTTCACATCTTTAGCCATCTTTTCCTCTGCCTTTGATTTTGCTATCCTTATTTCTCTTTTTGTCTCTTTGAGTTTGATCCTGTATTCATTTCTGTGTTCCTCTGTTTGCAGACTTCTTGAATTTTGCAAAAGTTGTGTTTTTTGCCTTTATTTGAGCAGCCACTTCTTTGGAAAACCAAATAGGTCTCCTTCTCCTTTTGTTTTTATTTACTTTTCTTACATATTTATCTGTTGCCCCTTTTATTGCCACCTTTTAGTTTAGCCCATTGCAATTCCACTTCCCTTATCTCCCTGTCAACTCCTCCTTTAGGTACATGGCCATTTTATTGAAGTCAGTGTTTTTGAGGTTTAGGACTTTGAGCTTGCTATAGTTGGACTGCACCTTGGTTTTTTATCCAAACCACACCGTGTGATGATTGCTGCTGCTCACAGGTGCACCCACCCAGACATTTGACATGCTATCACCGTTGGTGAGCACTAAATCCAGAGTTGAGCTTTCCCTTGTTGGTTCCATCACCATTTGTCTAAGTAACGCATCTTGCAGAGCATCCACAATTCTTGTGCTTCTTTCCAGATTTACAGAAGGAGTAATCCAATCCACATTGGGTAGATTAAAGTCACCCAATATGATTGCTTCCCCCTTTGTGGCTATTTTGACAATGTCTGTAATAAATTCATTATCTAGCTCTTCGATTTGAGTTGGAGGTCTGTAGACTACAGCAGTATGGATAACAGTGCCATCTCCTCTTTCCTACACAACCCAGAGCGCTTCTTTTCCCCATGCCCCCTGCATTTCAGTAGCTTTAATATTGCTTTTGACATACAAGGCTATTCCTCCTCCTCTTCCATTTTCTCTGTTTCTTCTGAATAGATTACATCCAGCTATGGCTATATCCCAATCATGCGATTCATTAAACCATGTTTCTGTAATGGCCACAATGTCCAAGTCCATTTCCACCATTAGAGCTTCCAGGTCTGGAACTTTATTGGATAAGCTTCGAGCATTTGTGCTCATTGTTTTCCAGCATTTAACTGGCTTGTGTGTGTTTTGCATTGATTTTGTTCTGTCTACTTCTTCCCACTTGTTTTTGATGTGTGGTTTAAAAGTGTGCCTGTTTCTGATGATGATCTGCTTTTGCAGAGAGTGACGTACAGAACTTGACCTTCCCCATCCGCCACCCCCTTTTTCTAGTTTAAAAGCGTATCCACATACTGGCTGAATTTTTCACTTAGGATTCTTCTCCCTGTGACAGAGAGATGTAGTCCATCAGCACAGTATAGTCTCTTTTTGGTCCATCTGTTTCCCCAGTCGCCTATAAATCTGAATCCTTCCTCTTTGCACCAGGTTTGGAGCCATGCGTTAAAGCTGTTTATGCGATTTAGCCTTTCTGCCCCCTTACCCAGAACAGGTAGAACTTCTGAGAATGCTACAGTGTTAACAATAGGCTTTAGTTTCTCCCCAGAGTTTGGAAGTCCCTTTGAACTGTAGTGGCACTGTTTCTAGCCAGGTCATTTGTACCCAAGTGGATGATAACAATTTTGGAGTGCTCACTTTCAGCGCTAAGTACATCAACAATTTGGTTTGTATTCTTGCTAGATGAAGAGCCTGGGAGGCATTTGATCAACTTCCTTCCTTTGAACTGTGTTTCCAAGTTGTTGCCTCTGATGATGGAATCACCAGTTAGTAGTAGTTTTCTGTTCCTTGAGTCTTTCTTCATAATTGTTGCTTTATCAGGAGATTGGGCATTGACATCTCATTTAAGGGCTCTTGAGCTTCCCTGGCTTGGGCATCCTCATTAACCAAAGCAGAGAAGGCACTATGCAGTGATATCTTTTGATGTACAGGGTGTTTCTGCATTACCGGATGTAGTCTACCAGAGCCCACTGTGATCCATTTGTTCCTAGGATGTTTGAGTCTCTGTGGGAGTGGCGGGGGACTTTGGTTTGTATCCTAGAAGAGGTGCATTTCATTGCAGCTACTTTTTCCCTTAATAGAGTCAATTCATTTTGTATGGCTGCCAACTTGAGGCATATAGGGCAAGCTCTTAGGTTCCAGATGATTTGTCTCAGAATGAAGGCACCACAATTATTGCACTGAATACATCTGTGGTCGAATTAAGAGGATAGATGTCAACGTATATGATCGCTATATAAGTAATGCAGCCCGGGGTGGGGTGGGTGGGGGGTGGGAACCTGAGTGTCCTTGGCCGGTCAGCCGGCCTTACTTGAACCGAGGGCACCTTTAGATTTCTGATTGGAGGGCTACCCAAGGAATGCAAGCAGACAGATTATTCCCAGAAGTGAATGTAAAACCAGCAGTTAACTTAGCTACACAACCACCAGGATAGGTAAACCCAACAGCAGTTAAATATTATATATCAGCTACACAACCAACAGGATAGGTAAGAAAATAGGTAAGAGATACCAAGCTGCAAGCTTATTAAAAGATATAAAGCTATAAGCTTATCTCTTTGTATGAGAAACTGTGGAGCCCAGATTCAACCAGGTGTCTGCAAGAAGTCCACTATTCAAGAGCCCCTCCCTGGCAGCAAGTTTGCAGACAAATTCAAACAATGGAAGCTGAATTAGCCAACTGAATTCTTAATGTTTCTCTATCTGTCTTTTGTGAAAAGGTCCCTATTGTACTTTGCACCCTTAGATTTCCTAACCTCAGCAGTAAAGGAATGTTCACATTTTTTATCCCAGGAAATCTATGATGGCTTTGAGTTATTGGACAGGATAGCCGCCGCAAGCATCAGGGCTCGACGCCAGGCATGGCTGCAGTCATCCGACCTGGAACAGTGGGTGCAGGACAAACTGATAGATGTCCTCTGCATAGCTGAAAACCTGTTCGGGAAGCTCATGGTGGGTAAGGCAGCAGAGATAGAGACCGAGTAAGTGATGAGAACTAGGCTCTCAAAAAAGACCTCTGTGCACCCCCAGAAGAAAGCCCCGGGGAAAAAGCTCTTCTTCCTGAGGAAGAAAGGAGGCTACAGCAGTACTCCACACTTCCAGGCTGCCTCGGCCCCTCAAAGGGGCCAGCAACAAAAAGGACAGGGACACTGTCCCAGAAAACAAAAAGCCTTGAAGTCCCAGGCGTTGGCCCTGGCCCAGCCTGGGGGGAGATTTTGACTGCTTGGATGTGACCTCCCTACCCCCAGGGGGTCCTCTGCTGCCCACAGGTGGACAGCAATCACCACTGACACCTGAGTGCTACAGGTGGTCAAGGAGGGCTACCTCCTCCACCTGCACTGGGTACCACCCACCTACTCCCCAGGGGAGCCCACCAGGCCTCTCCTTCATCAGACCCTTCTCCTCACCAAACTATCAGGCTTAATGAATGACAAAGCAGTCGAGCCAATGCCGAAACATCTCTGGGGCACAGGCTTCTTTTCTAGATACTTCCTCGTCCCCAAGAGGACAGGGGCCTCAGGCTGTTCCTGGACTTGTGAGAGCTCAACATGATTCTGGTCAGGGAGAAGTTCAAGATGCTCTCCTTTGGGACACTACAGCCATTCCTCCAGCAGGAAGATTGGCTATGCTCCTTAGACCTAAGGGATGCCTATACTTGCATCCTAATTCATCCCAACCACAGAAAATATCTCCGGTTTGTAGTGGGAGGACAGCACTACCAATACAGGGTGCCGCCCTTCAGTCTGGCCTCTTCGCCAGTGGTCTTCACAAAGTGCCTTGTGGTGGTCACAGCCCATCTCTGGCTCCAAGGGGCCTTTGTCTTTCCCTGTCTGGATGACTGGCTCATAAAGGGAGGATATGGCTGCAAACTGAACTCCCACACTTCAGGATCTAGAGGGTGCTGGCTCACGAAGTCCGCTTTCACATTGTCCACCATGGCAATGTGCTGTGCCGACAGGGCTAGAAGGTTCTCCTCCACCCAGGCAAATGGGATAGCCATCTCCAGAGCTACCCCGGCACTCCTCATGCTGTCCTGCTGATTGACAAAAGCCACAGCCATGGTGTTGTCCAAAAACACTCAAACTGTCTGGCCCTCGACTAGGGCCGGAAACGCAGAAGAGCCAACCAGATGGCCTTCACCTCGAGACGGTTGATGGACCACACCATTTTCCTGCATTTTCAATGGCCCTGGGCCATATGGTCTTGGCAATGGGCTCCCCAACCCGAGAGACTGACATCCATCACCAGAAGGATCCAGGAGAAATCGTCCAGCAGCACACCCTTCCTCAGATGACAGGGCTGCTGCCACCACTGCAGGCTGGCCTTCACCATCATTGGAAGTAGGACCTCCCATGCCGGGCAAATCCATGATGGAGAAGGCCGATGAGTTGGAGAAAATTCATGACCAAAACCAGGCTGTCCAGGAAAGTGTCTGAACCTTCCCATAGGAAGACTTCAGTGAAAAAGACCTTCTACCCAAAGACCAAGAAGGTTTATGGAAACTACCCCAAGTTTCAGGCCTATCCCACTCCTCCTCAGGGGCAGCAGGTCGAGGGCCAGGGGCACAGCCCCCATATGCCAAAGGTGCCCAAACCTCAAACAGTGCTCCAGCTGCAGCCTGGGGATAGTTTTTTACTCCTTGGGCGTTGCCTCCCTTCCCCAGGAGGTCACAGGCCTCTAACGTTCACAGGAAGGCAGCTGCTCCACTTTGCACACTGATGGCCCAGTATCTCCACGGATGCCTGGGTGTTGAAGGTGGTCAAGGAGGGATATCTCTTCTACTTTGCTCAGTTCCCTCATCCCTTTTTACCAGAGGAATTACCCATGTACCTCTTGCATAGGAAGCTTCTGCTGAAGGAGCTAGAGTCTTTACTTGAGGATCAAGTGGTGGAGCCCATCCCCCAATATCTTCAGGGGCGGGGATTCTACTCCCAGTACTTCCTGGTCCCCAAGAAGACGGGGGGCTTCAGGTCCATCCTGGATCTTCGGGACCTCAACCGCTTCCTGGTCAAGGAAAAGTTCAAGATGGTATCCCTTGGAACTTTGCTGCCTTATCTCCTATGGGAAGATTGACTATGCTCCTTGTATCTCAAAGATGCCTACAACCACATCTTGATCCATCCAAGGCACCATCGAGGGTCGCCATTATCAGTACAAGGTGCTCTCCTTTGGCCTTGCTTTGTCTCCTCGGGTGTTCATGAAATGCCTGGCAGTCATAGCCACTCGCCTCCAGTTCCTCGGTGGGCTGGCTCACCGGAGGAAGCGCATGAGGTGATGCAGCACACTTTAGGGCTACTGCAGCACCTGGGCTTTGTGGTGAACTTCCCAAAGTCTCACCTATTGCCCATACAGTGCATGGAGTTCATCGGTGCATGGCTAGACTGCACCCGGGTGCGGCCTTCCTGCCACAGGATCAGGCGCAATGCATTGCCGCCCTGGTGCAAGAGGTACAGAGTGGTGCACAACTGACAGCCCGGACGATGCTGCTCCTCAGGTGGCACATGGCATCCACTGTCCACGTGACCCCTTTTGTCTGCCTGTGCATGCGGCAAGCTCAATGGATGCTCAGCGCTCAGTTTACACAGAGTTCAGGCCGCCTAGAGGACTGCATCCAAGTCATGCTGGCCTTAGTGATCTCTCTGACCTGGTGGCAGGACCATCTACACCTCAGAGCCGGCCTGCCATTCCAGGCTCCGCCAGTGCAACGCATCCTCACCACGGACGAGTCAAAGATGGGCTGGGGGCCCACTGCAATCACCTGCAGTCACAGGGCCCATGGTCACTGGAGAGGAGAGTGCCTTCCAGATCAACCTGCTGGAGCTCCGGGCAGTCTATCAAGCTCTGCGAGTCTTTCAGGACCATCTGGAAGGACAAATGGTTCAAATCCAGACAGACAACCAGGTAGCGATAAATTACATCAACAAACAGGGGGGCACAGGTTCTTACCACCTCTTTTGGGAAGTGATGCTCCTCTGGAACTTTGCAGCAGAGAGGAACATCTCCCTTAAGGCGGTGTACTTGCCGGGTCTGGACAATGTACTGGCCAACCGCCTGAGCCGCATTCTCCAATCCCATGAGTGGAAACTGAACTCGACCGTACTAGGGGAGATCTTTATCTTTTTATCTTTATTAATACATTTTATATACCGCTCACACTCAAGGTACCAGAGCAGTTTACAATAGCAAAAATATTAAGGCTGCTGAAAAAGGAAAAGAACGCCATAAATAAAAGGAAAGGAAAGTACAAGATAGGATAGAATAAGAGAGGAGGATAGAGCAACAAGGCAAAGCGGGTTGAGGAGCATCTGAATTCATCGGGGTGGGGGAGATGAGAGGGCAGGGGAGGAGGGAGGTTAAAAGCTGTGCAAAACAGATGGGACTTCAGCATGGTCTTGAAGGTTTTGTAGGAGGGTTCTAGACGGAGGGCAAGGGGAAGCGAGTTCCAGAGTCGGGGGCCTAAGAAGAAGAAGATCTTCCAGCATTGGGGTACCCCAGAAATTAACCTCTTTGCCATTCCAGAGAATGCACAGCTGCCACGCTTCTGATCTCGGAGATGGCGGATGCTTTCCTCCTCCCTTGGTCTTGGGGTTTTCTGAATGCATTTCCACCAACACCCCTGGTGCCTCAGGCCCTCCTCAAGATCCAAGCGGAGGTGGCCTCAGTCATCATCATTGCACCCAGATGGCCCAGGCATCCCTGGTTTCCCCCTGCTCCTGCAGCTGTCCCAGTGGGACCCTTTGCCATTGGGGAGAGTCCCGGAACTGCTGTTCCAGGGGGACGGGATGTTGTGTGACTCCAGTCCCTGGCACTGCTGATTGGCCTGGATGGTGAAAGGCTAGCCATTGTGCATCTCTACCTCGCTAGGTCGGTGGAGGATTTTATTTATTTGGACAGATTTGTATACCACCTTATCCTTCAATCAAAGTGGTCACAACACAATTGGAGGGATACGTTTAACAGGAGGGGATACGACTCGCATACTGTGCTTATAGGTCTAAATTGGAGTGGGTAGGTAGGGCCAGGTGGTGTAGGTAGTTGTAGGGTCAATTGGGTGGTATCTAGTGGTGGGCACTTAAAGTGGTTGCTCATAGGCCTCGGTAAAAAGAAGAGTCTTGAGTGCCTTATGGAAGTCTTTGGTGTCGTTTAGGGTCCTTAAGTCCATAGGATGTCCTGCTGGCCTTGCGTAAGGACTCTACATGACGTGCTCATGCAAGTTTTCCCACTGGTGTGTGGTGGAAGGCCTTAACACTTTTTCCTGTGCACTGCCAGAGATACTACGATACTTAATGCATCTGTCAAGGGCTGGCTTGAAGTCCAACACGGTCCTAGTGCACCTTTCTGCCATTTTGGCCCACTAGCATGAGGTGGATGGCTAGGCTGTGTCGGTATACCTTCTGGTGAGCCGGTTCATGCGGGGACACCTCCCGACCCCCAATCCGCCCTCCGACAGTGGTGTGGGACCTCAATGTGGGGCTGGGGAATCTCATGGCCCCACCTTTTGAGCCCCTGGCTACCTGCCATCTCAAGTACCTCTCTTCAGAGGTTGTATTCCTGGTAGCACGCACCTTGACCAGGTGTATGAGCAAACTTCAGGCGCTAGTGGCACATGCGCCTTTCTCAATGAAAAAGCAGAAAGTCATCCCTCAAATATGGGCAACATCGACACCAATGGAGCCCTCACAGAAGCATCTCCCCAGCTTCCAAAGAAAGCCTTTGGGAGATGCCACCACACATGCGTGGTCCCTTTCCTGCCCAAGGGTGCTATCGTGGTCGGTTTGCCTTTTTCCGCGGAGCCATACAGACATATGCCTTGGGTCCCCCCCCCCCCCCCCCCCCGAAAAAGTTGATTTTTTTTTTTTGTACGCTCTTGTATACCTTTAAGGCCTTCGCCGGTCCTTTTCCCACCTTTGAGGCCTGCTGCCCCGGCGTTGGGTCTCGCAACTTAGTTTTATTTTTTGTTAGGTTCCTCCAGCGCTTTCGCCTCCGATGTCTGGGCAGCAACCATGACCTGGAGGAAAAAAATGTCCAACAAGGCCATCCAGAGCCGCTGGCAAAAGCAAGAGAACATCTTCCACAGTGTGGACTCGACCCCAGTTTCATCGGTAGTCTCATGCTCAAAGGCCCTGCAAAGATCCTCGGAGTCACGTAAGACCCCCATGGTTCCTGAGCGGGCTTGCAGATATTCTGAACAAGGGTCCCCGGAGCGAGAGCGTAAGAAGAAAAAGAAGACCTCAAGGACCTCGTCCTGGGAGATGGACAAGCAGGAGAAATCTCATGCTCAGTCCCTCAGCCCCCGACGGGCCTCTGAGGAGTCGGAGAGGGAGTAGTCCCAGAAGGTACCCAGGACAGAAGTCGAGGCTTCCGGCAACTGACCTCTGTTTCCCAAGAGCCGTTCCACCGATGACATCCTCTCCTCCTTGACACGAGACCTGGTAACCCCGGCGTCGGTGTTTCTGATGACCACCCCTGAGTGGGAAACTCGTATGTCGGTGCTTGAACACAGCGTTTCTGCAATCTCCAGGAACAAGCAGGAATGAGTCTTCACATATGGGGTACGTCGGTACCGACGGAGCCTGCGCGGGAACGCTCCCCAGCGTCCAATCAGAAAGCTTTTGGGAGCATCCCACAGCGCCTGCATGCTGCCTTCCCGCCTTTCCAACTGTCTCTCCTCAGTTGTTCTTTTTCCGCAGAGCCAGCAGGTCGTGTTCCTGTCACCGCAGAAGAATTTCCTTATTTTTTCTTTATTTCTTTTCTGTACGCGTCTGCCTTCCTCGACGCTGTACTGGTACCGCCGGTTCTTCTTCTTTTCTTCAAAAAAAAAAAAAAAAAGACCACCTATTTTTTTCTTCAGGTGTACTTCAGTTTTGGGCCTTAGGCCCAAAACCTTCTTCCTTAAATATGGAAAAACCTGCCTCAGGTTTTAAGAAGTGCACAAAATGTGGCGGTACTATATCTGGCACCGACACCCATGACTGGTGTCTCAAATGTTTAGGCCATGACCATTCCATTAAAGATTGTGTGTCCTGTTCCATGATGTCTAAGAGAGGTCGATAGAACCGAGCTGCCAAGCTCGGTACCCTATTTCTCTCTGATGCGGCTTCGGTGGCATCGATGTCTTCCAGGGCTGTTTCTTCCTCACATGGATCTCAGGTAACTAAACATAAAACCAGTTGGTCCTCGAAGGGCAAATCTCCTTCTAAGCATCGAGATGCCTCTGGCCTTGCCCTCGAGGATTCTGCACCGGCAAAATTACCCTGGCGGGAGATTCGGCTTCTAAAGCGTCATCGGGGTTCCAGGACGATCTAGATGGCGTGGCCTCAACAGATCTCCTGGTGCCATGCTCTGGGGTACCTGTGGCCTCCACCGGTACCGACTTCCAGGCATTGACAGCGTCGATGGATCAGAGGATTCTGTCCATGGAATGCAGTCTGGTGGCTTTCCTTGTGGCGTCGACGCCCGTGGTACCGCAACAGACTACTACGCAGGTACCGGCTCCGGTATCGCCATCGGTACTGATTCCGGTACCGGTGGCATCGACATTGGCATCGGTGTCAGCCATGCCGGTACCCTGCCCTCTGCAGCCCTCCAGTACCCGATACCCCGGTACCGATGATTCCTGTTACCGACCCCGGTCGGTACAGGTATCAGGCTTTGCAAGAGCATACCAACAGACGATACTTCGATTCCTCTGATGACTCTGAGGATTCTGAAGAGTCTGTCGATGCAGCGATGCTCCTTCCACAGGAGGAGTCCTCTCCTAAAAGAAGGATGTCTCCTCCAGAGGACTTGTCTTTTCAAGACTTTATCAGAGAGGTGGCCCGGGGTCTCTCTATTGCAGTAGCCCCAGAGTCAGAGCCTAGAGCTAAGGAGTTAGATATTCTACAATATCCTAACACTCCTAAAGAGGCAGCTACCTTGCCTATTCATGAGATTCTGTATGATCTCATGTTAAGGATGTGGGAAGCAACTCTAACCACCTCTCCTCATTCTCGCAGGTTGGACACCATGTATCGTGTCCCTCCTTGTCCTGGTTTCCATAAAACTCAGCTTCCTCACCACTCTATTGTGGTTGAGTCTGCAATGAGAAAGATTAGAAGTGCCAAGAGACATGCCTCTAATCCTCCAGGACGTGAATGTAGAACCCTGGATGCTTTTGGTAGAAGAGTCTTCCAAACTTCCATGCTTGCTGCGAGAATTAATTCTTATAATCTCCAGGAACAAGCAGGAATGAGTCTTCACATATGGGTACGTCGGTACCGACGGAGCCTGCGCGGGAACGCTCCCCAGCGTCCAATCAGAAAGCTTTTGGGAGCATCCCTCAGCGCCTGCGTGCTGCCTTCCCGCCTTTCCAACTGTCTCTCCTCAGTTTTTGTTTTTCCGCGGAGCCGGCAGGACGTCCTCCTGTCACCGCAGAAAATGTTTTCTTTAATTCTTTGTTTTCTTGTGGTCGCGGCTGTCTCCCCAACTCCACCGGTACCGCCGGTGTTTTTTCTTTTTCTTTTTCTTAAATTCAGGGAATTTTTTTCCCTCAGTTTCTGTCTTAAACCTTTTGGGCCTTCTAGGCCTCTCCATCATGAAGCCGCCACCTTCTTTTCCTAAGAAGTGTCTAAGCTGTGGCGGTACAGTTTTGTTTTGTTTTTAGACTCCAAGAACTGGTGTCTAACCTGTTTGGGTCCTGACCATTTTCCTCCGGAGCCATTAGGCTACAATGTTGTGAGAAGAGATTTTCCATTTCGAGTTTCCCTCGATACCGAGTTCCCTTCCAGTGTCAGGGCACCGACCATTTCTTCTTCTCCACAGGATCAGGTAACCCACAAACAGTCTGTTAAGACTAGCCAACCCTTGAGTGGTAGGTCTCATGCACAGCATGATGACGGCTCCGGCCTTGCCCTCAAGGGTCCAATTGGCTTCAAAACCCCGGCGGGAGTCTTCGGCCTCCAAAGCCTATCAGGGGTTTCAGGTTGTTCCTGGGGCTCACCCCTCACAGAACATACCTGAGCCATGCTCGGTAGTGGCATTCGCTTTGAGCGGTACCGATACCCCGGCATCGGCACTGGTGTTGAGCGATTCACTCCTCACCAGGGATCATCATCTGGCTTTCTCGGTACCTTCGGGACCGGTCGATACGTCCCAGAATGACTTTCCAGTATCGGCATCACCACCGATACTACCACCGACGTCGGTACCCTCTAGACATGCATCGATAGACTCGCTTCCTTCGATGCCGAGTCTGGAATCGATCTCTAGTCTGGAAGACTGGGTACCGACACGTCTCAGAACCGACGCTTACCGGTTCCGGATGCTCGGTACCGAGGGTGATTACCAAAGGCCTTCAGTTACCTCGGTACCGATTGAGCAGCCACCGATGACTGCTTCGATGTCGGTATCACCTTCGATTCCGACACAGTTACCGGTATTGGTACCGGTGCCGGTACCCGCAGTAACATCGGGGCCAGCTCCTTCCATGCTTCTTTCACCAGGGTCGCTCCTTTCTATACCAAGTTTGGAGTCGATACCTGGCATGGACGATGCAGTTCTGACTGTCTCAGGTCATGACCTCCAGTACCAGCATCCATCCCTTAAGGATCCTTTCTTGCACCGTGCAAGTAGATCCTCCGGTGCCCAGGCTAGTTCTTCAGGTCTAGCCTGTCCAGGGACGATTCCCTTTGGAGATCCTTCTTTTCAGAATTTTCTCCTGAATATGGCAACATCTCTTGCTATTCCTATCCCTGGCTATGATCCTACACAAGGCTCTCTTTCTACTGGAGAAAAGGAAAATATAATGCTTCCTTTACATCATTCCTTGCAGGATCTTCTTCTAAGACTGTGGGAAGCACCTTTAAGGGTTCCCTCACCTTCTAGAGCAACTGATCTTCTGTATCAGGTGCCCCCCTCTCCAGGGTTTCAAAAGACTCAACTTCCCCATCATTCCATTGTGGTGGAATCAGCAATGAGGAAGGTGAAAAGTAAGAAGAAGCACTCTTCTTACCCACCAGGTCGTGAGTCTAGGACACTAGATGCCTTTGGACGTCAAACCTTCCAGACATCCATGCTGTCAACAAGGATTCTCTCATATATTTTTTATATGAGTCTATCTCTTCAGGAGGTCACAAAGAAATTATATCTTTTGACTCCTTTTCTTTCAGAGCCCAAGACTGCAGACTATTCCTTACTACGTAGTCATATTCAAAGTATCTCTTGGTTTCTTACTCGTGCTTCCCTAGACTCCTTTGAGTCTGTTAGCAGAACTTCTGCTATAGCCATAGGGGCACGACGTAGAGCCTGGCTCCAAGCTTCAGACTTAAACAAATGGGCACAACAAAGACTGGGTAATACTCCTTGCACTGGAGAAAATCTCTTCAATAAGGAGTCTTTACATCAGGTTGCTCAGTGGTCCACTGACTTCCCTGTTTCTGAAGGCTATCCTAAGCCTTCTCCTTTCCTAATAGGTAGGAAATGCCCTACCAAACCTTCTTTCCCTAGGAGGAAAAGGTTTTACTCTTCTCCTGCCCATCATACAGATGTCCCCAAGCAGGGGAAACCTCGCCCTGGTCTGAAGAATCCAAACTCTCGCCAGGCTAAACAAACCCAGCAACCATAGGGTTCTGATTAATCTGTTTTCTGCCTCTTGGAGTTTACAACCTACAGTTGACTTCTTCTCAGCAGACGTTTTTCACTGTTTTTTCATTCAAAACTCTACACCTGGATTCCTTTTCCCTGGACATCCAGTTGCTCCTAGGTCTGCTGAGCTGTCAGGATATTCATGTCTATGGGTCACAGGTTTCTCCTCTTCTTCCTGCCAAGAAGAGAGGTTTAACAACTATCCCATGATAGTTTTCTGTACCAACATGAATTTTTTCCTTCCACAGACTTACCATATGGTAAGTCACCTTCAGCTCCTGTTTCTCTACCCTCTTATCCAGGGTTTCCCCTGTAAGAGTGGTACCATACCACTGGAGGGCTTCTTTAGCCTTTCTAGTCTTTCTTTCCATTCCAGTGTGGAGTTTTTTCTCTTGAGTAAACTCCCTCCTTTTGCCTGGGCAGCTCATCAGACAGGGACAGGAATTTCTTCTCTTGTTCTGTCTGTTCTGTCTGTTTTACACAGAAAGATTCTCTCTGCTGTCTTATTCAGCAGCTGCCCATGCAGGAGTTCCAGTGATTGGACTTTTCCACAAGTTTCCAGTCTTGTCCTCCACTACTTTCTGTCTGGCCTTAGTAGTGATTCCAAGACAGTGCATACATCTTTCTTGGATAATCCTTATCACTTCAGGCTTATCACACTATCTTCTATTCTTGCCATCTCCAATTCCTTTGGATTTGGCAGCATAGTTGACGTGGCTGCTGTTTTTTTCCAACAGCCAGTTCTATCTCCCAATTCTCCTGCATAATGCTCTCTGCAATCCTACAGAGAAGCTTTCTACTATGGGCCCTTGCTAGAGAGCATGGTTTTTTTTTTCTCTAATGACTATCCTATATGGTTGAAAAAGGCTTCCTCAGTCATTCCCCATAACTCTGAGGGTTCTTCACACCCTACTATCTCTTTTTATGAAAATCATTTTTATTGTCCAAATGGCACACAATAAACAATAAACAACAGAACAAGTATAAAAGGCCAAAAAGAGAAATGGGCACATAGTCCCAACCTTCTTACTAGACAACTGTACAACTAAGACTTGCAATGAACACTCCAAGCCCCCCCCCCCAACCCCCACCCAGATCCCCCAAGAACCCAGCATCCATCCCCCCCAGGAACACAAACTGAGCAGAACATGGAACCCATGACCACTGAGTCCCCATTTAAACCCCCCTCCCCCCCACCCTAACCTCCCGGACCGCCCCCCCAACCCCCACCCCTCCCGATACCTCTAGGGGTCTCCCCTCCCAGGTGCAGGAAGTCACAACTGTCAATAGCCAGAGCACCACGTTACACCCATTGCAATGGATAAAACTAAGGGGCCACCCCTCCCCCCACCGCCAATCTCCATAGAAACACCAACAGTCAGTCAGCATCCAAGGACCCGCTCAATAGCGGGGCCCCACCCCAGATCCTACAGACCCTGTCCAAAGCCTCACCCCCAAGGGACCTCGCTGTGCGAGTTTCCAGATCCCTTAAATCCGCCATGACACGTACCCACTCCCCCACCCCTGGAGCTACATTCGCCAGCCAGTGGCTTAGTAGGCATTTCTTCACCATCAGAAACCCCTTCTCACACAGTGCCCGCTCCTCTCTTGCTACAAAGGGCACCCCCACCCCCATTCCAAAAAGCCGCCACAACGGTGGGATCTGTATCTCCCGACCCAGCCAATTACTCAGTCTGGACCCTACATCCGCCCAAAGTTTTTGGATATGAACACAGTACCAAAAGCGATGCGCTAGGGAGCCCGCCTCAAGCCCACACAAGGAGCATTTATCCGAGGCAGCCAGGCCGACTTTCGCCGCCCAAACATTATGACCATATGCTCTCCACAGGAACTTGTATTGCATCTCCTGAATCTGTATAGACTCCGAGAGGTCTCTGATGCCGGTAAATGCCGCCTCCAGCCGCTCAACAGTCACAGACGGCACCCCATCCTTATGCCACCTCTCTGCCAAAGTCGTCAGAGCCCTCAGATCCTCTCCGGACCGTCCCCCTGGAAAGAGTTCCCGACGGAGGGCTGAGACAGAGAGCTTCCCCTCCTGGTCCTGAAAAAGGTCCAACATGCTACCCCTCCGCAGAACTAAGCCGCTGTGCACCTGCAGCTCTCGCACATAATGCCGCACCTGTAAGTAGAAGTAGAAGTCCTGCCCGCGTAAATGATACCGGTCTTGCAGAGAAAGAAATGACTCCATATTCGCCCCCCCCAGGGCCCGCAGATGTCCCACATATACTACACCCTGTCGAGCCCACTCCTTCACCACACGGCCCTCCAAGCCGGGGCTAAAGTCCATATTCCCTCCCAAGGGCAAACAATCCGTCATCTGCCAGGAGGTCCCTCGATATTGACACAGATTCTTCCAAGCCTTCATCAGGCCCTGGAGGCAACAAGACTCCCGCCACGCCGCCGGCAGATCCCTCGGATGGCAATGCAGAGACCTAACCGGATGCATCCGTCCCGCTAAGTCTGCCAGCAGAGACAACGGCACAAGATCCTCTCCGCCTGTTACTAGATCAGTCAAAGCTCTAGTGAGGAACAGCAAGTTATACGCGCGCAAGGAGGCTAAGCCCGCACCCCCCTCCTCAGCGGGTCTCATTAACGTAGGAAGCGCAATCCGCGGCCTACGACCTCTCCACAGGAACCTGAGCAGGTGCACCTGCAGTTCTCGTAGATCTCTCCGCTGCAACCACACCGGAATGTGCCGCAGCAGGTAAAGCCAACGGGGAACCTCGACCATATTATATAGTGCAATACGCCCCTTAAGGGACAAAAGTAGGTCCCGCCAACTACTCAAGCGCTTAATTGTAGCATCCAACAGAGGCCGCACATTGACCTGATACAGAGACCTCAGAGAGGAGGGGATCTGTACGCCCAAGTAACGAAATTGACCTTCTGCCCATAACAGGGGAAACGCACCCCACCAGTGGGCACACACCCCACCGCCTACATCCAAGGCCAGTGACTTAGTTGAGTTGATCTTAAGCCCCGAAAAAGAGCCAAATCGTTCAATCCGATTCAAGGCGCTCTCCAATGAGGTCTGGGGATCGGTCAAACATAGCAGCATGTCGTCGGCAAAGGCGCTAACTCGCATGGCCCCATTGGTCCAGCGTATACCCTGAATATCGTCGGCCTGCAGCAAGGCGAGCAACAGCGGTTCGAGTTGCAGTACAAACAAAAGGGGCGAGAGCGGACACCCCTGCCTCGTCCCTCTCCGTAAGAGAAAGGTATCAGATCTATCGCCCCCCACCGTAACAAATGCGAGGGGGTCCGTATAAAGAGCACGCACCCACGAGAAAAAGTCACCATCTAGCCCGAATCTACGAAGTGCCTCGAACATATAGGCCCATGAGACCCTATCAAAGGCCTTTTCAGCATCCAGGCTTACTAATAGCAAAGCCTGATTCGTCCGTACACACTGTTCCATTCCTAACAGAATGCTAGCAATGTTCCTGGCAGCTCCCCTACCCCTCACAAACCCCGCTTGATGGGGGCCCACCAACTTCGATATTATCTCCTGTAGCTGCTCCACCAACACCGCAGCCAGGACCTTCATGTCATAATTTATCAATGAAATTGGCCGGTAGGCAGCCGGATCCAGTGGGTCCTTACCCTCCTTGGGAATAAGCGAGATGGAGGCCGTGCGCATATCTCTCGGAAAGCTCCCTATCTCCAAAACCTCTGCATAAAGTGCCGCCAAAGTGGGGGTCACCTGGGTCTCCAGTATCTTGTAAAATTCGGAGCCAAATCCATCCGGACCGGGTGCCTTGTAGGGTTTCCCCTTCCTTATGACTCTTTGGATCTCCCCCCCTGCGATGGGCTTGTTCAGGTCTGCCAAGTCCTGCGAGGATATTCGCGGCAAGTTCACCCCATCCAGAAACCGATTCTCCTCCTGTCTATCTTCAATGCCTGGAGTGTAGAGAGTTTCATAAAACTGTCGAAACACTTCTACCACCCGCTGAGAGTCACACTGCCTCTTCCCCTCCTTATCCCAGATTACCGATACCACCTTAGTACCCCCTCCATCCCGCACCAGCCGTGCCAAGAGTTTACCCGACTTATTTCCGAAGCGGAACAACTGATGCCGGTAATAGTGAAGAGAATAGACTGCCCGCTCCTGCAGTTTAGTATTCAAACTTTTCTGGATCTCCAGATATGGCTGCAGAGCCGCCCTCCGTGGGCCCCCCACGGCTGCCATCTTCACAAGCTCAAGCTCTCGGGATAAGCGCAAGATGTCACCATTGAGCCGCCGCCGTTCCCTGGCCATGTAAGCAATAATCTGCCCCCTCAGCACGGCTTTCCCGGCCTCCCAAAGTGTAGCCACCGAGCTGCCGCTCTTTTCATTAAACTCAAGATATTCCTCCCACTGACGGCGCAAAAAAGTCTGAAAATCTTTATCCTGCCATTTCTGTTTGGGGAAGGTCCACCTGCGACTACCCGGGGCGACCCCCCTCCAGTCCACCCACACCATGGCATGATCAGAGATCACAATAGGCCTCAGCTCCGCCCTCAGTACATTACCAAAATCCCTCTCCGATACTAAGATGTAGTCTATTCTGGACCAAGTCCCGTGGGCACGGGACAGGTGCGTATAATCTCGCTCCCGTTCATGAAGGACCCTCCACACATCAACCAGGCTCCCCATTTGGCAGAGATAGCTCACCCCTCTCCGCACCCAGCCCCCCTCCGCTTTCGGGTGAGACTTATCTAGCTCGGGATCATGCGGGCAATTGAAATCTCCTGCTACTATGACCGGGACATTCGGGGCCGCGTCAATCTTCTGCAAGATACGCTGGAAGAACACATGGTCATATATGTTGGGGGCGTATATATTTCCAAGAAACAGCTCCCTGCCATTCACCCGTACATGCAGAAATAAAATTCTACCTTGTCCATCAGGCTCCTCCGCCAGTATCTCAACCTGGTGCCCTTTGCGGGTTAAGATCGCTACCCCCTTCTTCCTACCCCCAGCGGAAGCAGCAGACACATACCCCACCCAATCCTTCTTCAACTTACAGTGCTCAGCAGGGGTGAGGTGCGTTTCTTGCAACATGGCTATTTGAGCCTTCTCTCTGTTTAAGGCCTGCAGCACCTTCGTCCGCTTCACTGGGGTATTAAGGCCCCCCACGTTCCAAGATACAATACGCATGTTAGTCTCCATCGGCGGGTGTTAAAAGGAGTCTACTAATGTTAGATGTATACTCATTCCCCCCGAAAACCAGGGACCGCCCAGCCTCAGCCCCCAGTTTGTGTACTACCGGATCCCACACCTGCAATTGGCTCCATACTACCCCCCCTATACAATGTGCCCCCCCAGGTCCTTCACACCCCCTCTCCCCCCGCCTCCCCCACCCTTCCCCCCGCCGCCCCCCACCCCCCCGAAGCCCTATCACTGCTTCCCCATCCCCTCCCATTAAAACTGTCTCCACCAACACCCCGGCTCGGGAGCAGCCAGGGTCGAGTCCCTACTGATGCCTCAGGGATGTCTCGGGTCCCCCTATCTCCCTCCGAAGCCAAAATCACATATCCTGCAAACAGCCTGGAGTACAGACAACAACAGATGATATTGAACCCCCCATGTATTAATACATTAAAAAGTCAAACGTGCTCTGCAAACCAAGGTAGGTCCAACAGGTAGACCGCGCAGATTCTCTATTCGCAGAGGTGAGCTGGTAGGAAGCGCTGGACTCCTCGTCACCGGGGCATCTCAGCAGCGCCATCCGCTGTCCACCCTCATGTCTGGGTCAGCTCCGGCCCGCGCTCGACCCCCAGCTGCTCCATAAACCGCTCCGCTGCCGCCGCTGTTTCAAAGGCATGAGTCTTTCCTTGATTAAAGATCCGTAACGAGGCAGGGTAGGCCAGAGTGAAACGAATCTGCTGCTTGAAGAGCATGGAACAGACTCTGGAAAACGCCCTGCGTCTCGCCGCCACGTGCATCAAGTAGTCTTGAAAGAGAAGGAGGCGCTGGTTATCCAGACGGAGCTCCCCCTTCTTCCGATAAGCCTGCAGGATCTGCATTTTATGCTGAAAGTTCAAGGCCCGAAATATCACAACACGTGGACGGGACAGATCATCACGGCGGGGCCCTATGCGATGTGCGCGCTCGATCTTAAACTGCCCTCGGAGCTCCTCTAGGCCCAGCGCCTCCGGCAGCCATGTTTCCAGCCAGGCGAGCAACATGTTCTCTGCTTTAGATTCCGGGATGCCGACAACACGTAAGTTATTTCTACGAGACCTGTTTTCCAGGTCTTCGACTTTGAGCTGCAGAGCCTCAATCTGTTTCGCATGCTCCAGCCGGGCCCGCTCCTGAGCCCCCTCACCTTCCTCTAGGCTCGCCACGCAGTGCTCCAACTCCTCCACTCGCTTGCCAAATTCCGACAAGGTTTCTCCGATGCTCCCCAGCTTCTGCATGATCTGGTCGAACCTAGGGTCTAGCAATTTGACCACCTCCCTAGCGAGTTCCTCCGGCGTGGAATCTGTGCTTTCCCCTCCCGGGGAGGCAGGCTGTGGTGCCACCGAATGCCCTGGGCCCGCTTTGCCCCCTCGCTCTTTTCTCGCTGCCAAAGGCATCGTGACAGTCTCTCACCAGGCACCCTCGACCTATCCTGGGTCCTAGGGCTTATTTCAGTCCTTACGATTCCAATTGGAGAGACCAGGGGTATGAAATGTGCAGATTAGTGCAGGTTAAGGCCGAGACATCCCCGGAGCGAACAGGCAGACGTCTGCACTCACTCACGTATCACGTGGACTCCCTACTATCTCCTTTTAAAATAAAGGACATAAGCCTTCTCTAAGTGAAAGTCTAAAGAGTTCTCCAATTCCTACAGGGAATATGCTCTTTTTTCTTTGCAGCTTGTCCTCATGGTATCCTAATCCTTCATGGACAGCACATATTTAACTAAAAAACGCATGATACCCCTTTTTGTCCCTCAAGTGGGTCAACCTGGTATCTCATCCTATGCGTTTTCTGTCCATTTACCATGCTAGAGTTCTACAGGACTCAGGACTTGCTGTTTACAGACTGATATTATCCTCTGTTTTTTCACGCAACCATCCTGGTTATTTCACTGGATAACATTCCTGCACCATTTTAACCAGGGGGAATAGATTCTCTATATATCTTCTCAAGTAGGTTCCGCCTTCTTGTTATTGGATGAATCTTTCCTCTTCACATCTCCCATGTGAATGTTCTTATAGGCATATCTCTGTCTGCTTAATTGCAGACATTTATCTTTAGACCTGTATATTCATATATGTATATATATCTATATACGTCTCTATAGATACATATGTCTGTCAGCTGCGTGTGCATATGTTATGCCCCTCTAGATCTCACTATAGACATATATATATACTTATATATATACACACATCTTACTGCATCTGTCGAGATGCTTCGTTAAAGGTAGATATGTATTTACATACTTATCTCTCTAACTGTCTATGCTCATAAAGGTTTTACCTTCCTATATGTTCCAGACAGTGGGCTTTGCACATGTTCATACTGTTCCACAGTATGTTTGGGGTATTATGCACACAACCACTGCTGTGGTACTGACAGCTCCTACCATAACCCTAGGTTTAGGTATCCTGAAGCTCCATGCTCCAATATCTTCCTACCTCTCACCAGTTAGGAAAGACATGATGGATCTTCAGTAGATCCTGAGGTTTCAACTCCTCAGACATCTGTCCGTCCTTGGGAATACGGGGTTTTTCCCATACCCCTTCTTCCCTCAAGGACTAGGCCAGTTTGTCCAAATCGGTCAGTCTTCCTCTTTTGCTCCTAACTGTGAGTAACTCTGTAGCCAAAAGAGTTTTCGGCTTTTTCCATAAAGCTTCCCACTAAAGACCTACCGTTTTTGTACTACCCCAGTTGAATCCTGGGGTCACCTGTCACTTCCAGATTTTGACCTTCACCTTCACTTCAGTGAGGTCACCTTGAAGATTCCTCTACTGGAACCCCAGTAGACTCCATCAGCCTCCCTACTTCCTGCAATCCAGTAGGTGAGGTCCATATTGTGATTGTTCATTTCAATATATTTCATGATAATTATCATACATACAAGGACTCCTTGCCTGTAGTCCTATCTTAGGTTAGCTGTTTTCTACAGCTCCTCTCTTTTTCAACTCCTACCCTCCATCCTCAGGATGCCTGGCCATATGAGGTGTAGCATGTTTCAATCTCCAACATGCTAGGGCTCCAGGCATCTTAGCTTGGGAGTCCCCATATGTGAAGACTCATTCCTGCTTGTTCCTGGAGATAGCACAGTTACTTACCTGTAACAGGTGATCTCTGGGAACAGCAGGAATAAGTCTTCACAACCCACCCACCTCCCCTAGGAGTTGTATCTCTCTATCTATCTTTCCTTTCCTCTCTCTCTCTCTTTGTCTCAGCTATAAAACTCAACTGATGAGAGACAGTTGGAAAGGCAGGAAGGCAGCACGCAGGCGCTGAGGGATGCTCCCAAAAGCTTTCTGATTGGACGCTGGGGAGCGTTCCCGCACAGGCTCCGTCGGTACCGACGTACCCATATGTGAAGACTTATTCCTGCTGTTCCCAGAGATCCTGTTACAGGTAAGTAACTGTGCTGTCTCTACATGGGAATGTTCTTAAAAGAAGTCACTGACCATTTGCAGACTTTAAGTCCTTTTATGTCTGACAATAAAAGGCAAGAATTTCTCTCTGGGCTCAAACATGCCCAGGATATCTCCAAATTATCCAACCGTGCAGCTTTCGACTCCTTTGAATGCGTAAGCAGAGCCTCAGCTAAAGCTATAGATGCACGTAGGATTGCTTGGCTTCAAGCATCTGATTTGGAGACCTGGGTCCAAGATGAATTGGGAAATATCCCTTGTACAGGTGAAAATCTGTTTGGTAAGGATTGGCAAGCAAAGGCCAATCAGATGGATGCTGAAAATTCTGCTTTGGATAGACTATCCAAATCTACAGCTGCTCCTGCTAAAAAAAGGTTGTTCAAGAAAACACCTTTTTCTAAAAAGGGAAGATCCTATCCTGCTTATAGTCAGAGAGCATCTTCTGTAGCTCAGTTCCCTTCCAAACGTCAGCAATCCTCCAAACAGACCAAGGCCAAGGCTGCGAGGCCTGCTCCAGCCCAGCAGTCTCAGCCCCCTCAGGGCCTTTGACTTTCTGCTAGAGAACTTAGCCTTCCTGGCTCTAGAAGGACCAGAGCCCTCCACCATTCCAGGAAGGTTATGTCACTTTGCTCCCAGATGGGGAAAAATCACAGCAGAGCATTGGACACTCTCCATCATAAGAGAGGGGTACAAACTTCATTTTTCCAGCTTGGCCCCTCTCACAAGAGTGCACCAGTTCAATTCTCCAACCTCCCTCCTCAGCCTATTAGAGCAGGAGGTTGCCACTCTTCTAGCCCAAGGGGCAATAGAGGAAGTGCCTTCTCAACAACAAGGCACAGGGTTCTACTCCCCCTATTTTCTTATCCCAAGGAAAACAGGGGGCGTCAGACCCATTTTAGATCTCAGAGAGTTGAACAGATTCCTAGTCAAGGAAAAATTCAAGATGGTTTCTTTAGGAACTTTGCTGCCATACCTTCAGAGTCAGGATTGGCTTTGTTCTCTAGATCTCAAGGATGCGTACAATCTTCAGGAACAAGCAGGAATGAGTCTTCACATATGGGTATCGTCGGTACCGACGGAGCCTGCGCGGGAATGCTCCCCAGCATCCAGTAAGAAAGCTTTTGGGAGCATCCCACAGCGCCTGCGCGCTGCCTTCCTGCCTTTCCCAACCGCCTCTCTCCAGTTCTTCTTTTCCGCGGAGCCAGCAGGTCGTGTTCCTGTCACCGCAGAAGAAGTTCTTTATATTTTTTCTTTATTTTTCTGTGTCGCGTCTGCCGCCTTCGACGTCAGACCGGTCCCGCCGGTCTTTTCTTTTCTTTCTTAAAAAAAAAACAAAAAAACTTTTCTTTCTTCAACTGTGCATTTTCAGTTTGGGCCTTAGGCCTGAACATTTTTCTCCTCATGGAGAAGCCCGCTTCCGGGTTCAAAAAGTGCACGAAATGTGGCGGTACTATTTCTGTCACCGACACCCATGATTGGTGTCTAAAATGTTTGGGTCCTGACCATTCCATCACGGATTGTGTGTCCTGTACTATGATGTCTAAAAGAGGTCGGCAGAACCGAGCAGCCAAGCTCAGTACCCTGTTTCCTTCTGATGCAGCCTCTGTGGCATCGACGTCTTCCAGGGCTGCTTCTTCCTCCCATGGATCTCAGGTAACCAAACATAAATCTAGCCGGTCCTCTAAGGGCAAATCTCCCTCTAAGCATCGAGATGCCTCCGGGCTTGTCCTCGAGGATTCCGCACCAGCAAAATTACCCCGGCGGGAAGTTCCGGCTTCCAAAGCATTGTCTATGGGGTCACAGGTTGACATCGATGGCTCAGCCTCGACCGATCACCTGTTGCCGTGTTCTGGGGTACCGGTGGCCTCCACTGGTACTGACATCCAGACTCTGGTGGCGTCGATGGATCAGAAGATTCTGTCCATGCAGCGCACCCTAGCGGCGTTTATGCAGGCTTCGACGCCTCCGGTACCGCAACAATCTCCGTTGCCGGTACCAACTCCGGCACCGGCATCGTTCCCGGTGCCGGTACCGATTGCATCGACATCGGCTTCGATGTCGACTGCAACGGTACCCTGTCCCATGATGCCCATCGGTACCAAACCGGTACCGCTTACTCCTGATGTCGATCCCATTCGGTACGCGTATCGGGCTTTACAGGATCATCCAGACAGGCGATACTTCGATTCTTCCGAAGACTCTGATGAGTCGGAGGCATCGGTCAAGGCACCGGTACTTCTTCCTCAGGAGTCTGCTTCTCCAAAACGAAGAATGTCTCCTCCAGAAGACTTGTCTTTTCAAGACTTCATTAGGGAAGTGGCTAGGGGCCTCTCCATTACAGTGGCCCCTGAGTCAGAGCCTAGAGCCAAGCAACTAGATATTTTGCAATATCCTAAGGCTCCTAAAGAAGCAGCTACTTTACCTATTCATGAGATTCTCTATGATCTCATGTTGAGCATGTGGGAGACTCCTCTTACCACCTCTCCTCATTCTCGTAGGTTAGACACCATGTACCGTGTCCCTCCTTGTCCTGGCTTTCATAAGTCTCAGCTTCCTCACCACTCTATTGTGGTAGAGTCTGCCATGAGGAAAATAAAGAGTGCAAAGAGACACTCATCTAATCCTCCAGGACGTGAATGCAGGACCCTTGATGCTTTTGGCCGAAGGGATTTCCAAGCTAATATGCTTGCTGCCAGAATCAACTTCTATAGTCTCTATATGGGGATGTTTCTAAAAGAAGTCACAGATCATCTGCAGACTTTAGCCCCTTTTATTTCAGAAGATAAAAGGCAGAAATTTCTCACTTGGCTTAAACATGCCCAAGATGTTTCCAAATTTTCCAACCGTTCAGCCTTTGACTCTTTTGAGTGTGTAAGCAGAGCCTCGGCTATTGCCATAGGTGCACGCAGAATTGCTTGGTTACAAGCCTCTGATTTGGAACTCTGGGTCCAAGATGAACTGGGAAATCTTCCTTGTACAGGTGAAAACCTTTTTGGCAGGGATTGGAAAGCAAAGGCCACTCAGATGGATGCTGAGAACTCTGCTTTGGATCGACTTTCAAAGTCTACCTCTGCTCCTGTTAAGAAAAGATTGTTCAAAAAGACACCTTTTTCTAAAAAGGGAAGATATTATCCTGATTATGGTCAGCAGGCATCTTCTGCAGGTCGTTTTGCTGCAAAGCGTCAGCAACCACCTAAACAGGCCAAGTCAAAGGCTGCCAGGCCTCCCACGGCCCAGCAGCCTCAGCCTCCTCAGGGCCTTTGACTTGCAACTACAGAACTTAGCCTTTCTAGCTCTGGAAGAACCAGAGCCCCTCACCATTCCAGGAAGGTTGGCTTACTTTGCTCCCAGATGGGAGCAAATCACAGCAGAGCAATGGACCCTCTCCATTATAAGGGAAGGGTACAAGCTTCATTTCTTAAACCTTCCTCCCCACACCATGGTGAAACAGTTCAATTCTCCAACATCTCTCCTCAACCTTCTGGGTCAGGAGATTGCTACCCTTCTTGCCCAAGGGGCAATAAAAGAAGTACCTCTTCTTCAACAGGGCTCAGGGTTCAACTCCCCTTATTTTCTTATTCCAAAGAAAACAGGGGGCTACAGACCCATATTAGATCTCAGAGAATTGAACAAGTTTCTATTCAAAGAGAAATTCAAGGTGATTTCTCTCGGTACTCTGCTGCCATACCTTCAGAGTCAGGACTGGCTTTGTTCTCTAGATCTCAAGGATGTGTACACCCATGTCCTCATCCATCCAACACACAGAAGGTTCCTTCGGTTCCTTTTTCAAGGAAAGCACTACCAATACAGGGTGCTTCCTTTCGGTCTGGCCTCTGCACCAAGGGTGTTCACGAAATGTATGGCAGTAGTAGCTGCATTTCTACGCACTCTAGGAATATTCGTTTTCCCATATCTGGACGACTGACTCATTCGAGCTCCATCCCAGTCAGAGGCCCAGATTTGTCTAACCTGCACAATGCATGTCCTTCAGTATTTGGGACTGGTAATAAATATCCCATAATCCCATCTCACCCCTACTCAGTCCCTGGAGTTTATAGGGGCCTTGCTGGATACCACAACTGCAAGGGCCTATCTTCCTCAGGCCCGTTGCCTACGCTTGGTGCAGTTAGCCTCCCAGATACAGTTAAAGTCCCATTTAACTGCTCGAGAAATGTTACAACTATTAGGCCACATGGCATCCACCGTGCATGTGGTTCCATATGCTCGCCTTCACATGAGGGCAGCTCAATGGACTTTGTCCACCCAATGGACTCAGGCATCAGGTTGCCTGTCAGACAAAATAGCAAACTCCAGTCGCCTATTTTGGTCTCTCCAGTGGTGGAAGTCCCCTCCAAATCTGTTGCTGGGTCCCCTTTTCAGCAGTCGCTACCCCAAGCAACTCTGACAACAGATGCTTTTCCAATGGGTTGGGGAGCTCATCTGCAGGATCTCTCCACCCAGGGTATCTGGTCTCAACAGGAGACTTCTCTGCATATCAATCTCTTGGAACTCAGAGCAATATTCTTAACTCTCAGAGTGTTCCATTCCCTGCTCAGCTACAGGACAGTCCTCATCCATACGGACAACCAAGTAGCCATGTTCTATGTAAACAAGCAGGGCGGGACTGGCTTTCTGTCGCTTTGCAACGAAGCTTTGCGACTGTGGGCCTTCGCCAGAGAGCATCACATCCATCTTCTGGCAGTATATCTTCCAGGCGGTCAAAACACTTGGGCGGACAGACTCAGTCGAGTTCTGCTTCCACACGAGTGGTCCCTCCACATGGACCAGGTAGCCAGGATTTTTCGAATTTGGGGAACCCCAGACATAGACCTCTTTGCAAGTCCGTGGAATGCCAAACTTCCCCGGTTCTGTTCCAGAATTCCGTGTCAGGGAGTTCAGGCCAAGGATGCCTTCCTCCTTCACTGGGGTCAAGACTTCCTTTATGCCTTTCCACCAATTCCCCTAATTCCCAAAACACTATTCAAGCTTCAGAGAGATCGAGGGACCATGATCCTCATGATCCACGCCAAGTGTGGTACCCTCTACTTCTGCATCTCTCTCAAGCTCCTTCCCTGGACTTGGGCTCTGCACCAGACCTTCTGTCCCAGGAAGAGGGAATGTTGTGGCACCCAAACCCCCAGTCGCTCCATCTCAGGCCTTGGTTGCTGAGGGCCTAGACCTTCAAGATTTTCATCTCTCTCAGCAAGTCAGAGATGTTGTTCATGCCTCTAGAAAGCCTTCTACTAGACGTTCCTATGCTTTCAAATGGAAAAGATTTACCATTTGGTGTTCAGGGAAAGGTCTAAACCCTCTGCAATACCTCTGAATTCTCTACTAGAGTATCTCCTGCATCTATCCCATGCAGGTGTGAAAACGAATTCAGTAAGAGTCCATTTGAGTGCTATTGCAGCGTCCCTCAAGCCTCTCAGTGGACAACCTATTTCCTCTCATCCTCTTATAGCAAGATTCATGAGAGGCCTTCTTTTAACTAAACCTCCCATTAGACCACCTCCAGTGGCATGGGACTTAAACCTGGTTCTTAGCCAGCTTATGAAGCCACCCTTTGAACCTTTAGCCACCACCTCCTTGAAATTTCTTTCTTGGAAAGTTGTTTTTCTCATTGCAGTCACCTCAGCACGCCGCATCAGTGAGTTGCAAGCTTTGGTGGCTAATCCACCTTATACAAGGTTCCATCATGATAAGGTAGTCCTCAGGACCAATCCACACTTTATGCCTAAAGTGGTCTCACCTTTTCATCTGAACCAAGAGGTATATTTACCTGTCTTTTTTCCAGGACCTCATGCATCAAGTGCAGAGAGGAATCTTCATCTTCATTGTAAGAGAGCTCTCGCTTTTTACTTACAAAGAACACAGCAACATAGGAAGTCTTCTCAACTCTTTGTTGCTTTTGATCCTTCTCATTTAGGACTTCCAGTCTCTAAGAGAACACTGTCCAACTGGATTGCTCAGTGTATTTCTTTCGCCTACCAGAGTAGGAACATATCTCCAGGAACAAGCAGGAATGAGTCTTCACATATGGGTATCGTCGGTACCGACGGAGCCTGCGCGGGAACGCTCCCCAGCGTCCAGTAAGAAAGCTTTTGGGAGCATCCCACAGCGCCTGCGCGCTGCCTTCCCGCCTTTCCTAACCGCCTCTCTCCAGTTCTTCTTTTCCGCGGAGCCAGCAGGTCGTGTTCCTGTCACCGCTGAAGAAGTTCTTTATTTTCTTTTATTTCTTTGGTCGCGCGTCTGCCTTCTTTGACGTCGGACCGGTACCACCGGTCTTTCTTTCTTTCTTAAAAAAAAACAAAAAACTACCGTTTCCCACTTCTGTGCATTTTGGGCCTTAGGCCTAGGAAAAATTTTCCTCATGGAAAAGCCCGCTTCTGGGTTTAAAAAGTGCACGAAGTGCAGCGGCACTATTTCTGTCACCGACACCCATGACTGGTGTCTAAAATGTTTGGGTCCTGACCACTCCGTCACGGACTGTGAGTCCTGTGCCATGATGTCTAAAAGAGGTCGACAGAATCAACGGCCAAGCTCAGTACCCTGTTTCCCTCTGATGCAGCTTCGGTGGCATCGACGTCTTCCAGGGCTGCTTCTTCCTCCCATGGATCTCAGGTAATCAAACATAAGTCCAGCCGGTCCTCGAAGGGTAGATCTCCCTCTAAGTATCGAGATGCCTCCGGGCTTGCTCTCGAGGATTCCGCACCGGCAAAATTACCCCGGCGGGAGTCTCCGGCTTCCAAAGCTTTATCTATGGGGTCACAGGTTGACATCGATGGCTCGGCCTCGACTGATCACCTGTTGCCATGTTCTGGGGTACCAGTGGTTTCCACTGGTACCGACATCCAGACATTGGTGGCGTTGATGGATCAGAATATTCTGACCATGCAGCGTGCCATCATGGCATTCATACAAGCTGCGACGCCTCTGGTACCGCAACAAACTCGGTTGTCGGTACCGGTTCCGTCACCGGCACCGATATCGGTTCCGGTGCCGGTACCGATTGCATCGACATCGGCTTCGGTGTCGACTGCAGCGGTACCCTGTTCTGTGATGCCCATCGGTACCGAATCGGTACCGATCACTCCCGATGTCGATACCACTCGGTACGTGTATCGGGCTCTGCAGGAGCATCCAGACAGGCGATACTTCGATTCCTCCGAAGACTCTGAAGAATCAGAGGCTTCTGTCGAAGCATCGGTACTCCTTCCTCAGGAGCCCTCTTCTCCAAAAAGAAGAAAGTCTCCTCCAGAAGACTTGTCTTTTCAAGACTTCATTAGTGAAGTGGCCAGGGGCCTCTCCATTTCAGTGGCCCCCTGAACCAGAGCCTAGAGCCAAGAAATTGGATATTTTACAATATCCTAATGCTCCTAAAGAGGCAGCTACTTTACCAATTCATGAAATTATTTATTTATTTATTTATTTTACATTTCTTCTATACCACGCTATTTTAGATCAGTGCGGTTTACATTCAACATCAACTATACAACGCAGGCACTCTGAGTTGTAATTATAATGAACGGGGAGATCAACTTGGAAATAACTGGGGAAACTATCTACATTGTATTTACACTGGTACCTACTTTCAGGCAGGGTCTATCTACATCTTATTTACATTGGGTGTCTAAATTCTGTTTCAGGGAGTACTGTCGGGAGACAGAGCTCATTATCCTTTTTCATGCTGGGTCTGATTAGTTAGGTGCAGTGGGTGATTGTCTGAGGGGCACCATGCATGTTTACTAAGGCTGGGTTCGGGGTAGTATGTAGTGAACAGGTGATGCTTTAATGCCTTCCTGAAGTGGGTTAGGTTGGTGATGTTTCGAATATAAGTGGGGAGGGCATTCCATGCTCTAGGTGCGTAAATCGTAAAGGCCCTATTCGTCGTTGCTTTTGTACATTTCGTCATTGCTTTTGGGACCTCTAGGGTGTTTTGCATCGTGGGTCTTCTGTTTCTGTTATGTGGTACGTTATGTAACATCTTGCTGATAGCTGTGTGGGTCGGGGTGTTTAAGGCTTTGAAGGTCAGGGTTAGTACTTTGTAGAGGATTCTTGCTTGAACAGGTAACCAGTGGAGGTTCATCAAGATTGGCGTTATATGCTCTCTCCGTGAGGCTCCTGTTAGTACTCTCGCGGCAGTGTTCATTGCGAGCTGGAGCGGTGCTAGTGTTGCTTGAGGGAGACCGTGTAGAATTACGTTGGCGTAGTCGAAATGTGGTAATATTAATGCTTGATAGATTGATCGATAGTCGCTGAAGTCAAGTAGTGGTCGTAGGTGTTTTAAGGTCCTTATTTTCAGGTATACTGTTTTTACGGTGTTTTTTATGTGAGTTTTAGGTCCAGCTGTTGATCACATGTCCCGCTGCTGGAGAGATCCTTTATGATCACATGTCCCGCTGCTGGAGAGATCCTTTATGATCACATGTTGGGCATCTGGGAGACTCCTCTCACCATCTCCCCTCATTCTCGTAGGTTGGACACCATGTACCGTGTTCCTCCTTGTCCTGGCTTTCATAAGACTCAGCTTCCTCACCACTCTATTGTGGTGGAGTCTGCTATGAAGAAGATAGAGTGCAAAAAGACACTCATCCAATCCTCCAGGAAGAGAATGCAGAACCTTAGATGCTTTTGGCAGGAGAATTTTCCAGGCCAATATGCTTGCTGCCAGAATCAACTCCTATAGTCTCTATATGGGGATGTTTCTAAAAGAAGTTACGGATCATCTGCAAACTTTATCTTCTTTTATCTCAGAAGATAAAAGGGAGGAATTTCTCACTTGGCTTAAGCATGCCCAGGATGTTTCCAAATTTTCCAACCGTGCAGCCTTTGACTCTTTTGAGTGTGCCAGCAGAGCCTCGGCTATTGCCATAGGTGCACGCAGAGTGGCTTGGTTACAAGCTTCTGATTTGGAACCTTGGGTCCAGGATGGATTAGGAAATCTTCCTTGTACAGGTGAGAACCTTTTTTGCAAGGATTGGCAAGCAAAGGCCACTCAGATGGATGCTGAGAATTCGGCCTTAGATAGACTTTCCAAGTCTACTTCTGCTCCTGTTAGAAAAAGGTTATTCAAAAAAGCTTTCTTTCCCAAAAAGGGGAAATATTATCCTGCTTTTGGTCAGCAGGTATCTTCTGCAAGTCATTTTGCTGCAAAGCGACAGCAACAACCTAAACAGGCCAAGCCTAAGGCTGCAAGGACTGCTACGGCCCAACAGCCTCAGCCTCCTCAGGGCCTTTGACTTACAACTAGAGAACTTAGCCTTTCTGGCTCTAAAAGAACCAGAGCCTCTCACCATTCCAGGAAGGTTAGCTCACTTTGCTCCCAGATTGGAACAAATCACTACAGAGCAATGGACCCTCTCCATCATAAGGGAAGGGTACAAGCTTCATTTCTTAAACCTTCCTCCCCACACCATGGTGAGACAGTTCAATTCTCCAACATCTCTCCTCATCGTCCTGGGTCAGGAGATTGCTACCCTTCTTGCCCAAGGGGCAATAGAAGAAGTACCCCTTCTTCAACAGGGCTCAGGGTTCTACTCCCCCTATTTTCTTATCCCAAAGAAAACAGGGGGCTACAGACCCATATTAGATCTCAGAGAATTGAACAAGTTTCTATGCAGGGAGAAATTCAAGATGATTTCTCTCGGTGCTCTCCTTTCATTCCTTCAGAGTCAGGATTGGCTTTGTTCTCTAGATCTCAAGGATGCGTACACTCATGTCCTCATCCATCCAACACACAGAAGATTCCTTCGGTTCCTTTATCAAGGAAAGCCCTACCAATACAGAGTGCTTCCTTTCGGCCTGGCCTCTGCTCCAAGAGTGTTCACAAAATGCATGGCAGTAGTAGCTGCATTTCTACGCACTCTAGGAATATTTGTATTCCCATATCTGGACGACTGGCTCATCCGAGCTCCATCCCAGTCAGAGGCCCAGACTTCCCTAGCCTGCACAAGGCATGTTCTTCAGTATCTGGGACTTGTAATAAACATCCCAAAATCACAACTCACCCCTACTCAGTCATTGGAGTTCATAGGGGCCTTGCTGGATACCACAACTGCAAGGGCCTATCTTCATTCACCGCAAAGTCTCACAGCTTTTTGTCTCATCCGGTGTTACCTTACCTCACCTCGACGACTGGCTCGTTACGGGCTCCTCCATTGAGGAAGCCTGGCAGGCGATGTCGCGCAATGTCCTCCTCTTGGAGAGACTGGGGTTCTTGGTCAACTACCCAAAGTCTCACCTCGAGCCGGCACAGACTCTCGAGTTCATCAGGGCCCATCTCAATAGTTGGCAGGCCATGGCTGTCTTGCTGGTGGATTGCTCCACCCGCCTCCTGGCTCTGGCCACTCATGTCCAAAGCGCCAGGCAGGTCACCGCTCTGTCCATGCTACATCTCTTGGGCCACATGGCCTCGACCGTGCATGTGGTTCCTCATTCCCGCCTGCACATGCGGACGGCCCAGTGGTGTCTTAGCTCTCAATGGAGCCAATCTCTCTCTCTCTCTCTCTCTCTCTCCTCTTGTATTTCATAAAGGCCTCCCTCTTTTTCTTCACCTTTTCAGCTACTTCTTTTGAGACCCATAGCAGCCTCCTTTTCCTTTTACCTTTATTTACCATTCTAACAAAAAGGTTGGTTGCCCTTAAAATATCCCCTTTGAGATTTGCCCACTGTTTTTCTACATCCCCCAACTGTTCCCATCCTGCTAACGAGGTATTGGCCCATCTTGGCAAAGTTAGTTGTCCTAAAGTCTAAGACCTTCGCTTTTGAATGGATTTTATCAGCCCTAGACCTAATAACCACACCATCTGGTGATCACTGGATGTGAGATGATCTCCCACTATAACACCAGAAACATTTTCCCGATTGGTAAACACCAAGTCCAGTATGGCCCTTTCATGTGTGGGTTCTGTTACCAGTTGCCTGAATAGTTCTTCCTGTAAAGAGTCCAGGATCTCCTTGCTTCTAGATGATACTGCATTAGGGATGCACCAATCAACATCCAGCATGTTGAAATCCCCTATCAGTAGCACTTCACCTTTCCTGGCAATATTGCATATGTCTTCTATTAAATCTCCATCCACGTCTTCTCCCTGTGATGGAGGTCTGTATATCACGCCAAAGCAAATGGATTTCTCTTTCCCTCTTTCTAGTTTAACCCACACTGCCTCCTCTCTCTTTTAAGCCCTGTATATCCATAGCTTTATTATTTTTTACTTATAGTGCCACTCCTCCTCCCCTTCTTCCTACCCTGTCCTTTCTGAATAATGTATAGCCTGGTATAGTTATATCCCAGTCATGGTTGTCCATGAACCATGTCTCTGTAACTGCCACCAAGTCCAAGTCAGCATCTCCCATTAAAGCCTGTGATAAGGAAGCTTATCATAGCTCAGGAAGGAGCTATAGAAAAGGTGAAGTGACTCTGAACAAGCAACCTGTCAGTTCTGGTAGAAATAAGAAAACAGAATTTTCCCATAAAAGACTACCAGTCCCAGAATGCACCAGGTTTCCAACAGCCATTAGAGGAGCTGAAGTGGGGAAACGTGTGTTCAATCAGGAGGGCTATGAGGTAATCCCTAAGCACTCATCTCAAAGGGCAGGGCCTGATTCAGCACAGCTGCGCTGTGTTAGGGAGGATCACTCATCTAAGCAGAATAAGAGTAGAGTTTATTCTACAGATGACCATCTTCATGATCACCTTGGATATCCAGAGAATTGTCCTCAGTATCCTGAGAATCAGCTTGAGTTTGATCATCAGTTTCATCTGAAGGATCATCAGAAGCAGAAGCCAAACCGGACGGACAGAGAGGGAAAGAGACCCTTTGGAAGAAGGAAGAGAAAAGCCTTTGAGAGGTCTAGAAGAGTCCAAAGCAGTACGTATACTGGGAGGTATTCCAAGGGCCAGCATACACCATTGGACTGGGGAAAGCCAGAGGAATGGTGCTGCAGAGCTAGGAATCACCAGAGGCTACCTGTGAGGGAGACGGCTGCACGTGGAAGGGACCCTAGGACCCGTGCCAGAAGGTATGTGAAGAGAGATCCAGTGTCCAGGGATCTGGATTGGAAGGCTGGACATAAGAACTGGACTACATACTGGCCAGGCTATATAGAGAGGAACTCTAGCAGCAATGGAAGCTCAGGTATGAACACTGATCTATGCTCTAGCTATAACCTTGAAAGACAGCAGGGAAACAAGTATTCTCCTGAAAATGCTCCATTGAGAGATTCATCTGTGCCAATCCATGATATTGAACCCATGCTTGTTGAACAAGGGGGAATAATAGCAGATGAGGATCCTGTTTATATGGACTGCTCTCTATCTAAACTCCGTTGGTAACTTTCTGTTATAAAGTACAGCAACCATCACAAAGAAATACAAATTTGTTCTTTAATCTACTCAGAAAAGCTTCTGAAGCAGGATTTGACCCACACAGTGGAAAGCAAGCCAGCTAAGGGGTTTCAGCTGGTAACTGCTAGCAATTAAGCCTTACCTAATTGCTTGTGAGCTAGGAGAGAATCACTTCTGTATCTATGTGGGAAGTAATCAGAAGTTAACCTGAAAAGAACAGTTTGTTTCTTTCTTTGTGGCTTTTCATTTGTTGTTTTCCTGATTTTGACTTTGTTTTTCCAAGTTAACACTGAAAGCAAGTAACCTAATTTATGTGCTACCAAGCATATCTGTGTTGGGAGAAATAACCCCATAAATAAATATCTTATTGGCTTTACCCAAGAGCACAACTAAATTATTGTCAGCAGCTGTGTCTGGTGTGAATGAACTACATTGCCCACAATACCTTGCAAATCATATAGAAATATGCACTTGCCAAGAGTGTGAAGATTCTCACCCAGGCAGCCGTCTGACAAGCCTCAACATCTGGTATCTTTTTTTTCCCATGCTACGGGCTTTCAGAGACACTGCTTTCCAGATATTACCCCTTTTACCTATTTCTATATTTAATGTTTCTCTAGGAACAAGCAGGAAGTCAGTCCTCACATATGGATGACGTCTGCATCAGCGGAGCCCGTGCGGAGCATTTCCCCATCTTTCAAAGAAAGCCTTTGGGACATGCTACCACGCATGCGTAGTCCCCCTCCCGCCCAAGGGTACCATCTTGCTCAGTCTCCTTTTTTCTGCAGAGCCCAACGGACGTCTGTCCTGTTACCCCAGAAAAAAACTTTGCTAAATTATCCTTAGTTAGCTTTCCCAGTTTGCCTACCAGTTGTTCTCCAGGACCAAGCAGGAAGTCAGTCCTCACATATGGGTGTCATCGGCGCCAATGAAGCCCCAGCGGAGCATTTCCCCGGCTTTCCATGAAAGCCTTTGGGAATGCTGGCACGCATGCGCGGTTCCCTTCCCGCCTAAAGGTGCCATCTTACCTCAGTCTCTTTTTTTCCGAGAAGCCCACCGGACGTGTGTCCTGTTCTCCTGGATAAAAGTGATTTTTTCTTCGGCGATTTTTCGCTATTTTTCTCCGGTTCAACGCCGGTTCCCCTCCCACCGGGTTCGGTACACCGGTATCAAGCCCGTTTATCTTCTTTTTCGGTTTTTGCCCTTCGTGGCTGGCATTCGCGCCCTTTTTTCGTTTTTCCCTGGAAGGCCGGTCTTTTGACCTCGCAGGGGCTCTTTTTTCCCCGATGGCTTCCAGTGGTTTCAAAAAGTGTGATCGGTGTAAGAAACTTATGTCTCTCACCAACACACACGACTGCTGCCTTCGGTGCCTCGGCCCTGACCACGACCCCAAGTCGTGTGCGCCATGTGGGAAGATGTCTTCCAAGGCACTCAGAAGTCGACAGCATCAGAAAGAAAGGCTTTTCTCAGACTCAGCCTCCGGCTGGGCCCGGACCTCGTCTGAGGCCTCGACATCTCGGGATTCCAATCCCGAGCGCCGTCGAAGCTCTTCGGCCAGGGGGTCCCCCGACCGGGAACGCAAGAGGAAGAAGCGGCTCGTGAGGGCGGTGTCTGAGGAGGTCCCTGGTCCCTCGAGGACCAGGTCCAAGACCCCCGACCGCCGTCCCAGGCCCGTGGACCAAGAGAAGCCTGCCAAAGTTCCTCGCGTGGAGCCGGAGTCTGCTGGACACGTAAGCCCCGTAGTCCTCGTGGACTCTCCTCCCAGAGAGCCGACGTCGGGCCCGGCGCCGCCGGGGCTCGAGTCAGTGGCTGCTGCGTCTCCCGAGCTGAGTCTCGGGATGACAACTTTGGAGAGCAGATTGTCTGCCTTCATGGAGCATCAGCGGGCACTGATAGCCAGCCTGTCTGGTGCATCTGCCCAAACGACCGGGACGTCGACTTCGAAGTCAACCCCGGAGACCGAGCCGATACTCGAGACCCTCGTGGCTCGATGTCGTCCTCGGTCGAGGTCTCCCTCGACCTCCCATTCGGGACCGAGGGTGTCGACGCCGGTGCCCCCGGCGTCGGGGCGGGTGCCTCGGGGCCCCGCGGGGTCGGACTCTGACTCCTCCTCGGATGAGTCCGCCTGGGAGACGGAGGACGAGGAGTCTTCCGATACTTTTAAGACTCGGTGCGTCCCGTCGGACTTACCGCAGTCTGAGCCCCTGAGTAGATCCCCTCCGGAGGACACTAGGTTCTCGGAGTTCGTCCGGGATATGGCCGCTGCCTTGGCTATCCCTGCCGACCCTGAGGAAGAGCCTGGAGCCGAGGAGCTCGATGCTCTACAGTACGACTCTCCTCCGAAGGAGGCCTTTACTGTCCCGGTTCCTCCGATCCTGGAACAGCTCCTCTTCCGGATGTGGGAGGCACCGGCCTCGGCGCCGGTTCTGAGCAAGCGAGTCGATTCCATCTATCGACTCCACAAAAGCCCTGGTTTCCAGACAGCACAGCTACCACACCATTCCATGGTTGTGGAATCGGCCATGCATCGTCTGAAGAGCCAGAAGATGCACTCTGTGGTGCCCCCCGGCCGGGAGGCCCGCAACCTCGATGGCATTGGTAGAAAGTGCTTCCAGGGGTCTATGCTTGCTTGCCGTGTCCAGTCTTACCAGCTGTACATGGGCATGTACTTGCGAGACCTGGCCAAGGAATTGGCCGGATTCTCTGCTGGTCTCTCCGGGGTACCCTTGCAGAGATTTAAGACCTTGTCCTCGGGGATTCTGGAATGCTCAAAGTTCATTTCCCGCACCGCCTACGATGGCTTCGAGGCTTCGGCCCGAGTTGCGGCTGCAGGCATCACGGCTAGACACCAGGCGTGGCTGCAGTCATCGGACCTCGAGCCATGGGTTCATGACAAGTTGGTCGATATCCCCTGCCGAGGTGAGAACCTTTTTGGCAAACCCGTGACCGAGAAGGCTGCTCAGCTCGAGACCGAGCACCTTACACGGACAAGGCTGACGAGGAAGACCTCTGCCCCTTCACACAAGAAGAAGGGCTCGGGTAAAAAGTCCTTTTACCCGAGGAAGGGCACTGCCTTCAAACAGTACCCTCTGTATCAGGCTGCCCAAGCTGCCCCCCAGGGTCAGCAAGCCAAGGGCCAGGGTAATGGGCCCCGTAGGCAGAGGACCCCCAAGCCTTCTGCCCCTGCTTCCACTCAGCAGGGTGGGGGTTTTTGACTCCTTGAGCATAGCCACTCTGTCCCTGCTCTCCCAGCCCTGCACAGGTGGTCGCCTTGTACTCTTTGCCCACCAGTGGCCTCTCATTACCACCGACAGTTGGGTGCTGGACATAGTCCAAAAGGGCTATGCCCTGCATTTTCATCGACTGCCTCCTCCTTACTTCCCAGGAGAACCCTTGAGGCCTCCCCTGCACACAGCCCTTCTCCTTCAGGAACTTCAGGGCCTGTTGAAAGACAGGGCGGTGGAGCCTGTGCCTCCTCCCTTCCAAGATCACGGTTTCTACTCCAGGTATTTCCTGGTACCCAGAAGGGACCGGTGGCCTTTGGCCCATTCTGGATCTCAGGAACCTCAACAAGTTCCTAGAGAAAGAAAAGTTCAAGATGCTTACTCTTGGAACACTTCTGCCCTACCTCCAGCAGGGAGATTGGCTATGCTCCTTAGATCTACAGGATGCATACACTCACATCCTCATTCATCCAAACCACAGAAAGTACCTCAGGTTCATTGTGGGAGGAAACCATTATCAGTACAGAGTACTACCTTTTGGCCTGACCTTCGCTCCCAGGGTCTTTACCAAGTGCCTGGCAGTGGTTGCGGCCTACCTGAGAAATCAAGGCATCTTTGTCTTTCCCTATCTGGACGACTGGCTCATCAGGGGTCAGACGTCCCTGGAGGCCAGACAAGCCACCCTCAGAACCATTGCTCTGCTTCAGAACGTGGGCTTTGTCATAAACTTCGCAAAGTCCACTTTGCTCCCCTCCCAGAACTTGGAGTTCATAGGGGCAAGGTTAGATTCTCAACTGGCAAGGGCATTCTTGCCAGAAGACAGGGCCCAAAGACTGATGGACGTGGCCAAACAGTTCCTAAACAAGCCCCTGGTCTCCGCCAGACTCTGCCTCAGGCTTCTGGGCCGCATGGCTTCGACAGTACATGTGACTCCCAATGCCAGGCTCCATATGAGGCCTGCACAGTGGTGCCTTCGGACTCAGTGGTCACAGGCCTCAGGCTGCCTAAGAGACAGGATAAGGGTGTCCAAACCCCTTTTGGCCTCCCTCAGCTGGTGGCTCCATCCACCCAATCTGCTGAAGGGGATACCCTTCCAAATGCCAGAGTACTCGGTGGTGGTCCTCACCACTGACGCCTCTCTGCGGGGCTGGGGTGCTCATTGTCTAGACAAGTGCACCCAAGGCCTCTGGTCTCCTTGGGAAGCAGCCCAACAGATCAGTCTCCTGGAGCTTCGAGCTATCCGCTTAGCTCTCAAGGCCTTTTCTCCTGCCCTGGCTCAACGCTCAGTCTTGATTCAAACAGACAACCAGGTAGCCATGTTTTATGTGAACAAACAGAGCGGGACTGGGTCCCAGCTCCTTTGTCGGGAGACTCAAGACCTTCGTTCCTTTGCCCTAAAGCACAACATGCTTCTCAGGGCGGTGTACCTTCCAGGCCAGGAGAACTGCCTGGCCGACCGGTTGAGCAGAATTCTGCAGCCCCACGAGTGGTAGCTGCATCCCTTGATGGTTCAGAAGATCTTCCTGAAGTGGAGTCTCCCTTGGATAGATCTGTTTGCCAGTCCGCTGAACAAGCCCCTGCCCAAGTTCTGCTCCAGGCAGCCGCATCCTTTGAGGATAGCACCGGATGCTTTTCTGATGTCCTGGTCTCAGGGCCTCCTATATGCGTTTCCTCCCACCTCCTTGGTGGCCCGAACTCTTTTCAAGACTCTTCAGGACAAGGCCTCGGTCCTGCTGGTAGCTCCCAGTTGGCCGAGACAGCCTTGGTTTCCACTTCTGCTTCAGCTGGCAGTGGATTCCCCACTACCTCTGGGGTTGCAACCCGACCTTCTTTCACAGGAGCAGGGTTCCCTTCTGCACTCCAATCTCAAAGCTCTCAATTTGATGGCCTGGAGGCTGCAAGGGTAGTTTTGGCTCCCTGGGACCTACCTCAGGAGGTTGAGGAGGTTGTCCTAGCCTCTCGGGAACAGTCCACTAGGAAAACCTATGCTCTAAAGTGGAAGAGGTTTTCTGTGTGGTGTCAGCTGCGTACAGAGGATCCTTTCTCCTGTACGGTACCAGTAGTGCTTCAGTATATCTCCAGGAACAAGCAGGAATGAGTCTTCACATATGGGTACGTCGGTACCGACGGAGACTGCACAGGAATGCTCCCCAGCATCCAATCAGAAAGCTTTTGGGAGCATCCCTCGCGCCTGCGCACTGACATCCCGCCCTTTCCACTGTCTCTCCTCAGTTTTCGTTTTTCCGCGGAGCTGGCAGGACGTCCTCCTGTCACCGCAGAAACGTTTTTCTTTAAATACTTGTTTTCTTGTGGTCGCGGCTGTTTTTCCCGCTGACACCGGTACCGCTGGTGGTTTTTTCTTTCTTTTTTCTTAAACTCAGAGAGATTTTTCCCTCTGTTTCTGTTTTAACTTTTTTAGGCCTACAAGGCCTCTCCATCATGGAGCCTTCTTGTCCTAAGAAGTGCCTTCACTGTGGCAACACAGTTTTCTTTTTAGACTCCAATCTCTGGTGTCTAACCTGTTTGGGTCCTGACCCTTTTTCCCCTGAACTATCAGGCTGCAATACTGAGAGAAGACCTTCCCTCTTTCGAGTTTCTCTCGATACTGTTTTCCCTCCTGCATTGAGGGCACCGGGTTTTTCTTCTCTACAGGATCAGGTAACCCACAAACAGTCTGTTAAGACTTGCCAATCCTTGAGTGGTAGGTCTCATGCCACGCATGATGACGGCTCCGGCCTTGCACTCAAGACCCCATTGGCATTAAAACCCCGGCGGGAGTCTTCGGGCTCCAAAGCATTTCAGGGGTTTCAGGTTGTTCCTGGGGCTCACCCCTCACAGAACATACCTGAGCCATGCTCGGGGGGTGGTATCCGCTTCGAGCAGTACCAATACCCCGGCATCGGCACCGGTGTCGAGTGTTTCACTCTTCACCAGGGATCGTCATCTGGCATCCTCGGTACCTTCGGGACCGATCGATACATTCCAGATTGACTTTCCTGTATCTAAGCCATGCTCGGGGGTGGTATCCCCTTCGTGCAGTACCGATATCCCGGCATTGGCATGTCGAGTGTTCCACTCTTCACCAGAGATCGTCATCTGGCGTCCTCGGTACCTTCGGGACCGATCGATACGACCCAGAGTGACTTCCCTGTATCAGCATCGCCAGTACCACCACCGACGCCGGTGCACTCTAGACATGCATCGATAGACTCGCTCCCTTCAATGCCGAGTCTGGAATCGATATCTAGTCTAGAGGACTGGGTACCAACGCGCCTTGGAACCGACCCTTTTCGGTTCCGGATACGCAGTACCGAGGATACTCACCAAGACTCTCTGGTTACCTCGGTACCGCTTGAGCAGCCTCCGATGACGGTCTCGATGCCATTATCGGTATCGGTATCGATGTCGATTCCTGCAGTAACATCGGTGCCATCGATCCTTTCTATGCCTAGTTTGGAATCGATACCTGGCATAGACGATGCAGTACTCACTGCCTCAGATCGTGACTGCCAGTATCATTATCCATCTAGTAAGGTTCTTTTTCTGCACTCTGGTGCTCAGGCTGCATCTTCAACCTTAGCCTTCCCAGGGATGGTTCCCATTGGAGATCCTTCTTTTCAGAAGTTTCTCCTTGACATGGCAACCTTTCTTGCTATTCCTATCCCTGGTTGTAATCTTAACCAAGGCTCTCCTGCAGAAAAGGAAAATATAATGCTTCCTTTACATAATTCCTTGCAGGATCTTCTTCTGAGAATATGGGAATCTCCTTTAAGGGTTCCCTCACCTTCTACAGCAACTAATGTTCTGTATCAGGTGCCCCCTTCTCCAGGGTTTCAAAAGAATCAAATTCCCCATCATTCCATTGTAGTGGAATCAGCAATGAGGAAGGTAAAAAGCAAGAGGAAGCATTCTTCTTATCCGCCAGGTCGTGCTTCTAGAGCACTTTGATGCCTTTGGACGTCAAACCTTCCAAACATCTATGTTGGCATCAAGAATTATTTCTTATATATTTTATATGAGTCTAACACTCCAGGAGGTCACAAAGAAATTATCTCTTTTGACTCCTTTTTTGTCAGAGCCTAAGGCTTCTGACTATTCCTTGCTTCTTAATCATAGCCGGAATATCTCTTGGTTTCTTTCTCGTGCTTCTCTAGACTCTTTTGAGTCTGTTAGCAGATCCTCTGCTATTGCCATTGGAGCACGTCATAGAGCCTGGCTCCAAGCTTCTGACTTGAGCAGATGGGCACAACATACACTGGGCTCTTCAATAAGGAGGCTTTACGTCAGGTTGCTCATTGCTTCACTGACTTCCCTGGTTCTGGAGACCATTCTAAGCCGCCTTCTTCCCCAGGAGGTAGGAAATGTCCTACCAAGCCTTCTTTCCCTAAGAAAAGAAGGTTTCACTCTTCTCCTGCCCATCATCCAGAGGTGCCCAAACAAGGGACACCTTGTCCTAGTCTGAAGTTTCCAAATTCTAGCCAGTCTCACTCTCAACATACCCAGCAACAATAGGTTCTGAGGGTTACAATTTACAGTTAACCTCTTCTTAACAGAAGTTTGTTCACTGTTTTTTCTTAAAGCTCTACACTGGGGTGTTCCTTTTTCAGTATGCTAAGCTGTCAGGATATTCTTGTCCATGGGTTACAGAATTGTCCTCTTCTTACTACCAAGAAGGGAGGTTACCACTATCTCATGATAGTTTCTGTCCCAACATGAACATTTTTTCCTTCAGCTGACTCGCCATATGGGTAAGTCACCCTCCCCCTCTCATCCAGGGTTTCCCCTGACTGAGTGGTACCATACTGCAAAGCTTCTCTAGCTTTCATCCCAGTGTAGACTTTTTGTTTCCTTGAATACATTCTCAAGATCACTCATCAGACAGGGACAGGAATATCTCCTCTCCCTTTGTCTGTTTCTCTTTGTTTGCACAGTAAGATTCTCTCTGCTGTTTTTTCAGCTGCTGTGCATGCAGGAGTTCCGGTGATTGAACTACTGGTACTTTTCCTCAAGTTCCAGTCTATCTTCCAAAAATTTTTCTCTAGCCTCAGTAGTGATTCCAAACTAGTCCTCATCTATCTTGGATAATCCTACTCACTTTAGGCTTCTCACATTATCTTCTTTCTAGCCATCTCCTTTCCTAGGATGTGGCAAGACACCTGACTTCAGTCAGTTTTATCTCATAATTCTCCTGCACAATGCTCTCTGCAATCTTCAGAGAAGCTTTCTACTATGGGCCCTTGCTACAGAGCATTGATCTTTGTCTCTGAGGGCTATTCTATATAGGAGGAAAAAGCTTATAAATCCTTATCAGGACTGTGAGGGTTCTCCACACCCTCTTGTCTCCTGTTATAAGCTTTTTCTGCGTGAATATTCAAGGCTATTAGTAACGCATGATACCCCTATGTCCCTCCAGTGGGTCCTCCTGGTATCTTCTCTATGCGTTTCTACCCATCTATCATGTCAGAGTTCTAAAGGACTCCCGACTTGCTCTTTACAGACTGATATGATCCTCTGTTTTTCACGCAACCATCCTGGTTATTTTGCTGGATTGCATTCCTGCATCCTCTTAGCCCACGGAAATAGATTCCCTATATCTCTGTCAAGTGGGTTTCACCCTCTTGTTATTGGATGAATCTTTCCCCTTCACATTCCCCATGTGAATGTTCTTAGGGGGCTTAGTGTATCTTCAGACTTATTGTCTACATACATATGTCTGTAAGCTGTGTGTGCATAATTTATGCCCCTATATATTGTGATAAGGAAGCTTATCATAGCTCAGGTAGGAGCTATAGAAAAGATGATGTGACTCTGAACAAGCAACCTGTCAGTTCTGGTAGAAGCAAGAAAACAGAGTTTTCACATAAAAGACTACCAGTCCCAGAATGCACCAGGTTTCCAGCAGCCATGAGAGAGGCTGAAGTGAGAAAATGTGTGTGCAATCAAGAGAGCTATGAGGTGTAATCCCTAAGCACTCATCTCAAAGGGCAGGGCCTGATTCAACACAGCTGCGCTATGTTAGGGAGGAGCACACATTAGGAAAGAATAAGAATAGAGCTTATTCTTCAGATAACAGTTTCAGCAAAAGCTTCAGGAAGAGATACAGAGACAGAGACAGCAACGGCTACAAGCTCAAGCACCAGTATCACCTGGAGAAACAGAAGCCAAGCCAAGCGGATAGAGAGAGAAGGAAACTCTCTGGAAGGAAGAGAAGAAAGGCCATTGGAAGGTCTGGGAGATTCCAAGGCAGTACCCATACTGGGAGGTATTCCCAATGCCAGCAGAGTCCATTGGACTGGATTCAGCCAGAGGAATGGAGTGGCAGAGATAGGAATCACCAGTGGCTACCTGGAAGAGAGAAGACTGCACCTGGAAGGGACTTTCAGACCAAGGCCAGAAGGTATGTGAGAGGAGATCCAGTGTCCAGGGATCAAGATTGGAAGGCTGGACATCAGAATTGGATTACATACTGGCCAGGCTATACAGAGAGGAATTATGATGGCAGGAGAGGCTCAGGTATGAACACTGATCCAGACCCTATCTATAATAGAGAATGGCAGCAAGGGAATAAGCATTCTCATGATAGTGCCTTAATGAAAGACTCGTCTGTGCCAATGTATGATAGTGACCTTATGCTGATTGATGAAGGGGGAGATACAGCAGATGAAAGTACAGTTTACATGGACTGTTCTCTATCTAAATGCTATTGCTAGCTTTCTGTGAGCAAACACATCAGCCATCACAAAGAAACCTAACTTTGTTCTTTATTTCCACTGCAAACAGCTCTTAAAGCAGGATTTGGGTTCACACAGTAGCAGCCAGCCAGCTAAAGGCTTACAGCTGGTCAATTGATAGTAATTAGAGCTGCACCGGATTGTGTGTGTGAGCAAGGGAAAATCACTGCTGGATCTGAGTGAAAAATAAGCAGAAGTTAACCTAACCAGCAAAGTTTATTCTTTTCTTTGTGCCTTTGTATTTGGTAATTATTTGCTAAGAAAACATTAGCTAATTGCCTGACAAGCTGAAGGTTGTTTTCTGGTTTACTTTGTGACTTTTTGTTATCCATTTAAACACTGCAAGCAAGTAACCTCATTTATATTGCTATCAAGCATACATGTGCTGGGTGAATCAAACCCCATCAATAAAAGAAGTATTTTATTGGCCTTACCACTTGGTTTCACAACTCAATTATTGTCATCAGCTGTGTTTGGGAGTGAATGAACTACAATACCCACAATACCTTGCAAGAATCATATGAATATATGCATCGTCAAGATTGTGTAAGTTCTCACCCTAGGCAGCCGTCTGACAATATATATATATCCACTTATATATATACGTCAATAAATATTTCTGCATATCTAGATATGCATATATATATAGGTATATATATCTCCCTATATATATATATATATGTATCTGTTGGGAGATTTTTTTATAAATCGATATGTATTACATACTATCTCCTCACTGTCTATGCTATAGCAATTTGTACCTGTCTTAGAGGTTACAGTCAGGAGCTCCTTTTTTCATACTGTTCCTTAGTATGAAGGGACTGTTATGTTCACAACCACTACTGTGGTGATAACAGCTTCCATTTTACTCTAGGTCTCCCTATCCTTGAAGATTCAAACTTCAATATCTTTCCTATCTCTCAACAGCTAGGAAAGATAGTGTACATCTTCATTGTTTTGAGTACACATTGTTCTCCTTGGGAATTTGGGCTTTTTTCCATACCCCTTCTTCCCTCCAAAACTGGGCTAGTTGTCCAAATCGGTCAGTCTTCTTCTTTTAGTCCTCAATGTTTTGACTCTGTACCTAAAAGAGTTTTCAGCTTTTTCTCATAAAGCTTTCCATTGAAGACCTGCCGTTCTAATCCTACCCCAGTTGCCTCCTGGATCACCTGCTTTTCCAGGTCTGGACCTTCACCCTCACTGCTGTGAGGTCACCTTGAGGATTCCGCTACTGCATATCCAGTAGACTCCATCACGCTTTCTACTTCCTACAATCCAGTAGGTAAGCTCCATATTATAACTGTTCATTAAATAATTTTAATGGTACTTATCATACATGCCATGGACTCCTCTCCTGTAGTCCTTGGGTTTGCTGTTTTCCTTACAGCTCTTCTATTCTCAACTCCTACCCTCCATTCCCTCATGGGATGCCGGGGATTCCTGTGTGGGAAATGCACTCCTGTTCCAGGAACATGCATTTTATGGGATCTCCCCCTGGCATCTCTAGCTAGGGAGTCCCCATATGTGAAGACTCATTCCTGCTTGTTCCTGGAGATAGCACAGTTACTTACCTGTAACAGGTGATCTCTGGGAACAGCAGGAATAAGTCTTCACAACCCACCCACCTCCCCTAGGAGTTGTATCTATCTATCTATCTCCTTTCCTCGTTCTCTCCCTTTGTCTCAGCTAGGAAACTCAACTGAGGAGAGACAGTGGAAAGGGGGGGAAGTCAGTGCGCAGGTGCGAGGGATGCTCCCAAAAGCTTTCTGATTGGATGCTGGGGAGCATTCCCGTGCAGGCTCCGTCGGTACCGACGTACCCATATGTGAAGACTTATTCCTGCTGTTCCCAGAGATCACCTGTTACAGGTAAGTAACTGTGCTTTACTGCACTTATCCAATCAGGGACTTAAGTCCAATTCTGTTCGGATCCACCTATCAGCTCTAGCAGCTCACCACTCACTGGTGGAAGGACATTCCCTGTCGGGACACCCTTTGGTGTCCAGGTTTCTCAGAGGCTTGCTCTTGCTCAAGCCTCCCATCCGTCCTCCTGCTCCTGAGTGGGAGCTGAATGTGGTCTTGCACCAACTGACTCGCCCACCTTTTGAGCCGATGGCTACTTGCCCTCTACGCTTCCTCGCCTGGAAGACTCTCTTCCTGATAGCCTTCACCTCGGCTAGGTGAGTGAGTGAGCTTCAGGCCCTGGTCTGTGATAGGCCTTACACCAGGATTTATAGGAACAGGGTAGTCCTCAGGACTCATCCAAAGTTCCTCCCAAAGGTTGTCTCCTCTTTTCACCTCAATTAAGAGGTGGTTCTTCCAACATTCTTCCCTAGGCCTCATGCAAGCCAGGCTGAAGCAGTTCTGCATACCCTGGACTTTAGGAGGGCCTTATCCTTCTACCTTGACCGTACGCAAGGGCATCGAAGGGCTACTCAGCTCTTCATCTCCTTTGACCCCAATAAGTTGGGGTTGGCTGTGTCCAAGCATACCTTGTCCATCTGGGTGGCTGACTGTATCACCTGGGCTTACAAGGCGGCTGACCTTCATTTGCAGGGTCGGGTCACGGCCCATCGTGTCAGGGCAATGGCTGCATCAGTGGCTCATCTCCGCTCTGTGCCCTTGGTAGACATCTGCAGGGCTGCAACTTGGTCTTCAAGCCAGACGTTTGCGACCCATTACTGTCTGGAGAGGGAGTCCCGTAGGGACAGTGTTTTTGGCCAAGCAGTATTCCAGAATCTCTTTGAGATTTAGGCAACTCCTGCCCTCCTGCCCTCTGTTGGGCTACTGGTGGAGGTTGTGTCCTTGAAAAGCCTTTCTTTGCTGCTGAGACTAGAGGGAGTTCTCTTGTTCAGCCTGGGTTCCTGGTAGCCCAGAGCTAGGGAGTCACCCATATGTGAGGACTGACTTCCTGCTTGGTCCTGGAGAAAGAGTAGTTACTCACCTGTAACAGGTGTTCTCCAGGAGCAGCAGGAATCAGTCCTCACAACCCTCCCTCCTCCCCTTGGAGTTGCAGTTGTACATAGCTTATTTTTCATTTTTGTGTGCTGTTCTTAGCTATGTCATTTGACTGAGGTAAGATGGCACCTTTAGGCGGGAAGGGAACCGCGCATGCGTGCCAGCATTCCCAAAGGCTTTCATGAAAAACTGGGGAAATGCTCCGCTGGGGCTTCATCGGCACCGATGACACCCATATGTGAGGACTGATTCCTGCTGCTCCTGGAGAACAGCTGTTACAGGTGAGTAACTACTCTTTCTTCCCGCCTCTAGCCAGTGCCGAACCCGACACTGTTCTTGGCCCCCTTTTTCTTTTTTGATCGAGGCTTGCCTCGATCAGCGTTCGTGCCTTATTTTGCCTGAGGATTGTTGACCCCGCCTGGCTGCTCCCCACCATTTCCCCTGGTGGGTTAAAAAAATGTGACCGCTGCAGTCAAACTATGTCATTGACCAACCTACGCTGCCTGGGACCGGACCATGACAGCACCTCCTGCGATCTGTGCCAGACTATTACGCCTAAGACCAACAAAAAGAGGTCGGAGTTGCAGAACAAACTGTTCCCCAGGTCCATCTTGGCCCTGGACTCCCCGATGCCGAACTCCAAGCCCAGCACTTCCGTGATGCACGAGCATCCTCGGAGTCCTGCGGCAGCAGCTCCTCAGAGAAGACATCAGACCCCAAGAAATAGAAGAAAATGTTTTGTGCCGAGGTTGACCGGAGAAACTCAGTAAAACTGCCCAGAAGAACTCGGGTGGCTCTGAGAAGCGTCTTACTAAGGTTCTCAACATGGATTCCTCGGCCGGCAGAGACCATGCAAGGTTCTTCGAGGCCATAGTCCTCCTCACGCTGAAAACTGCGGAGTCTTCTGGCCTGGAAACCAGAATGGCGGCCCTGGAGCTGAATATCACTGCTATCCTGGCCCTACAGCAAGCAATAATGGCTGCTTTGTCCACATCATCTGCCACAACGACCGGGCCCCTGACTGCGGGGGAGTCCCCAGTTGTCGAGCTGAGCTCCGTGCACCACCGGGCCCTTGGCACTGATCGAGATCCCGGTCCCAGTCCCCTTGGAGTTGCAGTTGTACATAGTTTATTTTTCATTTTTTGTGTGCTGTTCTTAGCTATGTCATTTGACTGAGGTAAGATGGCACTTTTAGGCGGGAAGGGAACCGCGCATGCGTGCCAGCATTCCCAAAGGCTTTCATGGAAAGCTGGGGAAATGCTCCGCTGGGGCTTCATCGGCATCGATGACACCCATATGTGAGGACTGATTCCTGCTGCTCCTGGAGAACACCTGTTACAGGTGAGTAACTACTCTTTTTGGGCAAGCAGTGGATATCCCGGGTTCCCTTTAATAATGGTTTATGGAACTTTCCTCCAGGAACTTGTCCAAACCTTTTTTTAAACCCAGCCACACTAACAGCTTTTACTACATCCTCTGGTAATGAATTCCAGAGTTTGACCCAACCTGGAGTCCCTAACGCTAACAGCGTAGGTGCTGAAAGGGTAACACTGGCCCTTTTCAGTCTCCCAACAGAGGTCGAGGTAATCCTACTGGCCTCTAGAATACCCTCCACCAGATGGGCTTATGCTTTTCAGTGGAGAAGGTTCTTTGCCTGGTGTGGTGAAGAAGGGAAAACCTCTTCTCTTTCCATGTGCAATTAGTCTCCAGTACCTACTGCACCTGTTTCACACCGGGCTGATGTCTAACTCAGGGTGCATCTGAAGGCAATATCTGCTCACCACCACCCTGTCGAGGGAAAGCACCACTTGGGCCTGCCACTGGTCTCCAGTTTCCTCCGGGGCCTTCTGTTATCTAAGTCCCCTTTCTGCCCTCTGACAGCAGAGTGGGACCTCAGTGTGGTGCTCTCACAGCTCACCAGACCACCATTCGGGTCCCTAGCCACTTGCCACCTGCGGTATCTGTCTTGGAAAATGGCCTTTCTGGTTGCCCTCACGTCTGCTTGAAGAGTGAGCGAAATCCAGGCCATAGTGGTGGATCCATGATTTACAAGGTTCTACAAGAACAGGGTAGTGCTCCGCAAACACTCAAGATTCTTCTTGAAGATGGTATCTCCTTTCCACCTCAACCAAGAGGTGGTCCTCCCCACCTTTTTCCTGCGGCCTCACGCCAGCAAGGAGGAACTAGTACTTCATATAGTAGATTGCAAACGGACCCTGACCTTCTACTTACAAAGCTCCTCAGCTTTTCGTGCCTTATGACCCCAGAAGACTGGGGCTCCCTGTGACTAAGCAAACTCTGTCCATTTGGTGGTGGATTGCATTGCCCTTGCTTATGAATGAGCTGGCCTTTCCCTTGAGCACTGGATCACAGCGCATTGTGTGAAGGCGATGGCCAAATCTGCGGCCAACCTGTGCTCAGTGCCGCTGATGGAGATATGCAAGGCCGCCACATGGTCTTTGATTCACATGTTTGCAGCTCACTACTGCCTGGAGAGCGAGTCCTGCAGGGATAGTGCATTTGGTCAGGCAATATTCCGTAATATTCTCGGGGTGTAGGCAACTCCTGCCCTCTGACTCTTCTGTGTTCAGGCTACCAGAGTGACAGTGCCGCTGGATGTTAGGATCTTTCAGAGTCTCTCAGTGGGGACTCACCTTCTGTAACTCATGGCTACCTGACTTGTTCGCCATTGGTGCTGTCCTAGTTCAGTCCTCCGCAGCCTAGAGCTAGGGAGTCTCATATGTGAGGACTGACTTCCTGCTTGTTCCTGGAGAAAGCATAGTTACCTGTAGAGTTGTTCTCCAGGGACAGCAGGAATCTGTCCTCGCCACCCTCCCTCCTCCCCTGGGAGTTGCTTCCCTACCTTATTTTAGTTTTCACTACCATCCTAGTTATGTCATCTGATTGGGCAGGATGGCATCCCTGGGCGGGAAAGGGACCATGCATGCGCGTGGTAGCATGTTCCAAAGACTTTCTTTGAAAGCTGGGGAAATGCTCCCCGAGGGCTCCATCAGTGCCAACGTCACCCATATGTGAGGACTGATTCCTCTGTCCCTGGAGAACCCCTGTTACAGGTGAGTAACTATGCTTTCACTTACCTGGGGGCTTTCTTCACCCATCCCCAAGAAATCTATTTTAAAGTCCTCTTCAGTAAGTTAGCCTGTCTGCTACTGATCAATTGGTATTGTGGTTTGTTATTGTATTCAATTTTGCTATATTTTTATGATATGTGACCTCTCTTTTATTTAGAATCCAGTTTGTGCTCTTGTGGATTAAGTGGGCTGAAAGTAATCAGATTAGATTAGTTAATAAATAGGTCCCTTTGAGAATAATGGGACTTGTGTTAAATAATGTTTATAAAATCATATTAAAGTGGATTAACACTGGTTAGTAAATAAGGGTCTAAATTTTTACTTGTTGGATGGCAAGTGACTTTCCTAAGGTCACATTGAGAATCGGTTGGGAAAAAATGGGATTTGAACCCTGGCGTACCTGATTTTCAACCTAGCGCTCTAACTACTAGGCTACTTTACTCTGTGGCCAGCTGAGGCAGGGGATGCTATAATGGTAATGTCCAGCCCTGAATGGAGGAGGGGAGAATCTCCAGGAACAAGCAGGAATGTAGTCCTCACGCCATCTTACAGGGTCTACCAAAGAAAACGACCAACAGATTACAACTGGCACAACACGTAGCAGCAAGGATCATCATGAGAACAAGCGTCACCGAACATATTACACCTATATTGATGGAACTACACTGGCTCCCAGTCTCTGCCAGGATCCAATACAAAACATTGGTAACGACATTCAAACTAATTCACAACCTAGCCTCTTCATTCCTTTCCACCCTGATCACCTTGCAAACTAACTCCAGAAGCAGGAGAACCATAAACGAAGACACACTTATAGTTCCAAACAGCATCAGACATGTAAAATCCAGTACTGGCCGCAGAGCATTCTCCTTCTCTGCCCCCACTTTATGGAACAACCTACCACATGAGATGAGAGCAACAAAAGACCTACTCGATTTCAGAAAAAAATTAAAAACTCACCTATTCAACTGCCACTATGGCCAGCTGTGAATACAACAAGATGAAAAGAAACAAATAGCTGTTTGTCAAATGTAAATAGTTAAAGGATAATCGCTTTTGTACATATGAATGATACCTACTGAAGGGCTATATCTAGACCCTGCGATGTGTGCTGTGTATTACCCCTCTTCTTTCTATCTATGCCCCAATCTTCCTGTCTTGATTTTGCGACATATCCCAATACTTTAATCAAACCGCTTCTGATCGCTGGAAGTAGCGGTATATAAGTGTTTGCTAAATAAATAAATAAATAAATAAATAAGGGTATCGTCGGTATCGACGGAGCCTGCGCGGGAACGCTCCCCAGTGTCCAATAGGAACGCTTTTGGGAGCATCCCTCAGCACATGCGCGCTGCCTTCCCGCCTGTCCCTCTTCAGTTCTTTGTTTTACGCAGAGCCAACAGGACCTATTCCCTGTCACCGCAGAAAATTCCATCTTTAAAATTATTTTTTGTGGTCGCGCTTGCCTACCGCACAACGCCTACCGGTACCACCGGTTCTGTTCTTTTCTTTCCTAAAAAAACAAAAAAAACAAACTCTAAACTTGCACTGTTTCTTTTCAGAAACGTTCCTGTTTTGGTGCTAGGCGCCATTTTGGGCATTAGGCCCCATCTGTCCAAAATCATGGAAAAGCCAACTAGTGGTTTTAAAAAATGTACTAAGTATGGCGGTACCATTTCCGTCACTGACACCCATGATTGGTATCTGAAATGTTTAGGACCTGATCATTCTCCAACTGAATGTCTCTCCTGCATGGGGATGACTAAAGGAGGAAGACAGAACCGGGCCGCAAAGCTCAGCACCCTCTTTTCTTCAGATGCCAGATCCATTGCATCAACATCGTCAAGGGCCTCTTCTTCCTCCCATGGATCTCAGGTAACTAAACACAAAAGCCGGTCCTCAAAGGGTAGCTCTCATGCTAAGCATAGAGAGGCCATTGGCATAGCCCTTGAGGGAACCACACCGGCAAAACAGCCCCGGCGGGAGGCTTCGGCTTCCAAAGCATCGATGGGGCTTCAGGATGTTCTTGAGGCTTCAACCTCGCAAGAACTACCTGTGCCATGCTCAGGGGTTCTGGCCGTTCTTTCCGGTACCGACACCCAGGCATTGGCAGCGTCGATAGACCAGAGATTTCTTGCTATCGAACGCAGCATCGCAGCTCTTCTCTCATCTGCGGTACCGGTGGTCCCAAGGGCACCGGTGCCGACATAGACACTGATGCCGGTACCGACAGTACCGGCCCCGATAGTAACTCTTCCTATTCCACCTCCAGCTGGAGTGGATAAAGTGGTACCGGGTCACCTCGGTTCCAACTTCGATCGGTACCGGGATCGTGCTTTGCAGGAGCATCGGAGTCAGGAATACTTCGATTCCTCCGATTCCGAAGACGCTGACAATTCTGCTGGCACTAGAGGGTTTCTCTTAGAAGATCCCTCTTCTCTCCAACGCAGAATGTCACCTCCAGAGGACATGTCATTTCAGGATTTCATCCGTGATATGGCTAAAGGTCTTTCAATCACAGTAGCTCCTGAGGAGAAATCCAGAGCAAAGCAATTGGACATCCTTCAATATCCTAAAGCTCCTAAGGAGGCAGCTACTCTGCCTATCCATGAAATTCTGCATAACGTGATGCTCAGAATGTGGGAGACACCTCTGACTACTTCTCCTCACTCTAGGAGACTTGATTCTATGTATCGAGTCCCACCATGTCCTGGATTTCAGAAAACTCAGCTGCCACACCATTCAATGGTAGTGGAGTCAGCCATGCGTAGGATGAAAAGTGCTAAAAGACATGCATCCAATCCTCCAGGTCTTGAATGCAGGACTCTGGATGCTTTTGGATGCAGAACCTTTCAAGCTTCCATGCTTTCAGCTAGGGATCAAGTGAGAAAAAACAATACCTTCAAAAAATGTGTTGACTCAAGGTCACAACCAATATCAAAAAGTCAAAACAGAAAAAGCCAGAAAATCAGCATATGAAACCGCAATAACCTAACAAAAACCAAAAAATCATGATAGAATATATAAATTTTTTAATGTCGGGATCCGCAGACAAGAGCTGAGGAGAGGAGGAACCCCCCGCTCAGTGTCAGCAGAGGCCTTTTATTTATTTTATCAAAAACCTAAACAAATGAACTCAGTAGTGAAAATCACTTATCTGACAAAAACCAAACGGGCAGCAAAACTCCAGACAGCGACATGCATGTTTCGAGCCGCCAAGGCTCTGTATCAAGCTGGTTTCAAAATGTGCACGCCCTGAAAAACGCTGAACACTTCCGGCTGTTTAAATACCTAAGCACAGTTCAAATGGCTGCCGACACAGACGTAAGCGTTACGTCAGACCGATGACAATGAGAGAAGGAGGACAAAGTCTACTGATGCAGAGCAATTAAAGTAAGCTCCACCAGTCACATTCCAAATTTAAGCCTGAGGGGGACACTGTATTGAGTTGATAAATCCAACGTTGTTCACGGTGTTGCAGTTGATGTTCGCGATCTCCCCCTCGCGAGTCCAAGGGCACCGAATCAATGACCATCGTAGATCTGTAAAAAGATGCTGCTGTTGAATGCAATGATCCACAATGGGGGCTGAAAGAATTTTATTGGCAAGACGAGATGCATGTTCATTCAAACGTATCCGGACCGGGCGGATAGTTCTACCGACATAGGAAAGGTTACAAGGACAGGTGATGATGTATACCACATAAGGGGTCACACATGTGGAAGAGCCCAAAAATGAAAAAGAGGCCCCTGAAGAACGATATGTCCAACAAACCCCCTCCTCAGTGTTAATGCAATGTTTGCAATGTTGACAGGGCCAATGTCCCATTGGTGGAGCTAGAGTAGATGGAGGGGGAATGGGAGTAACCAACTGTGCATGAACCACACGGTCTCGGATGTTCCTGCCCCTGGTGTAGGCCAGCCGAAGAGGTTTACAGAAACAGGTATGTATACCCAGAACACTCCAATGTTGTTTCAACAGAGCCGTCACCGTCGCAGTATGTTGTGTAAAAGGGAGAATCCCGGTAATCACCGCCTCATCCACTTCCCGAGCTGAAACTGAAGGAGAGGCGGGTCGATGGGCAGAGTCACCCAAAATCCACTCCCGATGAGAAAACCGGGCCCGAAGGTAAGCACGATGAATCACATCAGAGGGATAACCCCGGTCAAGGAGACGGCGGCGTAAGTCACGGGCATGAGCCTTAAAATCCTGTAATGATAAGCACACCCGGCGAAGCCGTAAAAATTGGCCAATGGGGAGACTTCTGCGCAAAGAACGAGGATGATGACTGTGGTAACACAATAAATTGTTTCACTGAATGGGTTTGCGAAACAAAGAAGTGGTCAACAAGTCACCTTGCTTCCGGATAAGAACATCTAGAAATTCTAACTGATCAGCATCCACCCTAGACGTAAATTGGATGTTAGGTTTGAGGCCATTCAACCAGCCCACGAAATGGTCCAATTGCTCAGCTGAAGATGACCAGAGCAAAAATATGTCGTCCAAAAATCGGAGCCATAATCGAACATGTCGAAATTCTGGGGATGGATAAATCAAACGTTCCTCCATATCCGCTAGATATAAGGTGGCAATGGAGGGGGCCACCGTCGCCCCCATGGCTATTCCATGGCACTGCTGATAAAATTGACCTTGAAAAACGAAGTAGTTCCTTGTTAACACAAGACGAAGTAAATCCAGAAGAAAAGCCCTAGGAAGCCTGGCAGGTGCCTCGGTAAAAGCCCCCGTCAGGAGGGATAAAACCTCTTCCTGAGGTATGTTGGTGTAAAGGGCAACCACATCTAGAGACACTAGAAGGCAATCCGTTAAAGGGCCGGTAACCGCTTGAAGTAAGGACAAAAAATGCGACGTGTCATGCAAGAAAGATTTCACCTGACCCGCCTCCTGTTTCAAAAACAGATCGCAAAATTGAGAAAGCGGCTCAAGAATAGAACCCCGGCATGAGACAATGGGGCGTCCCGGAGGGGCGGTTAGGGATTTGTGGATCTTAGGGACCGTATAGAAAACGGGGATCCGAGGATGTCGTTGCTGGAGGAATGCCGACTCTCGCTTTGTAATCCAACCGTGAGATAAGGCTTGCCCAACCAAAATCTTTATTTCCAGCTGTAAGGACGGAGTCGGATCCGTCGGTAAAGATTTATAATATTTAACATCCGCCAGCTGAGATAAAGCCTCTTGTAAGTAATATGTGCGAGATTGAAGCACCACCGCCCCTCCTTTATCCGCACCCCGTACTACTATGTTGGTATTAGCACCCAGTTCTTTAAGAGCCGTACGGTGAGCATTGGAGATATTAGAGAAACCGGAGGTGAAAGCTTTCTCACAGTCCGTCAAGGACTTTAAAACAAGAGATTGATACACCTGTATGGCGGGATCTGGTTGACCCGGGGGAACCCATCGAGAAAGGGGCCGAACCAGGGAGCCATCACTGCCAGCAACCTGTCCTTGAAAATATCGGAGAATACGCAGCTTACGGAAAAACCGAAACAGAGCGATCCGCATCAAAAACAGGTCATATGGGATCGTGGGAATAAACGAAAGACCCAGGTCCAAAACTTCCATCTGAGCTGCAGGAAGAATAACCCCGGAGAGGTTCAAGACTGCTGTAGGCGGCGAGCCCTTTGTCTGGTGTTCGGGGGTTCCCATCGGTCGTCCGTGTAAAGCCGGCGGGGGCGACCCCCTCCCCGCCGGCTCCCGCGAAAACACATTTTGAAACCAGCTTGATACAGAGCCTTGGCGGCTCGAAACATGCATGTCGCTGTCTGGAGTTTTGCTGCCCGTTTGGTTTTTGTCAGATAAGTGATTTTCACTACTGAGTTCATTTGTTTAGGTTTTTGATAAAATAAATAAAAGGCCTCTGCTGACACTGAGCGGGGGGTTCCTCCTCTCCTCAGCTCTTGTCTGCGGATCCCGACATTAAAAAATTTATATATTCTATCATGATTTTTTGGTTTTTGTTAGGTTATTGCGGTTTCATATGCTGATTTTCTGGCTTTTTCTGTTTTGACTTTTTGATATTGGTTCAGCTAGGGATCAGCTCATATATCCTATATATGGGAATGTTCCTCAAAGAAATCACAGGAGACTTGGAACTTATGAGCCCATTTCTCCCAGATGATAAGAGACAAGACTTTCTTACTCTGGTTAAGCATGCTGAGGATGTCTCCAAGTTTGTCAATCGTGCAGCCTTTGACTGCTTTGAATGCATCAGCAGAACATCTGCTATTGCCATTGGCGCACAACAAATTGCCTGGCTACAGGCATCAGACTTGGAGACTTGGGTACAGGACAAGCTAGGCAAAATTCCTTGCACGGGAGAAAATCTCTTCGGCAAGAACTGGCAGGAGAAGGCTAACGAGTTAGATGCTGACAATTCTACCTTAGATTGTCAGTCTACAGCCACTCCAGCCAAAAGAAAGCCTTATAAAAAACCCTCTTTCAGCAAAACGAGGAAGTTTTATCCTTCCTATACCCATCAGAATCAAGCTCCAGGTCAGGTTGCCCAAAAGGGACAAACTAGACAACAAAAGAAACCAAAAGGCCCGAGAGCCCAACCAGCTCTCCAGGTTCCGCCCCCTCAAGGACTTTGACTCCTTCCTAGAGAGCTTTGCCTTCCTGCCTCTGAGGGGTCCTCAACCCCCCCCCCCCCCCATATCCCCGGCAGGTTATGCCACTTTGTCAACAGATGGCATCAGATAACAGCAGAAGATTGGACTTTGTCCATTGTAGGGGAGGGGTACAAACTTCATTTTCACAGCTTACCCCCTCCTACAATTCTAAAGCAGTTCAATTCACAAACCTCTGAAGACAATCTGCTAGATCATGAGGTCTCCACTCTTCTTGCCCAAGGGGCAATAGAGGACGTACCCATTCTTCCACAGGGTGCAGGGTTCTACTCCCACCTATTTTCTTATCCCAAAGGAAACAGGGGGACACAGACCCATTCTAGACCTCAGAGAATTGAACAAATATCTCTTTCGAGAAAAATTCAAGATGATTTCTCTGGGAATTCTTCTGCCATAACTTCAAAGCCAGGACTGGTTTTGCTCTCTAGACTTAAAGGATGCATACACTCACATTCTTATCCATCCAGATCACAGGAAATTTTTACGTTTCCTTTTCAGGAGAAGACATTTCCAGTACAGGGTTCTTCCCTTTGGTCTGGCTTCAGCACCAAGGGTATTCACGAAATGCATGACAGTAGTAGCTGCATATCTCCAGGAACAAGCAGGAATGAGTCTTCACATATGGGTACGTCGGTACCGACGGAGCCTGCGCGGGAACGCTCCCCAGCGTCCAATCAGAAAGCTTTTGGGAGCATCCCACAGCACCTGCGTGCTGCCTTCCCGCCTTTCCAACAGTCTCTCCTCAGTTGTTCTTTTTCCGCAGAGCCAGCAGGTCGTGGTCCTGTCACCGCAGAAGAATTTCCTTATTTTTTTTTTTATTTCTTTTCTGTCGCGTCTGCCTTCCTCGACGCTATACCGGTACCACCGGTTCTTATTCTTTTCTTTAAAAAAAAAAAAGACCTTTTTTCCATTTATTTTTATTTTTCTTCAGGTGTACTTCAGTTTTGGGCCTTAGGCCCAAAACCCTTTTCCTTAAATATGGAAAAGCCTGCCTCAGGATTTAAGAAGTGCACAAAATGTGGCGGTACTATCTCCGTCACCGACACCCATGACTGGTGTCTAAAGTGTTTAGGCCCTGACCATTCCATTAAAGATTGTGTGTCCTGTTCCATGATGGCTAAGAGAGGTCGACAGAACCGAGCTGCCAAGCTCAGTACCCTGTTTCCCTCTGATGCAGCTTCGGTGGTATCGACGTCTTCCAGGGCTCTGCTTCTTCCTCACATGGATCTCAGGTAACTAAACATAAATCCAGCTGGTCCTCGAAGGGCAAATCTCCTTCTAAGCATGGAGATGCCCCTGGCCTTGCCCTCGAGGACTCTGCACCGGCAAAATTACCCCGGTGGATGGCTTCGGCCTCTAAAGCATCGTCATCGGGATTCCAGGATGATCTAGATGGCATGGCCTCAACAGATCTCCTGGTGCCATGCTCTGGGGTACCGGTGGCTTCCACCGGTAACGACTTCCAGGCATTGGCGGCGTCGATGGATCAGAGGATTCTGTCCATGGAACGCAGTCTGGTGGCTTTCCTTGTGGCATCGATGCCCGTGGTACCGCAACAAACTACTCCACCGGTACCGGTACCGCCATCGGCACCGATTCCAGTACCGGTGGCATCGGCATCGGTGTCCGCTATGCCGGTACTCTGCCCTCTGCAGCCCTCCGGTACCGATAATTACCGATACCGATCCCAGTCGGTACGGGTATCGGGCTTTGCAAGAGCATCCCGACAGACGATACTTCGATTCCTCTGATGATTCTGAGGATTCTGAAGAGTTTGTCGATGCAGCGATGCTTCTTCCACAGGAGGAGTCCTCTCCTAAACAAAGGATGTCTCCTCCAGAGGACTTGTCTTTTCAAGACTTTATCAGAGAGATGGCTCGGGGCCTCTCTATTACAGTAGCCCCAGAGTCAGAGCCTAGAGCTAAGGAGTTAGATATTCTACAATATCCTAAAACTCCTAAGGAGGCAGCTACCTTACCTATTCATGAGATTCTGTATGATCTCATGTTAAGGATGTGGGAAGCACCTCTAACCACCTCTTCTCATTCTCGCAGGTTGGACACCATGTATCGTGTCCCTCCTTGTCCTGGTTTCCATAATGCCACCGATGCCACCGGTACTGGTTTCCATAAAACAAGCAGGGAGGAACTGGCTCTCTGACGCTTTGCAACGAAGCTCTGCGACTGTGGGCCCTCGCCAGAGAGCATCACATTCATCTTCTGGCAGTCTATCTTACAGGTGTTCAGAACTCTTGGGCAGACAGACTCAGTCGAGTTCTGCTTCCACACGAGTGGTCCCTACACATGGACCAGGTATCCAAGATTTTTCAAATTTGGGGAACCCCGGACATAGACCATTCCCCTAATTCCCAAAACCCTGTTCAAGCTTCAGAGAGACAGAGGCCACATGATTCTCATAGCTTCACATTGGCCACGGCAAGTGTGGTACCCTCTGCTTCTACATCTCTCTCAAGCTCCCTCCCTAGAGTTAGGGTCTGCTCCAGACCTCCTCTCTCAGGAGGACGGAAAGTTGTGGCATCCCAATCCCCAGTCTCTGCATCTCAGGGCTTGGTTGCTGAAGGTCTAGATCTCCAGGATCTTCATCTTTCTCAACAAGTGAAAGATGTTCTTTATGCTTCCAGAAAACCATCCACTAGACGTTCTTATGCCTTCAAGTGGAAAAGGTTTACCATCTGGTGTTCTGAAAAGGGTCTTAACCCCCAGGCCATACCTCTGGAATCGTTGCTGGAGTATCTCCTTCATCTGTCTAATGCAGGCCTTAAGACAAATTCAATAAGAGTCCATCTGAGTGCTATTGCAGCTTCCCTCAAGCCTCTAAATGGACAACCTGTTTCCTCTCATCCCCTTGTAGCAAGGTTCATGAGAGGCCTCCTTTTAACAAAGCCTCCCATTAGACCACCTCCGGTGGCATGGGACTTAAATTTGGTTCTTGGTCAGCTTATGAAGCCTCCTTTTGAACCTTTAGATACTACCTCCTTGAAATACCTTTCTTGGAAGGTTATCTTTCTCATTGCAATCACATCAGCTGGCCGCATCAGTGAATTGCAAGGACTAGTAGCTAATCCACCTTATACAAGGTTCCATCATGACAAGGTGGTCCTTAGGACTAATCCACACTTTATGCCTAAGGTGGTCTCGCCTTTTCACCTCAACCAAGAGGTCTACCTACCTGTCTTTTTTGCAGGGCCTCATGAATCAGGTGCAGAGAGGAATCTTCATACCCTGGACTGTAAAAGAGCTCTAGCTTTTTACTTAGAGGACACAACAACATAGAAAGTCTTCTCAAGTTTTTGTTGCTTTTGATCCTTCTTATTTGGGACAACCAGTCTCCAAGAGAACACTTTCCAACTGGATTGCCCAATGTATTTCTTTCGCCTATCAGAGCAAGAACATTTCTGTGGAGGGCCATGTCACAGCTCACAATGTGAGAGCCATGGCAGCCTCAATGGCTCATCTGAACTCTGTGTCTATCGACGACATCTGTCGAGCAGCCACTTGGGCCTCGGTTCATACCTTCACAGCCCATTACTGCTTGGACAAGGACTCCCGCCGGCATGCCTTGTTTGGTTAGGCTGTTCTCAAACACCTGTTCCATACTTAATCAACTCCTACCCATCATCCCTCATGGGATACCAGAGATCCAGTTGGGGAAGTGCAGCCCTGTCCCAGGGACACACAACGTATGGGCTCTCTCCCTGGCATCAAAAGCTAGGGAGTCCCCATATGTGAAGACTCATTCCTGCTTGTTCCTGGAGATAGCACAGTTACTTACCTGTAACAGGTGATCTCTGGGAACAGCAGGAATAAGTCTTCACAACCCACCCACCTCCCCTAGGAGTTGTCTCTCTCTCTATCTCTCTTCCTTTCCCTCTCTCTCCCTCTTTGTCTCAGCTATAAAACTCAACTGAGGAGAGACGGTTGGAAAGGCGGGAAGGCAGCACGCAGGCGCTGTGGGATGCTCCCAAAAGCTTTCTGATTGGACGCTGGGGAGCGTTCCTGCGCAGGCTCCGTAGGTACTGACGTACCCATATGTGAAGACTTATTCCTGCTGTTCCCAGAGATCACCTGTTACAGGTAAGTAACTGTGCTTTCTACGAACCCTGGGGATCTTTGTCTTCCCCTACTTAGACGACTGGGTCATCAGAGGCCAGCACTGCACTGTCTCGTACAATACGAATCCTCCAATACTTGGGATTGGTAATAAACTTCCCGAAATCTCAACTAGTTCCTCCCCAATGCCTAGAATTCAAAGGAGCCTGTCCGGATACCAGACCGGCAAGGGCTTTCCTTCCACAAGCCCGGTGTCTTCGCATAATACAGTTAGCTTCCCAAGCAGCAGGCAAATCCTCCCTCACTGCTTGGGAGCTATTGCAGCTACTGGGACACATGGCATTCACAGTTCATGTAGTCCCATATGCTCGCCTCCACATGTGAGCAGCTCAGTGGACCCTCTCCACACAGTGGACACAGGCCACGGGTCATTTGTCGGACAAAATAACAATCTCTCAACGACTAATTTTGTCCCTCCAATGGTGGCAATCATTAGAAAATCTGACAGTAGGGTCTCCTTTCCATCAACCCCTCTTTCAGGCCACCCTAACAACAGATGCATCTTCCTCCTTCACTGGGGTTGGGACTTCTTTATGCCTTCCCACACATTCCCCTCATCCCCAAGACACTCTTCAAACTTCAGAGCGACAGGGGTCCCATGATCCTCATAGCACCACCATGGCCACGCCAAATGTGGTATTCCCTGCTTCTGCATCTCTCTCAAGCGGCACCTCTGGAGTTAGGGCATGCTCCAGATCTCCTTTCCCAGGAGAACGGGATGCTATGGCACCCGAATCCCCAGTCCCTGCACCTCACGGCCTGGTTGTTGAAGGCTTAGACCTCCAGGATTTCAACCTGTCCCAGCAGGTAAAAGATATCCTTCAGGCTTATAGGAAACTTTCCACAAGAAGATCTTATGCCTTCAAGTGGAAACATTTTACTATATGGTTCTCCAAGAAGGGCTTAAACCCCCTGTTCATACCCTTAGAATCGATACCAGAGTATCTCCTTCACTTATCGAATTCTGGCTTAAAGACCAATTTGGTAAGAGTCCATCTTAGTGCAATTGCAGCTTCTTATAAGCCTCTAAATGGACAACCAATTTCCTCTCATCCACTCCTATCAAGATTTATGAGAGGCGTTTTATTAACTAAACCTCCCATCAAGCCACCACCGGTAGCATGGGATGTAAATCTAGTTCTCGGGCAGCTCATGAGGCCACCTTTTGAACCTTTAGCCACTTCAGCCCTTAGGTTTTTGAATTGGAAGGTCATCTTCCTGATTGCAATCACCTTTGCCCATCGCATTAGTGAATGGCAAGTTTTAGTGGCTGATCCTCCTTATACTAGATTTCATCATGATAAGGTTGTTCTTCGAACTCACCCACACTTTATGCCAAAGGTGGTTTCGCCATTTCATTTAAACCAACCAATGTATCTTCCTGTATTTTTTCCGAGGCCTCACGCCTCTAATGCAGATAGAAACCTTCATACTTTGGATTGTAAAAGGGCCTTAGCCTTTTACATTCAAAGAACACAGCAACATAGAAAGTCCTCGCAACCTTTTGTAGCTTTTGACCCTAGTCATTTGGGACTTCCAGTCTCCAAAAGAACTTTATCTAAATGGATTGCCCAATGCATATTCTTTACTTATGAGAGTAAGGGTCTTCAGGACCATGTCACAGCTCACAATATGAGAGCCATGGCAGCTTCCATGGCTAATCTCCACTCTGTGTTTATCGATGACATTTGTCGAGCAGCCACCTGGGCTTTGGTACACATCTTCACAGCCCACTACTGCCTAGATAAAGCCTTCCGTCGGGATGCCTTCTTTGGCCAAGTTGTTCTTCAAAATCTCTTTCAAACTTAAAACAACTCCTACCCACCAACCCTGGTGGGATGCCAGAGATCCATGGGAGGAAGGATTCTCACCTTCAACGGTGGCACCTTCCTGGGGATATCTCCCTGGCATCTTCAGCTAGGGAGTCCCCATATGTGAGGACTACATTCCTGCTTATTCCTGGAGATAGCGTAGTTACTCACCTGTAACAGGTGATCTCCGGGAACAGCAGGAATTTAGTCCTCACATCCCACCCACCTCCCCTAGGAGTTGTCTCTCTCTCTCTTTGTCTCTTTCCTCTCTCCCTCTATCCTTTCACTCAGCTACAAACTTAACTGAAGAGGGACAGTTGGAAAGGCGGGAAGGCAGCGCGCATGTGCTGAGGGATGCTCCTAAAAGCGTTCCTATTGGACGCTGGGGAGCGTTCCCGCACAGTCTTCGTCGGTACCGACGATACTCATATGTGAGGACTAAATTCCTGCTGTTCCCGGAGATCACCTGTTACAGGTGAGTAACTACGCTTTCTGGAGGGAGGAAATCCAGTCATACTCAAGTCATTATCTAGTGGCTGGAGTTAGGATTCGTGATTATAGAAACATGATGGCAGATAAAGACCATATGACCTGTTTAGTCTGCCCTTCTATATCAGCTACTAAGCTTTACAATCCATTTTTCCCCTTTAGAGATCTGTGTTTGTCCCATACTTTCTTGAATTCAGATACAGTACTTGTCTCTACTACCTCCACTGGTACACTATATTCCATGCATCAACCACTCTTTTTGTAAAGAATTATTTTTGTAAATTACTCCTAAGTCTACTTCCTTTCACCTTCATACTAGGCCCCCTTGCTGCAGAACTTTCTTTCAATTGAAAGAGACTCTCCTCTGCATTTGTCAGAGATATTTAAACGCCTCTAGCTTATCTCCCCTCTTCCAAAGTATACATATTGAGATCTTTGTCTGTCTCCATATGCCTTATGATGAAGCCCACGGACAATTTTGGTAGCTACCCTCTACACCGACTCCATCCTGTTTATATCCTTGTGAAGATGCGGTCCCTAGAATTGTGCACAATATTCCAAATAAAGTCTTACCAAAGACTTATACAGAGGCACTGTCGTCTCTGTCTTTCAGTTGGTATTCCTCTCCCTATGCACTCAATCCTTCCGACTTTTACAGTTATCTTTTCTACCTGTTTAGCCACCTTAAGATCATCAGAAACAATTATTTCCAGGTCCCGCTCTTCTTTTCATGGACAGAAGTATTTCACCCCCTATACTGTACTGCTAGCACCTTGGAGTTTTGCAGCCCAAATGTAGGGCCCTGCAGTTTTTAGCATTAAATTTGAGCTGCCAAATTCTCAACCATTCTTCAAGCTTTTCTGGATCCCTCCTCATGTTACAGTATCTACACCTTCCTGAGTATCGTGTCTATTGCAGATTTTGATATCTGCAAAGAGGCAAACCTTACCCGATAGCTCTTCTACAATATCACTTACAAAAATGTTATGTAACTATTTGCTCAGGATTCTATTTAAACTGTGTTGAACAGATGTTGTAGTGGACTACAAGTGAATTCACTCGAGCACAGATGGTCAAGTCCTCTCTGAATTATATCTGTCAAGGCCTGAAATGACTGCAAACAACTCCAAGAACTGTGGTTCCAAAATCTGCATCACTTCTATTTATTTATTTATTTTTAAATTTATTTTTTATTCAGTTTTCCAACATAGCCCTTACAGTCAAACAGTGCGTACAAACTTCCAAGCAATAAAAACCACCCACAGTATTCCCTGCCCCCACCCTTCCCATATTATCTTGTGTAACAATTTGCAGTGTATTGACTTTAACACCCTTCTGCAAGTCTGGACTATAGTCCCCTTGCATTCTCGTACATTTCTCCATTTATTCCCTCCAGTCACTTTGACTTTGACATCCCTCCCCCCACCCCTTTGCCTTTTATTGATGGGCAAAGCAGCATAGGCTGAATTTGAATTTACACATTTTGTGCTAAGCAATGAAAGATATGATTTATATTTCATTTCACATAGTCACAAATCCCCCTTGAAACCTTTTTCTAGGATGGGTTTAACTTGGAACTTTGTGATCTCAGTTCAGTAAACTAATCACTGATGATCTTATTCAAACTTCAGATATGATCCTCTGAGCAAAGCGCTGAGATTAAAAATCGTGGCTTCTCCCCAGCCTACACAAGAAAAGTATCTTCTGACCCATTCTGTACTTGTACACTTCTCTTTCTTAGAAGGAACTACCTAGTAAATCTTGTGTGTACCTCAGGGTACAAAAGAAAAGGAACTCGCATGCTCATTAAAATGCATGAGCTAGACTGATCCCCTTCTGCTCACTGTTCTAAGTCACAGGTAGAGTTTCCTATTCCTCCAAGGAGCTCAGAACATTTTTAGGAGATCGAGAATGACAATCTAGCCATTATCCCTATGGGTTCTGTCTTTTTAGGTTCATTCACTGCAGCTTTACACACAAAACTCCAGTTCAAATCTGATACACTCTAGAAGAAATTACTCCCAATATTTCTTGGGGCATTACTATTAGAACTCAAAACACATGGGTTTACTCTCTGGGGCATACCATCATGGCACAGGTACCACATGTAGGTTAATGTTTATTTTTTCCTTTTTAGGTTTACTTTTATGAGTCTGCTTTAGGAACTCATGCATCCAATGTACCTCAGCTAGAAGAACAGATTATAAACTTGGAAGCTGAAGTTGATGCTCATGGTAATGCTTTGAGGTATGGAAGGTATCTTATGACTTTATATTTTTTCTTGACATGAAAATATGCTGAGAGGTAAGATTTTACAATTAACCAGCAGCAAAAAGTGTAAAACCAACAAACCAAAGAAATAAATTTATACTATGTATAAGTCCATTAAACCTACCATGGCTATGTTTGGGCTTCCATCTGCATCAAGGGTAAAATATATAGAATAGTAAGAAAATGAAGATCTTACTATAACGAAGAACCATAAAAACTACTAATGTGTAATGATTACAAATTATAAAAAAATTGGCATATACTGTATTCACAAAACTATGCATTTTTATGAATTGTACCTTATTAAGAGAATATATCATATTTCTCCAGGACCAAGCAGGAAGTCAGTCCTCACATATGGGTGAAGTCGGCGCCGACGGAGCCCTCGCGGAGCAATTTTCCCCAGCTTTCAAAGAAAGCCTTTGGGAATTGCAGCGCGCATGCGCGGTCTCCTTCCCGCCCAAGGGTGCCATCTTAGCCAGTCTGATGACATAGCTAAAAGTTGATTTTAGTGATTTATTTCTATTTCTTTCTTCGGTTCGACGCCGGTCTTTTTCCTGCCCGGACTTGCGACGCCGTTGCGAGTCCTTCTGTTATTTTTCGGTTTTTCTGATTTTTGGTCAGTTTCATTTTTCGGTTTTTCGCTGGCAGCCCGGTCCTTTGACCTTGCAGGGGCCCTTTTTCCCCCGATGGCTGCCAGTGGTTTCAAGCGGTGTGTTCAGTGTGACAGAAATATGTCACTCACTGACACACATGATAATTGCCTCCGCTGCCTCGGCCTGGATCACGAAGAACTGATCTGTGGGGCCTGCAGCAAAATGTCCTCCAAAGAGTTAAGGAGTCGGCGGCACCAGCGGGAACGAATCTTCGCTGACCCTGGCCGTACCCGGACCTCGTCGGAGGCCTCGGCGTCCAGAGGTTCCAGCTCTGACCATCGCCGAAGTTCCTCCGACAGGGGTTCTCCCTCCGGGGACCATCGACGGAAGGTAAAACCCGCGAGGGCGGCGTCGGTGGACGCTCCTGGCTCCGCGAGGGCCAGGTCGCATAGCCCCGATAGCCGTCCCGGGTCTTTGGAGAAGGAGCACCTCCCGAAGCGACCTCGTCTGGAGTCGGAGTTGCCTGCTCGGGTAAGTCCTGTAGTCCTCCTGGACTCGCCTCCGAGGGGTCCGACGTCGGGCCCGACGCCGTCGGGGCCCGAGTCGGGGGCTGCTGGGTCACCTGAGGTCGGACTCAGGTTGACGGCCTTGGAGAGCAGACTATCTGCCTTCATGGACCAGCAGCGGGCACTGATCGCTAGCCTCGCTGGCGCCGCTGCCCCGACCGCCGGGACGTCGACGTCTAAGTCGACCCCAGAGACCGAGCCGATCCTCGAGTCCATGCGAACTCGAGTCGATCCTCGGTCGAGGTCACCCTCGGCCTCCCGTTCGGGACCGAGGTCGTCGACGCCGACTCCCTCGGTGTCGGGGCAGCCGACGCCTCCGCCTGCCCGAGCCGACCCCTCCGATTCCTCCTCGGAGTCGGCCTGGGAGTCTGAAGAGGAAGAGTCACCTGATTCATTTCGGACTCGGTGTGTCCCCTCGGACTCACCTGAGTCCGAACCTCGGAAGCAGTCCCCTCCGGAGGATGCCCGGTTCTCGGACTTCGTCAGGGATATGGCCAAGGCTTTGGCCTTCCCTGCGGATCCCGAGGAGGAGTCTCGAGCCGAAGAGCTCGACGCCCTTCAGTATGACTCTCCCGCCAGGGAACACTTTACTGTACCGGTTCCTCCCATGCTGGAACGACTACTCTTCCGCATGTGGGAGAGTCCGGCATCGTCGCCGGTATTAAGCAAGCGGGTCGATTCCATCTATCGAGTCCGCAAGAGTCCTGGCTTCCAAAAAGCACAGCTACCGCACCATTCCATGGTAGTGGAATCGGCCATGCATAGGCTTAAGAGCCAGAAGATGCACTCCTCGGTGCCTCCTGGCAGGGAGGCCCGTAACCTGGATGGCCTTGGTAAGAAGTGTTTCCAGGGCTCTATGCTTGCTTGTCGGGTCCAGACCTACCAGCTCTACATGGGCATGTATCTCAGAGACCTGGCTAAAGAGATAGCCGGATTCTCCGCTGGGCTGTCCGAGGAACCTTTGCGGAGGTTCCTGGCCTTGACAACTGGTATTCGGGAATGCTCCAAATTCATGTCTCGAGCAGCCTATGATGGCTTTGAAGCATCGGCTCGAGTGGCCGCAGCCGGCATCGGTGCCCGCCGACAGGCTTGGCTTCAGTCGTCTGACCTTGAACCCTGGGTGCAGGACAAGTTGGTCGATGTCCCCTGCCGAGGTGAGAACCTCTTTGGCAAGCCCATGGCTGAAAAGGCTGCACAAATCGAGACGGAGACTCTCACCAGAACTAGGCTTTCTAGGAAGACCTCCGCCCCTTCCCAGAAAAAGAAGGGCTCGGGAAAGAAGTCCTTTTACCCGAGAAAGGCGGCTGCCTATAAACACTACCCTCAATATCAGGCCTCCGCAGCTCCCCAACAGGGCCAGCAGGCCAAGGGACGGGGTAACGGGTCCCGTAGGCAGCAAGCCCCCAAGCCTGCACCACGGGCCCTGCTCAGCAGGGTGGGGGTTTTTGACTTCATCAGCATAGCCTCTCCCCCTCAGCTGGTTCCTCCCAGCACCGGAGGCCGGCTGGTTCACTTCGCCCACAGGTGGTCCAACATCACTTCCGATGCCTGGGTGCTTCAAGTCGTAAGAGAAGGCTATCTTCTCCACTTCCACCAGGTCCCTCCCTCCTATTTCCCGGGAGAACCTCCACGACTCCCTCTGCACAGGGACTTACTCCTTCAGGAGTTAGCAAGTCTTCTTCAGGAACAGGCTGTGGAACCGTTGCCCCACCACCTGAGAGGTCAAGGCTTTTATTCCAGGTATTTCCTAATACCAAAAAGAACAGGAGGCCTCAGACCCATCCTGGACTTGCGCAACCTCAACAAGTTCCTCGTGAGGGAAAAGTTCAAGATGCTTACCCTTGGAATCCTTCTGCCCTACCTCCAGCAGGGAGATTGGCTATGCTCCTTGGATCTAAAGGATGCCTAAACACACATCCTCATCCACCCAAGCCACCGCCAATACCTAAGGTTTGTGGTGGCAGGAAATCATTACCAGTACAGAGTACTGCCCTTTGGCCTATCCTCCGCACCGCGAGTCTTCACAAAATGTCTCGCGGTGGTGGCGGCTTATCTCCGGCTTCACGGCCTCTATGTCTTTCCGTACCTCGACGACTGGCTCATCAGAGCATCGTCCTCTCCGGAAGTCACCAATACCACACACCGCACTGTGACTCTTCTGCAGTACTTGGGCTTTGTCATAAACTTCGCAAAGTCCACTTTGCTCCCCTCACAGGATCTCGAGTTCATCGGCGCAAGACTGCACACTCCTCAGGCACGAGCTTTCCTGCCTCTCGACGGGGCTCAACGGCTCATGGACCTAGCCGGCCGTTTTCGCAGCCAGTCCCTGGTCTCAGCCAGGCGCTTCCTGAGACTACTCGGCCATATGGCTTCCACCGTCCACGTGACCCCCAATGCCCGCCTGAATATGCGGCCTGCTCAATGGTGCCTTCGCAAGCAGTGGCAACAAGCAACAGGCGGCCTAGCCGACTTAGTGCGCGTCTCCGGGCCGCTGGCCTCTTCTCTACAGTGGTGGCTTCATCGGCCGAACCTGGTGCTCGGAATGCCTTTTCAGTCACCTCAGCCGGCTCAAGTGCTGACGACCGATGCTTCTCTCCTAGGATGGGGAGCGCATTGCCAAGGGGCATGTACTCAAGGTCTCTGGACCACGTGGGAGTCTGCTCAGCAGATCAACTTCCTGGAGCTCAGAGCAATCCGTCTGGCTCTCAAGGCTTTCTCCCACCTGACTTCTCACCAGTCCGTCCTTGTCCAGACGGACAATCAAGTTGCCATGTTCTACGTGAACAAACAGGGAGGCACGGGCTCCTTCCTTCTCTGTCGAGAAGCACAGAAGCTCTGCTCTTGGGCCGTCAGCCACGGCATTCTTCTCAAGGCAGTTTATCTCCCAGGCCAAGAAAATTGCCTGGCGGACAAACTCAGCAGGATCCTCCAGCTGCACGAGTGGCGCCTGGATCCCTTGGTAGTTCAGAAACTTTTTCTGAAGTGGGGACTCCCCACGATGGATCTCTTTGCCAGTCCTCTCAACCGGCAACTTCCTCGCTTCTGCTCTCGTCAGCCGCATCCCCTTCGAGTAGCGGCAGATGCTTTTCTGCTCTCATGGTCTGAGAGCCTTCTGTATGCCTTTCCTCCCATACCGCTAGTCTCTCGAACTCTTTTCAAGGTTCTCCGAGACAAAGCTTCCATGATCCTGGTAGCTCCTCGCTGGCCCAGACAGCCGTGGTTTCCACTCCTGCTGCAATTAGCGGTAGAGGATCCGTTCCCTCTGGGGTTTCAACCGGATCTCCTAACACAGGATCTGCGGTCCCTGCTACACCCCAACCTCAGATCTCTACATCTGATGGCCTGGCTGCTGAAAGGGTAGTCCTTGCTCCCCTTCTACTGCCGGCAGAGGTGGAGGAGGTCGTCCTAGCTTCTCGGTGACCTTCTACCCGCAAATGCTACGCCCTTAAATGGCGTCGCTTTTCCGCTTGGTGTGCCCAGCAGTCTCAGGATCCCTTCTCCTGCTCGGTGTCGGTGATCTTGCAGTACTTGCTCTACCTCTCTAATCTGGGACTTAAGTCCAACTCCGTCAAAGTTCACCTCAGTGCTCTTTCAGCACATCATGTGCCAGTGAACGGCAGACCTCTTTCCAGCAACCCTCTCGTGGCAAGGTTTCTCAGAGGTCTCCTTCTACTTAAACCACCTCTGCGCCTGCCAGCACCTGACTGGGATCTGAATGTGGTTTTACAGCGGATCACCTGTCCGCCTTTTGAACCTATGGCTACCTGTTCTCTCCGTTTTCTTTCTTGGAAAACTTTATTCCTGATAGCCCTCACTTCCGCTAGACGCGTAAGTGAATTGCAGGCCCTCGTGTCTGATCCCCCTTACACTCGGTTCTACAAAAATAGGGTAGTCCTACGGACTCACCCAAAGTTTCTTCCAAAAGTGGTCTCCCCTTTTCACATCAATCAGGAGGTGGTACTTCCGACCTTCTTTCCCAGGCCACACTCCAGCCGAGCTGAAATGGTCCTGCATACCCTGGACTGTAGAAGGGCATTGAACTTCTACCTTGACCGTACGCGGGAGCACCGTAAAGCTGCTCAGCTTTTTGTGTCTTTTGTCCCCAATAAATTGGGGCTCCCGGTCTCCAAGCGTACTCTGTCCATCTGGGTTGCTGACTGCATCGCTTGGGCTTATGGGGCAGCCGGACTCTCGTTAGAAAGTCGAGTCACGGCTCATTGTGTTTGGGCGAAGGCTACGTCAGTGGCTTACCTCCGCTCTGTTCCGCTGGCAGACATCTGCCGGGCCGCTACTTGGTCTTCGAGCCAGACTTTTGCGGTCCATTACTGCCTCAAGAGGGAGTCCCGCAGGGACAGTGCTTTCGGACAGGCAGTCCTCCGAAATCTCTTCGAGGTTTGAGCAACTCCTACCCTCCATCCCGGATGGGGGCTACCGGTGGGTAATAATTCAGTGCAGATTCCTTCCTTCTGTGCCGCTGAGCTAGAGGGAGCTCATTTTTGTGCTTAGGGTCTCCGGTAGCCTTAAGCTTGGGAGTCCCATATGTGAGGACTGACTTCCTGCTTGGTCCTGGAGAAAGCGTAGTTACTCACCTGTAACAGGTGTTCTCCAGGAGCAGCAGGAATCAGTCCTCACAACCCTCCCTCCTCCCCTTGGAGTTGCAATCATCTGCTTAAGTTTTTTTGCAAATTTTTATGCTGTCTTTTAGCTATGTCATCAGACTGGCTAAGATGGCACCCTTGGGCGGGAAGGAGACCGCGCATGCGCGCTGCAATTCCCAAAGGCTTTCTTTGAAAGCTGGGGAAAATTGCTCCGCGAGGGCTCCGTCGGCGCCGACGTCACCCATATGTGAGGACTGATTCCTGCTGCTCCTGGAGAACACCTGTTACAGGTGAGTAACTACGCTAACCTTCCTAGACAAGGGAACTTTATAGTTTAATAAAATAAAATTGCATACAAGGACTCTTTAAGTAATAAAAAGAAATGCCATAGAAGATTTCCAGTCCTATGTGCTAAGCATGTTTGTTTTGTCTTCATGATTATGGTTTCCGTTTGGTTATAGGCACACTATTAATTTTGCAATCATCTTTTTTTCTTATTTTTTCATTGTAACAAGATAGCAATTCCTTTATATCATCTTCTCTCATTTGATTTAAGAGAATTGTTTAATATGCACAAATAATATATAGAACAGAGTACACAAAGTTCAAGGAGGATATAAAATGTAAATTCTAATTGAATGCTAGTTTTTTGTTCTCTCCTTACATATGCTGCTTCAGAGATATATAGTAAGTAATTCAGTGGTTGGGTAGATATATCAAACTGCAGCTGACAAAAATTGATAAGGTATTTCTTATGCATATTTTTTAATCAATTGTTTTAGGTCAAGCATCCTTGCATGTAGTTTAATAAAATCAAAGATAAAATTAAACAGATTATAAATTCCCTTGTGTAGGACAGCTATATGAGATCTTCTGTCGTTAATAAGGTGCAATTCCTACAAATGCATATTTTTTTTTCATATAGTGAGACTTTATTAAGATAATAAAATAACAGTACAGAAACCATCCAGGAGTGTCAATGATACATAACAATATAAAGAAATACAGAGAAAAGCAGAATGCTCCTGTGATGCATCTGGAATGCCTCATCTTTTCCGGGTGTATAACCTACAAAGAATAAACAAAACAAACATGCTACCCAAATCCACCCCCCAGGCCATCCCCCTCCCCTACCCCCACCCCCCAGCCCTAGTGAGGCCCCGGCAGCAGTCAGCATCATGCAAAAGTCATCTAGTCGCATTCATCCCATACAGTTTCACAAAAGGAGGGGAGGGCTGGGGGTTCAAGTCCCACCTGGGGACAGCAATCTTAGGCCGGAGGGACTGGGGTTTCTAGTCCTATAGGCACCCCTTGTGGCCTTGGACAAGCCACTTAACTCTCCGTTGCCTCAGGTACACATAGGTCATGAGCCCTTTGGGGACAAGGAAATGTTTTCAGTACCTGTTTGTACTGATTACATAATATAAACCGCTTTGATTGAAGGATAAGGCGGTATAGAAAACTGGTTAAATAAAATAAATAAATAAAATAAAAGCCTCTCAGACCTAGCCAAAGCAAGCCAGACTCGTTCGTCTCGGGACAATTCCATGCTCCATATTGTAAATGTTCCACATATGCCCCAGCCACTTTATCAGCACTGGTGGCCTCAGCATTTTTGCAGGCTGAGGCCACATTTAATTTAGTCGCATTCATAGAGTGTTTAACCAGCACTAACTGTGGTTGCCGAGCTCCTGGAGTGGTTTGCCTAAACAAAACAAATTCCAGGGTCCCACGAATCTCCTGCCCAATAATCTGCTTGACTCTATACTGGATGCCCCTCCAATAGCCCCATATGCTTGGGCAAGTCCACCACACATGGGCCAATGTCCCACTCGTACCACATCGACACAGCACTGATCAGCCACCCCTGGGTAGGCTTTGGACAGGTGAACAGGGTCATAGACCAGCCATACACCACTTTCATAATTGATTTCCTTTGCATTTACACCAACAGAACTCTTCCAAAGCTGCCCCTTAATTTGTTCCCACTGTTGGTCCATATATAAGAACATAAGATATGCCATACTGGGTCAGACCAAGGTCCATCAAGCCCGGTATCCTGTTTCCAACAGTGGCTAATCTAGGTAATAAGTACCTAGCAGTTTCCCCAAAAGACACAGGTTCCACAATACTTGTATTGGGTCAAGCAGTCATACCATGGGTCTCTTTTAAGGAACTTGTCCAAACCTTTTTTAAACCCAGCTACACTAACAGCTTTTGCTACATCTTCTGGTAACCAATTCCAGAGTTTGATTACACGTTGAGTGAAAAAATATTTTCTCTTATTAGTCTTAAATAAGTTACCCTGTAGCTTCATTGCATGTCCCCCAGTCTTTCTATATTTTGATGGCGTAAACAATTGATCTCCAGGAACAAGCAGGAATGAGTCTTCACATATGGGTATCGTCGGTACCGACGGAGCCTGTGCGGGAACGCTCCCCAGCGTCCAGTAAGAAAGCTTTTGGGAGCATCCCACAGCGCCTGCGCGCTGCCTTCCCGCCTTTCCTAACTGCCTCTCTCCAGTTCTTCTTTTCCGCGGAGCCAGCAGGTCGTGTTTCCTGTCACCGCTGAAGAATTTCTCATTTTCATTTATTTTTCTTTAGTCACGTGTCTGCCTTCTCGATTCCGCACCGGTACCACCTGTCCTTTTCTTTCTTTAAAAAAAAAAACAAAAAAAAAACCTTCTACTCTTTTCAGTGCATTTTTCTTCTGGGGCCTTAGGCCTACAGATATATTTTTCCCTCATGGAAAAACCCGCCTCCAGGTTTAAAAAATGCACAAAGTGCAGCAGCACTATTTGTCACTGACACCCATGACTGGTGTCTAAAATGTTTAGGTCCTGACCACTCCATTGCGGATTGTGAGTCCTGTTCCATGATGTCTAAAAGTGGGTTCCTTATCGTTCCTCCAGTTTAGTCCTCTACTTCTGGGTTGTGCACCTCTTCCTGCAGCTAGGAGACTGGGCATGTCAAAGTCATGACATCACTGGTTCTCCAGGACCAAGCAGGAAGTCAGTCCTCACTTATGGGTGACGTCGGCGCCGACGGAGCCCTCGCGGAGCAATTTTCCCCAGCTTTCAAAGAAAGCCTTTGGGAATTGCAGCGCGCATGCGCGGTCGTCTTCCCGCCCGAGGGTGCCATCTTAGCCAGTCTTCTTTTTTCCGCGGAGCCCTACAGACGTCCCCGTCTTGTCCCCGCGAAAAAGTTGATTTTCTTCTTTATTTTATCCTTTTTTCTTTCGGTTCGACGCCGTTCGTTTTCCCGCCCGGACTCGCGACGCCGGTCTCGAGTCCTCTTACTTTTTTTCGGTTTTTCTGACTTAGTCAGCTTTCGTTTTCGTTTTCCCTGGCAGCCCGGTCCTTTGACCTCGCAGGGGCCCTTTTTCCCCCGATGGCCGCCAGTGGGTTTAAGTGGTGTGATCGGTGTGACCGAAATATGTCACTAACCGACACACACGACTTTTGCCTCCGCTGCCTGGGGCCGGATCATGAGGAACTGATCTGTGGGCCCTGCGGCAAACTGTCCTCAAAGGCGTTGAGAAGTCGGCGGCATCAGCGTGAGAGAATCTTCGCTGACCCCAGCCGTACCCGGACCTCGTCGGAGGCCTCCTCCGTGTCGAAAGGCTCCAGCTCGGACCGTCGCCGGAGCTCCTCCGACCGGGGTTCTCCCTCCGGGGACCATCGTCGGAAGGAAAAACCCGCGAGAGCGGCGTCGGTGGACGCCCCTGGCTCCGCGAGGGCCAGGTCGCATAGCCCCGACAGCCGCCCCGGGTCCTTGGAGAAGGAACACATCCCGAAGCGACCTCGCCTGGAGTCGGAGATGCCTGCCCGGGTAAGTCCTGTGGTCCTTCTGGACTCGCCTCCGCGACAGCCGACGTCGGGCCCGACGCCGTCGGGGCCCGAGTCGGGGGCTGCTGGGTCACCTGAGCTCGGACTCAGGTTGACGGCCTTGGAGAGCAGACTGTCTGCCTTCATGGACCAGCAGAGGGCATTGCTCGCTGGCTTCGCTGGCGTCGCTGCCCCGACCGCCGGGACGTCGACGTCCAAGTCGACCCCGGAGACCGAGCCGATCCTCGAGTCGATGAGAACTCGAGTCGATCCTCGGTCGAGGTCGCCCTCGGCCTCCCGTTCGGGACCGAGGTCGCCGACGCCGACTCCCTCGGCGTCGGGGCGGCTGGCGCCGCACCCTGCCCGGGCCGACCCCACCGAGTCCTCGTCGGAGTCGGTCTGGGAGTCTGAGGAGGAAGAGTCACCTGATTCTTTCCGGACTCGGTGTGTCCCATCGGACTCACCGGAGTCCGAGCCTCGGAAGCAGTCCCCCCCGGAGGATGCCCGGTTCTCGGACTTCGTTAGGGATATGGCCAAGGCTTTGGCCTTCCCTGCGGATCCCGAGGAGGAGCCTCGAGCCGAAGAGCTCGACGCCCTCCAGTATGACTCTCCCGCGAGGGAACACTTTACTGTGCCGGTTCCTCCTATGCTGGAACGACTACTCTTCCGCATGTGGGAGAGTCCGGCCTCCTCGCCGGTCCTGAGCAAGCGGGTCGATTCTATCTATCGGGTCCGCAAGAGCCCTGGCTTTCAAAAGGCACAGCTGCCACACCATTCCATGGTAGTGGAATCGGCCATGCATCGTCTTAAGAGCCAGAAGATGCACTCCTCGGTGCCTCCTGGAAGGGAGGCCCGTAACCTGGATGGCCTTGGCAAGAAGTGCTTCCAGGGCTCTATGCTCGCATGTCGTGTCCAGACTTACCAGCTATACATGGGCATGTATCTCCGGGATCTGGCTAAAGAGCTAGCCGGATTCTCCGCTGGTCTCTCCGAGGAGCCCTTGCGGAGGTTCCTAGCCTTGTCCACGGGCATTCGGGAATGCTCAAAGTTCATGTCCCGAGCAGCCTATGACGGCTTTGAAGCCTCGGCTCGAGTAGCCGCAGCCGGCATCGGTGCCCGCCGACAGGCTTGGCTTCAGTCGTCCGACCTTGAACCCTGGGTACAGGACAAGTTGGTCGATGTCCCCTGCCGAGGCAAAAACCTCTTTGGCAAGCCCATGGCGGAAAAGGCTGCACAAATTGAGACTGAGACTCTCACCAGGACCAGGCTTTCTAGGAAGACCTCCGCCCCTTCCCAGAAAAAGAAGGGCTCGGGGAAAAAGTCCTTTTACCCGAGGAAGGCGGCTGCCTACAAACAATACCCCCATTATCAGGCCCCTGCAGCTCCCCAACAGGGCCAGCAGGCCAAGGAACGGGGTAACGGGTCCCGTAGGCAGCAAGCCCCCAAGCCTGCACCACCAGCCCCTGCTCAGCAGGGTGGGGGCTTTTGACTCGCTCAGCATAGCCTCTCCCCCCCCGCTGGTTCCCCCCGGCACCGGAGGCCGGCTGGTTCACTTCGCCCACAGGTGGTCCAGCATCACCGCAGATGCCTGGGTGCTTCAGGTCGTGCGAGAAGGCTACCTTCTCCACTTCCATCAGGTCCCTCCCTCCTATTTTCCGGGAGAGCCTCCGCGCCCCCCTCTGCACAGGGAGTTGCTCCTTCAGGAGTTAGCAGGTCTTCTGCAGGAACAGGCGGTGGAACCGGTGCCACACCACCTGAGAGGTCAAGGCTTCTATTCAAGGTATTTTCTGATACCAAAGAGAACAGGGGGCCTCAGACCCATCCTGGACTTGCGCAACCTCAACAAGTTCCTTGTGCGGGAGAAGTTCAAAATGCTTACCCTTGGAATCCTTCTGCCCTACCTCCAGCAGGGAGATTGGCTATGCTCCTTGGATCTAAAGGATGCCTACACGCACATCCTCATCCACCCAAGCCACCGCCAATTCCTAAGGTTTGTGGTGGCGGGAAATCATTACCAGTACAGAGTACTGCCCTTTGGCCTGTCCTCCGCACCGCGAGTCTTCACAAAATGTCTCGCGGTCGTGGCGGCCCATCTCCGGCTTCACGGCCTCTATGTCTTTCCGTACCTCGACGACTGGCTCATCAGAGCAGCGTCCGCTCAGGAGGTCACCAACGCCACGTGCCGCACGGTGACTCTGCTGCAGCACTTGGGCTTTGTCATAAACTTCGCAAAGTCCACTTTGCTCCCCTCACAGGATCTCGAGTTCATCGGCGCAAGGCTGCACACTCCTCAGGCGCGAGCGTATCTACCGCTCGACAGGGCTCAGCGGCTCATGGACCTAGCCGACCGCTTTCGCAGCCAGCCCCTGGTCTCCGCCAGGCGCTTCCTGAGACTGCTCGGCCATATGGCTTCCACTGTCCATGTGACCCCCAATGCCCGCCTGAATATGCGGTCTGCTCAATGGTGTCTCCGCCGGCAGTGGCGACAGGCCACGGGCGGCCTCGCAGACCTAGTGCGCGTTTTCGAGCCGCTGATCTCGTCTCTCCGGTGGTGGCTCCGGCAGCCGAACCTGACATTCGGTATGCCCTTCCAGTCACCTCAGCCGACCCGGGTGCTGACCACCGATGCATCCCTCCTGGGCTGGGGAGCGCATTGCCAAGAGGCGCGTACTCAGGGCCTCTGGACCACGTGGGAGTCTGCTCAGCAGATCAACTTCCTGGAGCTCCGGGCGATCCGACTAGCTCTCAAGGCCTTCTCCCACCTGACTTCCCAACAGTCCGTCCTTGTCCAGACGGACAATCAAGTTGCCATGTTCTACGTGAACAAACAGGGGGGCACGGGCTCCTTTCTCCTCTGCCGGGAGGCTCAGAAGCTCTGCTCTTGGGCCGTCAGTCACGGCATTCTCCTCAAGGCAGTTTATCTCCCGGGCCAAGACAATTGCCTTGCGGACAAACTCAGCAGGGTCCTCCAGCCGCACGAGTGGCGTCTGGATCCCTTGGTAGTTCAGAAGCTCTTCCTCAAGTGGGGCCTCCCCACGATGGATCTCTTTGCCAGTCCTCGCAACCGGCAGCTTCCTCGCTTCTGCTCTCGTCTGCCACACCCCCTTCGGGTTGCGGCGGACGCCTTTCTGATCTCATGGTCGGGGAGCCTTCTGTACGCTTTCCCTCCCATCCCGCTGGTCTCTCGGACTCTTTTCAAGGTTCTCCGAGACAAAGCCTTTTTGATCCTGGTGGCCCCTCGCTGGCCCAGACAGCCGTGGTTTCCGCTCCTGCTGCAACTGGCGGTGGAGGGTCCGGTCCCTCTGGGAGTACAACCGGATCTCCTCACTCAGGATCAGGGGTCCCTACTGCACCCCAACCTCAGGTCTCTCAACCTCATGGCCTGGCTGCTGAGAGGGTAGTCCTTGCTCCCCTTCTCCTGCCGGCGGAGGTGGAGGAGGTCGTCCTGGCTTCGCGACGCCCTTCTACCCGCAAATGCTACGCCCTTAAATGGCGTCGCTTTGCGGTCTGGTGTACCCAACAGTCGCAGGATCCCTTCTCCTGCCCGGTGTCGGTGATCTTGCAGTACTTGCTACACCTCTCTAATCTGGGACTTAAGTCCAACTCCGTCAAAGTTCACCTCAGTGCTCTTTCAGCACATCATGTGCCGGTGGACGGCAGACCTCTTTCCAGCGACCCTCTTGTAGCGAGGTTTCTCCGAGGTCTTCTTCTACTTAAACCACCTCTGCGCCCGCCAGCGCCTGACTGGGACCTGAATGTGGTTTTGCAGCGGATCACCTGTCCGCCTTTTGAGCCTATGGCTACCTGTTCTCTCCGTTTTCTGTCTTGGAAAACACTGTTCTTGATAGCCCTCACTTCCGCTAGACGCGTAAGTGAATTGCAGGCCCTCGTGTCTGATCCCCCTTACACTAGGTTCTACAAGAATAGGGTAGTCCTACGGACTCACCCGAAATTTCTGCCTAAAGTGGTCTCCCCTTTTCACATCAATCAGGAGGTGGTACTTCCAACCTTCTTTCCCAGACCACACTCCAGCCGAGCTGAGACGGTCCTCCATACCCTGGACTGTAGAAGGGCTTTGAACTTCTACCTTGACCGTACGCGGGAGCACCGTAAAGCTGCTCAGCTTTTTGTGTCTTTTGACCCCAATAAATTGGGGCTCCCGGTCTCCAAGCGTACTCTGTCCATCTGGGTTGCGGACTGTATCTCTTGGGCTTATGGGGCAGCCGGACTCTCCTTAGAAAGTCGAGTCACGGCTCATTGCGTTCGGGCAAAAGCCACGTCAGTGGCTTACCTCCGCTCTGTTCCGCTGGCAGACATCTGCCGGGCCGCTACTTGGTCTTCGAGCCAGACTTTTGCGGTCCATTACTGTCTCGAGAGGGAGTCCCGTAGGGACAGTGCTTTCGGACAGGCAGTCCTCCGTAATCTCTTTGAGGTCTGAGCAACTCCTACCCTCCATCCCGGATGTGGGCTACCGGTGGGTGATAATTCAGCGAAGATTCTATCCTTCTGTGCTGCTGAGCTAGAGGGAGCTCATTTTTGTGCTTAGGGTCTCCGGTAGCCTTGAGCTTGGGAGTCCCATAAGTGAGGACTGACTTCCTGCTTGGTCCTGGAGAAAGCGTAGTTACTCACCTGTAACAGGTGTTCTCCAGGAGCAGCAGGAATCAGTCCTCACTACCCTCCCTCCTCCCCTTGGAGTTGCAATCGTCTGCTTATGTTCTTTTTGCAAATTTTTATGCTGTCTTTTTTAGCTATGTCATCTGACTGGCTAAGATGGCACCCTCGGGTGGGAAGACGACCGCGCATGCGCGCTGCAATTCCCAAAGGCTTTCTTTGAAAGCTGGGGAAAATTGCTCCGCGAGGGCTCCGTCGGCGCCGACGTCACCCATAAGTGAGGACTGATTCCTGCTGCTCCTGGAGAACACCTGTTACAGGTGAGTAACTACGCTATATAGCCTGCTGGTATCTCCCATCAGCCTCCAGTGTGTCCAGTCTCCTTGCAGCAGGAGGACATAGTGAGCCTAGCTTCTGGGCTCACTTGGGGGGGAACAGATAGGAGCATTTAGTGTGACAAATTCTGATTTTACTTTTGATTTTTACCTTTCATTTACTTTTAATTCAGTTACCTTTGGTTAATTGACAATCGGGGATTAGTTCCCTTTAGTTAGGAGCAAATTTCCTTATTTACAGTAATTTTAAATTTGAGCCTGGTTCTTTAAATTAGTAGCAGTTCTCGCCTTCCCTCCTTGTCAGTGATTTTCACTTGCTGCAGGCATTTGCCGGTGCGGATCTCTCTCCCTGGACTGTACGGGAGAAAGCTCCGGGACCCGTACAGCCACACTGAAGCTGTGTGAGACGGAGCCTCTCCGTTGCTACGGGATTTTAATTTTACTCTGTGGAACCGGCTGAGCGATCCTCGCTGCGGCTGCCAGGCACATCAGCGCAGCTTGAGGATCGGAGGAATTCAAGGAGGTAGGAGCAGGCTGTGTGGCTTTTGGCCCTGCAGGTAAGGCCTTCGGGCTCTGTTGGTCTGCTGAGGCCTCATTTTTGCAGCAGCGGCTGTTCTTGGCGCCAAAATTCATTGGCGAAGGGGCGGCCATTTCCTCTCTAGGTATTTGGACCGCATCGCGAAAGTTGCCTGCGTGAGGAAAACAACAGGCAGAATAGCTAAATTTTTGGGCCTAGTGTTTGTTTCTTTTGTTTGTAGTTCTTTTTTTTGAGGCCAGGGGGTTCCTCAGCATTAAGGGGGACTGTTGTCAATCCTCTTTATAGAATAAATAAGAATAAACTTAAAAACAGGACGTTTTGGCATTGATCCCTGATACCACATGTTCTTTCCCTCCTAATCATGTCTCTGAGGAGCATCTGTTCAGGCCCAGGATATTAGGCAAATTGCCAGCTTTTAGTTTCAAGGGCAGAGCCCTAACTTGCAGTTTGCAGGAGGGAAAGCCTAGAAGTGTGCCTTTATGTAGTCTATAGTGAGTTGCCCAAAATTCACAGGGACAGGTTTAGCAAACCTTAGAATGTACAAAAATAGACTGGCAGTTAAACTGCCAACCGGGAAGTGCCTGTGCTACGGTCTATGGCCACCAGAGGGCAGCTGGTACACTCAATAGTGCCTTTCTATGACTGTGCAGGCAGCCATTATCTGCAGATCAGGAAAGAAATCACCACAGAGCCTCGGTGATGTGATGTAAGGTCTGAGAATCCAGTTTATATGACCAAGATTTAAAGCTCTTAATTTCTGTATCATTGGTCGGGCTCTGCTGCCCTAAAGGCCACCGAATGACAGCGCTGCTCATGAATCACATAAAGTATTCAGTGCCCCCATCCCTGGGGGGTGAGTGGTACCATACAATATCATATTACTCATCAGGTTCACACAGGCAACAACTTCTTAGACCTCCATTTGCAAGATGGTCGTTGTATCCCACTGCTATTTCTCTGACTGCAGGGAGGCCTGGTGAGGTGCTTGTGGGTTTCATAGCAACACTTAGCAGGCCCTTCCCAAGAAATTCTCATCTATTACTAGAGCAGGGTTTCATTTCATTTCTCTGGTTGCGGTTAATGCACAGCGTCAGGGGCTGTGTTCGAAAGCTTGGGCCCCATGGACTTCGGTGGGATTTCAAAAAGAAAAAGAAACTCGCTTTAGTGAGAGATAGCCTTGTTCATTTTTAGCTAACACTGTTGATTTTACTTTTGATTTTTACCTTTTGCGCCTGGATCCCAAGGATGGGACATTGTTTGCTTCCAGGGGTACTTTCTATTTTGCTCTTCAGCTCCCTGACAGATGCAGTAGGCTGGCAGGGGGTGGGCAACGCCTCCTGCAATGCAGAATCTCCCAGGATAAGGGGGGGGAAGGACCACTGGGTGCAGCGGGGGCTGGTAGCTTCTTGCAAAGCTATAGTAGCAGTTTGGGTAATTTTAGCGGATCTGCTTTGATTTCATTGGAGTTGGCGGAAACTTGGTTTTGGGAGTCCTATCTTAAAAAAAAAAAAAAAGGGCATAGCTATGTTGATTTACCAGAATCTCCTTCCGCTATCCATAGAAGGTCCTATACAGCGTTAAAGTCGATTTATATGGTAGGATAATATTTTGGCTTAGCTGCTGTGATATAGCGCTATGTTCCGCTGTAAACCTATTCAGGTCAAAAGGAATTATGGTGATAACTCTCTTGGACAGTTGTAACAGGTGCTTGGGTGAGCGCCATGGCCAGTCCACAGATGTGGAATGCTCTGCCATAAGCATTATGTCATGGGAAGAATTTTATAGTTGTGTGGTTTCTTAATGGAAAATGTTCCCGTTTAGTTTGACTTTGCTAAATTATAAGATTTTACGGTAGATTTGTAATGTCTTAATTTTGGCTATATGGGGTTTAATTTTACATATGGAAAAGGTAGCTCAGCGGAGAGGGATTGCGAAATAGAACTCTGGCCTTTGGAGCTATCTATGCTCCCATTCCATTTATCAGAGGTTCTCCAGTACGGAGAGTCTCTGCTAGTGTTCAGTGAATGCCTTAATGGGGGGCCAGAACAGCTAGGCTAGTTCTCTAGCAGCAATGGCAGCGGCTCAGACTCTAGTAGGCATACTTCATATGCTGGGCTTACAGGATGGCTTCTGCGCTGATCGGCATCAGCCAAGGTGACTGCCGGTTTAGACTGTGAATGTGGAGTCAGCCTGGAGGAGGGGCCTTGCATTCTCTGGACAATGCCCTGCATACACTGAATCCCTTCAATTCGATCAGCTGCTGGCAGGACACAAGGCACGCTCGCATGCTTTTTTTGCTTCAATGGTCTAAAAGTGGAGTCTTTACCAGGTGGTATAATGGGAACTTGTCTGCAGTTTCTCGGCTTCTTTATTGCTGACTCAATTGCCACTGCAGAATGAGAGCTGTATTTCATATCACCAGGTGCTAGTTGAACTTAAAATATAAAGTCCATCTTTGTGCAGTCAGACGGAATGGGGCGTTACTCTAGCAGGACGGCCGTGGATTAGTATGCCTGTGTTTGGGAGTTCTTTCTACTTCATATTGTTGGCACGGAAAGAGCGTCTCAACATATGCTGAAGGCATTTTTGGTTTAGAGGTGTCTTTGTAAAAAAATAAAATAAAATAAATAAATAAATAAATAATAAAAATAAAGAAAGAAGGAAGGAAAATAAAGAAAGTATTCAGCTGTCCTGAATTCGCCTGTTCTTGATTGACATTTTGAGGCTAAGCAGGGGCACGCCTGGGTACCACGTGGCTGGGTGCAGACCTTGCACTTCCAGGGTGTGCGGACTCACTGTATGGAACAGAGCCCTAGCAATCTTCTTTATCGCAAGATGGGAAAGTAGATGGTTCACTGAAGCGATCGTTGGGGGCATTGCTCTGGCCTTACAAGCTCCCATTTTTGGAGCCTGGGGAGGCGAGAGCATGCTTCCGCTGGTCGCAGTGTTACGGCAGTCTGCTCGCCTGGAACAGGAAAGGATCAGGGAGCTGAATCGACAACAGCCTGATTTGCTTTATGGGGCAAATGTGCATTATGGCTTGATTCAAGCGCTAGCTAATATTATTGGCTTCCTTGGGGTTCACCCAGAGGTGTCTCTGGTGGAGGAATGGGGCAGCTGATGGTTCGTCCCAGTCGAGGGTCAGTAAGCTCCCATTAAGTCTGTCTTGTCCTTTCCCCGTGGGCTCTCATAGGGCAACTAGTTGGCATATCGGGGCTTTCGGAGAAAGGTGCTCTTGGTAGCGCACGGTTGGGCGAGACGGCCGTACTAGGCTTTTCTCATTCATCTACTCGACAGGCTTTTCCTAGAAGTTGTCGGTAGCGGACGTTCTGCTGCGGCTAGGTCCGTGACGAATGTCTCAGGTGGATCTGTGCCCGCCTACGGTTTGGCCTTTGTATGGGCGGGGCCCAAGTAGAAGGGTTATTCTGCGGCAGTCTTCGCCGTCTTGTTGAGAGCAAGGAGGCAGACTGCTTCTGCTATGTAGGTCCATGCTTAGCGCCTTTTGGAAGGCTGCTGTTCACGGCGGCAAGTCCGGGCGACAAAGGTGTCTGTATCCTTGGTCTGAGTTCTCTGCAGGACAGTGTCTGAAGGAACTAGCGGCCAGTTCCTTAGAGGATCCAGCGGGCGACTGTTTCCGGCTGTAGGAGTCTGTGAAGGGAATAGCGCTAGGTGTTCGGATCAATGTGTAGCGTTTCCTTAAGTTGGGATCCGACTGCGCTACTCAAGGAGAGTTCGGGTGCCGCCGGGGGATCCCGATTGGGCCTTAGAGGCGTTAGCTAAAGAGTCCTTTGATTCTTTACTCCAGGTGTCGGTAAAGGATTTGCTGTTATAGACAGTGGCTTTGATAGCTCGTTGTTCGGTACGACGAGTTTCGGAGTTTCAGGCGTTGTCATCTAATGAGCCGTTTTCACCCTTTCTGGATAGAGGGTGGTGTTTGCGAGCAGTCCTGTCGTCCTTCCAAAAGGTGGTTTTCTGATTTTTCTCCTGAGCCTATTGGTTTCTCTTCCAGTTCTCGGTTTTTCTGGAAGGGGAGGTTTTTATTCGTAGCTTACACCGATAGGAAACATTAGATGCAGGGTGCGATGTTCCTTTCTTTGTTTTTGTGTGCTTGTTGGAGGTCCCCACAAAGGGGAAGCAGCAGCGAAGGCGGCCATTTCGCACTGAGTTAAGGCGGTGGTTGCCTCAGCTTTCTGCTGGCGAGGTTGTATGATTCCGGGGGGCTTTCTGACTCTTGCTACCAGGGCACAAGCGGCTTCATGGGTGAATCACCGTGTCATTCCACCAGGAGGGATTTGTAGAGCAGCTTCCAGGTCGTCTCCATTTCCTCAGTAACCACTACTGCCTAAATGTTTTGGCAGTAAAGGAAGCCTGTTCCGGGTCGGCAGTTTGGTGAGTTGGCTTGATAGGTCCCTCCCAATGATTACTGCTCTGTTACATCCCAAAAGTAGAGGACTAAACTGGAGGAACGATAAGGAAATAGAAATTACACTTACCTGGTAATTGTCGTTCCTTGAGTTACGACAGTTTAGTCCTCATTCCCGCCCAGGAGTGTGATTTCTTCAGAGTTTATTTTCAGGCGGACTGAAGCATCAATCTCAAGGAGTAGACAGATCCTTTCAGTTTCTAGATCGCAGTGAGTATCCCTCTCTGTTCTTTCTTTCTTTTCTCTTATTTAAACGAGGTGATGGTATAGGATATGTGTAGGGGGGACATGAATGTAAAGTAAAAAAAAAAAAAAAGAGAGAAAAGAAAATATAAGACGGATACGGTTTAAAAGGCTCCTCCGGTTGAAGAATGGGGAGTTATTTTAAGTTATGGTATAGTTACTTATTTGTTGTTCCTTTGAGTTTGCTTTGTCAATAGTACACTGGAGGCTGATGGGAGATACCAGCAGGCTATATCCAGTGATGTCACGACTTTGACATGCCCAGTCTCCTAGCTGCAGGAAGAGGTGCACAACCCAGAAGTAGAGGACTAAACTGTCGTAACTCAAGGAACGGCAATTACCAGGTAAGTGTAATTTCTATTTACATAATCGAGCAGCTAAGCTCAGTACCCTGTTTCCCTCCGATGCAGCTTCTGTGGCATCGACGTCTTCCAGGGCTTCTTCTTCATCCCATGGATCTCAGGTAACCAAACTTAAATCTAGCCGGTCCTCAAAGAGTTCATCTCCCTCTAAGTATCGAGATGCCCCCGGGCTTACTCTTGAGGATACCACACCGGCAAAATTACCCCGGCGGGAGGCTCCGGCTTCCAAAGCACTACCTATGGGGTCACAGGTTGACATCGATGGCTCGGCCTCGACCGATCACCTGTTACAATGTTCTGGGGTACCGGCAGTTTCTACCGGCACCGACATCCAGACATTGGTGGCGTCAATGGATCCGAATATTCTGACCATGCAGCATGCCATCACGGCATTCATTCAAGCTGCGACGCCTACGGTACCTGTACCGATTCCGGTACCGGACCCGATATCGGTCCCGATACCAGTACCGCTTGCATCGACATCAGCATCGACCGCAGCGGTATGCTATCCAGTGATGCCCATCAGTACCGACCCGGTACCGATTACTCCCGATGTCGATACCTCCCGGTACGCGTATCGGGCTCTACGAGAGCATCCAGATAGTCGATACTTCGATTCCTCTGAAGACTCTGATTCTTCAGAGGCCTCAATTGAAGCATCGGGCATCCTTCCTCAGGAACCCTCTTCTCCAAAAAGGAGAATGTCTCCTCCTGAAGACTCGTCTTTTCAGGACTTCATTAGGGAGGTGGCCAAAGGCCTGTCCATCTCAGTGACCTCTGAGACTGAACCTAGAGCCAAAAAATTTGATATCCTACAGTATCCTAAGGCTCCTAAAGAGGCAGCCACCTTGCCAATACATGAGATTCTTTATGATCACATGCTGGGCATATGGGAGACTCCTCTTCCCACCTCCCCTCATTCCAGAAGGTTGGACACCATGTATCGTGTTCCTCCTTGTCCTGGGTTTCATAAGACTCAGCTTCCTCACCACTATATTGTGGTAGAGTCTGCTATGAAAAAGATCAAGAGTACAAAAAGGCACTCCTCTGCTCCTCCAGGAAGAGAATGCAGAACTCTAGATGCCTTTGGCAGGAAAATCTTCCAGGCCAGTATGCTTGTAGCCAGAATCAACTCCTATAGTCTCTATATGGGGATGTTTCTAAAAGAAGTTACAGATCATCTGCAAACCTTATCTCCTTTTATGTCAGAAGATAAGAGAGAAGAATACATCACCTGGTTTAAACATGCACAGGATGTATCCAAGTTTTCCAACCGTGCAGCCTTTGACTCTTTTGAGGGGGCCAGTAGAGCCTCGGCTATTGCCATAGGTGCACGCAGAGTTGCTTGGTTGCAAGCCTCTGATTTGGAATCCTGGGTACAGGATGGTCTAGGTAACCTTCCCTGTACAGGCGAAAACCTGTTTGGCAAAGATTGGCAAGCAAAGGCCAACCAAATGGATGCTGAAAACTCTGCTTTAGATAGACTTTCAAAGTCTACTACTGCTCCTTTTAAAAAGAGGTTGTTCAAAAAGGGATCTTTCCCAAAGAAAGGGAAATTTTCTTCTTATGGTCAGGCCTCTTCTCAAGGTCGTTTTACTACAAAGAGACAGCAACAACCAAAACAGGCGAAAACCCAGGCTGCGAGGACTGCTACGGCCCAACAGCCTTAGCCTCCTCAGGGCCTTTGACTTTCCACTAGAGAACTTAGTCTTTCTGGCTCTAGAACATCCAGAGCCTCTCACCATCCCAGGAAGGTTAGCTCACTTTGCTCCCAGATGGGAACAAATCACAGCAGAGCAGTGGACCCTCTCCATCATAAGGGAAGGGTACAAACTTCATTTCTTAAACCTTCCTCCTCACACCATGGTGAAACAGTTCAATTCTCCAACATCTCTCCTCAACCTTCTAGGTCAAGAGATTACTACCCTTCTTGCCCAAGGGGCAATAGAAGAAGTACCCCTTCTTCAACAGGGCTCAGGGTTCTACGCCCCCTATTTTCTCATTCCAAAGAAAACAGGGGGCTACAGACCCATATTAGATCTCAGAGAATTGAACAAGTTTCTATGCAAGGAGAAATTCAAGATGACTTCTCTCGGAACTCTCCTTCCATACCTCCAGAGTCAGGAGTGGCTTTGTTCTCTAGATCTCAAGGATGCGTACACCCATGTTCTCATCCATCCAGCACACAGAAGATTTCTTCGATTCCTTTACCAAGGAAAGCACTACCAATACAAAGTGCTTCCTTTCGGTCTGGCCTCTGCTCCAAGAGTGTTCACAAAATGCATGGCAGTAGTAGCTGCATTCCTGCGCACTCTAGGAATATTCGTATTCCCATATCTGGACGACTGGCTCATCCGAGCTCCATCCCAGTCAGAGGCCCAGACTTCCCTAGCCTGCACAAGGCGTGTTCTTCAGTATCTGGGACTGGTAATCAACACTCCAAAATCCCATCTCACCCCTACTCAGTCTCTAGAGTTCATAGGGGCCTTACTGGATACCACAACTGCAAGGGCCTATCTTCCCCAGGCCCGTTGCCTACGCTTGGTGCAGTTACCCTCCTAGATTCAGTTAAAATCCCATTTAACTGCTCGAGAGATGTTGCAACTCTTAGGCCACATGGCATCCACGGTGCATGTGGTTCCCTATGCTCGCCTTCACATGAGAGCAGCTCAGTGGACCCTATCCTCCCAATGGACCCAGGCATCAGGTTGCCTGTCAGACAAAATAGCAACCTCCAGTCGCCTTTTTTGGTCCCTCCACTGGTGGAAGTCCACTCAGAATCTGTTGCTGGGGTCCCCCTTTCAACAAGTGTTACCCCAAGCCACCCTTACAACAGATGCCTCTCCAAGGGGTTGGGGGGCTCATTTACAAGATCTCTCAACCCAGGGCATCTGGTCTCCACAGGAGACATCTCTTCATATCAACCTCTTAGAGCTCAGAGCAATCTTTCTGGCTCTCAGTCTTCCACACCCTGCTCAGCTACAAGACAGTCCTCATCCACACGGACAACCAGGTAGCCATGTTCTACGTGAACAAGCAGGGAGGGACTGGCTTTCTGTTGCTTTGCAACGAAGCTCTGAGATTGTGGGCCTTCGCCAGAGAGCATCAAATCCATCTCATGGCAGTATATCTTCCAGGGGTTCAAAACTCTTGGGCAGACAGACTCAGTCGAGTTCTGCTTCCACACGAATGGTCCCTCCATGGGGACCAGATAGCCAGAATTTTTCGGATTTGGGGTACCCCAGACATAGACCTGTTTGCAAGTCCGTGGAATGCCAAACTTCCCCGGTTCTGTTCCAGGATTCCATGTCAGGGAGTTCAGGCCAGGGATGCCTTCCTCCTTCGTTGGGGGCAAGACTTCCTCTATGCATTTCCACCTATTCCCCTAATTCCCAAAACTCTGTTCAAGCTTCAGAGAGACAAGGGGACTATGATCCTCATAGCACCACTTTGGCCACGCCAAGTGTGGTACCCTCTACTTCTGCATCTCTCTCAAGCTCCCTCCCTAGACCTGGGATCTGCTCCAGATCTCCTCTCCCAGGAGGAGGGAACCTTGTGGCACCCAAATCCTCAGTCTCTTCATCTCAGGGCCTGGTTGCTGAAGGCCTAGACCTTCAAGATTTACAACTTTCTCAGCAAGTGAAGGATATCCTTCATGCTTCCAGAAAGCCTTTCACAAGACGTTCATATGCTTTTAAATGGAAAAGGTTTTCCATTTGATGTGCAGAGAAGGGTCTCAACCCTCTTGCAATACCTTTGAATTCTTTACTAGACTATTTACTGCATTTATCCCATGCAGGCCTTAAAACAAATTCAATCAGAGTCCATTTGAGTGCTATTGCAGCATCCCTTAAGCCTCTCAATGGACAACCTATTTCCTCTCATCCTCTTATAGCAAGATTTATGAGAGGCCTTCTTTTGACTAAACCTCCCATTAGACCACCTGCAGTGGCATGGGACTTGAATCTGGTTCTTGGCCAGCTTATGAAGCCACCCTTTGAACCCTTAGCCACTATCTCCTTAAAATTCCTTTCCTGGAAAGTTATTTTTCTCATTGCAGTCACCTCAGCTCACCATATCAGTGAGCTGCAAGCTTTAGTGGCTAATCCTTCTTATACAAGGTTCCATCATTACAAGGTAGTCCTCAGAACTAATCCACACTTTATGCCTAAAGTGGTCTCACCTTTTCATCTGAACCAGGAGGTGTTTTTACCTGTCTTTTTTCCAGGACCTCATGCATCAAGTGCAGAGAGGAATCTTCATACCCTGGATTGTAAAAGAGCACTTGCTTTCTACTTACACAGGACACAGCAACATAGAAAGTCCTCTCAACTTTTTGTTGCTTTTGATCCTTCTCATTTAGGACTTCCAGTCTCTAAGAGAACTCTGTCCAATTGGATTGCTCAGTGTATTTCCTTCGCCTACCAGAGTAAGAACCTTTCTCTGGAGGGCCATGTCACAGCTCACAATGTGAGGGCCATGGCAACCTCTATGGCACATCTAAACTCTGTGTCCATCGACCAAATCTGTCGAGCGGCCACCTGGGCATCGGTTCATACCTTCACAGCCCATTACTGCTTGGACAAGGACTCCCGCCGGGATGCCTTGTTTGGTCAGGCTGTTTTCAAACACCTGTTCCATACCTAATCAACTCCTACCCTCCATCCCTGACTGGATGCCTGAGATTGATGGGTAGAGGTAGAGCCCATCCCAGGGACTCACAATCTGGGTGATCTCCCAGGCATCGCTAGCTGGGGAGTCCCCATATGTGAAGACTCATTCCTGCTTGTTCCTGGAGATAGCACAGTTACTTACCTGTAACAGGTGATCTCTGGGAACAGCAGGAATAAGTCTTCACAACCCACCCAACTCCCCTAGGAGTTGTATCTCTCTATCTATCTTTCCTTTCCTCTCTCTCTCTTTGTCTCAGCTTTAAAACTCAAACTGGAGAGAGGCAGTTAGGAAAGGCGGGAAGGCAGCGCGCAGGCGCTGTGGGATGCTCCTAAAAGCTTTCGTACTGGACGCTGGGGAGCGTTCCCGCGCAGGCTCCGTCGGTACCGACGATACCCATATGTGAAGACTTATTCCTGCTGTTCCCAGAGATCACCTGTTACAGGTAAGTAACTGTGCTATCTACATTTACCCGTTCCACTCCATTCATTTAATTTATAGACCTCAATCATATCTCCCCTCAGCCATCTCTTTTCCAGATTGAAGAGCCTTAACCTTTTTAGCCTCCTTTCATAGGGGTATCCTTTCATCCCCTTTACCATTTTGGTGGCTCTTCTCTTTACCTTTTCTAATAACGCTATATCCTTTTTAAGATACGGTGACCAGAATTGCACACAATATTCAAGGTGCAGTCGCACCATGGAACGTTACAGAGGCATTATAATATCCTTTCTTTATTTTCCATTCCTTTCTTTATGATACCTAGCATTCTATTTGCTCTCTTGGCTGCTGCTGCACACTAGGCGGAGGATTTTAACATGTTATCCACAGTGACGCCTAAATCTTTTTCCTGGGTGGTAGTTCCTAATCTGGAACCTTGCATCGTGTAACCATAGTTTGGGTGGTTCTTTCCTAGATGCATAACTTTTCACTTGTCCACATTAAATTTCATCTGCCATGTGGATGCCCAGTATTTCAATTTATCAAGATCTTGCAATTTTCAACAATCATCATGGGTTTTAACAACTTTAAATAGTTTTGTCTCATCTGCAAATTTGATAACCTCATTCATTATTCCCCTTTCCAGGTAATTTATGAACATGTCAAAAAGCAACGGACCCAGCACAGATCCCTGGGGTACTCCACTATTCACGTTTCTTCATTGGGAAAATTGGCCATTTAGCCCTACCCTCTGCTTTCTATCTTTTATCCAGTTCCTGATCCACAATAGTACACTGCCTCCTATCCCATGACTTTTTAGTTTTGCCAAAAGTCTCAGATGAGGGACCTTGTCAAAGGCTTTCTGAAAGTCCAGATACACTATATCAACCGTCTCACCTTTGTCTGTTTATTCCCACCTTCAAAAAGACATAACAGATTAGTAAGACAAGATCTTCCTTCTCTAAAGCCATGCTGGCTGTCTCCCAGTAAGCCATGACTATATGTTCAGTAATTTTGTTCTTTATAAGGACATAAGAACATAAGATATGCCATATTGGGTCAGACCAAGGTCCATCAAGCCCAGTATCCTGTATCTAACAGTGGCCAATCTAGGTCATACGTACCTAGCCGTTTCCCCATAAGTAACAGGTTCCACAATGCTTCTATTGGGTCAAGCATTGATATCCTGGGTCCCTTCTTAATAATGGTTTATGGACCTTTCTTCCAGGAACTTGTCCAGACCTTTTTTAACCCCAGCTACACTAACAGCCTTTACTACATCCTCCGGTGACAAATTCCAGAGTTTGATTACACGTTGAGTGAAAAAATATTTTATTTTATTATTCTTAAATAGTTTACCCTGTAGCTTCATTGCATGTCCCCTAGTCTTTCTGTACTCTCCAGGACCAAGCAGGAAGTCGGCCCTCACATATGGGTGACATTGACACCGACGGAGCCCTCATGCAGAGCATTTCCCCAGCTTTCAAAGAAAGCCTTTCGGAATGCAGCGCGCCTGCGCGATCCCCTTCCCACCCAAGGGTGTCATCTTGCTCAGTTTTTCTTTTTCCGCGGAGCCCGATGGATGTGAGTTCGTGTCACCCGGAAAAAGTTGATTTATTTTCTGCGATTTTCGCATTGTCTTCTCCGGTTCGACGACGGTTCCCCTTCCTGCCTGGGCTCGGTACAACGGTATTGAGTCCGGAGTTGTGATTTTCGTTTTTTGTCCTTCGTGACTAGCATTTGCGCTCTTTTTGTGTTTTCACTGGCAGCCCGGACTTTTGACCTTGCAGGGGCCCTTTTTCCCCCAATGGCTGCCAGCGGGTTCAAAAAGTGTGATCGGTGCAAGAAACGTATGTCTCACCGACACACATGACTGCTGCCTCCAATGCCTCGGGCCCGACCATGACCCGCTGGCCTGTGGTCAGCTTCGGAGTCGTCAGCATCAATGTGAGAGAATTTTCTCTGGCTGCGCGTCCGGCCGGGCCCGGACTTCGTCAGAGGCCTCAACATATCGGGAGTCCAACTTACTCGCCCACCGTTTGAGCCGATGGCTACTTGCCATTTGCGCTTCCTTTCTTGGAAGGCGCTCTTCCTGGTAGCTCTTACTTCTGCAAACGTGTGAGTGAGCTACAAGCTCTGGTTTCTGATAGACCGTACACACAGTTCTATAGGAACAGGGTGGTCCTACGGACCCATCCGAAGTTCCTCCCAATGGTTGTCTCCTCCTTCCACCTCAACCAGGAGGTGGTTCTTCCAACATTCTTTCCCAGGCCGCATACCAGCAGCTGAAACAGTCTTGCATACCCTGGACTGTAAGAGGATGTTGTCCTTTTACATAGAACGTACGCGGGGGCACCGAAGGGCTACTCAGCTCTTCGTCTCCTTTGACCCTAATAAACTGGAGTTGCCTGTCTCCAAGCATACCTTGTCCACTTGGGTAGCAGATTGTATCGCCTGGGTGTATAAGGCAGCCATCATCTCCTTGCAGGGTCGAGTCACGGCCCACCGTGTCAGGGTGAAAGCTGCGTCAGTAGCTCATCTCCGCTCTGTTCCGTTGGCAGACATCTGCCAGGCCGCTACTTGGTCTTCAAGCCAGACTTTTGCAGCCCACTACTGCCTCGAGAGAGAGTCCCGAAGGGACAGTGCTTTCGGACAGGTGATACTCCGCAATCTCTTTGAGGTTTAGGCAACACCTACCCTCCGGCCCTTGTGTTGTGCTACCGTACGGGGGCGTTCTCAGAGGATATTCTTATCACGGAGGCTGAGGCTCTTCAGAGGGAGCCATTTTTTCAGCTTTGGGTTCCCGGTAGCCTAGAGCTGGGGAGTCCCATATGTGAGGACTGACTTCCTGCTTGGTCCTGGAGAAAGAGTAGTTACTCACCTGTAACAGGAGTTCTCCAGGAGCAGCAGGAATCAGTCCTCACGACCCTCCCTCCTCCCCTGGAGTTGCAGTCATATACTTATTTTGTTTTTGCTGTCTTTTAGCTATGTCATCAGACTGAGCCAGATGGCAACCTTGGGCGGGAAGGGGACCGTGCAGGCACGCTGCATTCCCAAAGGCTTTCTTTGAAAGCTGGGGAAATGCTCTGCACGGGGGCTCCGTCGGCGCCAATGTCACCCATATGTGAGGACTGATTCCTGCTGCTTCTGGAGAACACCTGTTACAGGCGAGTAACTACTCTTTCTGATAACGTAAACAATCGATCTACGTTTACCTGTTCCACTTTGTTCATTAATTTATAGACTTCTATCATATCTCCCCTCAGCCGTCTCTTTTCCAGGTTAAAGAGCCCTAACCTTTTTAGCCTTTCTTCATAGGAGTATCCTTCCATCCCCTTTACCATTTTGGTGGCTCTTCTCTTTACCTTTTCTAATAACGCTATATCCTTTTTAAGATACGGCGACCAGAATTGCACACAATATTGAAGGTGCGGTTGCAGCATGGAACGATAGAGGCATTATAATATCCTTTGCTTTATTTTCCATTCCTTTCCTTATGATACCTAGCATTCTATTTGCTCTCTTTGCTGCCGCAGCACACTGGGCAGAGGGTTTTAACATGTTATCCACAATGATGCCTAAATCTTTTTCCTGGGTGGTGGTTCCTAATGTGGACCTTGCATTGTGTAACCATAGTTTGGGTTGTTCTTCCCTAGGTGCATAACTTTGCACTTGTCCACATTAAATTTCATCTGCCATTTTGATGCCCAGTCTTCCAATTTATCAAGATCCTCTTGCAATTTTCCACAATCCTCATGAGTTTTAACAACTTTAAATATTTTTGTCTCATCTGCAACTTTGATAACCTCACTTGTTGTTCCCTTTTCCAGGTCATTTATGAATATGTAAAAAAGCAGCAGACCCAGCACAGATCCCTGGGGTACACCACTATTCACTTTCTCCATTGGGAAAATTGGCCATTTAGCCCTACCCTCTGCTTCCTATCTTTTAACCAGTTCCTGATCCACAATAGTACACTGCTTCCTATCCCCTGACTCTTTAGTTTTGCCAAAAGTCTTTGATGAGGGACCTTGTCAAAGGCTTTCTGAAAGTCCTAATACACTATATCAACCGACTCATCTTTGTCTACCTGTTTATTCACACCTTCAAAAAAACATAACAGATTAGTAAGACAAGATCTTCCTTGTCTAAAGCTATGTTGGCTGTCTCCCATTAAGCCATGACTATCTACATGTTGAGTAATTTTGTTCTTTATGATGGTTTCTACCATTTTTCCCAATACTGACGTCAGGCTCACCGGTCTGTAGTTTCCCGGATCACCCCTGGAACCCTTTTTAAAAATTGGTGTTACGTTCGCCATCTTCCAATCTTCAGGTATTACAGATGATTTTAATGATAGTTCACAGATTACTAATAGCAGGTCTGCAATCTCATATTTCAGTTCTTTCAACCCCCTTCAATGTATATCATCCAGCCCAGGTGATTTGCTACTCTTCAGTTTATCTAATAGTTGTAATACATCTTCCCGATGTATCAATATTTCCTTCAATTCTTCTGCACCTTTTAATACCACTTCAGTCATGGGTAACATCCCTACATCTTCCTCAGTAAAGACCGAAGCAAAGAATTCATTCAATCTCTCCGCAATCGCCTTGTCGCCTCTTAGTGCCCCTTTAACCCCTCTATCATCTAATGGACCAGATGACTCTCTCACAAGTTTTTTGTTATAAATTTACTTGAAAAAGTCTTTATTACGCGTTTTTGCTTCCGCAGCAAGCTTCTTCTCAAATTGTCCCTTTGCCTGCTTTATCAATGCCTTACATTTAACTTGCCAATGCTTGTGCTGTTTCCAGGTTTTGTCATTTGGCTCTTTTTTCCATTTCCTGAAAGATGCTTTTTTGGCAACAACAGCCTCTCTGACCTCACCTTTAAACCATGCTGGCAGTTTTTTGGACTTCCTTCCACTTTTCTTAAAGCGTGGAATACAGCTGGTCTGGGCTTCCAAGATAGTATTTTTCAACTACACCCAATCTTGATGTAAGTCTTTAACCTTTGCAACTGCTCCTTTTAGTTTTTTCTTAACTATTTTTTCCTCATTTTATCATAGTCTCCCTTTCAAAAGTTAAAAGGTAGTACTGTGGATTTCTTTACTATCCCTCCTCCACTAATTAAATCAAACGCGATCGTGCTATGATCACTATTGCCAAGTGACCCCAACACCCTTATCTCTTGCACCAGATCTGGTGTTCTACTAAGGACTAGGTCCAGTATGGCTTCCCCTCTGGTCGGTTCATGAACCAGCTGCTCCAAGAAGCAGTCATTTATTTCATCTAAGAACTTTATCTCCCTAGCATGTCCTGCAGTGACACTGACCCAGTCGATACCTGGGTAATTGAAATCACCCATTATTTCTACTGTGCTGTAACTTTTGTTAGCTTCCTTGATTTCTTTGAGCATTTCATCATCCATTTGTTCATTCTGGCCAGGCGGTCGATAGTACACCCCCACTGCCATCGCCTTCCTCTTTTTACATGGAATTTCAATCTATAGCAAATTTTGTTAACTGCAAAACTTTAATGCTTTCTGAGTCAATGCCAATGCCTTATTATGGTTTCTACCATTTTTCCTGGTACTGACATCAGGCTCACCGGTCTGTAGTTTCCTGCATCACCCCTGGAACCCTTTTTTAAAAATTGACGTTACACTGGCCACCTTACATAACAGATGATTCTCCAGGACCAAGCAGGAAGTCAGTCCTCACTTATGGGTGACGTCGGCGCCGACGGAGCCCTCGCGGAGCAATTTTCCCCAGCTTTCAAAGAAAGCCTTTGGGAATTGCAACGCGCATGCGCGGTCGTCTTCCCGCCCGAGGGTGCCATCTTAGCCAGTCTTCTTTTTTCAGCGGAGCACTGCAGACGTCACCGTCTTGTCCCCGCGAAAAAGTTGATTTTCCTCTTTATTTTATACTTTTTTCTTTCGGTTCGACGCCGATCGTTTTCCCGCCCGGACTCGCGACGCCGGTCTCGAGTCCTCTAGCGTTTTTTCGGTTTTTCTGACTTAGTCAGCTTTCATTTTCGTTTTCCCTGGCAGCCCGGTCCTTTGACCTCGCAGGGGCCCTTTTTCCCCCGATGGCTGCCAGTGGCTTTAAGCGGTGTGGTCGGTGTGACCGAAATATGTCACTAACCGACACACACGACTTTTGCCTCCGCTGCTTGGGCCCGGATCATGAGGAACTGATCTGTGGGCCCTGCAGCAAAACTGTCCTCGAAGGCGTTGAGAAGTCGGCGGCATCAGCGCGAGAGAATCTTCGCTGACCCCAGCCGTACCCGGACCTCGTCGGAGGCCTCCGTGTCAAGGGCTCCAGCTCGGACCGTCGCGGAGCTCCTCCGACCGGGGTTCTCCCTCCGGGGACCATCGTCGGAAGGAAAAACCCGCGAGGGCGGCGTCGGTGGCCGCTCCTGGCTCCGCGAGGGCCAGGTCGCATAGCCCCGACAGCCGCCCCGGGTTCTTGGAGAAGGAACATCTCCCGAAGCGACCTCGCCTGGAGTCGGAGATGCCTGCCCGGGTAAGTCCTGTAGTCCTTCTGGACTCGCCTCCGCGACATATTTCAGTTCTTTCAACACCCTTGGATGTATACAATCTGGTCCGAGTGATTTTCTACTCTTGAGTTTATCAAATAGTTGTAATACATCTTCCCGGTGTATCAATATTTCTTTCAATTTGTCCGCAGTATCTATTATTGTTTAGTAGGTTTTCTATATCACATTCTCTCCTAATCAAAGCGGTTTACAGATCAACATTTCAACCTTTACATAAAACATTGGGAGATGGCGCGTACATGGGATTGGTTTCAACTATTTACCAAATGAGCTGCTTCTCCAGGACCAAGCAGGAAGTCAGTCCTCACATATGGGTGACATCGATGTCGATGGAGCCCTTGTGGAGCATTTCCCCAGCTTTCAATGAAAGCCTTTGGGAATGCAGGCACGCATGCGCGGTAACCTTCCCGCCTAAAGGTGCCATCTTGCTCAGTCTCTCGTTTTCTGTGAAGCCCACCGGACGTGAGTCCTAGTCATCCCGGAAAATTGTTTGATTTTTTGCGATTTTTTGCGATTCTTTGCTATTTTTCTTCTCCAGTTCGACGCCGGTTCCCCTCCCGCCGGGTTCGGTACACCGGTATCGAGCCCGATCTTCTTTTTTCATTTTTTGCCCTTAGTGGCTGGCCTTCGCGCCCTTTTTTCCTTTTCCCTGGAAGGCCGGTCCTTTGACCTCGCGGGGGCTCTTTTTTCCCCGATGGCTTCCAGCAGTTTTAAGAAGTGTGATCGGTGCAAGAAACTGATGTGTCTCACCGACACACACGACTGCTGCCTTCGGTGCCTCGGTCCTGATCACGACCCTAAGACGTGTGGACCATGTGGGAAAATGTCTTCCAAGGCACTGCGAAGTCATCAGCACCAAAATGAAAGGCTTTTTTCTGACTCGGCCTCTGGCTGGTCCTGGACCTCGTCTGAGGCCTCGACATCTCGGGAGTCGGATCCCGAGCACCGTCGTGGCTCCTCGGACAGGGGGTCCCCCGACCGGGAACGCAAGAGGAAGAAGTGGCTCGCGAGGGCGTCGTCGGAAGAGGTCCCTGGCTCCCTCGAGAGCTAGGTCTCAGACCCCCGACCGTCGCCCCGGGCCCGTGGAACAGGAGAAGCCTTCCAAAGTCCCTCGACTGGAGCCGGAGTCTGCTGGACACGTAAGCCCTGTAGTCCTCGTGGACTCTCCTCCCAGGGAGCTGATGGGGCCCGAGTCGGGAGCTGTTGAGTCTCCTGAGCTGGGTCTCAGGTTGACAGCCTTGGAGAGCAGACTGTCTGCCTTCATGGAACAGCAGCGGGCACTGATGGCCAGCCTGTCTGGCGCAACTGCCCCGACCACCGGGACATCGACATCGAAGTCGACCCCGGAGACCGAGCCGATACTCGAGGCCATGAAGGCTCGAGGTCGACCTCGGTCGCGGTCTCCCTTGACCTCCCGTTCGGGACCGAGGGCAACAACGCCGGTGCCTTCGGCGTCGGGGCGGGTACTCGCAGGCCCCGCGAGGTTGGACCCCGATTCCTCATCGGACGAGTCCGCATGGGAGATGGAGGATGAGGTGTCCTCTGACACCTTCAAGACTCGGTGCGTCCCATCGGACTCACCGCAGTCTGAACCCCGGAGTAGATCCCCTCCGGAGGATACCCAGTTCTCGGAGTTTGTCCGGGATATGGCCACTGCGTTGGCTATCCTTGTGGACCCCGAGGAGGAGCCTCAAGCCGAGGAGCTCGAAGCCCTGCAGTACGACTCTCCTCTGAAGGAGGCCTTTATTGTCCCGGTTCCTCCGATGCTGGAACGGCTCCTCTTCCGTATGTGGGAGGTACCAGCCTCGGCGCCGGTTTTAAGCAAGCGGGTCGATTCGATCTATCGACTCCGGAAGAGTCCTGGCTTTCAGAAGGCGCAGCTACCACACCATTCCATGGTGGTGGAATTGGCCATGCATCGCCTGAAAAGTCAAAAGATGCACTCCGCGGTGCCCCCTGGCAGGGAGGCCCGAAACCTCGATGGTTTTGGTAGAAAGTGCTTCCAGGGCTCGATGCTTGCTTGCCGTGTCCGGTCTTACCAGCTGTACATGGGCATGTACTTGCGAGACCTGGCCAAGGAGCTGACCGGGTTCTCTGCTGGTCTCTCCGGGGAACCCTTGCAGAGGTTCAAGTCCTTGTCCTCGGGGATCCGGGAATGCTCCAAGTTTAAGTCCCGCGCTGCCTACGATGGCATCGAGGCTTCGCCCCGTGTTGCGGCAGCCGGCATCGCTGCTCAACGCCAGGCATGGCTGCAGTCATCGGACCTCGAGCCATGGGTTCAGGACAAGTTGGTCGATGTCCCTTGCCGAGGTGAGAACCTTTTTGGCAAGCCCATGACCGAGAAGGCCGCACAGCTCGAGACCGAGCACCTCACAAAGACAAGGCTGTCTAGAAAAACTTCTGCCCCTTCTCACAAGAAGAAGGGCTCGGGTAAAAAGCCCTTTTACCCGAGGAAGGGCACTGCCTACAAACAGTACCCACAATATCAGGCTGCCCAAGCTGCCCCTCAGGGTCAGCAAGCCAAGGGGCAGGATAATGGGCCCCGTAGGCAGAGGACCCCCAAGCCTCCGGCCCCTGCTCCCACTCAGCAGGGTGGGGGTTTTTGACTCCTTAGGCATAGCCTCTCCGTCCCTGCTCTCCCAACCCTGCACAGGAGGTTGCCTCGCTCTGTTTGCCCACCGGTGGCCACATCACTGGAGAGAGTTGGGTGTTAAGAATAGTCCACAGGGGCTATGCATTACACTTCCAACAACTGCCTCCTCCATACTTTACAGGGGAGCCTCCAAGGCCTCCCCTGCACACAGATCTTCTCCTTCAGGAGCTACAAGGTCTGTTGGTGGACAAGGCAGTGGAGCCTGTGCCTCCCCACTTAAAAGGTCGAGGGTTCTACTCCAGGTATTTCCTAGTACCCAAAAGAACCGATGGCTTTCGACCTATTCTAGATCTCTGAAACCTCAACAAGTTCCTGGAGAAGGAAAAGTTCAAGATGCTTACTCTTGGAACCCTTCTGCCCTACCTCCAGCAGGGAGATTGGCTATGCACCTTAGATCTAAAGGATGCGTATACTCACATCCTCATTCATCCAGACCACAGAAAGTACCTCAGGTTCATTGTGGGAGGAAACCATTATCAGTACAGAGTACTACCTTTTGGCCTCACCTCCGCTCCCAGGGTCTTTACCAAATTCCTGGCAGTGGTGGCGGCCTACCTGAGAAATCAGGGTATCTTTGTCTTCCCCTATCTGGACGACTGGCTCATCAGGGGTCAGACATGCCAGGAGGCCAGACAAGCCACCCTCAGAACTATTGCTCTTCTTCAAAGCCTGGGGTTTGTAATAAACTTCGCAAGTCCATCCCAAAACTTGGAGTTCATAGGGGCAAGGTTGGACTCTCTGCTGGCAAAGGCATTCTTGCCAGAAGACAGAGCCCAAAGACTGATAAACTTGGCAAGTCGGTTTCTCAGCAGGTCACTGGTCTCCGCCAGACTTTGCCTGAGACTTCTAGGCCACATGGCTTCGACAGTACATGTGACTCCCAATGCCAGGCTCTATATGAGGCTTGCACAGTGGTGCCTTCGGACTCAGTGGTCACAGTCCACCGGCAGTCTCAGAGACAGGATAAGGGTGTCCAGACAGTTTCTGAAATCCCTCAGTTGGTGGCTGCATCCACCCAATCTGTTGCAAGGGGTGCCTTTTCAGATTCCTGGGTTCACAGTGGTGTTGACCACGGATGCCTCCTTGCAGGGCTGGGGAGCTCATTGTCTAGGCAAGTGCACCCAGGGCTTGTGGTCTCCCTGGGAAGCCGCACAGCAAATCAATGTACTAGAACTCAGGGCTATTCGTTTGGCTCTCAAGATTTTCTCTCCAGCCCTGGCTCATCAGTCTGTCCTAGTTCAAACAGACAACCAGGTAGCCATGTTTTATGTGAACAAACAGGGCGGAACTGGGTCCAGGCTCCTTTGTCAGGAAGCACAGGACCTTTGCTTGTTTGCCCTCAAGCACAGCATGCTCCTCAAGGCTGTGTACCTCCCTGGCCAGTAAAACTACCTGGCCGACAGATTGAGCAGGATTCTACAGCCCCACGAGTGGCAGCTCCATCCTTTGGTGGTTCAAAAGATTTTCCTGGAATGGGGACTTCCATCCATAGATCTGTTTGCCAGTCCTCTGAACAAACAGCTGCCAAAGTTCTGCTCCAGGCAACCACATCCTCTGCAGGTGGCAGCAGATGCTTTCCTGATTCCCTGGTCTCAGGGCCTCCTGTATGCGTTTCCTCCCACGCCCTTGGTGGCCCGAACTCTGTTCAAGATTCTTCAGGACAAGGCCTCGGTCCTGCTGGTAGCTCCCAGGTGGCCGAGACAGCCTTGGTTTCCACTTCTGCTTCAGTTGGCAGTGGATCCCCCACTGCCTCTGGGGTTGCAACCCGACCTTCTCTCTGAGGATCAGGGTTCCCTTCTGCACCCCATTCTCAAAGCTCTCAATTTGATGGCATGGAGGCTGCAAGGGTATTTTTGGCTCCCTGGGGCGTCCCTGTACTTATCAAATCAAGGACTTAAGTCCAATTCTGTTCGGGTCCACCTCTCATGGAAAGCTGGGGAAATTCTCCGCAAGGGCTCCATCGACGTCGATGTCACCCATATGTGAGGACTGATTTCTGCTGCTCCTGGAGAACACCTGTTACAGGTGAGTAGCTACTCTTTACATTATAGTACAATGCTTGTTAATTGAGTGGGGCTGTGGTATGGGGTCTTGCTGTGTAACGTCTCCAAAATGTTCCACATAGTTTTTTTCAGGTTCTTCCGGAAGTCCTTATAGTCTGAAGTGGCCTTAGAGCGTCTGGGAGATCGTTCCATAGAGCTGGGGCAGCCAGGGAGAAGGCTCGTTTGGATGTGGATTGATTTGATTTGGTGTAGGCGCTGGGGGTAGCAATGGTGTCCTTGGTGGTGCACCTTCTGGGTCTTGAGCAGTTCTTCGTTTTAATGAGGTTACCCAGTATGTCTGCTGAGATGGCATGCTTGATTTTAAAGATGTTTAGTGCAGTTTTATATTTGATATGGGAGGTAAAGGGGAGCCAATGAAGGTGATTCAGTAGGGGGGTGATGTGATTGTATTTAGATAAACTAGTTAGAATACGAGCCGCGGTATTCTCTACCATCTGTAGGGGTCGGAGTGCCTGTTTGGAGAGGCATAGGAGCATGGGGTTGCAATAGTCCAAGATGGATCTGACTATGGCTTGGAGTATGGTGCGGAAGTGGTCTATACTGAGTAGCGTTTTGAGCCGTCTGATGATGCTCAGTTTGTGATAGGCGCTCCTGGTTGTTTTGTTTATGTGGGAATGCATATTCAACTCGTGGTCCAGGATGATTCCAAGGTACTTCACTTCTGGTTTGATGTGGGGTTTTTTTAGCTTGATTGAGTGTGGTGGAGTAAATCCGGGGTTTTGTGTGATCAGGAGGGCTTCCGTCTTGTTGTAGTTGATGTTTACGTTGTTTTGAGTTAGCCAACTTGTCATTTCTTCTCCAGGACCAAGCAGGAAGTCAGTCCTCACATATGGGTGTCATCGGCACCAATGAAGCCCCAGCGGAGCATTTCCCCAGCTTTCCATGAAAGCCTTTGGAAATGCTGGCACGCATGCGCGGTTCCCTTCCCGCCTAAAGGTGCCATCTTACCTCAGTCTCTTTTTTTCCGAGAAGCCCATCGGACGTGTGTCCTGTTCTCCCGGATAAAAGTGATTTTTTCTTCGGCGATTTTTGCTATTTTTCTCCGGTTTGACACTGGTTCCCCTCCCGCCGGGTTCGGTACACCGGTATCGAGCACGTTTTCTTCATTTTTCGGTTTTTGCCCTTCATGGCTGGCGTTCGCGCCCTTTTTTTCATTTTCACTGGAAGGCCGGTCTTTTGACCTCGCTGGGGCTATTTTTTCCCCAATGGCTTCCAGTGGTTTCAAAAAGTGTGATCGGTGTAAGAAAATTATGTCTCTCACCGACAAACACGACTGCTGCCTTCGGTGCCTCGGCCCTGACCACGACCCTAAGTCGTGTGGGCCATGTGGGAAGATGTCTTCCAAGGCACTAAAGAGTTGACAGCATCAAAAGGAAAGGTTTTTCTCGGACTCTGCCTCCGGCCGGTCCCAGACCTTGTCTGAGGCCTCGACATCTCGGGATTCCGATCCCGAGCGCCGTCGAAGCTCCTCGGACAGGGGGTCCCCCGACTGGGAACGTAAAAGGAAGAAGCGGCTCGCGAGGGCGGTGTGGGAGGAGGTCCCTGGTCCCTCGAGGGCCAGGTCTAAGACCCCCGACCGCCGTCCCGGGCCCGTGGACCAAGAGAAGCCAGCCATAGTTCCTCGCGTGGACACGGAGTCTGCTGGACACGTAAGCCCTGTAGTCCTCGTGGACTCTCCTCCCAGAGAGCCGACGTTGGGCCAGGCGCCGCCGGGGTCCGAGTCGGTGGCTGCTGCGTCTCCCGAGCTGAGTCTCAGGATGACAGCCTTGGAGTGCAGACTGTCTGCCTTCATGGAGCAGCAGCGGGCACTGATGGCCAGCCTTGCTGGTGCATCTGCCCCGACCACTGGGATGTCGACTTTGAAGTCAACCCCGGAGACCGAGCCGATACTCGAGACCCTCGTGGCTCGAGGTCGTCCTCGGTCGAGGTCTCCCTCGACCTCCCGTTCGGGACCGAGGGTGTCGACGCCGGTGGCCCCAGCGTCGGGGCGGGTGCCTCGAGGCCCCGCGGGGTAGGACCCTGACAACTCCTCGGATGAGTCCGCCTGGGAGATGGAGGACGAGGAGTCCCCCGATACTTTTAAGACTCGGTGCGTCCCGTCGGACTCAACGCAGTCTGATCCCCGGAGTAGATCCCCTCCGGAGGACACTAGGTTCTCGGAGTTTGTCCGGGATATGGCCGCTGCCTTGGCTATCCCCGCCGATCCCGAGGAAGAGCCTCGAGCCGAGGAGCTCGATGCTCTACAGTATGATTCTCCTCCAAAGGAGGCCTTTACTGTCCCGGTTCCTCCCATGCTGGAACGGCTCCTCTTCCGAATGTGGGAGGCCCCGGCCTCGGCGCTGGTTCTAAGTAAGCGAGTAGATTCCATTTATCGACTCCGCAAAAGCCCTGGTTTCCAGAAAGCACAGCTACCACACCATTCCATGTTTGTGGAATCGGCCATGCATCGTCTGAAGAGCCAGAAGATGCACTCTGCGGTGCCCCCCGGCAGGGAGGCCCACAACCTCGATGGCGTCGGTAGGAAGTGCTTCCAGGGGTCGATGCTTGCTTGCTGTGTCTAGTCTTACCAGCTGTACATGGGCATGTACTTGTGGGACCTGGCCAAGGAATTGGCCGGATTCTCTGCTGGTCTCTCCGGGGAACCCTTGCAGAGATTTCAGACCTTGTCCTCGGGTATTCGGTAATGCTCAAAGTTCATTTCCCGTGCCGCCTACGATGGCTTCGAGGCTTCGGCCCGAGTTGCGGCTGCCGGCATCGCGGCTCGACGCCAGGCGTGGCTGCTGTCATCGGACCTCGAGCCATGGATTCAGGACAAGTTGGTCGATGTCCCCTGCCGAGGTGAGAACCTTTTTGGCAAACCCGTGGCCGAGAAGGCCGCTCAGCTCAAGACAGAGCACCTTACCCGGACAAGGCTGTCGAGGAAAACCTCTGCCCCTTCACATAAGAAGAAGGGCTCGGCTTTTACCCGAGGAAGGGCACTGCCTACAAACAGTACCCTCAGTATCAGGCTGCCCAAGATGCCCCCCAGGGTCAGCAAGCCAAGGGCCAGGGTAATGAGCCCCGTAGGCAGAGGACCCCCGAACTCTCTTCAAGATTCTTCAGGACAAGGCCTCGGTCCTGCTGGTAGCTCCCAGGTGGCTGAGACAGCCTTGGTTTCCACTTCTGCTTCAGCTGGCAGTGGATCCCCCACTGCTTCTGTGGTTGCAACCCGACCTTCTCTCTCAGGATCAGGGTTCCCTTCTGCACCCCAATCTCAAAGCTCTCAATTTGATGGCCTGGAGGCTGCAAGGGTAGTCTTGGCTCCCTGGGGCTTGCCTCAGGATGTTGAGGAGGTTGTCCTAGCCTCTAGGAAACAGTCCACTAGAAATACCTATGCTCTCAAATGGAAAAGGTTTTCTGTGTGGTGTAAGCTACGTGCAGAGGATCCTTTCTCCTGTACTGTGCCAGTAGTACTTCAATACTTACTGCACTTATCCAATCAGGGACTTAAGTCCAATTCTGTTCGGGTCCACTTCTCAGCTCTAGCAGCTCACCACTCACTGGTGGAGGGACATTCTCTGTCAGGTCACCCCTTGGTGTCCCGCTTTCTCAGGGGCTTGCTTTTACTCAAGCCTCCAATCCGTCCTCCTGCCCCTGAGTGGGAGCGGAATGTGGTCTTGCAGCAACTGACTCACCCACCTTTTGAGCCGATGGCTACTTGTCCACTACGCTTCCTCTCCTGGAAGACACTTTTCCTGATAGCCCTTACCTCGGCTAGGCAAGTGAGTGAGCTTCAGGCCCTGGTCTGTGATAGGCCTTACACCAGGATTTATAGGAACAGGGTAGTCCTCAGGACTCATCCCAAGTTCCTCCCAAAGGTTGTCTCCTCTTTCCACCTCAATCAGGAGGTGGTTCTTCCAACATTCTTCCCTAGGCCTCATGCAAGCCAGGCTGAAGCAGTCCTGCATACCCTGGACTGTAGGAGGGCCTTATCCTTCTACCTTGACTGTACGCAGGGGCATAGGAGGGCTACTCAGCTCTTCGTATCCTTTGACCCCAATAAGTTGGGGTTAGCTGTGTCCAAGCGTACCTTGTTCATCTGGGTGGCTGACTGTATCACCTGGGCTTACAAGGCGGCTGACCTTCCGTTGCAGGGTAGGGTCATGGCCCATTGTGTTAGGGCAATGGCTGCCTCAGTGGCTCATCTCCGCTCTGTGCCCTTGGTAGACATCTGCAGGGCTGCAACTTGGTCTTCAAGCCAGACTTTTGCGGCCTATTACTGTCTGGAGAGGGAGTCCCGTAGGGACAGTGCTTTTGGCCAAGCAGTGCTCCGGAATCTCTTTGAGGTTTAGGCAACTCTTGCCCTCCTGCCCTCTGTTGGGCTATCGGTGGAGGTTGTGTCCTTGAAAAGCCTTCTTTTGATGCTGGGACTAGAGGGAGTTCTCTTGTTCAGCCTGGGTTCCTCGGTAGCCCAGAGCTAGGGAGTCACCCATATGTGAGGACTGACTTCCTGCTTGGTCCTGGAGAAAGAGTAGTTACTCACCTGTAACAGATGTTCTCCAAGAGCAGCAGGAATCAGTCCTCACTACCCTCCCTCCTCCCCTGGGAGTTGCAGTTGTACATAGTTTGTTTTTACATTTTTTGTGTGCTGTTCTTAGCTATGTCATTTGACTGAGGTAAGATGGCACCTTTAGACGGGAAGGGAACCGCGCATGCGTGCCAGCATTCCCAAAGGCTTTCATGGAAAGCTGGGGAAATGCTCCGCAGGGGCTTCATCGGCGCCGATGACACCCATATGTGAGGACTGATTCCTGCTGCTCCTGGAGAACACCTGTTACAGGTGAGTAACTACTCTTTCTAGGCAGACTGTTAATGTTGAGTAATCCAGGTTGTCAAGGTTGATTGGAGAGTAAATCATTGTCGTCTTCATCTAGTATGTAGTAGATCTTGTGTCTTTTCAAGATTGTGCAGATGGGCTGAATGTATAAGTTAATTAACAGCGCAGACAGGGAGAATCCTTGTGGCACACCTTGTACTGATTAGAACGGGGTTGAGGTGCTTGTTTCACATTTCACCTGAATTTGTCTGTCGTTGAGGTAGGAAGAGAACCATAATGGTGGTTATATAGAGGCCAATATCTTTCAGTCTGTCTAGTAGGATGCTGTGGGACACGGTGTCAAAGGCTGAGGAGATATCAGTGAATATTAGGATAAAGCCTGTCTTGATATTGTTCAATCCTCTAATCAAATTGTCGAGTAGGTATATGAGAAGAGTTTCGACACTATGGTAAGGTCGAAATCCATGTTGGTGCAGGTCCAGTGATGCATGTGAGTCGATGTGATCCTGTAGCTGTCGTTGGATGATTTTCTCTATAATCTTTGTGAAGAATGGGAGGCTGGAGATGGGGCTGTATGCTGCTGGTTTGCTTTTATTTAGGGCTGAGTTCTTGGGTATAGGCCAGACTGTAGCAAGCTTGAGGGTACGTGGCTTGTAGCCTTGGGATAAGAATTGGCGTACGATGTTGTGGATGATTTGGCTTAGTTCCACTTTGGCTGATTTAATCCACGTTACTGGGCATGGATCAGATGGCGCAGTGCTGGTGTTTAGCTCTGAGATGATCTTTGATATCTGGTCAGCCGATGAGATGCTGAACTCATCCCAGATTTGTTTGTGTTGTGTTGAGCTGGTCGAAGTATTCACGGTGCCCTCAGGTGGGGAGGTGTATTTGGACTGGAGGAAGTCAGCGAAAATTTGTGGATGTATAATTTCGTCGACTTTGAGGGTGGGTTCTTTAGTGAGTGTTGTAACTATTCCAAATAGCTCTCTGGGTTTATTGGCGGATTTAAGTTTGAGGTTGGTATTGTATTTTTTTTTTATGTTGGTAGATGAGGTTGTTGTATTCCTTTTGTTTCATGTGGTAGAGCTGCAGGGTTGTTTGATTCTTGTTTTTTCTCCATTGCCTTTCTATCTTTTGTAGGGTTCTCTTTGCCTATCGTATTTGGCAGCTGAGATTTTAATGATAAAAAATGCTGGGTCCTGCATTTGGGCTGCAAAAATCCAAGGGAGCACTACAGTGTAGGGAGGGGAAGTACTTCTGTCCACACAAAAAAAAAAAAGCGGGACCTGGGCGTGATTGTGTCTGATTTTAAAGTAGCTAAACAGGTTTTAAAGGTGACAGCAAAAGCTAGAAGGATGCTTGGTTGTATAAGGAGAGAATGGCCAGCAGAAAAAGCGTAGTTACTCACCTCTAACAGGTGTTCTCCGGGGACAGCAGGAATCAGCCCTCACATATGGGTGATGTTGGCACCGACGGCGCCCTCACAGAAGCATCCCCCCAGCTTTCAAAGAAAGCCTTTGGGAGATGCCGCCACGCATGCGTGGTCCTCTTCCCACCCAAGGGTGCCATCTTGCTCAGTCTGATGACATAGCTAAAAAACAGCAAAAATAAGAGATGGTACAGGAACAACTCCAAGGGGAAGAGGGAGGGTTGTGAGGACTGATTCCTGCTGTCCCCAGAGAACAGTTGTTACAGGTGAGTAACTATGCTTTCTCCGGGAACAAGCAGGAAGTCAGACTTCACATATGGGATTCCCCAGCTACAGGTTACTGAAAGCTCATAGCAAAAACAGGGGCTTCCTCATGGGAATACGCAAGCAGCAGCAATTTAGTCCGTGTCCACAGACTATAGTTGGACCCCTGTGTCCATTGAAACCAGTACTCTGGTAGCATGAACACAGAAGGGTCGGAGGGTAGGAGTTGCCTAAACCCCAAAGAGGTTATGGAGCACAGCCTGGCCGAAGGCACTGTCCTGTAGGGACTCTCTTTACAGGCAGTAATGAGCTGAAGACCAGGTGGCAGCCCGGTAGATGCCCACCATCGGGACAGAGCACATGTTTGCCACCAAAGCCGCCATGGCCCTGACACAGTGCACCCGTGATGCGGCCTCCAGTGGGAGCCTCGCCTGCTCATAAGCGAGGGTGATAGTCCGCCACCCATGTGGACAGCGTACGCTTGGTCACGGCCTTCCCCAGCCTACTGGGGTCATAGGAGATGAAAAGCTGAGAAGCTTTGTGGTGGCCCTGAGTACACTGGATATAGAAGGACAAAGCCCTCTTAAAGTCCAAGGTGTGAAGGACTGTCTCTGCCCATCTAGAGTGAGGTCTTGGAAAGAAGGTAGGGAGAACCACTTTCTGGTTGAGATGGAAGGGCGATACTACCTTCAGCAGGAATTTAGGGTGCGTGCGAAGCACCACTCTGTTCTTGTAGAACCTAGTATAAAGCACCTCCGCCACAAGGGCCTGAAGCTTGCTAACTCTGCGAGTGGAGGTGAGCGCAGCCAGGAAAACTACCTTCCAAGAGAGGTGGCGAAGGTGGCAGGTAGCCAGAGGCTCGAAGGGTGGGCGAATGCGCTGCCCCAACACTACGTTGAAATCCCATTCGGTTGCCAGAGGACGAACCAGGGGAGCTCTGATAAGAGCAGACCCCGAAGAAAACTGGTCACCAAAGTTTGGACCCAGAGGGGCTTACCATCCACTGGGTGGTGGTGCGCTGCCAGGGCACTAAGGTGCACTCGGACGGTGTTAGACTTGAGCCCAGATTGAGAGAGGGGGAGAAGATACTGTAACACCAGTGCCAACGGGCACGAGAAAGGGTCAGCCCTAAGCTCAGCGCACCAAACTGAGAACCTGCGCCACTTGAGGGCGTAAGTCTTCCTAGTAGAGGCCTTGCGAGAGGCCAGCAGAATGTCTTCCACCTCAGCCAAAAGGTTGAAAGGGGCCAGAGTCACCATCTCAACATTGGGGTTGATACATTGTTGCAGTTGAGGAGTCTTTTGGGTACGAATATGAGGTCTGGAGAGGATTCCAGGCGGTGAGTGGGCTCAGTGATAATTTGGGTGTAGTTTAGTGAGTCCATTGCATCAAGGAAGGATTCTGCTTCTTTGAGGTTAGTTGATTTGAGATTAAAATCACCAAGGACCATCGGAGGTTTGTAGGAGGGAGTTGGCTGCACAAACTGCTTCAAGGGTAGCAGAGAGTTCATCGGAGGTGGCATTTGGAGCTCTGTAGGTGAGGCATATGGTGATATGCTTGTTTTCTATGACAGTGGTATTGCTGTGTGCTGTGGAGGAGGTCAGGGAGAGTTTAAATCTGAGATCACTTCTTACTAGGATTAGAACACCTCCTCCCCTTTTGTTTGTGCGAGGGCAGTTGAATGCTGTATGCGTGGGCGGGGTAAGCTGATTGAGGATGACCTGATCTGTGGGGGATAGCCAGGTTTCAGTTATGCATAAGATATCAGTTTGTTGTGACTTTAGGTGGTCTGAGAGGGTGTGTATTTTGTTTCTTATAGATCTAGTATTAATTAGTTCAATGCTGATAGGGGTGTGAATGAGGAAGTGATTGTGAAGCGTGTGGGGATGTGGTATCACCTTTAAATACCACTTCAGTCATGGGTAACATCCCTACATCTTCCTCAGTAAAGACCAAAGCAAAGAATTCATTCAGTCTCTCTGCTATGGCCTTGTCCCCTCTTAGTGCTCCTTTTACCCCTTTATCATCTAATGGCCAAACTGACTCTCTCACAGGTTTTTTTTTTTGCTACGAATGTACTTGAAAAAAGTCTTTATTATGTGTTTTTGCTTCCACAGCAAGCTTCTTCTCAAATTCTGTCTTTGCCTGCCTTATCAATGCCTTGCATTTAACTTGCCAGTGCTTCTGCTGTTTCCAGTTTTCATCATTTGGCTCTTTTTTCCATTTCCTGAAAGATGCTTTTTTGGCAACAGCCTCTCTGACCTCACCTTTAAACCATGCTGGCAGTTTTTTGGCCTTCCTTCCACTTTTCTTAAAGCGTGGAATACAACTGGTCTGGGCTTCCAAGATAGTATTTTTAAACACACCAGCTTGTTGTAAGTCTTTAACCTTTGCAACTGTTCCTTTTAGTATTTTCTTAACTATTTTCCTCATTTTATCATAGTCTCCCTTTCGAAAGTTAAAAGGTAGTACTGTGGATTTCCTTACCATCCCTCCTCCATTAATTAAATCAAATGTGATCATGCTATGATCACTATTGCCAAGTGGCTCCAATACCCTTATCTCTTTCACCAAATCTGGTGTTCCACTAAGGACTATGTCCAAAATGGCTTCCCCTCTGGTCGGTTCATGAACCAGCTGCTCCAAGAAGCAGTCATTTATTTCATTTAGAAACGTTATCTCCCGAGCATGTCCTGCCTTGATACTGGCCCAGTCAATACCGGGGTAATTGAAATCACCCAGGCAGGCATGTTACCGGGCGATCCTCACATCCACCAGCCACCCAGCTATCTACATGCCTAATGATCGAATCGCCAACTATAACGGCTGTTCTAACCCTTCCCTCATGGGCACATGTTCCTTGAGAAACTTCCTCGGTGCGAGAGGGTTTTACATCACCTGGAGAACAGGTCCTAGCTACAGGATCACTTCCTGCCACATCAGAGTAATGCTCTCCTGTCATGTGGCCTCTCTCCTCCATGGCAACAGCGATGCTGCCAGACTGGAGGTGGTACTTCAGGACTATATCCTGTAGGTCTCGTCTATGTACCTCTCTGTCTTCCTTATGTCCTCCAAGTCTGCTACTCTAGTCTCCAGAGATCGGACTCGTTCCCTCAGTAATGGCTAACCCCACGTGGTGGTCCTTGTCTGACAAAAATTTAGTTTTCCGAAATATATATAGTGTCTATGAAAACAGGGGCATGCAGTTTTTTGGACCAACCATTGATTGTTTCAAACTGGAGATAAATTTCAACAACCATTGCCAGGTCTCCAAAGCTCTCAGAGGTAAATCTATGGGAAGCACCTGGATCAGATACAGAAAACATGGAAGAACCACCATCTTTGTGAAGGCAATGTGACCGAACCAAGAGAGCAACAGTCTGGCCCAAATTTCCAAGTCTTGTTTCACCTGTCGGAGCAGCAGCAGGTAATTTGCTTTATACAACGCACCCTGGTCTGCCATAAAATGCACTCCCAAATACTGCAACGAGCCTTTCACCCAGTGAAAGGGATAATCCGTCCGTATCCGGGAACCATCTCCAGGACTCACCCCAAGGTTAAAAATTTCAGACAGAGTAATTCATTTTAAAGCCCGAGACCCAAGAGTAGGACTTGAAAAGCCGCATAGCTTGTATGACTTGGAGCACCTGCCAGATATTATCCACCACCTGTCACCTCGCCACAAACCCCATCTGGTCCCCATGGACCAGTTGGAGTAGCAAGTTCAATATTGTGTTCAACACCTTGGCAAAGATTTTGATATTAATATTCAAAGAGAGAGAGGATGATAAGAGGTCACCTCAGTGCTGGGCCTCAGTGGGCAGCCAAAAAACACCACCTCCGCCCGCAACACTACATTAAAAACATCGGCTAGAACAGGAGCCAGCCAGTTCTCATATTTTTTTATAATATTCTGTTGGGAAGCCGTTAGCCCCTGGGGGCCTTTCCAGCTGGCAGACCGCAAATAACCACTTGCACTTCCTGGGCCATGATATCAGCCGCTCACGCTCAACATCCGTCAGAATGGGCAATTTCACATCCTGAAGATAATCCACAATCCACTCATTAGCCATGGTTTCTGCCGCATAAAGGTTCTCCAAAAAGTCTGCAAAAATGGTCCGAATCTCTTCAGATTTCATACATATTCGTCCTGTCCAATCCCTCAGCGCATGCACCATACAGTCAGCCTGTTGCTTATGCAAACGGACCGCCAAATATTTACCAACCTTGTTTCCCTGCTCATAAAATGTCTGCCGAAATCTATGGCGCTTAACATCAAGATCATTTTGAACATGTTCATCTAGGGGGACATACACTGCCATCCATTGCTTCCATACTTGTCGGGAGCGTGTCCGGGCATGTTGATCCTGCAGACGCTTAATCTCAGTGGAGAGGTGCCGTAGTCATGCTCACATTGCTGTCTAAACCTGGCTGCCTCAACCATCAGATGTCCCCGGGCAGTTACTCTAAAGGCATTCCAGATAACCGGTAAAGACACTTCCCCCATGGCGTTCAGCTCAAAATATTCCTAAATAAACAAATCATGTGTCTGAACTGCCACAGGTTGTCGGAAGAAATCACCATGCAGAAACAAAGGTGCATGCAATTCTGTAATAATGGGCCATGCAAAGTATTAGGCTTTATAAATATAAATTATTCAAATGGGAGGATAAAACGGGTAAATTGCTAGCCTACTTGATTCGACCAGCAAAAACAAAAACCATAGTGACTCCCTTGAGGAATGCAGATGGCTTGGTGGCTGTGCAAGAGGCTGAGATTGCTAGGCGATTTACTACCATTTTTGCAAAACTGTATGGGGCGGAAAAAGGGGGAGAGGAGGAACATGCGGCCTTCTTTGAGCACCTACACCTCCCCCAGATTACTGAAGCACAGCGGCAAAGGCTTAACCAACCTTTAACAGAGGGAGAAATACGAGGAGGTTGTTCAACATCTGAGACCAGCTTGAGCCCCGGGACCGATGACCTAGGGCCAGAATTCTATAAAATCCGGGGAGATCTCGTGGCTCGCCCTTTGGTAGAATGGTGAGAAGTGGCAGTGACCACAGAGCAAATGGGAACATATACCTCTAGGCAGCGATACTGCTGCTACCTAAACCAGAGCATGATCTTGAAAAAGAAGGGTCATATAGGCCGATTTTGCTTTTAAATCAAGATCTAAAAATCCTCACTACAGCACTAGCTTGGTGGCTGAGTGATATCTTACCAGATATTATCCACCAGGACCTGGCAGGTTTTGTGAAGGGGGTAGCGCCACCGGAGTCATCCTGCGGGCCTTGACAATATTTTGGCAGAGGCGATCGCAGGAGTCCCCAGTAGCTCTGGTGGGACTGGATGCGGAAAAAGCATTTGACAGAGTCTGCTGGAAATAACTATTCTGGGTGCTAAAAAAGTATGGAATAAAGGGGTGCTTTTACTGTTGGATCCTGGCATCGTATGAACAGCTGAGTGCACAGTTGTTGGTGACTGGGAAGCTGGCAGAACCATTTGAGCTCCAATGTGGCACACGTCTGGGGTGCCCTTTATCCCCGCTATTATTCATACTGTCATTAGAACCTTTAACAATGAAAATTAAGGAAACTGAGGAGATCCGGGGAGTTAGGGTGGGCAGGGTTGGCAATAAAATTAGTTTATTCGCTGATGATATGCTGATAAGTATGTGTCACACAAGGGAGGGATGGGATGGGATGGGATGGGCTGACAGAGCTGCTGCCACAATTTGGATAATTTTCCGGACTAAAAATTAGCATAGGAAAGTCGGAGATACATCTGGGGGAGAGATTGCTGGGGGGGGGGGGGGAGGGAAGTGCAGTGTTTAAATGGACAGAGGGCTCCCTGAAATATTTAGATATCTACTTACATTCAGATCAAAACTGATATATCGGCTTAATGTCTCGAACTAAGTGAGGCACATCAAACGATTGTGAACAATGGGGAAGCTGCCACTCTCCCTTTATGGGCGGGTGGCAGTGGTGCGGATGGTCATCCTACTCAAAATACTATATCAACCACAGATGCTCTCTCTTTGGGTAAATCTCACAGATGAGAGTTTTTTCAAAGGAACTATACAGACATTTCTTTGGCAGGGTAAAAGAGTGAGGGTTAGCTACGCTAAGCTGATACTGGTGCTGGTGAGGGGAAGGGCCGGTCTCCCTGATCTTAGAATGTACAATGTGGCGGTCTTATTCAGATGGATACATGACACATACACCAGTACAGGGCAGTATGAACTAGGGGCCTGCTAGACACCTGGAGTCACTCCTACAACTACTCAGTTCTTTTCATTATAATAAAGTTGATCTTACCCACCCAGAGTATGGGGCATGGGTGGGAGCACTTAGGAAGGCATGGAGGTGGAGGGTGGGGAAACAAGGCCATAGTTGGCAAGTGACACCCTTTCTATAAGTCATAGGGGACTTGGGATTCCTGCGGGGCAGGGTCAAAGTATTTTTCAGCAATAGAGCACTGAGAGCAGGTTAGATTTGGGATGCATAGGGGGGTTGGGGGCAGGGCAGCATGCCACCGTTTGAAATCCTCCAAAAGAAATTGAAACTACAAGGGTCCCATTTGTTCTTATATATGCAACTTAGACGTTAGTGGCAGACCCTAATGACATCACACCCAGGAAAGCTGGACATCACAGATGATGATAGAGATTTTTGCAATTTGATCCCCAAATGGAATAGATTAGGGAATTGGTATCACATACTACAAGATGTATTATCAACAACACACCTCCCTCCGGTGGACAGAAGAGTTGGGGGAAGAGGTGGGAGAGAAACAATTGGAGCGCTGCGTTATGTGGATTCCTGTGGTTTTTATCTCTGCGCACTACCAAGAAATGCAGTATCAGATAATACATAGAGGCTACCTCACAAAAGAGAGGGGGGCACGATTGGGATTGAGGACACAGGATCAGTGTGACAAGTGCAAAGGCCCAGTGGAGACTTTTAAACATGCCTTCTTAGTATGTCCTTGATTGGCTGGGTTATGGAACTCAATGGTAACATTGTTTGACACAGGTAGTTGGGGAAACAAGTGGAGTGGATGTATAGTATGCTCTTACTGGGAGAGGAGAGCCCACTGGGAGAGTGCCACATTAGGCAGATGGAAGGTCAATTTATAATGATATGGATAGGGGTGGTGAAGAAGCTTCTATTACAATATTGGGTAGGAGTTGACAACACATCAGGCACAGGACAAAGGCCATGCAACAAGTCCGCTTGTTGGATACGATATAGACAACTATGATGTCTGTTCCAAGAGCGATACTCCATGGCAGCAAGAAGAAGGGAGGGAGGGGGAGGGAGGAATGGGGGAAATAGCTTGAGATATGAGTTAGGAAAATAGGAGCAGGAGAAGAGGCTCGGAAACAGGCTTCAAACCCCCCCCCCCCCGGCAAAAATTGTAAGTGTTTGTATTTCACTCTTTAAGAAAAGTGGAAGGAAGTCCAAAAAACTGCCAGCATGGTTTAAAGGTGAGATCAGAGAGGCTGTTATTGCCAAAAAAGCATCTTTCAGGAAATGGAAAAAAGAGCCAAATGAGAAAAACTGGAAACAGCACAAGCACTGGCAAGTTAAATGCAAGGCATTGATAAGGCAGGCAAAGGGAGAATTTGAGAAGAAGCTTACTGCGGAAGCAAAAACACATAATAAAAACTTTTTCAAGTACATTCGTAGCAAAAAAACCTGTGAGAGAGGCAGTTGGTCCATTAGATGATAGAGGGGTTAAAGGGGCACTTAGAGGCGATAAGGCAATAGCGGAGAGACTAAATGAATTCTTTGCTTCGGTCTTTACTGAGGAAGATGTATGGATGTTACCCATGACTGAAGTGGTATTTAAAAGTGTGGAAAAATTGAAGGAAATATCAATATGTCGGGAAGATGTATTACAACTATTTGATAAACTGAAGAGTAGAAAATCACATGGACCGGATGGTACATCCAAGGGTATTGAAAGAACTGAAATATGAGATTGCAGACCTGCTATTAGTAATCTGTGAACTATCATTAAAATCATCTGTAATACCTGAAGACTGGAGGATGGCCAACGTAACGCCAATTTTTAAAAAGGGTTCCAGGGGTGATCCAGGAAACTACAGACCGGTGAGCCTGACGACAGTACCGGGAAAAATGGTAGAAACCATCATAAAGAACAAAATTGTTGAATATGTAGATAGTCATGGCTTAATGGGGGAGACAGCCAACATGGCTTTAGACAAGGAAGATCTTGTCTTACTAATCTGTTATGTTTTTTTGAAGGTGTGAATAAACAGGTAGACAAAGGTGAGTCAGTTGATATAGTGTATTTGGACTTTCAGAAAGCCTTTGACAAGTTCCCTCATCTGAGACTTTTGGCAAAACTAAAGAGTCATGGGCAAGGAGGCAGTGTACTATTGTGGATCAGGAACTGGTTAAAAGATAGAAAGCAGAGGGTAGGGCTAAATGGCCAATTTTCCCAATGGAGAAAGGTGAATAGTGGTGTACCCCAGGGATCTGTGCTGGGTCTGCTGCTTTTTGACATATTCATAAATGACCTGGAATAGGAAATAACGAGTGAGGTTATCAAATTTGCAGATGAGACAAAACTATTTAAAGTTGTTAAAACCCATGAGGATTGTGGAAAATTGCAAGAGGATCTTGATAAATTGGAAGACTGGGCATCAAAATGGCAGATGAAATTTAATGTGGACAAGTGCAAAGTTATGCACCTAGGGAAGAACAAGCCAAACTATGTTTACACGATGCAAGGTTCCACATTAGGAACCACCACCCAGGAAAAAGATTTAGGCATCATTGTGGATAACATGTTAAAACCCTCTGCCCATTGTGCAGCGGCAGCGAAGAGAGCAAATAGAATGCTAGGTATCATAAGGAAAGGAATGGAAAATAAAACAAAGGATATTATAATGCTTTTGTATCGTTCCATGGTGCGACCGCACCTTGAATATTGTGTGCAATTATTTTCGCCGTATCTTAAAAAGGATATAGCGTTATTAGAAAAGGTTCAGAGAAGAGCCACCAAAATGGTAAAGGGGATGGAAGGATACCCCTATGAAGAAAGGCTAAAAAGGTTAGGACTCTTTAACCTGGAAAAGAGACGGCTGAGGGGAGATATGATAGAAACCTATAAATTGATGAATGGAGTGGAACGAGTAAACGTAGATCAATATATTTTTTTCGTTATCAGAATATAGAAAGACTAGGGGACATGCAATGAAGCTACAGGATAAACTATTTAAGACAAATAAGAGAAAATATTTTTTCACTCAATGTGTAATCAAACTCTGGAATTTGTTATCGGAGAATGTAGTAAAGGCTGTTAGTGTAGCTGGGTTTAAAAAAGGTTTTGACAAGTTCCTGGAGGAAAGGTCCATAAACCATTATTAAAAAGGGACCCAGGATGTCAATGCTTGAATCAATACAAGCATTGTGGAACCTGTGTCTTTTGGGGAAACTGCTAGGTACATATGACCTAGATTGGCCACTATTGGAAACAGGATACTGGGCTTGATGGACCTTGGTCTGACCCAGTATGGCATATCTTATGTTCTTATGATGATGTAAAATAAATCGTTTGCTTAGAGAAAATTTGATGTGTGTAGAAAGGGGATATAACTGTATATGCCTCTTGGAAATGTGTTATGAAAAATCAATAAATGGTAAACAAAACAAAAAGAGGAGATGGTAAAAAATGGGAAAAAAAATCTTGGGACTTATTCCCCCGGGGGCTTCCACAGGACACTATGCACTCTCTCCATCTTCATGGAGCAGTCCCAGGACTGATATTCTTCGGGAGTCAACAATTCCTTTGCTATAGCTCTCACAGTAGTTTCTAAGTTCTTAGCACTGTGCTTCTGCTCAGGGACCTCCTGGAGGTGCACATTATATCACTGAGGCCTATTTTCAGTATCATCCAGTTTGTAAGCAAAGTCCACAGTTTGCAACTTCTGATGGTCCACAACGCACTGCAATTCTGTTAAGACTTCAGCGTGCTCCTCCATTCTGGTCTCAACATCTTTCATGGGGCCTCCCAGCTCTTTGATGCCAGTGTGAAGATCACCAATTCAGAAACATAGAAACATGATGGCAGAAAAAGACCACATGGCCCATTTAGTCTGCCCTTCTATATTGACTACTATAATAGTCCCCTCTTGTTTTAGAGATCCTCTGTGTTTGTCCCATGCTTTTTTGAATTTAGATATTGTCCTCATCTCTGCCACCTCTACTGAGATACTATTCCACTCATCTACCACTCCTTCCGTAAAGAAGTATTTCTGCATATTCTAAGTCTATCCCCTTTCACCTTCATCCTCGTAGCAGAGATTGCTTTCAATTGAAAGAAGCTCTCCTGTGCATTTATGCCACAGAGATGTTTAAACATCTCTATCATATTTCCTCTATCCTGCCTTTCCTCTAAAGTATACAAATTAAGATCCTTAAGTCTATCATCATATGCTATCTCCAGGAACAAGCAGGAATGTAGTCCTCACATATGGGTATCATCAGTACCGACGGAGCCTGCGCGGGAACGCTCCCCAGCGTCCAATAGGAACGCTTTTGGGAGCATCCCTCAGCACATGCGCGCTGCCTTCCCGCCTTTCCAACTGTCCCTCTTCAGTTCTTCGGTTTCCGCGGAGCCAACAGGACCTATTCCCTGTCACCGCAGAAAATTCAGTTTTTAAAATTATTTTTTGTGGTCGCGTTTGCCGACCGCACGACGCCTACCGGTACTGCCGGTTCTTTTCTTTTCTTTTCCTAAAAAAAAAACAAAACCCCTAGACTTTGACTGTTTCTTTTCAGAAACTTTACTGTTTTGGTGCTAGGCGCCATTTTGGGCATTAGGCCCCATTTTTCCAAAATCATGGAAAAGCCAACTAGTGGTTTTAAAAAATGTACTAAGTATGGTGGTACCATTTCCATCACTGACACCCATGATTGGTGTCTAAAATGTTTAGGACCTGATCATTCTCCAACTGAATGTCTCTCCTGCATGGGGATGACCAAAAGAGGAAGACAAAACCGAGCCGCAAAGCTTGGTACCCTCTTTTCTTCAGATGCCAGATCCATTGCATCAGCATCGTCAAGGGCCTCTTCTTCCTCCCATGGATCTCAGGTAACTAAACACAAAAGCCGGTCCTCAAAGGGTAGCTCTCCTGCTAAGCATCGAGAGGCCATTGGCATTGCCCTTGAGGGAACCACACTGGCAAAACAGCCCCGGCGGGAGGCTACAGCTTCCAAAGCATCGATGTGGCTTCAGGATGTTCTCGAGGCCTCGACCTCACAAGAACTACCTGTGCCATGCTCAGGGATTCCGGCTGTTCTTACCGGTACCGACACCCAGGCATCGCCAGCGTCGATAGACCAGAGATTTCTTGCTATTGAACGCAGTATCGCAGCTCTTCTCTCAGCTTCGGTACCGGTGGTCCCAAGGGTACCGGTGCCAACATCGACACCGATGTCGGTGCAGACACTGGTACTGACACCGATGATGCCGGTACCGATGGTACCGGCCTCGATGGTAACTCTTCCCATTCCACCTCCGGCTGGAGTGGATAAAGTGGTACCAGGTCACCTCGGTACCGACTTCGATCGGTACCGGAATTGTGCTTTGCAGGAGCATCGGGGTCAGGAAGACTTCGATTCCTCCGATTCCGAAGACTCTGACAATTCTGCTGGCACTAGAGGGTTTCTCTTAGAGGATCCCTCTTTTCCCCAACACAGAATGTCACCTCCAGAGGACATGCCATTTCAGGATTTCATCCGTGATATGGCTAAAGGTCTTTCAATCACAGTAGCTCCTGAAGAGGAACCCAGAGCAAAGGAATTGGAAATCCTCCAATATCCTAAAGCTCCTAAGGAGGCAGCTACTCTGCCTATCCATGAAATTCTGCATAGTTTGATGCTCAGAATGTGGGAGACACCTCTGACTACTTCTCCTCACTCTAGGAGACTTGATACTATGTATCGAGTCCCACCATGTCCTGGATTTCAGAAAACTCAGTTGCCACACCATTCAATGGTAGTGGAGTCAGCCATGCGTAGGATGAAAAGTGAAAAAAGACATGCATCCAATCCTCCAGGTCGTGAATGCAGGACTCTGGATGCTTTTGGATGCAGAACCTTTCAAGCTTCCATGCTTTCAGCTAGGATCAGCTCATATATCCTATATATGGGAATGTTCCTCAAAGAAATCACAGGAGACTTGGAACTTATGAGCCCATTTCTCCCAGATAAGAGACAAGACTTTCTTACTCTGATTAAGCATGCTCAGGATGTCTCCAAGATTGTCAATCGTGCAGCCTTTGACTGCTTCAAATGCATCAACAGAACGTCTGCCATTGCCATTGGCGCACGATGGATTGCCTGGCTATAGGCATCAGACTTGGAGACTTGGGTACAGGACAAGTTAGGCAGCATTCCTTGCACGGGAGAGAATCTCTTCGGTAAGAACTGGCAGGAGAAGGCTAACAAGTTAGATGCTGACAATTCTACATTAGATAGATTGTCAAAGTCTACAGCCACTCCAGCCAAAATGAAGCCTTATAAAAAACCCTCTTTTAGGAAAAAGAGGAAGTTTTATCCTTCCTACACCCACCAGACTCAGACTCCAGGTCAGGTTGCCCAAAAGGGACAAACTAGACAACAAAAAAAACCAAAAGGCCCTAGAGCCCAACCAGTTCTCCAGGTTCAGCCCCCTTAAGGGGTTTGACTCCTTCCTAGAGTGCTTTGCCTTCTTGCCTCTGAGAGGTCCTCAACCCCCCAATATTACCGGCAGGTTATGCCACTTTGTCAACAGATGGCATCAGGTAACAGCAGAAGATTAGACTTTGTCCATTGTAGGGGAGGGGTACAAACTTCATTTTCACAGCTTACCCCCTCGTACAATTCTAAAGCAGTTGAATTCACAAACCTCTGCAGACAATCTGCTAGATCACGAGGTCTCCACACTTCTTGCCCAAGAGGCAATAGAGGAAGTACCCATTCTTCAACAGGGTGCAGGATTCTACTCCCCCTATTTTCTTATTCTAAAGAAAACAGGAGGATGCAGACCCATTCTAGACCTCAGAGAATTGAACAAATTTCTCCAGGACCAAGCAGGAAGTCAGTCCTCACTTATGGGTGACGTCGGCGCCGACGGAGCCCTCGCGGAGCAATTTTCCCCAGCTTTCAAAGAAAGCCTTTGGGAATTGCAGCGCGCATGCGCGGTCGTCTTCCCGCCCGAGGGTGCCATCTTAGCCAGTCTTCTTTTTTCCGCGGAGCCCTACAGACGTCCCCGTCTTGTCCCCGCGAAAAAGTCGATTTTCTTCATTATTTTATTCTTTTTCCTTCGGTTCGACGCCGATCTTTTTCCCGCCCGGACTCGCGACGCCGGTCACGAGTCCTCTTACTTTTTTTCGGTTTTTCTGACTTTGTCAGCTTTCGTTTTCGATTTTTCCCTGGCAGCCCGGTCCTTTGACCTCGCAGGGGCCCTTTTTCCCCCCGATGGCTGCCAGTGGGTTTAAGCGGTGTGGTCAGTGTGACCGAAATATGTCACTAACTGACACACACGACTTTTGCCTCCGCTGCCTGGGCCCGGATCATGAGGAACTGATCTGTGGGCCCTGCGGCAAAATGTCCTCAAAAGCGTTCAGAAGTCGGCGGCATCAGCGTGATAGAATCTTCGCTGACCCCAGCCGTACCCGGACCTCGTCGGAGGCCTCCGCGTCAAAAGGCTCCAGCTCGGACCGTCGCCGGAGTTCCTCCGACCGGGGTTCTCCCTCCGGGGACCATCGTCGGAAGGTGAAACCCGCGAGGGCGGCGTCGGTGGACGCTCCTGGTTCCGCGAGGGCCAGGTCGCATAGCCCCGACAGCCGCCCCGGGTCCTTGGAGAAGGAACACCTCACGAAGCGACCTCGCCTGGAGTCGGAGATGCCTGCTCGGGTAAGTCCTGTGGTCCTTCTGGACTCGCCTCCGCGACAGCCGACGTCGGGCCCGACGCCGTCGGGGCCCGAGTCGGGGACTGCTGGGTCACCTGAGCTCGGACTCAGGTTGACGGCCTTGGAGAGCAGACTGTCTGCCTTCATGGACCAGCAGAGGGCACTGCTCGCTGGCCTCGCTGGCGCCGCTGCCCCGACCGCCGGGACGTCGACGTCCAAGTCGACCCCGGAGACCGAGCCGATCCTCGAGTCGATGAGAACTCGAGTCGATCCTCGGTCGAGGTCACCCTCGGCCTCCCGTTCGGGACCGAGGTCGCCGACGCCGACTCCCTCGGCGTCGGGGCGGCAGGCGCCGCGCCCTGCCCGGGCCGACCCCACCGAGTCCTCGTCGGAGTCGGTCTGGGAGTCTGAGGAGGAAGAGTCGCCTGATTCTTTCCGGACTCGGTGTGTCCCCTCGGACTCACCGGAGTCCGAGCCTCGGAAGCAGTCCCCCCCGGAGGATGCCCGGTTCTCGGACTTCGTTAGGGATATGGCCAAGGCTTTGGCCTTCCCTGCGGATCCCGAGGAAGAGCCTCGAGCCGAAGAGCTCGACGCCCTCCAGTATGACTCTCCCGCGAGGGAACACTTTACTGTACCGGTTCCTCCTATGCTGGAACGACTACTCTTCCGCATGTGGGAGAGTCCGGCCTCCTCGCCGGTCCTGAGCAAGCGGGTCGATTCTATCTATCGAGTCCGCAAGAGCCCTGGCTTTCAAAAGGCACAGCTACCACACCATTCCATGGTATTGGAATCGGCCATGCATCGTCTTAAGAGCCAGAAGATGCACTCCTCGGTGCCTCCTGGCAGGGAGGCCCGTAACCTGGATGGCCTTGGTAAGAAGTGTTTCCAGGGCTCTATGCTCGCATGTCGTGTCCAGACTTACCAGCTATACATGGGCATGTATCTCCGGGATCTGGCTAAAGAGCTAGCCGGATTCTCCGCTGGTTTGTCCGAGGAACCCTTGCGGAGGTTCCTGGCCTTGTCCACTGGCATTCGGGAATGCTCAAAGTTCATGTCCCGGGCAGCCTATGATGGCTTTGAAGCATCGGCTCGAGTGGCCGCAGCCGGCATCGGTGCCCGCCGACAGGCTTGGCTTCAGTCGTCAGACCTTGAGCCCTGGGTGCAGGACAAGTTGGTCGATGTCCCCTGCCGAGGCGAAAACCTCTTTGGCAAGCCCATGGCGGAAAAGGCTGCGCAAATTGAGACTGAGACTCTCACCAGGACCAGGCTTTCTAGGAAGACCTCCGCCCCTTCCCAGAAAAAGAAGGGCTCGGGTAAAAAGTCCTTTTACCCGAGGACGGCGGCTGCCTACAAACAATACCCCCATTATCAGGCCCCTGCAGCTCCCCAACAGGGCCAGCAGGCCAAGGGACGGGGTAACGGGTCCCGTAGGCAGCAAGCCCCCAAGCCTGCACCACCAGCCCCTGCTCAGCAGGGTGGGGGCTTTTGACTCACAAAGCATAGCCTCTCCCCCCCGCTGGTTCCTCCCAGCACCGGAGGCCGGCTGGTTCACTTCGCCCACAGGTGGTCCAGCATCACCGCAGATGCCTGGGTGCTTCAAGTCGTGCGGGAAGGCTATCTTCTCCACTTCCACCAGGTCCCTCCCTCCTATTTTCCGGGAGAACCTCCACGACCCCCTCTGCACAGGGAATTACTCCTTCAGGAGTTAGCAGGTCTTCTGCAGGAACAGGCGGTGGAACCGGTGCCACACCACCTGAGAGGTCAAGGCTTTTATTCCAGGTATTTTCTAATACCAAAGAGAACAGGGGGCCTCAGACCCATCCTGGACTTGCGCAACCTCAACAAGTTCCTTGTGCGGGAGAAGTTCAAAATGCTTACCCTTGGAATCCTTCTGCCCTACCTCCAGCAGGGAGATTGGCTATGCTCCTTGGATCTAAAGGATGCCTACACGCACATCCTCATCCACCCAAGCCACCGCCAATACCTAATGTTTGTGGTGGCAGGAAATCATTACCAGTACAGAGTACTGCCCTTTGGCCTGTCCTCCGCGCCGCGAGTCTTCACAAAATGTCTCGCGGTGGTGGCGGCCCATCTCCGGCTTCACGGCCTCTATGTCTTTCCGTACCTCGACTACTGGCTCATCAGAGCAGCGTCCGCTCGAGAGGTCACCAACGCCACGCGCCGCACGGTGACTCTTCTGCAGCACTTGGGCTTTGTTATAAACTTCGCAAAGTCCACTTTGCTCCCCTCACAGGATCTCGAGTTCATCGGCGCAAGGCTGCACACTCCTCAGGCGCGAGCATACCTACCGCTCGACAGGGCTCGACGGCTCATGGACCTAGCCGACCGCTTTCGCAGCCAGCCCCTGGTTTCCGCCAGGCGCTTCCTGAGACTGCTCGGCCATATGGCTTCCACCGTCCATGTGACCCCCAATGCCCGCCTGAATATGCGGCCTGCTCAATGGTGTCTCCGCCAGCAGTGGCGGCAAGCCACAGGCGGCCTAGCAGACCTAGTGCGCGTCTCCGAGCCGCTGATCTCGTCTCTCCGGTGGTGGCTTCGGCAGCCGAACCTGATATTCGGAATGCCTTCCCAGCCACCTCAGCCGACCCGGGTGCTGACCACGGATGCATCCCTCCTGGGCTGGGGAGCACATTGCCAAGGGGCACGTACTCAGGGCCTCTGGACCACGTGGGAGTCTGCTCAGCAGATCAACTTCCTGGAGCTCAGGGCGATCCGCCTGGCTCTCAAGGCGTTCTCCCACCTGACTTCCCACCAGTCCGTCCTTGTCCAGACGGACAATCAAGTTGCCATGTTCTACGTGAACAAGCAGGGGGGCACGGGCTCCTTCCTCCTTTGCAGGGAGGCACAGAAGCTCTGCTTTTGGGCCGTCAGTCACGGCATTCTCCTCAAGGCGGTTTATCTCCCGGGCCAAGAGAATTGCCTGGCGGACAAACTCAGCAGGATCCTCCAGCCGCACGAGTGGCGTCTGGATCCCTTGGTAGTCCAGAAGCTCTTCCTAAAGTGGGGCCTCCCCACGGTGGATCTCTTTGCCAGTCCTCACAACCGGCAGCTTCCTCGCTTATTTTATTTAACAATCTCTTATATACCGCAGCTTCCTAAGATCAGCTGCGGTTCACAATTAACAACAGGCAACAAATCATGGATTTGTTTTACATATAACGTCATATAACTATAAACAATGTACAGTAAACAGAAATGTTGAACAGATAGCACTGAACAGTGCAACAGTGCAACAAATCATGGATTTGTTTTACATATAACATCATATAACTATAAACAATGTACAGTAAACAGAAATGTTGAACAGATAGCACTGAACAGTGCAACACTATATACATTATGTACATTAACATTATATTATTAAATACATATACAAGTTATGTGGGATAACTGCTCTCGTCAGCCACACCCCCTTCGGGTTGCGGCGGACGCTTTTCTAATTTCATGGTCGGGGAGCCTTCTGTACGCTTTCCCTCCCATCCCGCTAGTCTCTCGGACTCTTTTCAAGGTTCTCCGAGACGAAGCCTTCATGATCCTGGTGGCCCCTCGCTGGCCCAGACAGCCGTGGTTTCCGCTTCTACTGCAATTAGCGGTGGAGGATCCATTCCCTCTGGGGGTACAACCGGATCTCCTCACTCAGGATCAGGGGTCTCTACTACACCCCAACCTCAGGTCTCTCAACCTCATGGCCTGGCTGCTGAGAGGGTAGTCCTTGCTCCCCTTCTCCTGCCGGCAGAGGTGGAGGAGGTCGTCTTAGCTTCGCGACGGCCTTCTACCCGCAAATGCTACGCCCTTAAATGGCGTCGCTTTGCCGTCTGGTGTACACCTCTCTAATCTGGGACTTAAGTCCAACTCCGTCAAAGTTCACCTCAGTGCTCTTTCGGCACATCATGTGCCGGTGGACGGTAGACCTCTCTCCAGCGACCCTCTCGTAGCGAGGTTTCTCCGAGGTCTCCTTCTACTTAAACCACCTCTGCGCCCGCCAGCGCCTGACTGGGACCTGAATGTGGTTTTGCAGCGGATCACCTGTCCGCCTTTTGAACCTATGGCTACCTGTTCTCCTCTCCGTTTTCTGTCTTGGAAAACACTGTTCTTGATAGCCCTCACTTCCGCTAGACGCGTAAGTGAATTGCAGGCCCTCGTGTCTGATCCCCCTTACACTCGGTTTCTACAAAAATAGGGTAGTCCTACGGACTCACCCAAAATTTCTTCCAAAAGTGGTCTCCCCTTTTCACATCAATCAGGAGGTGGTACTTCCAACCTTCTTTCCCAGACCACACTCCAGCCGAGCTGAAACGGTCCTCCATACCCTGGACTGTAGAAGGGCTTTGAACTTCTACCTTGACCATACGCGGGAGCACCGTAAGGCTGCTCAGCTTTTTGTGTCTTTTGACCCCAATAAATTGGGGCTCCCGGTCTCCAAGCGTACTCTGTCCATCTGGGTTGCGGACTGTATCTCTTGGGCTTATGGGGCAGCCGGACTCTCCTTAGAAAGTCGAGTCACGGCTCATTGCGTTCGGGCAAAGGCTACGTCAGTGGCTTACCTCCGCTCTGTTCCGCTGGCAGACATCTGCCGGGCCGCTACTTGGTCTTCGAGCCAGACTTTTGCGGTCCATTACTGTCTCGAGAGGGAGTCCCGCAGGGACAGTGCTTTCGGACAGGCAGTCCTCCGTAATCTCTTTGAGGTCTGAGCAACTCCTACCCTCCATCCCGGATGTGGGCTACCGGTGGGTGATAATTCAGCGAAGATTCTTTCCTTCTGTGCTGCTGAGCTAGAGGGAGCTCATTTTTTGTGCTTAGGGTCTCCGGTAGCCTTGAGCTTGGGAGTCCCATAAGTGAGGACTGACTTCCTGCTTGGTCCTGGAGAAAGCGTAGTTACTCACCTGTAACAGGTGTTCTCCAGGAGCAGCAGGAATCAGTCCTCACTACCCTCCCTCCTCCCCTTGGAGTTGCAATCGTCTGCTTATGTTCTTTTTGCAAATTTTTATGCTGTCTTTTTTAGCTATGTCATCTGACTGGCTAAGATGGCACCCTCGGGCGGGAAGACAACCGCGCATGCGCGCTGCAATTCCCAAAGGCTTTCTTTGAAAGCTGGGGAAAATTGCTCCGCGAGGGCTCCGTCGGCGCCGACGTCACCCATAAGTGAGGACTGATTCCTGCTGCTCCTGGAGAACACCTGTTACAGGTGAGTAACTACGCTATCTGTTTCAAGAGAAATTCAAAATGATTTCTCTGGGAACTCTTCTGCCATACCTTCAAGGCCAGGACTGGCTTTGCTCTCTAGACTTAAAGGATACATACACTCACATTCTTATCCATCCAGATCACAGGAAATTCTTACGTTTCCTTTTCAAGGGAAGACATTTCCAGTACAGGGTTCTTCCTTTTGGTCTGGCTTCAGCACCAAGGGTATTCACGAAATGCATGGCAGTAGTAGCTGCATTTCTGCGAACCCTGGGGATCTTTGTCTTCCCTTACTTAGACGACTGACTCATCCGAGCCTCCACAGTGACAGAGGCCAGCACTGCACTGTTTCGCACAATGCGAATCCTCCAATACTTGGGATTGGTAATAAACTTCCTGAAATCTCAACTAGTTCCTTCCCAGTGCCTAGAATTCATAGGGGCCTGTCTAGATAGCAGACAGGCAAGGGCTTTCCTTCCACAAGCCCGGTTAGCTTCCGAAGCAGCAGGCAAATCCTCCCTCACTGCTCGGGAGCTACTGCAGTTACTGGGCCACATTGCATCCACAGTTCATGTAGTCCCATATGCTCGCCTCCACATGCGAGCAGCTCAGTGGACCCTCTCCATACAGTGGACAAAGGCCACGGGTCATTTGTCGGACAAAATAACAATCTCTCAACGACTAATTTTGTCCCTCCAGTGGTGGCAATCATTAGAAAATCTGACAGTAGGGTCTCCTTTCCATCAACCCCTTTTTCAGGCCACCCTAACAACAGATGCATCACAGGTGGGTTGGGGAGCACACCTGAATCATCTCTCTACCCAGGGCACCTGGACTCCACAGGAGGTTGGTTTACACATAAACCTCCTGGAGTTAAGAGCCATTTATTTAGCTCTTCGAGTATTCCACGCCCAACTCAGCTACAAGACAGTCCTAGTCCAGATGGAGAATCAGGTAGCCATGTTCTATGTGAACAAGCAGGGTGGGACAGGCGGACAGGCTCTCTGTCGTTATGCAACGAAGCTTTACAACTATGGGCCCTTGCCAGAGAGCATCATATTCACCTTCTAGTGATATATCTTCCAGGCATTCAAAACCTTTGGGCAAACAAACTCAGTTGAGTACTGCTACCTCACGAATGGTCACTCCATCTAGACCAGGTGGCAAAGATATTTCATCTCTGGGGCACTCCAGACATAGACCTCTTTGCAAGTCCACTGAATGCCAAACTTCCCTGGTTCTGTTCCAGGATTCCGGCGCACAACTGTCAGGCAAGGGATGCCTTCCTCCTTCACTGGGGTCAGGACTTCCTTTATGCCTTCCCACCCCATTCCCCTTATCCCCAAAACACACTTCAAACTTCAGAGAGAAAGGGGTCGCATCATTCTCATAGCACCACGATGGCAACGCCACGTGGTATTCCCTGTTTCTGCATCTCTCTCAAACGGCACCTCTGGAGTTAGGGCATGCTCCAGATCTCCTTTCCCAGGAGAACGGGACGCTATGGCACCCGAATCTCCAATCCCTGCACCTCACGGCCTGGTTGTTGAAGGCTTAGACCTCCAGGATTTCAGCCTATCCCAGCAGGTAAAAGATATCCTTCAGGCTTCTAGGAAACTTTCCACAAGAAGATCTTATGCCTTCAAGTGGAAACTTTTTACTATATGGTGCTCCAAGAAGGGATTAAACCCCCTGCTCATACCCTTAGAATCGATACTAGAGTATCTCCTTCACTTATCGAATTCTGGGTTAAAGACCAATTCAGTAAGAGTCCATCTTAGTGCAATTGCAGCTTCTTATAAGCCTCTAAATGGACAACCAATTTCCTCTCATCCACTCCTATCAAGATTTATGAGAGGCCTTTTATTAACTAAACCTCCCAGCAAGCCACCACCGGTAGCATCGGATCTAAATCTAGTTCTCGGGCAGCTCATGAAGCCGCCTTTTGAACCTTTAGCCACTACAGCCCTTACGTTTTTGACTTGGAAGGTCATCTTCCTGATTGCAATCACCTCTGCACGTCGCATTAGTGAATTGCAAGCTTTAGTGGCTGATCCTCCTTATACTAGATTTTCATCATGATAAGGTTGTTCTTCGAACTCACCCACACTTTATGCCAAAGGTGGTTTCGCCTTTTCATTTAAACCAATCAATTTATCTTCCTGCATTTTTTCTGAGGCCTCACACCTCTAATGCAGAAAGAAACCTTCATACTTTGGATTGTGAAAGGGCCTTAGCCTTTTACATTCAAAGAACACAGCAACATAGAAAGTCTTCGCAACTTTTTGTAGCTTTTGACCCTAGTCATTTGGGACTTCCAGTCTCCAAAAGAACTTTAGCTAAATAGATTGCCCAATGCATATTCCTTAGCGTTCCTCCAGCTTAGTCCTCCACCTATGGATAGTGCACCTCCTCCTGCAGCTTGAAGACTGGACCAATCAGATTTCAGCATCACTGGATGTAGCGTACTGGCATCCCTCTATAGCCCCAGTGTGTCCAGTCTTCATGCAGCTAGAGGACGTAGTGAGCCTAGGTGCTGGGCTCACTAGGGAACCAGTTAAGGAGCAAGATATTTAGCTAACCTTTTAATTTTCTTTAATTGGCATACTTTATTTCCTTTCACTATTCTAGGTGTTTGAGTTTTTTTCAGCTGGTCTGTTCCTTTAAAAAAAACAAAACGTTTTTTGGAACAGACAACAGTTCTCTCCCCCTCGGGCTCTGAGGGCTCCGGTGAAGATTTCTCTCTCCTGCCTGACCACAGCTATCACATTTGCTGGTGCTTCTGTAGGATCTCTGGCCCCTGGGCTGTTCGGGGCAGAGCTCCTTGATCCGTTTACCTGCAGCGTGTTTTCTCCAGAGGAAGGAGAAAGGGGGGTGAGTCCACAGCGTAGGGACCAGCGTTTTTTTCTGCTCTTAGATTCCCGGGCGCTTAGCCGGCTGCCCTTTCTCGAAATCACGGCTATTTTCTCTCTCTGCTTCTAGATTTTCGGAGCAGCGGAGTTAAAGCACGGCGCATCCTGTCTTCGACTTTGCATGGCGGATCAGGCTCAGGAGAGCGGGCAGGAGCAAAATTCTATGAGAAGCCGCGGCCATTTTGAGCACGCGGCTTCCAAACGTGGTTTTCTGACACCAGCGTCCTCAGCGCGGTTCCCCGGAGCTGCGATTTCCTCCGGACCGCGATCTGGGCAGTCCCACCAGGTATTTTGCTTTCTTTTGTTTTCTTTTCTTATTTTACTTTATCTGACAGTTTTATCGGGCCATAGGGTCGGCCTCGGGATTGGCGGTCAGCTGTTCTGCTCTGCTTTCCTTTGTTTGACGGTTCTCTCCGGATACTCTCCGCAGAGGTTACAAACTGCTATCTTTAGTTTATATATATATAACTAAAGGCCTAAAAAAAAAAAAAAGAAGGAATAAAGGAGGGAAGGAAGCCACAGCTGTGCTTGTGTGGCAAGTCCTCGCTGTCTCTGGGGCCTGCTGCTCTCTAGTTTCAAGGGTCCCCAGGGGCTTTACAGTTTTGCAGCATTCATGTCGTCAGGCTCCCAGTGCGTCATCTGTGGCTCTCATAGGGGCGCGGGCACAGAGACAGGCATCTGTCAGTGCTGTGCATCCGTGTCCCTTAGCATGGAGCAACAGAGCATGCCATTACCCCTGTGGATCAACCGGATCTCGCAGGCCTGGAGAGTACAGGGCTGGTAGCGGGCCTTCGGCTGCGGTAGCTGAGACCTTTTTGGGCGCTTCAGGTTCGCAGTCTGGGCTTGGCAGCGTGCTGCAGATGGACGATTTTTCTCCAGACTTTGTCTTACTGATGCATCAGGCGTTTTGTCGCAGACGGCAGGGGTTCGTGGCAGGGTCCCTGCCCCTTCCTTCCTCGAGCGCGCGGGCTGCTTTAGCGGAGCGTGACTCTGTGGGCCTCAAACCAGCCAAATGGCCGCGAGCAGTTGAGACAGTTCCCTCCGAGGTGGACTGGCCGGAAGGGGAGGAAGCCGAATTGGATGTGGATGCTGAGCTGGAGGAGTTAGAGGAAGGTGAAATCCCTGAGCCTGGGGATCAGGCGAGGATCATAAGAGTATTTCGCCGAGAGGAGCTACCGGCCCTTATTGCGGAGGCTCTTCAGACGCTTCGGCTTTCTACTGAGCAGCCGGCTGAGGACGAAGATGGCGCGGATCCCATCATTCAGGCGATCCGTCAGACGCAGGTGGTTTTCCCTATTCATAAGGTTATTGATCAGATGATCCAGACGGAATGGGATACTCCCGAATCCGGTCTTAAGGGGATAAAGATCATAAACAAGCTGTATCCCCTAGCGGATAAAGATAAGGACAAGTTTCGTTCCCCAAAGATTGACGCTGCGGTCTCAGCAGTCACTAAAAAGACCACGATCCCGGTGGAAGGCAGTGCGGCCTTGAAGGAGGCGCAAGATAGGAAAATGGACGGCTTGTTGAAGCAATCTTTTGAGGCGGACGCGTTGGCGTTGCAGGCCTCTATATGTGGGGCTTGGGTTGCTTGGGGCCTGTCTTCGCTGGGTCCAGCACCTGAGGCAGTCTGCCTCCTTTGAGCCCGACGAAGTGCGGGAGCTCCAGCCCTTAGAGTCTGGATCGGCTTATTTGGCGGATGTGCAATACGATCTCATCAGGGCCCTCTCCAATAGTATGGCCTCCTTTGTAGCTGCGCTTTGGTCTCTTTGGCTAAAAAATTGGGTGGCAGATGGATCATCTAAGTCGCGTCTCGGCAGGCTTCCGTTTAAGGGGAAACTCTTGTTTGGTGAAGATCTTGATAAGTTGGTTAAGGAGTTGGGGGACTCCAAATGCGGCAGATTGCCGGAGGATAGGCCTAAGCGGGGTAAACTCGCGGTGTCCTTTAGGGGTCAGTCTCGTGACTTTCGGAGGTTTCGGTCGCCCCGTTTCACGGGGTCCCAAAGAGGACGGTATGTGTCTAGGGCCCAGGGATTTCGGGGGTTTCGGGGTGCAAGTAGAGGATTCTCAGCAGCGGCCCCCGCAGCCCCTCGGAAGTCCCAATGAAGGGTGGCGGGTCCCGGCAGATTTGCAACCGATCGGAGGCCGCCTTCGGGTGTTTCTGTCTGCCTGGAGCCATATCATGTCCGATCAGTGGGTCTTGGAGATCATTCGCGAGGGATATGCGTTAGATCTCGCGAGGCCGGTACTCGACTCCTTTGTACGGTCCCCCTGCCGAGGTCCTCAGAAGGTGCTTCAGGTACGGCAAACGCTGGACCGCCTTCTGCGCTTAGGAGCGGTCGTTCCAGTTCCGCCTGCAGAATACGGCATGGGACGGTATTCCATTTATTTCATGGTGCCAAAGAAGGATGGCACTCTTTGCCCCATCTTGGATCTCAAAGGTGTGAATCGCTGTCTCGGGTACCGCATTTTCGTATGGAAACCCTACGTTCGGTTATTGTCGCGGTTCGGAAAGGCGAATTTTTGACATCTCTCGATCTCACCGAAGCTTATCTCCATATCCCCATCAGGGCGTCCCATCAAATGTTTCTACGCATCGCGCTTCCTTGGGGGCACTTTCAGTTCCAGGCCCTGCCCTTCGGGTTAGCGACGGCACCACGCGTCTTCACCAAGATCATGGTGGTGGTGGCAGCGGCGTTGCGCAAGGAAGGAGTCTTAGTCCATCCCTATCTGGACGATTGGCTGATCCGAGCAAAGTCCCAGGCCGAGAGCGTGCAAGCCACAGGGAAGGTCGTCGATCTTCTACAGTCCCTAGGCTGGGTGGTCAACCCGGTCAAGAGTCATCTGGAGCCGACACAGTCTCTCGAGTACTTGGGAGTACTGTTCGATACTCGGAAAGGATCGGTGTTCCTAACGGAATGGAGAGTCCTGGCGCTTCAGAGTCTGGTGCGGGGCTTCCGGAAGATCGCAGCCCCGTCCGCGTGGAAGTATCTTCAAGTGTTGGGGACGATGGCAGCGACGTTGGAGGTGGAGCCTTGGGCCAGGTTTCACATGAGATCGTTGCAGCGGGCCCTGCTTCGCCGCTGGTCCAATCAGTTCGATTCACTGAGCATGCGGCTTCCTTGCCCGCCGCGGGTCAGGCGGGACCTGCAGTGGTGGCTGCGGCCGGCCTGTCTTCGGGCGGGAATGCCATTGGAGCAGCTGGAGTGGATTCCGCTATTAACAGATGCCAGACTAATGGGCTGGGGAGCACATTGCGGAGTGGACTTTGCGCAGGGTTTCTGATCCATGAAGGAGAGCGTTTGGGTGATCAACCGCTTGGAGTTGAGAGCGGTGTTCTTGGCGCTACAGAGCTTCAAAGGACAGGTCACGCACCGGGCGGTGCGGGTACTGTCCGACAATGTCGCGACCGTGGCCTACATAAATCGACAGGGAGGTACCGGAAGCGCGGGCATGGAGAAGTAATCCCAGAGGCTGTTCGCCTGGATAGAACCGCGGCTGCAGGCGATTTCGGCAGTGCACATAGCGGGGAAAGATAATGTGACGGCGGATTTTCTCAGCAGGGTTCGAGTGGATGCAGGGGAATGGGAGCTGCATCCCTCAGTGTTCGCGCAGATAGTGCGTCGCTGTGGAGCGCCGGTCATGGACCTCATGGCCACCTTTCAATCCGCGAAGGTGGCGCGGTTTTTCAGCAGACGACGGGAACCCATGTCGGAGGGACTCGACGCCCTCATGCGACCGTGGCCCTCGTCGGGTCATCTCTACGTCTTTCCTCCATGGGCGTTAATAGGGCGTGTGATTCAGCGCATCGAAGCACACCAGGGACGAGTGCTGTTGATAGCGCCGGATTGGCCCAGGCGCCCGTGGTACGCGGATCTGGTAAGATTACTAGACGGGGCTTCGTGGCGTCTCCCGTTGTCTCAGGAGCTGCTGATTCAAGATCCGCTCCTTATGCCGCGAGTGGAGAGATTCTCGCTTACGGCTTGACCATTGAAAGGGCGCAGCTAAAAAGAAAAGGTTATTCTCGGGCCGTCATGACGACTCTGCTGCAGGCGCGTAAACGATCGATCTCTCTGGCTTACGTCCGTGTCTGGCGAATCTTCGAGGACTGGTGTTCGCGGCGCCAGGTCCGCGCCGCAACGGCTTCGGTTCCAGTGGTACTGGATTTTTTTCAGGATGGCTTTGTTAAGGGGCTAGCGGCTAGTTCCTTAAGAGTGCAGTTGGCGGCTCTGGCCTGTTACCGAGGTAAAGTTCAAGGCGTGGCTCTCGGGTAGCACACCGATGTCATGCGGTTTCTGAAAGCGGTTTCCAGATTACGTCCGGCACGTCGGATTTCTGTGCCACCGTGGGATCTCAACTTGGTGTTACGGGCACTCGGCAGAACTTCGTTTGAGCCTCTCTCCCAAGTTTCAGTGAAAGATTTGACCCTTAAAACGGTGTTTCTGGTGGCGATTTCTTCTGCGTGCCGTATTTCGGAGCTTCAAGCACTTTCCTGTAGGGAACCCTTCCTCTGTTTTTCGGATCAGAAAGTGGTTCTCAGGATGATGCCTTCCTTTCTGCCGAAGGTGTCTTCTCCTTTTCATGTGAATCAGGCGGTATCTCTCCCTGTCCTGCGGGCAGCGGGAGAGCAGGCTTCTGATCGGGGCCTTAGTCGCTTGGACATTAAGAGAATGTTGCGTCGTTATTTGAAAGTCACCGAGTCCTTCCGCAAGTCAGATCGGTTGTTTGTACTGTTTGGCGGTCCCAGGAAAGGGGAGGCTGCGGCGAAAGCATCTATTTCTAGGTGGATTAAAGAGGCGATTGTCTCGGCTTACACGTTGCAGGGGCGCCCGGCTCCGGTGGGTTTCAGGGCTCATTCTACTAGAGCGCAAGCAGCGTCCTAGGCGGAGCACAGTCTGGTCCCGTCAGTAGAAATTTGTAAAGCGGCGACGTGGACATCACTGCATACTTTCAGTAAGCACTATCGGCTCGATGTGCTGGCGGCGGGGGATGCCTGTTTTGGTTCAGCTGTCTTGCGTGCCGGCTGGCAGGTCCCCTCCCGTTAATACTGCTCTGTTACATCCCATAGGTGGAGGACTAAGCTGGAGGAACGCTAAGGAAATAGTAATTACACTTACCTGGTAATTGTAGTTCCTTGAGTGACGACAGCTTAGTCCTCCGTCCCGCCCGTGGGTTGCGATTTTGGCACGGCACGCGATCAGTCCTGACAGCTGTCTGTTCAGGTGAGTATTTCAGGTAGAACATGTTCTCTGCTTCGCTTGCGTGTCGCTCTGTTCTTTTCCCTCGCTACCTGGTTGTGGTTTGGCAGGCGGGGGAACCTTTGCCTTTAAGAGTAATTCCCTTTTTGTTGGGGAACGTTTCCAGTTTTCTTACCATTGTGAAGTTATTATATAAGGTTAGCTAACTGTTATTGCCTTTTGTTTTGTTGAGTCTGCTTTGTCAATAGTTCACTGGGGCTATAGAGGGATGCCAGTACGCTACATCCAGTGATGCTGAAATCTGATTGGTCCAGTCTTCAAGCTGCAGGAGGAGGTGCACTACCCATAGGTGGAGGACTAAGCTGTCGTCACTCAAGGAACTACAATTACCAGGTAAGTGTAATTACTATTTCTCCAGGACCAAGCAGGAAGTCAGTCCTCACATATGGGTGATGTCGGCGCCGACGGAGCCCTCGTGCGGAGCATTTCCACAGCTTTCAAAGAAAGCCTTTGGGAATTGCAGCGCGCATGCGCGGTCCCCTTCCCGCCCAAGGGTGCCATCTTGCTCAGTCTTCTTTTTTCCGCGGAGCCCAACGGATGAAGTTCGTTTTTCCCCGAGGAAAAAGTTGATTTTCCCTGTTTTTTCTCTTTTTTTCTCCGGTTCGACGCCGGATCCTTTTCCCGCTCGGACCGATACGCCGGTATCGAGTCCTTTCTCTCTTTTTCGGTTTTTGTCCTTTGTGACTGGCATTTGCGCCTTTTTTCTTTTTTCCCTGGCAGCCCGGTCTTTTGACCTAGCAGGGGCCCTTTTTCCCCCGATGGCTACCAGTGGGTTTAAGAAATGTGATCGGTGTAAGAAACTTATGTTTCTTACCGACACACATGACTGCTGCCTCCGTTGCCTCGGACCCGATCATGACCCGATGATCTGTGGTCCGTGTGGCAAAATGTCCTCGAAGGCGTTGAGTCGGCAGCACCAAAAGGATAGGATTTTTTCTGACTCCGCGTCCGGCCGGGCCCGGACCTCATCAGAGGCCTCGACGTCTCGGGACTCCGGCACCGAGCAGCGTCGGGGTTCCTCTGAGCGGGGGTCTCCTTCGCGGGAACATCGCAGGAAGAAGAAACCTGCGAGGGTGGCGTCGGTGGACGCTCCTGGTTCCTCGAGGGCCAGGTCGCATAGCCCCGATAGCCGTCCCGGGTCTTCGGAGTCGGAGAGGCCTGCCAAACATCCTCGTGTCGAGATGGAGTCTCCTGGACACGTAAGTGCTGTTGTCCTCGTGGACTCTCCTCCGAGGGAGCCGACGTCGGGCCCGACGCAGTAGGGGCCCGAGTCGGGGGCTGCTGGGTCTCCTGAGCTCGGACTCAGGTTGTGACGGCCTTGGAGAGCAGCTTCGCTGCCTTCATGGAACAGCAGCGGGCATTGATCGCCGGTCTCACCGGTGCGTCTGCACCGACCACCGGGACCTCGACGTCCAAGTCAACCCTGGAGGCCGAGCCGATCCTTGAGTCCATGCGGGCTCGAGTCGATCCTCGGCCACGGTCTCCCTCAACCTCCCGTTCGGGGCCGAGGTCGTCGACGCTGGTACCCTCTGCGTCGGGGAGGAGGGCATCGGTGCCCGCCCGACCGGAGCCGCTCGATTCCTCCTCCGAGGAGTCGGGCTGGGAGACGAAGGACGAAGAGTGACCCGACACTCATCGGACTCGGTGTGTCCCATCGGACTCGCCTGACTCCGAACCTCGGAGACGATCCCCACCGGAGGATACCCGGTTCTCGGACTTCGTGTGGGATATGGCCAAGTCCTTGGCTTTCCCCGCGGATCCCGAGGAGGAGCCGAAGAGCTCGAGGCCCTCCAGTATGACTCTCCCCCGAAGGAGGCCTTTACTGTTCCGGTTCCTCCGATGCTGGAGCAGCTGCTCTTCCGCATGTGGGAGACACCGGCCTCGACACCGGTGTTAAGCAAGCGGGTCGATTCCATCTATCGAGTCCGCAAGAGCCCCGGGTTCCAAAAGGCGCAATTACCGCACCACTCCATGGTTGTGGAATCGGCCATGCATCGACTAAAAAGTCAGAAGATGCACTACTCGGTGCCTCCCGGCCGGGAGGCCCGGAACCTGGATGCCCTCGGTAAGAAGTGCTTCCAGGGCTCTATGCTTGCTTGCCGTGTCCAGACATACCAGCTCTACATGGGCATGTACCTCCGAGACCTGGCAAAGGAGATTGCCGGATTCTCTGCTGGTCTCTCCGAGGAACCTTTGCAGAGGTTCCAGGCCTTGTCCACTGGTATTAGGGAGTGCTCGAAGTTTATCTCTCGAGCAGCCTACGATGGCTTCGAGGCTTTGGCCCGAGTAACCGGGGCCGGCATCGGTGCCCGCCGACAGGCTTAGCTACAGTCATCCGACCTCGAGCCATGGGTACAGGACAAGTTGGTCGATGTCCCCTGCTGGGGTGAAAACCTTTTCGGCAAACCCATGGCTGAAAAGGTTGCTGAGCTCGAGACAGAGACTCTCACCAGGACTAGGCTGTCCAGAAAAATCTCTGCCCCTTCTCAGAAAAAGAAGGGCTCGGGAAAAAAGACCTTTTTACCCGAGGAAGTCATCTGCCTATAAACAATACCCTCATTATCAGGCCTCTGCAGCTCCCCAACAGGGTCAGCAGGCCAAGGGGCAGGGTCAAGGGCCCCGTAGGCAGAAGACCCTCAAGCCACCAACACCGGCCCCTGCTCAGCAGGGTGGGGGTTTTTGACTCAGAAAGCATAGCCTCTTCTCAGCTGGCTTCTCTCAGCACAGGAGGCCGGCTGGCCCACAGGTGGTCAGCCGTCACATCAGATACCTGGATTCGTCATATAGTCCAAAAGGGCTATCTTCTCCATTTTCACCAGGTACCTCCCTCCTATTTTCCAGGGGAGCCTCCAAGACTCCCTCTGCACAGGGACCTACTCCTTCAAGAGTTAGCAAGTCTGCTAAAGGATCAGGCTGCGGAACCGGTGCCCCACCACCTGAGAGGTCACGGCTTTTATTTCAGGTACTTTCTGGTACCAAAAAGAACAGGAGGCCTCAGTCCCATCCTAGACTTGCGCAACCTCAACAAGTTCCTGGAGAGGAAAAGTTCAAGATGCTTACACTTGGAATCCTGCTGCCCTACCTCCAGCAGGGAGACTGGCTATGCTCCTTAGATCTAAAGGATGCGTATACTCACATCGTTATTCATCCAGACCACAGACAATATCTGAGATTTGTTGTGGGAGGAAACCACTATCAGTACAGAGTACTACCCTTTGGCCTGTCCTCCGCTCCCAGGGTGTTCACCAAGTGCCTGGCAGTGGTGGTGGCCTACCTGAGGCTTCAAGGTCTTTTTGTGTTTCCGTACCTGGACGACTGGCTCATAAGGGGCCAATCTTCCCAGGAGGCCAATCAAGCTACCCTTCGCACTGTGGCTCTGCTTCAGCACTTGGGGTTTGTCATAAACTTCGCAAAGTCCACTTTGTTCCCCTCCCAGAACTTGGAATTCATAGGGCCAGACTAGACACTCTTCAAGTGAAGGCTTTTCTGCCTATGGACAGAGCCCACAGGCTGATGGATCTGGCCAGGCAGTTTCGCAGCAATTCCCTGGTCTCTGCCAGGCAATTCCTGAGACTACTCGGCCATATGGCTTCCACGGTTCATGTCACCCCCATTGCCCGCCTGCACATGCGGCCTGCTCAGTGGAGCCTTCGCACTCAGTGGCATCAGGCCACGGGGAGCCTAGCGGACTCAGTAAAGATATCCGACCTCCTAGTCTCCTCTTTGCAATGGTGGCTTCACTTTCCGAATCTGGTACTCGGAGTGGTTTTTCAATCCCCTCCGCATTCTCAAGTGCTGACAACAGATGCTTCTCTTCTCAGTTGGGGAGCACATTGCCAAGGGACATGTACTCAGCGTCTCTGGACCCCTTGGGAGGCTGCTCAACAGATAAACTTCCTGGAGCTACGGGCGATACGCCTAGCTCTGAGAGCCTTCTCCCACCTCGCCTCTCACGTCTGTACTGGTCCAGACAGACAATCAAGTTGCCATGTTCTACATGAACAAACAAGGAGGCACAGGCTCCTTCCTTCTATGTCAGGAGGCACAACGGCTGTGCTCTTGGGCTGTCATTCACGGAATCCTTCTCAAAGCTGTCTACCTCCCAGGTCAAGAAAATTACCTGGCAGACAGACTGAGCAGGATCCTGCAACCACACGAATGGAGATTGAACCCGTTGGTGGTTCAGCAGGTCTTTCTCAGGTGGGGCCTCCCCACCATGGATCTTTTCGCCAGTCCTCTGAACCGGCAACTCCCGAGATTTTGCTCCAGACAACCGCATCCTCTCAGAGTAGCAGCGGATGTGTTTCTGATCTCGTGGTCCACAGGCCTACTGTATGCATTTCCTCCCACACCACTAGTGTCCAGAACGCTGTTCAAAGTCCTCAAGGATGGGGCTTCATTGATTCTGATAGCCCCCAGGTGGCCGAGGCAACCATGGTTCCCGCTTCTGCTGCAGCTAGCGGTGGACACCCCTCTTCCTCTGGGGTTTCAACACGATCTCCTATCTCAGGATCAGGGGACTCTCTTGCACCCCAACCTCCAGTCCCTTCATCTGATGGCCTGGCTGCTGAAAGGGTAGTCCTGGCTCCCCTCCTACTGCCTCAAGAGGTGGAAGATGTGGTCTTGGTCTCTAGGCGACAATCCACCAGGAAATCCTATGCTCTTAAATGGCGTAGATTCTCCGCATGGTGTGCTCAGCACAACGAGAATCCCTTCTCATGTTTGGTAGCGGTAGTATTGCAATATTTGCTTTACCTCTCCAATCTGGGCCTTAAGCCTAACTCTGTCAGAGTTCACCTTAGTGCTCTCTCAGCGCACCACTCGCCGGTGGACGGTAGGCCTCTTTCCAGCCACCCTTTGGTGGCTCGTTTTCTCAGAGGCCTCCTTCTGCTTAAGCCTTCTTTGCGTCCACCGGCCCCTGAGTGGGATCTGAATTTGGTCTTGCAGCGGATTACTTGTCCGCCTTTTGAACCTATGGCTACCTGTCCTCTCCGTTTTCTCTCCTGGAAAACTTTATTTTTGGTAGCTCTTACCTCTGCTAGGCGAGTGAGTGAACTGCAGGCACTAGTGTCTGATCCTCCTTACACTAGGTTCTACAGGAATAGGGTAGTCTTACGGACTCACCCTAAGTTTCTTCCTAAGGTTGTCTCACCTTTTCACCTCTATCAGGAGGTGGTTCTTCCGACCTTCTTTCCCAGGCTGCATGCCAATCGGGCTGAGATGGTCTTGCATACCCTGGACTGTAGGAGGGCGTTGTCCTCCTACCTTGACCGTACGCGGGAACATCGGAGGGCTGTTCAGCTCTTCATTTCTTTTGACTCCAATAAGTTGGGGCTCCCTGTCTCCAAACGTACTTTGTCCATGTGGGTCGCTGACTGTATCGCCTGGGCTTATGGGGCAGCCGGCCTCTCGTTGGAGGATCGAATCACGGCTCATCGTGCCAGGGCGAAAGCTGCGTCAGTGGCTCATCTCCGCTCTGTTCCATTGGCAGACATCTGCCGGGCCGCTACTTGGTCTTCAAGCCAGACTTTTGCGGCCCATTACTGCCTTGAGAGGGAGTCCCACAGGGACAGTGCTTTCGGACAGGCAGTACTCCATAATCTCTTTGGGGTTTAGGCAACTCCTACCCTCCGGCCCTGGTGTTGGGCTACCGGTCAGGGGCGTTCTCAGAGAAGATTCCTTCCTTACGTGCTGACGAGCTAGAGGGAGCTCATTTTTTCCGCTTGAGGTCTCTGGTAGCCTTAAGCTGGGGAGTCCCATATGTGAGGACTGACTTCCTGTGTGGTCCTTGAGAAAGAGTAGTTACTCACCTGTAACAGGTGTTCTCCAGAAGCAGCAGGAATCAATCCTCACAATCCTCCCCTTGGAGATGCAGTCATATGATTTGTTTTTGCTAATTTTTTGCTGTCTTGTAGCTATGTTATCAGACTGAGCAAGATGGCACCCTTGGGCGGGAAGTGGACCGCGCATGCGCGCTGCAATTCCCAAAGGCTTTCTTTGAAAGCTGGGGAAATGCTCTGCACGAGGGCTCCGTCGGCGCCGACGTCACCCATATGTGAGGACTGATTCCTGCTGCTCCTGGAGAACACCTGTTACAGGTGAGTAACTACTCTTTCTTTACTTATGAGAGTAAGGGTCTTCCTCTTCAGGACTATGTCACAGCTCACAATGTGAGAGCCATGGCAGCTTCTATGGCTAATCTCCACTCTGTGTCTATCGATGACATTTGTTGAGCAGCTACCTGGGCTTCGGTACACACCTTCACAGCCCACTACTGCCTAGATAAAGCCTCCCGTCGGGATGCCTTCTTTGGCCAAGCTGTTCTTCAAAATTTCTTTCAAACCTAAACCAACTCCTACCCACCAACCCTGGTGGGATGCCAGAGATCCATGGGAGGAAGGATTCTCACTCTTCGACGGTGGCACCTTCCTGGGGATATCTCCCTGGTATCTTCAGCTAGGGAATCCCCATATGTGAGGACTACATTCCTGCTTGTTCCTGGAGATAGCGTAGTTACTCACCTGTAACAGGTGATCTCCGGGAACAGCAGGAATTTAGTCCTCACAACCCACCCACCTCCCCTAGGAGTTGTCTCTCTCTTTCTTTGTCTCTTTCCTCTCTCCCTCTATCCTTTCACTCAGCTACAAACTTAACTGAAGAGGGACAGTTGGAAAGGCAGGAAGGCAGCGCGCATGTGCTGAGGGATGCTCCCAAATTGGGGATGCTGGGGAGCGTTCCCACGCAGGCTCCTTCGGTACCGACAATACCCATTTGTGAGGACTAAATTCCCGCTGTTCCCAGAGATCACCTGTTACAGGTGAGTAACTACGCTTTATAATTAAGACCACTAACCATTTTAGTAGCCACCCTCTGCACAGACTCCAACCTGTTTATATCCTTTTGAAGGTATGGTCTCCAGAACTGCACACTATATTCCAAATGAGGTCACACCAAAGACTTATACAGAGGCACTATTGCCTCCTTTTTTCTGGGAACAAGCAGGAAGTCAGTCCTCACATATGGGTGACTTTGGCACCAACGGAGCCTTCGCGGAAGCATCCCCCCAGCTTTCAAAGAAAGCCTTTGGGAGATGCCACCACGCATGCGTGGTCACCTTTCCGCCCATGGGTGCCAACTTGCTGAGTCTGCTATTTTTCCGCAGAGCCCTTCGGAGTTTGTTTGGCTTGTCCCTGGAAATGTTAATTCTCCAGGAACAAGCAGTAAGTCAGTCCTCTCTTATGGGTGACATCTGCACCGATGGAGCCCACGTGGAGCAATTCCCCAGCTTTCAAAGAAAGCCTTTGGGAGATGCCACCATGCATGCGTGGTCCTCTTCCTGCCCAAAGGTGCCATCTTGCTCAGTCTTCCTTTTTCCGTGGAGCCTTTTGGACGCACGTCCTCATCCCTCGGAAAAAGTTTTTTTGCCTTTTGGCCTTCTTTCCGGTAGCACTGGTCCTCTTTTGTCCTCCCCTTTGCCCCTGCGCCAGCGGTGGGCTAGGGGTTTCCCTTTTTTTCAATCTTTTAGTATCTTCTCTTTCGGGCCTTTTTCGCAACCTTTTTTTCTCCATTCACTGGCCTCGAGGGTTTTTGCCATCGCAGGGGCCCTTTTTGTCCCCATGGCCACCTGATTCAAGAAATTGTGACAGATGCTCCAAAAGTATGTCACTCATGGACACCCACGACTGTTGTCTACAGTGTCTGAGGGCTGACCATAACCCGGAGCTCTGCTCTGTGAAAAAAAATGTCCTCTAAGGCCTTGCTAAGCCGCAAGCAGAAGTCCGATGACATTTTCCGCAAGGCAGCATCGGGGTCTGCGGCGGCACCTCGCCCTGCTGATCCACCACTTGACATCTTGACAACTTGACATCTTGCAGTTCGAGTCTCCACCCAGGGAGTCTCTTACGGTTCCGGTATCGTCCATCCTATCCCGGCTGCTCCTCTGCATGTGGGAAGCACCCGCTTCTGTCCCTATTGTCAGTAAGAGACTTGATGCCATGTATAGGGTCCAGCGCAGCCCAAGGTTTTGGAAGTCCCAACTTCCTCATACCTCTATGTTAGTTGATTCCGCCATGTGGAAACAGAAGAGCCCGAAGTTGAACTCTTCTGTCCCACCTGGTAGGGAATCCTGTGTCCTCGATGCCCTCGGGCGCAAGGCTTACCAGGGATCCATGCTGGCGTGCCAAATCAAGGTGTACCAACTGTATATGGGTATGTTTCTTCGCGACCTCGCCAAAGAGCTCAGCGGGTTTGACACGGTCCTTGGTGGGAGTAGTTTTTCAGGTTCCAGACCCTCCTGAGGTCGGTCGCAGACTGATCAGTTGTCGGATCTGGAACAGTGGGTCCAGGAGAAGCTCCTGGATGTCCCCTGCCTTGGCGAACAGCTGTTTGGCAAGACCATGGACAAGGCAGCCGAGATCGAGACAAAGTTCATGACTCGCACCCGTCTCTCCCGCAAAACCTCCCGGAAGAAACAGCACAGCAAAAAGCCTTTCCAGAGGAAAGGGCTCCGCTACCAGGGATACCCATCATACCCGCCTACCCCTGTGCCAACGACCAGCGCTCAGGGCAAAGTGAGAGCTCAGGGTCACCGTAAACCCAAGGCGCCCAAGACCCAACCACCGGTGCCACCCCAGCCAGCCCTGGGGTTTTGATGCCAAAAGCATTGCCTTTCGCCCCCAGAGACGCTTTCGCCCATGGGTGAATGCCTGTCTTTTTGTCCCTGAATGGGTGGCTATTACATCGGACATCTGGGTCTTGCAGGTGATCCGGGACAGGTATCGTCTTCATCTAGATAGACTCCTTCCTCCCTTCTCCCCAGCGGAGCCTGTTCGGCTTCCCTCGCACCAAGCTTGCTTGCAGCAAGAGCTGAACATCCTCCTTGGTCAACAGGCGGTCGAGAGAGTTCCGCCGCACCTCCGAGGTCTGGGGTTTTACTCCCGGTACTTCCTCGTTCAAAGTGGACGGGGGCCTGCGCCCCATCCTCGATCTCAGGAGTCTGAAAAAGTTTCTGGTGCGGGAGAAGTTCAAAATGCTATCACTTGGCATCACTTTAGACCCCCAGATCAAAAAGCAGACTGCCTCGACTCTTTTATTGAACTCCTCAGCTCATCCACTGAACAACACCCTATAATTATGCTAGGTGATTTTAACCTTCCCTCACTACCAACACTGGACTCTAAACTATTTTTTGATACTATATCAGACATGGACTACCATCAAATAATAAACACATCTACACACATCAAAGGTGGAACTCTTGATCTTGTCCTTCTTCCTAATACACTCTTCAAACTAATCAATCCAAATTCCGTAGAATGTACACAGATACCCTGGTCTGATCACTATATTATCAAAATAAATCTTACATATCCCTTCACTAGCACTAATAACCACACCAGAAGTGTCCCAACTACAAGATTTAAAAAGTTTAACAATACAGAATTCATTGACTTAACAATCCCCCACCTCTTATCACCTGCAACAAATTTGGATGATACTGTCAAAAACTGGCACGAAACCATCAACAATGCAGCCAAAATTAATCACACAAACAAAAAGAGCACCTACTCTGAAACTAATACCAAACCATGGTTCAACACTACTCTAAAACAAATGAAAAGGAACCTTAGAAAACTAGAACTCAACTGGCGCAAATCTAAATTGATGACACACAAAGAAATATACAATAACCACCTTACTAAATACAAAGAAACCCTGGACAGCACAAAGAAAAAATACTATGCTGAAATACTATCAAAATCATATAACAGACCAAGAGAGTTATTCTCCATTGTCAGAAATCTAACCAACCCTCAAACTTCTGGCAATGAAATTACTGACATCTCGGTACAAACCTTAGCCTACCATTATCAAAACAAAGCAAAAAAGCCATCAATGTCCATAGACACTATTAACATATCACACCAGCCTTCAGACGAATGGTCAGAGTTTCATCCCATAACTAAAGAGACACTAAAAAATATCATCTCCAGTCTCAACACCACAACTTCTTATCTAGATCCATGTCCAGTAACATGGATAAAAAACACACTCCCAATTTTATTTTATTTATTTTATTTAGACAGTTTTGTATACCGCCTTATCCTTCAATCAAAGCGGTCACAACACGATTGGGGGATACATTTAACATGCGGGGATATGAGACACATACACTAATACTTACAGGGAACATGGGCAACATTCTCCCAATAGTTAACCTCTCACTAACTCAAGGTTACCTCCCACCATCACTCAAATACGCCCAATCCTCAAAAACAGCAAACTTGATTAAACTTCGCCAGTATCATATAGACCCATCTCTAGCATACCATTTTTGGCTAAAATAATTGAAAAAGTGGTTCAATTACAGACCCAGGATTTTCTAGACTCATCTTACCCACTTGATGAGCAACAATATGGTTTTCGGCCCTGCCATGGAGTTGAAACACTCCTTACAGTTTTAATTGATGCACTCCTAAGAGGGATTGACAATCATAAACAGGCCTTCATTCTACTTTTCATTGATATATCAGCTGCGTTTGATAGCGTACACCACACAATAATGCTCAACAACTTGAGACAAATAGGCTTAAACTCCACAGTACATAAATGGTTCTCGTCCTACCTAAATAATAGAACGCAAAATGTAAGAATTGGCAATCAAACCTCAACTATATATAAACAAGAAATTGGATTACCACAAGGCTCAGCGTTATCAGCCCTACTTTTCAATATTTACATAAAACCAGTCTGCAACATTTTCAAAAAATTTGGAGTACAATATCACCTATACGCAGATGATATTATGATGTATATTCCATTTACGATACCCAATCTACCGCTTCAACTCCTATCGGACTGCTATAATGAAATCACATCTTGGCTAAAAGCACAAAACCTCCACATAAATCATGCTAAAACTGAAGTTCTAATCGTGACTAAGAACAAATCCTATATCCCCCCAACACACATAAGACTTCAAAACCAAGAAATTAAAATAAAAAATGAAATAAGATATCTAGGCGTTCTACTAGACACACACCTTACGATGGAAACCCACATTAGCAATACCATAAAGAAAATTTACTTCAAACTCAAAACCCTTAAACAACTACGTCCTCTAGTATTTTCACAAGACTTTATCAATATAATTCAGGCCACCATAACTCCTCACTTTGATTTTGCCAATCTAATACTAATAGGCATATCAAAACAAAACATCAAACAAATGCAATTAGCACAAAATGCAGCTGCTAGAATTATATTGAAAGTAAACTCACTCCAACACATAACACCAATACCAGCTTCCCTCCATTGGCTACCAATTCAAAGCAGGATAATTTATAAAACAATAATAACCTCATTCAAAGCTTTATATGATATAGCACCAACTACGCTATGTAACCTAATACACAAAGAACCATCTAAGTCAACACACAGAAAAGGACAATTAAACAAACTAAAGATTCCGAAAGATTACACAAAAGCTCATAAATCAACAAACAGAGCCTTTTCTCACATAGCCCCAACTATATGGAATTCCCTCCCAGAGGAGCTACGAACACTAACTGAGATCATGCAACTCCGCAAAAAATTGAAAACTTATCTATTCACCAAACACTATAACAACATAGATAATCCCTCACCCGCTTTAGACAAAGGCTAAACAGGTCCTGACTGCTTTAAATAAAAACCCTTTCACTCACACAGATAGCACACTTAGTCAAATTTTTGATGACCCCTCCTCTCATGTCCTTTCACTTCCATATGTATATATATATTTGTATATAGTTTAATCTCTAGGAACAAGCAGGAATAAGTCCTCACATATGGGTACGTCGGAACCGACGGAGCCCGCGCGGGAAAGCTCCCCAGCTTCCCAGAAAGGAAGCTTTTGGGGCCTCCCACTGCACATGCGCGCTGCCTTCCCGCCTTCCTGACCAGCTCTCCTCAGTTTCTCTTTTTCCGCGGAGCCAGCAGGTCGTGTTCCTGTCACCGCTGAAGAAATTCTTGTTTTAGTTTGTTTCTTTAGACCGCGTACCTGCCTTCCCATACCGAAACCGGTACCGCCGGTCTCTCTCTTTCTTTCTTTCTTTCAAAAAAAAAAAAATCTTTATTTTTGCACAACTTGGTGACTTTGGTTAGGCCTCAGGCCTACACAAATTCTCCTCATGGAGAAACCAGCCCCTGGTTTCAAGAAGTGTACCAAGTGTAGTGCTGTTATTTCTGTCACAGACACCCATGACTGGTGTCTTAAATGTTTGGGACCTGACCACTCCATTCCGGACTGCCCATCCTGCTCCCAGATGTCTAAACGTGGTTTGCAGAACCGGGCCAACAAATTCCATGTGCTGTTTGCTTCAGATAATCCAGCATCACAGTCATCCAGGTCTTCCTCTCCGGATGGATCTCAGGTAACCAAACCTTCTTCGGGCAGGTCCTCAAAGAGCAAATCTCCTTCAAAGCATCGAGAGGCTCTCACTTTTGAATCTGAGGATCCTGCCCCAGCCAAACAACCCCGGCGGGAAGCTCTGGCTTCCAAAGCTCCATCTATGGGGTTACAGATTGACATCGATGGCACGGCCTCGACTGATCACCTGTTAGACTGCTCTGGGGTACCGGCCCATACCGGTACCGACATCCAGGCAGCAGTGGCGTCTATGAGCAATACTGTTCAGACCATGCAGCAGGCCATGCTGGCTTTCATTAAAGCTGCGACGCCCTCGGTACCGCATCCAGCGGTTCCGGGTCCGGTTCCGGTATCGTTTCCCATATCGGAACCGAGACCATCGTCTTCCAAACGCAGATCGGTTCTGCATGCCGGATCCGGGTTTTCACCCGATACCGATCCCATACCCGGTACGCCCGATGTCGATACCGAACGGTATGCGTATCGTGCGTTGTAAGCAAATAGAGGATACTCTGATTCTTCTGAGGATTTTGACTCCTCTGAGGACTCTGATGAGCTGTCTCTAGTTCTTCCTGAAGACCCTTCTTCCCCAAAGAGGAGAATGTCTCCACCAGAGGATTTGTCCTTTCAAGACTTTATTATAGAACTAGCTAAAGGACTTTCTATTACCACATCCTCTGAAAAAGAACCTAGATCAAAGAAACTGGATATTTTAGGATACCCTAAGGTTCCTAAAGAGGCAGTCACCCTGCCTATCCATGAAATCCTTCAAGAACACTTGATGGACTTATGGGAGGCTCCTCTAACGTTGTCTCCTTATTCTCGTAGGTTGGACACCATGTACCGGGTCCCTCCTTCTCCTGGTTTTCAAAAGACTCAGCTGCCTCACCATTCCATTGTGGTGAAGTCTGCGCTGAAAAAGATTAAGAGTACCAAAAGGCACTCTTCTACCCCTCCAGGGCGAGAATGTAAGACCCTAGACTCTTTTGGTAGGAAATTCTTCCAGGCTAGTATGCTTATAGCCAGGATTAATTCATACAGTCTGTATATGGGCATGTTTCTCAGGGAACTTGCCCTAAAGGTACGGCATTTTGCCCCCTTTATCCCTGAGGATAAAAAGGAGGAGTTCATTTCTATAGTGAAACAGCTTCTAGATGTTTCTAAGTTCTCCAACAGAGCAGCCTTTGATTCCTTTGAAGGTGCCGGTAGAGGTTCGGGCATTGCCATTGCAGCCCGACGACTTGCTTGGCTCCAGGCCTCTGACCAAAACCCTGGGTCCTGGATGGCTTACGGAATCTGCCCTGTACAGGTGAGAACTTATTTGGTAAAGACTGGCAAATTAAAGCCACTCAAATGGACGCAGAAAATGCTACCTTAGATAGACTTTCTAAGTCTACCTCTACTCCTGCCAAGAAAAAGTCTTTCAAGAGGCCTTACTACAAGAAGGCCAGATTTTCCACAAATACTGGCCAACAATCTTCTCAGCCTCGCTTTGCTGCTAAACGTCAGCAGCCTAAACAGGCAAGATCAAAGCCTGCAGTGTCTGCCACTCCTCAGCAGGCTCAACCCCCTCAGGGGTTTTGACTTGCCCCTAGAGAACTTAACCGTTCTGGCTCTAGAACAACCAGAGCCCCTCACCATTCCCGGAAGGTTAGCTCACTTTGCTCCCAGATGGGAGCAAATTACATCAGAGCAATGGACCCTCTCTATCATCAGAGAGGGCTACAAACTTCATTTTTCCAACCTTCCTCCATATACCATGGTGAGGCACTTCAATTCTCCCCCATCTCTCCTGCCCCTGTTGGGTCAGGAAGTCTCTTCTCTCCTTGCCCAAGGGGCAATAGAAGAGGTTCCTCTTCTTCAACAAGGGACAGGATTCTACTCCCCTTATTTTCTCATACAAAAGAAGACAGGGGGATTCAGACCTATCCTAGATCTGAGAGAATTGAACAAATTTCTGTACAAGGAGAAATTCAAAATGCTTTCTCTAAGCATTCTCCTTCCATACCTTCAGAGTCAGGATTGGCTTTGTTCTCTAGATCTCAAGGATGCGTACACACATATACTCATCCACCCATCCCACAGAAAATATCTAAGATTTCTGTTTCAGGGAAAACATTTCCAGTACAGAGTACTTCCCTTCGGTCTAGCCTCTGCTCCAAGAGTGTTCACCAAATGCATGGCAGTTGTTGCCGCATTTCTAAGAGGTCTGGGAATTTTTGTATTCCCATATCTGGACGACTGGCTCATCCAAGCTCCATCTCAGTCAGAGGCCCAGATTTCCCTGGACCGCACAAGGCACATTCTGCAGTATCTGGGACTGGTGGTAAACCTTCCCAAGTCTCAACTTATCCCTACTCAGTCTCTGGAATTCATAGGGGCCCAGTTGGACACCACCACTGCAAGGGCCTACCTACCTCAAGTCCGGGGCCAACGTCTGGTGGGCTTGGCCTCCCAAGCTCAGTCCAGCAGTCACTTGACAGCCAGGGAAATGCTGCGACTTCTGGGCCACATGGCCTCCACGGTTCACGTGGTGCCCTACGCTCGTCTTCATATGAAAGCAGCTCAATGGACCTTGGCCACCCAGTGGACTCAAGCATCAGGAGCGCTCTCCGACCAAATCCTCACCTCAAAGCGTCTGTTTTGGTCCCTCCAATGGTGGATGTCCACCAAGAATCTGTTGTTGGGGGCCCCCTTCCAACCTTTGTTGCCCCAAGCAACCCTCACAACAGATGCCTCCCAAACAGGGTGGGGAGCCCATCTACAATCCCTCTCCACTCAGGGTACTTGGTCTCCACAGGAGACCACCCTTCACATCAACCTCCTGAAACTGCGAGCAATCTTCTTTGCCCTCAAAGTCTTCCATACCCTCCTTGTCAACCTGACCGTCCTAGTTCAGACAGACAATCAGGTGGCCATGTTCTACGTAAACAAACAAGGAGGGACAGGCTCTCTGTCGCTTTGCAACGAAGCTCTCAGATTATGGGCCTTCGCCAGAGAGCATCAAATTCATCTTCTGGCAGTATATCTTCCAGGGGTTCAAAACTCTCGGGCAGACAGACTCAGTCGAGTTCTGCTTCCACACGAATGGTCCCTACATATGGACCAGATAGTCAGAATCTTTCAGGAATGGGGACTCCCTGGTCTGGTGGCAGTCTTTCTAGCATCTTGAGGCGGGCATGCCTTTTCAGGCCCCATACTCCTCAAGATCCTCACCACGGACGCCTCCCAGCTCGGCTGGGGAGCCCTCTGCATAGAGTTCTTCACCTAGAGCAACTGGTCACCAGACGAGAGCACCCAGCAGATCAACCTCCTGAACTCTGAGCCATACGCTTAGCCCTGCGAGTCTTCTATTACCACCGCATCACCAGCCGGTGCTGGTCCAGATGCACAACCAGGAGGTGATGTTCTATGTGAACAAACAGGGGCACGGAGTCTCGTAAAAAGAATCGGACCAAGGAATGATCCCTGGGCACACCACTGGTAATCTCCCTCTCCTCAGAGTGAACTCCATTTACCTGTACCCTTTGTCGCCTCCCCATCAATCAATTTCTAACCCACGCAGTAACTTTAGGATCCATCCCTTGGGTGCTCAGTTTGTTGATAAGTCGCCTTAGCGGAATGGCTCAAAGGCTTTATTGAAATCCAAGTACACCACATCCAGGGCTCTTCCTCAGTCCAACTCCCTGGTCATCTAGTCAAAGAAATCAATCAGATTTGTCTGACAATATCAGCCTCTGGTGAATCCATGCTGCCTCCGTTCCTGTAGTCCATTGGACTCCAGAAACCTCACTATTTACTCTTTGAGCAGCGTTTCAAATAAATTACTCACCACAGAGTTTAGACTAACCGGCCTGTAGTTTTCAACCATATCCTTACCTCCACTTTTGTGTAAAGGGACCACATGTGCATCTCTCTCCAGTTCTCTGACACCACTCCCGACTCCAAAGAGGTATTGAAAAGGTCAGTCAGTGGAGCCATTAGAACATCCCCGAGTTCCCTCTGGTCCCATCGCTTTGTCTACTTTTAGTTTAGTTAGTTCCTCCTGAACACAGTCTTCTGAAAATCGTTCGAGATTCCCGTCGCTTCTGTTCCTGTTTGTGGGTGTTTTCTGAGGTCCTGCTCCTGGCCCTTCATCTGTGAACATAGAACAGAAGTATTTGTTAAGCAAGTCTGCTTTATCCTCATTAGTTTCTACATATTCCTCCCCTTCACCCTTGAGTCTGACAATACCACTTTTGCCCTTCCTCTCCTCACTAACATATCTGAAAAATGTCTTATCCCCCCATTTTATTGTGTTGGCTATTTCTTCTTCTTTTAGTTTCTTTGCTTTCCTGACTACTTTGCTAGCTTCTCTAAGTTTTTCAAAATATAGATGCCTGTCTTCTGCTCTCTGTGATCTCTTGTATTCTCCAGGAACAAGCAGGAAGTCAGTCCTCACATATGGGTGATGTCGACACCAACTGAGCCCTCCCGGAAGCATTTCCCCAGCTTTCAAAGAAAGCCTTTGGGAGATGCCACCACACATGCATGGTCCCCTTCCTGCCCAAGGGTGCTAACTTGATCAGTCTCCCTTTTTCTGTAGAGCTCTACAGGCATTCGTCTTGTCCCCCCCCCGTACCCCCCCCCCCCCCCCGGAAAAAAGTTGATTTTTTATGTAAACTATTGTACACCTTTTCGGCTCATGCCTGTTCCTTTTCTGCCTTCAAGGCCTGCTGCTCCGGTATTGGATTTTTGAAATTTAGTTTTATTTTTGTTAGGTTCCTTCTGCATTTTTGTGTCTTTTTTTAACCGCTGGTCGTGCTGAGGGTCTTCGATCTCGCTGGGGTCCTTTTTGCCCCAATGGCCACTGGTTTTAAGAAATGTGATCGGTGCTCCAAAAACATGTCTCTCATCGACACTCACGACTGTTGCCTTTAGTGTCTGGGTGTCGACCATAACCCGGAGGAATGCTCCCTGTGTAAAAAGATGTCTGCTAAGGCCATCCAGAGCTGACGGCTAAAGCAAGATGACATCTTCCACAGGGCAGACTCGACCCCAGTTTCCCCGGAAGCCTCGTGCTCAAAGGCTCCATACAGATCCTCAGAGTTGCTTAAGGCCCCCGCGGTTCCAGAGCAGTCTCACAGACATTCTGAGCAAGGGTCCCCAGAGCGGGAGTGTAAGGAGAAAAAAGACCTCGAGGGCCTCTTCCTGGGAGACGGACACACATGGGAAGTCCCATGCATGGTCCTTCAGTCCCCGATGTGCGTCTGAGGAGTCAGAGTGGGAGCGGCCACGGAAGGTACCCAGGACCAAAGTCGAGGCATCTGGCGATGGACCCTGGTATCCCGAGGGCTGTCCCATTGAGGACCCTTTCTTCTCCTCGACACCAGACCCTATAACACCAGTGTCTGTGTCTATGGCTGCCACCTCAGAGTGGGAAACTCAAATGTTGGTACTTGAACACAGCGTTTCTGCGTTTATCGCATCCCAACAGGCACAAAAGCCCGACCCTGTCGGTGCTTCAACCGAGACCTCACGGACCTCTGTGCTGAGGACTCTCTGGCCAACTGAAGCGATCCCTGAGAACCAGACACCTCGGATAGATTCTCGGCGAGGGTCTCAATCTTGCTCCTGTTCCTCGGGGGCGAGGTCTTCACAGGCCAGTGCCACTGGCTCCCACCATGCCTTCAGCCTTGAAGCACTGAAGACCGGGGCCAAAGATGCCCCTGGAGCCGTCAGACCTTGAGTCTTCCTCAGACTACTCGGCTTGGGAGTCCAACGTCGAGACGTATCTGGAGTCTCTGGCCCACCGAGACCTCCCCTCAGACCCATCTCCACCGGCTGCTAGGTGCCGATCCCTACCCAAGGACAACTTGTTCCTCAAGTTCGTCCAGGACATGGCGCGGGCCCTCTCCCTCACTACGGTGTCGAAGGAGGACCCTTGTACGGAGGAGCTCGACATCCTCAAGTATGAGGCACCACCTAAAGGGGACCCTGACTGTCTTGGTTCTGGTTCCTTCCATTCTCAACCGGCTCCTTCTCCAGATGTGGGTGCCGCCTGGATACCATGTACTGGGTCCAGCGCGGACTGGACTTCTGGAAGGCCCAACTTCCTCACACCTACATGATGGTGGAATCGGTCATGCGTCGACTGAAGAACCTAGAGATGCACTCATCGGTGCCCCTGGGCAGGGAGTCCCATGCCCTCAACACCCTCGGACACAAATGCTATCAAGGCTCGATGCTAGCATGCTGCATTTAAACTTACCGGCTTTACATTGGCATGTTCCTCCAAGACCTGGCGAAGGAACTCTGAGACTTCAGGCTGGCTTAAATGGAGACAAATCTGGCATTTCCAGATGTTTATGAAGTCTGTTGGAGAGTGCTCCAAGTATTTATCTCGAGCCACCTACAACGGCTTCGAGTCCAGCGCGAGAGTGGCTGATGCTGTTATGGGCGCCTGACGCCAGGCTTGGCTCCAGACATCCAATCTTGAGCAATAGGTGCAGGTGAAGTTCCTAGACATCCCATGCCTTGGGGAGCAGCTCTTCGGCAAACCCATGGAGGACAAGGCTGCCGAGATCAAGACAGAGTACGTGACTCTGACTCGAATCTCGAGAAAGATTTCCACTCTTCCGAGGAAGAAGCCTCCAGGAAAGAAGCCTCCTTTCCACAGAAAAGGCCAACCCTATTGAGGCTATCCTCCATACCCAGCCTCCCAAATCTCTCACAGGATCTCCAGGGCAAGTAAGCAGGCCAAGGCCTACGTAAGCCCAAGGGTCCCAAGCCCCAGACTCCAGCCCCAGCCCAACCTGGGTCGGAGTTTTGATGCCCCAGCATAGCCTCTCTTCCCCTGGAATGTCAGCTGCCCACAGGGGGGTGCCTGGTTCACTTTGCCCACAGGTGGGCCTCCATCACCACTGATTCTTGGGCACTACAGATGGTAAGGGAGGGTTACCTTCTCCACCTGGACCAACCGCCTCCACCTTCCTTCCTTGGGGAGCTGCCTCAGTCTCTCCTGCACCAGGCCCGGCTAATACAAGAACTGGCAGGCCTTCTCAGGGACAGGGCTGTAGAGCCCCTACCTCATCACCTGAGAGGAAAGGGATTTTACTCAAGGTACTTTCTGGTCTCAAAGAGAACAGGAGGACTATGGCCCAATCTCCAGGAACAAGCAGGAATGTAGTCTTCACATATGGGTATGGTCGATACCGACGGAGCCTGCGCGGGAACGCTCCCCAGCGTCCAGTAGGAAAGCTTTTGGGAGCATTCCACAGCGCCTGCGTGCTGCGTTCCCGCCTTTCCCAACTGTCCCTCTCCAGTTCTTCGTTTTCCGTGGAGCCGACAGGTCGCACATCCTGTCACCGCAGAAAAAAAATTCCCTTCTATTCTTCTTTTTTGTGGTCGTGTCTGCCTTCCCTTGACGCTAAACCGGTACCGCCGGTTCTTCTTTCTTTTTTTCTTAAAAACAAAACAAAAACAAAACCTTTCTTCTGGAGTCTTTTCCAGTAATTTTCTCTTCAGGTGCCATGCGCCATTTTGGGCACTAGGCCCAACTTTTTCCTTCAAAATGGAAAAACTCGCTTCAGGTTTTAAAACGTGTTCTAAGTGTGGCAGTACCATCTCCGTCACCGACACCCATGAGTGGTGCCTCAAATGTTTAGGTCCTGACCACTCTACTTCAGAGTGTGTTGCCTGTGGGATGATGTCGAAAAGGGGCCGGCAAAACTGAGCTGCTAAACTTAGCACCCTTTTTCCCTCCGATGCAGTCTCTGTGGCATCGACGTCTTCCAGGGCTTTGTCTTCCTCCCATGGATCTCAGGTAACTAAACATAAATCTAGCTGGTCCTCAAAGGGTAGATCTCCTTCTAGACATCGAGATGCCTCTGGCGTTGCCCTTGAGGGACTTTCATCGGCAAAATTGCCCTGGCGGGAGGCTTCGGCTTCCAAAGCACTAACGGGGCTCCAGGATGATCTCGAGGCTTCAACCTCGGCAGAACTACTGGTGCCATGCTCTGGGGTGCCGGCCGCTTCAACTGGCAACAATACCCAAGCATCGGCAGCGTCGATAGACCAGAGATTCTTGACTATTGAATGCAGTCTGGCGAATCTTCTCACGGCCTCGATGCCCCAGAAACGGCTTCAGACAACTCAACCGGTACCGGCACTGACTACATCGACATCGGCAGGTATTCTTCTGGGATCGAGTCATGCATCTATATCCGGTATCGACAGGTCGGTACCGGACCACTTCGATCGGTACCGGTACCTTGCCTTGCACGATCACCCAGATCGGAGATACTTTGAATCCTCGGATGAGTCTGAAGACTCTGAAAGCTCTGCCGATACCAGAGTACTTCTTCCTGAGGATTCTTCTTCTCCTCAGCGTAGGATGTCTCCACCAGAGGATATGTTCTTTCAGGACTTTATCCGAGATGTGGCCCGAGGTCTTTCTATCACAGTGGCTCCTGAAAAAGAACCTAGGGCAAAGGAATTGGAAATCCTCCAATACCTTAAAGCTCCTAAAGAGGCAGCTACCTTACCTATTCATGAGATCTTGCATGATCTCATGTTAAGGATGTGGGAAACACCTCTAACCACATCTCCTCACTCTCGAAGACTCGACACCATGTATCGAGTTTTTCCTTGTCCTGGGTTTCAGAAGACTCAATTACCACACCATTCTATGGTGGTGGAATCAGCTGTGCGAAGGATAAAGAGTGCAAAAAGGCATGCATCTAATCCTCCAGGACGTGAGTGTAGGACTCTTGACGCCTTTGGACGTCGAACCTTCCAGGCTTCCATGCTTTCTGCTAGGATCAGTTCCTATATCTTGTATATGGGAATGTTCCTTAAAGAGGTCACAGGAGATTTAGAGCTTATGAGCCCTCTTCTTCCTGATGATAAGAGGCAAGATTACCTCGCCCTTGTCAAACATGCTCAGGATGTTTCCTAAGTTTGTGAATCGTGCAGCCTTTGACTGCTTTGAGTGCATAAGCAGAACCTCTGCCATTGCCATAGGTGCACGTAGGATTGCCTGACTTGGAAATTTGGGTACAGGACAAACTAGGGAATATTCCTTGCACAGGAGAGAATCTCTTTGGCAGGAATTGGCAGGAAAAAGCTAATGAGATATATGCTGACAATATCACTTTGGATAGATTGTCTAAATCTACAGCTGATCCTGCGAGGAAAAAATCCTCTAAGAAACCATTCTTCGGTAAGAAGAAGTAGTTTTATCCCTCCTATACCCAGCAGGGGCATTGTTTAGGTCAGTCTGCCCAAAAGGGACAGCAGCAACAACCTAGGCAAAGAAAGACAAAAGCAGCTAAGCCTCAACTGGCTCAGCAGACTCTGCCTCCACAGGGGCTTTGACTCCTATCTAGAGAACTTTGCCTTCCTGGCCCTGAATGGCCCAGAACCCTCCACCATTGCAGGAAGGTTGTGTCATTTTGCCCCCAGATGTGGTCAGATAACAGCAGAAAATTGGACTCTATCTATTGTAAGAGAGGGGTACAAGCTTCATTTCCTCAGCATGCCCCCTCCTACAATGGTAAGACAGTTCAATTCTCAGACCTCTCTCAGTGACCGGTTAGCTCAAGAGGTTACTGTGCTCCTTGCTGAAGGGGCAATAGGAGAGGTACCCATTCCCCAATGGGGTACAGGGTTTTACTCCCCCTATTTCCTTATTCCAAAGAAAACAGGAGGACACAGACCTATATTAGGCCTCAGAGAATTGAACAAATTCCTGTTCAAAGAGAAGTTCAAAATGATCTCTTTAGGAACTATGCTGCCGTACCTTCAGAGTCAGGATTGGCTTTGTTCTCTAGATCTCAAGGATGCGTACATTCATGTTCTCATCCATCCAACTGACCAAAGGTTCCTTCGCTTTCTGTTTTAAGGGAAGCACTACCAATACAGGGTTCTTCCTTTTGGCCTGGCCTCTGCACCAAGGGTGTTCACAAAATGCATGGCTGTGGTAGAGCATTTCTCCGCACCCTGGGAATATTTGTCTTCCCCTACTTAGACGACTGGCTCATTCGAGCCCCTTCAGAGCCAGAGGCCAGGGTTGCTCTGTCTCGCACAATGCGCATCCTTCAGTATTTGGGACTTGTCATAAACTTCCCAAAATCCAACTTTGCTCCCACTCCGTTCCTAGAGTTTATAGGAGCTCTGCTGGATACCAGACAGGCAAGGGCCTTCCTTCCGCAGCCCCGCTGCCTTCGCATTGTGCAATTAGCTTCCCAAGCAGTGCTAAAACCTCACCTCACTGCTCGGGAAATGTTACAGTTGCTAGGCCACATGGCATCCACCGTGTATGTGGTTCCTTATGCTCGCCTCCATATGAGGGCAGCCCAGTGGACTTTATCCACTCAGTGGACTCAGGGGTCAGGTTGCCTGTTGGACAAAATAGCAAACTCAGATCGCCTTATTTTGTCCCTCCAATGGTGGCAGTCACCCCAAAACCTTCTGGTGGGGTCTCCTTTTTCAGCAACCCCCACCCCAAGCCACTCTAACAAAAGATGCTATACAGGGGGGTTGGGGAGCCCACCTGCAAGGCCTCTCTACCCAGGGTACCTGGACTCCACAGGGGGCCTATTTACACATCAATCTCCTGGAACTCAGAGCAATCTTCCTTGCTCTTCGAGTATTCCACAACCAGCTCAGCTACAAGACAGTCCTAGTTCAAACGGGCAATCAAGTAGCCATGTTCTAGGTGAACAAGCAGGACGGAACAGGCTCTCTGACGCTCTGCAATGAAGCTTTGCGACTATGGGCCCTCGCCAGAGAGCATCAGATTCATCTCCTTGCGGTGTATCTTCAAGGCATTCAAAACTCTTCGGCAGACAGACATGGTCGAGTTCTGCTTAAGAACATAAGATATGCCATACTGGGTCAGACCAAGGTCCATCAAGCCCAGTATCCTGTTTCCAACAGTGGCCAATCTAGGTCATACGCTAGCAGTTTCCCCAAAAGACTCAGGTTCCACAATGCTTGTACTGGGTCAAGCATTGATATCCTGGGTCCCCCCTTAATAATGGTTTATGGACCTTTCCTCCAGGAACTTGTCCAAACCTTTTTTAAACCCAGCTACACTAACAGCCTTTACTACATCCTCCGATAACAAATTCCAGAGTTTGATTACACATTGAGTGAAAAAATATTTTCTTTTATTAGTCTTAAATGGTTTACCCTGTAGCTTCATTGCATGTCCCCTAGTCTTTCTATATTCTGATAACGTAAAACGATCTACGTTTACCCGTTCCACTCTGTTCATTAATTTATAGACTTCTATCATATCTCCCCTCAGCCATCTCTTTTCCAGGTTAAAGAGCCCTAACCTTTTTAGCCTTTCTTCATAGGAGTATCCTTCCATCCCCTTTACCATTTTGGTGGCTCTTCTCTGAACCTTTTCTAATATCGCTATATCCTTTTTAAGATACGGTGACCAGAATTGCACACAATATTCAAGGTACGGGCTCACCATGGAACGATATAGAGGCATTATAATATCTTTTGTTTTATTTTCCATTCCTTTCCTTATGATATCTAGCATTCTATTTGCTCTCTTGGCCGCCGCTGCACACTGGGCCGAGGGTTTTAACATGTTATCCACAATGACGCCTAAATCTTTTTCCTGGGTGGTGGTTCCTAATGTGGAACCTTGCATAGTGTAACCATAGTTTGGGTTGTTCTTCCCTAGGTGCATAACATTGCACTTGTCCACATTAAATTTCATCTGCCATTTTGATGCCCAGTCTTCCAATTTATCAAGATCCTCTTGCAATTTTCCACAATCCTCTTGGGTTTTAACAACTTTAAATAGTTTTGTGTCATCTGCAAATTTGATAACCTCACTCGTTATTCCACTTCTCGGGTCATTTATGAATATGTCAAAATATGCTTCCACACGAATGGTCTCTCCATGCAGACCAGGTGGCCAACGTTTTTCAAATTTGGGGAACCCCGGACATAGACCTCTTTGCAAGTCCACTGAATGCCAAACTTCCCCGGTTCTGTTCCAGAATTCCGGCTCAGGGTTGGCAGGCCTGGGATGCTTTCCTCCTCCCTTGGGGTCAGAACTTCCTGTATGCCTTTCCACCCATTCCCCTAATTCCCAAAACCCTGTTCAAACTTCAGAGAGACAGAGGTCCTATGATTCTCATAGCTCCACGTTGGCCACGGCAAATGTGGTACCCTCTGCTCCTATATCTCTCTCAAGCTCCGCCTCTGGAGTTAGGATTTGCTCCAGATCTCCTTTCTCAAGAGGACGGGATGCTGTGGCATCCCAATCCACAGTCTCTGCATCTCAGGGCCTGGTTGCTGAAAGCCTAGAACTTCACGGTCTTAACCTTTCCTAGCAGGTAAAGGATATCCTTTATGCTTCCAAGAAGCCTTCCACAAGATGCTCTTGTGCATTTAAGTGGAAACGTTTTACCATATGGTTCTCGCAGAAGGGTCTTAACCCTCTTGCGATACCTCTGGAATCATTATTGGAGTATCTCCTTCATTTATCAAATGCAGGGCTTAAGACCAATTCAGTGAGAGTTCATTTGAGTGCTATTGCAGCTTCTTTCAAGCCTCTAAATGGACAACCTATTTCCTCTCATCCTCTCATAGCGAGATTTATGAGAGGCCTTCTTCTAACTAAGCCTCCCATTAAGCCACTACCGTGGCATGGGACTTAAATCTGGTTCTTGGGCAGCTCATGAAATCGCCCTTTGAACCATTAGCCACTACCTCTTTGAAAATCCTTTCCTGGAAGGTCATCTTTCTCATTGCAATCACATCAGCATGTCGCATCAGTGAATTGCAAGCGTTGATGGCTGATCTTTCTTATACAAGGTTCCATCATGATAAGGTAGTCCTTAGGACTCGTCCACACTTTATGCCAAAAGTGGTGTCACACCTTTTCATTTAAACCAAGCGGTTTACCTTCCTGTATTCTTCCCAAGGCCTCACGCCTCAAATGCAGAAAGGAATCTTCATACTTTGGACTGTAAAAGGGCTTTGGCCTTTTACTTGCAAAGGACCCAGCAACATAGAAAGTCCTCTCAACTCTTTGTTGCTTTTGATCCTAGTCATTTGGGACTCCAAAAGAACACTATTCAGCTGGATTGCACAGTGTATATCTTTTGCCTATGAGAGTAAAAACCTTCCTCTTGAAGGCCATGTCACAGCTCACAATGTGAGAGCCATGGCAGCCTCTATGGCTCATCTTCACTCTTTGTCTATCGACGACATCTGTCGAACAGCTACTTGGGCTTCATTTCATACCTTCACAGCCCATTACTGCTTAGACAAGGACTCCCGCCGGGATGCCTTGTTTGGTCAGGCTTTTCTTCAACACCTGTTCCATACTTAATCAACTCCTGCCCACCATCCCTGGTAAGAAGCCAGAGATCCATGGGGGGAAGTGGAGCCCTTTCACAAGGGCATACAACTTCTGGGGCCTTCTCCCTGGCATCTGCAGCTAGGGAGTCCCCATATGTGAAGACTACATTCCTGCTTGTTCCTGGAGATAGCATAGTTACTCACCTATGCTATCTCCAGGAACAAGCAGGTTACGGTCCTAATTACGGAGAGCCGAATACCTCTGGAGGAAATCTCAATCTGCTACCACCTATCAGTATTTCAAATCCAGTCATGCATATTATCGTACCAGCATCCATAATGCTAAGCATTCCTTATATTCCGAATCAATTGCCTCGGCCCCAAACAGACCCCGGCATCTCTTCACTACCCTTAAAACGCTTTCTTGCCTGCAGTCACGTTCTACCCACGGATCATCTATCTCTACATCAACCCCCAGTCCTACCAAACTGGCTTCCTTTTATCTCCAGGAAGAAGCAGGAATGAGTCTTCACATATGGGGTTCGTCGGCGCCGACGGAGCCCGCACGGGAATGCTCCCCAGCATCCAATCAGAAGGCTTTTGGGAGCATCCCTCGCGCCTGCGCGGTAGCTTCCCGCCCTTCCCACTGCCTCTCCCCAGTTTTCGTTTTTCCGCGGAGCCGACAGGACGTACCTCCTGTCACCGCAGAAACTTTTCTTCTTTTCTTGTTTCCTGTGGTCGCGGTTTTTTTCCCGCTGACTCTGGCACCGCTGGTGCCTCCCTTTTTCCTTATTTTTTTTTTTTGTTTATTTTCCTTCGAGGAGCATCCTCCTCATGTTATTCTGAGGCCTACCGGGCTTCCAGCATGAAGCCTTCTTCCCCTAAGAAGTGCCCCCACTGTGGAGACGTTGTCTTCTTCTTCGACTCCAACGCCTGGTGTCTCTCCTGTTTGGACCCTGACCCCTTCTCTCCCGGTTCCCCGGGCTTCAGCGTCGGGAGAAGACCCTCCCTGTTTCGAGTGTCCCTCGATGACGTCTTTCCCTCTGAGGTGCGGTCGTCGGCTTTCTCTCCTCGCCAGGATCAGGTAACCCAACAACAGTCTGTTAAGACTAACCGAGCCTTGAGGGGTGAGTCTCATGCGCTGCATGACGACCGCTCCGGCCTTCCCCTCCAGTCCCTTACACCCCGGAGGGAGTCTTCGGGCTCCAGAGCCTCCACGGGGTTTTCGGGTTGTTCCTGAGGTTCGCTCCTCACAGAACATTCCCGAGCCATGCCCGAGGGTGGCACCCGCTTCGAGCGGTGCAGATCCCTCTGCATCGGCGCCGGCGTCGAGTGTTCCACTCTTCGCCAGGGACTGTCAGCTGGTGTCCTCGGTGCCTTTGGGGCCGATCGACTCGACCCAGTCTGGCTCTACGGCATCCCGGCCCTGCGCGGGGGCGGTGCCCGCTTTCGGCGGTGCCGATTACCTGGCATCGGCGTCGGTGTCGAATGTTCCACTCTTCACCGGGGATCGTCGGACCAACCTGACCCGGTATGGCGTGCCCACACCCCTGCCATGCGTGGAGGTGGTGACCGCTTCGAGCGGGACCAAGTCCTCGGCATCGGCATCGGAGTCAGTGGCTCCACTCCCCGCCGGGGATCGGCACGGGTGCCCTCGGTTCCGTCAGGGCCGATCGACTCGTCCCCGGCTTCCGCGGGGACGGTACTGGCCTTGAGCGGCTCTGCCCCTCCGGCGGCGGTCTCGGGAACGAGGGCCCTGTTCTTCACCAGGGGTCGCCACCGGGCTCTACCTGCGGAGCTGATCGATCTATCCCGGTCGGGCGGGTCGGCACCCCCACCTTGCGCGGGGCCGGGGCCTCCCCCGGACACCGCCGACCTCCCGGCATCTACGCGGCGTCGAGTGCTCCACTCGTCACTAGAGTTTGCCCGCGGGACCCGGGACCTTCGGTCGAGTCGACCCAAAGAAGCGCCGCGGCCGCGGAGCCGGGGCTGTGCATCTCGCTCCCCGCTGGGGCTCGTCGGCGGGTTACCTGGGCACCCTCGAGGCCACGTAGTACACCCCGTAAGGGTTTCCCGCTCAATAAAACAGGCGCGGGAAGAACCCCGGCGTCTAGAAGGGCCTCTCTCCCAACGTCGGAGCCGACTTCGGGTGTTTCCCTCTTCGCCGAGTTTCGGCCTGGGAAGCCCTCGTTGCCCTCAGCACCGATCGTCGCGACCCCGACTTGATTCTCGGGAGTGGCAGCACCGGCACAGCCGCCGACACCGGGGCCCCCTAAGGAGGCGTCGCTCGGTTCGATGCCCAGTCTGGAAAGCGTGGCTCCAACGCATTTTGGATCCGACCCCGGTCTCTTCCGAGGGCGCAGTGCTGCGCTCGCCTGCTCTCCAGCTGCCTCGGCACCACTCCAGCCGCCCTTGCGGATTGCCCCGGGGGCGGCCCCGCCCCCGGAGTCGGGCCCGAGGCCGAGTCCCGCGGGCCCGTCGGGGACGTCGCTCCCTTCGATGCCCCGCTTGGAATCAATCCCGGGCTCTGACGATGCAGTACCAACTGCCTCGAATTGGGACTGTCAGTACCCTCCTCTGTTTAGAGCGATTCCTCCCGTGCACCAGCACGGTGGGTCCCCTGGTGTTAAAGCGGGCCCCTCCACCTCGGCCTCCCCCCGAATAGCCCCTCTGGGAGAGCCGTCTTTTCAGGACTTCCTCCTTGACATGGCGGACTTGCTCGCCATTCCTATCCCGGGCCCTTCGCTAAGTCCGGGTCCTGCGGAACAGGCAGCCATAATGCTTCCTCTACATCCCTCCCTGCGGGATCTCCTGCTCGGGATTTGGCACTCGCCCTTACAGGTTCCGGCGCCGCCTACAGCCATGCATGCCCTGTATCGGGTGCCCCCCTCTCCAGGTTTCCAGACGCACCAGCTTCCCCATCATTCCATTGTGGTGGAATCGGCCCTGAGGAAGGTCGGAAGCAAGAAGAAGCACTCTTCCTGCCCCCCGAATCGTGCATCTAAAGCTCTGGACAACTTTGGGCGGCGAACCTTCCAAACGTCCATGTTGGCTTCCAGGATTCTCTCATATATTTTCTATATGAGCTGGTGCTTTGGGAGGTCACCGAGAGGTTATCTCTTTTGTCTCCCTTTGTGTCGGCCCCTCGGGCCCCTGACTATTCCTTGCTTCTTTACCATTGCAGGAATATCTCTTGGTTTCTTTCTCGTGCTGCCGTGGACTCTTTTGAGTCAGTTAGCAGGTCCTCTGCTGTCGCCATAGGGGCGCGTCGTACAGCCTGGTTGCAGGCTTCCGATTTGTGCAGCTGGGCATAACATAATCTGGGTAATTCCCCGTGCACCGGGGAGAACCTCTTCAATGGCGAGGCTTTGCGTCAGGTTGCTCAGTGCTCCGCCGACCTGTTTGGCGCTGGCCGCCCGCGGCCCTCCACCTCTCCCGGGGGTAGGAAATGTCCTTCCCGACCCTCCTTTCCGAAGAAGAGGAAGTTTCATCCCTCTGCCCACCTGCCGGGTGTGCCCATGCCAGGGACATCTCACACCGGTCGGCAGTGCCAGGGCTCGCGCCAGGCTGCCCATGCCAAGCAGCCTTAGGCTCCGGTATGCGGCAGTTTGCGCTTAACTCCTCTTACCAGAAGTTACTGTCCAGTTCTACACTGGGGTTCTTTTCAGTATGACAAGTGGTTTGGCTGCTTGATTGGTGGTATGGAACCCCCTCCCCCGGGGGGGGGACCCTTCCCACACTAGGTTAGCCTGGCTCCTCAGGGCCATGCTAGTCTTCTTCGGACTTACCCTCGGGTACGTCCCTCGAATTCCCCTCTGCCTGGTTCCCCCGATTGAGGGGATCGCGCACCAAATCTTCCTTCTCCCAGTGTAGGCCTTGGCCGCTACTCTCCGAGCATGGCCCGAACTAATCCTCGACAGGGCCGGACCACCCCCGCCCTCTGGTTGGTGTCTCCGCTCTCGCAGAGAAACCCCTGGGTCTGTCAGGTTACGGTGGACAGGAGTCCCACTGACCCATGTCGATCCCCGGCTCCGCTCCCTGCACTCTTCGGAGCGGTGGAGGGCATTGGCCCCTACCCCCGAGGGTTTTTTTTATATATGCCGGAGATGACCCCCACGGTCACACCGTGGCTATAGGGGTTTCTATCCTCCTGCCTTCCCTGTGGTACGGAGGACACGTTTTTCTGCGTGGCTGTCAGGTGGACGCCTCAGGGGCCTACGTACTCCTGATGTGCTCCTCCCCAACTGATCTGGCGGTCACGCAACCATACTGCCACTCTCGCCGATCTGCCCTGCACCACGCACATCGGCCCATCACTTTGGATGGCCCTTCCCCCCGCCACCTTCCATGTGGGCGCCCTCCTGTGGATCAAGGGCCGGTCCGAGTTGGCAGTATCGTTCTCACGTGTGCATGTCCCCTGCATACCGGTTTAGTAACCTGGGTGGGCGTTCCCGGGCCCACCTATAGCCCGATATACATCTATACCTGTTATTGGATATATATCGGTACAGGTGGGCGCTTTTGGGAAATGTTATAGCGCCCTGTGTCTTACCGACTATCTCCCAATTGTCGGTATTGACGTTTTGTTATTTCTTACGGGGTCTGGCCAGTCCACCTGCCTGCGTTCTGCGGCTCGGGTGCTCGGACCGGTTATGCTTAAACTTGCTGTGAAGTCAACAGCCCCTTGGTTTACGCCTCCTTGTCTGGAGGTTTTCGAACCCAATGTCTTCCTATCCCTTGTCGGCTAGGGTAGACAGTGTACCCCTCGGTATCCCGGGGTACACTCCTGTTCTTCTCCGGGCTGGGTTCTCCCAGATCGGTCAGTCTTCTGCTTAGTCCTCCGGATTGGGGACTCTGCTCCTACTGGAGTTCTCAGCTTCTCTTAGAGCTCCTCGTGAAGACCTGCCGTCCTTCCGGTGCCGGTTGACACCTGCGTCTCCAGCCCGCCCAGACTGGGAACTTCTCTCTGCGGTGAAGTTCCCTTGAAGACTTCGCTACTGCATCTACAGTACCCGTCGCAGCTCTGCCTTCTACAGTCCAGTAGGTAAGCTCTAGATTGTGCTAGATCATTAACGGTTTAATGATGTTTGACGTGGTTTTGAAGACTCCACCTGTTGTCTTCGGTTGCTGTGCCTTGGCAACTCTTCTCAACTCCTACCCTCCATCCCTCAGGGGATGCCGGGGATCCAGGTTGGGCGATGCCGCCCTGTCCAGGGGCGCGCATTCTGGGATCTCCTCTGGCACCCTCAGCTAGGGAGTCCCCATATGTGAAGACTCATTCCTGCTTGTTCCTGGAGATAGCACAGTTACTTACCTGTAACAGGTGATCTCCGGAACAGCAGGAATTAGTCTTCACAACCCACCCACCTCCCCTAGGAGTTGTAATTCTCTCTCTCTCTTCCTTCCTCTCCTCTCCTTCTGTCTCAGCTATGAAACGCAACTGGGGAGAAGCAGTGGAAAGAGCGGGAAGCTACCGCGCAGGCGCGAGGGATGATCCCAAAAGCCTTCTGATTGGATGCTGGGGAGCATTCCCGTGCGGGCTCCGTCGGCGCCGATGAACCCCATATGTGAAGACTAATTCCTTCTATTCCGGAGATCACCTGTTACAGGTAAGTAACTGTGCTTTTCCTCCAAAGTTCATGACCTTCGCTTATCGCTTCCCTTTTGTCCTCAAGTCCTGTCTTCACCTACTCCTGTCTCACCCTCATCATCCCCTCCACTCTCACATTCTTGGTCCAATTTCTATTCTATTACTTCTTCAGAACTTATTAAACTTCTGTCTACTACCCACAAAACCACCAGTCCATTAGACCCTATACCATCCAGCTGGTTTTCAGAACCCTCTCCCGAGTTACTTCAATCCCTTCTTACCATCATCAACTCTAGTTTGTCATCTGGATCTTTTCCTCACCCATGGAAACATGCTGTGGTTCGTCCTCTCCTTAAAAATTACTCCTTGGACCCATCTGTACTAGCGAATTACCGGCCTGTCTCCAACCTTTCGTACGCTTCTAAGCTTCTGGAAAAAAACTGTCTTCTCCCAGCTTTCGCATCACTTGGACTCCACACGATTCTTGCATCCTCGGCAATCCGGCTTTGGCCTGGCCACAGCGTTGAAACCACTATCACTGCAGTTATGAACGAAATCCACTCTTCCCATGATCGTGGTGACATCACGGTGGCGGTATCCTTAGATCTTTGACTTAGTAGACCACTCTCTTCTTCTTTCTAGGTTACAGGATGCTGGTCTCCGAGGCACTGTTTATCACTGGTTTCACTCCTTCCTGCGCTCCCGGTCATTTGCGGTCCCTTCCGCCTCCGCTGCTACGAATAACATATTTCTGACCCCTCTAGCTTTACTAGTCCAGCAATCAGGTATTTCAAGCTGCTATTATGCAGATGACATCTTCCTTTTGTACCATACATCCTCTTCTCATCCTGACATTACCCCCCTCAACAACTGCTTATCCCTGGTTTCTTCCTGGCTTTCTACAAACTGTCTCGTTCTTAATGTTCTAAAACCGCGTCCATCTGGTTTCCTCACATTTCTATCGTTCCATCACTCACTCCCTCTTTCTCAGGTACCCCAATTTCCTTAGTCTCTAAGCTTCGCTATCTTGGTGTCCTTCTTGATAGCAACCTTACCTTCCGTGACCATATTTCCCAGGTCTCCCAACGCTCTTTCTTCTGCCTTAGACAAATTCGTGCCATCAGACCATTTCTATCTTCCCAGGCCCTTACCACTCTCCTTCTTTCCCTAATCATCACTAGACTGGACTTCTGCAATTCTATTTATGCTCTAATGTGAAAACAAAGAACCCTATTGGATGAAATTCAGAACCTAAACAATAAAACGATCCAATACCCACAGGAAATCCCCTAAATGGCTCAAAAAATATTTTTGTCGGAGCTTGTCAGCCCAGTGTCCAAGGAGCATTCCAAAGACACCACTGTGACCACTCCTTTTTATTCTTTTAATTTTGTAATGTAAAAAAGGAAGTCCGTAACTTAGCTGTTTCTATTTATGCTGGCATCCCTTAATACCAACGTCACTGGTTACAATTACTACAAAACACTGCAGCCTGGATGATCTTGCACGCTTCCTCTCGCGATCACATTACTCCCATCCTTCAGCATCTTCATTGGTTACCACTAAACTTTCGGATCCAATTCAAGATTCTTACCCTAGTACATCGGGCCATTTATCTCCACACTCCTCAGTATTTATCCAATCTATTAACTTTCCACACTCCTACCCATAGTCTTCAATTGGTTCATATTAATCACTTACACCTTCCCTCTCCCTCCCAGGCTCATCTTCAATCAACTCGGCAATCAGCATTTTTTTACCTTGGTCCCGCCCTATGGAACTCCCTTCCCACTGTCCTTCGACTAGAAGAGTCTCCTGCTAAATTCCGCTCTCTCCTCAAAACCCATCTTTTCTCCTCTGCCTTCAACCTTCCCCCATGATCCCTGACTTCTCTGTATCTACTATTGTTGACAATCAGTCCTGACCCTCTTTCTCTTCTCTCTCTTTCCCTTTTCTTAAGTTATTGTAATTTTCCTTTTCCTTTCCTAATTCTAATTTTAAATGTTTGTTGTAAACCACCCCGATGTAATGGGGGGCAGTATATCAAGTGTTTTTAAACAATAAACAATAAACCTGTAACAGGTGATCTCCGGGAACAGCAGGAATTTAGTCTTCACAACCCACCCACCTCCCCTAGGAGCTGTATCTCTCTCTTTCTTTCTTTCCCTCTCTCTTTTTTCTCAAAACTCAACTGGAGAGGGGCAGTTGGGAAAGGCGGGAAGGCAGCATGCAGGTGCTGTGGGATGCTCCCAAAAGCTTTCCTATTGGACACTGGGGAGCGTTCCCGCGCAGGCTCCGTCGGTACCGACGATACCCATATGTGAAGACTAAATTCTCCAGGACCAAGCAGGAAGTCAGTCCTCACATATGGGTGACGTCGGCACCAACGGAGCCCCCATGCGGAGCATTTCCCCAGCTTTCCAAGAAAGCCTTTGGGAATGCAGCGCACATGTGCGGTCCCCTTCCCGCCCAAGGGTACCGTCTTGCTCAGTCTTCTTTTTTCCATGGAGCCCGACGGACGTGTTTCGTTTTCACCTGAGAAAAAAGTTGATTTTCTGCGTGGATCTCTTTTTCTTTGGTTTGACGCCGGTTTCCCTTTCCCGCCTGGGCCCGGTATACCTGTATCGAGCCTAGACTTCATTTTTCGTTTTTTGTCCTTTGTGACTAGTGTTCGCGACATTTTTCTATTTTTCACTGGCAGCCCTGTCTTTTGACCTTGCAGGGGCCCTTTTTCCCCCGATGGCTGCCAGCGGGTTTAAAAAGTGTGATCGGTGTAAGAAACTGATGTCTCTCACCGACACACATGACTGCTGCCTCCGCTGCCTCGGGCCTGATCATGACCCGATGATCTGTGGCTCGTGTGGGAAAATGTCCTCGAAGGCGTTGAGGAGCTGTCAGCATCAGAAGGGAAGAATCTTCTCTGACTCCGCGTCCGCCCGGTCCCGGACTTCGTCAGAGGCCTCGACGTCGCGGGACTCCGATCCCGAGCATCGCTGGGGTTCCTCTGAGAGGGGTCTCCCTCGCGGGAGCACCGCAGGAAGAAGAAACCCGCGAGGGCGGCATCGGTGGATGCACTTGGCTCCTCGAGGGCCAGGTCGCATAGCCCCGAATGCCGTCCCGGGTTTTTGGAGTTGGAGAGGCCTGCTAAACAACCTCGTGTGGAGGCGGAGTCCCCGAGTCACGTGAGTGCTGTAGTCCTCGTGGACTCTCCTCCGGGGAAGCCGACGTTGGGCCCGACGCTGTCGGGGCCCGAGTCGGGGGCTGCTGAGTCTCCTGAGCTCGGACTCAGGTTGACGGCCTTGGAGAGCAGCTTGGCTGCCTTCATGGAACAGCAGCGGGCACTGATCGCCGGTCTCACCGGTGCATCTGCCCTGACCACCGGGACATCGACGTCCAAGTCGACCCCGGAGGCCGAGCCAATCCTCGAGTCCATGCGCTCTCGAGTCGATCCTCGGCCAAGGTCTCCCTCGGCCTCCCGTTTGGGACTGAGATCGTCGACGCTGGTACCCTCGGCGTCGGGGCAGATAGCATCGGTGCCTGCCAGACTGGAGCCGCTCGATTCCTCCTCTGAGGGGTCGGGCTGGGAAATGGAGGACGAGGAGTCCCCAGACACTTTTCGGACCCGGTGTGTCCCTTCGGACTCACCGGAGTCCAAGCCTCGGAGACGGTCCCCCCCCCCCCCCTGGAGGACACCCGGTTCTCGGACTTCGTGTGGGACATGGCCAAGGCCTTGGCCTTCCCCGCGGACCCCGAGGAGGAGCCTCGAGCCGAGGAGCTTGAGGCCCTGCAGTATGACTCTCCTCCCAAGGAGGCCTTTACTGTACTGGTTCCTCCGATGCTGGAACGGTTGCTCTTCCGCATGTGAGAGGCACCGGCCTTGACGCCGGTTCTGAGCAAGCAGGTCAATTCCATCTATCGAGTCCGCAAGAGCCCCGGATTCCAGAAGGCACAGCTACCGCACCATTCCATGGCTGTGGAATCGGCCATGCATCGGCTGAAGAGTCAGAAGATGCACTCCTTGGTGCCTCCCAGCCGGGAGGCCCGGAACCTGGATGCCCTCGGTAGAAAGTGCTTCCAGGTCTCTATGCTTGCTTGCTGTGTCCAGACCTACCAGCTGTACATGAGCATGTACCTTCGAGATCTGGCAAAGGAGATTGCCGGGTTCTCTGCTGGTCTCTCAGAGGAACCTTTGCAGAGGTTCACAGCCTTGTCAACTGGGATCCGAGAATGCTCGAAGTTTGTCTCGAGCAGCTTATGATGGCTTCGAGGCTTCGGCCCGAGTAGCAGCAGCCGGCATCGGTGCACGCTGTCAGGCCTGGCTACAGTTATCGGACCTCGAGCCATGGGTGCAGGACAAGTTGGTCGATGTCCCCTGCCGAGGTGAAAACCTCTTTGGCAAGCCTATGGCTGAAAAGGCTGCAGAACTCGAGTCCGAGACGCTCACCAGGACAAGGCTGTCCAGGAAGACCTCTGCCCCTTCTCAAAAGAAGAAGGGCTTGGGAAAAAAGTCCTTTTACCCAAGAAAGTCATCTGCCTACAAAACTTACCCTCAGTACCAGGCCTCTACAGCTCCCCAACAGGGTCAGCAGGCCAAGGGGCAGGGACATGGGCCCCGTAGGTAGAAAACCCCCTAGCCACCAGCTCCGGCTCCTGCACAGCAGGGAGCGGGGTTTTGACTCCAGTGGCATAGCCTCTCCTCCTCAACTGGCCCCTTTCAGCACAGGAGGCCGGTTGACCCTGTACGCCCACAGGTGGTCGGCCATAACAGTGGATATCTGGGTGCTAAGCATAGTCCAGAGGGGCTATCTGCTCCACTTCCACCAGGTACCACCCTCCTACTTTCCAGGGGAGCCTCTAAGACTCCCTCTGCACAGGAACCTACTCCTGCAGGAGTTAGCAAGTCTTCTAAAGGAACAGGCGGTGAAACCGGTGCCCCAACACCTGAGAGGTCAAGGCTTCTACTCCAGGTACTTCCTGGTACCAAAAAGGACAGGAGGCCTCAGGCCCATCCTAGACTTGCGAAATCTAAACAAGTTCCTGCAGAGGGAAAAGTTCAAGATGCTTACCCTTGGAATCCTGCTGCCCTACCTCCAGCAGGGAGATTGGCTATGCTCCTTAGACCTAAAGGATGCTTATACTCACATCCTCATTCATCCAGACCACAGACAATATCTCAGATTTGTGGTGGGAGGAAATCATTTTCAGTACAGGGTACTCCCTTTTAGCCTAACCTCCGCCCCCAGGGTTTTCACCAAGTGCCTGGCAGTGGTGGCAGCCTACCTCAGGGTTCAAGGGCTCTTCGTCTTTCCATACCTGGACGACTGGCTCATCAGGGGGTCAGTCTCCACAGGAGACCAATCAAGCCACCCTTCGCACTATCTCTCTTCTCCAGCATCTGGGGTTTGTCATAAACTTCGCAAAGTCCACTTTGCGTCCCTCACAGAGCCTGGTGTTCATAGGAGCAAGACTGGACACCCTTCAGGCAAAGGCTTTTTTGCCTGTGGACAGGGCCCACAGACTGATGGATTTGGCCAGACAATTCCGCAGCAATTCTCTGGTCTCCGCCAGACAATTCCTGAGGCTCTTAGGCCACATGGCATCCAAGGTCCATGTCACTCCAAATGCCTGTCTGCACATGAGGCCGGCTCAGTGGGGCCTCCGGACTCAGTGGCTGCAGGCCACAGGAAACCTGACGGACAAGGTAAGGGTGTCCCAGCTGCTAGCATCTTCTCTGCAGTGGTGGCTTCATCTTCCGAATCTGGTGCAAGGAGTGCCTTTTCAGGCACCTCCACACTCCCAAGTGCTCACGACCGATGCTTCTCTTCAGGGTTGGGTTGCATATTGCCAGAGACCATGCACTCAGGGCCTGTGGTCTCCATGGGAGGCCGCACAGCAGATCAATCTCTTGGAGCTGAGAGCTATCCGCTTAGCCCTGCGGACTTTCTCTCATGTCCTCTCTCACCAGTCCGTCTTGTTTCAGACAGACAATCAAGTTGCTATGTTCTATGTGAACAAACAGGGGGACACAGGGTCCCGTCCTCTCTGTCAAGAAGCACAGGACCTGTGCACCTGAGCAGTCAATCATGGCATACTTCTCAAAGCAGTTTATCTCCCTGGGCAGGAGAATTGCCTAGCAGGCAGATTGAGCAGGATCCTACAGCCCCACGAATAGCAGTTGAATCCTCTAGTGGTTCAACAAATCTTCCTAAGATGGGGTCTTCCAAACATAGATCTCTTTGCCAGTCCACTGAACCGTCAACTGCCCAGGTTCTGCTCCAGACAACTGCATCCTCTCAGAGTAGCAGCAGATGTGTTTCTCATTCTGTGGTCTACAGGCCTCCTATATGTGTTTCCTCCCACGCCTCTAGTGCCCAAGACACTGTTCAAAGTGATCCGGGACAAGGCCTCGGGGATCCTGGTGGCTCCCAGGTGGCCAAGGCAACCGTGGTTCTGACTTCTTTTGCAACTGGCAGTGGACACTCCTCTTCCTCTGGGGATGCAACCAGATGATCTGTCTCAGGAGCAGGGATCTCTCTTACACCCCAACCTCCAGTCCCTCCATCTGATGGCCTGGCTGTTGAGAGGGTAGTTTTAGTACCCATACTGCTACCTAGGTAAGTGGAGGACATGGTCTTGGCCTCTAGAAGGCAGTCCACCCGAAAGTCTTATGCCTTCAAGTGGCGTAGGTTCTCCACCTGGTGCGCTCAACACAAGGAGGATCCTTTCTCATGCTTGGTACCAGTAGTGCTGCAATATTTGCTTCACCTGTCCAACCTAGGCCTTAAATCCAACTCTGTTAGGGTCCATCTCAGTGCTCTCTCAGCGCACCACTCACCGGTGGAGGGCCAGTCTCTCTCAAGCCACCCTTTGGTGACTCGCTTCCTCAGAGGCCTGTTTTTGCTTAAGCCTCCGGTTCGTCCACCTGCCCCTGAGTGGGATTTGAATGTGGTCTTGCAACAGCTTACTTGCCCACCATTTGAGCCTATGGCTACATGCCCTTTGCGCTTTCTCTCCTGGAAAGCATTGTTTTTGGTGGCTCTTACCTCAGCAAGGCAAGTGAGCGAGCTTCAAGCCCTGGTGTCAGATGCACCATACATTAGGTTCTATAGGAACAGAGTAGTCTTGCGGACTCACCCTAAGTTCCTTCCGAAGGTTGTCTCCTCCTTCCACCTCAATCAGGAGGTGGTTCTTCCGACTTTCTTTCCCAGGCCGCATGCCAGCCAGGCTGAGATGGTCTTGCATACCCTGGACTGTAGGAGGGCGTTGTCCTTCTACCTTGACCATACGCAGGGACACCGAAAGACTGTGAAGCTCTTCGTCTCTTTTGACCCTAATAAGCTGGGGTTGCCTGTCTCTAAGCGTACCTTGTCCATCTGGGTAGCGGACTGTATCACCTGGGTGTATAGGGCAGCCGGCCTCTCCTTGCAGGGTCGAGTCACGGCCCACCGTGTCAGGGCGAAGGCTGCATCAATGGCTCATCTCCGCTCTGTTCCGTTGGCAGACATCTGCCGGGCCGCTACTTGGTCTTCAAGCCAGACTTTTGCTGCCCACTACTTCCTCGAGAGGGAGTCCCGCAGGGACAGTGCTTTCGGGCAGGCGGTACTCCAGAATCTCTTTGAGGTATAGGCAACTTCTACCCTCCGGCCCTGGTGTTGGGCTACCGTACGGGGGCAATATCAGAGAAGATTCTTTTCGCACATGCTGAGGCTCTAGAGGGAGCTCATTTTTCAGCTTTGGGTCCCCGGTAGCCTTAAGCTGGGGAGTCCCATATGTGATGACTGACTTCCTGCTTGGTCCTGGAGAAAGCGTAGTTACTCACCTGTAACAGGTGTTCTCCAGGAGCAGCAGGAATCAGTCCTCACAACCCTCCCTCCTCCTCTTGGAGTTGCAGTCATATATATATTTCATTTTTGTTTTTTGCTGTCTTAGCTATGTCATCAGACTGAGCAAGATGGCACCCTTGGGCGGGAAGGGGACCGCGTATGCGTGCTGCATTCCCAAAGGCTTTGTTGGAAAGCTGGGGAAATGCTCCGTATGGGGGCTCCATCGGCGCCGACGTCATCCATATGTGAGGACTGATTCCTGCTGCTCCTGGAGAACACCTGTTACAGGTGAGTAACTACGCTTTCCTGCTGTTCCTGGAGATCACCTGTTACAGGTGAGTAACTATGCTTCCTAGACTTGAGAAACCTAAACAAATTCCTGGTGCGGGAGAAATTCAAGATGCTCTCTCTTGAAATATTGCTGACCTACCTCTAGCAGGGAGATTGGCTATGCTCCTTGGACCTGAAGGATGCTTATACCCACATTCTCATCCATTCCCGTCACAGGCAGTACCTAAGGTTCATGGTTGGAGGCAGCCACTACCAGTACAGGGTACTTCCCTTCGGCCTGGCCTCTGCACCAAGGGTCTTCACCAAATGCCTAGCAGTGGTGGGCACCTATCTTTGCCTCTAAGGATCCTTTGTCTTCCTTTACCTTGACGACTGGCTTGTAAGAGGGGACACGGCCTCAGAGGCCCTGCAGGCCACAGGTTGGACCATCCAGGTCCTACAAAGTCCGGGATTCATGATAAATCACCCAAAATCCCACCTCACTCCTACACAGGACTTGGAGTTCATAGGGGCTCACTTGAAATCCCTCCAGGCCAAGGCTTTTCTGCCCCTGGACAGTGCGGACCATCTTGTAGCCCTAGCAGCAGAGGTGTAATGCCGCCACACTGTGTCAGCAAGGTCCATGCTTTGACGCCTCGGCCACATGGCTTTCCCAGTCCCTATGGTTCCCAATGCCCACCTCCACATGAGGGCAGCTCAGTGGTGTCTCCGCTCACAATGGACCCACGCCGCGGGCCAACCGGGACAAAGTCTCGGTGTCCTGTCAGCTGGCGGAGTCACTCAGCTGGTGGCAGAGGACACAATACCTGCAGGAGGGCATGCCCTTCCAACTCCCAAGCCCCTAGAGGGTCCTCAATACAGATACTTCCCTGTTGGGCTGTGGCGCCCACTGTGAAGAATTGCACACCCAGGGGGTCTGGTCATGCGAGGAAAACCAACAGCCGATCATCCTTCTGGAGCTCGCGGCTGTCTTCCTTGCGCTAAAAGCGTTCCAGCACCGCCTGCAACATCAGTCAGTGCTCGCCCAGACATACAATCAAGTCGCGATATTTTATCTGAACAAGCAGGAGGGCACAGGCTCCAACCGCTTGTGCCAGGATTCAGTGGCTCTCTGCTTCTATGCAACCGGGCAGGGTATGCTCCTCAGAGCAGTATACCTCCCAGGTCAGGACAATACCCTGGCATACAGGCTGAGCAGAGTCCTCCAACCACACGAATGGCACCTGGACCCTATGTTGGCACAGCAGCTATTTCGGCTGTGGGGCATCCCAAACCTTGACCTCTTTGCCAGCCCGGCCAATGCTCAGCTACCAGATTTCTGCGGCCCTCAGTTGCACCTGGCCCAGGTAGCGTTGGATGCCTTCCTCATCTCGTGGTTGGAGGGTCTGCTGTATGCCTTCCCTCCCAAACCTCTGATAGTGCGGACACTGTTCAAGGTCCAGTAAGACAAGGCTTCTCTCATTCTGGTGGCCCCGAGGTGGCCCAGGCAGCCTTGTTTTCTCTACTGCTTCGACTCTCGACAGAGTCCCCAGTACCTCTTGGGAGCTTCCCAGGACTTTTGACCCAGGAGGAGGGCTCAATCCTCCAGCCCAACCTGGGGTCCTTATCTCTCACTGCATGGCTGCGGAATGGGTTGCTTTAGCACCCCTCAATCTTCCCAGGGAGATAGAGGAAGTCCTCCTAGCCTCTTGCAAGGCCTCCACGAGACGGACCTATGCTTTTAACTGGTGCAGGTTCTCTTTATGGTGTACAGAGCAACAGGTAAGCCTGTTCTCCTGCCCAGTGCCTGCGGTGCTTCAATACTTGCTCCATCTCTCGCAGTCCTGACTTAAGTCCAACTCCATCAGGGTGCACCTGAGCCCCCTCTCCGCAAACCACCACTCCATAGAGGGAAAGCTGCTAACCATGCAGCCCCTTATTACCTGCTTCATGCGGGGCTTACTGCTCTCTAAGCCTCCCATCCGTCCGACCCGGCGGAATGAGATTTCAGTGTGGTCCTGGCACAGCTTACCAAGCTGCCCTTCAAGCCTTTGGCTACCTGCCACTTGAGATACCTGTCTTGGAAAGTGACCTTTCTGGTGGCCCTCACCTCTGCCCGCAGAGTTGGTGAGTTCCAGGCCCTGGTCATCGAGCCACCTTACACCAGGTTCTACAAGAACAGGGTCGTGCTCCCCACTCACCCAAAGTTTCTTCCGAAGGTGGTGTCTGATTTTCACCTCACCCAGGAGGTGGTACTTCCTACCTTCTTTCCATGGCCACACACCGACAAAGCGTCGGCCTTTCTCTATACTCTGGACTTCAAAGGGCCCTGTCCTTCTATCTATAGTGTTCTCGGAGTCCATCGCAAAGCCTCACAGCTTTTTGTCTCATACGACCCCAGTCATCTGGGGGAGGCTGTCACCAAGTGGACTCTATCCATCTGGGTGGCGGACTGCATCAGCTTCGCCCACAACCAGGCGGGGCTGCCGTTGGAGTGCCGGGTCAGGGCTATGACAACCTTGGTTGCGAGCCTTCACTCTGTTCCCATGGCAGACATCTGCCAGGCAGCCACCTGTTATTCGAGCCACAGTTTTGCAGCTCACTACACAGACTAGATAGGTCATGTGGTCTTTTTCTGTCATCATATTTCTATGTTTCTACTGCCTGGAGAGGGAGTCCTGACGGGACAGTACCTTCGGCCAGGCAGTACTCTGTAATCTTTTCGGGGTTTAGGCAACTCCTGCCCTCTGACCCTTCTTGTTCAGGCTCCCAGAGCCATGGTTCTCCCTGGACACTGGGGTCCTCAAAGTTTGTCCTCAGATTTGCTTGTGGCTGCTCATGCTGTGCCGTGTTTTTCTACAGGTTCTCGGTAGCCTGTAGCTAGGGAGTTCCATATGTGAGGGACTGACTTACTGCTTGTTCCTGGAGAAAGCGTAGTTACTCACCTGTAACAGCTGTTCTCCAGGGACAGCTGGAATCAGTCCTCACAACCCTCTCTCTTCCCCTTGGAATTGCTCTAATTTCTTTTGCCATCCCTTTTGTCGGCTCTAGCTAGGTCATCTGACTGACCAAGATGGCACCCTTGGGTGGGAAGGGGACCATGCATGCATGGTGGCATCTCCCAAAGGCATTCTTTGAAGGTTGGGAAGATGCTTCTGTGAGGGCTCCATCGGCGTTGACATTGCTCATATGTGTGAGGACTGATGCCCGCTGTCCCTGGAGAACACATGTTACAGGTGAGTATCTACGCTTTTCATGAAGGCCTCCCTCTTCTTCATCTTTTCAGCTATTTCTTTTGAGAACCATAGTGGCTTCCTTTGCCTTTTACCTTTCTAACAAAAAGATTGGCTGCCCTTAAAATATTCTCTTTGAAGTTAGAAACATAGAAACATAGGCCATGTGGTCTTTTTCTGTCGTCATATTTCTATCTAGTCTGTCCTTCCATAACAACTACAACATTCCCCTTTTTACCTTTAGAGATCCTCTGTGTTTGTCCCATGCTTTTTTGAATTCAGTTACTGTCCTCATCTCTACCACCTCCAATGGGAGACTATTCCACGGATCCACTACTCTTTCCGTAAAGAAATATTTCCGCATATCACTCCTGAATCTATCTCCCTTCACCCTCATCCCATGTCCCCTCGTTGCAGAACTTGCTTTCAATTGAAAGAGGCTCTCTCCCTGAACATTTATGCCATGGAGGTATTTAAACATCTCAATCATATCACCTCTATCCCGCCTTTCCTCTAAGGTGTACATATTAAGATCCTTCAGTCTGTCCTCATATGCTTTATAATGAAGACCACTAATCATTTTAGTAGCCACCCTCTGCACCGACTCCATCCTGTTCACATCCTTTTGAAGGTGCGGTCTCCAGAATTGCACACTATACTCCAAATGAGGTTGCACCAAAGACTTATACAGAGGCATTATCACCTCCTTTTTTCTGCTAGCCATTCCTCTCCATATGCACCCAAGCATCCTTCTAGCTTTTGCCGTCGCCTTTTCTACCTGTTTAGCTACTTTAAGATCATCAGACACAACCACGCCTAGGTCCCGCTCTTCTTTAGTGGACAAAAGTACTTCACCCCCTATACTATATTGCTCCCTTAGATTGCTGCAGCCCAAATGCATGACCTTACATTTTTTAACATTAAATCCCAGCTGCCAAATTCTAGACCATTCTTCAAGCTTAGCTAGATCCCTCCTCATGTTATCTACCCCTTCCTGGGTGTCTACTCTATTGCAGATTTTGGTATCATTTGCAAAGAGGCAAACCTTACCTGAAAGCCCTTCCGCTATATCACTAACAAAGATGTTAAAAAGAATCGGACCAAGGACAGATCCCTGGGGCACACCACTGATAACATCCTTCTCCTCAGAGTGAGCTCCATTTACTTGTACTCTTTGTTGCCTCCCACCCAATTAATTTCTAATCCAAGCAATAACTTTAGGGTCCATCCCTAGAGTGCTCAGTTTGTTTATAAGTCGCCTGTGAGGAACAGTGTCAAAGGCTTTATTGAAATCTAAATACACCACATCTAGGGCTCTCCCTCGGTCCAACTCCCTGGTCACCCAGTCAAAGAAATCAATCAGATTTGTCTGACAAGACAAGTTTGCTCACAGTTTTTCTACCTCTCCCAGCTGTTCCCATCCCACTAAAGACTCCTTGAGGTATTGGCCCATCTTGGCAAAGTTAGTTTTCCTAAAATCTAAGACCCTCGCTTTTGAATGGTTTTTATCAACCCTAGTCCTAATGCTGAACCACATCACATGGTGATCACTTGATGTGAGATGATCTCCCACTATGACATCAGAAACACTTTCCCTATTGGTGAGCACCAAGTCTAGTATGGCCCTTCGCATGTGGGTTCTGTTACCAGTTGCCTGAATAGTTTCCCTGTAGAGAATCCAGGATCTCCTTACTTCTAGATGACACTGCAGCAGGGATATTCCATTCAACATCCGTCACATTGAAATCACCTATCAATAGCACTTCCCCTTTCCTGGCAATGCTGTGTATGTCTTCAATTAACTCTCCATCCACTTCTCTCTGTGAGGAGGGTCTGTATATCGCGCCAATGCAATTGATTTCTTTTTCCCTCTCTCCCTTTTAAGCCCTGTAATTCTATAGCTTTAATGTTATTTTTTTTACATATAATACCACTCCTCCTCCCCTTTCTCCTACCCTATCCTTCCTGAATAAGGTATAGCCTAGTATAATTACATCCCGGTCATGGTTGTCTGTGAACCATGTCTTTGCTACTAAATCCAAGTCAGCCTGTTCCATTAAGGCCTCAACATCTGGAATCTTATTTCCCATGCGGGCATTTATACACACCGCTTTCCAGATGTTGCCCCTTTTACTCATTTCTACAGAGGTATTTAATGTTTCACTTACCTGGGGGCTTTCTTCACCATCCCCCAACAAATCTAGTTTAAAACCCTCTTTAATATATCCTCCCGCAGCGATCGGAACTCCGATGCCATCTCCTCAAAGCCGTGCCTGAATTCAGTCTACAAACTCACAGCATCGGCTGCCATGGACTCCTCACTCTCCAAACACACTGACTTCATTCTCTGAGACCCCGATGCCATTCTTTTAGGTGAGCCAGCATGTGGTCCGGCCTTGCCAACAAGCCACTGAGAGGCTCACTGTTTGTCTCTGCTCTCCGGTTGCTTGTATTTGTGGGCCATCAACTTGCAGATTTTTCCCATCTTCCCGCTGCTGTTTCCCAGTAAGATCGCTGTGGGGGTGAGTAAATTTGGGGGCTTTGGATCGCTTGGGGCTGTGGAGAGAAATCCTTAAGCTGCCATTAGGTTGGGTGATGTCAGTTCCTCCACAAATGCATATTTTTTCTAATTTATAATAGCTGCACTTTTTTTTTTAATGGGTCTTCATTATCATAAGATCTTTATTTTTCTATCATTCTACGTATTTCATCCCTAATGCAGACTCGTATGACTTGAAATTGCAAGATCAGCCCAAAAGTCTTCCACTGCATGGCTTAAATATGTAGCGAACCATTTCCAGTGGGAAAGTTTGAAAAGTTGTTTTTCAGCAGCTGTAGCTGCAGCCATGAACAAGAATTGGTGAGAGAGGCTGGGTGAGGTCTGAAGGGGTTATATAAGAGAAAACGAGACACTGGGTAAAGCCTTGGGGGGGGGGTGGAGGAGGTTTGAGAGAGGGAAAGACTGGTTAAAGCCTTGCGGGGGAGGAGGTTTATGAGAGAGGGAAAGACTGGGTGAAGCCTAGGAAGGAGTTAGTAGTAGTAGTATATGAGGGGAAGAGACTGAGTGAAACCTGGGGAGAGGTATATAAGAGAGAGAGAGACTGGTAAAGCCAGTGGGGTTATGAGAAAGAGACTAGATGAAGCTTTTTGAGGGCATAATAACAGTAGTATAGAGAGAGAAAGAGAGAGAGAGACTGAAGCTCTGGGAAGGATTATAAGACAGACTGAGACTGGGTGATGTATGGGGAGCAGGGCTGGCCCAACCACTAGGCAAACCAGGCAGCTGCCTAGTGTGGCAACTTCTGGGTGGGGGAATGTGCAGAGAATTCAAAGCTAAACAATGGATTTTGGCAGGCAGAGGGGGGGGGGAGTAAAGCTTAAGGTTTGCCTAGGGTGGCAACACCTTGAGCCAACTCTGGGGCCAGCCCTGTTGGGGAGGGGTTATAAGAGAGAGAGACTGAGATTGAGCAAAGCTTGGGGAGGGGTTATGAGAGAGAGACTGAGTAAAGCCTGGAGAGAGGGATTATGAGAGAAATACGGTTTAGCCTGGAGAGGGATTATGATACTGGGTGAAGTCTTGTGAGAGGGGGTTATGAAAGAGAGAGAGAGAGAGATTGGGGGAAAGCTGTGAGGGGGTTAGAGAGAGAGACTGGGGAAAGCTGAGAATGTTGAGGGAGACAGACGGGGGGAAAGCTGAGGGACTTAGAGAGAGACTGGGTGAAGTCTGGGTAGTTAGAGAGACTGGGGGAAGGGCTCGGTGGCTATGGGTGAAAGAGACTGGGGAACAGGGAAATACTGACTGTACCTGAATGTAATTTGCCTTGCACTACTACTGGAAAGGTGTGAGTTAAATACATAAGTAAAATACATGATGCCTTTAGCAATTTATTTATTTGTATTTTTCATTAAGGCAGGTTCATAAGAATCATGTTGCCAATAGTAAAAAAAACAAAACAAAACAAAATAATGTAGTTTGGTCTTTCTACCTTTTTGGTAAATGTTACTTTACATCTGAAGATAGCTTCTTTTTGCAGAGATGCGGAGGTTCGATTGGAAGAAAGTCAAAAGCTGGTATCTTCAAAGGAACAGTTTTTACAAACCTTTAAAGATGACTATAAAAATCTGAGAGCTGAATTGTTGGAACAAAGAAAGCGAGGACAGAGGTGACTAAACTAAACTTTTGATAATTGACATATAAGAGGTTCTTGTGTTTATTTTTAGATAAAAGAAATATTTCTCTGTGAACAAGCAGGAAATAAGTCCTCACGTATTGGTGACGTCACTGATGGAGCTCCGCACAGAATGCTCCCCAGCTTTCAAAGGAAGCTTTTGGGAGGTTCACTGCGTATGCACACCTGCCTTCCTGCACACCGCGACGCCATATTCTCCAGTCTTCTTTTTTTCCCTGGGATGTGTTCTTGTAGTCCGGAAAAATGTTTTCTTTCTGGCTCTCGTGGTAGAGAATTTTTTGCTTATTTCCCTCCTGTTGTCGGTTAGCTTTTTTTTTTTTCCTTTTAGGGTTTATTTTTGTGTTCCTTTTTGTCCCTCTAGTCCATTCCCAGAACCAATGAGTTTAGAATCTCCTCCAGCAGCTTTGGAGACTGAAACACGTCATTGCTTTGATGACCTCTGCATAAATAGGCAAGGACCGCCTCCACTCCTCCAGTACTTTCAGTCTCCAAGCAGCTGGAGAAGCCTCTGAGCTCTTGGCTCACTCAGCACAAATAAGCAGAGCTAGGGATTTAGCTTTTAAATTTGAAGTTTTGTTGGTTTTTAAGGGAGATGAGTTTTTAATTGGTGTTTTGGTTCTTACAGGGAAGGTGCTGCTGCTGGAGGTGTCCCTTTGTTGCTGCTTTCTGAGGCTCTCTCTCTCTCTTTTTCTCTCCTCTCTCTCTCCCCCCCCCCACACACACTTGTTCTCTCCCCTTCACTTTAACGAGCATACCGGGACTAGCTCAGCACCTTAGCCTCCCTGCTCCCGAACCTGCGGTAACGGGTGAGGAGCAGGTTGCAGGCTCAAAACCGCAACGCCGGGGTAGCAGAGATCTCAGGCGCTAGTGAACACGGTTGTTAAAGCCGGAGCCGAAGCCGTAGTCCGGCTGAGCTCCAGTGCACATTGAGCCGCCTCCCGACCGTTGCAGTTGCTGAAGGTGAGTCCTGACAGCGGCGGACAGAATACAGTAGGCTGGGGGAGAGAGCAGGAGCAAAAGCCGCGATCGTGCAGTTAGGCCGCCTGCTCGAATTCGCGTGGGAAGCGCAACGGTGGCCATTTTAAACGCCGCGAGGTAAACCAGCATTTCCTTTGAGGATTTCTTAGTGTTTAAAGCCTCGTTTTGATTTTTGTGAAGCGGCACAGGGCTTTTCCGATAGCTGGGAGTGCAGGTGGTTGACAAAGAAAAAAAAAGAAAAAAATTTTTTAATAGGAACAGTCTCTGTCCTTGTTTAGAGCTGCTAGGGGACAGCAGTTTATCTTTACAAGGTGGTATGCCAGCTGAGCCTCGTTGTTTAGTGTGTGGTACGAGGCGAGGTGAGGTGTTGGAGTCAGGTGTGTGTACGGCCTGCACCTGCGTAGCGGCCGTTATGGAGGGGTCTCTGGAAGGGACCAGCGGAGGCCGATTGGCGGGTACTAGGGAAAAGGGGGAAACCCTACCATTCCCGGTGGATTCTGCGGAACAGGTGCCGGGGCCTTCCTCGGGGGAAGTTGCAGTTCCGTCACCAGCAGACAGCCAGGCAAGGGGTTCGGTGGGGATTCCGCCGGACGACTTCTCCCTCATGCAGCAGGTCTTTGCCTTGTTGCAGCCAGCGATGGTGGCACCTCCTCAGAGTCCACGAGGGCTAAAGCGTCTTGGGTCTGTGGAGGTGGAACCTGGCCTGCTCAAGAAGAGTAAAGGGGCAAGCGTAGAGTGTCCGGCGTCGCCTCTCTGGGAAGAGCTAGGGGCAGGCGATGGGGCTTTCGCAGAAGTCTCAGAGGATGAATTGGAAGAGGGGGAGTTGCCCGATGCGGAACAACATAGAGTAGTCCGGGTGTTTAGGAAAGAGGAGCTCCCAGCTCTGATTACCGAGACGCTAAAAACGCTGAACATGCCGTTGGTGGAACCTTCGTCGGAGGAGGTGCTGGAGGATCCGCTGTTGCAGGCAGTGCGCCCGTCCCAGCGTGTGTTTCCCGTGCATAGGGTGTTTAGAAATATGATTCAGGAGGTGGGACTTGCTGGAATCTGCCCTGCGAGGCTCTAGGGCGATAGCTAAGTTATATCCACTCTCTGACCAGGATAAAGAGCTCTTTTGCTCTCCGAAGGTAGATGCGGCAGTCTCGGCAGTCACTAAGAAGACTACGATCCCGGTAGAGGGAGCCACAGTGTTAAAGGACGTGCAGGACAGGAAGTTGGATACCTTGTTGAAGCAAGTGTTTGATATTAGTGCTCTCTCCATGCAGGCCTCGATAGCAGGGGCATGGGTGGCGAGAGGCTGTCTGAGATGGTCCCAGAGATTACAGGGGCATCAGTTGGGAGAGCAGGAAGCTGAGGTAGCCCGGCTGGAATCAGGAAATGCTTATTTGGCGGATATTCATTATGATCTCATCAGAGGCCTTGCGAAGAGTATAGCGTCGGTTGTAGCGGCGCGTCGATATCTGTGGTTGAGAAACTTGGGCGGCTGACGGTTCGTCTAAAGCTCGTCTCAGTAAGCTGCCCTTTCAGGGGAAGCTATTATTTGGAGAAGATTTGGAAAAGCTGGTTAAGGATCTAGGGGAATCCAATGGGGGACGTCTGCCTGAAGATAAGCCGAAGCAGGGCCGGGGCGCTTCGGGGCCCAGGGGAGCTCAGCGGGAGTTTCGTAGGTTTCAGACCTCTCGTTTTGGACAGAGACAGCGTGGAAGGTTTCCGGTGCGAGGCCAAGGGTTTCGAGGATTTCGGGGGGCAGGCAGAGGTTTTGCTCCCTTTCAGTCCTCAACTGTTAAAAAGTCGCAATGAGATAAGGCGAACTCAGGTAGCGGTGTTGCCCATGGGAGGCCGATTGCGGGAGTTTTACCCTGCCTGGGTCCACATTACGTCAGACCAGTGGGTGTTAGAGGTTATTTGAGAGGGCTATGCACTAGAGCTTGTCAGACGGCTGCCTGGGTGAGAATCTTCACAGTCTTGGCAAGTGCATATATCTATATGATTTTTGCAAGGGATTGTGGGCAATGCAGTTCATTCACACCAGACACAGCTGCTCACAATAATTAGTTGTGCTTTTGGGTAAAGCCAATAAGATATTTATTTATGGGGTTATTTCTCCCAACACAGATATGCTTGGTAGCACATAAATCAGGTTACTTGCTTTCAGTGTTAAACTTGGAAAAACAAAATCAGGAAAACAACATTTTAACTTATCAGGCAATCAATGCAAAAGAAATAAGACCTGGTTGGCAACAAACTGGTCTTTTCTTTAGGCTTTAGCTAATATTCTCTTAGCAATGTCAAACAACAAACCAAAAGCCACAAAGAAGAGAAAAACTGTTCTTTTCAGGTTAACTTCTTATATCTTCCCACATAGATTCAGAAGTGATTCTCTCAGAGCTCACAAGCAATTAGGTAAGGCTCAATTGCTAGCAGTTATCCAGCTGAAACCCCTTAGCTGGCTTGCTTTCTACTGCGTGGCTAAAAATCCTACTCAGGAGCTTTTCTGAGTAGATTAAAGAACAAGTTTGTATTTCTTTGTGATGGTTGCTGTACTTTATAACAGAAAATCACCAAAGGAGTTTAGACAGAGCAGTCCATGTAAACAGATTCTTCATCTGCTATCACCCCCTCTTCTTCAACAAGCATGGGTTCAATATCATGGATTGGCACAGATGAATCTCCCAATGGAGCACTTTCAGGAGAATACTTGTTTCCCTGCTGTCTTTCTAGGTTATAGCTAGGGCATAGATCAGTGTTCATACCTAAGCTTCCATTGCTGTTAGAGTTCCTCTCTATATAGCCTGGCCAGTATGTAGTCCAGTTCTTATGTCCTGCCTTCCAATCCAGATCCCTGGACACTGGATCTCTCTTCACATACCTTCTGGCACAGGTCTTAGGGTCCCTCACAGGTACCGTCTGGAGATTCCTAGCTCTGCAGCACCATTCCTCTGGCTTTCCCCAGTCCAATGGTGTATGCTGGCCCTTGGAATGCCTCCCAGTATACGTACTGCTCTGGACTCTTCTAGACCTCTCAAAGGCTTTTCTCCTCTTTCTTCCAAAGGGTTTCTTTCCCTCTCTGTCCGTCCAGTTTGGCTTCTGCTTCTGATGATCCTTCAGATGAAACTGAGGATAATTCTCTGGATAAGGATAAAACTCTGTAGAATAAACTCTACCTTTATTCTGCTTAGATGAGTGCTCCTCCCTAACACAGCGCAGCTGTGCTGAATCAGGCCCTGCCCTTTGAGATGAGTGCTTAGGGATTACCTCATAGCCCTCCTGATTGAACACACGTTTCTCCACTTCAGCTCCTCTAATGGTTGCTGGAAACCTGGTGCATTCTGGGACTGGTAGTCTTTTATGGGAAAATTCTGTTTTCTTATTTCTACCAGAACTGACAGGTTGCTTGTTCAAAGTCACTTCACCTTTTCTATAGCTCCTTCTTGAGCTATGATAAGCTTCCTTATCACATGCTCCATCGGCCCATCTTAGATTCCTTTGTCCGGTCTCCTTGCAGGGCTCCACACAAGCTACGCGCAATGGCGGGGACTCTGCAACGACTACTGCAGCTCAGGGCAGTAGTGCCCATTCCCTCGGATCAATGCGGGTCCGGTCGATACTCCATCTACTTCGTGGTGCCGAAGAAGGAAGGCACGTTTCGGCCGATTCTGGATTTAAAAAGGGTGAATCGTTGTCTCCGGGTGACTCATTTCCGTATGGAGACGTTGCGTTCCGTGATTGCGGCAGTCAGGAAGGGGGGAATTCCTGATGTCGTTAGACCTCACGGAAGCTTATCTGCATATCCCTATTCAGCAGGAGCATCAAAAGTTCCTGCGATTTGCGCTTCCCATGGGGCATTTCCAGTTTCAGACGATGCCCTTTGGACTGGCGACAGCACCTCGAGTGTTCACCAAGATCATGGTAGTGGTGGCGGCGGCGCTTCGAAAGGAAGGGGTGTTAGTGCATCCGTATTTGGACGATTGGTTGATTCGAGCGAAGTCCAGAGAGGAGAGTGTCAGGGCCACGGCCTGGGTGGTGCAGGTATTGGAAAGCCTGGGCTGGGTGGTCAACCATGCGAAGAGCAGCCTGGTCCCTTCTCAGTCCCTGGAGTATTTGGGGGCATGTTTCGAGACGGAGTTAGGCGAGGTATTTCTCCCGGTTGATCGAGCTCGCGCTCTGCGAAGGTTGGTGAAGGGATTTCTGGCACGGCAGGCTCCAACGGCGTGGCAGTACCTTCAACTGCTCGGGACAATGGCGGCCTCTATCGAAGTGGTACCGTGGGCCAGAGCGCACATGAGGCCGTTGCAGTGGGCTCTCCTTCGGCGATGGTCCCATCAGTCGGATGTGTTATCTCGCCATCTGGTCTATCCGCCGGGGGTAAGGCAGGAGCTTCGTTGGTGGTTACAGAGGGAAAGTTTGGAAGCCGATGTACCTCTGGAGCCTCCATCCTGGAGACTTTTGACGACGGATGCAAGTCTGCTGGGATGGGGAGCGCATAGCGAGGGGAGATTAGCTTAGGGGCAGTGGTCTTGGTCGGAGAAGGAATGGTCCATCAACAGATTGGAGATGAGAGCAGTGTATTTGGCCCTCCGGGAATTTCAGTCGTGGTTGAGAAGGGCGGCAGTCAGGATGCTGTCTGACAATGCGACGATGGTAGCCTACATCAATCGACAAGGCGGCATGGGCAGTGTGGCACTGGAAGCAGAGGCGAGCCAGCTGTTAGATTGGGCCGAACAGAATCTGGTGGGTCTGTCGGCACAGCATGTGGCCAGAGTGGACAATATCGAGGCGGATTTTCTAAGTCGTCACAGGGTGGACCCGGGGGAGTGGGTGCTTCACCCGGAGGTGTTTGCTCTACTCGTTCGACGTTGGGGTCCTCCGCTCATGGATCTAATGGCCACCTTCGAGTCCGCAAAGGCGGCAAGATTTTACAGCAGAAGGCGGGAACGGATGTCGGAGGGGCTCGACGCGTTGGCACAGAGGTGGCCAATAGAGGGCCTGCTCTGTGTTTCCACCTTGGGCTCTCATAGGTCGGGTGGTGCAGCGCATAGAGAGGCACCAGGGCCGAGTGATCCTGATTGCGTCCGATTTGGCCCAGGAGGCCTTGGTATGCGGATTTGGTTCGGCTGCTGGTGGATGTCCCGTGGAGGCTTCCTCAGCGGGCGGATCTGTTGCGACAGGGGCCATTACGGATGCCTCAGGTGGCTCGATTCTCGCTTACGGCATGGCTCTTGAGAGGGCTAGGATGAAGGCTAAGGGTTATTCCTCAGCGGTCATTTCTACTTTGTTGAAGGCGCGAAGGCAATCTATGTCGCTGGCATATATTCGGATCTGGCGCATCTTTGAAGGCTGGTGTGTGGAGAGGAATCTACAGCCGTTAGGGGCGTCATTTCCACAAATTCTTTCCTTCTTGCAAGGTGGGGTAGAGAAGGGACTTGCAGTGAGTTCCTTGCGAGTGCAGTTGGCAGCGATATCTTGTTTCCGGGGCAAGATACAGGGTCAGATGTTGGGGGCGCATGGTGACATCCGGAGATTTTTGAGAGCCGTGTTGATCATGCGGCCTCCGCGTAGATGCTCGGTTCCGGCGTGGGACCTTTACTTAGTGTTGGAGGCTTTGGTCAAGCAGCCGTTTGAGCCGTTGGGTAAAGCCTCGGTAAAGGAACTGACATTGAAGACAGTGTTTCTCATAGCTATTTGTTCCGCTCGCAGAATTTCGGAGTTGCAAGCTTGTCCTGTAAGGAGCCGTATCTTTCCTCCTTCGATCACAAGGTGGTATTGCGTACGGTGCCAGCATTTTTACCTAAGGTGGTCTCGGTGTTTCATGTGAACCAGGTAGTGTCTCTTCCCGTGTTTTTGGGAGAGCAGAGTGCGAAGTCGGATGGCAGGTTGCATCTTCTTGATGTGCGACGTGCGCTACGGCGATACCTCCGTGGGACAGCATCATTCCGTAGGTCGGACAGGCTGTTCGTGTCATTTGGTGGTCCGCGGAAGGGGGGAGGCGGCAGCAAAGTCGTCTATCTCCAGATGGTTGAAGGAGACTATTGCGGCTGCCTACATTTTGAAAGGTAGAGTGGTACCGGAGGGTCTCCGAGCTCATTCGACTAGGGCGCAAGCGGCGTCTTGGGCGGAGTTTAGTCTGGTGCCAGCCGTAGACATTTGTAGGGCGGCTACTTGGTCGTCGTTGCATTCCTTCGCTAAACATTATAGGCTTGATGTGCAAGCGACGGATGATGTGCGTTTTGGGTCTGCGGTACTTCAGGTTGGGCTAGCTGGTCCCTCCCGTTGATATTCACTGCTCTGTTACATCCTCATTGGTTCCGGGACTGGACTAGAGGGACGAAAAGGAAGAGGAAATTACTTACCTGCTAATTGTTGTTCCTTAAGGAACTCTAGTCGAGTCCCGGATCCCACCCGGGGTTCTGGCGATTTCCAGCCTGAAGTTTGGCGTGTGCAGTGGTGATTTTGGCGGAGGGGTTCTTCGTGCGGCTCAAAGGGGTTAGAGCACATGGAATCCTTTCGCAGCAGTGCTTAGATAGCTAGGGAACTGTTACATGGTTTCAGTGAGGCATATTTTCTCTTGTTTATGCTCAGGCCTTAAGGGAGCGTTTTCACACAGTTTACAAAAAAAAATTTTTTTTTTAAGTTAAAAAGGACACAAGAACACAGTAGTATGGATTTAGTTGTTCGGGCTATCTATTTACTTGACTTGATTAACTACTTATTTGTTGCTCTGCTGAGTCTGCTTTGTCAATAGGTACTGGAGGAGTGGAGGCGGTCCTTGCCTATTTATGCAGAGGTCATCAAAGCGATGACGTGTTTCAGTCTCCAAAGCCTGCTGGAGGAGATTCTAAACTCATTGGTTCTGGGACTGGACTAGAGTTCCTTAAGGAGCAACAATTAGCAGGTAAGTCTAATTTCCTCTTTTTCAATGCTTTTGTGTGTTTCCCATCCATGGCAGTTTTTCAGTTTGACTTTGCCAAGGCAGTCTTTTACAGCATGTATAAGCCAGCTAGTGGCTTCAAAAAATGCACCAAGTGTGGCAAAACCATCTCTGTCACAGACCATCATAATTGGTGCTTACAATGTCATGGTCCTGACCACGAGTCAGTGTCTTGCAAATTCTACTTGCAGATATGCACAGAGGGCTGAAAGGTCAGGAAAGGCAGAAGGAGTCCCTCTTCGGCTCATCTGATTCAGCATCCTCAGCCCCGACCCCCTCATCTATGCTTGCAGCCAAGGGGAAGGAGCAGCGTGCTCAGTCAGAGCTGAAGGGTCCAAGTGGTGAGGGGAGGCTCAATGCAGAAACTCCATCGACATCGAGGGGTCAGCATGGGGAGAAATTCCACATGCAGCGCCCCCACAGCCCATCTCGATGAGATGCAGACAGCGATAGCTGGGAGCAGTTGGCCAAGCTTCCCTGAAGGGAGGACCCAACCAAAAGACGGTCTCCTCCCACTGTCCAGAAGGGCAGTTGGATGTCTCCTGATGCTCCTCTCATCGTGGAGTCCCTACCTGTGGTGGCATTGCCAATGTCCATGGCTGCAGCATCGGTCCTCTTGCAGGTGGTGGTTCTGGAAGAACGCCTTTGAGCCTTGGAAGCTTACTCAGTGGCACATTGCAGCACTTGGAAGCCGTGTGAAACGCAGGCTTCGTGACATGGAATGCATCATCATCGCACTCCTTCCAGCCTATCCTGGAGACCCTTGCCCCCTGCCAAAGGGGGCTGGGATGTCAGGTGGGAGATCGGTATTGATCGTTGGCAGAGCCATCTCCCCCTCCAGTGTGTCTGAGTCAGAGGCCCAGGGGGCATCGCCATCGGCATGCTGGATGGTGCAAGAATCATTGACGCCCTCCCTCTTCTAAGCCGCAGAACCAGCTGGACGAGGAAAAACTGCACTATTTTGACTTCCTCTCGGAATCTGAATCGGAATGGGAGACCGAAGCAGAATCAACTGCATTGGATATTTGGTCCCCTGACCTTCTGTCCAATCCTTCATCTCCATCTGAGCAGCATAAGTCGCCCTGGAAGACATGTCCTTCCAGGACTTCATTTGAGACATGGCCAAGGCCATTCCGTTCTCCCTGGAGTCTGAGGAGGAACTGAGGGCGAGGAACTGGAACTCCTCCAGTACCCCTTAGCCCCCCGGGAGGCAGTGATGGTTCCCATCCACCATGTACTGCAGCGGCTGCTGCTGCGGCTCTGGGAGGCGCCTCTCATGCTGCCTGTTAGCTGTCGACTTGATTCCCAAACTGGTCCAGCAGACTCCGGGGTTTGAAAAGCTGCAGTTACTCCACAATTCCATCGTGGTTGAGTCAGCGCTGAAACGTGTGAAGAGTGCTAAAATGCACTCCTCGGTCCCACCAAGTCGCAAGGCTCAGACCCTGGACTCCTTTAGGAGGAAGTGCTTCCAGGGGTCCATGCTGATTACCCGGATCCTGGCCTACCAAACCTATATGAGCATGTTCCTCAAAGATACCATGCTGGACCTGGATAACCTTGCTGCCCTTGTTCCTGAGGTCTGTCGCGAGTCCTTTCAGAGCTTAGTTGCTCATAGGAATGACTGCTCAAAAGTTAATGGTGCGCAGTTCCTACGACGCTTTTGAATCTTTTGCAAGAGTAGCGGCGGTGGGCATCGCTGACCGCTGAATGGCATTGTTGCCGGCTTCTGACCCGGAGCAGTGCGTCCAGGACAAGATCTCCATTGTCCTTACTTGAACCTCTTCAGCAAGCCTGTGGAGGAGAAAGCCAAGGATCTGGAAAAAGAGCAGCTAACTCTTCCATGCTGGGTCCGTGATCTTCCTGGAAAGCCTGATGAGAAACACCATGCCAAGAAGGCCTTCTATCTGCATCTGCGTTGATACTTCATGTCCCAGCCACAGGTACAGCCTAACGTGTAAACTCACTGTGCTTAGCAGAGGAAGAAGACCCGAAGGCCCAACCCGCTCCTCAGCCCAAGCCAGGTGCGGGATTTTGACAGGTTCCTCAGGAGCAAAGCCAGTTGTCCGTTATCTGTCGAAGTGCCCCAGCAGGTTGAGGGACAGCTTGTAGACTTTGCCCACCAGTTGCTCCTCATCTCAGATACCTGGGTTCTGCAGATTATCTAAAGTAGATATTGGCTGCACTTTTTATCCATTTGCAACCTCCTTACAATCCTGGGGCGTACCTCATGGATAACACGCACCAGAGCCTCTTGCAGGCCAAGGTCAAGGCTCTATTCTCCAACCTCACCATCGAGTCTGTTCCCCTGGCCCAACTCGGGCAGGGCTTCTACTCAAGGTACTTTCTTTTACCCAAGAAGGCCGGCAGGTTCCATCCGATTCTAGATCTGTGAAACCTCAACCGGTTCCTGGTGTGTCAAAAGTTCAAAATGGTCTTGTTAGGGACACTACGCCTTTATCTCATACAAGGTAACTGGCTATGCTGCTTGGATCTGAGGGATGCGTACACACATATTCTAATCCACCTGCATCACAGAAAATACCTGCGGTTCGTGCTGGATGGCCAACACTACCAGTACCATGTGCTTCCCTTTGAGTTAGCTGCGTCCCCTCGGGTCTTCATGAAGTGTCTGTCAGTTGTGGCTGCTTTTCTCCAGACCCAGGGGATCTTTGTCTTCCCATATCTGGATGACTGGCTGATCAAGGCTATCATGCCTGCTGGCATCCAGCAGTCTGCTGCGCTTACAGTTCAAGTGCTTGAGGGCCTCTGCTTCATGATTACCTGAAGTCCCACCTCCAGCTGCTGAAGCAACTAGAGTTCATCTAGGCTCTCCTCCATACCTCGCGGGCATGAACCTTTCTACCAGTGGACTGCCTACAGCACCTCGTTGAGATAGTGGGCACGCTGCAGCGCCAGCACCATATCACGGCCCGTGTGCTGTTGAGCGCCCTCAAACAGATGGCTGTCACGGTGCATGTCACTCCTCAGGCTCGCCTTTTCATGTGGCAGGTCCAATGGACCTTGTCCATGCAATGGAAGCAAGAATCAGGCTGTCTGCAAGACAGAATAGTGGTTACTGTACCAGTGGCACAGCCCCTGATATGGTGGCTCATGCCAAACAATCTACTGCAGGCCTTCCATTTCAGCTGGCGGCCCCCTGCAAGTTGCTTATGACGGATGCGTCGAAGCTCGGCTGGGGTGCACACCTGGACAGTCTCTGCACCCAGGGCTGTGGTCTGCATAGGAGAGTCTCCATCAAATCAACTTCCCCCGAGCTTCGGGCCATCGCGAACACCCTCTGCAATTTTTGTGTGCACCTGGAAAATCAGGTGGTCCTGATTCAAATACACAACCAGGTGGCGATGTGCTATGTGAACAAACAGGGAGGCACAGGATCGTACCTCCTATGCTGGAAGGTTGTTCACCTCTGGAAGTTTGCCCTGTTCCACGGCATGGATCTGAGGGTGACCTATCTGCCCAGAGAGCTCGGTGGCCAGGTGGTTCGCCTCAGCTGGGTGCTCCAGTCTCATGAGTGGATTCTCGAGAGGAAATTGGTGGCTTGGATCTTTTGGGAGTGAGGCACTCGGAGCAGAATGCCTGAGTGGCACAGTTCTGCTCTTGGAGGCTGGCCAGCGGTCGCCTGGCCATGGATGCCTTTCTCCTCCACTGGGGGGAAGGCCTACTGTATGCCTACCCCCGATACTGCTCGTCACAAAGACTCGCCTGAAGACTCTCCATGGAGCTGAGAGGGGCTCCTTGATCCTTGTCGCCCCATACTGGCCTTGACAACCCTGTTGCAGCTCTCGCTGAGGGAGCTTCTTTGCCTGGGTTCCAACCCATAATTCATCTCACAGGAGGGCAGCTCCCTGTTACAGCCCACCATCCACTCCCTGGTGCTCACGACATGGATGCTGAGAGGGTAGTCCTCACGGAGCTTGATCTCCCCAAGAGTGTCACCATCATCTTGTTGCATTCTGCAAGGACTCAACGCGCAAGGCCTATGCACTCAAGTAGCAGCAGTTTACCATCTGATGTGCGAGTAGGGCCCTGGACTCCTTCTCCTTTCCGATGGAGCAGCTGCTGGAGTACCTTCTGCTTCTCTCCAATTCTGGGATGGATAACTCTATGTGAATCCATATTAGTGTGATTTGGACTTACCATCACGGCTGTGAGGGAAAGCCTGTTTCGGCACAGCCACTGGTGGCCCAGTTCATGAGGGTCCTGCTCCTCTCGAAGCCTCTCCTCAAGCCCCTACGGTTTCTTGCAACTTCATGGTGGTCCTCGGCCAGATGCGGGTCCCTTTTGAATCCCTAGGCTCCTGCTTGCTGAAGTTTTTTTTTTTTTTTAATTTATTATTTAGAATTTTTTTTACAAACTTTATCAAGAACAAACTTGTACAGAAAAGGTGTTGACACCAAGGAAAAAGAAAAAAGAATACAAAATTGTTACAAGCAGAAAATAGTACACAAAATGCCAAGAGCTATAGTCCACAATGGGACGTGCACTTCAATAATAAAGAAAAAACAACAGAAGGGGTGGAGGAAACCCTCCAGTTGGGAAAAGAAATAATAATAATAATAATAAATAGCAAACAAAAGGGCTGCAGAGGATCCAAGGCTACACATATCTGACGCGTGATCATATCTTCTCACCCCCTCGGGATGAAGTTGAAGAGGTAATAGGTAATCTAGCATTATTACATGTGGAAAGGTCTGCTGGCTGATAAAAAATCTTTGTGATCTAAACATCACTATACATTTACATGGAAAACTCAAAAAATGTATTACCTAACTCGAGAACACCTGGTCTTAACAGCAAAAATTGCTTCCAACGTTTTTGCGTATCCTTAGAAACATCGGGAAAAATTGCAATTTTTTGCCCATAAAACAAATGAGACCATTTAGTACAGTATAATCTAAGCAACCAATCTCTATCTGACAAAAGAGCAAACATAACTAATAAAGTGGAAGTTTTCAATATAGGTGGTCCAGAAGACTGCAGAATCTCAGACATTTATAACATCCATATTAGTTAGATCTTCCAAATCTCCAATATCCCTTTTACCGGTAGGCACATAAAAAGCCTTCACAATTGGTGGCATTAAATATGCTGACAGTCAAAGTCTCAGCCATATATCGTTTAAAAAGATCTGTTGGCAAAGTTCCCTTGATTATTGGAAAGTTCAAAATCCGAAGGTTCGAAGCCCTTGCAGTGTTTTCCACATTAGCCCTCAATAAGGTATTATCTTTAATCAAAGCAATATTGGTATCACCAATGGAATTCAAAACTGTCTCATGTTCTTGCAACTTCTTTTTAAGTGAATCAGTTATAGTTACATACGAGTCTAACGTCTGAGAAACAATGTTTACCTGAGACAAATGTCCAGCATTATAACAAGTTAAAGCCTCAGATAACGTCGAAATGGCCTCCCAGATGTTATCCAAGGAAATAGTTTTAGGACACACCAGCACAAAAACTATGGCGTGGGCGGTATATCAAGTGTAAAATAAAGATAAAAGGAATAGGCAAATTAGAAGAATCAGCCGGTAAGACTCCTTCTACAGACTCTCTTCCAACCGGGGCAGGCTCACCAGCAAAACCGCCTCCTCCAAGGGACCCAGAAGGCATTAAGGTAGCTGCTTCACCTCATTCCGCCCCAGCTCCTTGCAAAAGCATGATGGGGGGACGCCTTCCGGCTCCACGCTCACACCAGCCAAAGGGCTCGGGGTTACAGCAGCAACAGGAGGTGGTGGTGGGCTCCGCGTCTCAGGAGAGAGAAACCTCATGGGCAGGCAGGGAAGCAGAATACTCCAGCAACTCCCCTGCAAGGCCCGCACTCAGCTTTGGTAACTGTGAGGTGCTGAAGTTTTTGATATGGAAGGTCCTCTTCCTTGTGGCCATCACATCTGTGTGGCGTGTCAATGAGCTCCAAACTCTGGTGGCTCAGGTTCCACCAGAACTGAGTGATGCTCCGCATGCATCCCCGTTTTCTGCCAGAGGTGGTCTCTGCTTTCCGCCTCAACCAGTCCATCATTCTTCTGATGTTCTTCCCCAGGCCTCACATGAGCCATGGTGAGGCAGCCTTGCACATGCTGGCCTTCTATCTGGAGTGCACAAAGGCGCACCGTTAATCCACTCAGCTGCTCGTCTCCTTTGACCCCCCAATAGGCTGGGCACCGCTGTCTCGAAGCATACGTTATCTCTCTGGCTAGCGGATTGCATCACTCATGCGTACTCTCTGTGGTGGGGCTAAGCCTTGAGGGTCATGTCACGGCTTACAATGTCCGTGTGATGACCAACCTCTGCTCGGTGTCTGCAGAGGAAATCTGCAGGACTGTGACGTGGTTTTCGGTCCATACTTCATAGCGCAGTACTATCTAGATGGGGATTCCTGACAGGACAGCATTTTTGGTCGGGCCATGCTCTGGCATTTCTTTGGTTCTTAGTGTCAGCCTACCCATCAGCCCTTTTGTCTGTCCAGGCTACTTGCTAAAAAATCTCCTCGGGTCAATGTCTGCTGAGGATACTGAATCAGATGAGTCCCTCACCAGGACTACCTCTCTGATCTTCCTGACTTTTCCAGTCCCTGTTGCCCGAATGGGCTGCTCAGCTCCTTGGGTTCCGGTAGCCCTGTAGCTTGGGAGTCCCATACGTGAAGACTTTTTTCCTGCTTGTTCACGGAGAAAGCATAGTTACTACCTGTAGCAGGTGTTCTCCGTGAACATCAACAATAAGTTCTCGCAACCCTCCCACCTCCCCGGGGAGTTGCCTTTTGGCTCCTTCTATGTTATTTTACTGGAGAATATGGAAGCATAGTAGAAAAGGGATGATAGAGCGAGCAGTAGGGGGAAGGGAGGGAGGAATGGCTAAAGCGGGGGAGGCAGGGGACGTACTACTCTAAAAACTCCTGGACAAGGAGAGGGGAGTGTGGGAGGGGAAGGGAGGGAAGGGAGGGGGAGAAGGGGTTGGGGGGGAGGGAGAGAAGGGGTTGAGAGGAGGGGAAGGAAAAAAGGAGAAAGAAAGAGGGGGAAGGGGAGGTAGGAGGGACAAATGGGAGGAAAGGGGAGGAGAGGAGAGGTAAGGGGGGAATTAGAGGAGGATTTCTAAATAAAACATCTAAAATGCTGGGGATAACCAGAATAAATGCAAAGGGATTGCGAACATAGCAAAAACGTAAACTCCTGGAAAGGGAGGGTAAGCATATGAACACTGATATCATATGTGTCCAGGAGACGCACCTGCGAGTGGGTCAGGAATATTTGCTAACCTCATAGAACTATCCAAAGGTAGTGTTGGCAGGACAGAGAGTAAACCTACGGAGAGGAGGGGTGAGAGTTATGGTAGGGGAAGCCTACAAGCACTTAGTAGTGGGCGAGGGGAGAGGGAAAGAAGGGAGATGGGTAGCGGTGCGGTTGCAAATGGGGAATGAAGAGGTGTGGGTGACAAGTATATATGGGCCGAATGAGGGACAAGGGGAAACATATGAGAAAATACTGACAGAATTGGAAGAATTAGGAAATGTCCCTATAGTGTTGGGAGAGGACTATAATTTAATGAGTAATCCACGATTGGGCAACAGTGGGGGACAGAGCAGTGGAGGGAGGAAGGAGAGACAAAGTATGAAGAAGATGCAGGAGCGGTTGGACTTGATAGATCTCTGGAGGGCTAGGCATCCATGGGAGCACAAGTATACATTCTACTCACAGGTGCATGGCACATACAGCAGATTGGACATGATCTGGGGAGGGGGAAAATGGGCATCAGCAATTAAAGAGATGGAGCAGGGGGAAATAACATGAATATTGTGTGCAATTCTGGTCGCCATATCTTAAAAAAGATATAGCGTTATTAGAAAAAGTACAGAGAAGAGCCACCAAAATGGTAAAGGGGATGGAAGGATACTCCTATGAAGAGAGGCTAAAAAGGTTAGGGCTCTTCATCCTGGAAAAAAGACGGCTGAGGGGAGATATGATAGAGGTCTATAAATTAATGAACGGAATGGAACGGGTAAACGTAGATCGATTGTCATCAGAATATAAAAAGACTAGGGGACATGCAATGAAGGTACAGGGTAACCTATTTAAGACTAATAAGAGAAAATAGTTTTTCACTCAACGTGTAATCAAACTCTGGAATTCATTACCAGAGGATGTAGTAAAAGCTGTTAGTGTAGCTGGGTTTAAAAAAGGTTTGGACAAGTTCCTGGAGGAAAGGTCCATAAACCATTATTTTAAGGGACACAGGATATCACTGCTTGACCCAATACAAGCATTGTGGAACCTGTGTCTTTTGGGGAAACTGCTAGGTACTTATGACCTAGATTGGCCACTGTTGGAAACAGGATACTGGGCTTGATGGACCTTGTTCTGACCCAGTATGGCATATCTTATGTTCTTATACCCCAGTTACTGTGATTTTTGATCTAGGGGTAGAGGATGAGGGGATAAAATTCTGGTGGCTTAACGACTCATTACTGGAGGAGGAAGGAAGGAATAAGGGCGGCTATGCAGGAGTACCTATATTTTCTCCAGGAACAAGCAGGAAGTCAGTCCTCACTTATAGGTGACGTCGGCACCGACAGAGCCCGCGTGAAGCATTTCCCCAGCTTTCAAAGAAAGCCTTTGGGATTGCTACCACGCATGCGTAGTCCTCTTCCCGCCCAAAGGTGCCATCTTGCTCAGTCTCTTTTTCCACGGAGCCCTTTGGACGCGTCCTCATCCCTCAGAAAAAGTTTTCATTTTCCTCGCCTTAACAGGCTCTATCTCTTTTCTGGTTGCACCGTTCCTCTACCCGTCCTCCCCTTGCTCTCTTTTGGAGCTTGCGGGGATACCTTTTCAAAATATTTTCTTCCCGCCCTTTTTTCTTTTCAACTGCTGGCCACGTGGGTCTTCAACCTCACACGGGCTGTTTTTGCACCCATGGCCACCGGGTTTAAAAAATGTGATAGATGCTCTAGGAACATGTCGCTTACGGACACTCATGACTGCTGTCTAAGGTGTCTGGGAGCCGACCATGACCCAGAGATCTGTTCACTCTGTATGAAAATGTCCTCTAAGGCCCTGCTCATCCGTAAGCAGAAGTCCGAAGACATTTTTCAAAAGGCTGCCTCGGAGTCCCTGGTGGCACCCTCAGTCGTCTCCCCGAGTTCTTCAGCACGAGTTCTCCTGGTGGGTTCTCCTCCGGTGAATTCTCCCCCTGCGGCACCGTGTTCCAGGCAGCACTCGGACCAGGGGTCCCCCGAGGTGTAACGGCGCAAAAAAAAAGAAGGCCTCAAAGTTGCTGTCTGGGGCCCCCAACAAACGTGAGCGCTCCCGCACCCGGTCGCTTAGCCCCATTCAGCGTTCCCGAGAGTCGGACAAGGAGCGGCCCCGCAAGGTACCTCGCAGAGAAACGGAGGCCTCTGGCGAAGGCACCCAGTCTCCTGAGGGCCGTCCCGATGAGAACCCCCCTCTCCTCCTCGATGCCCAATCCGGTGACCCTGGTATCGGCGTCCCAGGGCCCCACGCCCATGTGGGAGTCCCATATACTGGTGCTAGAATGCAGAGTTTCTGCATTCATTGCTTCCCAGCAGGCGCTCATGGCCAGCTTCGCTGACTTGCGCCCGGAGATCACGGGTCCCTTGCGTGGGACATCCCAATCCGTCCAGGAAACCCCCGAGAGCCACAGGCCTCATGAGGGTCCTTGACGTCAGTCTCACTTGCTCTCCCGTTCTTCGGGGGTGAAATTGTCCAGGGCCTCTGGCTCCAGGCTGCCGGCCATCGGACAGGGCGAACCACCCGGCTCAGATCCCTCAACCGACTGGGAATCCAATGGGGACACATCCCTGGAGACCCGCACCCACCGGGATCTTCCGTCGGACCCCTCGCCACCTGGTCTCCAGCGGCATTCACCATCTGAAGACACCTCCTTTTTGGTGTTTATTCAGGACATGGCTCAGGCCCTCAACCTTGTCACCCAGGCTGAGGAAGACTCTAATGCTGAAGAACTTGATATTCTTCAGTACGAGGCCCCGCTCAGAGAATCCCTCACTGTGCCAGTGCCGCCGATCCTCTCCCGGCTATTGCTCTGTATGTGGGAAGCCCCGGCCTCGGTCCCCTTCGTGAGCAAGCGCCTTGACACAATGTGCAAGGTGCAGTGAGGGCCAGGCTTCTATAAGACTCAACTTCTACACACCTCGATGGTGGTGAAATCAGCCATGAGGAATCAGAAAAGCCCGAAGTCCCACTCCTCGGTTCCACCGGGCCGAGAGTCCGGAGCCCTTGATGCCTTGGGCCGCAAGGCCTGTCAAGGTTCCATGCTCTCCTGTCACATCCAGGCATACCAATTATATATGGGTATGTTCCTCCGCGACTTGGCGAAAGAACTTGGAGGCTTCTCCGCGGGCCTCGAGGGCGAGCCCCTCGATAGGGTCCGCACACTGTTGAAATCAGTAGCTGATTGCTCCAAATATCTCTCGAGTCTCCTATGATGGCTTCGAGACTTTGGCTCGGGTGGCGGCCGCTGGCATCGGAGTGCACCGCCAGGCTTGGCTCTAATCTTCGGATTTGGAGCAGTGGGTACAGGAGAAGCTCCTGGACATGCCCTGCCTCGGTGAGCAACTTTTTGGTAAGCCGACGGAGGAGAAGAAGGCTAAGATTGAGACAGAGTACGTCACCAGGACCTGTCTCTCCCGCAAGACCTCTACGCTTCCTCGGAAGAAACAGCCTACCAAGAAGCCTTTCTTCCACAGGAAAGGCCTCCAGTACCGTGGCTATCAGCTGTACCCGGCCACCCCCGCGCAGGGGAAGCCTGGCCAGGGCCACCGGAAGCCAAAGGGCCCTAAGGCCCAGATGCCGGCTCCCCCACAACCCCCTCAGGGGTTTTGATGCCAGCGGCATAGCCCCTCGCCCTCCGGCGATACAGCAACCCATGGGGGGATGCCTGTCCAGCTTTGCCCTGTCATGGGCGCTTATCTCGGACACCTGGGTCCTCCAGGTCATCCAGGAGGGCTATCATCTCCACTTGGACAGGCTCCCACCCCCTTTCTCCCCGACGGAGCCTCCTCGACTCCCCGCTTACCAGCCTTTGCTGCAGCAGGAATTACACTCTCTCCTCGCCCAACGGGCAGTTGAGAAGGTCCCTCCCCAGCTTCGAGGATGGGGCTTTTATTCCCAGTACTTCCTCGTCCCAAAGAAGACGGGGTGGTCTGCGGCCCATCCTCGACCTCCGCAGGCTAAACAAGTTCCAGGTGCGGGAGACATTCAAGATGTTATCTCTTGGCGTGCTGCTGCCCAACTGGCTATGCTCCTTGGATCTAAAGGACGCTTACGCCCATATCCTGATCCACCCTCAACACAGGAAGTACCTGCGTTTCAGGGTGCAGGGAGAGCACTTCAAGTACAGGGTGCTCCCCTTCGGCCTTGCATCCATCCCACGAGTCTTCACGAAGTGCCTCATCATGGCTGATGCTCACCTTCGGCACCGGGGCGTGTTGGTTTTTCCCTACCTCGACGACTGGCTCGTTACGGGCTCCTCCGTCGAGGAGGCCTGGCAAATGATGTCGCGCACTGTCGTCCTTTTGGAGAGCTTGGGGTTCTTGGTCAACTACTCAAAGTCTCACCTTGAGCCGGCATAGGCTCTCGAGTTCATCAGGGTGCACCTCGATACTCGACAGGCCATGGCCTTCTTGCTGGTGGATTGCTCCACCCACCTTCGGCCTCTGGCGGCTCGTGTCCAAAGCACCCACCAGGTCACTGCTTGGTCCATGCTACATCTCTTGGGCCACATGGCCTCGACTGTGCATGTGGTTCCTCACTCTCGCCTGCACATGCGGACGACCCAGTGGTGCCTCAGCTCCCAATGGAGTCAATCCCTTGGACACCTCAGGGACCCCGTTAGGGTTCTTCCCGACCTTCAATTGTCCCTGAACTGGTGGCAAAACCCCCGCAATCTCCTGCGGGGATCGCCCTTACAGGCCCCACAGCACGAAGTGGTACTGACCATGGATGCCTCTCTGTTAGGGTGGGGAGCCCATTGCGGGTCTCTGCATGCAGAGGCAGTGGTCGCCGGTGGAGGCTCAGCAGCAGATAAACCTGCTCGAGCTCCGGGCCATCCGGTGGACCCTAAGGGCCTTTGAGAATGTCCTCAGCGGGAAGTCAGTTCTGCTGCAGACCAACAACTGGGTAGCGATGTTCTTCATCAACAAAGAGGGGGGCACAGGGTCGCGCTCCCTCTGCATGGAAACAGTCCTCATCTGCTCTTTTACCACACGGTGGAGGATGTCCCTCAAGGCGACGTACCTCCCGGGTCAGGAGAATGGCCTGGCGGACAGGCTCATCAGAATCCTTTGCCCCGATGAGTGGCGCCTGGATCCCAGAGTGGCAGGCTGGCTGTTTCTATTCTGGGGCACTCCAGCAATGGACCTCTTCACCAGCCCCCAGAACACACACAACTTCTTCGCTTCTGCAGTCCTGTACCGCACCCGGGCAGGGAGGGCCCCGATGCATTTCTACTGGACTGGTCCTCCAGTCTCCTATATGCATTCTCTTCTTTCCCCCTCATTCCCCCTGTTCAAGGCTCAACGGGATGGGGCATCGCTGATTCTTGTGGCCCCTCGTGGCCTCGGCAGCCTTGGTTCCCAGTTCTGCTCCGGCTGTCGTCAGAGCCTCCGGTTCCCCTGGGCTCTGCCAGGGACTTGCTGATGCAGGAGGAGGGTTGGGTACTACACCCAAACCTACCCTCCCTATCCCTCACAGCCTGGTGGCTGAATGGGTCTCTCTAGCCTCTCTGGCCCTTCCGGAGGAGGTCGAGGAAACCCTCCTTGCCTCGAGGAGGGACTCTACTAGGCGTGCTTACGCCTTTAAGTGGAAACGCTTCTCTGTCTGGTGCTCGGAGCACCAGATCGACCCCTTCTTATACCCAGTTCAGTGGGTTCTCCAGTACCTTCTCCACTTCTCGAGGGAAGGGCTGACGTCGAACTCTGTTAGGGTTTATTTGAGCGCCATATCGGCTAATCATCTCCCTATCGAGGGAAAGCCTCTCTCTGGGCAACCACTAGTCTCCCATTTCATGCGGGGCCTTCCGTTATCCAAGCCATCCATCCGTCTCCCTCCGGCGGAATTGGACTTGAATGTGGTGCTCACTCGTCCACCCTTCAAGCTGATGGCGATGTGTTCGCTCCAACATTTGTCCTGGAAGGTGGCCTTTCTGGTGGCACTGGCCTCAGCTCACCGAGTCAGTGAGCTTCAGGCGCTCATGGCTGGCGCCCCTTACACCAGGTTTTATCGGAACAGGGTGGTCCTGTGGACGCATCCTAAGTTCTTACCCAAGGTCGTGTCGGCCTTTCATCTCAACCAAGAGCTAGTGCTTCCGACCTTCTTCCCGAGGCCCCATGCCGATCAGACGTCGGCGGCTCTCCACACCCTCGACTGCAAGCTGGCCCTCGCCTTCTGCTTGCAGTGTACCCAGACTCATTGAACATCTGACCGGCTGTTCGTGACCTACGATCCCAATAGGCAGGGGCAAGCAGTCGCCAAGCGCACCCTCTCTGGGTGGTGGACTGCATCGCGTTCACCCATGCATCATCGAGTCACTGCCCATGGGGTCCAAACCAAAGCGGCCTTGGTGGCCTCGCTGCACTCCGTGCCCATGATGGACATCTGCCAGGCAGCAACCTGGTCTTCTGCAAATACCTTCGCCACACACTACTGCCTGGAGAGGGAGTCCCTCTGGGACAGCACCTTCGGCCAGGCTCTACTCCATTATAAGCAACTTCTGCCCTCCGACCCTTCTTTACGGCTACCAAGAGCTTTGCCCCGAGGACATAAGAACATAAGATATGCCATACTGGGTCAGACCGAGGTCCATCAAGCCCAGTATCCTGTTTCCAACAGTGGCCAATCTAGGTCATACGTACCTAGCAGTATCCCCAAAAGACACAGGTTCCACAATGCTTGTACTGGGTCAAGTATTGATTATCCTGGATCCCTTTTTAATAGTGGTTTATGGACCTTTCCTCCAGGAACTTGTCCAAACCTTTTTTAAACCCAGCTACATTAACAGCCCTTACTACATCCTCCGGTAACAAATTCCAGAGTTTGATTACACGTTGAGTGAAAAAATATTTTCTCTTATTTGTCTTAAATAGTTTACCCTGTAGCTTCATTGCATGTCCCCTAGTCTTTCTATATTCTGATAGCGTAAACAATTGATCCACGTTTACCTGCTCCACTCCATTCATTAATCTATAGACCTCTATCATATCTCCCCTCAGCCATCTCTTTTCCAGGTTGAAGAGCCCCAACCTTTGTAGCCTCTCTTCATAGGAGTAGCCTTCCATCCCCTTCACCATTTTGGTGGCTCTTCTCTGTACTTTTTCTAATAATGCTATGTCCTTTTTTTTTTTTTTTTTTTTTTTTGAAAACTGTATTTATTAACCAACAGCAACAGAACATACAAGACAATGCAAAGCATTAAGCCACTGAGGAGTGGTATCTTATCTCCTCCGAGGCCAAGACAATGAACAGTTATGTCGCCATCGCATAGTACAATAAAGGAAAACAAAACGGAGGGCAATCATGGTTAAACATTTTTTCCCCTTTTGTTCCAGTATTCATAACACCCCCCCCCCTCCCTACCCCCTACCCTCCCGTAGCCTCCCCTCCCCGTCGTCACACCCCGAACTCCACACCGTTGTAGCAGCGCCCCTCTCAGCAGTGTTCTATACCTTCTCCGCACCCAGTAGGCCAGGCCTTAGACACCCACATTCACTATTTCGCTCCGGCAACGGGGGCCCAAATTCTGGATATAGGGTTCCCAGATCAGCAGAAAAGTGGACCACCGTCTCACGGAACCCCTGGCCCTCCACCGCTCTGCCAGCATCAACTGGTGGAAATTATTACGCCACTCCGTAAATGTGGGTGGGTTTCGATCTCTCCAGGTATGTAAAATCGGACCCTTCCCCACCAAACATGCTTTGCGCACCAATAAGCGCTCCCATCTCCCGGCAGGTAAGGTCAGATGTAGTTGATCCAAAATAACTAAGCCTCCAGTCCAGGGAAACCGCTGTTGTAATAATCTCATAATATAGCGGTGAATTTGGGACCAATACGGAAGGATGCGCCTGCACTGCCACCACATATGTGTTAGAGTGGCCAATGGCATATGACACCTAGGGCAAGACCCATCCTGAGTAATACGACTCCGTAACGCTCGTCTCGGAGAGAAATGTACCCGGGTTAAGGCCTTATATTGGATTTCCCTCCACCGTGCTCCCTCCGCCAGTTCTACTACCCGCCCCACCGCCTTACAGATCGTGCCTGGTGGGATTTCTCGTCCCAATTTTCCTCCCCAGGCTGCCTCCGCCTTCCCATAGTCCGGCACCGCCCCAAAGCACTCCAGCTTAGTCCTCAGCCCGGCTATCGTCAGGGGTGTATCCCCCCCAAGGTCCAGAAAATCAATAATCTGCTTCGACCGGTCCTCCCCTAGTTCTTCCCGGGGTAGCGTAGCCACATAATGGGAGAGTTGAAGATACGCAAAGTAATGGGTATGGGGTAATTGATACTCCTCGCGTAGGTCCAAAAACGGCTTGCACTTACCCATAAGGTCCACTGCATGCCCTAGGTAATGTAATCCCTGCCGATGCCAGAACTGAAAAGCTCTCGAATCCGAACCTGGCAGAAACTGAACATTGCCTTGTATAGGTAACCAGCTAGAGACTTGCCAATTACGTTGCCAAAAGCCATTCAGTTGTTTCCACGTACGCCGCATCGCAATTAACAACGTATTCCACGTAAGTCGCGTTGGCAAGTACTTATTCTCCACATGCAATGCCCCCCACTAGGGAGAAAGGAGAGACTTGTGCCCTTTCAAGATCTCTAGGTGTATAAACGTCTTTTCCCCCTAGGTAATCTCCAACATGCCGCACCTGGCATGCCAAGGCATAAAGTCTTAAGTCCGGAAGCCCCAGGCCACCCCTACGCCACCCACCTATCATGCGAGATATCGGGATCCGCGCTCGGGCCCCTTTCCACAGAAATCCCTGAATCTCTCTCTCCATTTTAAGCCGATCCCTTCGAAGTAACCAGACCGGCAAAGTTTGGAGCCAATAGAGTATACGTGGTAGAATCACCATTTTAACTGCAGCAATTCTCCCCAATAGTGCCAATGGCAGCGGGCTCCAGGCTCGCAATTGACACCGCATCCCAGACAAGACCTTCTCGAAGTTAGTAGAATATAGATCCTGGGGTAATCTAGTCAAGATAATACCGAGATATTTGAACCCATGCTCGGCCCATTTCAAAGGAAAAGCCTCCCCCCATCCGTCTCGTAACCCCCCTAACACATCCAAAGCCTCCGATTTATCTGCATTTATCCGAAGGCCCGCAAAACTACCGAACCTCCGAAATTCAGCCATCAGTCTCGGCAACGATTCTCGCGGCTCCTGCAAATGTACGAGCATATCATCGGCAAAGGCCGACACCTTGAATCCCTGTTTGCCCACCTCAATTCCACGAATCTGTCGGTCCAATTCTATACTTTGTATTAAAGGATCTAGAGACAGAACAAACAATAAGGGGGATAATGGGCAACCCTGTCTAGTGCCCCGATGCAAAGGGACGGGGTCTGATAAAACCCCGTTACACATTACTCTAGCCGTCGGGGTATCATATAAACTCTTCACCATAGCACAGAAAGCCTGTCCGAGACCGTACATCGGTAACAAATGGTCCAGATAGGTCCAATCCACCCTATCAAACGCCTTTTCAGCGTCAAAGCTTACCAAAAGCGTCTGCATCTGGTGGCTGTGTACCCACTCCAAGGACGTTAAGATTCGGCATATATTACGAACCGCGTACCGACCGCGCACAAATCCCACCTGAGAAGCATGCACTATGTCACCTAGTAGGCCCGCAAGCCGCTCAGCCAAGATTTTTGCCAACAGCTTTGCGTCAAAATTTAACAAAGAGATCGGTCTATAGGAGGCCGCCTGCAATGGGTCTTTAGCTGGCTTAGGAATCAAAGCAATATAGGCTTGATTATCTCCCCACCTCCTACCCCCCCCCCCCCCGTCTATCCGCTGCTGGTAAATATCCACCAACAGAGGTCCCACCCCATCGGACAGAAGTTTATAAAACTCAGCACCGTAGCCATCCGGGCCTGGTGCCTTATAACAGCTGGCATGAGCAATTACAGACTGAACTTCCTCTAAAGTAATTGGTCGTCCCAACTGAACCCGCTGCGCCTCTGTCACCCTTGGGAGCTGCAGCCCTTGCAGGTAGGCCTCCATAGTGGATGGGTCGGTCTCTTCGGCCGCATAGAGCTTTTGAAAGAAGGTTTTGAAGAGTGCACTAATCGCCTCTCGATTTTGATGAAGTTTCCCATGCTCATCCCGAAGAGCCGCTACACCCTTCCCCCCTCGCGGACCCCGCAAACAACGGCCTAGGAGCTTCCCCGGTTTGTCCCCGAAACAGTGTAGCCGATATTTATAATATAGTAAAGATTTCTTGGCGTGCTGATGAAATAATTCATTCAGGGCAACCTGAAGCTCCCAGAACCGTTTTCTATTCAACGCTGTAGGTGAATGGCCACTGAGCACCCGCGCATGGGAGACTCGTCGCTCCAACCTAATAATCTGTTCCGCCAGTAATCGGCGCTTCCGAGCGGCAAAGCCAATAATATCACCTCTCAATACCACCTTGGCGGTTTCCCAGACCAACTCGGGGTCCGCTCTATGTGCCCGATGATGTAGCTCAAAATCTCGCCAGCGGTGGCCCAGAAATTGCCGGAATTGATCATCGTTATATAACTCTATGGGGAACCGCCATATACGGGATGTACCAGCTCCGCCCCCCCCAGCGCATCTCAACCCAAACCATGGCATGGTCAGATATCTCCAAAGGACCTATCTGTGCCTCCTCCACCTGTGCAAAAGCAGTTGAAGAAAGTAAGACATAGTCTATTCTCGCACTAGTCCCATGCGCCCTCGAGATATGAGTAAAGTCCTTCTCAGATGGATGCAGGACTCTCCACGGATCAATCAAACCCAATCGCCTCCGAAATCGTTGCAACACTTGAGAGCTAAGTGTTCTATCTCTCGTCCCTCTTCCACTGGAGGTGTCCAAACTAACTTCAAGCACCCCATTAAGATCTCCCCCCAATAGTAAAGGTACATCGGGCAATTGTTCTACTTTGGCTGCAAGGCGATCAAAGAATTCCCGGTCAAACATATTGGGACCATAGACATTTCCGAGTATTATCTCACGGTCTTCCAATACGCCCCACAATAGCAAGAATCGTCCATCAGGGTCAGCCACCTGTCGATTCAACGAGAAACGCACCCTCTTATGAATTAATATGACCACCCCTCCCTTTTTCTCCCGTGCAGGCGCACCCCATACTTGGCCCACCCAATCCCGACCCAATTTAGCATGCTCTTCCACTGTTTGGTGGGTTTCCTGGAGTATTGCAATATCACAGCATTGTCTAGCCAGCGCCTTCAATACTTTATATCGCTTTATCGGGCTACCCAAACCACAGACATTCCAGGTTATGATCCTCAGAGGATCAGCGTGTGTTTATGGCCCAGCTGCCAGCAAAGCGTGTTGAGGGAGACCCTCCCAGCCTGGAGCCTCCCATCATTTTGGCCAGAGAAGTCAATACCTTGCCCGTGCAGAAAGTTCGGAGTGTGACGACGCTTCCCTCCCACCCCACCCCCTCCCCCTCCCTCCCTCCCCTTACCCCCCTCCCTCCTAATCCCCAACCCCCCTAGTCCCACTATCTTAAACCACCCTCCCCTCCCCACCTTGGGAGAGATTGCTGAGGTCCCACTGAGCTCGACCCAATTCCCCCCCCCCACCCAAAATTATAGCACCAGCCTCAACCCTCCACCCCTCCTTCTTACTTAGAATCACCCGCCGCCCACCTGATCCCAATTATATACTTCCTGCATAAATCTAACCCCGCCCTATTATCCTCATAAGTAATGGAACCTAACTAAACAAGCACAACCATGTAGACAGTTAAGGAGGCATATCTACTGATTTGTAAACTGTAACTAAGCTATCAAACGCCCCCTGTGGAAGGCACCAGGCCCTAGAGCCCAATATCTCTCAGTAGAAGTGTCCCTCATTAAAGCACTGAAACTGCATACAGACTACGTTTAACACAAGTACCAAATTCTAAATTCGAAACAGGAACGGGGGAGCCATCGAGAGATGAGCCACGGTGGCTACGCCGTTTTCTTCCCCGGCAGTCCCCGCAGACCAGGAAACTCGCCGGTTCCACCGTGGGTATTGAACCCCTCACTCCACCTCTCAGAACCGGCGCGGAGCCAAATCTTACAAAAAATTGTCGAGAGGGTGCAGGGGGACACTGCACTATTCAATACCCCCGGTCCCCCGCGCCCCCCCCCCCCCCGACAACGCCGAATTCAGCACAACTTGCCCTACAGCAAAAAAGAATCCAGCTGGAGGCATAGGATCAGAAGTAGACAAGGCCAAAGTCCCAAGTCCATTAAGAAGACGACAAGGTCTCTCGTGCCCGTGCCGCAACTTGCTCCACATAGGTCCCAGCTTCTGCAGCAGACTCGAACACGCGGTGTGATGTGTTGTGGAAGATATGTAAGCGGGCCGGATATTGCACCGAAAAGCGAATCCCCGAGGCGATCAGTTTTTCACACCAGGGCGCGTATTCCCTCCGCTGCTGACTAAGGGCCACTGAGTAGTCCTGAGCGACTCGTAGCTTTACATTATTGTAGGTGACGTCGCCCTTCTGCCTTGCTGCCCGTAGTATCTTCTCCTTGAGCGGGAACCGAAGAAATTTAGCCAGCACAATCCGCGGGCGGCGGTCTCGAGCTTGTGCCTTCCCCACCCGGTGAACCCGCTCAATGCCTATGTGCTCTTCAGCATCGGCAGGACCCAGCAAGTCAATGACAAAGGCTTCGAGGTACCCATGTAGGTCTTTATCCGCCACTGCCTCGGGGATACCCATAAACCGGAGGTTATTCCGGCGCGAGCGATTTTCTAAATCGTCCAGTTTTGCCGCTTGTTGCCCGAGCTGAGTCTTGAGGCCCGCAACCTCATGGGCTAGGGCTGCAGCGCCATCTTCGGCCTGTCCAAGACGCTCTTCAACTTCCCGCAGCCGACTACCCAAGGAATCCACCGATGTCTGCAGGCCGTCCATTTTTTCATGAAGTGCCGCAAATTGGGAAGATAGAGCCGCCGCCACCGCGGCCGACACTTCATCAAGAAAAGCAGCCGATTTTGGAGAGTTCGGTGCCCCTGTTAGATCGGCCATCTTACCGGCCCCCGCCATGCGGTCTTTGTCCCTCCGATTCGTTTTGACTGCGGAGGCCATAGCAGACTCCGTCAGCTGCAAATTTCAGAGTGCTGTCGGGGGTATATTCGCAAGGCTCGAGCTGCCCTTCGTCGCTAGGGGTTAAACAGTCAATTTTCGCCGGTTTGGGCTAAGGGGGGGAGCGGAGCTCGCCCAGAATGCGACCACTATCGTGCTCGCATCACGTGACCTCTCATGCTATGTCCTTTTTAAGATACGGTGACCAGAACTGCACACAATATTCAAGGTGCGGTCGTACCATGGAACGATACAGAGGCATTATAATATCCTTTGTTTTATTTTCCATCCCTTTCTTTATGATACCTAGCATTCCATTTGCTTTCTTGGCTGCCGCTGCACACTGGGCAGAGGGTTTTTAACATGTTATCCACGATGACTCCTAAATCTTTTTCCTGGGTGGTGGTTCCCAATGTGGAACCTTGCATTGTGTAACTATAGTGTGGGTTGTTCTTTCCTAGGTGCATAACTTTGCACTTGTCCACATTAAATTTCATCTGCCATTTGGATGCCCAGTCTTCCAATTTATCCAGATCCTCCTGCAGTTTTCCACAATCCTCTTGGGTTTTAACAACTTTAAACAGTTTTGTATCATCTGCAAATTTGATAACCTCACTTGTTATTCCCTTTTCCAGGTCATTTATGAATATGTCAAAAAGTAGCGGACCCAGTACAGATCCCTGAGGTACTCCACTATTCACCTTTTTCCATTTCCACTATTCACCTTTTTCCAAGACCTGAGGACTCTTGCTCCTTCGGCTTCTGCTTCTGCCTACAGCCTCATGGAGGCATTTTTTGGTTACAGGTTCGGTAGCCTATAGCTAGGGAGTCCCATAAGTGAGTACGGACTTCCTGCTTGTTCCTGGAGAAAGCGAAGTTACTCACCTGTAACAGGTGTTCTCCAGGGACAGCAGGAATCAGTCCTCACCACCCTCCCGCCTCCCCTATTGAGTTGCTATATTTTTGTCCTTCTCTTGCCATCTGCTTGGTAGGGCTTGAGCAAAGGGACCTGACTGAGCAAGATGGCACTCTTGGGCAGGAAGAGGACTACGCATGCATGGTAGCAATCCCAAAGGCTTTCTTTGAAAGCTGGGGAATTGTTCCGCGCGGGCTCTGTCGGTGCCGACGTCACCCATAAGTGAGGACCGATTCCTGCTGTCCCTGGAGAACACCTGTTACAGGTGAGTAACTATGCTTTAATGAAACGGGTGAGGTCCAGTTAAAAACAATGTGGAATGGGTTAAAGGCGGTGATCAGAGGTAAGTTTAATAAGTATAGCAGTGAGACTTAAGCGTGAGAAGGGGAAAGCAGAAGGAGAATTGTTGGGAAAGATAAAGTATTTGGAGGGCCAGCATCAGAGGAAAAATGATCCAGTGGTTATGGCTAATTTGATAAAAGCCCGAGTAGAGTTAAGCAGGCTATGGGTGCAGGAAATAGCATACAGATTAAATGTGTTGAAGCAAAAATATTTCGAAGGGGGCAATAAGGCATGGAAAATTCTAGCAAGCAGGTTGAAGGTCCAATAGCAAGCAGCGTATATGGAAGGAATCAGTGACACCAAGGGGAGGATGGTACATCACACAAAGGAAATTAGTTAGAGTTTCCAAGAATATTATCGAAAGCTCTACAAACGTAAGTTACAAAAGTGGCCAGAGGAGATAAAGCAATTTTTGCAAGGCTGCAATTTGAAGCAGGTAGCGCTACAGGACAGGGAAAGAATAGGGGCAGAAATTCAGGAGGGGGAAGTAAAGGAGGCTATAAAATCTCTGAAAATAGGGAAGTCCCCGGGATTAGATGGGGTTTCGGCAAAGTTTTATAAGAAGATGGAGGAACAGGTCACGCCAGTACTAACTCGGGTCTTTAATAAGGTCCTCGAAGGAGAAGGGATTCCCAAGACTATGGAGGAGGCAGGTATAACGGTGCTGCCGAAACCCTGTAAGGATAAGGGTGTGTGTGTCTCTTATAGACCCATCTCGTTGATCAATTTAGATGCAAAGATATTGGCTAAGGTCTTGGCAAATCGTATTCAAGATATCCTGCCACACATAATACATTGGGACCAAACAGGGTTCGTAAAGGGGAGGCAAGGGAGCGATAATATAAGAAAGGTGATGAATATTGCTTGGCATCTTCAGAACATGGCGGAAGCAAACGGTACTAGCTATGGTGGATGCGGAGAAGGCGTTTGAGTAGAATGGCCGTATATGTTTCAAGTGTTGGAGCAAATGGTATTTGGGGACAAATTCATAGCCTGGATAAGAGCATTGTATGAGCATCCTAGTGCGAGGATTAGGATAAATGGGGGGGGGGGGAGGGGGGTAGTCGGAGATGTTTGTTAGAGAGGGATATCAGACAAGGGTGTCCGTTGTCACCACTCTTATTTACATTGGCGATTGAGCCTCTGGCTGAAGTGTTTCAGAGGGAAGCGGATCAAATACAAAACGTATCAAATACAAAACAATCATAAACATATTTAAGATCAAACAGCACACTTCAGCCAACAGCTTACACACCCTCATACAACCAGACACCAGCACACGCCCCAGAAGAAAAGGAACCTCCAACCGAGTTAGCATCCCAAGAGATGTCAGAAAAACACGCAAAGACACCACAGAAAGAGCACTCTCCCTGGCTGCCCCAACAATCTGGAACTCCCTCCCAGACGAGCTGAGATCGACGACGGACCTCAAAGACTTCCGCAAACAACTGAAAACAACACTGTTCATAGAACACTATGGACACGTCACTTGATCTAACTACCAGGAACTCCTAACATACCCCCCTCCGACCCCCTGATAAGAAATTGTATAATGGCACTCGATGAATCTTAATACCCATTGTATAGAATACTGTATTATAGCACATACTGTATCATAGCGCACTATGTACATAGTTCAACTAATCAAACACACTATAACTTCTCACACACAAATCATGATATAGCTTTCACTGCATGAAATTCACGTTCACCTCTTTTGATTGTTTTGCTGTGATACCGCCTTGATTGTAGGATAAGGCGGTATAGAAATACTGTTAAATAAATAAATAAATAAATAAAGGGAGTGCAAGTGGGAGATGGGGAGGAAAAAATAGCACTAGTTGCCAATGATGTAATATTTACACTGGCACAACCTCTAACCACCTTTTTATTGCTGAGGATAATAAAGGAATTTAGTAGTATAGCAGACTACAAAATTAATCAAGGTAAGACAGAGGTCCTTGGATTTTTTTTTTTAATTTACTGGGGGGTTTAGAGGAACGGCTGAAGTCGCATTTCAGCATTTTAGGTATCTGGGGATACGATTGGGAAGCCCAATAGAGATGATCAAACAATGGAACTATCAAACATTGATAGAAAGCATAAGGAGAGATCTCTCTAAATGGGAGGAGGGGTGCTACGGCTATCGTGGTTGGGGCAGATACCAGTAGTAAAGATGAACGTGCTGCCATGGATGTTGTTTTTGTTAGCATCCCTGCCTTGTAGGGTGACCAAGAAGGAGATGGAGAAGTTACAGAACATCATTCTACAGTTTATTTGGGAAGGGAAATTCCTGAGGATTGCAAGGCAGATTATGTACCAAACTCGGTCTGAAGGGGGGTTTGGGGGTGCCGTGTCTGATGAAATAATATGAAACGGCACAATTGAGGGCACTCTTAGCGTGAAGGGAGGGGGCCGACATTTGAGTTGGGTACAAATAGAGTCTGGGGGAGAGGAGTATAAGGAGGGGGAGGATATGGGATCCGGGGAGGTGGAGAGATAAAGGTGGGGAGGGTAACCCATTTAGGGAGCTTATGTTCCAGGTATGGAAGAAATAGAGGGGGCACCTTTTAGAAGGGAAAGAATACACGAGGTACACACTTATTAGGACGGTGGGTGAATTAGGGGAGAGGGGAATCAAGGTTTTTAAGGGGTGGAGTAATAAAGTGCTGGTGAGGTTAGGACAGCTATTAAGGAGGGGGGAGGCATTTGAACTTTTGAGGAGTTACAGCAAGAGTTTCAAATAGATAAGAAGGATCACTATGCATATGTGCAACCGTGGTATTTTATGCAAAAGAGAGAGGTGAAATTAAATTTGGCTAGGAAGCCTGCACAGTTCAAGGAGATGATGGGGAAGCAGAGTTCGCAGAAAGGGGCGATATCAAAAATTTATAGGATGCTTCTCCAGAAGGGGAGGGGGAAGGGGAAGGGGCAGCAGAGGTGGGAAGACCTCCCGGGACCCTGGAATGATGGCAGATGGGAAGATATATATGAAAGAACATATCGGTTGGCGCGGGGGACCCCAATGCTGGAGAACATCTTAAAGATAAGGTTCAGGATGTATTGGACACCAGTGCGGCTAAGGGCTATTTATCTGGAACAGTCAAGTGAATGCTGGAAGAAATGTGGGGCAAGGGGGTATGTAATACATATGATATGGCAGTACCCAAAGGTGCAAGGGTTTTGGGGTAAAGTGGGGAAGTTATATGGGGATATCACAGGAGTGAAGATTAAGTTCATACCAGCAATGGTAGTGCTCAATGAGGGGATGAGAGAGGGAGAGGGGGACCTGGCAACTTTTGTGGGATATGGGATAATAGCAGCCTGAATGAGTCTACTAAGATGGTGGAAGAGTGTAGAAGTATCACCACTAAAGGAGGTAGTGGGTAAATTGGAACTGATATGGAGTGTCTGTGCGATGGAAGCATATAGATTGCACAAGGTAGGAAAATACAGAAAGGTGTGGCACTGGTATGAAACATGGAGGGGGAAGGGAGTTGAGCAAGTACGGAGGGCGGGGAGGTAGCAGAGGAAAATGAATGATGTACTGTGTGTGTATTATGATGGGTATATTGTAAAGGTGTGGCAATGCTAGATTGGAGAATTAAAAGGCAGGGATATAGGGGTAGAGGGGAAGGGTAGGGGGGAGGAGGGGGGAGGTGGGGGAAGGAGAAGTATATAATAAAATAGAGGGGAAAATTGCAAAGGTAATTATGAATGTAAAAATACTTGGTTGTTATGTATGTGGTAATTGAAATGAGCCAACATGGATAATTGAATGTAAAGCTGTAACAGGAGGTTGAAAGTCAAAACATTGTAAAAAGTTTCAAAATGTCAAATATCATCCTATATATTTACAACTGGCAGTAAAGGTCGACAGTACAATGTGATGTAATACGTGGTGGTGAAATGACTTCTATCATTAAACATGGTGTATATGGCTATTTGTAAGGGGAGAGGTGGAGAAGGATGATGAAAAATGATGGACATCTCAAGTTTGCAAGATTGTGAACATTTTTGTATTTTTGTATGTTTGGATATGGTTGAAAATTAATAAAATATAAATTACAAAAACAAAAAGAACAGAGTATTCAGTGAGGGGCTTGGGAATAATGAGGGATGAGACACAATGGGATATGTCTGTATGTAAAGTTTTGTGAACTAAGATGAGAATTTTGTACTGGCAATGATAAAACGCAAGTAACCAATCAAACTGTATCAGCAGATTAAACCCAGTAGTAAGAGCAAGTATGCTTTTCTGCCCATTTAAAATAATTTTTAATTTTTATTTTTTAACAGAGCAGAACAACAAAGAAATGAAGCCCTGAGAAATGCTGAAGAATTAACTAAAGCATTTCAACAATATAAAGAGAAACTGGCTAAAAGACTGGCAAAGGTAAGACAGGATTCTAAATGAGTTCAGCCCTAGGATCTTCTAGAGTATGGTATCCATTATGGGGGTAATTTTGAAAGGCATTTTATGGGGGGAAAAAACCAGAAATATCCTTTTAGAAAATTACCTGGAGTGTATACAGCTAAACTTATGTGCATTCAGCTGGTATGCATAAAACTTTATCTGACTTGCGTGGAGGTGATTCTGGAAACATGTAGTTTCTCCAGGACCAAGCAGAAAGTCAGTCCTCACATATGGGTGTCATCGGCGCCGATAAAGCCCCAGCGTAGCATTTCCCCAGCTTTCTATGAAAGCCTTTGGGAATGCAGGCACGCATGCGCGGTTCCCTTCCCGCCTAAAGGTGCCATCTTACCTCAGTCTCTTTTTTTTCCGTGAAGCCCACCGGACGTGTGTCCTGTTCTCCCGGTTAAAATTAGATTTTTTCGGCGATTTTCGCTATTTTTTTCTCCCGGTTCGACGCCGGTTCCCCTTCTGAGTTCGGTACACCGGTATCGAGCCCGATTCTTCTTTTTGATTTTTGCCCTTCGTGGCTGGCGTTTGCGCCCTTTTTTCCCTGGAAGGCCGGTCTTTTGACCTCGCGGGGACTCTTTTTTTTCCCCGATGGCATCCAGCGGTTTTAAAAAGTGTGATCGGTGTTAGAAACTGATGTCTCTCACCAACACACACGACTGCTGCCTTCGGTGCCTCGGCCCCGACCACAACCCTAAGTCATGCGGGCCATGTGGGAAGATGTCTTCCAAGGCACTCCGAAGTCGCCAGCAGCAAAAGGAAAGGCTTTTCTCGGACTCAGCCTCCGGCCGGGCCCGGACCTCGTCTGAGGCCTCAACATCTCGGGATTCCGATCCCGAGCGCTGTCGCAGCTCCTCGGACAGGGGGTCCCCCGACCGGGAACACAAGAGGAAGAAGCAGCTCGCGAGGGCGTCGTCGGAGGAGGTCCCTGGCTCCTCGAGGGCCAGGTCTAAGACCCCCAACCGTAGCCCCGGGCCCGTGGAACTCGAGAAGCCTGCAAAAGTTCCTCGTGTGGAGCCGGAGTCTGCTGGACACGTAAGCCCCATAGTCCTCGAGGACTCTCCTCCCAGGGAGCGGACGTCGGGCCCGGCACTGCCGGGGCCCGAGTCGGTGGCTGCTGCGTCTCCCGAGCTGAGTCTCAGGATGACAGCCTTGGAGAGCTGCCTTCATGGAGCAGCAGCGGGCACTGATGGCCAGCCTGTCTGGCGATTCTGCCCCGACCACCGGGACATCGACTTCGAAGTCGACCCCGGTGACCGAGCCGATACTCGAGTCCATCGTGGCTCGGAGTCGAGCTCGGTCGCGGTCTCCCTCGACCTCCTGTTCGGGACCGAGGGCATCGACGCCGGTGCCTCCGGCGTCGGGGCGGGTGCTCCAGGGCCCCGCGGGGTCCGGACCCTGACTCCTCCTCGAGCGAGTCAGCTTGGGAGACGGAGGACGAGGAGTCTCCTGATACCTCAAGACTCGGTGCGTCCCTTCGGACGCACCGCAGTCTGAGCCCCGGAGTAGGTCCCCCCCCCCCGGAGGATACTCGGTTCTCGGAGTTCGTCCGGGATATGGCCGCTGCCTTGGCTATCCCGGCGGACCCCGAGGAGGAGCCTCGAGCTGAAGAGCTCGAGGCCCTACAGTATGACTCTCCTCCGAAGGAGGCCTTTATTGTTCCGGTTCCTCCGATGCTGGAACGGCTCGTCTTCCGTATGTGGGAGGCACCGGCCTCGGCGCCGGTTCTCAGCAAGTGAGTCGATTCGATCTATCGACCGGAAGAGCCCTGGCTTTCAAAAGGCACAGCTACCACACCATTCTATGGTTGTGGAATCGGCCATGCATCGTCTGAAGAGCCAGAAGATGCACTCCGCGGTGCCTCCTGGTAGGGAGGCCCGGAACCTCGATGGCGTCGGTAGAAAGTGCTTCCAGGGCTCGATGCTTGCTTGCCGTATTCAGTCCTACCAGCTGTACATGGGCATTTACTTGCGGGATCTGGCCAAGGAATTGGCCGGGTTCTTTGCTGGTCTCTCCGGGGAACACTTGCAGAGATTTAAGTCCTTGTCCTCGGGGATTCGGGACTGCTCGAAGTTCATGTCCCGCGCCGCCTACGATGGCTTCGAGGCTTCGGCCCGATTTGCGGCAGCCGGCATCGCGGCTCGACGCCAGGCATGGCTGCAGTCATCGGACCTCGAGCCATGGGTTTAGGACAAGTTGGTCGATGTCCCTTGCCGAGGTGAAAACCTTTTTGGCAAGCCCATGACCGAGAAGGCTGCCCAGCTCGAAACTGAGCACCTCACATGGACAAGGCTGCCAAGGAAGACCTCTGCCCTTCTCATAAAAAGAAGGGCTCGGGTAAAAAGCCCTTTTACCCGAGGAAGGGCACTGCCTACAAACAGTACCCGCAATATCAGGCTGCCCAAGCTGCCCCCCCAGGGTCAGTAAGCCAAGGGCCAGGGTAATGGGCCCCGTAGGCAGAGGACCCCCAAGCCTCAGGCCCCTGCTACCACTCAGCAGGGTGGGGTTTTTTTGACTCCTTGAGCGTAGCCTCTTCTCCACTGCTCTCCGAACCCTGCACAGGAGGTCGCCTTACCCTCTTTGCCCACCAGTGGCCCCTTGTCACTGGGGACAGTTGGGTGCTGGAGATAGTCCACAAGGGCTGTGCCCTCCAATTTCACCAACTGCCTCCACCATATTTTCCAGGGGAGCCTCCAAGGCCTCCCCTGCACACAGACCTTCTTCTACAAGAGCTTCATGGTCTGTTGGTGGACAGGGCGGTGAAGCCTGTGCCTCCCCACTTACAAGGTCACGGTTTCTACTCCAGGTATTTCCTGGTGCCCAAGAGAACCGGTGGCCTTCGATCCATTCTGGAACTCAGGAACCTCAACAAGTTCCTAGTGAAGGAGAAGTTCAAGATGCTTACTCTTGGGACTCTTCTGCCCTACCTCCAGCGGGGAGATTGGCTATGCTCCTTAGATCTAAAGGATGCGTTCACTCACATCCTCATTCATCCAGACCACAGAAAGTACCTCAGGTTCATTGTGGGAGGAAACCATTATCAGTACAGAATGCTGCCTTTCGGCCTCACCGCCGCCCCCAGAGTCTTTACAAAGTGCTTAGCGGTGGTGGTGGCCTACCTGAGAAATCAGGGAATCTTTGTCTTCCCCTATCTAGACGACTGGCTCATCAGGGGTCAGACATGTCAGGAGGCCAAACAAGCCACCCTCAGGACTATTGCTCTTCTACAAAGTCTGGGATTTGTCATAAACTTCGCAAAGTCCACTTTGCTCCCCTCCCAAAACTTGGAGTTCATAGTGGCAAGGCTGGACTCTCTCCTGGCAAAGGCATTCTTGCCAGAAGACAGAGCCCAAAGGTTGGTGGCCTTGGCAAATCGGTTTCTCTGCAGGTCCCTGGTCTCTGCCAGACTCTGCCTGAGGCTTCTAGGTCACATGGCTTCGACAGTGCATGTGACCCCTAATGCCAGGCTCCATATGAGGCCTGCACAGTGGTGCCTTCTGGCTCAGTGGTCACAGGCCACAGGCAGCCTCAAAGACAGGATAAGGGTGTCCAGACAATTTCTGCACTCCCTCAACTGGTGGCTGCACCCACCCAATCTTCTGCAAGGGGTGTCTTCTCAGATTCCAGGGTACACAGTAGTGGTGACCATGGACGCCTCCCTACAAGGCTGGGGAGCTCATTGTCTGGGCAAGTGCACCCAGGGCCTGTGGTCTCCCTGGGAAGCTGCACAGCAGATCAATCTTCTCGAACTCCGAGCTATTCGGTTAGCACTCAAAGCTTTCACTCCTACCCTGGCTCACCAGTCTGTCATGATTCAGACAGACAACCAAGTTGCCATGTTTTATGTGAAGAAACAGGGCGGAACTGGGTCCAGGATCCTTTGTCGGGAGGCTCAGGACCTTTGTTCTTTTGCCCTCAAGCACAACATGCTCCTCAAGGCTGTGTACCTTCCAGGCCAGGACAACTACCTGGCAGACAGATTAAGCAGAATACTGCAGCCCCACGAGTGGCAGCTGCATCCTTCAGTAGTTCAGAAGATCTTCCTGAAATGGGGTATCCCTTGGATAGATCTCTTTGCCAGCCCAATGATCAAGCAACTGCCAAAGTTCTGCTCCAGGCAACCGCATCCTCTGAGGATAGCAGCGGATGCTTTTCTGATATCCTGGTCTCAGGGCCTCCTCCTATGCGTTTCCTCCCACGCCCTTGGTGGCCCGGACTCTCTTCAAGATTCTTCAGGACAAGGCCTCGGTTCTGCTGGTGGCTCCCAGGTGGCCGAGACAGCCCTGGTTTCCTCTTCTGCTTCAACTGGCAGTGGATCCTCCACTACCTCTGGGGTTGCAACTCAACCTTCTCTCACAGGAGCAGGGTTCCCTTCTGCACCCCAATCTCAAAGCTCTCAATTTGATGGCCTGGAGGCTGCAAGGGTAGTCTTGGCTCCCTGGGACCTGCCTCAGGAGGTTGAGGAGGTTGTTCTAGCCTCTAGGAAATAGTCCACTAGGAAAACCTATGCTCTCAAATGGAAGCGGTTTTCTGTGTGGTGTCAGCTACGTACAGAAGATCCTTTCTCCTGTACTGTGCCAGTAGTCCTTCAGTACTTACTGCACTTGTCAAATCAAGGTCTTAAATCCAATTCTGTTCGGGTCCACCTCTCAGCTCTAGCAGCTCACCACTCTCTGGTGGAGGGACATTCTCTGTCTGGTCGCCCCTTGGTGTCTCGCTTTCTTAGGGGCTTGCTTTTGCTCAAGCCTCCTATCCGTCCTCCTGCCCCTGAGTGGGAGCTGAATGTGGTTTTTCAGCAACTGACTCGCCCACCTTTTGAGCCGATGGCTATTTGTCCACTACGCTTCCTCTCCTGGAAGACACTCTTCCTGATAGCCCTTACCTTGGCTAGGAGAGTAAGCGAGCTTCAGGCCCTGGTCTGTGATAGGCCTTACACCAGGATTTATAGGAACAGGGTAGTCCTTAGGACTCATCCAAAGTTCCTCCCTAAGGTTGTCTCCTCTTTCCACCTCAACCAGGAGGTGGTTCTTCCAACATTCTTCCCTAGGCCTCATGCAAGCCAGGCTGAAGCAGTCCTGCATACCCTGGACTGCAGGAGGGCCTTATCCTTCTACCTTGACCGTACGCAGGGGCATAGAAGGGCTACCCAGCTCTTCGTCTCCTTTGACCCCAATAAGTTGGGGTTGGCTGTGCCCAAGTGTACCTTGTCCATCTGGGTAGCTGACTGTATCACCTGGGCTTATAAGGCGGCTGACCTTCCTTTGCAGGGTCGGGTTACGGCCCACCAAGTCAGGGCAATGGCTTCCTCAGTGGCTCATCTCCGCTCTGTGCCCTTGGTAGACATCTGCAGGGCTGCAACTTGGTCTTCAAGCCAGACTTTTGCGGCCCATTACTGCCTGGAGAGGGAGTCCTGTAGGGACAGTGCTTTTGGCCAAGCAGTACTCCGGAATCTCTTTGAGGTTTAGGCAACTCCTGTCCTCCAGCCCTCTGTTGGGCTACCGGTGGAGATTGTATCCTTGAAATGCCTTTCTTTGCTGCTGAGACTAGAGGGAGTACTCTTGTTCAGCCTGGGTTCCTTGGTAGCCCAGAGCTAGGGAGTCACCCATATGTGAGGACTGACTTCCTGCTTGTTCCTGGAGAAAGAGTAGTTACTCACCTGTAACAGGTGTTCTCCAGGAGCAGCAGGAATCAGTCCTCACAACCCTCCCTCCTCCCCTTGGAGTTGCAGTTGTACATAGTTTATTTTTCATTTTTGTGTGCTGTTCTTAGCTATGTCTTTTGACTGAGGTAAGATTGCACCTTTAGGTGGGAAGGGAACCGCACATTCGTGCCTGCATTCCCAAAGGCTTTCATAGAAAGCTGGGGAAATGCTCCGCTGGGGCTTCATCGGCGCCGATGACACCCATATGTGAGGACTGATTCCTGCTGCTCCTGGAGAACACCTGTTACAGGTGAGTAACTACTCTTTACTAGTACTAAGTAATAACTGTCTAGTAAGGAAGCAGGGTCATACATGGGGGCATAGATCTGGGCTGTTAGAACACACAGAAGAGGTTAGCTGCTTTTGCTCTTAAAGGCAACTAAGGAAAACTTAGGGAATTTGGTAGGTGTCTCTCGTTTACTTCAACAGGTACCAAACCTCCACTAACTGAATGATAGCTGGGAAAAATCATATTGCCAAAAATGAAGCCCCATTATAGCTTCTGCTTCTGTCCAGACAGCTGAATGCCAGTTGAGAGACCGGTTCCATGTGCAAGATGCCTGCATGCTGAAGCCCTCAAGAAACAAGTGAGCAGGGAGGAAATGACATCACCGGAGCCGATGGCAGTATGAGGCAGCTGCTCGGGCACCGACCCAGCTGAAAAGTTTTAAAATCGAGCCCCTGGAGGTGAGAAACAGCAGCCCCAGGATGGGGGAAGGTGTTGGGAGCAAGCGGAGGAGTTTTAAAACCCGGCGGCGCTGGGAGACCCGGAGGCGGACTGCAACTGTGGGAGCGGAGGTCAGCCGTGTGGAGAGGCAAAATGGCGCCTGGAGTTCTGGAGCGGACTGTGTGAGGAGAACGGGGTTAGTGGCTGAGCGCAGGAGGCTGTGGTAACCCAGTGACGCTAGCAGGAGCGAAGAGGCTGGAGAGAGGGGGCTGACTGGAAAGCGAAGGTAGCTGGAGCTGGGAGTGCAGCAGCGGTGATAGTGGAAAGGAGAGCTGAGCCGGAAGAGAGTTCTACTGTGGAGGCAGCAAGCAGTGTCCCATACAGAAGCCAAAGGAGATTAAGAGAGGCTGAGGAGGAGCATTGAACCCTGGTACAGGGGCAGAGAAACTGCAAATAAGAATATAAGGGCAGCAGCTGTGGGAGAGGAAGGTAACTAAAAGATAAAAAACCCCACGCTCTATCTGTTAATTTTATATGTAGTTATTCTATGGTGCTGGAACCAATGAAGGAAGTTTCTAACTAGCGGGTCTCAGACTTACAATGGCATGAATTAATAGGGTTTATTGCTGCCCTTAATAGCATGCCTGTTCGCATCAATGACCCTTTGGTACTTCCATTCCCGTAAATCTCCTTTTTGTGCCCAGCTACTGAGTGTGAAAAAATGCTTCTAAAAATATATTTCTTAGCTCACACTAGTCAAAAATGCTGTAGACATTCCATCAAAACCACAAATATTTGAAGTATTGAAAACAGCTTAAATATCGTGAAATGTCTACTTAACTCGCAGTGTTGTAGAGTGTCTCAACATACTGCAGTCAATTTTATTGAAGTTGAAAGTCACTGCGAGTTAAGTAGACATTTCACGATATTTAAGCTGTTTTCAATACTTCAAATATTTGTGGTTTTGATGGAATGTCTACAGCATTTTTGACTAGTGTGAGCTAAGAAATATATTTTTAGAAGCATTTTTTCACACTCAGTAGCTGGGCACAAAAAGGAGATTTACGGGAATGGAAGTACCAAAGGGTCATTGATGCGAACAGGCATGCTATTAAGGGCAGCAATAAACCCTATTAATTCATGCCATTGTAAGTCTGAGACCCGCTAGTTAGAAACTTCCTTCATTGGTTCCAGCACCATAGAATAACTACATATAAAATTAACAAATAGAGCGTGGGGTTTTTTATCTTTTAGTTTTATGATCGCTCTGATACAAGACCAACTCGATTTGTTATGCAACATAAAGTGGGAGAGGAAGGGACAAGGGCAACTGCGATGACTACGAGAAGAAAAGCAGCAGACCTCAGAGAGTATGCATACTCGGGGTCACATGCAGGGAAGAATGACAATGTGCCAAGTGAGAATAAATATCAGCAAGAAGGCACTGAAGAGCGAGCGGAGGAGGTGGAGATGGGGAGTGAGAAGGTACCGGGAATAGACCCCCCCCCCCAAAGTATTACTAGAGCGGAGCTCAGGGACTGGTTCCTCGAAATTAAAAAAGAGGTGCAGTCAGTAAAGAGTGAGCTAAATGAGCTCTTGGGACCACTGAAGGAGGAAATTGGAGATCTGGTGTGCAGGATGGGAGAACACGAAAACCAGCTGCAAGAGATTGAGCAGCTACAGGAGGAAGGGATACAAAGAGGTTTACAGCTAACTTCTCAGCAGTAGGCTCTACTCTACAAACTGGAAGATTTGGAAAATCGATCGTGTCGAAACAACTTGAGAATTCGAGGAATCCCAGAGGAGAAAGAATTTCAAGATAGTGAAAAGGTGGCCGTGTCTGTGTGCCTTGAGGTGTTAAAGAAAGGGGGAGCGTAGGTGGCAGCCGTGGACATACAAATTGAGAGAGCACACAGAGCACTGGGACCACCAGTAGGGAAACAGGCCTAGAGACATTGTAATATGCCTGGCACGCTATAAAACAAAGGAGAGAATTGTTAACAAAATGAGGGGCATCGGAGCCCTTACGTGGCAGGGCTACCCTGTGCATATCTATGAGGACTTGTCTGCTGGCACCCTATAGTGGAGGAGGGCAATGCAACCAGTGACACAACTATTACGGAGAGCGGACGTCAAGTACAGATGGCTACATCCGTTTGGGATATCCTTCACCCTAAAAGGGCGGACATGGCGGACGCAGTCGCCAGAGGAGGCAATGGGGGCTCTAAGAGAAGCAGGGCTGGGGTCCCAGGATGTTCCTAAGGCGGCAAGCTCAATGGAGCAGAGGAGGCAGCAGCAGTGAGGAGAGAGCCAGGAGAGGCGGATCAACGGGAAGATAAGGCAGCAGCAGCGAGAGGACCGGACCATGAAGGGGACCTGAGGACTGATATGATGGGTATACATTGTGGGGGAGGTGGAGGAATGCAATCAGCACGGTATGTTTGGGAGTGGTGGGGTGGGTAGGACTGGAGGGTGAAGGGTGGTGGGGGAGGGGATCTGGTACAAAGAGGGAGTTAAAGATGGGAATGTGTGTGGTGGAATAGGGAGGGGCAAAGGACGGGAGGAAGGAGGGGGAGGGAGAGCATCGGGGGAGAGGAGGAAGGGATTGGGGGGGGTAGAGTGGGGTGGGGAGGGGAAGGGCAAGACCAAGAGATGGATTGGGAAGCGGGGAGAGGGTGAGTACGGACAGGGAAGGAGAAGGGGGGAGCGAGAAGTAAGTGGCTGGGGGAGGTAGGGGGTGCACTACTCCTAGTGTATCCTCTGGAGAAGGAGGATGTGGGGGGAGGGGGAAGGGAGGGTAGAGGAGATGGGGAAGCAGGGGAGGACCTGGGAGCAGGGACGAGTGGAAGGGGGGAAGGGGCAAGGGGGGAGACGGGCAGGGGCACAGAAGTGGTGGGGTGGTGGAAGGAAGGGAGGGAGGGGCCAGGGGGAGGTGGATTAGAGGAGGAAAATGCTAATGATAGCGACATTGAATGTAAAGGAGTTGCACACGTGGAGGAAACGGAAAATGGTAGAACAAGAGGGCAGAAGACTGGGGGCGGAGATTCTGTGCATCCAAGAAACCCATCTGCGGGTGGGGCAGGAATACCTATTGGAATCTAGACAATATCCTAGGGTGGTCCTGGTGGGACAGAGAAAGAACTCCCGGAAGGGGGGGTGGGGATCTTGGTGGGGGGTGAATACCAGCATATGGTGAAGAGTACCTGTAGGGGGAAAGGGGGTAGATGGGTGGGGGTGCAATTACAAATAGAGCGGGAGGAGGTGTGGGTGATTAGTCTATATGGACCGAATGAGAGGCAGGGGGAGGCGTATGACCAAATCTTGAAGGAGTTAGAGGAATTTGGAAGCACATCCATAATCCTGGGAGGGGGTTTTAACTTGACGTGCAACACTAGATTGGACATTAGTGGGGGATAGGGGGGAGGGGGCCGAGGGGATAGGCGCCGTCTGCAAAAAATGAGGGAGAGATTGGGATTAGTTGACGTTTGGAGAAGCTCGCACCCGGGGGAGCGGAAATATACCTACTACTCCCCAGTACATGGAACCTATAGTAGGTTGGACATGATATAGGGGGGAGGACAATGGGTGGAGAGGGTACATTAAGTGGAACATGGCTTAATCACTTGGTTGGACCATGCACCAGTTAGTGTTAAGTTCGCCTTGGGTACAGAAGAGGATAGTTTAAAATTCTGGAGGTTAAATGATTCCCTGCTAGAGGAGGAGTGGTATATGGGAAAGCTTAAGGACAGTATAAACGAATATATCAGGTTGAATGACACAGGGGAGGTGTCTATGGGAACTCTGTGGGACGGACTAAAGGCGGTAATTCGGGGGCAGCTGGTGAGTAGGGGGGCACAAGTAAAGAGGGAGAAAGGGGCGGTGGAAAACAAATTATTGCAGAACTTGGAGAACCTTGAGAGAGCGCACCAAACAAGGCAGGGTCAACACACTATAGCAGAGCTTATTAAGGTAAGGGCAGAATTGAGCATTGTGGACTGCATATCCTTCGCTTATGCGCAGGCTGGTCTGAGCCTTGCAGATCATGTCACTGCCCATAATGTCTGAGCTATGGCTGCTTCTGTGGCTAATTTGTGCTCAGTCTCCACGGTGGAGATTTGAAGGGCTGCTATGTGGTCCTCTGTGCACACCTTCACTGCCTACTACTTTCTGGATGGGGACTCTAGGCGCGACAGTAACTTTTAGCCAGGCTGTACTCCAGTATCTGTTTGGGACTTAGTTTCAACTCCTACCCACCAGCCCTTCTGTCCATCCATGCTACTGTAAAGAGTCTTCCTGATGTTGATGTTCACTGTGGACACTAACATAAGTCACTTGGGGGTGGACTATTCATACTGTTTGTTCTGATTCTTTTGTTTGGTTACTCTGTTGGTCTTGTGTTTTCTCCAGGACCAAGCAGGAAGTCAGTCCTCACTTATGAGTGTCATCGACGCCGATGAAGCCCCAGCAGAGCATTTCCCCAGCTTTCCATGAAAGCCTTTGGGAATGCTGGCATGCATGCACGGTTCTCTTCCCGCCTAAAGGTGCCATCTTATCTCAGTCTCTTTTTTTCCGTGAAGCCCATCAGACGTGTGTCCTTTTTTTCCTGGAAAAGAGTTACTTTTTTCTAGGCGTTATTCGCTTTTTTCCTTGGATTCGACGTCGGTTCCCCTCCCGCCGGGTTCAGTACGCCGGTATCGAATCCCCTCTTTTTCTTTTCGGTTTTTGCCCTTCGTGGCTAGGCATTCGTGCCAAATCTTTTTTCTTTTCCCTGGAAGGCCAGTCCTTTGACCTCGCGGGGACCCTTTTTTCCCCGATGACTTCCAGCGGTTTTAAGAAGTGTGATCGGTGTAAGAAGATTATGTCGCTCACCGACACACACGACTGCTGCCTTCGGTGCCTTGGCCCAGACCACGATTCTAAATCGTGCGGGCCATGTGGAAAAATGTCTTCCAAGGCACTCCGAAGTCGTCAGCAGCAAAGTGAACGGCTTTTCTCGGACTTGGCCTCTACCCGGGCCCGGACCTCGTCTGAGGCCTCGACATCTCGGGATTCCGATCCCGAGAGGCGTCGGAGCTCCTCGGACAGGGGGTCCCCCGACCGGGAACGTAAGAGGAAGAAGCGGCTCGCGAGGGCGGCGTCGGAGGAGGTCCCTGGGCCCTCGAGGGCCAGGTCTAAGACCCCCGACCGTCGTCCCGGGCCTGTGGACCAGGAGAAGCCCGCTAAAGTTCCTCGCGTGGAACCGGAGTCTGCTGGACACGTAAGTCCTGTTGTCCTCGTGGACTCGCCTCCCCGAGTACCGACGAGTCGGGGGCTGCTGCATCACCCAAGCTAAGTCTCAGGTTGACAGCCTTGGAGAGCAGAATGTCTGCCTTCATGGACCAGCAGCGGGCACTGATGGCCAGCCTGTCTGGCGCATCTGCCCTGACCACCGGGACATCGACTTCGAAGTCGACCCCGGAGACCGAGCCGATACTCGAGTCCCTTGCGGCTCGAGGTCGTCCTCGGTCGAGGTCTCCCTTGACATCCCGTTCGGGACCGAGGGTCTCGACGCCGGTGCCCCCGGCGTTGGGGCGGGTGCCTGAAGGCCCCGCGGGGTCCGAGATCGACTCAACATCGGACGAGTCTGCTTGGGAAACCGAGGACGAGGAGTCTCCTGACACCTTCAAGACTCGGTGTGTCCCTTCGGACTCACCTGAGTCTGAGCCCCGGAATAGATCCCCTCCTGAGGACACTAGGTTCTCGGAATTTGTCCGTGATATGGCCGCTGCCCTGGCTATCTCGGCTGACCCCGAGGAAGAACCTCGAGCCGAGGAGCTCGATGCTCTGCAGTATGACTCTCCTCCGAAGGAGGCCTTTACTGTCCCGGTTCCTCCGATGCTGGAACGGCTCCTCTTCCGAATGTGGGAGGCCCCGGCCTCGGCGCCGGTTTTGAGCAAGCGGGTCGATTCCATCTATCGACTCCGTAAGAGTCCTGGCTTCCAAAAAGCACAGCTACCACACCATTCCATGGTTGTGGAATCGGCCATGCATCGTCTGAAGAGTCAGAAGATGCACTCCGCGGTGCCTCCTGGACGGGAAGCCCGAAACCTTGATGGCGTCGGTAGAAAGTGTTTTCAGGGCTCGATGCTTGCTTGCTGTGTCCAGACTTCCCAGCTGTACATGGGCATGTATTTACGAGACCTGGCCAAGGAGTTGGCCGGATTCTCTGCTGGTCTCTCCGGGGAACCCTTGCAGAGTTTTAAGTCCTTGTCTTCGAGGATCCGGGAATGCTCTAAGTTCATATCCCGCGCCGCCTGCGATGGCTTCGAGGCTTCGGCTCGAGTAGCGGCTGCCGGCATAGCGGCTCGACGCCAGGCGTGGCTGCAGTCATCGGACCTCGAGCCATGGGTTCAGGACAAGTTGGTCGATGTCCCTTGCCGAGGTGAAAACCTTTTTGGCAAGCCTGTGGCCGAGAAGGCCGCTCAGCTCGAAACAGAGCACCTCACGAGGACAAGGCTGTCGAGGAAGACCTCTGCTCCTTCTTCTAAGAGGAAGGGCCCAGGTAAGAAGCCCTTTTACCCGAGGAAGGGAGCTGCCTACAAACAGTACCCCCAGTTTCAGGCTGCCCCAGCTTCCCCCCAGGGTCAGCAAGCCAGGGGCCGGGGTAATGGGCCCCGTAGGCAGAATACCCCCAAGCCTCCGGCCCCTGCTCCCACTCAGCAGGGTGGGGGTTTTTGACTCCTTGAGTATAGCCATTCCTCCCTTGCAGACCCAGCCCTGCACAGGAGGCTGCCTAGCCTTGTTCGCTCACCAGTGGCCCTTGATAACCCAGGACAGTTGGGTGCTGGACATAGTCCATCGAGGCTATGCTCTGCATTTTCAACAACTGCCTCCGCCACACTTTCCAGGGGAACCTTTTCGGCCTCCCCTGCATACTGCCCTTCTCCTTTAAGATTTAAAGGGTCTATTGCTGGACAAGGCGGTGGAACCTGTGCCTCTCCACGTCCAAGGTCACGGGTTTTACTCCAGGTATTTCCTGGTGCCAAAAAGAACCGGTGGTCTTCGACCCATTTTGGATCTCAGAAACCTAAACAAGTTTCTAGTAAGAAAGAAGTTCAAGATGCTTACTCTTGGAACTCTTCTGCCCTACCTCCAGCAGGGAGATTGGCTATGCTCTTTAGATCTAAAGGATGCTTACACTCACATCCTTATTCATCCAGACCACAGAAAGTACCTCACTGGAAGTTCAACAGGCCACCAACAGGACCATAGAACTGCTCCAAAAGGTGGGCTTTGTCATCAACTTCACAAAGTCCACTTTGCTCCCCTCCCAGAACTTGGAGTTCATAGGGGCCAGGTTGGATTCTCAGCTGGCAAGAGCATTCTTACCAGTGGACCGAGCACAAAGGCTCATGGACCTCGCCAGCAAGTTTCTGCACAGGTCCCTGGTCTCCGCCAGACTCTGTCTCAGACTTCTGGGCCACATGGCGTCGACGGTACAGGTGACCCCCAATGCCAGGCTCAATATGAGGCCTGCCCAGTGGTGCCTTCGGACTCAGTGGTCACAGGCCTCAGGCAGTCTCAGAGACAGGATCAGAGTGTCCCACCGTTTCCTGGCCTCCCTCAACTGGTGGTTACACCCCCCCAATCTGCTGGTGGGGGTGCCCTTTCAGATCCCACCTCATACAGTGGTACTGACTACCGATGCCTCTCTGCAGGGTTGGGGAGCACACTGCCTAGACAAGTGCACCCAGGGCCTCTGGTCTCATTGGGAGGCGTCCCAGCAGATCAATCTGCTGGAACTCAGAGCTCTTTGCTTGGCCCTCAAGGCCTTTACTGCTTCCCTGGCACAACAATCTGTCTTGATCCAGACAGACAATCAGGTAGCCATGTTCTATGTAAACAAACAGGGCGGGACTGGTTCCCAGCCCCTTTGCCAGGAGGCCCAGAACCTCTATTCCTTTGCCTTGAAACACAACATGCTCCTCAAAGCAGTCTATCTTCCAGGCTAGGAGAATTCCCTAGCCGACAGATTGAGCAGGATTCTGCAACCACACGAGTGGCAGCTACATCCTTTGGTGGTTCAAAAGATTTTCTTGAAATGGGGGCTTCCCTCCATAGACCTGTTTGCCAGTCCACTGAACAACCAGCTGCCAAGGTTCTGCTCCAGGCATCCGCATCCTCTGAGAGTAGCAGCAGATGCTTTTCTGATTCCCTGGACTCAGGGCCTACTCTATGCGTTTCCTCCCACCCCTCTGGTGGCCCGGACACTGTTCAAGATTCTCCGAGACAGGGCCTCAGTCCTCCTGGTAGCTCCCAGGTCGCCAAGGCAGCCTTGGTTCCCCCTCCTGCTTCAACTGGCAGTGGGTCTGCCTCTGCCTCTGGGATTGCAGCCCAACCTTCTCTCTCAGGATCAGGGCTCCTTGCTGCATCCCAATCTCAAAGCTCTCAATGATGGCATGGAGGCTGCAAGGGTAGTGTTGGTTCCCTGGGGTCTGCCTCCCGAGGTTGAGGAAGTTCTCCTAGCCTCCAGGAAACAATCCACTAGCAAGACCTATGCTCTCAAGTGGAAAAGGTTCTCTGTGTGGTGTCAGCTACGTGCTGAGGATCCTTTCTCCTGTACTTTGTCAGTAGTGCTTCAGTACCTGCTGCACTTGTCCAATCAGGGTCTCAAGTCCAACTCTGTTCGGGTCCACCTCTCTGCTTTGGCAGCTCACCACTCCCTAGTTGAGTGCCATTCCTTGTCTATGCACCCTTTGGTGTCTCGGTTTCTCAGAGGCTTGCTTCTGCTCAAGCCTCCCATACGTCCTCCTGCTTCTGAGTGGGAGCTTAATGTGGTCTTGCAGCAACTGACTCGCCCACCTTTTGAGCCTATGGCTACTTGCCCTCTGCGCTTCCTTTCCTGGAAGACTCTCTTTCTGATAGCCCTTACTTCGGCTAGGAGAGTGAGTGAGCTTCAGGCCTTGGTCTGTGATAGACCTTACACCAGGTTCTATAAGAACAGGGTTGTCCTCAGGACTCACCCTAAGTTCCTTCCTAAAGTTGTCTCCTCTTTCCACCTCAACCAGGAGGTGGTTCTTCCTACTTTTTTCCCTAGGCCTCATGCAAGTCAGGCTGAAACAGTTCTCCATACCTTGGACTGTAGGAGGGCCTTATCCTTCTACCTTGAACGTACGCAAGGTCACAGGAAGGCTTCTCAGCTCTTCCTGTCTTTTGACCCCAATAACTTGGGGAGGCCTGTGTCCAAGCGTACCTTGTCCATCTGGGTGGCTGACTGTATCACCTGGGCTTACAAGGCAGCTGACCTTCCTTTGCAGGGTAGGGTCACGACCCACTGTGTGAGGGCCATGGCTGCATCAGTGGCTCATCTCCACTCTGTTCCATTGCAAGACATCTGCAGGGCTGCTACTTGGTCTTCAAGCCAGACTTTTGCAGCCCACTACTGTCTGGAGAGGGAGTCCCGCAGGGACAGTGCTTTTGGCCAAGCAGTACTCTGGAATCTCTTTGAGGTCTAGGCAACTCCTGCCCTCCTGCCCTCTGGTTGTGCTACCTGTGGAGGTTATGTCCTTGAAAAGCCTTTCCTTGTTGCTGAGACAAGAGGGAGTTCTCTTGTTCAGCCTGGGTTCCTGGTAGCCCAGAGCTGGGGAGTCACCCATAAGTGAGGACTGACTTCCTGCTTGGTCCTGGAGAAAGAGTAGTTACTCACCTGTAACAGGTGTTCTCCAGGAGCAGCAGGAATCAGTCCTCACTACCCTCCCTCCTCCCCTTGGAGTTGCAGTTGTACATAGTTTAATTTTTACATTTTTGTGTGCTGTTCTTAGCTATGTCATTTGACTGAGGTAAGATGGCACTTTTAGGCGGGAAGGGAACCGCGCATGCTTGCCTGCATTCCCAAAGGCTTTCATGGAAAGCTGGGGAAATGCTCCGCTGGGGCTTCATCGGCGTCGATGACACCCATAAGTGAAGACTGATTCCTGCTGCTCCTGGAGAACACCTGTTACAGGTGAGTAACTACTCTTACTAGTTGTTTGGTAGCCTGTACCTGGGGAATCCCATATGTGAGGACTTACTCATAAGATATGCCATACTGGGTCAGACCAAGGTCCATCAAGCCCAGTATTCTGTTTCCAACAGTGGCCAATCTAGGTCATATGTACCTAGCAGTTTCCCCAAGGGACACAAGTTCCACAATGCTTGTATTGGTTCAAGCATTGATATCCTGGGTCCCTTCTTAATAATGGTTTATGGACCTTTCCTCCAGAAACTTGTCCAAATCTTTTTTAAACCAAGCTACACTAACAGCCTTTACTACTCCGTGCTTGTTCCCATAGAAAGCATAATTATTCACCTGTAGAGGGGTTCTCTGGAAACAACAGGAATAAGTCCTCACAACCCTTCCACCTCCCCATGGAGTTGTTCTTTGTAAGCTTTGTCATCATACTGAGGTGAGATGGCTTTGGTGGACGGGAAGACCGGCGTACATGCGCAATGGATGCTGATGAGTGTTCCCACGCGGTCTCCTTTGGTTATGACACTCATTCCTGCTGTTCCTGGAGAACAGCTGCTTAAAGTTGAGTAACTATGCTTTAAGGCCACGTTGATGTTTTTTGGTATAGTTGATGTGTTAAAGGAATAGATATATCTCCAGGAACAAGCAGGAATGTAGTCTTCACATATGGGTATCGTCGGTACCGACGGAGCCTGCACGGGAACGCTCCCCATCGTCCAATTAGAAAGCTTTTGGGAGCATCCCAAAGCGCCTGCATGCTGCCTTCCCACCTTTCCCAACTGCGTCTCTCCAGTTCTTCATTTTCCGCGGAGCCAGCAGGTCGTTTTCCTGTCACCGCAGAAATTATCCCATATTTTTCATTCTTTTTTTTGTGGTAGCATCTGCCTTCCTCGACGCTATACCGGTACCGCTGGTTCTTTCTTTCTTTCTTAAAAAACAAACAAAAAAAAACAAAACGTTTTCTAATCTTTTTTCCGGATTTTCCAGTCTTTTTTCCCTCGGGTGCCACGCGCCATTTTGGGCACTAGGCCCAATTTTTCCTCAACATGGTAAAAACCCGCTTCGGGTTTTAAAAAGTGTTCCAAGTGTGGCGGTACTGTCTCTGTCACTGACACTCACGAGTGGTGCCTCAAATGTTTAGGTCCTGACCACTCCATTTCGGAGTGTGTTGCCTGTGGGATGATGTCGAAGAGGGGTCGGCAGAACCGAGCTGCTAAGCTTAGCACCCTTTTTCCCTCCGATGCAGCATCCGTGGCATTGACATCTTCTAGGGCTTCGTCTTCCTCCCATGGATCTCAGGTAACCAAACATAAATCTGGCCGGTCCTCAAAGGGTAGATCTCCTTCCAAGCATCGAGATGCCTCTGGCGTTGCCCTTGAGGGACTTGTTCTGGAAAAATTGCCCCAGCGGGAGGCTTTGGCTTCCAAAGCACTATCGGGGCTCCAGGATGTTCTCGAGGCCTCAGCCTCGGCAGAACTACTGGTGCCATGCTCTGGGGTACCGGCCGCTTCGTCCAGTACCGACACCCAGGCATCGGCAGCGTCAATTGACCAGAGATTCCTGGCTATTGAGCGCAGTCTGGCGGCTCTCCTTGTGGCATTGGTGCCTTCGGGGCCGCTTCAGACTGTTTAGCCAGTATCGACACCGGTTCCAGCACTGATATCGGTACCGGTACCGACAGCATCGACGTCGGCGAGTGTGCTTCCAACACCGAGTTATGCTATTTCTTCCGGTATCGACAGGCCGTTACCGGATCCCTCCGGTACCGACTTCGATCGGTACTGGTATCGTACTTTACAAAAGCACCCGGACAGAAGATATTTTGAATCCTCGGATGGCTCTGACAGCTCTGTTGATGCCGGAGTACTTCTCTCTGAGGAGCCTTCTTCTCCTAAACGTAGGATGTCTCCTCCAGAGGATATATCTTTTCAGGATTTCATCAGGGAGGTGGCTAGAGGTCTTTCCATCACAGTGGCTCATGAAACAGAGCCCAGAGCAAAGGAATTGGAGATTTTACAATATCCTAAAGCTCCCAAGGAGGCAGCTACTTTGCCTATTCATGAGATCTTGCATGATCTCATGTTAAGAATGTGGGAAACACCTCTTACCACCTCTCCTCATTCCCGTAGGCTGGATACCATGTATCGAGTACCTCCTTGTCCTGGATTTCAAAAAACTCAGTTGCCACACCACTCCATAGTGGTGGAGTCCACTGTGAGAAGGCTCAAGAGTGCAAAGAGAGACATGCATCTAATCCTCCAGGACGTGAATGTAGGACTCTGGATGCCTTTGGGCGTCGAACATTCCAGGCCTCTATGCTTTCTGCCAGGATTAGTTCCTACATCTTATACATGGGAATGTTCCTTAAGGAGGTTACAGGAGATCTCGAGCTTATGAGCCCTCTCCTTCCTGATGATAAGAGGCAGGACTATCTTACACTTGTCAAACATGCCCAGGATGTTTCCAAATTTGTTAATCGTGCAGCTTTTGACTGCTTTGAGTGCATAAGCAGAACCTCTGCCATTGCCATAGGTGCTCGTAGGATTGCCTGGCTCCAGGCATCTGACTTAGAACTCTGGGTACAGGACAAACTGGGGAATATCCCTTGTACAGGTGAAAATCTCTTTGGCAAAAATAGGCAAGAGAAAGCTAATGGGCTGGATGCTGATAACACTACTTTGGATACGCTATCCAAGGCTACAGCTGATCCTGCAAGGAGAAAATCCTACAAGAAACCATTCTTCTCTAAAAAGAAGAGGTTTTATCCCTCCTATATCCAGCAGGTGCATTCTGCAGGTCAGTCCGCCCGAAAGGGACAGCAGCCCCCAAAGCAAAGGAAATCAAAGACTGCTAAGCCTCAACCTGCCCAGCAGACTCAGCCTCCACAGGGGCTTTGACTCTCATCTGGAGAACTTGGCTTTCCTGGCCCTGAACGGGCCAGAGCCTTCCACCATCCCAGGAAGGTTGTGTCATTTTGCCCCCAGATGGGGGCAAACAACAGCAGAAGAATGGACTCTTACATTGTAAGAGAGGGGTACAAGCTTCATTTTTTCAACATGCCCCCTCCTACAGTGGTAAGACAGTTCAATTCTCAGGCTTCTCTTAACACTCAGTTGAGTCAAGAGGTCAGTTTACTTCTTGCCCAGGGGGCAATAGAAGACGTACCTATTTCCCAACAGGGTACAGGGTTTTACTCCCCTTATTTCATTATTCCAAAGAAAACAGGGGGACACAGACCCATTTTAGACCTCAGAGAACTGAACAAATTTCTGTTCAAAGAGAAATTAAAGATGATTCCTCTGGGAACTCTGCTGCCATACCAGAGTCAGGATTGGCTTTGTTCTCTAGATCTCAAGGATGTGTGCACTCATGTTCTCATCCATCCAACTCACCGAAGGTTCCTTCGCTTCCTATTTCAAGGAAAGCACTACCAATACAGGGTGCTTCCTTTTGGCCTGGCCTCAGCACCAAGGGTGTTTACGAAATGCATGGCTGTAGTGGCAGCATTTCTTCGCACTCTAGGAATATTCGTCTTTCCCTACTTAGACGACTGGCTCATTCGAGCCCTATCAGAGTCAGGCCAGAATTTCCCTATCTTGCACAATGCGTATCCTTCAGTATTTGGGCCTGGTCATAAACATCCCAAAATACAGCCTAACTCCCACTCAATCTCTAGAGTTTATAGGAGCTTTGCTGGACACCAGAAAAGCAAGGGCCTATCTTCCACACGCCCGCTGCCTTCGCATTGTGCAGTTAGCCTCCCAGGCAGTGTTAAAAACTCATCTCACTGCTCGGGAAATGTTACAACTACTAGGCCACATGGCATCTACCGTGCATGTGGTTCCTTATGCTCGCCTCCATATGAGAGCAGCCCAATGGACTCTATCCACTCAGTGGACTCAGGCATCAGGCTGTCTATCAGACAAAATAGCAAACACAAGTCGCCTTATTTTGTCTCTACAATGGTGGCAGTCAACCCAAAACCTGTTGGTGGGATCCCCTTTCCAGCAACCCCTACCCCAGGTCACTCTAACAACACACACCTCATAAGTGGGTTGGGGAGCTCATCTGCACGATCTCTCTACCCAAGGTACCTGGACTCCACAGGAGACCCACTTACATATCAATCTCCTAGAACTCAGAGCAATCTTCCTTGCTCTTCGAGTGTTCTATTCCCAGCTCAGCTACAAGACAGTCCTAATTCAGACGGACAATCAAGTAGCTATGTTTTATCTGAACAAGCAGGGAGGAACAGGCTCTCTGTCGCTTTGCAACAAAGCTTTGCGACTATGGGCCCTCACCAGAGAGCATCAAATTCATCTCCTGGCGGTATATCTGCCAGGCATTCAAAACTCTTGGGCAGACAGACTCAGTCGAGTTCTGCTTCCACACGAATGGTCTCTCCATGCAGACCAGGTAGCAAATATTTTTCAAATTTGGGGAACTCCGGACATTGACCTCTTTGCAAGTCCGTTGAATTCCAAACTTCCCCGGTTTTGTTCCAGAATTCCGGCTTAGGGTTCTCAGGCCAGGGATGCTTTCCTCCTCCATTGGGGTCAGGACTTCCTATATGCCTTTCCACCCATTCCCCTAATTCCCAAGACCCTTTTCAAGCTTCAGAGAGACAAAGGCCACATGATTCTCATAGCTCCACATTGGCCACGGCAGGTATGGTACCCTCTGCTCCTGCATATCTCTCAAGCTCCATCTCTGGAGTTAGGATCTGCTCCAGATCTCCTGTCTCAGGAGGACGGGATGTTGTGGCATCCCAATCCCCACTGTCTGCATCTCAGGGCCTGGTTGCTGATAGCCTAGACCTTCATGGTCTTAACCTGTCTCAACAAGTAAGGGATGTCCTTTGTGCTTCCAGGAAACCTTCCACAAGACGCTCTTATGCTTTCAAGTGGAAAAGGTTTTCCATATGGTGTTCGCAAAGGGGTCTTCACCCCTCTGCGATACCTCTGGAATCATTACTAGAGTATCTCCTGCATTTATCTAATGCAGGAGTTAGGACTAACTCAGTAAAAGTCCATTTAAGTGCTATTTCAGCTTCTTTAAAGCCTTTAAATGGACAGCCTATTTCCTCTCATCCTCTCATAGCGAGATATATGAGGGGCCTTCTTCTAACTAAGCCTCGCATTAGGCCACCTCCAGTGGCGTGGGACTTGAATCTGGTTCTTGGGTAGCTCATGAAGCCGCCTTTTGAACCTTTAGCTGCTACCTCCTTGAAATTCCTTTCCTGGAAAGTTATCTTTCTCATTGCAATCATATCAGCACGTTGCATCAGTGAATTGCAAGCATTAGTTGCTGATCCTCCTTACACGAGGTTCCATCATGATAAAGTAGTCCTTAGAACTCATCCACACTTTATGCCAAAGGCGGTTTCACCTTTTCATTTAAACCAAGCGGTTTACCTGCCTGTATTTTTTCCAAGGCCTCATGCTTCAAATGCAGAAAGGAATCTTCATACTTTGGACTGTAAAAGAGCACTTGCCTTTTACTTACAGAGGACACAGCAACATAGAAAGTCCTCCCAACTCTTTATTGCTTTCGCTCCTTCTCATTTGGGACTTCCGGTCTCCAAGAGAACATTGTCCAACTGGATTGCACAGTGTATTTCTTTTGCCTATCAGAGTAAGAACCTTTCTCTGGAAGGCCATGTCACAGCTCACAATGTGAGAGCCATGGCAGCCTCCATGGCTCATCTACACTCTGTGTCTATTGACGACATCTGTCGAGCAGCTACTTGGGCCTCGGTTCATACCTTCACAGCCCATTACTGCTTAGACGAGGACTCCCGCCAGGATGCCTTGTTTGGTCAGGCTGTTCTACAACACCTGTTCCATACTTAACTCCTACCCACTATTCCCGGTAGGATGCCAGAGATCCATGGGGGGAAGTGGAGCCCTTTCACAGGGGCACACAACTTCTGGGGTCTCTCCCTGGCATTTGTAGCTAGGGAGTCCCCATATGTGAAGACTACATTCCTGCTTGTTCCTGGAGATAGCATAGTTACTCACCTATAACAGGTGATCTCCAGGAACAGCAGGAATTTAGTCTTCACAACCCACCCACCTCCCCTAGGAGTTGTATCTCTTTTCTTTTCTTTCCCTCTCTCTCTCTCTTTGTCTCAGCTTTAAAACGCAACTGGAGAGAGGCAGTTGGGAAAGGCAGGAAGGCAGCACGCAGGCGCTGTGGGATGCTCCCAAAAGCTTTCTAATTGGACACTGGGGAGCGTTCCCATGCAGGCTTCGTCGGTACCGACGATACCCATATGTGAAGACTAAATTCCTGCTGTTCCCGGAGATCACGTGTTACAGGTGAGTAACTATGCTTTCTCCGGGAACAAGCAGGAAGTCAGTCTTCACATATGGGTGATGTTGGCACTGACGGAATCCTCACGGAAGCATCTCACCAGCCTTCAAAGAAAGTCTTTGGGAGATGCCACCACACATGCGTAGTCCCTTTCCCGCCCAAGGGTGCCATCTTATTCAGACTCCTTTTTTCCACGGAGCCCATCAGACATCTGCTTTCCCCCCCAGAAAAAGTAGATTTTTTTTCTATCTCAGTTTCATGCTCTCCCTCCAGTTGTTCATTGGTACTCTTCTCTCCACCCAAGTCTGCTGCTCCGGCATAGAGTCTCGGGTGTTTAACTCATTTTTCTCCTTTTGGTGCCTTCACGCACTTTTTTCCAACTGGCAGCTCCGCGGATCTTCTATCTTGCCTGGGTAATTTTTTCACCCATACTACCAGTGGTTTTAAGAAATGTGATGTACAAAGATTGTCTCTTACCGATATACCCGACTGCTGCCTAAGCTGCCTTGGGCCAGACCATGACCCTGCGGAATGTGGTCTTTGTTAAAAAAAAAAAATGTCCACCAAGGCCCTTAAGAGCCATCAGCAGCAGCATGATAAGTTTTTGCCGGCGTCCCCGGCACGTCTAAAGGCCAAGGCCCTGTCTCAAGCCTTGGATTCCCGTGGCGCCCCCATGGATACTGGACGATGCCATGGGCCTTCAGAAAGGGGGTCTCCCTCGAGGGAACACAAGAAGAAGAAACCCTCAAATGCAGTGTTCTTGGATGGTTCTGACATACCAGGTGAGTCCCAAGCCAGGTCCAGCAGTTCACGCCACTCGTCTGAGGGCTCAGAGTGGGAGCAGCCTACCAAGGTTGTCCAGAAGGAATCGCCTGGTGATTGGCCCCGGACACCTGAGTCCATCCTCGTTGAAGACTCCCCTTCGGGGGGCCAGCGCTCGGCCCAAGTTCCTCTGTGCCCATGCTGAGAGCTGCAGAGACATTGGGACTGGAGTCCAGAATGGCGGCCCTGGAACGCAGCTTTTCTGCCTTCATGGACCAGCAGTGGGCGTTCATGTCTGGCATGGCCGTCTCATCTGCCCAGACAACTGGACCCTTGACGTCAAGGATATCCCTGGAGGCCGAGCCGATCCTCGGCCGAGGTCTTGATCCGGGTCCCATTTGATGGGATAGAAGACTTCTCGGCTAGCGTGCATGACCCCAGTAAAGGGGCCTCTGAGGGGCTTGGACTGGACTCTGGCCTGGAGCCCCCATGTCACCCTCTTCTCGAGTCTTCCACTGATTACTTGGAATAGGATACTGAGGATGAGGAGTCCCCCAACACCTGTTGCCACTGCAATGTCCCCTCAGATCCCTCCCCCTCAGAGTCTCGACGCCGGACCCCGCCCGAGGACATGGCTTTCCTTGACTTCATGCAGGACATGTCAAAGGCTCTAGCGCTCCCAACAGAAGCAGAGGACCACCCTCAGATGGAGGAGCTAGAAATCCTCCAATACGAGACCCCACCAAGGGAATCATTGACGGTACCCATTCCGCCCATCCTGGAATGGCTCATGCTCCGCATGTGAGAGCGCCAGCATTTGTGCGTGTCGTGAGCAAGTGGCTCGACTGGATGTATCGGGGCTGCTGGAGCCCAGGCTTCCTAAAGGCACAGCCGCCGCATAACTCCATGGTGGTGGAGTCGGCCATGTGTCGGCTGAAGAGCCAGAAGACACATTCCTCTGTGCCTCTGGGTAGGGAGGCCCGCACCCTGGATGCCCTTGGCAGAAAGTGCTACCAGGGTTCGATGCTCATCGGCTGGATCCAGGCCTACCAGCTGTACATGGGCAGGTACCTGAGAGATCTGGTGAAAGTACATGCCCATGTCACTGGGTTTTCGGATGGTCTCTCCAAGGAACCCCTACAGTGGTTCAGGAACCTGTCCAAAGCCGTGCGTGAGTGCTCCAAGTTCATGACTTGAGCAGCCTATGATGGCTTTGAGTCAGTGACTAGAGTAGCCGCGGCAGGCATTGGTGCCTGACGTCAAGCCTGGCTATACTCTTCTGACCTCAAGCAATGGATTCAGGACAAATTGGTCGATGTCCCATGCCAAGAGGAGAACCTCTTTGGCAAACCCATGACTGAGAAGACTTCCGAGTTGGAGACCAAACTTGTGATGAGGACCAGGCTCTCCATAAAGACTGCTATCCTTCTCCGACGGAAGATCTCAGATAGATAAAAAGCCCTTTTACTCGAGGAAAGGGGTGCTTACAAAAATTACCCACATTTCTAAGCCTCCCCAGCTTCCCAGCAGGCTAAGGGACAAGGGCATGGCCCTCGTAAGCAGAAGGCTCCCAAGCCCCAGGCATCTGCTCCCGCCCAGCGTAGGGGGAGTTTTTGACTCCTTGGGCATAGCCTCTCTATCCTACGGAGGACATCAGCCCACAGGGAGATGTCTGGTTCACTATGCCCACAGGTGGCCAACCATCACCACTGATTCCCGGACACTCCAAGTGGTCAGGGAGGGCTACCTTCTCCACCTGGCACAGACACCTCCTCCCTTCTTCCCAGGAGAGCTCCCCATGTCTCCCCTTCACTGGTATCTTCTACTGCAGGAACTCACAGATCTTTTCAAGGACAAGGTGGTGGAACCAGTACCCCAACATCTCAAGAGCAAGGGGTTCTACTCTAGATATTTCCTTGTGCCAAAAAGAACAAGGCGCCTATGGCCCATCCTAGACCTGTGGAATCTAAACAAATTCCTGGTGAGGGAGAAGTTCAGGATGCTCTCCCTTGGGACATTGCTGTCTTACCTCCAACAGGGAGATTGACTATGCTCCTTGGATCTGAAGGGTGCTTATATCCACGTCATTAACCCCAGTCATAGGCAGTACCTTTGTTTCATGGTGGCAGGAGGCCACTACCAGTACAGGGTACTACTCTTCGGCCTGGTGTCCACCCCAAAGGTCTTCACCAAATGCCTGGCAGTAGTGACTTCCTACCTCCGTCTCCAGGGGATATTCGTCCTTCCCTATCTGGACGACTGGCTTATAAAAGGAGGCACGGCCACCGAGGTGCAGCAAGCTACGGCTCGCACCATCCACAAGCTACAACATCTGGGATTCATAATAAACCCCATCTTCTCTCAACGCAAGGTCTGTAGTTTATAGGGACAAAGTTGGACCATGGTCTTGGCAAAGGTCTTCCTTCCCCTGGATCGGACTGAACACCTCAGGGCATTGGCTTCAGTTGTGCAACACCGTCCCTCGGTGTTCGTCAGTCTTCTGCTGCACCTACTCGACCACATGGCCTCCACAGTCCATGTCACCCCGGACGCCTGTCTGCACATGAGGGTTGCCCAGTGGTACCTTTGAGACCAATGGACACAGGCCATAGGTCAGCTCCAAGACAGTCTTAGTGACCCACCAGTTAGCAGACTCCCTGACGTAGTGGCAAAACCCACAACACCTCCTGGTGGTATGCCCTTTCAAGCCTCAAGCCCTTCAAGGGCCCTCACGATGGATGCCTCCCTGCTGGGCTGGGGAGCCCATTGTGAGGAACTTTGCACTCAGAGCAGCTGGTCACATGCAGGGGGCAACTAGCAGGTCAACCTCTTGAAACTCTGGGCAATATATCTAGCCCTATGAGCTTTTCACCACCATCTCACACCATTTGGTGCTGATCCACACAGACAATCAAGTGGCAATATTCTACATGAACAAGCAAGGGGGCACGTGGTCTTGTTTTTACCCTTTGCCGCGAGGCGATGACACTCTGCTCTTACGCAGTTCATCAAGGAATGCTCTTACGGGCGGTGTATTTGCCATGCCAGGACAATACCCTGGCGGACAAACTGAGCAGGGTTCTCCAACTGCATGAGTGGCGGCTGGACCCCAGAGTGGCCACATGGCTCTTCCGACTGGGGGACCCCGTGAGTGAACCTTTTCACCAGCCCGGACAACTACTGGTTACCCTGCTTCTGTTCCCATCTTCCCCACCTGGGCTGGGTAGCAGCCGATGCGTTCCTCATCTCATGGTCAGAAGGCCTCAGGTACGCCTTCCCACCCATGCCATTGATTTCCAACACCCCTCTTCAAGGTCCTTCGTGACAGAGCATAACTGATTCTGGTGGCTCCCCAGTGGCCCAGGCAACTGTAGTTCCCACTGCTCCTTCGGTTGTTGGTGGAAGCACTGACCCCCCCCTGGGGAGTGCCCCGGGGCTCTTGTTTCAGGAAGAGATCTCTCTCCTGCATCCCATTATGGGATCTCTGTCACTGACTGGCTTCTACCAGGAGAGCCTATGCCTTCAAATGGTGCAGGTTCTCGGTGTGTTGTGCAGAGCAAAGGGTGAACCCGTTCTCCTGCCCAGTGTAGCAGGTGCTGCAATATCTTCTCCATCTCTCGCAATCCGGGCTCAAATCAAACTCTGTCAGAGTGCACCTCAGTGACCTGGCAGCGCACCACCATACTGTTGAGGGCAAGCCCCCTCTTGGCTCAGCCTTTGGAGAACCACTCCCTGAGTAGGCTTCTGCTGTCCAGACTCCTGTCCGCCCTCCGGCGACAGAGTGGGACCTCAATGTAGTGCTGTCACAGCTCACCCGCTCGCCCTTCAAGCCCATGGCTACTTGCCACCTCCGGTATTTCTCATGGAAAGTCAAGTTCCTGGTAGCGCTTACCTCCACTCGCATAGTCAGTGAGCTCCAAACCCTGGTGGTAGAGGTGCCGTACACCAGGTTCTATAAGAATAGGGTTGTGTTATGGTAGACTGCATCGTCCTCACCTGTGAGCAGGCTGGGCTCACGCTGGATGGCCAAGTCACTGTTCACAATATCAGGGCCATGGTGGTCTCTGTACCAAACTGTGCTCCATCCCGAAGGATATCTGACGGGCCACCATCTGGTCTTCAGTCCATACCTTCGAAGCTTATTACTGCCTGGAGAGGGAGTCCTGACTGGACAGTGCCTTGTCCAGGCCATGCTCCGTAATCTTTTCGGGGTCTAGGCAGTTTCTACCCTCCGACCCTTCTGTGTTCAGGCTACCGGTGCATTGGTTCCTATCAGACACATGGGTCCTACTGCAGTTTTGTATTTATGGACTTAATTACTGCTGCTCATGGCTCCTCTTAAGGGCGACTGTGGCTTTTTCTATGGGCTTTTGGTAGCCTGTAGCTAGGGAGTCCCATATTGGAGAACAGACTTCCTGCTCGTAGTGAGTAGTGGGGGGCTAAACGGGTATCAGTTAAGTGGATGGGTGGCGTTGGGGCTGTCTGACCCTAGACCTCCCATGCCTCAAAGGATCGTCTGAGACCTGGGGACTTTGATTCAAATAACTTTGGGTATATGGGTCACCAAATTGGTATGTCCGTGTCTTTGATGGCTGATTTTATAACGTTTAAGTAATCTCCAGAGCTGAAGTAAATATTTTTTGTGGACAAGCAGGATGGAGTCCTCACATATGGATGATGTCACTGACTGAGCCCTTGTGTGGGAGCATTTCTCAGTCCTTTTAGAAGCTTTTGGAAAGCTTCACCCCGCATGCACATGCCTTCCTGCCTGCTACTTCGGTGGCATTTCTCCTCAGTTCTTTTTTTTGCCATGAAGCCCATTGGAGATCCATCCAAGTCTGAGTTGTTTCTTTCATTTCCTGTGTGAGTTTTTCTCTCTATTTTTCTTGTTTTTCAAGGGCTTTGTTCTCCTGCCTGATATCACGTGCTGTTGCGTACCCCTTTTTTCCCTAGTTAGGTTTTTTTGAGTTGTTTCAAAGTTTCTTTTCTTTTTACCATCTCGCCATCAGCCCACCTTTTGGCTTCAGGCAATTTGGCCGTGCATATTTTTCATCATCAATCTGTTTGATTTTGTGAAAGGATTTTTGGCATTGGCGGCATCAGGCTCAATGGTTTATTAGTCTGCACTGGATGCTGGATATGCATCAGTATTGAGGGGTCCTCAAGGTCAATCGGATCCGAACATCTGCGGATTGCCTAAGCATTAGTCATCCACCAATACTTCCCTGAAGGCTACAAATAGGATTTATCCTTGTCTTCATTGGTATCAAGGACCAAGGACACCAAGCATCATCTGGAGGTTATGGTGCAGGGGGTGACCCTCCAAGCAGCCCTAACATGAGGATGATTCATCAACTCCTTTTAAGGGGCAGGGATAGCCCTGTCAAAGCCGAGACCTACCTAGCTGTTAAATTCTGACAGATTCTGAGAGCATCGGCTGATACTGCGGAGCCTCCTATGCTTCAGATGTGGCTTATGAAGTGCATCAAGGATAGAGAATCACAATGCTGTTCACAATGCGTTTGCTTAAAACTCCTATGACATCAACCCCATATTGCTCTCTAGCACATTCTATTTATTAGTATTTAGCTCACGCCTTTCAGCAGCAGATCAAGACGAGTTACATTTCCGTACAATAGGCATTTCCCTATCCCCAAAAAGCTCACAATCTTAAGTTTTGTACATGAGGCAGTGGAGGCTTAAGTGATTTACCCAGGGCTACAAGGAGTACTAGTGGGATTTGGACCCAGGTCTTTCTGGTCCCCGGCTGCTGGCCTATCCACTAGACAGCTACTCCACATGGTCTGCTACAGTAGAAGCATCAACATCAAGGCATCGAAGGGTCTCTGCGCCAATTCCTGATGGGTCAGTATTGCCCTCTAGTACATTGGGGGACAGTGCTCCTTCGAAGCACAGAACGTCATTAGTGCATCAGTACTCCCAGAGGAGCTCCAGATCCCCAAGAGGATAGAGAGCCATCCAGGCAGCAACTCTGACTTTCTTTGATTACTTCTCTGAGTCATATTCAGACCACTGAGTTACTGATAAGTTTGAATACCTGTCTGAGGATATGTCTCCAGAACTCCTATCAGATCCTGCTCCTCCTCATGAGAGACTGGAGTACCCTCCTGAGGAACTCTCTTCCATCCACATATGGATACATCTCGCTCACAGATTCATCTTATGAAAACACTTCCAGTACCACATATTGCCCTTTGGCTTCACGCCAGTTCCTCGGGTTTTCACCAAATGCCTAGCTATAGTAGCAGGATTTCTACTCAGACTAGGAGTGCATGTGCCTTCCCTATTTGGATGACTGGCTGCTCAAGAGCACCACTCCAGAAGGAGTTCAAGAATCAGTGTAGATTATAACTTCGGCGTTGAAACTACAAGGGTTCGCCATCAATTATCCTAAATTCCATTTCAACTTATCACAACAATTGGAATTTATGGACATGACTAGTGAAAGATTTTCTTCCCCATGACCAGCTAACCCTCTTGGTAGCAATAGTGCAGGAAATTCAAGAGTCGGCAGACATCAGCACACACCGTGTCGAGAATATTGGGATACATGGCCTCAACTGTTCACTTCACTCCCTTGGCACATTTTCTTATGAGACATTCCTGATGGACCCTGAGTATTCAGTGGACTCAAGCCACTGGAAAGCTCAGCAATGGTACTCTCTGTGACTCGTCCACTCTAGGAATCCCTAATTTGGTGGACTATCCATGCCAATCTGGCTAGGGACATCCTTTTCAAATTCTGACCTACCAAAAACTACTCACCACAGATGCATCGAAGCTGGGTTGGAGAGCTAATCTTGATGTACTCCACATGGAGCAATTGCTCTGCTCAAGAAAGTCTCCAACAGATCAACTCCTTGGAACTGAGAACGATAGCAAACACTCTAAGGCTTTCAGAGATCAGATGGTGAACCATATTGTGATGATTCAAACCAACAATCAACTTGCCATGCTTTGCATCATCAAGTAGGGAGGAGCAAGCTTGTATCACCTGTGTTGGGAAACAGATATTTGCTATATCTCACAGGACGGAGTTAAGGGTCACCTGTTTTCCTGGCAAACAAAATATTCTTTCTGACAGTAGAGTCATGTCCTTCAGCCTCACAAATGGACCCTGGACAAGGATGTGGCCCTCCATATCTTTCGGGAGTGGGGGTATCCCCTCAATATATTTCTTTGCCACTCCTCTGAATGGCCAGGTGCCTCAGTTCTGTTCTAGAGTGGGATCACACAGTAAACTAGCCTCAGATGCTTTCCTTCTCGATTTGGAGGAAAGGCCTTTTGTACTTGTATCCTCCATTGCGAAGACGCTCCTGAAACTCCAGAAGTGACACAGACATAATGATACTCCTCACTCCTTATTGGTCCTAGCAATCTTGGTTCCCTCTTCTCCTAGAATTCTCCATCTGGGAACCGCTATACCTAGGTCATACACCAAATCTAATTTCACAGGAGGGTGGCATAATGTTGGATCCCAGCCTCAAGTCCCTGGCCCTTACTGCTTTGATATTGAGATGTTAACATTAATCTCCAGGAACAAGCAGGAATGTAGTCCTCACATATGGGTATCGGTACCGACGGAGCCTGCACGGGAACGCTCCCCAGCATCCAATAGGAACGCTTTTGGGAGCATCCCTCAGCACATGCGCACTGCTTTCCCACCTTTTCAATTGTCCCTCTTTAGTTCTTCATTTTCTGCGGAGCCGACAGGATCTATTCCCTGTCACCGCAGAAAATTCCTTCTTTAAATTTCTTTGCCTACAGCACGTCGCCTACCGGTACCGCCGGTTCTTTTCTTTTCTTTTTTTTTCATTTAAAAAAAAAATGTACTAAGTGTGGCGGTACCATTTCCGTCACTGACACCCATGATTGGTGTCTGAAATGTTTAGGACCTGAACATTCTCCAACTGAATGTCTCTCCTGTATGGAGATGACTGAAAGAGGAAAACAGAACCGGGCTGCAAAGCTCGGTGCCCTCTTTTCTTCAGATGCCAGATCCATTGCATCAACATAGTCAAGGGCCTCTTCTTCCTCCCATGGATCTCAGGTAACTAAACATTAAAGCCGGTCCTCAAAGGGTAGCTCTCCTGCTAAGCATCGAGAGGTCATTGACATTGCCCTTGAGGGAACCACACCGGCAAAACAGCCCCGATGGGAGGCTTCGGCTTCCAAAGCATCGATGGGGCTTCAGGATGTTCTCGAGGCCTCAACCTCTCAAGAACTACCTGTGCCATGCTCAGGGGTTCCGGCCGTCCTTACCAGTACCAACACCCAAGCATCGGCAGCGTCGATAGACCAGAGGTTCCTCGCTATTGAACGCAGCATCGCAGCTCTTCTTTCAGCTGTGGTAGCGGTGGTCCCACGGGCACCGGTATTGACACTGGTACCAACACCGACGATACCGGTACCGACGGTACTGGCCCCGGTGGCGACTCTTCCCATGCCATCTCTGGCGGGAATTGACAAAGTGGTAACGTGTCAGCTCGGTACCGACTTTGATCGGTACCGGGATCGTGCTTTGCAGGAGCATCGGGGTCAGGAATACTCTGATTCCTCCGATTCCGAAGACTCTGACAATTCTGCTGGCACTAGAGGGTTTCTCCTAGAGGATCCCTCTTCTCCCCAACGCAGAATGTCACCTCCAGAGGACATGTCATTTCAGGATTTCATCCGTAATATGGCCAAAGGTCTTTCAATCACAGTAGCTCCTGAAGAGGAACCCAGGGCAAAGGAATTGGAAATTCTCCAATATCCTAAAACTCCTAAGGAGGCAGCCACTCTGCCTATCCAGGAAATTCTGCATAGTTTGATGCTCAGAATGTGGCAGACACCTCTGACTACTTCTCTTCACTCTAGGAGACTTGATGCTATGTATCGAGTTCCGCCATGTCCTGGATTTCAAAAAACCCAGCTGCCACACCATTCAGTGGTAGTGGAATCAGCCATGCGTAGGATGAAAAGTGCAAAGAGGCATGCATCCAATCCTCCAGGTCGTGAATGCAGGACTCTGGATGCTTTTGGGTGCAGAACTTTTCAAGCTTCCATGCTTTCAGCTAGGATCAGCTCATATATCCTATATATGGGAATGTTCCTCAAGGAAGTCACAGGAGACTTGGAACTTAAGAGCCCATTTCTCCCAGATGACAAGAGACAAGATTTTCTTGCTCTAGTTAAGCATGCTCAGGATGTCTCCAAGTTTGTTAATCGTGCAGCCTTTGACTGCTTCGAATGCATCAGGAGAACCTCTGCTATTGCCATTGGTGCACAACGGATTGCCTGGCTACAGGCATTAGACTTGGAGACTTGGATACAGGACAAGATAGGCAACATCCCTTGCACGGGGGAGAATCTCTTCGGCGAGAACTGGCAGGAAAAGCCTAACGAGTTAGATGCTGACAATTCTACCTTAGATAGATTGTCAAAGTCTGCAGCCACTCCAGCCAAAAGGAAGCCTTATAAAAACCCCTCTTTTAGCAAGTTTAGTTTTATCCTTCCTATACCCAGCAGAGTCAAACTCCAGGTCAGGTTGCCCAAAAGGGACAAACCAGACAGCAAAAGAAGCCAAAAGGCCCGAGAGCGCAACCAGCTCTCCAGGTTCAGCCCCCTAAGGGCTTTGACTCCTTCCTAGAGAGCTTTGCCTCCCTGCCTCTGAGGGGTCCACAACCCCCCCAATATTCCGGGCAGGTTATGCCACTTTGTCAACAGATGGCATCAGATAACAGTAAAAGATTGGACTTTGTCCATTTTAGGAGAGGGGTACAAGCTTCATTTTCACAGCATGCCCCCTCCTACAATTCTAAAGCAATTCAATTCACAAACCTTTGCAGACAATCTGCTAGATCATGAGGTCTCCACACTTCTTGCCCAAGGGGCAATAGAGGAAGTACCCATTCTTCAACGGGGCGCAGGGTTCTACTCCCCCTATTTTCTTATTCCAAAGAAAACAGGAGGACACAGACCCATTCTAGACCTCGGAGAATTGAACAAATATCTGTTTCGAGAGAAATTAAAAATGATTTTTCTAGGAACTCTTCTGCCATACCTTCAAAGCCAGGATTGGCTTTGCTCTCTAGACTTAAAGGATGCATACACTCACATTCTCATCCATCCAGATCACAGGAAATTCTTACGTTTCCTTTTCAGGGGAAAACATTTCCAGTACAGGGTTCTTCCCTTTGGTCTGGCTTCAGCACCAAGGGTATTCACAAAATGCATGGCAGTAGTAGCTGCATATCTCCAGGAACAAGCAGGAATGAGTCTTCACATATGGGTACGTCGATACCGACGAAGTCTGCGCGGGAACGCTCCCCAGCGTCCAATCAGAACGCTTTTGGAAGCATCCCAACACGCCTGTGTGCTGCCTTCCCGCCTTTCCCAACTGCCTCTCCTCCGTTTTCGTTTTTCCGCGGAGCCGGCAGGACGTTCTCCTGTCACCACAGAAAATTCTTCCTTTATTTTTGTTTTTTTCTTGTGGTCGCGTCTACCTTCCCTCGACGCACCGGTACCGCCGGTGTTTTCTTCTTCTTTTCCTCTACAAATATTTCCTTTTGTAGTGAATTTTTTTCCTGTTTAATGCCTGACAGGTTTCGGCCTGCTAGGCCTCTCCACTTTCCCTCATGGAAATGCCAGCCACTAGAACGTGTTTTAACTGTGGCGCTACCAAATTAGTTTTAGACACCCGTAATTGGTGCCTTCCATGTTTGGGACCTGAACACCATCCACTGGAGTGTCCCTCCTGCACTACTATTTCTACAAGAAGTCTTCAGCATCAAGCTCAACTCGATACGCGGTTCCCCTCAGACCTGAGGGTGCAAGCTACATCTTCTTTTTTGCAGGATCAGGTAACCAAACAAAAGCCTGTAAAGACTAGCCAGTCCTCAGGTGGTAGATCTCATGTACATCATAGAGATGCCTCTGGGCTTGCCCCCGAGGACATACTGGCTTTAAAACCCCAGCGGGAGGCTTCTGCCTCCAAAGCATTAACGGCGTTCCAGGTTGTTCCCGGGGTTTTTACCTCAGTGAACATACCTGAACCATGCCCGGTGGTGGTATCCGCTTTGAGCGGTGCCGGGACCCCGGCATCGGCAATGGTGCTGGATGAAACATTCCACACTGATGATCGCAGTCGAGCGCTCTCGGTATCTTCGGTGCCGCTAGAGCCACTACCGACCGATCTTCCTGCATCGGTATTGATCCCGGTACCGATGCTGGTATCCACGTCGGTGCCCTCCAGATATGCATCGATAGACTCGCTTCTTTCGATGCCAAGTCTAGAATCGATCTCTAGTCTGGATGACTGGGTACTGACTCGTCTCGGTACCGACTTCAAACGGTACCGAAGACATTCTACCGATGATCAAGGTCTGCCACATTCGGTTACCTCGGTACCGATAGTGCTATCACAGACTGATCTTCATATATCGGTGTCAACGAAGGTACCGGTCCCAGTACCGGTATCGACATCAACATCGGTGTCGGTACGTCCCATGCTCCTTTCAGCTGGCTCGCTTCCTTCCATACCGAGTTTGGAATCGATCCCTAGCATGGATGATTTGCTACCGACGAGTTGCGGTACCGACAACTATCTTTCAAAGATAATCCAATGCTCCACCCCTCCAGATCTTCTATTCTACAGAATCTGAATGAACCGGTGGGTGCTAGAGCTAGTTCTTCAACAGATCTAGTTCTTCCTCCTCTTCCTCGAGGACTCCCCTCTGGGGAGATTTCCTTTCAAGCTTTTCTGCTTGATATGGCAAAGTTACTTGCCATTTCTATACCTGGTCAAGACCCTGCACCAGGGGAGCCACAACCTCTACAGATCCCCTGCAATCCAAAGGAAGTCATTATGTTTCCTTTGCATCAGTCCTTGCAGGATCTCCTATTTAGAACGTGGGAAACTCCTTTAACGGTATCCCCACCTTCTAGGGCAACTGATCTTCTATACAAGGTGCCCTCCTTCTCCAGGTTTTCAAAAGCCTCAGCTCCCTCATCATTCTCTTGTTGTAGAATCAGCAATGAGGCGTGTTAAGAGTACTAAGAAGCACTCTTCTTATCCGCCAGGTTGTGAGGCTAAGACTTTAGATGCCTTTGGACGTCAAGCTTTCCAGGCATCCATGTTTTCAGCAAGAATCCTTTCATATATTTTCTATATGGGATTATCTCTTGAGGAGGTCACAAAAGATTTACTACTTTTGACCCCTTTTCTCCAAGAGCCTAAAAGAGCAGATTTTTCTATACTAGTCAATCATGCTCAAAATATTTCTAGATTCCTTACTCGTGCTTCCCTGGACTCTTTTGAGTCTGTTAGCACAACTTCTGCTATAGCCATAGGGGCACAACATAGAGCCTGGCTCCAAGCTTCAGACTTGGACAAATGCATACAAGATAGACTGGGAAATACTCCTTGCACTGGAGAGAATCTCTTTAATAAAGAGACTTTACTCCAGGCTGCTCAGTTAACCACTGACACTATTGCTTTCAGAGGCTTCTCTACGCCTTCCTCTATCCCAGTTTATAGAAAATCTACTAATAAGCTTTGTTCCCTTAATGGGAGAAGGTTTTATTCATCTTCTACCCATCATACAGATGCTCTCAGACAGGGGAGACAACCAACCAGGCTCAGGAAACCACAACCACAACGGGTTCAGCAAACCCAGCAGCCGCAGGGTTGCTGATAGACTCTTTACTGAATCCTTTTTCCTGTTTGAGATTTAGATCATGTAGTTTGCTTCTTCCCATTACAAGCATCTACATCGGTTCCATCCTAAAATTTACACATGTCTCTCTTAAAGAGACATCCTGACTATTAGCTCAAAGAGCTTCTTAAGATGATTATGCTTTACAGGTAGTAAGGATCTCCAGGAACAAGCAGGAATGAGTCTTCACATATGGGTATCGTCGGTACCGACGGAGCCTGCGCGGGAACGCTCCCCAGCGTCCAAAAGGAAAGCTTTTGGGAGCATCCCACAGCGCCTGCGCGCTGCCTTCCCACCTTTCCTAACTGCCTCTCTCCAGTTCTTCTTTTCCGCGGAGCCAGCAGGTCGTGTTTCCTGTCACCGCTGAAGAATTTCTTATTTTCTTTTATTTTTCTTTAGTCGCGTGTCTGCCTTCTCGATTCCGGACCGGTACCACCGGTCTTTTTTCTTTCTTTAAAAAAAAATAAATAAAAATACTACAGTGCATTTTTTCTTCTGGGGCCTTAGGCCTACAGATATATTTTTCCTCATGGAAAAACCCGCCTCCGGGTTTAAAAAGTGCACGAAGTGCAGCAGCACTATTTCTGTCACAGACACCCATGACTGGTGTCTAAAATGTTTAGGTCCTGACCACTCCATAGCAGATTATGAGTCCTGTTCTATGATGTCTAAGAGAGGGTTACAAAATCGGGCAGCCAAGCTCAGTACCCTGTTTCCCTCCGATGCAGCTTCTGTGGCATCGACGTCTTCCAGGGCTGCTTCTTCATCCCATGGATCTCAGGTAACCAAACTTAAATCTGGCCGGTCCTCAAAGAGTTCATCTCCCTCTAAGTATCGAGATGCCCCCGGGCTTACTCTTGAGGAATCCACACCGGCAAAATTACCCCGGCGGGAGGCTCCGGCTTCCAAAGCTCTACCTATGGGGTCGATCGATGGCTCGGCCTCGACCGATCACCTGTTAAAATGTTCTGGGGTACCGGCGGTTAACACCGGTACCGACATCCAGACATTGGTTGCGTCGATGGATCAGAACATTCTGACCATGCAGCGTGCCATCACGGCATTCATACAAGCTGCGATGCCTGCGGTACCGCAACAAACCCCGTTGTCGGTACCGGTACCGAGTCTGGTACCGGATCCGAAATCGGTTCCGATACCTGTACCGCTTGCATTGACATCAGCATCGACGGCAGCGGTACGCTATCCAGTGATGCCTATCAGTACCGACTCGGTACCGATTACTCCTGATGTCGATACCTCCCGGTATGCGTATCAGGCTCTGTGAGAGCATCCAGACAGTCGATACTTCGATTCCTCTGAAGACTCTGATACATCAGAGGCCTCAATTGAAGCATCGGGGATCCTTCCTCAGGAACCCTCTTCTCCAAAAAGGAGAATGTCTCCTTCTGAAGACTTGTCTTTTCAGGAATTCATTAGGGAGGTGGCCAAAGGCCTGTCCATCTCAGTGGCCTCTGAAACTGAACCTAGAGCCAAAAAATTAGATATCCTACAATATCCTAAGGCTCCTAAAGAGGCAGCCACCTTACCAGTACATGAGATTCTTTATGATCACATGTTGGGCATATGGGAGACTCCTCTTTCCACCTCCCCTCATTCCCGAAGGTTGGACACCATGTATCGTGTTCCTCCTTGTCCTGGGTTTCATAAGACTCAGCTTCCTCACCACTCCATTGTGGTAGAGTCTGCTATGAAAAAGATCAAGAGTACAAAAAGGCACTCCTCTGCTCCTCCAGGAAGAGAATGCAGAACCCTAGATGCCTTTGGCAGGAAAATCTTCCAGGCCAGTATGCTTGTAGCCAGAATCAACTCCTATAGTCTCTATATGGGGGTGTTTCTAAAAGAGGTTACAGATCATCTGCAAACCTTATCTCCTTTTATGTCAGAAGATAAGAGAGAAGAATATGTCACCTGGCTTAAACAGGCACAGGATGTATCCAAGTTTTCCAACCGTGCAGCCTTTGACTCTTTTGAGGGTGCCAGTAGAGCCTTGGCTATTGCCATAGGTGCACGCAGAGTTGCTTGGTTACAAGCCTCTGATTTGGAATCCTGGGTACAGGATGGTCTAGGTAACCTTCCCTGTAGAGGAGAAAACCTTTTTGGCGAAGATTGGCAAGCAAAGGCCAACCAGATGGATGCTGAAAATTCTGCTTTAGATAGACTTTCAAAGTCTACAACTGCTCCTTTTAAAAAGAGGTTATTCAAAAAAGGATCTTTACCATAAAAAGGGAAATTTTCTTTGGGTTATGGTCAGACCTCTTCCCAAGGTTGTTTTGCTACAAAGAGACAGCAACAACCAAAACAGGCCAAGTCTCAGGCTGCGAGGACTGCTACGGCCCAACAGCCTCAGCCTCCCCAGGGCCTTTGACTTTCCACTAGAGAACTTAGCCTTTCTGGCTCTAGAATATCAGAGCCTCTCACCATCCCAGGAAGGTTAGCTCACTTTGCTCCCAGATGGGAACAAATCACAGCAGAGCAATGGACCCTCTCCATCATACGAGATGGGTACAAGCTTCATTTCTTAAACCTTCCTCCTCACACCATGGTGAAACAGTTCAATTCTCCAACATCTCTCCTCAACCTTCTAGGTCAAGAGATTACTACCCTTCTTGCCCAAGGGGCAATAGAAGAAGTACCCCTTCTTCAACAGGGCTCAGGGTTCTACTCCCCCTATTTTCTCATTCCAAAGAAAACAGGGGGCTACAGACCCATACTAGATCTCAGAGAATTGAACAAGTTTCTATGCAAGGAGAAATTCAAGATGATCTCTCTCGGAACTCTCCTTCCATACCTCCAGAGTCAGGACTGGCTTTGTTCTCTAGATCTCAAGGATGCGTACACCCATGTTCTCATCCATCCAACTCACAGAAGGTTCCTTCGGTTCCTTTATCAAGGAAAGCACTACCAATACAAAGTGCTTCCTTTCGGTCTGGCCTCTGCTCCAAGAGTGTTCACAAAATGCATGGCAGTAGTAGCTGCATTTCTACGCACTCTAGGAATATTTGTATTCCCATATCTGGACGACTGGCTCATCCGAGCTCCATCCCAGTCAGAGGCCCAGACTTCCCTAGCCTGCACAAGGCGTGTTCTTCAGTGTATGGGACTGGTAATCAACATTCCAAAATCCCATCTCACCCCTAGTCAGTCTCTAGAGTTCATAGGGGCCTTACTGGATACCACAACTGCAAGGGCCTATCTTCCCCAGGCCCGTTGCCTACGCTTAGTGCAGTTAGCCTCCCAGATTCAGTTAAAATCCCATTTAACTGCTCGAGAGATGTTACAGCTCTTAGGCCACATGGCATCCACGGTGCATGTGGTTCCTTACGCTCACCTTCACATGAGGGCAGCTCAGTGGACCCTATCCACCCACTGGACTCAGGCATCAGGTTGCCTGTCAGACAAAATAGCAACCTCCAGTCGCCTCTTTTCGTCCCTCCACTGGTGGAAGTCCACTCAAAATCTGTTGCTGGGGTCCCCCTTTCAACAGGTGTTACCACAAGCAACCCTTACAACAGATGCCTCTCCAAAGGGTTGGGGAGCTCATCTACAAGATCTCTCGACCCAAGGCATCTGGTCTCCACAGGAGACATCTCTACATATCAACCTCTTAGAGCTCAGAGCAATCTTATGGCTCTGAGTCTTCCACACCCTGTTCATCTACAAGACAGTCCTCATCCACACGGACAACCAGGTAGCCATGTTCTACGTGAACAAGCAGGGAGGGACTGACTCTCTGTCGCTTTGCAACGAAGCTCTCAGATTGTGGGCCTTCGCCAGAGAGCTTCAAATCCATCTCATGGCAGTGTATCTTCCAGGGGTTCAAAACTCTTGGGCAGACAGACTCAGTCGAGTTCTGCTTCCACACGAATGGTCCCTCCATGGGGACCAGATAGCCAGGAGGTTTTGGATTTGGGGTACCCCAGACATAGACCTGTTTGCAAGTCCGTGGAATGCCAAACTTCCCCGGTTTTGTTCCAGGATTCCATGTCAGGGAGTTCAGGCCAGGGATGCCTTCCTCCTTCATTGGGGGCAAGACTTCCTCTATGCCTTTCCACCTATTCCCCTCATCCCCAAAACTCTGTTCAAGCTTCAGAGAGACAAGGGGTCTATGATCCTCATAGCACCACGTTGGCCACGCCAAGTGTGGTACCCTCTACTGCATCTCTCTCAAGCTCCCTCCCTGGACCTGGGGTCTGCTCCAGATCTCCTCTCCCAGGAGGAGGGAACCTTGTGGCACCCAAATCCTCAGTCTCTTCATCTCAGAGCCTGGTTGCTGAAGGCCTAGACCTTCAGGATTTACAACTTTCTCAGCAAGTGAAGGATATCCTTCATGCTTCCAGAAAGCCTTCCACCAGACGTTCCTATGCTTTTTAATGGAAAAGGTTTTCCATTTGGTGTGCAGAGAAGGGTCTCAACCCTCTTGCAATACCTTTGAATTCTTTATTAGACTATTTGCTGCATTTATCCCATGCAGGCCTTAAAACAAATTCAATCAGAGTCCATTTGAGTGTTATTGCAGCATCCCTTAAGCCTCTCAATGGACACCTTATTTCCTCTCATCCTCTTATAGCAAGATTCATGAGAGGCCTTCTTTTGACTAAACCTCCCATTAGACCACCTGCAGTGGCATGGGACTTGAATCTGGTTCTTGGCCATCTTATGAAGCCACCCTTTGAACCCTTAGCCACTACCTCCTTGAAATTCCTTTCCTGGAAGGTTATTTTTCTCATTGCAGTCACCTCAGCTCACCGTATCAGTGAGTTGCAAGCTTTAGTGGCTAATCCTCCTTATACAAGGTTCCATCATGACAAGGTAGTCCTCAGAACTAATCCACACTTTATGCCTAAAGTGGTCTCACCTTTTCATCTGAACCAGGAGGTGTATTTACCTGTCTTTTTTCCAGGACCTCATGCATCAAGTGCAGAGAGGAATCTTCATACCCTGGATTGTAAAAGAGCACTTGCTTTCTACTTACAAAGGACACAGCAACATAGAAAGTCCTCTCAACTTTTTGTTGCTTTTGATCCTTCTCATTTAGGACTTCCAGTCTCTAAAAGAACTCTGACTAATTGGATTGCTCAGTGTATTTCCTTCGCCTACCAGAGTAAGAACCTTTCTCTGGAGGGCCATGTCACAGCTCACAATGTGAGGGCCATGGCAGCCTCTATGGCTCATCTTAAATTTGTGTCCATCGACCAAATCTGTCGAGCGGCCACTTGTGCATCGGTTCATACCTTCACAGCCCATTACTGCTTGGACAAGGACTCCCGCCGGGATGCCTTGTTTGGTCAGGCTGTTCTCAAACACCTGTTCCATACCTAATCAACTCCTACCCTCCATCCCTGACTGGATGCCTGAGATTCATGGGTGCAGGCGGAGCCCTTCCCAGGGACTCACAATCTGGGTGATCTCCCAGGCATCTCTAGCTGGGGAGTCCCCATATGTGAAGACTCATTCCTGCTTGTTCCTAGAGATAGCACAGTTACTTACCTGTAACAGGTGATCTCTGGGAACAGCAGGAATAAGTCTTCACAACCCACCCACCTCCCCTAGGAGTTCTATCTCTCTATCTATCTTTCCTTTCCTCTCTCTCTCTTTGTCTCAGCTTTAAAACTCGAACTGGAGAGAGGCAGTTAGGAAAGGTGGGAAGGCAGCGCGCAGGCACTGTGGGATGCTCCCAAAAGCTTTCCTTTTGGACGCTGGGGAGCGTTCCCGCGCAGGCTCCGTCGGTACCGACGATACCCATATGTGAAGACTTATTCCTGCTGTTCCCAGAGATCACCTGTTACAGGTAAGTAACTGTGCTTTACTCCTCGTCCTCTAAAGTACACAGAGGAGTAACAGCTGTTAATAAGGTTGCTAGGCCTTTACCGTTGACTTTTTCTCCTGTATCAGCATCTCTCATATTACTTTTTCAAAGATTTACTCCACTGTAAGTCTTTCTTTTCAACTCTGTCCCTCTTACTAAGACATTTGGTCTGTAAGAGTGATACCACTTTACTGAGGGCTTTTCTTTAAGCCCCTAAGTTTTCTTTCAGAGTTGTCTCCCCCTTGCATTCTTAGTTTTCCTGGCAGCTTCTCAGACAATAACGGAGTCTTACCACTCCTACTTATGTCTGGATGTCTTTCCCAATCTTGGGACCTAAGATTTCTTCTGCTGCCCTATCAATAGTTAGAACTGCAGGGGCTCTTACTGGTTAGACCACTGACTTGCTGACCAAGCAACCAGGGCTTGTTCCCCAATTTCAATTATTTCTGGCCTTACTACTAAGTCCCAGACGGGTTAAGAACCTTTTCTGGCTATTGTTGCAGACACATAACCTTACCTTCTGTCCTTAGCCTTCCCCAATCCTTGGGCTTGGCGGTGTAGTTCCGGATACCTACTGGCTCTTAAACACCAGTTTTTTCTTCTAAATAACCTGCAACATGCTCTCTGCATCTCTACGGAGCAGCTCTACACTGTGGGGCCTTGTTAGAGAGCACATAATTCCAGATGGTTAGGAAGGGCTTTACCTAGTCATGCCTACTGGGTTCTCCCTGCCCTTACCATTTCCATTAAAGCCTTCTTAAATAAAGGACACAGACCTTTAATTAAGTGAAGACCTAAAGAATTATCCAATTCCCTGGATTGCTTCACATCTCCAGGGGACCCCTTCACCAGGGATGTTTTTTCTTTCAGTATAGACCAGGGGTGGGCAAACCTTTTGACTCGAGGGCCGCAATGGGTTCATATATTGGATCCGGGGGCCGGACCAAGAGTAAATGGACGGTGTGTATGTGTGAATTAATATAAATTAAATTTAAATTTGTAACATTAAATGTTTAGATTAATTTAAGGTAGAAAAGCATAAAAAGAGTTATTTTACAAAACTTTTATGCAATGTATTTCTTTCATAAAATAGTACCTTCAATTTTAGTGGCCGTAGTTTGCCCATCCCTGCACTAGACCATGCCTCCCTACTTCCTTCTGTGGGTGGGTCTTTTGGTTTCTGAAGCGTGGTAGCCAAAGTGGGGGCTGTCCCACCCGCTTCATCCGAAAAGATGGGGTGGGCAAGATATGAGCGAGATTTAAGATTCTGAATCACCTCACATGAATCTGCAGTTATTGCGTGCCGAAGCGTCAGGAAGTGGGATATCCAGATCCTCCCAAGTGACCAGCCCATTTCCTGTCCTAGCCCCCCCATAGCCCATTACCAGTCCTAACCCCCCATCACCCCATTTCCAGACAGCCCACAGCCCATTGCCAGTCTTAACCCCCCCATAGCCCATTACCAGTCCTAACCCCCCCATCAGCCCACAGCCCATTACCAGTCTTAACCCCCCCATAGCCCATTACCAGTCCTAACCCCCCCATCAGCCCACAGCCCATTGCCAGTCTTAACCCCCCCCATAGTCCATTACCAGTCCTAACCCCCCTCACCCCCTTACCAGACAGCCCCCATCAGCCCACAGCCCATTGCCAGTCTTAACCCCCCATAGCCCATTACCTTTCCTAACCCCCCCATCCTCATCCCACAGCCCTTTGCCAGTCCTAACCCCCCCCCCCATCAGCCCACTGCCAGTCCTAAACCCCCCCCCCCCCCCATCGGCTCATGGAAATTAAAATTTAAAAAAAAGCTGGCTGCTGCCGCCGCGGCAGCATGTAGTGTCCCGCGGGGCCCCCTCTGCCCGGCTGAACTCTCCCGGCGCGGCTGAAGCCCTCTGCTCCGGCTTGCAGATACGCGAAGGGAGAGTGTCTCCCTCGCGTCTCTGTTAAGCCCGCAGGGACTGATGGGAAGCAGGGGCTGATGGGAAATTTCCCATCTGCCCCTGCGGGCTTAACAGAGACGCGAGGGAGACACTCTCCCTTCGCGTATCTGCAAGCCGGAGCAGAGGGCTTCAGCCGCGCCGGGAGAGTTCAGCCGGGCAGAGGGGGCCGGATTAAAAGGTCCGCCGGGCCGTATACGGCCCGCGGGCCATAGTTTGCCCATCCCTGGTATAGACAGTCCTTGTCTTGTATTTTTCTTCCATCCTCAATTCTTCAGGGTGTAATCCATATTGACCACACGAATGCACCATGCCCATTGTACCCTCATAAAGGGTAAATATGGCATTTTTATTTCATTGCATCTTTTTCTCCAGCTACCTGCTGGAGTTATGGAAGGATTCAGACTTACTGTCTGCAGATTAAAAACATCCTCTGCATTTTTCAGGTAGGTCTCCATTCCTGGTTATTAAGGGGCTAGAGTTCTTAGAGGACTTTAGACTTCTCCTTGCCAGTGAGAGAACTCCCTTGGCTTTCCTACTCTCATAACCAGGGAGTAGGGATTCTCTAAATATCTTCTCAAGCAGGTACCTCCCTTCTTGTTATTAGATGAATCTGTCTCTCTCCACATACCCTATATATATATATGTATCTCCAGGAACAAGCAGGAATGAGTCTTCACATATGGGTACGTCGGTTCCGACGGAGCCTGCACGGGAACGCTCCCCAGCTTCCCAAAAAGGAAAGCTTTTGGGAGCATCCCACAGCGCCTGCGCGCTGCCTTCCCGCCTTTCCTAACCATCTCTCCTCAGTTCTTCTTTGCCGCGGAGCCAGCAGGTCGAGCCCTGTCACCGCTGAAGAAGTTCTTTATTTTATTTTATTTCTTTGGTCGCGTGTCTGCCTTCCCCGACTCCGGACCGGTACTGCCGGTCTTTTTCTCTTTCTTTCTTTCTTTTAAAAAAAAAAAATATATATATATATTTTCTCTTCACTTAGTGTATTCTCTTCTTAGGCCTCAGGGCCTACAAGAAAATTTCCCTCATGGAAAAACCAGCCTCCGGGTTTAAAAAATGCACTAAGTGTAGCGGTACTATTTCTGTTACAGATACCCATGAATGGTGTCTTAAATGTTTGGGTCCTGAACACTCCATTCCGGATTGTCCGTCCTGCTCTCTAATGTCTAAACGGGGGTTACAGAACCGAGCAGCCAAGCTCCATGTGCTGTTTCCCGCTGATGCACCGTCGGTAGCATCGACATCTTCCAGGTCGTCTTCTCCTGATGGATCTCAGGTAACCAAACATAAACCTAGCAGGTCCTCGAAGGGTAGATCTCCCTCTAAGCATCGAGATGCCTCCGGGCTTGCCCTCGAGGATCCTGCGCCAGCAAAACAACCCCGGCGGGAAGCTCCGGCTTCCAAAGCTCCTCCTATGGGGTTACAGGTTGACATTGATGGCACAAGGATTGCTCTGGGGTACCGGCACAATCTCCCGGTACCGACTTCCAGGCATTCATGGCGTCGATGGATCACAATCATCTCCAGGAACAAGCAGTTCTCCAGGACCAAGCAGGAAGTCAGTCCTCACATATGGGTGACGTCGGCGCCGACGGAGCCCTCGCGGAGCAATTTTCCCCAGCTTTCACAGAAAGCCTTTGGGAATTGCAGCGCGCATGCGCGGTCGCCTTCCCGCCCAAGGGTGCCATCTTAGCCAGTCTTCTTTTTTCCGCGGAGCCCTACAGACGTACCCGTCGTGTCCCCGCTAAAAAAGTTGATTTTCGTGAGTTTTACTCGTTTTTCAATTCGGTTCGACGCCGGTCGTTTTCCTGCCCGGACTCGCGACGCCATTGCGAGTCCTTCCCTTATTTTTCGGTTTTTCTGATTTTTGGTCAGTTTCGTTTTCGGTTTTTCACTGGCAGCCTGGTCCTTTGATCTTGCAGGGGCCCTTTTTCCCCCGATGGCTGTCAGTGGTTTCAAGCGGTGTGGTCAGTGTGACAGAAATATGTCACTCACTGACACACACGATAATTGCCTCCGCTGCCTGGGCCCGGATCATGAAGAAATGATCTGTGGAGCCTGTGGCAAAATGTCCTCCAAAGCGTTGAGGAGCCGGCGGCATCAGCGGGATAGAATCTTCGCTGACCCCAGCCGTACCCGGACCTCGTCGGAGGCCTCGGCATCCAGAGGCTCCAGCTCTGAACATCGCCGAAGCTCCTCCGACAGGGGTTCTCCCTCCGGAGACCATCGACGGAAGACAAAACCCGCGAGGGCGGCGTCGGTGGACGCTCCTGGCTCCGCGAGGGCCAGGTCGCATAGCCCCGACAGCCGTCCCGGGTCTTTGGAGAAGGAGCACCTCCCGAAGCGACCTCGCCTGGAGTCGGAGTTGCCTGCTCGGGTAAGTCCTGTGGTCCTTCTGGACTCGCCTCCGAGAGGTCCGACGTCGGGCCCGACGCCATCGGGGCCCGAGTCGGGGACTGCTGGGTCACCTGAGGTCGGACTCAGGTTGACGGCCTTGGAGAGCAGACTATCTGCCTTCATGGACCAGCAGCGGGCACTGATCGCTAGCCTCGCTGGCGCCGCTGCCCCGACCGCCGGGACGTCGACGTCTAAGTCGACCCCGGAGACCGAGCCGATCCTCGAGTCCATGCGAACTCGAGTCGATCCTCGGTCGAGGTCACCCTCGGCCTCCCGTTCTGGACCGAGGTCATCGCCGCCGACTCCCTTGGCGTCGGGGCGTCGGGGCGGCCGACGCCTCCGCCTGCCCGAGCCGACCCCACTGATTCCTCCTCGGAGTCGGTCTGGGAGTCTGAAGAGGAGGAGTCACCTGATTCCTTTCGGACTCGGTGTGTCCCCTCGGACTCACCTGAGTCCGAACCTCGGAAACAGTCCCCTCCGGAGGATGCCCGGTTCTCGGACTTCGTCAGGGATATGGCCAAGGCTTTGGCCTTCCCGGCGGATCCCGAGGAGGAGCCTCGAGCCGAAGAGCTCGACGCCCTTCAGTACGACTCTCCCGCCCGGGAGCACTTTACTGTACCGGTGCCTCCCATGCTGGAACGACTACTCTTCCGCATGTGGGAGAGTCCGGCCTCGTCGCCGGTATTAAGCAAGCGGGTCGATTCCATCTATCGAGTCCGCAAGAGTCCTGGCTTCCAAAAAGCACAGCTGCCACACCATTCCATGGTAGTGGAATCGGCCATGCATAGGCTTAAGAGCCAAAAGATGCACTCCTCGGTGCCTCCTGGCAGGGAGGCCTGTAACCTGGATGGCCTTGGTAAGAAGTGTTTCCAGGGCTCTATGCTTGCTTGTCGTGTCCAGACCTACCAGCTATACATGGGCATGTATCTCCGAGACCTGGCTAAAGAGCTAGCCGGATTCTCTGCTGGACTGTCCGAGGAACCTTTGCGGAGGTTCCTAGCCTTAACATCTGGTATTCGGGAATGCTCCAAATTCATGTCCCGAGCAGCCTATGATGGCTTTGAAGCATCGGCTCGTGTGGCCGCAGCCGGCATCGGTGCCCGCCGACAGGCTTGGCTTCAGTCGTCTGACCTTGAGCCTTGGGTGCAGGACAAGTTGGTCGATGTCCCCTGCAGAGGTGAGAACCTCTTTGGCAAGCCCATGGCTGAAAAGGCTGCGCAAATCGAGACGGAGACTCTCACCAGGACCAGGCTTTCTAGGAAGACCTCCGCCCCTTCCCAGAAAAAGAAGGGCTCGGGAAAAAAGTCCTTTTACCGAGAAAGGCGGCTGCCTACAAACACTACCCCCAATATCAGGCCCCTCCAGCTCCCCAACAGGGTCAGCAGGCCAAGGGACGGGGTAACGGGTCCCGTAGGCAGCAAGCCCCCAAGCCTGCACCACCAGCCCCTGCTCAGCAGGGTGGGGGTTTTTGACTTCATCAGCATAGCCTCTCCCCCTCAGCTGGTTCCTCCCAGCACCGGAGGCCGGCTGTTTCACTTCGCCCACAGGTGGTCCAACATCACTTCAGATGCCTGGGTGCTTCAAGTCGTGCGAGAAGGATATCTTCTCCACTTCCATCAGGTCCCTCCCTCTTATTTTCCGGGGGGAACCTCCGCGACTCCCTCTGCACAGGGACTTACTCCTTCAGGAGTTAGCAAGTCTTCTTCAGGACCAGGCTGTGGAACCGGTGCCCCACCACCTGAGAGGTCAAGGCTTTTATTCCAGGTATTTCCTAATACCAAAAAGGACAGGAGGCCTAAGACCCATCCTGGACTTGCTCAACCTCAACAAGTTCCTTGTGCGGGAAAAGTTCAAGATGCTTACCCTTGGAATCCTTCTGCCCTACCTCCAGCAGGGAGATTGGCTATGCTCCTTGGATCTAAAGGATGCCTACACGCACATCCTCATCCACCCAAGCCACCGCCAATACCTAAGGTTTGTGGTGGCCGGAAATCACTACCAGTACAGAGTACTGCCCTTTGGCCTGTCCTCCGCACCGCGAGTCTTCACAAAATGTCTCGCGGTCGTGGCGGTCTATCTCAGGCTTCACGGCCTCTATGTCTTTCCGTACCTCGACGACTGGCTCATCAGAGCGTCGTCCCCCCCGGCAGTCACCAATGCCACACACCGCACGGTGACTCTTCTGCAGTACTTGGGCTTTGTCATAAACTTCGCAAAGTCCACTTTGCTCCCCTCACAGGATCTCGAGTTCATCGGCGCAAGACTGCACACTCCTCAGGCTCGAGCTTTCCTGCCTCTCGACAGGGCTCAACGGCTCATGGACCTAGCCGGCCGTTTTCCGCAGCCAGTCACTGGTCTCCGCCAGGCGCTTCCTGAGACTACTCGGCCATATGGCTTCCACCATCCACGTGACCCCCAATGCTCGCCTGAATATGCGGCCGGCTCAATGGTGCCTTCGCAAGCAGTGGCAACAAGCCACCGGCGGGCTAGCCGACTTAGTGCGCCTCTCCAGACCGCTGGCCTCTTCCCTACAGTGGTGGCTTCATCGGCCGAACCTGGTGCTCGGAATGCCTTTTCAGTCGCCTCAGCCGACTCAAGTGCTGACGACCGATGCTTCCCTCCTGGGCTGGGGAGCTCATTGCCAGGGGGCGTGTACTCAAGGTCTCTGGACCGCGTGGGAATCTGCTCAACAGATCAACTTCCTGGAGCTCAGAGCTATTCGTCTGGCGCTCAAGGCTTTCTCCCACCTGACTTCTCACCAGTCCGTCCTTGTCCAGACAGAGAATCAAGTTGCCATGTTCTACGTGAACAAGCAGGGCGGCACGGGCTCCTTCCTTCTCTGCCGAGAAGCTCAGAAGCTCTGCTCGTGGGCCGTCAGTCACGGCATTCTTCTCAAAGCAGTTTATCTCCCAGGCCAGGAGAATTGCCTGGCCGACAAACTCAGCAGGATACTCCAGCCGCACGAGTGGCGTCTGGATCCCTTGGTAGTCCAGAAACTCTTTCTGAAGTGGGGCCTCCCCACGATGGATCTCTTTGCCAGTCCTCTCAACCGGCAACTTCCTCGCTTCTGCTCGCGTCAGCCACATCCCCTTCGGGTAGCGGCAGATGCATTTCTGCTCTCATGGTCGGAAAACCTTCTCTATGCTTTTCCTCCCATCCCGCTAATCTCCCGAACTCTGTTCAAGGTTCTCCGGGACAAAGCGTCCATGATCCTGGTGGCTCCTCGCTGGCCCAGACAGCCTTGGTTTCCACTCCTGTTGCAATTAGCGGTAGAGGATCCGTTCCCTCTGGGGTCTCAGCCGGATCTCCTAACACAGGATCAGGGGTCTCTGCTCCACCCCATCCTCCGATCGCTCAACCTAATGGCCTGGCGGCTGAAAGGGTAGTCCTTGCTCCCCTTCTCCTGCCGGCAGAGGTGGAGGAGGTCGTCCTAGCTTCTCGGCGACCTTCTACCCGCAAATGCTACGCCCTAAAATGGCGTCGCTTTTCCGTTTGGTGTGTACAGCAGTCTCAGGATCCCTTCTCCTGCCTGGTGTCGGTGATCTTGCAGTACCTGCTCTACCTCTCTAATCTGGGACTTAAGTCCAACTCCGTCAAAGTCCACCTCAGTGCTCTTTCAGCACACCATGTGCCGGTGGACGGCAGACCTCTTTCCAGCGACCCTCTTGTAGCACGGTTTCTCCGAGGTCTCCTTCTACTAAAACCACCTCTGCGCCCGCCAGCACCTGACTGGGATCTGAATGTGGTTTTACAGCGGATCACCTGTCCGCCTTTTGAACCGATGGCTACCTGTTCTCTGCGTTTTCTTTCGTGGAAAACCTTATTCCTGATAGCCCTCACTTCCGCTAGACGCGTAAGTGAATTGCAGGCCCTCGTGTCTGATCCCTCCATTCACTCGGTTCTACAAAAATAGGGTAGTCCTACGGACTCACCCAAAATTTCTTCCAAAAGTTGTCTCCCCTTTTCACATCAATCAGGAGGTGGTACTTCCAACCTTCTTTCCCAGGCCTCACTCCAGCCGAGCTGAACGAGTCCTGCATACCCTGGACTGTAGAAGGGCATTGAACTTCTACCTTGACCGTACGCGGGAGCACCGTAAAGCTGCTCAGCTTTTGTGTCTTTTGACCCCAATAAATTGGGGCTCCCGGTCTCCAAGCGTACCCTGTCCATCTGGGTTGCTGACTGTATCGCTTGGGCTTATGGGGCAGCCGGACTCTCCTTAGAAAGTCGAGTCACGGCTCATTGTGTTCGGGCGAAGGCTACGTCAGTGGCTTACCTCCGCTCTGTTCCGCTGGCAGACATCTGCCGGGCCGCTACTTGGTCTTCGAGCCAGACTTTTGCGGTCCATTACTGTCTCGAGAGGGAGTCCCGCAGGGACAGTGCTTTCGGACAGGCAGTCCTCCGAAATCTCTTCGAGGTTTGAGCAACTCCTACCCTCCATCCCGGATGGGGGCTACCGGTGGGTAATAATTCAGCGAAGATTCCTTCCTTCTGTACTGCCGAGCTAGAGGAAGCTCATTTTTGTGCTTGGGGTCTCCGGTAGCCTTAAGCTTGGGAGTCCCATATGTGAGGACTGACTTCCTGCTTGGTCCTGGAGAAAGCGTAGTTACTCACCTGTAACAGGTGTTCTCCAGGAGCAGCAGGAATCAGTCCTCACAACCCTCCCTCCTCCCCGTGGAGTTGCAATCATCTGCTTAAGTTTTTTTGCAAATTTTATGCTGTCTTTTAGCTATGTCATCAGACTGGCTAAGATGGCACCCTTGGGCGGGAAGGCGACCGCGCATGCGCGCTGCAATTCCCAAAGGCTTTCTGTGAAAGCTGGGGAAAATTGCTCCGCGAGGGCTCCGTCGGCGCCGACGTCACCCATATGTGAGGACTGATTCCTGCTGCTCCTGGAGAACACCTGTTACAGGTGAGTAACTACGCTGAATGAGTCCTCACATATGGGTACGTCGGTACCGACGGAGTCTGCGCGGGAATGCTCCCCAGCTTCCCAGAAAGAAAGCTTTTGGGGCATCCCACAGCGCATGCGCGCTGCCTTCCCTTCTTTCCTACCAACTCTCCTCAGTTCTTCTTTTCCGCGGAGCCAGCAGGTCGTGTTCCTGTCACCGCTGAAGAAGTTCTTTATTTTAATTTATTTCTTTGGTCGCGTGTCTGCCTTCCCCGACGCCGGACCGGTACCGCCGGTCTTTTCTTTTCTTTTCTTTAAAAAAAAAAAAATATATATATATATACTTTCCCTCACTTAGTGTATTTCTTTTCTTAGGCCTACAGGCCCACAATAAATTTTCCTTCATGGATAAACCAGCCTCTGGTTTCAAAAAATGCACTAAGTGCAGCGGTACATTTTCTGTTACAGACACCCATGAATGGTGTCTTAAATGTTTGGGGCCTGAACACTCCATTCCGGATTGCCAAGCCTGCTCTCTAATGTCTAAACGAGGGTTACAGAACCGGCACACAAGCTCCATGCGCTGTTTCCCACGGATGCACCGGCGGTGGCATCGACATCTTCCAGGTCTTCCTCTCCTGATGGGTCTCAGGTAACCAAACATACTTTTAGCAGATCCTCGAAGGGCAAATCTCCCTCTAAGCATCGAGATGCCTCTATGCTTGCCCTTGAGGATCCTGCCCCAGCCAAACAACCCCGGGGGGAAGCTCCGGCTTCCAAAGCTCCTCCTATGGGGTTACAGGTTGACATCGATGGCACGGCCTCGACCGATCACCTGTTAGACTGTTCTGGGGTACCGGCACAATCTCCCAGTACCGACATCCAGGCAGTCGTGGCGTCCATGGATCACACTGTGCAATCCATGCAGCAGGCTATACTGGCTTTCATCAAGGCTGCGACGCCGTCGGTACCACAACAAGCTCCGTTGTCGGTACCGACGCCGGTACCGGTACCAACTTTGATGCCGGTACCAGCTGCATCGACATCGGCCAGGATACTGATTCCGGCTCCCTGTCCTGGGCTCTTTCTCGGTACCGACCCGGTACCGGGGACACCCGATGTCGGTACCGATCGGTACGCCTATCGATCTTTGGAATCGAGCAGACGATACTTCGATTCTTCTGATGATTCTGATTCATCGGATGAGTCCCCTGAAGTATCTGTTACCCTTCCCGAGGAGCCTTCTTCTCCAAAAAGGAGAATGTCTCCTCCAGAGGATTTGTCCTTTCAAGACTTCATAATAGAAGTAGCTAAAGGACTATCTATTTCAGTAACCTCTGAAAAAGAACCTAGAGCAAAAAAATTAGATATTTTGGGATACTCTAAGGTTCCCAGAGAGGCAGTCACCTTGCCAATTCATGAAATTCTTCAAGAACATTTGATTGAATTGTGGGAGACTCCTCTCACCCTTTCTCCTCATTCTTGTAGATTGGACACTATGTACCATGTCCCTCCCTCCTCCTGGATTTCAAAACACTCAGCTTCCTCACCACTCCATTGTGGTGCAGTCAGCTATGAAGAGGATAAAGAGTACCAAAAGACACTCTTCTACTCCTCCAGGAAGAGAATGCAGGACCTTGGATGCTTTTGGTAGGAAAATCTTCCAAGCTAGCATGCTTATTGCCAGAATCAATTCATACAGCCTTTATATGGATATGTTTCTGAAGGAGGTTGCAGAAAAGCTGCACAACTTTCTCCCTTTTATTCCAGAGGACAAAAGGGATGAGTTCCTTCTTTGGCTTAAGCATACTCAAGACATTTCAAAGTTTTCCAACAGGGCAGCCTTTGATTCTTTTGAAGGTGCCAGCAGAGCCTCAGGCATTGCCATAGCTGCTCGTAGAATTGCTTGGCTCCAGGCTTCTGATCTAGAACCCTGGGTTCAAGATGGTTTAGGAAATCTGCCCTGTACAGGTGAAAATCTATTTGGCAAAGAGTGGCAAATTAAAGCCACTCAAATGGATGCAGAAAATGATGCTCTGGATAGACTTTCTAAGTCTACCTCCACTCCGGCCAAGAAAAAATCTTTTAAAAAGTCTTTTTACAAGAAGGGCAGATTTCCTTCCACTTCTGGTCAGCAGTCTTCTACAGGTCGCTTTGCTACTAAGCGTCAGCAACCTAAACAAGCCAGGCCTAAACCTGCAGGGGCTGCTGCAACCCAGCAATCCCAAGCCCCTCAGGGTTTTTGACTTGATACTAGAGAACTTAACGTTTCTGGCTCTACAACAGCCAGAACCTCTCACCATTCCAGGAAGGTTAGCTCATTTTGCTCCCAGATGGGAGCAAATCACATCAGAGCAGTGGACCCTCTCCATCATCAGAGAGGGCTACAAACTTCATTTCTCAGACCTTCCTCCCTACACCATGGTGAGACATTTCAATTCTCCCACATCTCTCCTCGACCTTCTGGATCAGGAGGTAACCACCCTTCTGGCCCAGAGGGCCATAGAAGAAGTTCCTCTTCTTCAACAGGGGTCAGGGTTTTACTCCCCCTACTTTCTCATTTCAAAGAAAACAGGAGGATACAGACCCATTCTGGATCTCAGAGAATTGAACAAATTTCTATGCAAGGAGAAGTTCAAGATGCTTTCTTTAGGCACTCTCCTTCCATACCTACAGAGTCAGGATTGGCTTTGTTCTCTAGATCTCAAGGATACGTACACTCATATACTCATCCATCCATCCCACAGAAAATTCCTGCATTTTCTGTCCCAGGGAAAACATTACCAATACAGAGTGCTTCCTTTCGGTCTAGCCTCTGCTCCAAGAGTGTTCACCAAATGCATGGCAATAATTGCTGTATTTCTACGCACTCTGGGAATATTTGTCTTCCCCTACCTGGACGACTGGCTCATCCGAGCTCCATCTCAGTCAGAAGCCCAAATTTCCCTGGACCGCTCCAGGCGCATTCTGCAGTATCTGGGACTTGTGGTAAACCTCCCAAAGTCTCAGCTCACCCCTACTCAGTCCCTAGAATTCATAGGGGCCTGGTTGGACACCACTACTGCAAGAGCCTATCTTCCCCAGGCTCGTTGCCAACGTCTAGTGCAGTTAGCCTCCCAGATTCAGTCAAAGAGCCACTTAACTGCCCGGGAGATGCTACAACTACTAGGCCACATGGCTTCCACAGTACATGTGGTGCCCTATGCTTGCCTACACATGAGAGCAGCTCAATGGACTTTGTCCACCCAGTGGACTCAAGCTTCAGGAGCTCTCTCAGACCAAATAGCAAACTCCAAACGTCTCTTTTGGTCTCTCCAATGGTGGAAGTCCATTCAAAATCTGTTGCTGGGGTCCCCCTTCCAACCTTTGTTGCCCCAAGCAATCCTCACAACAGATGCCTCCCAAACAGGTTGGGGAGCTCATCTACAGGACCTCTCCACCCAAGGCACTTGGTCCCCACAGGAGACCTCTCTTCATATTAACCTCTTGGAACTTCGAGCAGTGTTCCTAGCTCTCAAGGTCTTTCATACCCTCCTCAGCTGCCATACAGCCCTCATTCAAACGGACAGTCAGGTAGCCATGTTTTACATAATCAAGCAAGGAGGGACTGGCTCTCTGTCGCTTTGCAACGAAGCTCTAAGATTATGGGCCTTCGCCAGAGAGCATCAAATCCATCTCCTGGCAATATACCTCCCAGGAATTCAAAACTCTTGGGCAGACAGACTCAGTCGAGTTCTGCTTCCACACGAATGGTCCCTGCACATGGATCAGGTACTCAGAATCTTCCAGGAATGGGGAACCCCGGACATAGACCTATTTGCAAGTCCGTGGAATGCCAAACTTCCCCGGTTCTGTTCCAGAATTCCGTGTCAGGGAGTTCAGGCCAAGGATGCCTTCCTCCTTCATTGGGGTCAGGACTTCCTCTATGCCTTTCCACCCATTCCTTTGATTCCCAAACTCTGTTCAAACTTCAGAGGGATCAAGGATCTATGTTCCTCATAGCTCCACGCTGGCCACGCCAAGTGTGGTACCCTCTACTTCTGCATCTCTCCCAAGTCCCCTCCCTGGACTTGGGAGCTGCTCCAGACCTTCTGTCTCAGGAGGAGGGGACTTTGTGGCATCCAAACCCCAAGTCCCTTCACCTCAGAGCTTGGTTACTGAAGGCCTAGACCTTCAAGACTTCAATCTTTCGCAGCAAGTGAAGGATATCCTCCATGCTTCAAGGAAACCTTCCACTAGGCGTTCCTATGCTTTTAAATGGAAAATATTTTCCATTTGGTGTGCTCAAAAGGGTCTTGACCCTCTGGCACTTCCTGTGAATTCTCTATTAGAATATCTCCTGCATCTTTCCAATGCAGGCCTTAAGACGAATTCAGTAAGGGTGCATTTAAGTGCTATTGCAGCATCCCTTAAGCCTCTCAATGGACAACCTATTTCCTCTCATCCTCTTATTGCAAGATTCATGAGAGGCCTAACTTTTAACTAAACCTCCCATTCGAACTCCTCCGGTGGCATGGGACTTAAACTTGGTTCTTGGTCAGCTTATGAAGCCACCTTTTGAACCCTTAGCCACTACCTCCTTGAAATTTCTTTCCTGGAAGGTTATTTTCCTTATTGCAATCACTTTGGCTCGCCGCATCAGTGAACTGCAGGCCTTAGTGGATAATCCACCTTATACAAGGTTCCATCATGATAAGGTAGTCCTTAGGACAAATTCTCACTTTATGCCTAAAGTGGTCTCACCTTTTCATCTTAATCAAGAGGTATATTTACCTGTCTTTTTTCCAGCTCCTCATGCATCCAGTGCAGAGAGGAACCTTCATACTCTAGATTGGAAAAGAGCTCTTGCTTTTTACTTAAACAGGACACAGCAACATAGAAAGTCTTCCCAGCTTTTTGTTGCTTTTGATCCTTCTCATTTAGGACTTCCAGTCTTTAAAAGAACACTGTCCAGTTGGATTGCTCAGTGTATTTCTTTTGCTTACCAGAGTAAGAACCTTTCTCTGGAGGGCCATGTCCCAGCTCACAATGTGAGAGCCATGGCCGCCTCTATGGCTCATCTTCATTCTGTGTCCATCGACCAGATCTGTCGAGCAGCCACTTGGGCCTCGGTTCATACCTTCACAGCCCATTACTGTTTGGACAAGGACTCCCGCCGGGATGCCTTCTTTGGTCAGGCTGTCCTCAAACACCTGTTCCATTCTTGAACAACTCCTGCCCTCCTTCCCTTAATGGATGCCTGAGATCCATAGGAAGACGAGGAACCCTTGAGGGTCTCATATCCTTGGGGATCTCCCAGGCATCTCAGCTAGGGAGTCCCCATATGTGAGGACTCATTCCTGCTTGTTCCTGGAGATAGCACAGTTACTTACCTGTAACAGGTGATCTCTGGGAACAGCAGGAATTAGTCCTCACAACCCTCCCACCTCCCCTAGGAGTTGTATCTCTCTCTGTCTTTCCTTTCCTCTCTCTATTGTTTCAGCTTTAAACTCGAACTGAGGAGAGTTGGTAGGAAAGGCGGGAAGGCAGCGCGCATGCGCTGTGGGATGCCCCAAAAGCTTTCTTTCTGGGAAGCTGGGGAGCATTCCCGCGCAGGCTCCGTCGGTACCGACGTACCCATATGTGAGGACTAATTCCTGCTGTTCCCAGAGATCACCTGTTACAGGTAAGTAACTGTGCTTTCTGTCCATGCAGCAGGCTATTACGGCCTTCATTCAAGCTGCGACGCTGCTGGTACCGAAACAAACTCCGTTCTCGGTATCGGCTCCGGTACCGGCACCAGCATCGATACCGGTACCGACTGCATCGACATCGACCAGGATACCAGCTGCAGCGGTTCCTTGTCCAGGGCTGCTCACCGGTACGGATCCGGTACCGGGGACGCCCGATGTCGATACTGCTCGATACGCGTATCGAGCATTGGAAGAGCACCCTGACAGGCGATACTTCGATTCCTCTGATGATTCTGATACATCAGACAAGTCTCCTGAATTATCCATAGCCCTTCCTGAAGAGCCTTCTTCTCCAAAAAGAAGAATGTCGTCTCCAGAGGATTTGTCCTTTCAAGACTTCATAAGAGAATTAGCTAAAGGACTTTCTATTTCAGTAACTTCTGAATCAGAGCCTAGAGCTAAAAAATTGGATATTTTAGGCTATTCTGGAGCTCCTAAAGAGGCAGTCACCTTATCAATTCATGAGATTCTTTATGAACACATGATTGATCTATGGGAGACTCCTCTCACTCTCTCCTCATTCTCGTAGATTGGACACTATGTATTGTGTCCCTCCTTGTCCTGGATTTCAGAAAACTCAGCTTCCTCACCATTCCATTGTGGTGCAGTCAGCTATGAAGAGGATAAAGAGTACAAAGAGACACTCTTCTGCTCCTCCAGGAAGAGAATGCAGGACCTTGGATGCCTTTGGTAGGAAAATCTTCCAAGCCAGTATGCTTATTGCCAGAATCAATTCATATAGCCTTTACGTGGGTATGTTTCTAAAGGAAGTTGCACAAAAACTGCACACTTTCCTCCCTTTTCTGCTCGCAGAATTGCTTGGCTCCAGGCTTCTGATTTAGAGCCCTGGGTTCAAGATGGCTTAGGATATCTTCCCTGTACAGGTGAAAACATATTTGGCAAAGAATGGCAAATAAAAGCCACTCAAATGGATGCAGAAAACTCTGCTCTGGATAGACTTTCAAAGTCAACCTCCATTCCTGCCAAGAAAAAGCCTTTTAAAAAGTCTTTCTTTAAAAAGGGCAGATTTCCTTCTACTTCTGGCCAACAATCTTCTACAGGTCGCTTTGCCACTAAGCGTCAGCAACCTAAACAGGACAGGCCTAAGCCTACAGGGGCTGCTGCAACTCAGCAGGCCCAACCTCCTCAGGGTTTTTGACTTGATGCTAGAGAACGTAGCCTTTCTGGCTCTAAAGCAGCCAGAGCCTCTTACCATTCCAGGAAGGTTGGCTCATTTTGCTCCCAGATGGGAGCAAATAACATCAGAGCAGTGGACCCTCTCCATCATAAGAGAGGGCTACAAGCTTCATTTCTCAGACCTTCCTCCCCACACCATGGTGAGACACTTCAGTTCTCCCACATCTCTTCTCGACCTTCTAGGTCAAGAGGTAACTACCCTTCTTGCCCAAGGGGCAATAGAAGAGGTTCCTCTTCTTCATCAAGGGTCAGGGTTCTACTCCCCCTATTTTCTCATTCCAAAGAAGACAGGGGGATACAGACCCATCTTAGATCTCAGAGAATTGAACAAATTTCTATGCAAGGAGAAGTTCAAGATGCTTTCTCTGGGCACTCTAATTCCATACCTTCAAAGTCAGGATTGGCTTTGTTCTCTAGATCTCAAGGATGCGTACACCCATGTCCTCATCCATCCCTCTCACAGAAGATTCCTACGGTTTATTTTCCAAGGAAAACATTACCAATATAGAGTTCTTCCTTTCAGTCTGGCCTCTGCCCCAAGAGTGTTCACCAAATGCATGGCAATAGTTGCTGCATTTCTACGAACTCTGGGAATATTTGTCTTCCCATACCTGGACGACTGGCTCATTCGAGCTCCATCTCAGTCAGAGGCCCAGAATTCCTTGGACCACACAAGGCGCATTCTGCAGTATCTGGGACTTGTGGTAAACCTCCCAAAGTCTCAGCTCACCCCTACTCAGTCCCTAGAATTAATAGGGGCCTGGTTGGATACCACTACTGCAAGGGCTTACCTTCCTCAGGCCCGTTGCCAACGTCTAGTGCAGTTAGCCTCCCGGATTCAGTCAAAAAGCCACTTAACTGCTCGGGAGATGCTACAACTGCTAGGCCACATGGCTTCCACAGTGCACGTGGTTCCCTATGCTCGCCTACACATGAGAGCAGCTCAATGGACTTTGTCCACCCAGTGGACTCAAGCTTCAGGAGCTCTCTCAGACCAAATAGCAACCACCAAACGTCTCTTTTGGTCTCTCCAATGGTGGATGTCCACTCAAAATTTGTTGCTGGGATCCCCCTTCCAACAGTTGTTGCCCCAAGCAACCCTCACAACAGATACCTCCCAAACAGGTTGGGGAGCCCATCTACAGGACCTCTCCACTCAAGGCACTTGGTCCCCACAGGAGACATCCCTTCATATCAACCACTTGGAGCTTCGAGCAGTTTTTCTAGCTCTCAAGGTCTTTAATACCCTCCTCAGCTACAAGACAGTCCTCATTCATACGGACAATCAAGTAGCCATGTTTTACATAAACAAGCAAGGAGGAACTGTCTCTCTGTCGCTTTGCAACGAAGCTTTAAGATTGTGGGCCTTCGCCAGAGAGCATCAAATCCATCTCCTGGCAGTATACCTCCCAGGAATCCAAAACTCTTGGGCAGACAGACTCAGTCGAGTCCTGCTTCCACACGAATGGTCCCTGCAGATGGATCAGGTACTCAGAATCTTCCAAGAATGGGGAACCCCGGACATAGACCTCTTTGCAAGTCCGTGGAATGCCAAACATCCCCGGTTCTGTTCCAGAATTCCGTGTCAGGGAGTTCAGGCCAAGGATGCCTTCCTCCTCCATTGGGGTCATGGCTTCCTGTATGCATTTCCACCCATTCCCTTGATTCCCAAGACTCTGTTCAAACTCCAGAGGGATCAAGGATCTATGATCCTCATAGCTCCACGCTGGCCATGCCAAGTGTGGTACCCTCTACTTCTACATCTCTCCCAAGCCCCCTCTCTGGACTTGGGAGTTGCTCCAGACCTTCTGTACCAGGAGGAAGGGACTTTGTGGCACCCAAACCCCAAGTCCCTACACCTCAGAGCTTCAAGACTGGAATCTTTCTCAACAAGTGAAGGATATCCTCCATGCTTCCAGAAAACCTTCCACCAGGCGTTCTTATGCTTTTAAATGGAAACGGTTTTCCATTTGGTGTGCTGAAAAGGGTCTTGACCCTCTAGCACTACCTTTAAATTCTCTGTTAGACTATCTCCTGTATCTTTCCAATGCAGGCCTTAAAACAAATTCAGTAAGAGTCCATTTGAGTGCTATTGCAGAATCCCTTAAGCCCATCAATGGACAACCTATTTCCTCTCATCCTCTCATTGCAAGATTCATGAGAGGCCTAACTTTAACTAAACCCTCCCATTAGGCCTCCTCCGGTGGCATGGGACTTAAATTTGGTTCTTGGTCAGCTCATGAAGCCACCTTTTGAACCCTTAGCCACTACCTCCTTGAAGTTCCTTTCATGGAAGGCTATTTTCCTCATTGCAGTTACTTCAGCTCGCCGCATCAGTGAACTGCAGGCATTAGTGGCTAATCCACCTTATACAAGGTTCCATCATGATAAGGTAGTCCTTAGGACAAATCCACACTTTAGGCCTAAAGTGGTCTCACCTTTTCATCTTAATCAAGAAGTATATTTACCTGTCTTTTTTCCAGCTCCTCATGCATCCAGTGCAGAGAGGAATCTTCATACTCTGGATTGTAAAAGAGCTCTTGCTTTTTACTTACATAGGACACAGCAACATAGAAAGTCTTCCCAGCTTTTTGTTGCTTTTGATCCTTCTCGTTTAGGACTTCCAATCTCTAAGAGAACACTGTCCAATTGGATTGCTCAGTGTATCTCTTTCGCCTACCAGAGTAAGAACCTTTCTCTGGAGAGCCATGTCACAGCTCATAATGTGAGGGCCATGGCCACCTCTATGGCTCATCTAAATTCTGTGTCCATCGACCAGATCTGTCGAGAAGCCACCTGGGCCTCGGTTCATACTTTCACAGCCCATTACTGCTTGGACAAGGACTCCCGCCGGGATGCCTTGTTTGGTCAGGCTGTCCTCAAACACCTGTTCCATTCTTAAACAACTCCTACCCTCCTTCCCTGGATGGATGCCTGAGATCCATAGGAGGAAGTAGACCCCTCTCCTGGGTCTCATATCCTTGGGGATCTCCCAGGCATCTTAGCTAGGGAGTTCCCATATGTGAAGACTCATTCCTGCTTGTTCCTGGAGATAGCACAGTTACTTACCTGTAACAGGTGATCTCTGGGAACAGCAGGAATAAGTCTTCACAACCCTCCCTCCTCCCCTAGGAGTTGTATTTCTTTTTCTATCTTTCATTTCCTCTCTCTCTCTATTGTCTCAGCTTTAAACTCGAACTGAGGAGAGATGGTTAGGAAAGGCGGGAAGGCAGCGCGCAGGCGCTGTGGGATGCTCCCAAAAGCTTTCCTTTTTGGGAAGCTGGGGAGCGTTCCCGCGCAGGCTCCGTTGGTACCGACGTACCCATATGTGAAGACTTATTTCTGCTGTTTCCAGAGATCACCTGTTACAGGTAAGTAACTGTGCTTTACATGTATATGGACATCTGCATATCTGTGCCTCTATATATATATATATGTATATATAGTCACAGATATGCAGATATATATACATATATAATGGATATATCTGTATTTACCTATCTATATATATGTATTGCAATATATGATAGTGGGTAGATATGTCTATATACTATTTCTGTCTGTCTGCCTATATATATATATATATATATATATTCCCCTACGGACCTGACAAGATAGTCTCTATCCCTTTCCATGCTGTCCCAGCATACTTAGGGTTCTCCATAATCAACTACTTCCTGTGGTAGTTGAGGGGTTTTTGTACCATCACCTTCAGTTTAGGTACACCTGAAGCCCTCCATATACTTTTTTTTTCCTACGTGATTTCAATTAGGAAGGACTTTCTGAATCTTCAGAAAATGTGAGGCTACAATGCCTCATGCTCCTATCCTTCTTTGTTATCGGATATAGGGATCTTCGAAGCTCCCTTCTCCTATAAGAACTGTGTCTCTTTAAAGTCAAAAGAGCTTCAGTCTTATCTAATAGGGACTTCCGCGTTTCCCGCAAAGTCCTGCCTCATTGAACTACCCCAGTTCCACTAGGATTGTTTCTTCTCACCCTAAGGGTTCTAACCTCAGCCTGTTTTTTGCACAGTTATTTACCTCTCCTTACATTGAGGTACTGTCACCACGCCCTTCGCCCCAGGCAGTTGCCTAGGTGTTGGGAATGGTGATAGTCTTTATTTATTTGAAAAATGCCTATAATTGTAGTTGTGCAGTTGAAATAACTTCAGCCGAGAAGGGATATAGGCACGCAGGATTTTTATTATTCTTCAGGCCAAAGGAACTTCTTATAAACAGTTCCAGATATCAAACATAAGGTGTGGATATTTTCCAGAGTAAAGCCACAAGGTAAGAGGCTTCTACATTCAACTTGTCAGCAAACTCAAACAAAGTATTTCTTCAAACAAAAACAGTAAAGCAAATTTGGTGCTCCAAAAAAACCTTCTTCTCAAAAGGTGACTTTAAAACAGGTAAAGCTTTAAGTAATCCAACAATGCAAAACTTCAGCTGCACAATGTTTTCTCTCTTCTCAAAAACAACGTTTTCTCTACCTGCTGTCTGGCAGGCTCTACACTTTTTACCAACAGTCTTTCAAAGAAAGGGTTAAGCTTTCAGAATCTCAGCAATCCTAAATTGCATATTCTTTTCAGCTCAGCGTCTTTGAAAGCAGCTGCTAGTTTCTAGGCTTCAGGAAAACGTTCTAGCTTTCAGCTACTGTATGAAAACTAGAGAACATTCTATTTCCATGTCAGAGCTAGATTCCTGTCTCATAGAGGTTTCAAACTCCATGCTCTCGACGTCTGATTCTACCAGAGAAGCATTGGATTTGAACTCAGAATTATCTTGCTTTAAGCTTTCTAAGATTTGTAAGACTCTGTTTAATGCAGACTCTTCTCTTCTCTGAGGAACGTTTTTACCTTTAGGTAACTCCTGAGCTTTCAAAGGCTTATTAGAGGATTTAACCTTGCTCACCCTATTCTGAGGAAATAAGCTTCTAGCTGGCTTTACAGCTGACTGCTCATTTTACATGTAAATTTCTGGAGAATGCTGTCGGTTACTCACATGGCTTGCAACCTTCCCTGGGTAAGCTTTAAAACCTCTGGCTGGTTCTGCCTTTCTCCATGGAGTTTCTGGTGAAGTTTCCTTCACTCTCTGGGTGCCTTCCTTGTGTAGTCTTGCCGAGCTCCTAGGGCCTCTTCCCCTTCTAGGACTCTCTGACCCATTCCCTTCAGCATTGGGCTCGGAACTAGAGCTCCTCCTTCTCCCCTCTCTCTTGGTAGAAGATTCACCGTCATTGGAAGTCAGTCTCCTAAAGCACCTTTCCCTAAGGCTGCTTTCCCCTGCAGTGTACCTCTTTCCTGCACTCTGAGCACCTCCCTCACGGGCACTCCTTTGCTGGGCAGTTTGAGGATCTCTCTGCTGGGCTTTCCTTGCACTTCCTTTCTCCTCGGTGATTCTAGGATTTCTGGCACTTCTTTCACTCCCTCTACTTCCTTTCTCCTCTCCTGATTCCTCGTGTTTATATCTGTAGTTTCCCTTTCTGCTTGCTAGCTCCTCCCCCAGCTGTCCCTCATGAGCAGGGCTGGTAACTAGGGAGCTAGGGCGTGTCTCTTGACTACAAACTTTCTGTGAGGAGTTTTTTTCTAAACCAGGAGTTTTAACCCCTGAACTTCTGGTTTTGATTCCCTTCTCTGGGGAAAACGCTTGATTTTTCCCTTCTTTCTTATGCTCTCCCTCTTCTGCGCCACCACAGTACTCCCTGGGGATATTCTGTTGGCTCATATTAACAAATCCACATGAACCTCCATATACCTTTTTACAATACCACCAGGTGAGGTCCATATTGGTTTATTGCTTTTCAATATTACCACTAAGTATCACCTGCACAGAGACTCCTATCTAGGCGTCCTGTTTGGTCCAGCTGTTCCACAGCACATCTTTTTAGTTCAACTCCTACCCTCCATCCCTAGGATGCTTGGGGTTCGGTACAACAGCATGGCTCTCAGATTCGCAACATGCTGGGACTCCTCCAGGCATCTTAGCTTGGGAGTCCCCATATGTGAAGACTCATTCCTGCTTGTTCCTGTAGATAGCACAGTTACTTACCTGTAACAGGTGATCTCTGGGAACAGCAGGAATAAGTCTTCACAACCCACCCATCTCCCCTAGGAGTTGCATTTCTCTATCTCTATCTTTCCCTTTCTCTCTCTCTCTCTTTGTCTCAGCTTTAAAACTTAACTGAGGAGAGGCAGTTGGGAAAGGCGGGAAGGCAGCACGCAGGCGTGTTGAGATGCTTCCAAAAGCGTACTTATTGGATGCTGGGGAGCGTTCCCACGCATACTCCGTCGGTACCAATGTACCCATATGTGAAGACTTATTCCTGCTGTTCCCAGAGATCACCTGTTACAGGTAAGTAACTGTGCTTTCTATGAACCCTGGGGAATTTCGTCTTCCCTTACTTAGACGACTGGCTCATTCGAGCCCCTACAGTTGCAGAGGCCAGCACTGCACTGTCCCACACAATGCGAATCCTCCAATACTTGGGATTGTTAATAAACTTCCCAAAATCTCAACCAGTTCTCCAGGACCAAGCAGGAAGTCAGTCCTCATATATGGGTGACGTCGGCGCCGACGGAGCCCTCATGCGGAGCATTTCCCCAGCTTTCAAAGAAAGCCTTTGGGAATTGCAGCACGCATGCGCGGTCCTCTTCCCGCCCAAGGGTGCCATCTTGCTCAGTCTTCTTTTTTCCGCGGAGCCCGACGGACGTAGTTCGGTTTTCCCCGAGGAAAAAGTTGATTTTCCCTGTTTTTTCTCTTTTTTCTCTGGTTCAACGCCGGATCCTTTTCCTGCTCGGACTGATACGCCGGTATCGAGTCCTTTTCTCTCTTTTTCGGATTTTGTCCTTTTTGACTGGCGTTCGCGCCTTTTTTCTTTTTTCCCTGGCAGACCGGTCTTTTGACCTAGCAGGGGCCCTTTTTCCCCTGATGGCTGCCAGCGGGTTTAAGAAATGTGATCGGTGTAAGAAACTTATGTCTCTTACCGACACACATGACTGCTGCCTCCGTTCCCTCGGACCCGATCATGACCGGATGATCTGTGGTCCGTGTGGCAAAATGTCCTCAAAGGCATTGAGGAGTCGGCAGCACCAGAGGGATAGGATTTTTTCTGACTCCGTGTCCGGCCGGGCCCGGACCTCGTCAGAGGCCTCGACGTCTCGGGACTCCGGCCCCGAGCAGCGTCAGGGTTCCTCTGAGCGGGGGTCTCCTTCGCGGGAACATCGCAGGAAGAAGAAACCCACGATGGCGGCGTCGGTGGACGCTCTTGGTTCCTTGAGGGCCAGGTCGCATAGCCCCAATAGCCGTCCCAGGTCTTCGAAGTCGGAGAGGCCTGCCAAGCATCCTCGTGTCGAGATGGAGTCTCCTGGATACGTAAGTGCTGTTGTCCTCGTTGACTCTCCTCCGAGGGACCCGAGTCGGGGGCTGCTGGGTCTCCTGAGCTCGGACTCAGGTTGACGGCCTTGGAGAGCAGCTTTGCTGCCTTCATGGAACAGCAGCGGACATTGATCGCCGGTCTCACCGGTGCATCTGCCCCGACCACCGGGACCTCGACGTCCAAGTCGACCCCGGAGGCCGAGCTGATCCTCGAGTCCATGCGGGCTCGAGTCGATCCTCGGCCACTGTCTCCCTCGACCTCCCGTTCGGGGCCGAGGTCGTCGACGCCGATACCCTCGGCATTGGGACGGAGGGCATGGGTGCCCGCCCGACCGGAGCCACTCGATTCCTCCTCTGAGGAGTCGGGCTGGGAGACGGAGGAGGAAGAGTCACCCGACACTCATCGGACTCGGTGTGTCCCATCGGTCTCGCCCGAGTCCGAACCTCGGAGACAGTCCCCACCGGAGGATACCCGGTTCTCGGACTTCATGCAGGATATGGCCAAGGCCTTGGCCTTCCCCGCGGATCCCAAGGAGGAGCCTCGAGCCGAGGAGCTCGAGGCCCTCCAGTATGACTCTCCTCCGAAGGAGGCCTTTACTGTTCCGGTTCCTCCGATGCTGGAGCGGCTGTTCTTCCACATGTGGGAGACCCCGGCCTCGACGCCGGTGTTAAGCAAGCTGGTCAATTCCATTTATCGAGTCCGCAAGAGCCCCGGGTTCCAAAAGGCACAATTACCGCACCACTCCATGGTTGTGGAATCGGCCATACATCGACTGAAAAGTCAGAAGATGCACTCCTCGGTGCCTCCCGGCCGGGAGGCCCGGAACCTGGATGCCCTCGGTAAGAAGTGCTTCCAGGGCTCTATGCTTGCTTGCCGTGTCCAGACCTACCAGCTCTACATGGGCATGTACCTCCGAGACCTGGCAAAGGAGATTGCCGGGTTCTCTGCTGGTCTCTCCGAGGAACCTTTGCAGAGGTTTCAGGCCTTGTCCACCGGTATTAGAGAGTGCTCGAAGTTTATCTCTCGAGCAGCCTACGATGGCTTCGAGGCTTCGGCCCGAGTAGCCGGGGCCGGCATCGGTGCCCGCCGACAGGCTTGGCTACAGTCATCCGACCTCGAGCCATGGGTCCAGGACAAGTGGGTCGATGTCCCCTGCTGAGGTGAAAACCTCTTTGGCAAGCCCATGCTGAAAAGGCTGCAGAACTCGAGACCGAGACTCTGACCAGTACTAGGCTTTCCAGGAAAACATCTGTCCCTTCTCAGAAGAAGAAGGGCTCAGGAAAAAAGACCTTTTACCCGAGGAAGTCATCTACCTATAAACAAATACCCTCATTATCAGGCCTCTGCAGCTCCCCAACAGGGTCAGCAGGCCAAGGGGCAGGGTCAAGGGCCCCGTAGGCAGAAGGCCCCCCAAGCCACCAACACCGGCCCCTGCTCAGCAGGATGGGGGGTTTTGACTCAAACAGCATAGCCTCTTCTCCTCAGCTGGCTTCTCTCAGCACAGGAGGCCGGCTGGCCCACTTTGCCCACAGGTGGTCAGCCGTCACATCAGATACCTGGGTTCTTCATATAGTCCAAAAGGGCTATCTTCTCCATTTTCACCAGGTACCTCCCTCCTATTTTCCAGGGGAGCCTCCAAGACCTCCTCTGCACAGGGACCTACTCCTTCAGGAGTTGACAAGTCTGCTAAAGGATCAGGCTGTGGAACCGGTGCCCCACCACCTGAGAGGTCAAGGCTTTTATTCCAGGTACTTTCTGGTACCAAAAAGAACTGGAGGCCTCACACCCATCCTAGACTTGCAAAACCTCAACAAGTTCCTGGAGAGGGAAAAATTCAAGATGCTTACCCTTGGAATCCTGCTGCCCTACCTCCAGCAGGGAGACTGGCTAAGCTCCTTAGATCTAAAGGATGCGTATACTCACATCCTTATTCATCCAGACCACAGACAATATCTCAGGTTTGTTGTGGGAGGAAACCACTATCAGTACAGAGTACTACCCTTTGGCCTGTCCTCCACTCCCAGGGTGTTCACCAAGTGCCTGGCAGTGGTGGCGGCCTACCTGAGGCTTCAGGGTCTTTTTGTGTTTCCGTACCTGGACGACTGGCTCATAAGGGGCCAATCTTCCCAGGAGGCCAACCAGGCCACCCTTCGCACGGTGGCTCTGCTTCAGCACTTGGGGTTTGTCATAAACTTCGCAAAGTCCACTTTGCTCCCGTCCCAGAACTTGGAGTTCATAGGGGCCAGGCTCGACACTCTTCAAGCATAAGCTTTTCTGCCTCTGGACAGGGCCCACAGGCTAATGGATCTAGCCGGCCAGTTTTGCAGCAATTCCCTGGTCTCTGCCAGGCAATTCCTGAGACTACTCGGCCATATGGCTTCCACGGTTCATGTCACCCCCAATGCCCTCCTGCACATGCGGCCTGCTCAGTGGAGCCTTCACACTCAATGGCATCAAGCCACAGGGAGCCTAGCGGACTCAGTAACGATATCCGACCTACTGGTCTCCTCTCTGCAATGGTGGCTTCATCTTCCGAATCTGGTGCTCGGAGTGGTTTTTCAATCCCCTCCACCTTCTCAAGCGCTCACAACGGATGCTTCTCTTCTCAGTTGGGGAGCACATTGCCAAGGGACATGTCCTCAGGGTCTCTGGACCCCTTGGGAGGCTACTCATCAGATAAACTTCCTGGAGCTACGGGCGATACGCCTAGCTCTGAGAGCCTTCTCCCACCTCGCCTCTCACCAGTCTGTACTGGTTCAGACGGACAATCAAGTTGCCATGTTCTATGTGAACAAACAAGGAGGCACAGGCTCTTTCCTTCTTTGTCAGGAGGCTCAATGGCTGGGCTGTCAATCACGGGATCCTTCTCAAGGCTGTCTACCTCCCAGGTCAGGAAAATTACCTGGTAGACAGACTGAGCAGGATCCTGCAACCACACGAATGGAGATTGGACCCATTAGTGGTTCAGCAGATCTTTCTCAGGTGGGGTCTCCCCACCCTGGATCTTTTCGCCAGTCCTCTGAACCGGCAACTCTCGAGATTCTGCTCCAGACAACCGCATCCTCTCAGAGTAGCAGCGAATGCGTTTCTGATCTCGTGGTCCTCAGGCCTACTGTATGCGTTTCCTCCCACACCACTAGTGTCCAGAATGCTGTTCAAAGTCCTCAAGGACGGGTCTTCATTGATTCTCATTGCCCCCAGGTGGCCGAGGCAGCCGTGGTTCCCACTTCTGCTACAGCTAGCGGTGGACACCCCTCTGCCTCTGGGGTTTCAACACGATCTCCTGTCTCAAGATCAGGGGACTCTCTTGCACCCCAACCTCCAGTCCCTTCATCTGATGGCCTGGCTGCTGAAAGGGTAGTCCTGGCTGCCCTACTACTGCCTCGAGAGGTGGAATATGTCGTCTTAGCTTCTAGACGGCAATCCACCAGGAAATCCTACGCTCTTAAGTGGCGTAGATTCTCCACATGGTGTGCTCAGCACAACGAGAATCCTTTCTCGTGCTTGGTAGCGGTGGTTTTGCAATATAAGGCTTTACCTCTCCAATCTGGGCCTTAAGTCTAACTCTGTCAGAGTTCACCTGAGTGCTCTCTCAGCACACCACTCGCCGGTGGACGGCAGGCCTCTTTCCAACCACCCTTTGGTGGCTCGTTTCCTCAGAGGCCTCCTTCTGCTTAAGCCTCCTTTGCGTCCACCGGCCCCTGAGTGGGATCTGAAAGTGGTGTTGCAACGGCTTACTTGTCCGCCTTTTGAACCCATGGCTACCTGCCCTCTCCGTTTTCTCTCCTGGAAATCTTTATTTCTGGTAGCTCTCACCTCTGCTAGGTGAGTAAGTGAACTGCAGGCACTAGTGTCTGATCCTCCTTACACTAGGTTCTACAGGAATAGGGTAGTCTTACGGACTCATCCTAAGTTTCTTCCTAAGGTTGTCTCACCTTTTCACCTCAATCAGGAGGTGGTTCTTCTGACCTTCTTTCCCAGGCCGCATGCCAACCGGGCTGAGATGGTCTTGCATACCCTGGACTGTAGGAGGGCGTTATCCTTCTACCTTGACCGTACGCGGGAGCATCGGAAGGCTGTTCAGCTTTTCATTTCTTTTGACCCCAATAAGTTGGGGCTCCCTGTCTCCAAGCGTACGTTGTCCATATAGTTCGCTGACTGTATCGCCTGGGCTTATGGGGCAGCCGGCCTCTCGTTGGAGGGTCGAGTCACGGCTCATCGTGTCAGGGTGAAGGCTGCGTCAGTGGCTCATCTCCGCTCTGTTCCGTTGGCAGACATCTGCCGGGCCGCTACTTGATCTTCAAGCCAGACGTTTGCGGCCCATTACTGCCTTGAGAGGGAGTCCCGCAGGGACAGTGCTTTCGGACAGGCAGTACTCCATAATCTCTTTGGGGTTTAGGCAACTCCTACCCTCCGGCCCTGGTGTTGAGCTACCGGTCGGGGGCGTTCTCAGAGAAGATTCCTTCCTTCTGTGCTGACGAACTAGAGGGAGCTCATTTTTCCGCTTGAGGTCTCCGGTAGCCTTAAGCTAGGGAGTCCCATATGTGAGGACTGACTTCCTGCTTGGTCCTGGAGAAAGAGTAGTTACTTACCTGTAACAGGTGTTCTGCAGGAGCAGCAGGAATCAGTCCTCACAACCCTCCCTCCTCCCCTTGGAGTTGCAGTCCTATGATTTATTTTTGCTAATTTTTTTGCTGTCTTTTTGCTATGTCATCAGACTGAGCAAGATGGCACCCTTGGGCGGGAAAAGGACCGCGCATGCGCGCTGCAATTCCCAAAGGCTTTCTTTGAAAGCTGGGGAAATGCTCCGCACGAGGGCTCCGTCGGCGCCGACGTCACCCATATGTGAGGACTGATTCCTGCTGCTCCTGGAGAACACCTGTTACAGGTGAGTAACTACTCTTTTCTTCCCAATGCCTAGAATTCATAGGAGCCTGTCTAGATAGCAGACAGGCAAGGGCTTTCCTTCCACAAGCCCGGTGTCTTCGCATAATGCAACAAGCAGCAGGCAAATCCTCCCTCACTGCTCGAGAGCTACTGCAGTTACTGGGACGCATGGCATCCACAGTTCATGTAGTCCCATATGCTTTCCTCCACATGCGAGCGGCTCAGTGGACCTTCTCCACACAGTGGACACAGGCCACGGGTCATTTGTCGGACAAAATAATAATCTCTTAATGACTAATTTTGTCCCTCCAATGGTGGCAATCACTAGAAAATCTGACAGTGGGGTCTCCTTTCCATCAACCCCTTTTTCAGGCCACCCTAACAACAGATGCATCACAGGTGGGTTGGGGAGCACACCTAAATCATCTCTCTACCCAGGGCACCTGGACTGCACAGGAGTTTGGTTTACACATAAACCTCCTGGAATTAAGAGCAATCTATTTAGTTCTTTGCGTATTCCACGCCCAGCTCAGCTACAAGACAGTTCTAGTCCAGACGGACAATCAAGTAGCCATGTTCTATGTGAACAAGCAGGGCGGAACAGGCTCTCTGTCATTATGCAACAAAGCTTTACGACTGTGGGCCCTCACCAGAGAGCATCAAATTCACCTTCTAGTGGTATATCTTCCAGGCATTCAAAACCTTTGGGCAGACAAACTCAGCCAAGTACTGCTGCCTCACGAGTGGTCCCTCCACCTAGACCAGGTGGCAAAGATATTTCATCTCTGGGGCACTCCAGACATAGACTTCTTTGCAAGTCCACTGAACGCCAAACTTCCCCGGTTCTCTTCCAGCTCACAACTGTCAGGCAAAGGATGCCTTCCTCCTTCACTGGGGTCAGGACTTCCTTTATGCCTTCCGACCCATTCCCCTCATCCCCAAAACACTCTTCAAGCTTCAGAGAGACAGGGGTCGCATGATTCTCATAGCACCACGATGGCCACGCCAAAAGTGGTATTCCCTGCTTCTACATCTCTCTCAAGCGGCACCTCTGGAGTTAGGGCATGCTCCAAATCTCCTTTCCCAGGAGAACGGGATGCTATGACACCCAAATCCCCAGTCCCTGCACCTCACGGCCTGGTTGCTGAAGGCTTAGACCTCCAAGATTTCTGCCTGTCCCAACAGGTAAAAGATATCCTTCAGGCTTCTAGGAAACTTTCCACAAGAAGATCTTATGCCTTCAAGTGGAAACGTTTTACTATATGGTGCTCCAAGAAGGGATTAAACCCCCTGGTTATACCCTTAGAATTGATACTAGAGTATCTCCTTCACTTATCGAATTCTGGTCTAAAGACCAATTCGGTAAGAGTCCATCTTAGTGCAATTGCAGCTTCTTATAAGCCTCTGAATGGACAACCATTTTCCTCTCATCCACTCCTATCAAGATTTATGAGAGGCCTTTTATTAACTAAACCTCTCATCAAGCCACCACCGGTGGCATGGGATCTAAATCTAGTTCTCGGGCAGCTCATGAAGCTGCCTTTTGAGCCTTTGGCCACTACATCCCTTAAGTTTTTGACCTGGAAGGTCATCTTCCTAATTGCAATCACCTCTGCCCGTCGCATTAGTGAATTGCAAGCTTTAGTGGCTGACCCTCCTTATACTAGGTTTCATCATGATAAGGTTGTTCTTCGAACTCGCCCACACTTTATGCCAAAGGTGGTTTCGCCTTTTCATTTAAATCAATCAATTTATCTTCCTGTATTTTTTCCGAGGCCTCACACCTCTCATGCAGAAAGAAACCTTCATACTATGGACTGTAAAAGGGCCTTAGTCTTTTACATACAAAGAATACAGCAACATAGAAAGTCCTCACAACTTTTTATAGCTTTTGACCCTAGTCATTTGGGACTTCCAGTCTCCAAAAGAACTTTATCTAAGTGGATTGCCCAATGCATATCCTTTGCTTATGAGAGTAAGGGTCTTCCTCTTCAGGACCATGTCACAGCTCATAATGTGAGAGCCATGGCAGCTTCTATGGCTAATCTCCACTCTGTGTCTATCGACATTTGTCGAGCAGCCACCTGGGTTTTGGTACACACCTTCACAGCCCAGTACTGCCTGGATAAAGCCTCCCGTCGGGATGCCTTTTTTGGTCAAGCTGTTCTTCAAAATCTCTTTCAGACCTAAATCAACTCCTACCCAGCAACCCTGGTGGAATGCCAGAGATCCATGGGAGGAAGGATTCCCACCCTCTAGTGTGGCACCTTCCTGGGGCTATCTCCCTGGCATCTTCAGCTGGGGAGTCCCCGTACGTGAGGACTACATTCCTGCTTGTTTCTGGAGATAATGTAGTTACTCACCTGTAACAGGTGATTTCCGGGAACAGCAGGAATTTAGTCCTCACAACCCACCCGCCTCCCCTAAGAGTTGTCTCTCTATCTCTTTGTCTCTTTCCTCTCTCCCTCTATCCTTTCACTGAACTACAAACTTAACTGAAGAGGGACAGTTGGAAAGGCGGGAGGGCAGAACGCATGTGCTGAGGGAGGCTCCCAAAAGCGTTCCTATTGGACGCTGGGAAGCGTTCCCGCGCAGGCTCTGTCGGTACCGATGATAACCATATGTGAGGACTAAATTCCTGCTGTTCTCTGAGATCACCTGTTACAGGTGAGTAACTACGCTTTCTCTTTTGACCTGCCTGTTGGTGTAACTGACATTTTTTTCATCCAGGAGGGCCTTCATGAGATGATCCTATGCTTTCAAATGGAAGAAGTTTGCTCTCTGATTTGTGAAACGGTCCACAGAACCTTTTGCATGTTTTACACTTAACATTGCTTGAATGCTTTCAACATTTATCTGAATCTGAACTCAAATCCAACTCCGTAAGGGTTCACCTCAGCACAACTGGAGCTTACCATCACCTTGTAGAAGGTAAACCCATCTCTGTGCAGTTCTTAATTGTTTGCTTCATGTATGATTTACTACTTCTGAAACTCTCTCTAGCCATCCGCAGTGTCTTGGGACCTCAATGTGGTTTTGGCGTAGCTGATGAAAGCTTTTTTCTAGCCTCTCAATACCTGTCCTCTGAAGTTCTTGACCTAGAAGGTCTTATTTCTAGTGTCTGACACTTCAGCACGCAGAGTGATCAAGCTTCAGGCCCTCACAGTTTAATCCAGCTTTCCCAAAATTCTTTCATAACAGAGTGTTGCTTTGCATCCATCCCAGGTTCCTTCTAAAAGTGGTGTTGGACTTCCATCATCAGTCAATTGTACTTTTAACTTTTTTCCCGAAACCCCATTTTCACAAAGGGGAAGCTGCGCTGCACATGTTGGATTGTAAGAGAGCCTTGGCCGCCTATTTGGAATGGACAAAAACCCATATAAAGTCCATCCAATTTTTTATTTCTTTTGACCCCAGCAAGCTGCCATCTGCAAATGCACTCTTTCAATTTGGCTAGCTGATTGTATTTATTTATTTACATTCTCTTATATACCGCGCTATTCTGCATCAGTGCGGTTTACATTGAACAGGGCATTATAACTTGGAGATAACTATTTTACAGGGAACATGGGCTATGGAGGGTTAAGTGGCTTGCCCAAGACCACAAGGAGGACCTGTGGGACTAGAAACCCCAGTCCTTCCGGCCCAAGGTTGCTGTCCTCTAGTGGGATTTGAACCCCCGACCTTCCGGCCTGAAGTACCTTGCCCCAACCACTAGGCCACTCCTCCACTCTGTATCTCTTTCAGTTATGTCTAGTGTGATAAGGAAGCTTATCAGAGCCCTGAGAGTACTGCTAATAGAAAGGAATTTACATTAATCAAGGGACCTGTTCTGGCAGGTCAGAGAAATAGAGCAGCCTGTTTCCCTAAAAGACAGCTTATTCCCAGCTGCAGTAACTTGCAGAAAGCCCCTAGTGGAGCTAAAGAGGAGAAGCATAAGCATAGTCTGAAAAACCCTTACGTTATGCCTAATCAATCAGTGGCCAGGGGAGAGTTTAAGCACCAACACCTGAGCACTGCAAGGGAGGAGTTGGAAGCTAAGGACTTTAAAGGCAGAACTGAATATTCAGAAGGCAGACCAGGGGAAGGACCGGCTCGGAGACCAGGAGAAGGACCTGCTCGGAAACCAGGAGAAGGACTGGCTCAGAGACGACAACCACAGCGACGAGAGAGAAGAAGAAGGTCCAGGAGAGAGAAGGCAAGAGGAATTCAGAGAGAGGCATGTTCCTATAGAGATTCCTGTGATTCTGGTAGGAACTCTAAAGCAGCACCCTGTAAGCAGACAGGAACAGTTAAGGAGAAGAGGAACACGAAGTCTTATGGGAAGAGGTATGAAGCCGATGCCCTGAGGTCCAGTGATACAGACTGGAGGACAGGCCACAGAAGCACCCATGCTTACTGGCCAGGATACGTAAGGAGACAGCCCAAGGACAGTTGTGACTCAGGTATGAACTTTGATCCTTTAACTAACCTGGAGCAATGCAAACTGTTGGGAAACAGTGTCTCTCCCACTAGAGGCCAGTTATTGAAGCCTTCTATGCCAGATATTGAGATTGAGCCTATGCAATTGGAGGAACAAGGTACAAGTCCTGAGGGAGATGATTTTTGCATGTACTGTTCTTTGTGTAAGGTTGATAGCCTAAAAAAATCCTCAAAGTAGGATTAAAACCATCAAAAGGAAATGTTCTAATTACTGGCTTCCCAGAAAGTTTTATATGGAAAGAAAGAGGCTTTTGGGGATTGGAAATGAAAACACGTGTGCAGAGGAGGAAACCAGCTATTGATTAAAGCTTGTTATCACCTGTTGATAGAATAGAGCATTGCTCAAAGCCGTGCACATATTGTATAAAGAACGGCTTTGAATGTGAAAGAAGAACGCTGTTTGTAAAGACGTTTTTCCTTTTGGGTTTATTCTCCAGCACTGCTGAGCAGTTGTCAGCAGTGACTGAAGGGAAGTGTTTTTTCTGTTGCTTGAAAAGACTCTGCAAGCTATTTGCTTGGAACTTTCAGTTGTGTTCTTTGCTTTGATTACAAAACCTGGAAAAGTTATCCTGAAGGTGTTACCAAGTATAATCTGTGTGTGGAATAATTTACCCCAAAAATAAACTCTATTTTGCCTTATACTCGACTCAACTACTACATTCTTATTTACCTCAAAGGCAAAGAATATACAACTGGACTACTATTACCACAATCCTTTGCGGCATAGATAGTCTGGATCTTTGCAAAAGATGGTGTAGCTTTCATAACAAGCACCCCCTTTTACACTAGGCAGACTTGAATCTTGAGGGGCATGTAACAGCTCATGATATCAGTCATGACTATTTCGGTGGCCCACTCTCTATCTCCATGGAAAAGATATGCAAGATTGCAACATTGACTTCAGTCCACACATTTACTTCTCACTATAGTCTGGATGGGAACTCCTGACGCAATAGCAAATTTGGACAACCAGTACTGCAGAATCTTTTCAGGGATTAGAATCCAATTCCACCCTCTCCTCCCCCCCCCCCCTTTTCCAAGCCAATTTCTTTCTATTCTGGCTGCCTCAAAAATACAAAAAAAAATTACAAAATGTTTGAAGAAAACGGCTGTTGCCACCAAAAAAAAGTGCTATTTCTTTTGTGCCTCTGTCCTGGCACATTCTATTTTCCCTTTCATTTTTATTGGAGGCAGCCTGGAACTAGAGATTTCCGTACGTGAGGACTTCATCCTGCTTATCCATTGAGAAAATGAAGTTACGCATCAGTAGTAGATGTTTTCCATGGACAATAGGATAAGTCCTCACAACCCTCCCTCATTCCTCTTGAAGTTGAATTCTACTCAGCTTTTCATCTGACTGGGGAGGAATGGTGCTGCAACAGCCAGTGGGAAGATGCATGCATGGTGAAGCTTTCCAAAAGCTTCTAGAAGGAGCTGGGAAATGTTCTTGTGCTAGGGCTTTTTTGGTGATGTCACCCATATGTGAGGACTTATCCTGCTGTCCATTTTCAGAACTATTGGGGAAATAAAAACATCTGTACTAAACTTTAGAAATAATTCCATATTCAACTCATTAATATGCATGCATTTGCTTGTTTGTTTAATCTGTATTTGAATTACTGCTTTCCGCAAGGGCACCGAAGTGGTTTACAAGAAAATCATGTAATCAGGAAAAACGCCATATTAACAGGACAGGAGAGAGAAATATAGAGACCAACATTAGGAATTATAGCTTGACAACATAATGATTGTGGCTGCATGCTCCATACTAATTATGCTAAGATGTTAACTTCCAGTTGGCGAATAATTTTTTGTGTGCCCAAACCCTTGCTATATGGGAATTAATTTTAACTCACAAAACGTTTATGTAAAACCAGAAGGAAACCACTGTGCTAGTCTTCATGTAGTCTATTACTGCCGACCTATACCTGAACCTGAGTTTTACATAGAAACATGATGGCAGAAAAAGACCATACGGCCTTTCCAGTCTGCCCTTCCATACCAACTACTATAGTCCCTTTTTTTCCTTTAGAGATCTTCTGTGTTTGTCCCATGCTTTCTTGAATTCAGATACCATCCTGGTCTCTACTACCTCCACAGAGAGACTATTCCATGCATCTACAATGCTTTCCATAAAGAAATATTTACACACATTACTCCGGAGTCCTATCCCCTTGCACCTTCATCCTATACCCTGTAATTGCAGTGCTTTCTTTCAGTTGAAAGAGGCTCTCCTCCTGTGCATTTATGCCACAGAGGTATTTAAACATCTCTATCGTATCTCCTCTCTTGCCTTTCCTCCAAAGTATACATATTTAGATCTTTGTCTGTCCTCATATGGTTTATAACGAAGACCACTGACCATTTTAGTAGCCACCCACTGCACAGATTCCATCCTGATCATATCCTTTTAAAGGTGTGGTCTCCAGAAATGCACACAATATTCCAAATTAGGTCGCACCAGAGACTTCTATAGAGACACTATCGCCTCCTTTTTTTCTGCTGGCCATTCCTCTCCCTATGCACCCAAGCATCCTTCTTGCTTTTGCCTTCATCTTTTCTACCTGTTTAGCCACCTTAAGATCATCAGAAACAATCATTCCCAGGCCCCGTTCTCTTTTCGTGGACAGAAGTACATCACCCCCTATAATATACCGCTCCTTTGGATTTTTGCAGCCTAAATGCATGACCCTGCATTTTTTAGCAATAAATCTCTGCTGCCAAGTTCTCATCCATTCTTCAAACTTTGCTAGATCCCTCCACATATTATCTACTCCTCCTGGGTGTCTACTCTATTGCAGATTGCAGGTCCTTTAGATGCATAAGGAACATTTGCAGAATTGTTTCTAATTTGCAGTGGTAATTCTGCCTTAAAGAGCTTGTTTCTTTCCTCTTGAAAGAACTGACTTTTCAACTGGAAGGTTGATCTTCTCTACATTATTTGTTGGCCAAGAGATGGAACCTATAGCCTACAACTATCAGTACTCTGTAGAGCAGCGGTTCTCAACCTGTGGGTCGCGACCCCCACGGGGGCTGCCTCACTCCGCTGTTAAAAAAAAAAAAAAAAAAAGTGCATAAGTTGCTGCCGCTGCCGAGTCCGCTTCTCGGCAGTGGCAAACTTACTGCTTCCCTTCTAATGCAGCCGCGGCTCCCTGCCTCTTAGGGAACCGCGGCTATGCCTGTAAAACCGTTGCGGAGCCCTTCCTGCCTCTTGACTTGCTCCGTGCAGCATTGTCCCGCCTCCAAAGGAAGTTGTTTACCATTTCCTTTGGAGGCGGGACAATACTACATGGAGCCCATCGAGAGACAAGCTCCGCAACGGCTTCACAGGCATAGCCGCGGTTCCCTAAGAGACAGGGAGCCGCAGCTGCAGAAGAACAGGGCAGTAGCAGGCAGACAAGTAGAGGAGGGGGCAGGGAGCCTGCAATGGGGCTGACATGAGGGAGGGAGGGGGCTGACATGGAGGGATGGATGGAGGGAGGGGGGCTGACATGGACAGGTGGGCTGACATGGAGGGAGGGAGGGGGCTGACATTGATGGAGGGAGGGAGGGAGAGGGGCTGGCATGGACAGAGGGGGGCTGACATGGACAGAGGGGGGCTGACATGGAGCGATAGATGAATGGATGGAGGGAGGATGAGGTGGGTTGACATGGAGGGGGCTGACATTGATGGATGGAGGGAGGGAGGGGGGCTGACATGGAGGGGAGGGATGGATGGAGGGAGGGGGGCTGACATGGAGAGAGGGGGGGCTGACATGGAGAGAGGTGGGTGACATGGATGTAGGGAGGGAGGGAGGGGTGGCTGACATGGATGGATGGAGGAAGGGAGGGGGGGGGGCTGACATGGACAGAGGGGGGCTGACATGGAGGGAGGGAGGGGGGCTGACATGGACAAAGGGAAGAGACGGGGACATACTGTACAGACGGGGATAAATGCTGGACAGAGGGGAGAGACAGTGCGGGTTAGGATTATAATGGGCAGATGGGGGGGGCTAGGACTGGTAATGGGTTGATTAGGGAAGGCTAGGACTGGGAATGGACTGATCAAGTGGGGTTGGGACTGGTAATGTGCTGCTAGGGGGGTAGGACTGGTAATGGACTGATGGGAGGCTAGCATTGGAAATGAGCTGATCGGGGAGGTTAGGATTGGAAATGGGCTGATTAGAGGAGGCTAGGACTGGTAATGGGCTGATGGGGGGGTAGGACTGGTAATGGGCTGAGTAGGGGAGCCTAGCACTGGTAATGGGGTTGAGGGGGGACTAGCACTGGAAGCGAGCTGATTGGGGGGCTTCAACTGGGAATGGGCTGATTGTGGGGAGGGGAGGATAGAGCTGCTGGCCCTGAAAGAAAACTGGGGTCTAAGGCTACAAATGGGCTGATACAAGGGGATGGGAGAATGGAACTGGAAGGGAGTGGATCTGAGAGGGGCTGCCATGGTATTTGTACTAGAAGGGACTGGTCAGTGGGGAAGGAGGGGGACTGGAAGGGAATGGACACCAGTGGCAGTCATGGGAATGCAAGTTGACATTGGAAGGTATTGAGAGTGAGGACTGGAAAGTGGCTGATACTGGGGAGGGTTACTGGGACTGGAAATAGGCTGATGGAAAGAAGTGAAGAAAACGAAAGAAGAGATAAGAAATGGCAGATGGACCATAGACCACAGAAAGAGAGCTAAGAGAAGACAGGAAAGCAGAAGCCTCAGATCGGGACCAGCATGATCAGAGAATAAATTGGTCAGACAACAAAGGTAGAAAAAAATAATTTTATTTCATATTAGTGATTTGACTACAAAATCATCATAATTTTGAAATCAAATATCGTTACTTGTTATTGTGATTAATTATTGTGGTTTAAATAAGTAAATTTTATAAATAAAAACATACTGAAAAGGCCTATAATATATTAATAATTCAACAAATGATTACAGTTACAATGCATTAACGGTAAAGGAAGAGAGACGCATTTGATTTTATCATTGGGGGTCACCACAAGTTGACCAATGGTAAAAGGGGTCACGGTACAAAAAAGGTTGAAAACCACTGCTTTAGAGACTAAAGGGATCACTTTGAGCACTTCAGGCAACTTTAATACAGCTTCTTCTAAACTACTGTATATCAACTCATCTATTTACTAGTATGAGGCTTTTTTTCTTGACACTGTACTTCACACTGCTATTAACATTCCATTTTGGTAGTTGAAAATTTAGTATGAGTTTTTCAGGAATGAAATGAAGCTTTCCTTGTTCTTTATGCTTTTGACTAACTGGTATACAAGTGACTCTGGGAGAGAAACATTCAATGAAATGTTAAGCAGAGTAACTACAGTACACATTTGTGGTGGTCTAACTTTACCAAGCAGTGTCTTCTAGGGGTGTGCAGGCAAACAAAAAAAAAAGTTTAGTTTCTCATGTCATTTGCAGTTTTTGTTTTGTTTTTATAAGTTTATTCTTTAGGACAATTTTGTTAAGAGGTGGCTGTGGCTCGGGCTCAAATTAAAATAGAAGGGGACAGGTTTCTAGAGATTTCCAAGTAAATAAACCCAAAATTTAGGAGTTTTTTCCAGCTTTGTTAATAGTTATGAAATGGCCTCAAACTAGTGCCCTTTGGGTTGGAAAGCAGTAGGCTTGGCTTCCTCTAGCCAGCCTATATTTAGCTATATCTTGTGTTTCTGATAATAGTAGTACCTATTTCCTGATTAGTCCAAAGTTTGTCTGGTCTTGAGCTCTGTGGAAAACCCTTCCTGGATGTTGTTTGCCTTGTGAATCTGTTGACTCTAGAGACGTATTCCAAAGACTTTTCTTGTGTCATGTTTCTAACCCTGCAAGGTCTGGGAAAAAGTATCTTGGAACCCTTGTTAAAATGTTTTCCTTGTTTTATTTTTGGACAACAATCTTTAATCCTTGTGCAGAAGTTGTCAAGTTACCCAATTTCAGAAGGGAGACTTTTTGGCCAGTCCTAGTTTTAAATTTACATCCTAAAGCAGTGTGGTATTTGTAGTCCCTGATTCCATCCATTAAGTCTGAGAGCCCTCAGAGAGAAACTCCTGACTCTCCTGCCCCCCCCCCCCCAGCCCCTAGACACCCTCCCCCCACCCAGGGGATTTCATGCTTGGTAAATGAAGAGGGCTGGAGTAAAATTGTTTCATTTTTATTTTAGGTTCAATCAGAAGAAGAAACTGTACAGAAAAATTTGATAAACTGTGAAAAAGAGCGAGAAATATTGCAAGAAAAATGCAATGAATTTGAAACTAAATTTAAAAATGTTGAAGAACAGTTGAGGTAGATCATTTAATATGGTTTTAATATTTTTGTCATGTTTTGCTTTTATGTACTTTTTTCACTACCTGTTGATTTTATCCATATACTAGAAACGCATCATAAAACTTGTTTATTCACACCAGTTGCTGCTGTGCAGACAGTGATTGTCCAAAGAGCAATACTTGTTCCTCAACCTCTAAGGGTTTTAGAGCTCCTATGGGAGCATCATAATTGAATTGGACTTAGTACTTGTGTAAGTGAGAGGCAAGTTCAGTTCTATTTATCCCCACCTGCTCACTTGTTCTTGAAGCTTGCTTGATACTAATATTCTAAAGGTAAATCTGTAGGGCCTGATATTCAAAGGGATTAACACGGTTAGTAGGTCTGCTTGTCTGGGATATTCAGCGGCACTAACATGGTTAGTGCAGTTGAATATCTGTGGGTGCTGCCACTCTATTCCCTGATGCTAACAGGTTAGCATCGCGGCATTCTGGGGACGGTATCCGGCAATAATCTGGTGGCAGTGATATTGAGCCGCTGCTCGGTTATTGCAAAGTGGTAAAGACAGGCGTCACAAAGGTTGGCCTGTCTTTTGCTGCAGAAGCTAACCAGATGCAGCTAAAATATTGAAATTACCTGGTTAGCTTCATTGCCATCTGAGCAACCCAAATAAGGCCCCGGCATTGAATATCCAGGTCTAATGTTCTGCGGTAGCGGCTAATTGCTTTGTCAGCGCTAGCCGCCGCCATTGAATATTGGGCCTATAGCATTTTACCAGTTCCATATTCAACAAAAAAATATTAATGCAGATTTTGTGGTTAAATGAAAATACAAATTAAAACTCGGACAAATGGGTGCATAATATGTATTACTCAAGCAGCACAAGCACTATACAGATGACAATGAATGTTGTCAGTTCAGCAAATTTATAATCTAAGTTCCTGAGCGGTCCCCCAGTTTAGTCCTCCACATCCGGGTAGTGCACCTCTTCCTGCAGCATGGAGACTGGACCAATCAGAATCTTCAATACCTCAGGGTATATGCTGCTGGAGCTCCCATCAGCCCCCAGTGTGTCCAGTCTCCAGCAGCAGGAAGACGTGTGAGCCCGCCTGGCTCACTTAGGGACTTCTCAGCAACACTAGTTAGTTTTGTTCTTTGGGGTTGCTTTCATTTTACTTTCAGTTTTCTTTCCATTTACTTATTTTATTTCAGTGCAGCCTGTCACTTTAAAAAAAAAAAAAAAAGAGCCGAGCCGTCACTGCCCTTCTCTCTCCTTTGCCTGGGGCAATCATCCGGCAGTGCTTAGATCGCTCCCCCTGGACGGCACGGGGGAGAGATCTGTTCTCCTGGCAGCAGCCCCTTCTCTGGTACAGAGGGCTGGCTCCGGAGTGTTGAACTGCAGCACACAGCTCTGCGGGGTGCTCGACTCTCCACTCTATTTCCTGTGGCAGCCAGGTTCAAACAGCCTAACTCTGCTCTAGATTAGAGCGGTTTTTTGCTGGTTCCTCAATTTGTCCCAGCTGCGGTAAGTGGATTTTCCTCTTTTCTTCTATTTCGCGGTTCCCTGCAATCCGTTTACTTTATTTTTGTTCATTTGGTGTTTTCGCGCCATTTTTCGCCGTTCCCGGCGGCCATTTTCGGCTCTCCTTTTTGCCGCGGGCTGTTCCTTCTTCCTCGGGGCTTCCAGCTAGAGCCCTTAGCGTTTTGCGGGCAGCTTGCTTTTGGGTTTTAGTTTGGACTCTTCATTTTCCAGACCAAAAAACAAACAAACCGGGGTTTGCTTGTTTTGTTTATTTATTCCCTTTTTAGTGGTTCTGTGCCTCCCCCCCCCCCCCTTAGGGTGGTGCGATTTTTTCCATTAATGTCAGCGAGGCCCCAGTGCGTGGTCTGCGGTTCCCGCAGAGGCACTGTGTCGGACTCGGGAATTTGCAGGGGCTGTGCTGCTGTGTCTGCGAATATGGAGCAGCAGATGGAAGGCAGGTCCGTGGCAGATCCCTTGGACTCTTCCTTGCCTCCGGAAGGGGATGCTTCGCTTGGCTCTCTCATTCCCCAGGCACAAGCTGTTCCTAAGGCGCCGGGGGGCTGGGTTGCCGGTGTCAGAGAGAGTCGTCTTCTTCCTTGGCTGATTTCTCCCCAGACTTCGTCGTCCTTATGCATCAGGCTTTCAAATTGGGACGTTTAGGTAGGCTACCGGACGCCTTCGCGGTGCCGCCCCCTCTGCCGTCTCCTAAACGGAAGGGGCCGGTCGGACTTTGCCGAAGCCAGCAAAAAGACCTTGGGCCTCAGATGTTGACCAGGACGATTTCGAGTGGCACGAGGTGGAGCATGAGATGGAGTCTGAGGATGTTTTTGAGGATCTGGAAGACGGGGAGATTCCTGAACCCGAGGATCAGGCAAGAATTATCAGAGTTTTTCGTAGGGAAGAACTGGTTCCTCTCATCACAGAAGCCCTTCAGACTCTCAATCTTGTGGCTCCGCGCCCGGCTGAGGAAGAGGGGTTAGAGGATCCCCTCATCCAAACGGTCTGGGATTCTCAGATTGTGTTCCCAGTACATAGGGTTGTAGATCAGATGATTCAAGCAGAGTGGGATCAGCTGGAGGCGGGTCTGAAGGGTATTCAGACAATGCATCGTCTCTATCCCTTAGCAGACAAGGACAAGGAAAAATTCAAGTCGCCTCAGGTTGATGTGGCTGTCTCGGTGGTGACCAAGAAAACCACCATTCCGGTTGAAGGAACTGCGGTCTTAAAAGATACTCAAGACAGGAAGGTGGATGGCTTGTTGAAGCAGGCTTTTGAGACCAATGCCTTGTCTTTGCAGGCCTCTATTTGTGGGGCCTGGGTGGCTAGAGCCTGCTTGAGGTGGGCTCAGCATCTGCGGCAGGATTCCCGCTTAGACCAGCAGGGTGTGCTCGAGGTGACGAGGTTAGAGTCTGGTTCCGCTTATTTGGCAGACGTTCATTATGATTTGATCAGAACGTTGGCGAATAGTATGGCTTCCTTGGTGGCAGCGCGCAGGTCCATCTGGTTGCGTAATTGGGTGGCCAACGGATCCTCCAAGTCTCGGCTCAATAAACTCCCTTTTAAAGGCAGATTGTTGTTCGGGGACGATCTGGACAAGTTGGTAAAGGATCTTGGAGAATCCAAAGGCAGAAGGCTGCCGGAGGATAAGCCTAAGTTAGGCAAACGTTTGCCGGCCTCTCGTGGTCAATTTCGGGACTTTCGGAGGTTTCAGTCCTCCCATCCTTGGGGGTCTCAACGTGGCAGATTCGGATCCAAGTCACCGTCTTTTCGGGGGTTCCGGGGAGCGGGCAGAGGTTTCTCAGCTGCGTCGTCCTCCTTTGCCTCTTCCTTTAGTCACAAGCCGCAATGAAGCGCGGTGGACCCAGGAGGGAAGCCAAGTGATCGGAGGTCGTCTTCGGGACTTCCTTCCTTCTTGGGTCCGCATTACCTCGGATCAGTGGGTGCTCGAGATTATCAGAGAGGGTTATGCGCTGGAATTTGCTTCCCCGCTCCAGGACTCCTTTGTGCTGTCTCCCAGCAAGGGGTGGCTGAAGGAATCCGCGATTCGTTCAACGTTGGATCGGCTGGTAGAGTTGGGGGCGGTAATTCCCGTCCCGGAGTCCGAGCGCGGGGAAGGTCGTTACTCCATTTATTTCGTGGTGCCAAAGAAAGACGGGTCCCTCCGTCCTATCTTAGACCTCAAGGGTGTGAATCGTTGTCTCCGTGTGCCTCATTTCCGCATGGAGACCCTAAAATCCGTCATTGTGGCGGTTCACCTAGGAGAGTTTTTGACGTCTTTAGACCTCTCAGAAGCCTATTTGCATATCCCGATCAGGCCTGTTCATCAGATGTTTCTGCTCTTCGCCTTTCCGTGGGGTCACTACCAGTTTCAGGCTCTGCTGTTCGGGCTAGCTACCACTCCGCGCACCTTCACCAAGGTCAAGGTGGTGGTCGCGGCAGCTTTGAGGAGAGAAGGTGTTTTGGTTCACCCTTATCTCGACGACTGGTTGATTGGGGCAAAGACCGAAGCGGAGAGTTTACAGGCCACAGACAAGGTCGTTCGTCGTCTTCAGAATCTCGGCTGGGTAGTCAATGCGAAGAAGAGTCACCTGGTTCCCTCGCAGTCCCTCGACTACCTTGGGGTCGTGTTCGACACGGCAAGAGGCTTGGTGGTGTTGCCGGCTCGCCGCGCCCAAGCCTTGCGCTGCCTGGTGTGCACGTTTTTGGGGATTCCCTCACCATCCGCGTGGTGATACCTATGGCTCCTGGGGACAATGGCATCCACTCTGGAGGTGGTTCCTTGGGCCAGGTTTCATATGCGTCCACTTCAGAGAGCTCAGTTATGTCGGTGGTCGAACCAGTCCGATTTCTTGAACCGCTGGTTACCCTGTCCGAGACGAGTCCGGCTGTCGTTGCAGTGGTGACTCTGCGCGAAGTCCCTGCAAGCGGGGATGCCCTTGGAGCAGCCGGTGTGGCTTCCATTGATTACAGATGCGAGTCTGACAGGCTGGGGGGCCCACTGCCAGGGCCATTTCGCTCAGGGGACGTGGTCAGCCAGGGAGTCCATGTGGTCGATCAACCGTCTCGAGCTCCGAGCGGTGCGGCTAGAGCTTCAGGCCTTCGAAGCGTCAGTTTTGGGGAAAGCAATGCGAGTCCTGTCAAACAACTCGGCTACAGTGGCATACATCAACCGTTACGGCGGCACAGGAAGCGTGGCCATGGAGCAGGAGGCGGAAGCGCTCTTCGTCTGGGTGGAGGTTCGCCTTCTCGCCATTTCGGCTGCGCATATCGCCGGAAAAGACAATGTGATGGCAGACTTTCTCAGCAGAGTGCAGGTGGACTCCGGAGAGTGGGAACTGCACCCGCAAGTTTTTGCGCAAATCGTTCGTCGTTGGGGGCCTCCGATAATGGACCTCATGGCGACATTTCAGTCGGCAAAGTCAGGTCGGTTTTTCAGCAGGAGAAGAGAGCGCATGTCAGAGGGGATCGACGCTCTCATCCAGCCGTGGCCCGACGCCGGTCTTCTGTATGTCTTTCCTCCTTGGGCGTTGATCTGCAGAGTAGTCCAGCGTATCGAGGCGCACCGCGGAAAGGTTCAGCTGGTGGCTCCAGAATGGCCCCGACGGCCTTGGTACGCGGATCTGGTCCGGCTTCTCGACGGGGTTCCGTGGAAGCTTCCTCTCCTGGTGGATCTGCTAATTCAGGGACCGCTGCGCTTGCCTCAGGTGGATCAATTCTCGCTTACGGTATGGCCATTGAAAGGGCTCGGTTGAGAAAGAAGGGTTATTCGCCGGCGGTCATTGCCACTCTTCTTCTAGCTCAAAAGCCTTCTACCTCGCTGACGTATGTCCGGGTTTGGCGAATTTTTGAAGATTGGTGTTCAAGGAATCAAGTTCGGGCTTCGACGGCTTTGGTCGCTGTTATTCTCCACTTCTTGCAGGACGGTTTCGACAAAGGTTTGGCGGCCAGTTCCCTGAAGGTTCAACTGGCGGCTCTCGCTTGTTACAGGGGGAAAATTCAGGATGTTCCCCTTGGAGCACACTCGGATGTGCAGCGTTTTCTTAAGGCAGTGTTTCGGCTGCGGCCGTCGCGTAGAGTGCCTCTTCCCTCATGGGATTTGAATCTTGTTTTGCAGGTGCTCGTACAGAAACCTTTTGAGCCTCTTCGTCAAGCTTCGGTTAAGGATTTAACTTTGAAGACGGTGTTTCTCGTAGCTATTTGTTCGGCAAGGCGAATTTCGGAGCTGCAGGCTTTGTCTTGCAGGCCTCCCTTCCTATCTTTTTCTCCAGATAAGGTCGTTCTGCGGCCGGTTCCTTCCTTTCTGCCTAAAGTGGTATCTCCCTTTTATGTAAATCAATCCGTCATTCTGCCAGCGTTTCCTTCAGACTCCGCAAATTCGTCCGACGACGGCTTGCGTCGTCTAGATCAGCGTTTTTCAACCACTGTGCCGCGGCACACTAGTGTGCCGTGAGATATTGTCTGGTGTGCCATGGGAAAAATTCCAATTTCATCCGTAACATGTGGCCTTGGCTCACAAATTAGGGTTGCCAACCGGCCGGTTTTCAGCCGGCCTGGCCGGTTTTTCCATGGCCAGGCCGGCTGCCAGCACAGTTGTAAAACCGGCCATTGAAAAGCCGGTTTTTTGCTCTGGCCGCAAGATCGGGAGCGGCCAGAGCAAAAAACCGGCTTTTGTGCCGAAGTCCGCGGCGCGAACGCAATCGCGATTCCGTATAGCAGTGCAGCCGCTGGTTCTGCTTTGTACAGAGCAGCGGCTGCACTACACTTACATTGAAAAGTAAAGAGAAACTGTGTCAGGAGCCCTCCGATCATGCAGAGCCCGAGGAAGTGATGTCATGGGGGCGGGCTCCTCACAGGCTGTCTTTCCTTTTCAAATTAACTTTAGCTGCAATAAAGTTAATTTGAAAAGGAAAGACAGCCTGTGAGGAGCCCGCCCCCATGACATCACTTCCTCGGGCTCTGCATGATCGGAGGGCTCCTGACACAGTTTCTCTTTACTTTTCAATGTAAGTGTAGTGCAGCCGCTGCTCTGTACAAAGCAGAAGCAGCGGCTTGGGCAGAGGGGGGGGGTGTGTGTGAGTGAACCAGCAAGGGGGGGGGGGGAGTGTGATTGAACCAGCAGTGGAGGGGGGGGGGTGGTGTGAGTGAACCAGCAAGGGGGGCGGGCGATGGTGTGAGTGAACCAGCAGGGGAGGGGGGGTAAGTGAGTGAGTGACCCAGCAGGAGGGGTGAGTAAGTGACAGGGGGGTGGTGTGAGTGAACCAGCAGTGGAGGGGGGGGGTGGTGTGAGTGAACCAGCAGGGGAGGGGGGTTGGTGTGAACCAGCAGGGGCGGGGGGTTGGTGTGAGTGTTTGATTCCTATTCAAGAGAATTACTTTATATATAGTCAATATAGGCACAGAGGTAAATTTTTGTAACATTTTCTAATGGTGTGCCTCGTGATTTCTTTCATGAAAAAAGTGTGCCTTTGCACAAAAAGGGTTGAAAAACACTGGTCTAGATGTCCGCCGAGTGTTGCGTCAGTATCTGAAAGTGTCCGAGACTTTCCGTAAATCGGATCGCCTCTTTGTGCTTTTCGGTGGAGTTCGAAAGGGGGAAGCGGCGGCGAAGGCTTCTATTTCTAGATGGATTAAGGAAGCAATTGCATCGGCATATATATTGCAAGGCCGTACGGTTCCTTTGGGTTTGCGAGCCCACTCTACTAGGGCGCAAGCGGCGTCTTGGGCGGAGCATAGCCTTGTTCCTCCAGTGGAGATTTGCAGGGCGGCTACTTGGTCGTCTCTTCATGCTTTTAGTAGGCATTATCGGTTGGATATTGCAGCGACTCGGGATTCTTGTTTTGGTTCGGCGGTGTTGCGCGCCGGTTGGCAAGGTCCCCCCCGTTGATAACTGCTCTGTTACATCCCAGATGTGGAGGACTAAACTGGAGGACCGCTCAGGAAATGGAAATTACACATACCTGGTAATTGTAGTTCCTGGAGGGTCCAGTTTAGTCCTCCGTCCCTCCCAAGGATCATCTTTCTGTATTTCCTGTACGGCGTGCTAACACCGGTGTGCGGGGAATCGCGTGAGTACAATTTTTCGGTTCCTCGTGGTTGGTGCCTTTATTTTGCTCCCTTTGGGTGAGAAGGGGTTTTTTTCTTCTGCTGACAGCTCAGTGTGCCTTTTGCTTCAGGTAAAGGGGGCAGAAGCAAGGTGCGCACTTCTGGCTCTCTCGTTTGGGGAGGGGGTCCACTTTTAGTTAAGGGGGGCTACAGCTATTTATAGTTTTACTGTTTTTCTTTAATGTATTGCTTCTTTGAGTCTGCTTTGTTAATAGTTCACTGGGGGCTGATGGGAGCTCCAGCAGCATATACCCTGAGGTATTGAAGATTCTGATTGGTCCAGTCTCCATGCTGCAGGAAGAGGTGCACTACCCGGATGTGGAGGACTAAACTGGACCCTCCAGGAATTACAATTACCAGGTACGTGTAATTTCCATTTTGCACACAGAGAGGAATAAGTGATTTGCTCTGATAAAGGTTATTCAGTGATTGGTGGATAATCTAATCAAACTGGTATCACCATGTCCTCAGCTCTATTTTATAATAATTAGGGATGTGCATTTGTTAGCCTGCATTCAGTTCATTAGTATGCCTTAAATCTAGTATGCACTAAATTGATAACTAACCTAAAGATAAATACATGTTAAAATACATTTTATTAAACAAGCGTGGCACAAAACAAAAAATGGCTGAAAATTGGAGAAAGATTTTGAAAATGATCTGGAAAAGAACCAAAAATATTTTCGGTGCATATCCCTAGTAATCATAGTGTTACAAATACATGTACTATTTATATCACGTAGCATTCCATCCACTTTCTGTCCAAACTGCAGCTATCAATCTGTCTTTTCTGACCTTGCATTATGAATTATTCCCCTACCGTAGGTGTAGGCAATGCTGTTAAGTAAATATCTTGTCTACACACAACATAAAAAGGTTTATTCTTAAAAGTTAATGTTGATAGAATGGTGGGCATACTATAAAAGTAGATAGTCTTTTTCTATTAGATCACTAACTCATTAAAATGTATTTTGTAATTCATAAAGGTTTCTTTTCATTGTTTTATGTAAAGAGCATTTAGACCTAGACAAAAGTTACTTAACATGTATTAATGATTAGCATGCATCAACGTGTTATTTTACCCCAAGTCCCATTCTAGGAAATGGGTCCTAGTTACTAATAAAGAGTCATCAATGTTATCTCATAGAAATGCGGTAGCGCACGTTAGTAATTCTAGGCCTTAATGGAGGAAATGGAAATCTTGGCTGGCACAAAGCCCAATGGTTGTGGTGCCTCTTTAGACCAAAGTTATTTTATTTAATTTGACGTATTGCCCTTTATATTCTGCTTCTAACAAATGTAACTTTCAAAACTTCATAGAAGCTTCCTGAAATACTTTTGGCTTCCAAGCAAGAGGGGGAAAAAGTGAAAAAAAGTTAATTTGTATAAACATAAATGTTGATAAAATCAGAACTTTAGGGATTTTTTTTAAAAGTTCAAATGTATTTTTTAAGAGAATAGTGATGTCCACTTTTGGTAATTTTGGTGAATCAAGAATGTAGGATACCTGTCTTGATATTTATTAGACAGATGAAGGCAGAACATTGCAGTGAAAAAGAGAAGCATGTCGCAGAAGCTAAAAATGCTGAGTTGGTTTCTGTCCTGGAACAATCTAATGAAAGGATCCTTGAACTTGAGAATAAACTTGTTGACAAAGAATATATTCTTAAAGAGAAGAATGACTTAATGCATCAAAACACAGAACTACAAGCTTACATCGCACAACAGAATGAGAAGCTACAGATATATGAAGATGAAATTGTAGGTAATAGAGTAAAATACCATGGTATGAACAGAGTTTATTAATATTTTTATACCACAGGGCAATGTTCCCTCTAATTTTCTGTAGGCTGTGTGCGCATAAAATATCAGCTGTGCAGCTTTTGAAGGAAGGGTAAATTTTTGTGCGCCACATAACGACACTCGGAGTTATATACTTTAAAATTTGACTACACATCAGAATACAGTATGTACACCACATTGATTGCACTAGAAAACATTGTAGAACTTGTGAAAACTGTAAATACATAAGAACTTTTAAATTTTAAGATGTCTGTGTTGTTTTCTATCAGAATCAGAACCGTAATTTTTGTGCGCTCTGTTGTAAAGTATGTGCGCTTGCTCGGTGAGGTGTGTGCGCGCGCACACGCGCACAGCTTAGAGGGAACAGTGCCACAGGGCTATAAATTGTAATATATGGGGTTGTATAAGGAGGCTAAATAACTTGTTAAAAGCATCTTCTCAAGAGCCAACTATGATTTTGAAAGAAAAGCCTGAAAATGAGTTAAAGGAAGCAGGAAGTGCATAAAAGAAAGATGTAAAGAAGACTGAAGGGAAATCTCAGAATGCTACAGGGCTGCTTATGATTTCCATGGCACTCACCTTGTGGTTGTTAATCAAATGCAGAGGGAAAACAATATAAAGGGATGCTATTAATGTTCATGTCTGTCATATACTAGAAAGGCCTTCATGAGTAGGAGGGAAAACTGCGCACATATTGAAATATGTACATAGATGCATTTAGTACTCTGAATCTCTCTTTACTCATTGCTTGTTCAGAGTAAAATTCTGCTGTAAATGCATTAAATACTATGGGTCCAATATTAAAAAAAAAAAAAGGGCAGTTTCTAAATTCAGGATCCTAAGAACTGTCTAAATTTGTATCCTATTTTCCAGTCAAAGTTAAAACCCTGTTTTTGGCTGAATATTCATCTTAATTTAGGGGCTTAAAAGTTATCCTTATAAATTTAGGCCTGCAATTCATATGCCTAGACTTTATGAGCCTGATTTATGAACTTAGGAGCGTATTTACTGAAATGCACTAAAATTTGGAACCTTAGCACGTGTTAAGTGCCAAAAATTAGTGCGGGAGGTGTGACTGAGCTCTACTAACCATTGGGGGCATGTCTGGCATGTCCCACTAAACTGTCAGTCGCAATTAACGTGAGTACATGTAATGCTACCCATTGAGGTGGCAGTAAGTGCACCCATGCTAACTGCAACATTGACAATTAGCACATGCTAATGACCTCTGCACTAACAGCAGTGTGCAGTCACTGCCCACTCTCTGTCCTAACCTGCCCAGTACCTGCTTCATCGTGCACTGGCTATGTTAGTTTGCAGTAGCAGTTACCTTAGTCCTACACTAATTGCTTAGCACACACTTTAGCACACTGTAAATGTTAGCATACTTTAATAAACATGCTCATCAGTGCAATAAAACATAGTTCTAAAGGTGTTTGAGAGAGGGCTCATGGTATCTCACCTGATCTCTCCCTTTTATATGGGAATTGCACAAAAGTTAAGAGTGAAAGAAACAGTCAACAAGCTTGCTGATATCTTCAGAAAATTTGTGGCAGCTGAATTTTGAGAATGCGTGCTCTTAACATTATATTTCAATATTTCATTGTACAAGTGATATGAGCTTGAGGCTTAGCTTTATTTGTTTTAAATTTTGCATTTTTTGATTACTGTTAAGTTACATCCTAAAAGAGGAACATCAAGTTCCAAATGGAATGATCCCAAACATATGGTGGGAAGCTCCTTAACAAAAGATGTCAGTGCCTCCAGCTGGAAACTCAACAACTTACTGATTGCAGACCTAAGGTATAATTTTCAGATTACTGAATACTGGCTGACATTTGTAGTTGTAATTATTGGGTATTACTAATGGCAATTAGATAAATATGTTCTTAGCCTGTTTTCTTTTCTATCTTTTTCTTTCAGTGAGCACATTCCCATAACCTTTGTCCTTTACTTTTGTACTAGACTTAAATTGTCCATGAGAGATGCAGAAATTCAGAAGCTTCAAGCAAACCTGACAAGCTGTAGAGCTGTTCCTTATCTCTTTAATGAGAGCAAGGGCCAGTCTGAATGCTATGGTCTAGAAGCAGAACCTGTAAAGTTAAATGGAAAACAATCAGGTAGGAATGCATACAGTTTTTCATATGGCTGAAATAGATTTTTCCATTTGATTTAAAATATTTTTGATATTGACATATTGACATATACATTCTGAATTTCTTGCCTGTTTTGATAAGTTGGCTTTATTGAAAGCAAGAATGAACTAGCTGTATTAATATAAACTGAGAAACTTTCACTTTGGTCATTCCATGATCGGAGGCAGTGGACATTCCTTGAGGCTAGAAACATGCTGAATATTTCTACTCATACAGTAATTGAAAGCATTTTTAAAAACATAAGCTACTTTTTATAAAATTTTGGTTTAATATTCACACTACTCTTGGCAGTGGATGTTATTAGTGTAGTGCAGGGCTCAACAAACACCAGGCACCAGGTCATTATGGTGATTAAAAAATCAGGCTTGGGGTGCAAAAGACCTGTGCAGCCGCATAAAGATCTTGAAGGCTGCGATTGTGGCTAGGACCCATTCTTAGCTTTAAGTCTGCTTGTTTAACTTTCAACCTGTTGCTTGCAAAGATGGAATGCCAACAATATGTCCACTTTATTTCCCCACTCCCAATAATGTTACAGTTTCATTTTGATATACCGCCTATGGCCAAGGCATCTTGGTGGTTAACAAAATAAAAACATTACAAATAAACCGAAATAAAATATACAAAATAAAAACATTATAAATAAACTGAAATAAAATATACATTAAAAGGGTGGGTTACAAAGAACAGAAGGATAGCGGGGAGGATAAGGGATGGGAGGCCTAGGATACAAGTCGATAAGGCTGCTTAAGCTTAAGAACTTTATACTCATAATCATCTTGTAAGAGTGAGTCAAGCTGGTGACATACCTTAGCCACTCAGTGCTTATCACAATCCAGACTTCTTATAAAGCTTTTCACGATATAACTCTTGTCCCCTCCACCATTCAGTTTACTCTGCCCTAGCTCACTTCAGGAGACCTCTTGATACATCTTTCTCCAGGAACAAGCAGGAAGTCTGTCCTCACATACAGGTGACATCGGCGCCGACGGAGCCCTCGTGCGGAGCAATTCCCCAGTTTTCAAAGAAAGCCTGTGGAATTGCATCGCGCATGCATGGTCCCCTTCCCACCCAAGGGTGCCATCTTGTTCAGTCTCCCTTTTTCCACGGAGCCCAACGGACGTGGTCCAAATTCCCTCACTGAAAAAGTGCTTCAAATCTCCTGAAGATTCTTTTCTCCAGGACCAAGCAGGAAGTCAGTCCTCACTTATGGGTGACATCGATGCTGATAGAGCCCCCGTGCGGAGCATTTCCCCAGCTTTCAAAGAAAGCCTTTGGGAATACTGCACGCATTGCGCGGTCCCCTTCCCGCCTAAAGGTGCCATCTTGCCCAGTCTTTCTTTTTACGTGAAGCCATCGGACGTCTGTCCGTGTCACCCGGAAAAGTTGACATTTTTTCTTGCGATTACTTTGCTCTTTTTCTCCGGTTCGACGCCGGTTCCCCTTCCCGCCGGATTCGGTACACCGGTATCGAGCCCGTCTCCTATTTTTTCGGTTTTTGCCCTTTGTGGCTGGCGTTCATGCCTTTTTTGCCTTTTCCCTGGAAAGCCGGTCCTTTGACCTCGCGGGGGCCCTTTTTTCCCTGATGGCTTCCAGTGGTTTTAAAAAGTGTAATTGGTGCAAGAAACTAATGTCTTTCACCGACACACACGACTGCTGCCTTTGGTGCCTGGGCCCAGATCATGATCCTAGGATCTGTGGCCCATGTGGTAAAATGTCCACCAAGGCACTTCGAAGCCGTCAGCATCAGAAAGAAAGGATTTTCTCAGACTCTGCCTCCGGCCGGGCCCGAACCTCATCTGACGCATCGATGTCTCGGGAGTCTGATCCAGAGCATCGCCGGGGTTCCTCGGACAGGGGGGGTCCCCTGATCGGGAACGTAAGAGGAAGAAACGGCTTGTGAGGGCGGCGTCGGAAGATGTCCCTGGTTCCTCGAGGGCCAGGTCTAAGACCCCCGACTGCCGCCCCGGGCCCTTGGAGCAGGAGAAGCCGTTCAAGATGCCTTGCGTGGAGCCGGAGCCCGTTGGACACGTAAGTCCTGTGGTCCTCTTGGACTCTCCTCCGAGGGAGCTGACGTCGGGCCCGGCGCTGCCGGGGCCCGAGTCGGTGGCTGCTGAGTCTCCTGAGCTTGGACTCAGGCTGACAGCCTTGGAGTGCAGACTGTCTGCCTTCATGGATCAGCAGCGGGTACTGATGGCCAGCCTCGCTGGTGCATCTGCCCCGACCACCGGGACATCGACGTCGAAGTCGACCCCAGAGACCGAGCCTATACTCGAGACCATGAAGGCTCGAAGTCGTCCTCGGTCACGGTCACCCTCGACCTCCCGCTTGGAACCGAAGGCGTCAACGCCGGTGCCTTCGGAGTTGGGGCGGGTGCCACCGAGACTCGTGCGGTCGGAGCCCCCCGACTCCTCTTCGGATGAGTCCGCGTGGGAGATGGAGGACGAGGAGTCCCCTGATACTTTTCGGACTCGGTGCGTCCCTTCGGACTCACCGCAGTCCGAACCCCGGAGTAGGTCCCCACCGGAGGACACCAGGTTCTCGGAGTTAGTCAGGGACATGGCCAAGGCTTTGACGATTCCCGCGGACCCCGAGGAGGAGCCTCGAGCCCAAGGAGCTCGAGGCCCTCCAGTATGACTCTCCTCCGAAGGAGGCCTTTACTGTGCTGGTCCCTCCGATGCTGGAACAGCTCCTCTTCCGGATGTGGGAGGCACCGGCCTCGGCGCCGGTTTTAAGCAAGCGGGTCGATTCGATCTATCGACTCCGTAAGAGCCCTGGATTCCAGAAGGCGCAGCTGCCGCACCATTCCATGGTGGTGGAATTGGCCATGCATCGGCTGAAGAGCCAGAAGATGCACTTTGCGGTGCCTCCCGGCAGGGAGGCCCGGAACCTGGATGCTTTCGGCAGAAAGTGCTTCCAGGGCTCGATGCTTGCTTGCCGTGTCCAGTCCTACCAGCTGTACATGGGCATGTACTTACGAGACCTGGTGAAAGAGCTTGCCGGGTTCTCCAGGACCAAGCAGGAAGTCAGTCCTCACTTATGGGTGACGTCGGCGCCGACGGAGCCCTCGCGGAGCAATTTTCCCCAGCTTTCAAAGAAAGCCTTTGGGAATTGCAGCGCGCATGCGCGGTCGTCTTCCCGCCCGAGGGTGCCATCTTAGCCAGTCTTCTTTTTTCCGCGGAGCCCTACAGACGTCCCCGTCTTGTCCCCGCGAAAAAGTTGATTTTCTTCTTTATTTTATCCTTTTTTCCTTCGGTTCGACGCCGATCTTTTTCCCGCCCGGACTCGCGACGCCGGTCACGAGTCCTCTTACTTTTTTCGGTTTTTCTGACTTAGTCAGCTTTCGTTTTCGGTTTCCCTGGCAGCCCGGTCCTTTGACCTCGCAGGGGCCCTTTTTCCCCCGATGGCTGCCAGTGGGTTTAAGCGGTGTGGTCGGTGTGACCGAAATATGTCACTAACCGACACACACGACTTTTGCCTCCGCTGCCTGGGCCCGGATCATGAGGAACTGATCTGTGGGCCCTGCAGCAAAATGTCCTCGAAGGCGTTGAGAAGTCGGCGGCATCAGCGTGAGAGAATCTTCGCTGACCCCAGCCGTACCCAGACCTCGTCGGAGGCCTCCGCGTCGAAAGGCTCCAGCTCGGACCGTCACCGGAGTTCCTCCGACCGGGGTTCTCCCTCCGGGGACCATCGTCGGAAGGTGAAACCTGCGAGGGCGGCGTCGGTGGACGCTCCTGGTTCCGCGAGGGCCAGGTCGCATAGCCCCGACAGCCGCCCCGGGTCCTTGGAGAAGGAACACATCCCGAAGCGACCTCGCCTGGAGTCGGAGATGCCTGCCCGGGTAAGTCCTGTGGTCCTTCTGGACTCGCCTCCGCGACAGCCGACGTCGGGCCCGACGCCGTCGGGGCCCGAGTCGGGGGCTACTGGGTCGCCTGAGCTCGGACTCAGGTTGACGGCCTTGGAGAGCAGACTGTCTGCCTTCATGGACCAGCAGAGGGCACTGCTCGCTGGCTTCGCTGGCGCCGCTGCCCCGACCGCCGGGACGTCGACGTCCAAGTCGACCCCGGAGACCGAGCCGATCCTCGAGTCGATGAGAACTCGAGTCGATCCTCGGTCGAGGTCACCCTCGGCCTCCCGTTCGGGACCGAGGTCGCCGACGCCGACTCCCTCGGCGTCGGGGCGGCTGGCGCCGCGCCCTGCCCGGGCCGACCCCACCGAGTCCTCGTCGGAGTCGGTCTGGGAGTCTGAAGAGGAAGAGTCGCCTGATTCTTTCCGGACTCGGTGTGTCCCATCGGACTCACCGGAGTCCGAGCCTCGGAAGCAGTCCCCCCCGGAGGATGCCCGGTTCTCGGACTTCGTTAGGGATATGGCCAAGGCTTTGGCCTTCCCTGCGGATCCCGAGGAGGAGCCTCGAGCCGAAGAGCTCGACGCCCTCCAGTATGACTCTCCCGCGAGGGAACACTTTACTGTACCGGTTCCTCCTATGCTGGAACGACTACTCTTCCGCATGTGGGAGAGTCCGGCCTCCTCGCCGGTCCTGAGCAAGCGGGTCGATTCTATCTATCGAGTCCGCAAGAGCCCTGGCTTTCAAAAGGCACAGCTGCCACACCATTCCATGGTAGTGGAATCGGCCATGCATCGTCTTAAGAGCCAGAAGATGCACTCCTCGGTGCCTCCTGGAAGGGAGGCCCGTAACCTGGATGGCCTTGGCAAGAAGTGTTTCCAGGGCTCTATGCTCGCATGTCGTGTCCAGACTTACCAGCTATACATGGGCATGTATCTCCGGGATCTGGCTAAAGAGCTAGCCGGGTTCTCCGCTGGTCTGTCCGAGGAACCCTTGCGGAGGTTCCTAGCCTTGTCCACTGGCATTCGGGAATGCTCAAAGTTCATGTCCCGAGCAGCCTATGATGGCTTTGAAGCATCGGCTCGAGTGGCCGCAGCCGGCATCGGTGCCCGCCGACAGGCTTGGCTTCAGTCGTCAGACCTTGAGCCCTGGGTGCAGGACAAGTTGGTCGATGTCCCCTGCCGAGGCGAAAACCTCTTTGGCAAGCCCATGGCGGAAAAGGCTGCGCAAATTGAGACTGAGACTCTCACCAGGACCAGGCTTTCTAGGAAGACCTCCGCCCCTTCCCAGAAAAAGAAGGGCTCGGGGAAAAAGTCCTTTTACCCGAGGAAGGCGGCTGCCTACAAACAATACCCCCATTATCAGGCCCCTGCAGCTCCCCAACAGGGCCAGCAGGCCAAGGGACGGGGTAACGGGTCCCGTAGGCAGCAAGCCCCCAAGCCTGCACCACCAGCCCCTGCTCAGCAGGGTGGGGGTTTTTGACTCACGCAGCATAGCCTTTCCCCCCCCGCTGGTTCCTCCCAGCACCGGAGGCCGGCTGGTTCACTTCGCCCACAGGTGGTCCAGCATCACCGCAGATGCCTGGGTGCTTCAAGTCGTGCGAGAAGGCTATCTTCTCCACTTCCACCAGGTTCCTCCCTCCTATTTTCCTTGAGAACCTCCGCGACCCCCTCTGCACAGGGAATTACTCCTTCAGGAGTTAGCAGGTCTTCTGCAGGAACAGGCGGTGGAACTGGTGCCACACCACCTGAGAGGTCAAGGCTTTTATTCCAGGTATTTTCTGATACCAAAGAGAACAGGGGGCCTCAGACCCATCCTGGACTTGCGCAACCTCAACAAGTTCCTTGTGCGGGAGAAGTTCAAAATGCTTACCCTTGGAATCCTTCTGCCCTACCTCCAGCAGGGAGATTGGCTATGCTCCTTGGATCTAAAGGATGCCTACACGCACATCCTCATCCACCCAAGCCACCGCCAATACCTAAGGTTTGTGGTGGCAGGAAATCATTACCAGTACAGAGTACTGCCCTTTGGCCTGTCCTCCGCACCGCGAGTCTTCACAAAATGTCTCGCGGTCGTGGCGGCCCATCTCCGGCTTCACGGCCTCTATGTCTTTCCGTACCTCGACGACTGGCTCATCAGAGCAGCGTCCGCTCGGGAGGTCACCGACGCCACGCGCCGCACGGTGACTCTTCTGCAGCACTTGGGCTTTGTTATAAACTTCGCAAAGTCCACTTTGCTCCCCTCACAGGATCTCGAGTTCATCGGCGCAAGACTGCACACTCCTCGGGCGCGAGCATACCTACCGCTCGACAGGGCTCAACGGCTCATGGACCTAGCCGACCGCTTTCGCAGCCAGCCCCTGGTCTCCGCCAGGCGCTTCCTGAGACTACTCGGCCATATGGCTTCCACCGTCCATGTGACCCCCAATGCCCGCCTGAATATGCGGTCTGCTCAATGGTGTCTCCGCCAGCAGTGGCGACAAGCCACAGGCGGCCTAGCAGACCTAGTGCGCGTCTCCGAGCCGCTGATCTCGTCTCTCCGGTGGTGGCTCCGACAGCCGAACCTGATATTCGGAATGCCTTTCCAGTCACCTCAGCCGACCCGGGTGCTGACCACCGATGCATCCCTCCTGGGCTGGGGAGCACATTGCCAAGAGGCACGTACTCAGGGCCTCTGGACCACGTGGGAGTCTGCTCAGCAGATCAACTTCCTGGAGCTCAGGGCGATCCGCCTAGCTCTCAGGGCCTTCTCCCACCTGACTTCCCACCAGTCCGTCCTTGTCCAGACGGACAATCAAGTTGCCATGTTCTACGTGAACAAGCAGGGGGGCACGGGCTCCTTCCTCCTCTGCCGGGAGGCACAGAAGCTCTGCTCTTGGGCCGTCAGTCACGGCATTCTCCTCAAGGCAGTTTATCTCCCGGGCCAAGAAAATTGCCTTGCGGACAAACTCAGCAGGGTCCTCCAGCCGCACGAGTGGCGTCTGGATCCCTTGATAGTTCAGAAGCTCTTCCTCAAGTGGGGCCTCCCCACGGTGGATCTCTTTGCCAGTCCTCACAACCGGCAGCTTCCTCGCTTCTGCTCTCGTCAGCCACACCCCCTTCGGGTTGCGGCGGACGCTTTTCTGATCTCATGGTCGGGGAGCCTTCTGTACGCTTTCCCTCCCATCCCGCTAGTCTCTCGGACTCTTTTCAAGGTTCTCCGAGACAAAGCCTTCATGATCCTGGTGGCCCCTCGCTGGCCCAGGCAGCCGTGGTTTCCGCTCCTACTGCAACTGGCGGTGGCGGATCCAATCCCTCTGGGGGTACAACCGGATCTCCTCACTCAGGATCAGGGGTCCCTACTGCACCCCAACCTCAGGTCTCTCAACCTCATGGCCTGGCTGCTGAGAGGGTAGTCCTTGCTCCCCTTCTCCTGCCGGCGGAGGTGGAGGAGGTCGTCTTGGCTTCGCGACGGCCTTCTACCCGCAAATGCTACGCCCTTAAATGGCGTCGCTTTGCAGTCTGGTGTACCCAACAGTCTCAGGATCCCTTCTCCTGCCCGGTGTCGGTGATCTTGCAGTACTTGCTACACCTCTCTAATCTGGGACTTAAGTCCAACTCCGTCAAAGTTCACCTCAGTGCTCTTTCGGCACATCATGTGCCGGTGGACGGTAGACCTCTCTCAAGCGACCCTCTCGTAGCGAGGTTTCTCCGAGGTCTCCTTCTACTTAAACCACCTCTGCGCCCGCCAGCGCCTGACTGGGACCTGAATGTGGTTTTGCAGCCGATCACCTGTCCGCCTTTTGAACCTATGGCTACCTGTTCTCTCCGTTTTCTGTCTTGGAAAACACTGTTCTTGATAGCCCTCACTTCCGCTAGACGCGTAAGTGAATTGCAGGCCCTCGTGTCTGATCCCCCTTACACTAGGTTCTACAAAAATAGGGTAGTCCTACGGACTCACCCAAAATTTCTGCCTAAAGTGGTCTCCCCTTTTCACATCAATCAGGAGGTGGTACTTCCAACCTTCTTTCCCAGACCACACTCCAGCCGAGCTGAAACGGTCCTCCATACCCTGGACTGTAGAAGGGCTTTGAACTTCTACCTTGACCGTACGCGGGAGCACCGTAAAGCTGCTCAGCTTTTCGTGTCTTTTGACCCCAATAAGTTGGGGCTCCCTGTCTCCAAGCGTACTCTGTCCATCTGGGTTGCGGACTGTATCTCTTGGGCTTATGGGGCAGCCGGACTCTCCTTGGAAGGTCGAGTCACGGCTCATTGCGTTCGGGCAAAGGCTACGTCAGTGGCTTACCTCCGCTCTGTTCCGCTGGCAGACATCTGCCGGGCCGCTACTTGGTCTTCGAGCCAGACTTTTGCGGTCCATTACTGTCTCGAGAGGGAGTCCCGCAGGGACAGTGCTTTCGGACAGGCAGTCCTCCGTAATCTCTTTGAGGTCTGAGCAACTCCTACCCTCCATCCCGGATGTGGGCTACCGGTGGGTGATAATTCAGCGAAGATTCTGTCCTTCTGTGCTGCTGAGCTTGAGGGAGCTCATTTTTGTGCTTAGGGTCTCCGGTAGCCTTGAGCTTGGGAGTCCCATAAGTGAGGACTGACTTCCTGCTTGGTCCTGGAGAAAGCGTAGTTACTCACCTGTAACAGGTGTTCTCCAGGAGCAGCAGGAATCAGTCCTCACTACCCTCCCTCCTCCCCTTGGAGTTGCAATCGTCTGCTTATGTTCTTTTTGCAAATTTTTATGCTGTCTTTTTTAGCTATGTCATCTGACTGGCTAAGATGGCACCCTCGGGCGGGAAGACGACCGCGCATGCGCGCTGCAATTCCCAAAGGCTTTCTTTGAAAGCTGGGGAAAATTGCTCCGCGAGGGCTCCGTCGGCGCCGACGTCACCCATAAGTGAGGACTGATTCCTGCTGCTCCTGGAGAACACCTGTTACAGGTGAGTAACTACGCTTTCTCTGCTGGCCTCTCCGGGGAACCTTTCAAGAGGTTCCAGACTTTGTCCTCAGGAATCAGGGACTGCTCGAAGTTCATGTCCCGAGCGGCCTACGATGGCTTCGATGCTTCGGCTCGTGTAGCGGCAGCCGTCATCGGATCCTGACGCCAGGCATGGCTACAGTCATCGGACCTCAAGCCTTGGGTGCAGGACAAGTTGGTCGATGTCCCTTGCCGAGGTGAAAACCTTTTTGGCAAGCCCATGGCTGAGAAGGCTGCTGAATTCGAAACTGAGCACCTGACTAGGACAAGACTGTCCAGAAAGACTTCTGCCCCTTCTCACAAAAAGAAGGGCTCGGGTAAAAAGCCCTTTTACCCGAGAAAGGCGGCTGCCTACAAACCTTTCCCTCAGTACCAGGCCTCCCCAGCTCCCCAGCAGGGGCAGCAGGCCAAGGGGCAGGGACATGGGCCCCGTAGGCAGAAGACCCCCAAGCCTCCGGCTCCTGCTCCTACTTAGCAGGGAGGGGTTTTTTGACTCCAACAGCATAGCCTTTCCATCTCTGCTGCCCCATTCCTGCACAGGAGGTCGTCTAGCCCTGTTTGCCCACAGGTGGCCACCCATTACAGGAGATGCTTGGGTATTAAGCATCGTCCACAGGGGCTATATGCTCCATTTCCAGCAGTTACCCCCTGCCTACTTCCCAGGAGAGCCTCTAAGGCCTCTTCTACACACAGACCTCCTCCTTCAAGAACTTCAAGGTCTCCTTCTGGACAAGGCGGTGGAGCCTGTACCTCCTGACCTGCAGGGGCACGGTTTCTACTCCAGGTATTTCCTAGTGCCAAAGAGAACCGGGGGCCTCAGGCCTATTCTAGACCTCAGGAGCCTCAACAAGTTCTTGGAGAAAGAAAAGTTCAAGATGCTTACTCTTGGAACACTTCTGCCCTACCTCCAGCAGGGAGATTGGCTATGCTCCTTAGATCTAAAGGATGCGTACACTCACATCCTCATTCATCCAGACCACAGAAAGTACCTCAGGTTCATTGTGGGAGGAAACCATTACCAGTACAGAGTACTGCCTTTTGGCCTAACCTCCGCCCCAAGGGTCTTTACAAAGTGCCTTGCTGTGGTGGCGGCCTACTTGAGGACTCAAGGTGTTTTTGTCTTCCCCTATCTGGACGACTGGCTCATCAGGGGTCAGACTTACCAGGAGGCCAGGCAGGCCACCTTCTGAACTGTCTCACTCCTACAACACCTAGGATTTGTCATAAACTTCGCAAAGTCCTCTTTGCTCCCCTTCCAGAACCTAGAGTTCATAGGGGCGCGGCTGGACTCTCTGCAAGCAAAGGCTTACTTGCCAGAAGACAGAGCTCAAAGGCTCAAGGACTTGGCTTCCCGGTTTCTCAGCATGCAGAGGGTTTCTGCCAGACTCTGTCTGCAGCTCCTAGGCCACATGGCATTGACTGTACATGTGACCCCCCCAATGCCCGCCTCAACATGAGGCCTGCACAGTGGTGCCTCAGAACTCAGTGGAAGCAAGCCACGGGAAACCTAGCAGACAAAGTCAGGGTGTCCAAACCACTCCTGAATTCCCTTCAGTGGTGGCTGCACCCCCCCAACTTGCTTCAGGGGGTGCCTTTTCAGGTACCTGTCCCCACAGTGGTGTTGACAACAGATGCCTCCTTGCAGGGCTGGGGTGCACATTGTCAGGAAAGGTGCACTCAAAGCCTGTGGTCTCCATGGGAGGCCATGCAACAGATCAACCTACTAGAACTTCGGACTGTTCGCGTAGCCCTAAAGACCTTTTCTCACACTTTGACTCACCAGTCTGTTCTGGTTCAGACGGACAATCAAGTGGCCATGTTCTGTGTGAACAAGCAGGGGGGCACAGGGTCAAAGCACCTGTGTCAGGAAGCACAGGCCCTGTGTTCCTTTGCGCTCAAGCACAACATGTTTCTCAAAGCTGTGTACCTCCCTGGCCAGGAAAACTGCCTGGCGGACAGGTTAAGCAGGATCCTGCAGCCCCACAAGTGGCAACTGCACCCATTAGTGGTTCGGAAAATTTTCCTGAAATGGGGACTTCCATCCATGGATCTCTTTGCCAGTCCCCTGAATCACCAGCTGCCCAGGTTCTGTTCCTGGCAACTGCACCCCCTGAGGTCAGCAGCGGTTCTCCAGGACCAAGCAGGAAGTCAGTCCTCACATACGGGTGACGTCGGCGCCGACGGAGCCCTCGCGGAGCAATTTTCCCCAGCTTTCAAAGAAAGCCTTTGGGAATTGCAGCGCGCATGCGCGGTCCTCTTCCCGCCCAAGGGTGCCATCTTGCTCAGTCTTCTTTTTTCCGCGGAGCCCTACAGACGTTGCCTGTGAATCCCCGCAGAAAAGTTGATTTTCCTCTATTTTTATCTATTTTTTCTTCGGTTCGACGCCGGTTCTGTTCCCGCCCGGACTCGCGACACCGGTTACGAGTCCGTCCTTTATTTTTCGGTTTTTTGTCCTTCGTGACAGTTTTCGCGCTTTTTTCCTTTTTTCCCTGGCTGCCCGGTCGTTCGACCTCGCAGGGGCCCTTTTTCCCCCGATGGCGGCCAGTGGTTTCAAAAAGTGTGACCTCTGTAAGAAACTTATGTCTCTTACAGACACTCACGACTTCTGCCTCCGCTGCCTCGGCCCAGATCATGACCCCATGATCTGCACGCCATGCGGCAAAATGTCCTCAAAAGCATTGAGGAGTCGGCAGCACCAGCGGGAGCGTATCTTCTCTGACTCCGGCCGGGCTCGGACCTCGTCAGAGGCTTCGACGTCTCGGGACTCTGGTCCTGAGCATCGTCGGAGTTCCTCTGAGAGGGGGTCTCCTACCCGGGAACATCATCGGAAGAAGAAACCCGCGAGGGCGGGATCGGTGGACGCTCCTGGTTCCTCGAGGGCCAGGTCGCATAGCCCCGATTCCCGTCCCGGGTCCTTGGAGTCGGAAAGGCCGTCAAAACATCCTCGACTCGAGGTGGACTTGCCCGCTCACGTAAGTACGGTTGTCCTCGTGGACTCGCCTCCGAAGGACCCGACGTCGGGCCCGACGCCGTCGGGGCCCGAGTCAGGGGCTGCTGGGTCTCCTGAGCTTGGACTCAGGTTGACGGCCTTGGAGTGCAGTTTGTCTGCCTTCTTGGACCAGCAGCGGGCATTGATCGCTGGCCTCGCTGGTGCTTCTGCCCTGACCGCCGGGACATCGACCTCCAAGTCGACCCCGGAGACCGAGCCGATCCTCGAGTCCATGAGGGCTCGAGTCGATCCTCGGTCGAGGTCTCCTTCGGCCTCCTGTTCGGGACCGAGGTCGTCGACGCCGACTCCCTTGGCGTCGGGGCGGATGGCATCAGTGCCCGCCCGACCGGAGCCGGTCGACTCCTCCTCCGAGGAGTCGGCCTGGGAATCTGAGGACGAAGAGTCACCTGGTTCCTTTCGGACTCGGTGTGTCCCTTCGGACTCCCCCGAGTCCGAACCTCGGAGACGGTCCCCCCCGGAGGATACCCGGTTCTCTGACTTCGTGAGGGATATGGCCAAAGCTTTGGCCTTCCCTGCGGATCCCGAGGAGGAGCCTCGAGTCGAAGAACTCGATGCCCTCCAATATGACTCTCCCCCGAAGGAGGCCTTTATTGTACCGGTTCCTCCAATGCTGGAATGGCTTCTCTTCCGCATGTGGGAGAGCCCGGCGTCGGCGCCGGTGTTAAGCAAGCGGGTCGATTCCATTTATCGAGTCCGCAAGAGCCCCGGGTTCCAAAAGGCACAACTACCGCACCATTCCATGGTGGTGGAATCGGGGGGGAACAAACGAAGCAAGAGAATAGAGCAGGTTTGGAACAGACTGCTTTATTGAAGATGGGACCATCTTCAATAAAGCAGTCTGTTCCAAACCTGCTCTATTCTCTTGCTTCGTTTGTTCCCTTCTACACCTGCAAGAGTCACGCTCCTCTTTCGTACCCATGGTGGTGGAATCGGCCATGCATAGACTGAAGAGTCAAAAAATGCACTCCTCGGTGCCCCCTGGTAGGGAAGCCCGAAGCCTGGATGCCCTCGGTAGGAAGTGCTTCCAGGGCTCTATGCTTGCTTGTCGAGTCCAGACATACCAGCTCTACATGGGCATGTATCTCCTAGACCTGGCTAAAGAAATAGCCGGGTTCTCTGCTGGTCTCTCCGACGAACCTTTGCAGAGGTTCCAATCCTTGTCTACTGGCATTCGGGAGTGCTCCAAGTTTATCTCTCGAGCAGCCTATGATGGTTTTGAGGCTTCGGCTCGAGTAGCCGCGGCCGGCATCGGTGGACGCCGCCAGGCTTAGCTTCAGACGTCCGACCTCGAGCCCTGGGTTGAGGACAAGTTGGTCGATGTCCCCTGCCGAGGTGATAACCTCTTTGGCAAGCCCATGGATGAGAAGGCTGCACAAATCAAGACAGAGACTCTCACCAGGACTCATCTCTCAAGGAAGACCTCTGCCCCTTCTCAAAAGAAGAAGGCCTCGGGGAAAAAGCCCTTTTACCCGAGGAAAGGTGCTGCCTATAAATACTACCCTCAGTATCAGGCCTCACCAGCTCCCCCACAGGGAAAGCAGGCCAAGGGACGGGGTAATGGGTCCCGTAGGCAGCAAGCCCCCAAGCCTGCACCACCGGCCCCTGCTCAGCAGGGTGGGGATTTTTGACTTCCTCAGCATAGCCTCTCCCCCTCAGCTGGTTTCTCTCAGCACAGGAGGCCGGCTGGTCCACTTTGCCCACAGGTGGTCCAATATCACCACAGATACCTGGGTGCTTCAGATAGTCCAAAAGGGCTATCTTCTTCTTCATTTTCACCAGGTACCTCCCTCCTACTTTCCAGGGGAGCCTTCCAGACTCCCTCTGCACAGGGACTTACTCCTTCAGGAGTTAGCAAGTCTTGTTCAGGAACAAGCCGTGGACCCGGGGCCCCACCACCTGAAGGGTCACGGGTTTTATTCCAGATACTTCCTGATTCCGAAAAGGACGGGAGGCCTCAGACCCATCCTAGACTTGCGAAACCTCAACAAGTTCCTTGCAAAGGAAAAGTTCAAAATGCTTACCCTTGGAATCCTGCTGCCCTACCTCCAGCAGGGAGACTGGCTATGCTCCTTAGATCTAAAGGATGCGTATACTCATATCCTTATTCATCCAGACCACAGCCAATACCTCAGGTTTGTTGTGGACGGACGCCATTACCAGTACCGAGTACTGCCTTTCGGCCTATCCTCCGCCCCCAGAGTGTTCACCAAATGCCTAGCAGTGGTGGCGGCCTCTCTGAGACTTCCAGGTCTCTTTGTGTTCCCATACCTGGACGACTGGCTCATCAGGGCCCAGTCTGCTCAAGAAGCCACTCAGGCTACCCATCGCACTGTGGCTCTGCTCCAGCACTTGGGTTTTGTCATAAACTTCGCAAAGTCCACTTTGCTCCCCTCTCAAGATCTCGAATTCATCGGCGCCAGGTTGGACACCCTTCAGGCGCGGGCCTTCCTGCCTCTGGACAGGGCCCAAAGGCTCATGGATCTCGCCAGCCACTTTCACAGCAATTCCCTGGTCTCGGCCAGGCAATTTCTGAGACTGCTCGGCCATATGGCTTCCACAGTCCATGTGACCCCCAATGCCCGACTGAACATGCGTCCTGCTCAGTGGTGCCTTCGCAATCAATGGCATCAAGCCACGGGGAGCCTAGCGGACTCCGTACAGATCTCCGACCAGCTGGTTTCTTCTCTACAATGGTGGCTTCATCTGCCAAACCTGGTACTAGGAGTGACTTTTCAGCCCCCTACGCATTCTCAGGTCCTGACCACTGATGCTTCTCTCCTGGGTTGGGGAGCACATTGCCAAAGGACATGTACTCAAGGCCTCTGGACTCCTTGGGAGTCTGCTCAGCAGATAAACTTCCTGGAGCTCAGAGCCATCCGCCTAGCGCTCAAAGCATTCTCTCACCTGGTTTCTCACCAGTCGGTGCTGATACAGACAGACAATCAGGTTGCAATGTTCTATGTGAACAAGCAAGGCGGGACAGGCTCCTTCCTTCTCTGTCAGGAGGCACAAAAGCTATGCTCTTGGGCTGTCCACCACGGAATTATCCTCAAAGCTGTCTATCTCCCAGGTCAAGAAAATTACCTGGCCGACAAGCTGAGCAGGATCCTCCAACCGCACGAGTGGAGGCTGGATCCGCTGGTGCTTCAGCGAATCTTTCTCAAGTGAGGCCTCCCCACCATGGATCTGTTTGCCAGTCCTCGGAACAGGCAACTTCCCAGATTCTGCTCTCGACAACCGCATCCTCTCAGGGTAGCGGCGGATGCTTTTCTGATGCCATGGTCCACAGGCCTCTTATATGCCTTTCCTCCCATGCCGCTGGTGTCTCGGACTCTCTTCAAGGTTCTCAGGGACAAAGCCTCGATGATCCTAGTGGCTCCCCGGTGGCCGAGACAACCTTGGTTCCCGCTTCTGATGCAGCTAGCGGTAGACACTCCTCTTCCACTGGGATTTCAGCCCGACCTCCTGTCGCAGGATCAGGGGACGCTCCTGCACCCCAACCTCCGGTCCCTTCATCTGATGGTCTGGCTGCTGAAAGGGTAGTCCTTGCTCCTCTCCAGCTTCCTCCAGATGTGGAAGAGGTCGTCTTGGCCTCCAGGAGACCTTCCACCCGGAAGTCCTACGCTCTTAAGTGGCGTCGGTTCTCCGTCTGGTGTACTCAGCAGTCGCAAGACCCCTTCTCCTGTTCAACATCCGTGGTCTTGCAGTACTTGCTTTCCCTTTCGAATCTTGGACTTAAGTCCAACTCGGTCAAGGTCCACCTCAGTGCTATTTCTGCGCACCACCTACCGGTGGATGGTAGACCTCTTTCCAGCCACCCTCTGGTGGCTCATTTTCTCCGAGGCCTCCTGCTCCTTAAACCACCTTTGCGCCCGCCAGCTCCGAACTGGGATCTCAATGTGGTTTTACAGCGGCTTACCTGTCCGCCTTTTGAGCCTATGGCTACCTGTCCTCTTCGTTTTCTTTCCTGGAAAACCTTGTTCTTGGTGGCCCTCACTTCTGCGAGACGCGTTAGTGAGCTGCAGGCCCTGGTATCTGATCCTCCTTACACTAGGTTCTACAAGAACCGGGTAGTCCTACGGACTCACCCTAAGTTTCTTCCTAAAGTGGTTTCCCCATTTCACATCAACCAGGAGGTGGTACTTCCGACCTACTTTCCCAGGCCACACTCCAGCCGAGCTGAAATGGTCCTGCATACCCTGGACTGTAGAAGGGTGCTGAACTTCTACCTTGACCGTACGCGGGAGCACCGAAGGGCGGTTCAGCTCTTCGTGTCTTATGACCCCAACAAGTTGGGGCTCCCTGTCTCCAAGCGTACTCTGTCCATCTGGATTGCGGACTGCATCGCTTGGGCTTACGAGGCTGCGGGCCTCGTGCTGGAAGGTAGAGTCACCGCTCATCGTGTTCGGGCGAAGGCTACGTCAGTGGCTTACCTCCGCTCTGTTCCGTTGGCAGACATCTGCCGGGCCGCTACTTGGTCTTCAAGCCAGACTTTTGCAGCCCATTACTGCCTGGAGAGGGAGTCCCGCAGGGACAGTGCTTTCGGACAGGCAGTCCTCCGTAACCTCTTCGAGGTATAGGCAACTCCTACCCTCCATCCCGGATGTTGGGCTACCGGTTGGAGACGTATTCAGAGAAGATTCCTTCCTTCTGTGCTGCTGAGCTAGAGGGAGCTCATTTTTGTGCTTAGGGTCTCCGGTAGCCTTAAGCTTGGGAGTCCCATATGTGAGGACTGACTTCCTGCTTGGTCCTGGAGAAAGCGTAGTTACTCACCTGTAACAGGTGTTCTCCAGGAGCAGCAGGAATCAGTCCTCACAACCCTCCCTCCTCCCCTTGGAGTTGCAGTTATATTGCTTTCGTTTTTGCTAATTTTTGCTGTCTTTTAGCTATGTCATCTGACTGAGCAAGATGGCACCCTTGGGCGGGAAGAGGACCGCGCATGCGCGCTGCAATTCCCAAAGGCTTTTTTTGAAAGCTGGGGAAAATTGCTCCGCGAGGGCTCTGTCGGCGCCGACGTCACCCGTATGTGAGGACTGATTCCTGCTGCTCCTGGAGAACACCTGTTACAGGTGAGTAACTACGCTATGCCTTCCTAATTTCTTGGTCCCAGGGTCTCCTATATGCGTTTCCTCCCACACCTCTGGTGGCCCGAACATTGTTCAAGATTCTAAGGGACAATGCCTCGGTGCTTCTGGTAGCTCCCAGATGGCCGAGACAGCCCTGGTTTCCGCTTCTGCTCCAATTCGCAGTGAAAACACCAATGCCTCTGGGGTTGCAACCCGATCTTCTCTGTCAGGATCAGGGTTCCCTTCTGCACCCCAATCTCAAATCTCTCAATTTGATGGCCTGGAGGCTACAAGGGTAGTGTTGGCTCCCTGGGTCCTGCCTCAAGAAGTGGAAGAGGTGGTCTTGGCCTCTAGGAAGCAATCCACTAGGAAAACCTATGCCTTGAAGTGAAGAAGGTTTTCCTTGTGGTGTCAGCAACGCAAGGAAGATCCTTTCTCCTGCACTATACCACTAGTGCTTCAGTATCTCCTGCACTTGTCCAATCAAGGACTTAAGTCCAATTCTGTTCGGGTCCACCTCTCTGTTCTGGCAGCTCACCACTCACTGGTGGAGGGACACTCTTTGTCAGTTCACCCCTTGGTGTCCAGATTTCTCAGGGGCTTGCTCTTGCTCAAGCCTCCTCTCTGTCCTCCGGCCCCTGAGTGGGAGTTGAATGTGGTCTTGCAGCAACTGACTCGCCCACCTTTTGAGCCGATGGCTGCTTGTCCTCTCCGCTTCCTTTCTTGGAAGACTCTTCCTAGTGGCCTTGACCTCGGCCAGGCGAGTGAGTGAGCTTCAAGCCCTGGTCTGTGACAGGCCATACTCTCGCTTCTATAGGAACAGGGTAGTCCTGAGGACTCATCCTAAGTTCCTCCCAAAGGTTGTCTCCTCTTTCCATCTCAACCAGGAGGTGGTTCTTCCAACGTTCTTCCCTAGGCCCCATGCTAGCCGAGCTGAGACAGTCCTGCATACCCTGGACTATAGGAGGGCCTTATCCTTCTACCTTGAATGTACGCAGGGACATAGGAGGGCTACTCAGCTCTTAGTATCTTTTGACCCTAATAAATTAGGGTTGCCTGTATCCAAGCGTACCTTGTCCATCTGGGTGGCTGACTGTGTCACCTGGGCTTACAGGGCAGCTGACCTTCCCTTGCAGGATCGGGTCACGGCCCACCGTGTCAGGGCAATGGCTGCCTCAGTGGCTCATCTCCGCTCTGTACCATTGGCAGACATCTGCAGGGGTGCAACTTGGTCCTCAAGCCAGACTTTTGCGGCCCATTACTGCCTGGAGAGGGAGTCCCGTATTGACAGTGCTTTCGGTCAGGCAGTGCTCCGGAAACTCCAGCCCTCTGGTTGGGCTACCGGTGGGGGTATGTTTTCGGGGAAATCCTTTCTCTGATGCTGCAGCTAGAGGGAGCTCATTTTTCAGCTCTGGGTCCCCGGTAGCCTGAAGCTGGGGAGTCCCATAAGTGAGGATTGACTTCCTGCTTGGTCCTGGAGAAAGAGTAGTTACTCACCTGTAACAGGTGTTCTCCAGGAGCAGCAGGAATCAGTCCTCACAACCCTCCCTCCTCCCCTGGGAGTTGCAGTTGTACATAGTTCATTTTTACAATTTTGTGTGCTGTCTTTTAGCTATGTCATCTTACTGGGCAAGATGGCACCTTTAGGCGGGAAGGGGACCGCGCATGCGTGCAGTATTCCCAAAGGCTTTCTTTGAAAGCTGGGGAAAGGCTCCGCACGGGGGCTCCATCGGCATCGATGTCACCTATAAGGTGCACCTGCAAGGCATCGATGTCACCTGCAAGGCTTAAAGATATCTTGACATCAATACTGCCTATTATAATTATACTGTTGATCTTCTCCATCCATTACTGTACATAGTTAACTGTACATAGTTCCAAAATGTTCAAAAGATAAATGTTCAAAAGTTAATTGCACATAGTTCATGTTATCGTTCATTGTAAAAAACAGAAATGGTACCGTTCAATGTAAAAAACAGAAATGCCTCTCTGTTTCCTTTAACTGTTATATGTAAACCGCACCTGATCCTCGGAAGGTTGCGGTATATAAAAAATCTGTTAAATAAATAAATAAATAAAATAAATAAGTGAGGAATGATTCCTGCTGCTCTTGGAGAACACCTGTTACAGGTGAGTAACTACTCTTTCTTCGGCCCAGTTCGACGCCGGCCCCCCTCCCCGCCTTGGTTCGGTACACCGGTATAGAGTCCGGTCAGTATGTTTTGGTTTTTGTCCTTAGTGACTAGCGTTCGCGCCTTTTTTCTTTTTCACTGGTAGCCCGGTCATTTGACCTCGCGGGGCCTTTTTTCCACTGATGGCTGCCAGCGGGTTTAAGAAGTGTGACCAGTGTAAAAAGTTAATGTCCCTCACCGACACACATGACTGCTGTCTCCGCTGCCTCGGGGCCGACCATGGCTCGATGGCCTGTGGCCCGTGTGGCAAGATATCTTCTAAGGCACTCAGAAGTAGGCAGCAGCAGCGTGAGAGGATTTTCTCCGAGTCCGCATCCACCTGGGTCTGGACCTTTTCAGAAGACTCGACGTCTCGGGAGCTATCTGACGCCAAGCATCGTCGGGGGTCTTCTGAGCAGGAGTCTCCCTCGAAGGAACACTGGAGGAAGAAGAAACTCGCGAGGGTGGTGTCGTTTGATGCTTCTGAAAGGCCTGGGCCCTCGCGGGCCAGATCGCGGAGTCCTGACCGCTGCCCCGGGTCCTCGGAGTCGGAGCGGCCTGCAAAGGTACCTCGCACGGAGCCAGAGATGCCAAGGAAGGTAACTGCTGTTGTCCTCATTGACTCTACTCTGGGAGAACTGGCATCGGACCCAACGGTGTCGGGACCCGAGCTGGAGGCTGCGGAGCCTTCTGAGCTCGGACTCAGAATGACGGCCTTGGAGCACAGCATGTCTGCTTTCATGGAGCAGCAGCGGGCACTGATGGCCGGTCTCACTGGTCCATCCGCCCCAACCACCGGGACCTCTACGTCCAAGTCGATGCCCGGAGGCTGAGCCGATCCTCGAGACTCTTCGGACTCGAGTCGATCCTCGGCCATGGTCTCCCTCAACCTCCCGTTCGGGGCCATCGGCGTCGGGACGGTCGAGACCGAAGCCCTCATGGCCAGAGCCCATCGATTCCTCCTCGGAGGACTCAGGATGGGAAACGGGGGATGAAGATTCCCCGGACACCCACCGGACCCGGTGTGTCCCATTGGACTTGCCGAGGTCCAAGCCTCAGAGTAAGTTCCCCCCAGAGGATAACCGGTTCTCGGAGTTTGTCAGGGACATGGCCAAAGCTTTGGCATTCCCGGCAGACACCGAGGAGGCCCTCCAGTATGATTTTCCCCCTCAGGAAGCCCTCTGATGTTGGAACGGCTGATGTTCCACATGTGTGATTCACTGTCCTCGATGCCGGTTCTCAGCAGGTGGGTCGATTCCATCTATTGGGTCCACAAGAGCCCTGGGTTCCAGAAGGCACAGCTGCCGCACAACTCCATGGTTGTGGAATCGGCCATGCACAGGCTCACTCCTCGGTGCCTCCTGGCAGGGAAGCCCGGAACCTGGACACCCTCAGCAGAAAGTGCTACCAGGGTTCGATGCTGTCCTGCCGTGTCCAATTATACCAGCTGTACATGGGCATGTACTTGCGGGACCTGGCAAAGGAGATTGCCGGGTTCTCAGCTGGCCTCTCCGAGGAACCCTTGCAGCGATTCAAGGCCTTGTCCATGAGGATTCGAGAGTGCTCAAAGTTTATGTCTCGAGCAGCCTATGACTGATTTGAGGCTTCGGCCCGAGTAGCTGCAGCCGGCATCAGTGCCCAATGCCAGGCATGACTAATGTCGTCGGACCTAGAGCCATGGGTACAGGACAAGTTGGTCAATGTCCCATGCCGAGGTGACAACATTTTTGGCAAACCCATGACTGAAAAGGCTGCCGAAATCAAGTCCGAGTACTTGACCCGGACAAGACTCTCCAAGAAGACTTCTGCCCCTTCTAAAAAGAAGGTGGTACCAACGGGGGGCACGAACCACGTGCTAATGAGGACCCAGTAAGAGACGTGGGAAGCGATGGAAGACCACTTTATTAATAATTAGACCAAAGCCTAGGCCCGACACAGGCCGTGTTTCGTATTCTTCCTCAGGGGCAGGCTACAAAACAGCAGCAAAATGTTAAAAACAATATAATAATAATAAACATGTATGTATAATAAAAAACTTAACAACAGTACATACTAAATAAATACATTAATTAATTATTACCAACACATAAAGATCACAAGATCCAAGAAAACCAACGAGAGATGTATGACGAATATAACATCAAATAAATAGAAATGAAAATAAGCATAATAAATAAACAAATCAGTGATTAGTTAAAAAGAAAAAAGGTGATAAAAGATCAGCACAGCACCACCAATAAGAAATAGTTATTGTACACATACAAGCATTTAAAATCGTACTACATCAATGATACATATAAATATGTATAAAAAACATATATAAAAAAATATATATGTGTTCATAAGATAAATATTTGGTTTCATCTCATTTTGGCCAACACAACCTTGGTTCCCACTTCTCCTCTAGCTGGCAGTGGAGACCCCACTCCCTCTGGGGACGAGGCCCGGCCTCCTGTCCCAAGAGCAGGGCTCTATCTTACATCCTAACCTCAGGTCTCTCAACCTCTCCTCCTACCTAAGAATGTAGAAGTGGTGTTACTGGCCTCAAGGAGGCAGTCCACTAGGAAAACCTATGCCTTCAAGTGGCGGAGGTTTGAGGTGTGGTGTAACCAACACAATGAAAACCCTTTCTCTTGCCTTGTACCAGTGGTGTTGCAGTACCTGCTTAACTTCTCTGACTTAGGCCTCAAGTCTAACTCTGTCAGGGTCCACCTGAGTGCTCTGTCAGCACACCACTCGCCAGTGGAAGGTCAGCCTCTGTCGGTTCACCCCTTGGTGTCCAGATTCCTCAGAGGTCTACTTCTACTAAAACCCCTGGTTCGTCCTCCGGTGACCGAGTGGAATCTGCATGTGGTCCTGCAACAGCTTACTCGCCCACCTTTTGAGCCGATGTCCGCTTGCCATCTGCGCTTCCTCTCCTGGAAGGTACTCTTCCTGGTAGCACTCACATCTGCCAGGCGAGTGAGTGAGCTACAAGATCTGGTTTCAGAAAGACCGTACACACGGTTTTATAGGAACAGGGTGGTCCTACGCACCCACCCCAAGTTTCTCCCGAAAGTGGTCTCTGTTCCACCTCAACCAAGAGGTGGTTCTTCTGAAATTCTTTCCCAGACGGCATGCTAGCCGGGCAAAGGCGGTTCTGCATACTCTTGATTGTAAGAGGGCATTAGCCTTCTACTTGGAGCGTATGCAGGGGCATCGAAGGGCTCTTCAGCTCTTCATCTCTTTTGGCCCCAGTAAGCTGGGGCTACCTGTCTCCAAGCGCACGTTGTCCACCTGGGTGGCAGACTACATCGCCTGGGCGTACAGTGCGGCTGACCTCCTGTTGCAGGGTTGAGTCACGGCCCACCGTGTCAGGGCTAAGGCCGCAACAGTGGCTCACCTCCGCTCTGTCCCGCTGGCAGACATCTGCCAGGCCACCACCTGGTCTTCAAGCCAGACATTTGCAGCCCATTACTGCTTGGATGGGGAGTCCCTACGAGGCAGTGCTTTCGGCCAGGCGGTACTCCGCGACTTATTTCAGGTTTAGGCAACTCCTACCCTCCGGCCCTCTGGTGTCAGGCTACCGGGGTTGTTTTGTCTCCACTGGATTCCTATCACAGCTGCTGTGGCTTTTCTAGAGGGAGCCTCAGCGAATTAGCCTCAGAGGTGCATCGATACCAGGCACTACCTGCCTGGCTTCTACTCTGCCTGTTGGGACACATGGCCTCCACAGTTCATGTAACCCCATATGCCCATCTACACATGAGGTCAACCCAGTGGTGCCTCCGCTCTCAGTGGACACAAACCACAGGCAGGCTCAGAGAGAGTGAGATTGACCTGTCAGTTGGTGGACTCCCTCGGATGGTGGCAGATTACATATCACCTTCAGGCTGGGATGCCCTTCCAGGCACCCGCCCCCCAGAATGTCCTCACCATGGATGCCTCCCTACTGGACTGGGAGGCGCATTGCAAGGGCTTCCAGATATAAGGTGGATGGTCCCAGAGGGAATCTTGGATGCAAATCAACCTGCTAGAGCTCCGGGCAGTATTTCTGGCCCTCTGAGCATTCCACCACCAGCTAAAGCACCACTCGGTGCTGATCCAGACAGACAGCCAGGTTGCAGTGTTCTACGTGAACAAACAAGGGGAAACAGGGTTGTACCCGCCTCTGCCAGGAGGTGGTAGCCCTCTGCTCCTAAACAACATGCAGAGGGATGCTCCTAAGGGTAGTTTTCCTCCTGGACCAAGACACTGCCCTGGTGGACAAGCTGAGCAGAGTCCCCCAGCCACACAAGTAGTGCTTGGATTCAGTAGTAACCTCCCGGCTATTTAGTCTCTGGGTTGTCCCCTCGATGGACCTGATCACCAGTCTGGACAACACGCAGTTGCCCCGATTCTGCTCCCACCAGCCACACCCATTCTGGATGGCAATAGATGCACTCCTCATCCCATGGACAGGAGGCTTTCTGTATGCCTTCCCACCAACACCTCTGGTCACCAAGACCCGATTCAAGGTCCAGTGCAACAGAACATCACTAATGCTGATCCGCTCCTCGGTGGCCCAGGCAGCTCTGGTTCCCACTGCTCCTCTCCCTATCGGCGTCGTCGTCGCTGAATCCCCTGGGCCAAGCTCCAGGGATACTTTCACAGGAGCAGGGCTCTCTCCTACACCCCAACCTGGGGTCCCTGTCATTTATGGCTTGACTGCTGTAAGGATAGCGCTAGCTCCCGTCAACCTCCCATGGGACATGGAAGAGGTTCTCCTAGCCTCTTGTAAGGCTTCCACAAGAAGGACATATGCCTTCAAATGGTGTCGCTTCTCGGTGTGGTGCACCGAAAAGCGGGCAAACCCTTTCTCATGCTCTGTACAAACCGTACTCCAATATCTGCTCCACCTGTCACAGGTGGGACTAAAGTCCAATTCGGTCAGAGTACACATGAGCACTAACAGAGTGCACCACCATCCCGTAGAAGGGAAGTCAGCTCAGCCCTTGTGTCTCGGTTCCTGTGGGGCCTCATGCTAGCTAAACCCCGTCCGCCCACCAGCAGGGGAGTGAGATCTCAATGTGGTGCTCTCGCAGCTCACTAAGTCACTGTTTGAGCCTCTGACTTCCTGCTACTTGTGATATCTCTCCTGGAAGGTTGTCTTCCTGGTAGCACTCGCATCATCTTGTAGAGTTAGTGAGCTGCAGACCTGATGGCAGAGCCTTCCCACACGAGGTTCTACAAGCACAGGATGGAGCTCCGCACACCCCTAGTTTCTGCCGAAGATAGTGTCCTTTTTCCACCTCAATCAGCTCCCCACCTTCTTTCCGAGGCCTCAAACCGGCATGGCGGAGACTGTTTTCCATACTCTGAATTGTAAGAGGGCCCTGTCCTTTTATTTGCAACAGACCCAGGGCCACCGAAAAGCAACTCGGCTTTTCCTATCCTATGACCCTAGTCATCTGGGGCTCCCCAGAGATTAAGCAAACTCTGTCTGCTTGGGTGGCGGACTGCATTATGTTTTATGTTTTATTTCATTTGATAAAAACCGCCTTTCTAAAATAACCAAGGCGGTGTACAATTAAAACAGATCAATAAAAGGAGGCCAGAGGCCAACAGAAAGGAAAGGAAATATACAATCTCTTAAAAGGACAGTAAGAAAGAAGGAGGAAGACAGGACAAGACACATGCAGGGGAAACATCAACAAGGGAAGGGAATGAGAGAGGGGGAAGTCACACGAAAGGTGAGGGAACATTGAATGCTAGGGAAAACAAGTGGGTCTTTAGTTTGCGTTTGAATGTGGTATGTTGTGGTTCTAAACGGAGGGAAGAAGGGAGGGCATTCCAAATGGCAGGACCAGCAAAAAAAAAAAGCAGAGGAATGGGTGGACTGCAAGTGAGCGCGGGAAAGGGAGGGTAAGGTGAGACGGTTGAGATGAAAGGAGCGAGGGGTGTGTCTGGGAGTGTGAAAGTAGAGGAGATCTGATAAGTACTGAGGGGTGCTGGTGTGAAAGGCTTTATGTACCAGAATTAAAAGTTTAAAGGTGGCACGGAAGGGAACAGGCAACCAGTGAAGATGAAATAGTTGAGGGGTTATATGATCATGAAGGGAGGTGTGTGTGATAAGGCGTGCTGCAGTGTTTTGGATCCGTTGAAGACGAGTTAAGTGATATTTGGGAAGACCGATGAATAATGAATTGGAAAAATCTACATGGGACATAACTAACGATAACACCAGGGTAGTGAGGGCTGAGGGGGAGAGGAAGGGGCGAACGGAGCAAATTTGACGAAGAAAGAAAAAGGATGTTTTGGTGACGTGTGAAATGTGAGTGTGAAAGGATAGGTCAGAGTCAAAGTGCACACCGAGATACCGAAAAGTAGAGACCAAAGGTACAGGAGCGCCAGAGAAAGAAGGGGCTATTAAAGGGGAGGGACTGTTGTGAGAGAACCAGATAGCGATAGTCTTAGTGAGGTTTAGGTGAGGCAGTTGAGTGTTAACCAGTTTGCAACGGCATTAATCTCCAGGAACAAGCAGGAATGAGTCTTCACATACGGGTACGTCGGTACCGACGGAGTCTGCGCGGGAACGCTTCCCAGCGTCCAATCAAGAGCTTTTGGAAGCATCCCAGCACGCCTGTGTGCTGCCTTCCCGCCTTTCCCAACTGCCTCTCCTCAGTTTTCGTTTTTCCGCGGAGCCGGCAGGATGTCCTCCTGTCACCGCAGAAAAGTCTTGTTTTTATTTCTTAGTTTTCTTGTGGTCGCGGCTGTCTTCCCGACGCCACCGGTACCGCCGGTGTTTTCTTTTCTTTTCTTGTAAAATCTTCCTTTTCCACGGGATATTTTTTCTTCATAGTGTCCCACGGTCTCTTAGGCCTTTTAGGCCTCTTCTTTTTCCTTCATGGAACCGCCAGACACTTTCTCCAAGAAATGTTCAGACTGTGGCGGTACAACTTTAATTTTAGACCCTCGAAGTCGGTGTCTAACCTGCTTGGGTCCTGACAACAGTTTGGTGAGAAGAGGTCTTCAACATCGAGGTTCCCTCGATACACGGTTGCCCTCCAACTTCGGGGCACCGTCCCCTTCTTCTTCCACACAGGATCAGGTAACCCACAAACAGTCTGTTAAGACTAGCCAGTCCTCGAGTGGTAGGTCTCATGCACAGCATGTAGACGGCTCTGGCCTTGCCCTCGAGGGCCCACTGGCTTCAAAACCCCGGCGGGAGTCTTCGGTCTCCAAAGCACATAAGGGGTTTCAGGTTGTTCCTGGGGTTCACCCCTCACAGAACATACCTCAGCCGTGTCCGGTGGTGGCATCCGCTTCGAGCGGTACCGGTACCCCGGCATCGGCACTGGTGTTGGATGAAACACTCCTCACCAGGGATCATCATCTGGCGTCCTCGGTGCTTTCGGGACCGGTGGATTCTCTCCAGACTGACTTTCCATTATCGGTACCAGCACCGATACTACCACCGACGTCGGTACCCTTCAGACGTGCATCGATAACCTCGCTTCCTTCGATGCCGAGTCTGGAATCGATCTCCAGTCTAGATGACTGGGTACCGACTCGCCTTGGTACCGGCTCTCGGCGGTACCGAAGGCTCGGTTCCGATGATTCGGATCCGCAACTCTCGGTTCCCCCGAGGCCGATTGAGTTGCCACTGGTTGACCTTCCTTCACCGGTATCAGACACGGTACCGAAATCGGTACCGACGTCCTCATTACCTTTACGGTCGGTGCCTTCCATGCTTCGCTTATCAGGCTTTCTGCCCTCGATGCCGAGTTTGGAATCGATCTCTAGTCTGGAAGACTGGGTACCAATACATTCTGGTACCGACACCGATCGACACCGGTGGCTCAGTACCGAGGATAGCAACCGGAGGTTTTCGGTGACCTCGGTGCCGATTGAACTGTCACTGATGACTGCTCCGATGTTGCTGTCGGGCTCGACTCAGACATCGGTACCGGTATCGGCATCGGTACCGGTATCCACAGTAGCATCATGGCCAACTCCTGCCATGCTTTTTTCAACAGGATCACTCCCTTCTATACCAAGCTTGGAGTTGATACCTGGCATGGACAATGTGGTAATGACGGTCGCTGCTCCTGACAGCCAGTACCGGCGACCATCCCTTAAGCATTCCACACTGCACTGTGCAGGATCTTCTATTCCTATATATTTGGATAGCTTTGTCAGTGCTCAGGCTAGTTCTTCAGATCTAACCTGTCCAAGGGAGATTCCTGTTGGGGATCCCTCTTTTCAGACTATCTCCAGGAACAAGCAGGAATAAGTCCTCACATATGGGTACGTCGGAACCGACGGAGCCTGCGCGGGAAAGCTCCCCAGCTTCCCAGATAGGAAGCTTTTGGGGCCTCCCACTGCCCATGCGCGCTGCCTTCCCGCCTTCCTGCCTTCCTGACCAGCTCTCCTCAGTTTCTCTTTTTCCGCGGAGCCAGCAGGTCGTGTTCCTGTCACCGCTGAAGAAATTCTTATTTTAGTTTGTTTCTTTAGACCGCGTACCTGCCTTCCCCATACCGAAACCGGTACCGCCGGTCTCTCTTTTCTTTTCTTTAAAAAAACAAACAAAAAACTTTTATTTTAGCATAACTTGGTGACTTCGGTTAGGCCTCAGGCCTACACAAATTCTCCTCATGGAGAAACCAGCCCCTGGTTTCAAGAAGTGTACCAAGTGTAGTGCTGTTATTTCTGTTACAGACACCCATGACTGGTGTCTTAAATGTTTGGGGCCTGACCACTCCATTCCGGACTGCCCATCCTGCTCCCAGATGTCTAAACGTGGTTTGCAGAACCGGGCCAACAAATTCCATGTGCTGTTTGCTTCAGATAATCCAGCATCACAGTCATCCAGGTCTTCCTCTCCGGATGGATCTCAGGTAACCAAACCTTCTTCGGGCAGGTCCTCAAAAGGCAAATCTCCTTCAAAGTATCGAGAGGCCCTCAATCTTGAGTCGGAGGACCCTGCCCCAGCCAAACAACCCCGGCGGGAAGCTCTGGCTTCCAAAGCTCCATCTATGGGGTTACAGGTTGACATCGATGGCACGGCCTCGACCGATCACCTGTTAGACTGCTCTGGGGTACCGGCCCATGCCGGTACCGACATCCAGGCAGCAGTGGCGTCTATGGACAATACTGTTCAGACCATGCAGCAGGCCATTCTGGCTTTTATTAAAGCTGCGACGCCCTCAGTACCGCATCCAGCGGTTCCGGGTCCGGTTCCGGTACTGTCCCCCATACCGGAACCGAGACCATCGTCTTCCAAACGCAGATCGGTTCCACATGCCGGATCCGGGTTTTCGCCCGATACCGATCCCATACCCGGTACGCCCGATGTCGGTACCAAGCGGTATGCGTATCGTGCGTTGGAAGCAAATAGAGGATACTCTGATTCTTCTGAGGATTTTGACTCCTCTGATGACTCTGATGAGCTGTCTCTTGTTCTTCCTGAAGAGCCTTCTTCCCCAAAGAGGAGAATGTCTCCACCAGAGGATTTGTCCTTTCAAGACTTCATTATAGAAGTAGCTAAAGGACTTCCTATTACTACATCCTCTGAAAAAGAACCTAGATCAAAGAAATTGGATATTTTAGGATACCCTAAGGTTCCTAAAGAGGCAGTCACCCTGCCTATCCATGAAATCCTTCAAGAACACTTGATGGACTTATGGGAGGCTCCTCTAACGTTGTCTCCTCATTCCCGTAGGTTGGACACCATGTACCGGGTCCCTCCTTCTCCTGGTTTTCAAAAAACTCAGCTGCCTCACCATTCCATTGTGGTGAAGTCTGCGCTGAAAAGGATTAAGAGTACCAAAAGGCTCTCTTCTACCCCTCCAGGGCGACAATGTAAGACCCTAGACTCTTTTGGTAGGAAAATCTTCCAGGCTAGTATGCTTATAGCCAGGATTAATTCATACAGTCTGTATATGGGCATGTTTCTAAGGGAACTTGCCCTAAAGGTACGGCATTTTGCCCCCTTTATCCCTGAGGATAGAAAGGAGGAGTTCATTTCTCTGGTGAAACAGCTTCTAGATGTTTCTAAGTTCTCCAACAGAGCAGCCTTTGATTCCTTTGAGGGTGCCGGTAGAGCTTCGGGCATTGCCATTGCAGCCCGACGACTTGCTTGGCTCCAGGCCTCTAACCTAGAACCCTGGGTCCTGGATGGCTTACGGAATCTGCCCTGTACAGGTGAGAACTTATTTGGTAAAGACTGGCAAATTAAAGCCACTCAAATGGACGCAGAAAATGCTACCTTAGATAGACTTTCTAAGTCTACCTCTACTCCTGCCAAGAAAAAGTCTTTCAAGAGGCCTTACTACAAGAAGGCCAGATTTTCCACAAATACTGGCCAACAATCTTCTCAGCCTCGCTTTGCTGCTAAGCGTCAGCAACCTAAACAGGCAAGGTCAAAGCCTGCAGCGTCTGCCACTCCTCAGCAGGCTCAACCCCCTCAGGGGTTTTGACTTGCCCCTAGAGAACTTAACCTTTCTGGCTCTAGAACAACCAGAGCCCCTCACCATTCCCGGAAGGTTAGCTCACTTTGCTCCCATATGGGAGCAAATTACATCAGAGCAATGGACCCTCTCTATCATCAGAGAGGGCTACAAACTTCATTTTTCCAGCCTTCCTCCACATACCATGGTGAGGCACTTCAATTCTCCCCCATCTCTCCTGCCCCTGTTGGGTCAGGAAGTCTCTTCCCTCCTTGCCCAAAGGGCAATAGAAGAGGTTCCTCTTCTTCAACAAGGGACAGGTTTCTACTCCCCTTATTTTCTCATACCAAAGAAGACAGGGGGATTCAGACCTATCCTAGATCTGAGAGAATTGAACAAATTTCTATACAAGGAGAAATTCAAAATGCTTTCTCTGGGCATTCTCCTTCCATACCTTCAGAGTCAGGATTGGCTTTGTTCTCTAGATCTCAAGGATGCGTACACACATATACTCATCCACCCATCCCACAGAAAATATCTACGATTTCTGTTCCAGGGAAAACATTTCCAGTACAGAGTACTTCCCTTCGGTCTAGCCTCTGCTCCAAGAGTGTTCACCAAATGCATGGCAGTTGTAGCCGCATTTCTAAGAGGTCTGGGAATTTTCGTATTCCCATATCTAGACGACTGGCTCATCCGAGCTCCATCTCAATCAGAGGCCCAGATTTCCCTGGACCGCACAAGGCACATTCTGCAGTATCTGGGACTGGTGGTAAACCTTCCCAAGTCTCAACTCATCCCTACTCAGTCTCTGGAATTCATAGGGGCCCAGTTGGACACCACCACTGCAAGGGCCTACCTACCTCAAGTCCGGGGCCAACGTCTGGTGTGCTTGGCTTCCCAAGCTCAGTCCAGCAGTCACTTGACAGCCAGGGAAATGCTGCGACTTCTGGGCCACATGGCCTCCACGGTACACGTGGTGCCCTACGCTCGTCTTCATATGAGAGCAGCTCAATGGACCTTGGCCACCCAGTGGACTCAAGCATCAGGAGCGCTCTCCGACCAAATACTCACCTCAAAGCGTCTGTTTTGGTCCCTTCAATGGTGGATATCCACCAAGAATCTGTTGTTGGGGATCCCCTTCCAACCTTTGTTGCCCCAAGCAACCCTCACAACAGATGCCTCCCAAACAGGGTGGGGAGCCCATCTTCAACACCTCTCTACTCAGGGTACTTGGTCTCCACAGGAGACCACCCTTCACATCAAACTCCTGGAACTGTGAGCAATCTTCTTTGCCCTCAAAGTCTTCCATACCCTCCTTGTCAACCTGACCGTCCTCGTTCATACAGACAGTCAGGTGGCCATGTTCTACGTAAACGAACAAGGAGGGACAGGCTCTCTGTCGCTTTGCAACGAAGCTCTCAGATTATGGGCCTTCGCCAGAGAGCATCAAATTCATCTTCTGGCAGTGTATCTTCCAGGAATTCAAAACTCTCGGGCAGACAGACTCAGTCGAGTTCTGCTTCCACACGAATGGTCCCTACATCTGGACCAGATACGCAAAATCTTTCAGGAATGGGGAACCCCGGACATAGACCTCTTTGCAAGTCCGTGGAATGCCAAACTTCCCCGGTTCTGTTCCAGGACTCCGTGTCAGGGAGCTCAGGCCAGCGACGCCTTTCTCCTACATTGGGGTCAGGAATTCCTATATGCCTTTCCACCCATTCCTTTGATTCCCAAGACTCTGTTCAAACTCCAGAGGGATCACGGGTCGATGATTCTCATAGCTCCACGCTGGCCACGCCAAGTGTGGTTCCCTCTACTTCTGCATCTCTCCCAGGTACCCTCCCTGGACCTGGGAGCTGCGCCAGACCTTCTGTCTCAGGAGGAGGGGACTTTGTGGCACCCAAACCCCAAGTCCCTACACCTCAGAGCTTGGTTACTGAAGGCCTAAGCCTTCATGACTTCAATCTTTCTCAACCAGTGAAAGATATCCTTCATGCCTCTAGGAAACCCTCCACGAGGCGTTCCTATGCTTTCAAATGGAAACGCTTTTCCATTTGGTGTGCTCAACAGGGTCTTGACCCTCTAGCACTTCCTTTGAATTCTCTACTAGACTATCTCCTGCATCTTTCTAATGCAGGCCTTAAGACGAATTCAGTAAGAGTCCATTTGAGCGCTATTGCAGCATCCTTACAACCTCTAAATGGACGACCTGTCTCCTCTCATCCTCTTATTGCAAGGTTCATGAGAGGCCTGACTCTAACTAAGCCTCCCATCCGACCTCCTCCAGTAGCATGGGATTTGAACCTAGTTCTAGGTCAGCTTATGAAGCCACGTTTTGAACCGTTGGTCTGTACCTCCTTGAAATTTCTTTCCTGGAAGGTCCTTTTCCTTATTGCAGTCACATCGGCTCGCCGCATCAGTGAACTACAGGCCTTAGTGGCTCATCCACCTTATACTAGGTTTCATCATGATAAGGTGGTCCTTAGGACGAATCCCCACTTTATGCCCAAAGTGGTCTCGCCTTTTCATCTTAATCAAGAGGTATATCTACCTGTCTTTTTCCCGGCTCCTCATGCATCCAGTGCAGAGAGGAACCTTCATACTCTAGATTGTAAAAGAGCTCTTGCCTTTTACCTCAACAGGACTCAGCCACATCGAAAGTCTTCCCAACTTTTTGTGGCTTTTGATCCTTCTCATTTGGGACTTCCAGTCTCTAAACGTACACTTTCCAATTGGATTGCTCAGTGTATTTCCTTTGCTTACCAGAGTAAAAACATTTCTCTGGAAGGCCATGTCACAGCTGACAATGTGAGAGCGATGGTCACGTCTATGGCTCATCTTCACTCTGTATCCATAGATCAGATCTGTCGAGCCGCCACCTGGGCCTCGGTTCATACCTTCACAGCCCATTACTGTTTGGACAAGGACTCCCGCCGGGATGCCTTGTTTGGTCAGGCTGTCCTCAAACACCTGTTCCATACTTGAACAACTCCTGCCCACCTTCCCAGGATGGATGCCTGAGATCCATACGAAGATGGCGAACCCTTGGAAGGGGATCTCCCAGGCATCTTAGCTAGGGAGTCCCCGTATGTGAGGACTTATTCCTGCTTGTTCCTGGAGATAGCACAGTTACTTACCTGTAACAGGTGATCTCTGGGAACAGCAGGAATTAGTCCTCACAACCCACCCACCTCCCCTAGGAGTTGTATCTTCTATCTATCTTCCTTTCCTCTCTCTATTGTCTCAGCTATAAACTCGAACTGAGGAGAGCTGGTCAGGAAGGCAGCGCGCATGTGCAGTGGGAGGCCCCAAAAGCTTCCTATCTGGGAAGCTGGGGAGCTTTCCCGCGCAGGCTCCGTCGGTTCCGACGTACCCATATGTGAGGACTAATTCCTGCTGTTCCCAGAGATCACCTGTTACAGGTAAGTAACTGTGCTTTCCTCCTGGATATAGCAAGATCTCTTGCCATTCCTATCCCAGGACATGATCCTGCACAAGGCTCTTTTTCTACCAAAGCAAAGGAGAACATAATGCTTCCTTTGCATCATTCCTTGCAGGATCTCCTTCTAGGAATGTGGGAAACACCTTTAAGGGTACCCCCACCTCCCAGAGCAACTGATCTCTCTTATCAGGTGCCCCCCTCTCCAGGGTTTCAAAAGACTCAACTTCCTCATCATTCCATAGTAGTGGAATCAGCAATGAGGCGGGTAAAGAGTAAGAAAAAGCACTCTTCTTATCCGCCAGGTCGTGAGTCTAAGACACTAGATGCCTTTGGACGTCAAACCTTCCAGACATCTATGCTTTCTGCAAGAATTCTCTCATATATTTTTTATATGAGTCTTTCTCTTGAGGAGGTCACAAAGCAATTACATCTTTTGTCTCCTTTCCTTCCAGATTCCAGGAGTACAGACTATTCCTCACTGCTTAAGCATATCCAGAATATCTCTTGGTTTCTTTCTCGTGCTTCCCTAAACTCTTTTGAGTCTGTTAGCAGGACTTCTGCTATAGCTATAGGGGCACGACGTAGAGCCTGGCTCCAGGCTTCAGACTTGGACAAATGGGCACAACAACGACTGGGACATGCTCCTTGCACTGGAGAAAATCTGTTCAACAAGGAGTCTTTACGTCAGGTTACTCAGTTGTCCACTGATTTACCTGTTCCTAAGGGTTGTTCTACACCTTCTTCTGTCCCAGTAGGTAGGAAATGTCCTACCAAACTTTCTTCCCACAGGAGAAGAAGGTTTTATTCATCACTTGCCCATCATACAGATGTTCCCCAACAGGGGAGGCATCATCCTGGTCTGAAGAATCTAACCTCTCACCAGGCTCAGCAAACCCAGCAATTGCAGGGTTTCTGATCAATCATCATCAGATGCTTGTGACTCTTGGGGTTAGAATCTACAGTTGCCTCTTCTCAATAGAGGCAATCCACTGCTCATTCTAACCCCTACACATGGATCTCTTTCCAAAAGACATCCATTTTTTCTATATTTATATGAGCTGTCAGGATGTTCATAAGAACATAAGAACATACGACATGCCATACTGGGTCAGACCGAGGTCCATCAAGCCCAGTATCCTGTTTCCAACAGTGGCCAATCTAGGTCATGCGTACCTAGCAATATCCCCAAAAGACACAGGTTCCTCAATGCTTGTACTGGGTCAAGCATTGATATCCTGGGTCCCTTTTTAATAGTGGTTTATGGACCTTTCCTCCAGGAACTTGTCCAAACCTTTTTTAAACCCAGCTATACTAACAGCCCTTACTACATCCTCTGGTAACAGATTCCAGAGTTTGGTTACACGTTGAGTGAAAAAATATTTTCTCTTATTTGTCTTAAATAGTTTACCCTGTAGCTTCATTACATGTCCCCTAGTCTTCCTATATTCTGATAGTGTAAACAATTGATCCACGTTTATCCGTTCCACTCCATTCATTAATTTATAGACCTCTATCATATCTCCCCTCAGCCGTCTCTTTTCCAGGTTAAAGAGCCCTAACCTATTTAGCCTCTCTTCATAGGAGTAGCCTTCCATCCCCTTCACCAATTTGGTGGCTCTTCTCTGTACTTTTTCTAATAACGCTATGTCCTTTTTGAGATACGGTGACCAGAATTGCACACAATATTCGAGGTGCGGTCGTACCATGGAGCGATACAGAGGCATTATAATATCCTTTGTTTTATTTTCCATCCCTTTCCTTATGATACCTAGCATTCTATTTGCTTTCTTGGCTGCCGCTGCACACTGGGAGGAGGGTTTTAACATGTTATCCACGATGACTCCTAAATCTTTTTCCTGGGTGGTGGTTTCTAATGTGGAGCCTTGCATCGTGTAACTATAGTGTGGGTTGTTCTTTCCTAGGTGCATAACTTTGCACTTGTCCACATTAAATTTCATCTGCCACTTGGATGCCCAGTCTTCCAATTTATCCAGATCCTCCTGCAGTTTTCCACAATCCTCTTGGGTTTTAAACAGCTTTAAACAGTTTTGTGTCATCTGCAAATTTGATAACCTCACTAGTTATTCCCTTTTCCAGGTCATTTATGAATATGTCAAAAAGTAGTGGACCCAGTACAGATCCCTGGGGTACTCCACTATTCACCTTTTTCCATTGGGAATATTGGCCATTTAGCCCTACCCTCTGCTTTCTATCTTTTAACCAGTTCCCGATCCACAATAGTACACTGCCTCCTATCCCATGACTTATTAGCTTCGCCAAAAGTCTCTGATGGGGGACCTTGTCAAAAGCTTTCTGAAAGTCCAGATACACTATATCAACCGACTCACCTTTGTCTACCTGTTTATGCACACCTTCAAAAAACATATCAGATTAGTAAGACAAGATCTTCCTTGTCTAAAGCCATGTTGGCTGTCTCCCATTAGGCCATGACTATCTACATGCTGTGTAATTTTGTTCTTTATGATGGTTTCTACCATTTTCCCTGGTACTGACGTCGGGCTCACCGGTCTGTAATTTCCCGGGTCATCCCTGGAACCCTTTTTAAAAATTGGTGTTACGTTGGCGACCCTCCAATCTTCAGGTATTACAGATGATTTTAATGAAAGTTCACAGATTACCAATAGCAGGTCTGCAATCTCATATTTCAGTTCTTTCAACACTCTGGGATGTATACCATCCGGTCCAGGTGATTTGCTACTATTCAGTTTATCAAATAGTTGAAATATATCTTCCCGGTGTAGCGATATTTCTCTCAATTCCTCTGCAGTATCACCTTTAAATACCACTTCAGTCTTGGGTAACATCCCTACATCTTCCTCAGTAAAGACCGAAGCAAAGAATTCATTCAGTCTATCTTCTATAGCCTTGTCTCCTCTTACTGCCCCTTTTACCCCTCTATCATCTAACGGTCCAATTGACTCTCACAGGCCTTTTGCTACGAATGTACTTGAAAAAGTCTTTATTTCGTGTTTTTGCTTCCGTAGCAAGTTTCTTCTCAAATTCCCGCTTTGCCTGCCTTATCAATGCTTTGCATTTAACTTGCCAGTACTTGTGCTGTTTCCAGTTTTCATCATTTGGCTCTTTTTTCCATTTCCTGAAGGTTGCTTTTTTGGCAGCAACAGCCTCTCTGACCCCACCTTTAAACCATGCTGGCAGTTTTTTGGACTTTCTTCCACTCTTCTTAATGCGTGGAATACAGCTGGTCTGGGCTTCGAGGATAGTAGTTTTAAATAACGCCCAAGCTTGCTGTAAGTCTTTAACCTTTGGAACCGCTCCTTTTAGTTTTTTCCTAACTATATTCCTCATTCTATCATAGTCTCCCTTTTGAAAGTTAAAAGGTAGTACTGTGGATTCCTTTACTATTTGTCCTCCAATAATTAAATCAAACATGATCATACTATGATCACTATTGCCAAGTGGTCCCAACACCCTTATTTCTTGCACCAGATCTGGCGTTCCACTAAGGACTAGGTCCAGTATGGCTTCCCCTCTGGTCGGTTCATGAACCAGCTGCTCCAAGAAGCAGTCATTTATTCCATCTAGAAACTTTACCTCTTTAGCTTGTCCTGCCGTGACACTGACCCAGTCGATTCCGGGGTAATTGAAATCACCCATTATTACTACTCTGTTGTGACTTTTGTTAGCTTCCGTGATTTCTTTGAGAATTTCATCATCCATTTGTTCATTCTGGCCAGGCGGTCGATAGTATACTCCCACTGCCATCACCTTCCCCTTCATAAGTGGAATTTCAATCCATAGAGATTCTACAGCAAATTTTGTTCCCTGCAAAACTTTAATCCTTTCTGACTCAATGCCCTCTCTAACATAGAGTGCAACCCCTCCACCAATTTGATCAGCTCTATCATTACGATATAGTTTGTATCCAGGTATCACAGTGTCCCACTGGTTATCCTCCTTCCACCATGTCTCTGAGAGTGCAATCATATCTAACCTCTCATTTAGTGCTATGTATTCTAACTCTCCCATCTTATTGTTTAGACTTCTAGCATTGGCATACAGGCATTTTAGAGACTGTATTTTATTCATATTAATCTGGCTATTGGTAGGCATGGGTAATTTGGCATCTTTATGCTCTGTCTGCTCCTTACTCAAGGGCATTTCGGCTACTATACTCCCTTTTGGAACCTCACTGCTTTTGGTAGTATCCTTCAAGGATACCTTCGTCCGAACCATGCGCTCCTGGGTGACTGTCGGCTTTCCCCTGCTTTCTAGTTTAAAAGCTTCTCTATCTCTTTTTTAAAGGTTAATGCCAGCAGTCTGGTCCCATCCTGATTAAGGTGAAGCCCATCCCTTCGGAAGAGCCCCCCCTTTCCCCAGAATGTTCCCCAGTTCCTAACAAATCCAAAACCCTCATCTTTGCACCATTGTCTCATCCACGCATTGAGACTCCGGAGCTCTGCCTGTCTTTTGGGTCCTGCACGTGGAACAGGAAGCATTTCGGAGAACGCTATCCTGGAAGTTCTGGATTTCAACTTCCTACCTAAAAGCTTAAATTTAGCCTCCAGAACCTCCCTACCACATTTTCCTATGTCATTGGTACCAACATGTACCAAGACAGCAGACTCCTCCCCAGCACTATCTACGATCCTATCTAGGTGGTGCGTGAGGTCCGCTACCTTCGCACCAGGCAGGCATGTTACCAGGCGATCCTCACGTCCACCAGCCACCCAGCTATCTACATTCCTAATGATTGAATCACCAACTATAACAGCTGTCCTGACCCTCCCCTCATGGGCATGTGGCCCTGGAGAAACGTCCTCGGTGCGAGAGGGTTTTACATCACCTGGAGGACAGGTCCTAGTTACAGGATCACTTCCTGCCACACCAGGGTGATGCTCCCCTGTCACGTGACCTCTCTCCTCCATGGCAACAGGGATGCTGCCAGGCTGGAGGTTCATGCCTATAAGTCACAGGTTTCTCCTCTTTTCCTGCTAGGGAAAGAGCTCTAACTACTATCAAATGATAGTTCCTGTGCCAGCATGTATTTTTTCCTTTCTATAGACTTCCTACTTGGTAAGTCTTCTTCAGCTCCATTCTCTTCACCCTCTTACCAGGCTTTTTCCTCTGTAAGAGCGGAATCACTTCACTGGGAGGCTTTTTCTTCAGCCTCTCTAGTTTTGTCACTTAAAGTGCGGAGTTTCCTCTCTGAGTTACCTCCTCTGTTTCAATCTTTCTTTGCGGCAGCTTATCAGACATGTCTAGAGTTTTCCACTCCTGTTCTGTCCTTTCTGTTTTTGAACAGTGAGATTCTTTCTGCTGTCTTGCTAGCAGCTGCCTATGCAGGAGCCTTAATGTTTGGACCACTGGTTCTTGTCCACAAACAACCAGATTTGTCCTCCACTAACATTCTGTCTAGTCTTAGTAGTGTCTCCAAGTCAGTGCTTTCATCTATCTTGGAGATTACCTCACTACAAGCTTTCTGCATTGTTTTCTATTTCTGCCATCTCCATTCTCCTGGGTTTGGCAGCATAGTTGGCAGAGATACTGGCTCTCTAGCAGCCAGTTCTATCTCCTCCTTCTCCTGCATCATGCTCTCTGCAATTCTACAGAGAAGCTTTCCACTATGGGCCCTTGCTAGAGAGCATGGGTTTTTTTTTCTCCTACAGCTATCCTAGATGGTTGGAAAAGGCTTTTCAGTCATGTCTCCCATGACTAGAAGGTTCTCCCTTCTTTTACTATCTCCTTTTTGATATAAAGGACATAGGCCTTCTCTTACGTAAAAGCTTAAGGAGTTGCCAGTTCCCTGCTTTGGTCCATGATATTCCCAATCGGGGATATGCTCTTTCTTGCAGCTCGTCCTCATGGTAAGAACGCATGATACTTTTTGCCCTTAAGCAGGTCAACATGGTATCTCATCTCTATGCGTCTTCTGTCTACTTACCATGCTAGAGTCCTAGAAGTCTCGAGACTTGCTGGCTGCAGATTGATATTATCCTCTCTTTTCACGTAACCATCCTGGTTATTTTCACTAGCTAGCATCCTTGCAGATCATAACCAGGAGGAATAGATTCTCTATATATCTTCTCAAGTAGGTTCCACCTCCTTGTTAGATGAATCTTTCCTCTCCACATATCCTATGTGAATGCCCTACTGTAGGCATATCTCTGTCTGTTTAATTACAGACACCCATATTTAGATATACATATTCATATTTATCTTGTGTGTATTTTATCACTTCCATATCTCACTATAGATATATTCTTATACGTCTATATATCTATATGTGTGTGTGTGTGTGTGTGTGTATATATATATATGGTGGGGCTCGCGCCCCTACCAGGCGGCCGCCTAGTAGGGACGGGTGACCACCTCTTATACTTTCCTAGGGTTGTAGTTGTGTGAGGAATAATGAACCGAGTGGTTTAGAAAAGCGCACAGGAATTTATTCAGCATCCTTGCAGGTAAGTGGATACAATTTCTTCAAGCGCATTCATTCTCCAGACAAAAGAAAATAATGGATAACTTCTCCAGTAACAAATGTCCAAAACAAAGCGACAGCGAATTCAAATATCAACTGTTTCTGGCTCACACTAATTTACCTTAGTGCACGCATCACATTCCATCTCTGAAACCTTGGAATTTACATCAGCCTCTCCGGCTTCAATCTCCATACTCTCAGCTGAGCTGTAGCAGGGTTCTGCTTGGTAGCGCTCAGGGACTTTCTGCTTTAGAGTTTTTAACAGGTCAAACAACCTCTCCCACTTTCTTGCCTTCCCTTCTCTGGGCAGGTCTCCTATGGGGTGCTCTTGCTTAACCTTCCTGGTGAAACATTCCTTTCTGCACTGTGTTCTCTGGGGTATAACAGTTTCATCAGAGTCAGAAGAGAAAATATACTTGGAAGGCCTTATTGCCTCCCTTCTCCTACCTTGGGCTTTCGGTGCAATATTCTCCTGGTTAGAGCTTTGGCCAGTCAGGACTCCCTCTGCCTCAGCGTAGGGCAGAGACTTGTGGTAGAGCTTTCCCACTCTCTTGCTAGGGTAGGTGGTTCTTCCCCTGGAACCTTCCCTATGTCCTCTGTGGCTACTGTGCTGAGTATGGTGGCTTCCTTTGTACCTTCTCTGGTTGTCTTTATAGCGGTTCCTTTCTCTGCTGCTCCTTTTGGCTACAGGGCTGTTCCCTCTGTACCTTCTGGAACCTGGACTGGAACCTGAGCTGCAACTCCCACTTAGGCCTGGACTGCAACTCCGACAGGAACTGCAACTGCGTCTCCAATCATGCTTCTCACCATGCTTCCAACCATGCTTCCAACCAGCTCTCGAACCACCTCTCCAACCCACTCTATCTCTAGTGTTTGTTTGCTCCCTTTCAAACACTGAGCAGGGCAACTCCCTTCCTGGCTCCGCCCTTCTGTACCTCCCACTCCTATCTGTGGCTGACCTGGAGTGTGGGCGTGGCTTACAGCTAGGTCTGCCCTCTAGGTTTCTCTCCAGGCTTCTGCTGTGGACTATGTGATCCTGTGTACCCATCCCCCGCAAAGAGGACAAATTCTTCTTCTCTTCACGTTTTCCTGGCTGGGCTGCACTCTCCTTACCACTATATATCTATATATATATATATATATATCTATATATATCTATCTATATATATCTATATCTATATATATATATATAGATATATATAGATATAGATATAGATATGTATCTGTCGAGATACTTTATTATAGATAGATATGTATTCACATACTTATCCATCTGACTGTCTATGCTCATATAGCTATGTGATTCTGACAGAGGGGCTTTACCCAGACCTATGCTATCCAGCAGGTTTGGGGTTCTACACACACAACCACTCCTGTGGTAGTCAACAATTTTTATACCATAACCTAAGGGTTTAGGTACCTCTGAAGCTCTCCATGCTCCAATATCTCTCCTAGCTTACCCCAGCTAGGAGAGACATTGTGGATCTTCAGTTAATCACAGGCTTTAACGCCTCAGGCATTTGTCCTCTCTTTTTGGGCTACAAGGAGTTCCCATACCCTTTCTCCCCACAAGGACTGTGCCTGTTTGTCCAAATCGGTTAGCCTTTCTCTTTTGCTCCTCAGAGTGAGCCACTCTGCCACCAAAAGAGTTGGGTTTTTGTCATAAAGCCTTCCGCTGAAGGCCCACCGTTTTTGTACTACCCCAGTTTTTCCTACTGGGGTTACCTGTTACCTTTTTAGGCTTCTGTTCTCCACTGTTTTTCCTACAGGTTTATTACCTCCACTTTACAGTGAGGTCCTCTTCAAGGTTCCTCTACTGGGTTCCCAGTAGATCCCATGAACCTCCATACTCTGTGAAATCCTGTCAGGGGAGGTCCATATTGCAATATTCTTTGCAATATCATTGATGACAACTATCATCCACACATGGACTTCTTCTCTGCAGTCCTATGCTAGGTTAGCTGTTCCACAGCATCTTTCTTTCTTCAACTCCTACCCTCCATCCTCAGGATGCCTGGTGTTCTGGGAGATAGCATGTTCCCACCTATGACATGCTGGGACTCCAGGCATCTCAGTCTTCCCCATATGTGAAGACTCATTCCTGCTTGTTCCTGGAGATAGCACATTTACTTACCTGTAACAGGTGATCTCTGGGAACAGCAGGAATAAGTCTTCACAACCCACCCACCTCCCCAGGAGTTGTATCTCTATCTATCTTTCCTTTCCTTTCTCTCTCGCTTTGTCTCAGCTTTAAAACTTAACTGAGGAGAGGCAGTTGGGAAAGGCGGGAAGGCAGCACGCAGGTGTGCTGGGATGCTTCCAAAAGCTCTTGATTGGACGCTGGGAAGCGTTCCCGCGCAGACTCCGTCGGTACCGACGTACCCGTATGTGAAGACTTATTCCTGCTGTTCCCAGAGATCACCTGTTACAGGTAAGTAACTGTGCTTTCTTGCTTATGAGCAGGCGGGGATTTCATTGGACCAGAAGGTCACAGTGCACCGCATCAGGGCCATGGCTACTTCCATGGCAAATCTGTGTTCCGTCCCCATGATGGAAATCTGTCAGGTCGCCATCTGGTCTTTGGTCCATGTCTTTGCAGCTCACTACTGCTTACAGTACTCCATAATCTCTTCAGGGTGTAGGCAACTCCTGCCCTCCGACCCTTCTGTGTTCAGGCTACCGGTTCTTTGCAGCACACTTGGGTCATGCGAGAGTCTCCCAGTAGAGACTCGACTGCTGCTGATCATGGCTCGTCCTTTGCAGGTTGCTGTGGTGTTTTTAGAGGTTTTTGGTAGCGCCGTATTTATTTTATTTATTTAACAGGTTTTTTTATACCACTTTATCATTTCAATCAAAGCGGTTTACATTGTCATTTAAACTTGGTATTAAACAGGGATATTGATAACTTGGATTTTTCTGAGGCAATGGAGGGTTAAGTGACTTGCCCAAGGCCACAAGGAGTGCTAGTGGGAATCAAACCCTGTTCTCTGGGTTCCCAAGCCAGTGCTCTAATCATTAGGCTGCTCCTCCATTCCCACTGTAGCTGGGAAGTCTCATATGTGAGGACTGATTTCCTGCTTGTTCCCGGAGAAAGCGTAGCTACTCACCTGTAAAAGATGTTCTCTGGGGACAGCAGGAATCAGCCCTCATAACGCTCCTTCCTCCTCTTGGAGTTGCTCCCTTATGGTATTTTCTTATCTCCAGGAACAAGCAGGAATGTAGTCTTCACATATGGGTGACGTCTGTACCGATGGAGCCCGCGTGGGAACACTCCCCAGCATTCAATTGGAAAGCTTTTGGGAGCACTCCACTGCACCTGCGTGACTGCTTTCCTGCCTTCCCAACCCCCTCTCCTCAGTTGTTCGTTTTCTTCAGAGCCAGTAGGAAGTAAATCCTGTCACCGTAGAAAAAACTCTCTTTATGGATAGCGCCTCTGCCTTCCTGTCGACACCAGCACCATCTAGGACATCGCTGGTTCCCTTATCCTTTTCTTTATTTTCTTTCTTTATTTTCTCTACCAAAAAAAAAAAAATCCAGACGTATTTGGGTGTCAACGCTCTTTCAGGCCTTAAGCCTACCATAGTCTTCGTATATAGAAGGTATGGAGAAATCAACTAGTGGTTTAAAAAAATGCACTAAAGTGTGTCAGCAACATCTCTGCGACTGACACACCTGACTGGTGTCTAAAATGCCTCTGTTCAGACCACCAGCCAAAGGACTGTTCCCTTTGCCAGAAAATGATACGGAGAGGCCTACAGAACTGGGATCCTAAATTAGGAGCACTTTTTGCATCGGATGCGATATTGTTGGCATCCTCTCATGGACCTCAGGTATCCTCAAAGTCCAAGCACAAGGCCGCTTCGAAGTCTGCAGGCACCTCCAGGGAAAGATCTCGCTCAAAGCATTGAGATCCCTCAGGGGTTGTCTCGGAGGCAGATTGGTCTGTTAAACAGCCCCAGCAGGAGGCCCTGTCCTCCAAAGCCATCGAGAGGCTCCAGGATGCTCCCGAGGCCTCGACCTCCAGAAAGCTACTGGTGCCATGCTCTGGAATAGTAGTGCAATTACTGGTCATCAATACTCAAGCATCGGCATCTTTGATAGACCAGTGCATACTGGCCATCGAGCGCGGCTTGGCAGCCCTACTTGCATCCTCTGTACCCATAAAAACCTTGGCTACAGGTACAAGAAATCCACTGCTCATTCCGATACAAGCATTGTGGAACCTGTGTCTTTTGAGGAAACTGCTAGGTACTTTTGATCTAGATTGGCCACTGTTGGAAACAGGATCCTGGGCTTTATGGACCTTGGTCTGACCCAGTATGGCACATCTTATGTTCTTATCACACAGTCTGTACCAGTTCCTGTACCGACATCGACACTGATTCCCAGTACAACATCAGGGCTGCTGCAGATATCATAGACATCTCTCCTACCCATACCCTCCCTCGAAACTCTTACTGATACTGGTGCCAGGCCCAAGCAGCTCACTGAGGCCAATAAATCGGTACCGGCATCTAGCTTCCAGCGAGCACCATACCCATTGATATTTCGAGTCCTCCGATTCAGATTCCCCTGATTCAGATGTAAAGTCACTCGATTCACAGGGGCCCCGGGACCTTCCTTCGGACCCTTCCCTGCTTCAACAGCGGTGCATGTCGCTGCCGGAGGATATGTCGTTCCAGGAATTCATTTGAGACCTTTCCAAAGGTGTCTCTATCACAGTGACATTGGAGAAGGAGTCAAGGGTGGAGAAATTAGAGATGCTCCAATACCCAACAGCACCTAAGGAAGCAGTCACCTTACCGGTGCACCGCATCCTTCATGACCTAATGCTGCATATGTGGGAAATGCCTTTCACGGTCTCACCCCAAAGTAGATGTCTCGATACCATGTATTGGGTACCAGAGTGTCTGGGCTTCCAAATGCCACAGCTTCCCCACCACTCCATGGTGGTGGAATCGACTATACGCTGAATCAAAAGCTCTAACCCTCCAGGTAGGGAATTGAGAACTCTCGATGCCATTGGACATCTATGTTTTCAAGCATCGATGCTCTCAGCTAAGATTAACTCCTATATACTCTATATAGAAATGTTCCTAAAGGAGGTCTCCAGGAATCTCAAGACATTTGCTCCGCTCCTTCTGGATGACAAACGCCCTAGTTAAACATAGCCAAAATGTATTGAAGTTTGTCAATAGAGCTATCTTCGATGCATTTGAGTGCACGAGCAAGGCCTCAGCAATTTGCATTGGTGCACATTGCATTGCGTGGCTTCAAGCCTTAGATCTTGAACAGTGGGTTCTTTGCACAGGGGAAAACCTCTTTGGCAAAGACTGGCAAGATAAGGCCCCTCGATTAGAGTCAGAAAATACTTCTCTAGATTGTCCAGAGTAACAGCTGACACTACTAGGAAACAGATTCCTGCAAAGAAGTCTTTCTACAATAATAATAAGAGATTCTTCTCTTCCTATCCTGCTTCTCAGTATCGGGGTCAAGCCCAAAAGAAGAGGCAGCAGCTTCCTAAACAAAAGAAGCCACAGGTGGCTAAATCTCAACCAGCTCCGCAGCCACAGCCCACACCTGTTTTTTGACTCTTTCCTAGAGAACATTGCCACTCTACCTCTGGAGGGGCCCAGCCCCCTTCACAAAACAGGCAGACTGTCACTATGCCCACAAATGTCACCTCATCACCTCAGAGCAGTGGACACTCACCATAGTTCAGGAGGGGTACAGCCTTCATCTGCAAACTCTGCTCCCTCCACATTCAGGAGGGAATATTGAATGCTACCCCACTCACTGCTCTCCTACAAGATGAGGTGCCCTCTCTTCTGTCTCAGGAAGACGTAAAAGATATCCCAACAGGGAATGGGCTTCTACTCTCCCTACTTTCTCATTCGAAAGAAAACCAGAGGGTACAGGCCCATTCTGGACCTCAGGAACCTCAATAAGTTTCTATTCTACGAAAAGTTCAAGACGATCTCTCTCAGGACTCTTCTTCCCTAATTCCAGAGTCCGAACTGGCTCTGTTCTCTAGACCTAAAAGAAGCATATACGCATATCCTCATCAATCCAGGACACAGGAAGTATCTACGCTTCACCCTCCGGGGAAAACATTATCAATACAGAGTCCTTCCCTTCAGACTCGCCTCTGCCCTAAGAGTCTTCACAAAGTGCATGGCGGTCATGGCCGCATATCTAAGAACTCTGGGATATTCATCTTTCCTTATTTAGATGACTGGCTAATAAAGGCAGACACCTCCCAAGAGGTACTGCTTTCTTTGCATTGTACCATCACACTACTACAACATTTTGGATTTGTCGTAAACTTCCCAAAATCCCAGCTCGTTCCAACTCAGACTAGAGTTTATAGGAGCTCTACTAGACACCCAACAGTCCAGGGTGTTTCTGCCCCAACTCTATTGTGCCCATCTAGTCGAACTAGCATCCCATACGCTTCTATGAAACCATCTGACAGACCGAGAGATGCTGCAACTCCTTGGGCACGTGGCCTCTACAGTACATGTCGTTCCACATGCCCGACTACATATGCGAACAGTCCAGTGGACTCTTGCTTCATAAATCCTGCTTGTAGGGTCACCTTTTTAGATGCCTCCACGACAATGCACCCTGACGACGGATGCCTTCAAACTGGGTTGGGGAGCACATCTGGGCAACCTGATTACCCAGCACATCTGGGCAACCTGATTACCCAGCACATCTGGGCAACCTGATTACCCAGCACATCTGGGCAACCTGATTACCCAGGTCCAGCCGGCGGGCCATTCAAAAAGGAAGCGCCGTCCAGCGCGTGGCCCTCTCTTCTCCAGCACCCCAGCTCTCCTGCAGCTCTCCCGGCAGGGATAGAGCGAGCCGGGGCACCGGGACCGCCTCCTGCAGCGCCGACTGCCCAATTGGGGCAGTCAGCGGGCCATTCAAAAAGGAAGTGCCGTCCTTTGGCCCTTTGGCTTGGCCCTTAGGCGCGTGCCCGACGGGACGGGCCTATGAATGAACCACACGTGCAGTCTCTCCAATTCATCATGGGCATACCAACAGCGCTTCCTAAGCACCGCCAATAGGTGCAACCACGCTTCCCGTTCCAGCATGGCCATCCCGCCGGGAACAAGTTTGAAGAAGCTAGTCCCAGCAAACACGTGCAGCCTCCTCAGCACAGGTCTGGACAACGTGAAGCTACTTGAAGGACAACGTGAACGAGTGAGCGTTTCGGACTTAAGTTCTTCTTGACAAGTAACTTTGTAAGACAATGCTTAGATACTTTGCCTTACAATGTTAACAATCAGCATGTCAGTATACATTGTTTATTTTGAATGACTCATTACTGCTATTAACTAGCTAGCCATTACTGCCATTAACCAGCTAGCTTTTCTGAAGGCAAGTTGCTTACTTATCTCTCATGTACTCCCCTGTTTAGCCTGATAGCCTGAAGATACTATTCCTGTCTCCTACTCTTTGCTGCTTGAGCTGATAGCTACCCTGTTAACAGGCTGCCTGTCTGATCTATATTCCTTGCAAATAGATTCTGTTTGACACCATCTCACTCTTACAATTTGTACATGTTTGTATGCTATCTGTGCTAGACTACCTAACCAACTTAGCCCTAGAAAACAATCCACTAGTGAGTTGTTTACAACGCCTAGCGTTATCAAGATGGAGCACCTTATCCCTGCCATATTTGGCCATCTTTTCCTATTCACTAGTTGGCTCCCAAGCTCTCTAGCCCTAACTCCTTCATACAACCAGATCCCGATCCTACAGAGTCATGGGAGAAGATGGGCAGGTACATCCCATCATAAGGTAAATTGGGACACACGATCACATCACCCCCATCTTCTACACATTGCACTCCAACACTCCATGAAAACTAAACAGGGCAAAAGCCCCTACCCACGAAGCCTAAAATGTGCCCTCATCAATGCCCGCTCAATCCGTAAGAAGTGGCCAGTGATCGCAGACATTATATCCCTCCATAATCTCGACATCCTCATGGTCACCGAAACTTGGCTATCCCCTGAAGACATCGTCATACTCGACCAGATCCTCCCCATTAATTTCTCAGCGTATACAAGCCATAGACAGAACAAAAGAGGAGGTGGAGTTCTCGTCCTCACGAGGACAGAGCTCCATTTCCAGCTGGATAACTCCACTAGTACAAACCACCTGGAGGTAGTCTCCATTTCCAACAAGATCTGCTCTATAAATCTGATTTATAGAGCTCCTTCAGCCTCCCCGAAGGACCTCCCAACTATTATAAACCTCGCATCCAATATCCAGAATCCAAATACACCAAATTGGATTCTAGGTGATTTCAACCTTCCAGCACTTCAGGATAACCAATCTTCTGCCTTTCTTGAAGCCCTCGATATCTTAGGATACAAGCAATTAGTAAATGAACCCACTCATGTGAAGGGAAATACACTAGATCTTATATTTGCTCCGCAGACAGTTTCTGACCAATCCCATGACACCGTGATGTCCATAACTACTGTACCATGGTCAGATCACAAACTCATCATTTTCCTGATTCCAACTCACGACAGTCAATCGAAGATCAACAGAGCGCCGAGTAAGCCCTCTAAACTACCTACTAAAAGCTTCCGCCCATTCAATAGAGATCTTATCCTAGCAGAAACCAGCTCGCTCCTTAATGAGACCACCCTAAACCTGGAAGAACTGATCACTTGCTGGAACAATAACCTCAGTGCGATCGCCCTTCGTCCACCACCTAACAGGTCATCAAGGAAAAGAGCTACAGCCCCATGGTACACAGCTGAGCTGAAAGCATCACTCAACTTACTACGAAAGTTTGAGAAACGGTGGCGAAGGTCACACTCCATTCGAGACCAGACAGCATACATCCATCAGCTAGCCGTTCACCGCAAAGCCATAACAGAGAAGATGAAACAGTACCACACAGACACCCTGAAACGCTCGCTAAATAAACCCCATGATCTGTTTATCCTTGTCAAGTCTCTATCCAAAGAGCCAACACCTGAGCACCAATGTGAAATCCATCCACAGGAGTTTGCTACTTACCTACAATCCAAGTTATGTCAGACGAATAAATTTTCAATTGTTGTCTCCTCCACAGACCAAGTGTGTACAACATCTCTAACGTCTTTCTCTACCCCTTCCAAGAAGTGCATCGAAGACACTATCATGACCCTCAATACCACTACTGCACAAACAGATCCTTGTCCGGCTTTCTGGATAAAGGAACTGCGCTGCGACCTCAGTCCGATAATAACCAAGATAATGAACCTATCCTTCACAAGCGGTTACTTCCCATCGGCCCTCAAGCACACGTCGATCAGACCGCTGCTAAAAAATAGCAAGCTAGACCCCCAAAAGGTAGACTTCTACAGACCCATTTCAAGTATACCTTTTCTCGCAAAATTAATCGAAAAAGAAGTGCAAAGACAGTTACACTGACCACATCGACTCTGCTGCTCCACTAGACCTATGCCAACATGGTTTCAGGGAGTCACATGGAGTGGAAACACTCCTTCCCACCCTTTTTCAATAATATAATTACTGGCGTTGACAGCATCCTTAAGGGGTTTGAACTCCTCTTCCTTGACATTGCTGCAGCCTTCGACTCAGTAAACCACGAGCTTCTCCTAGTACGGCTAAAAGAGAAGGGCATCTGCGGAACAGCACTTGAATGGTGCAGATCATACTTGTCCGGTAGATGGCAGCACGTACGATCAGGTGGAACAACATCTGAACCGTTTCATCAAGGTCAAGGAGTTCCACAGGGATCCTCCCTATCGGCCTTGATGTTCAACATATACATGCAACCCATTTGTAATATCATCCGGTCTTTCAATGTCAGTTGTATGGTATATGCTGATGATGTCCTGCTCTATATGCCGTTCTCCATAGATCAAGTGGACCTCTCTCCTTTGACCAACTGCTTCAATGCCATATCTGAATGGGTCTTGTCACAAAACCTTCAAATTCAGCATAAGAAAACCGAGGTGCTCTTCATTACGAGGAACCCTAACTTCAGCCCACCCCAATACGTGAAGGTGAAAGAAGCTGACTTACAAGCAAAACCCACAATTCGGTACCTGGGAGTTACACTGGATCAAAACCTTGACATGAAGGCTCACATAGCTAACACTGTAAGAGCAATCTATTACAAGATCCGTTCACTAAGACATCTACGCCCCTTGCTTGAACCAGAAGATGTTCGGACAATTTACCAGGCGCTGATCATACCACATTTTGATTACACCAATGCTATATTACAAGGTCTCCCCCAATCCACCTTGAACCCCTTACAGCTCGCTATGAATAGTGCAGCGAGGGTTCTCCATGGTTCATCTAAGAGAGACCATGTGACGCCCCTTCTAAAGCAGTTACACTGGCTTCCTATACAAGCCAGGATCTTCTTCAAGACAGTGCTGCTGACATTCAAAGCTGTCAATAATCTCTCCTCCTCTTCACTATCCAAACAGCAGCCCCTAATAGACCAAGAAGATCCACAGTGATAAATATGCTAACAATGCCAAGAGAATTAACAAGATGCACCTCGACAACTGCAAACAGGGCCTTCAGACTCTGCGCCCCACGATTCTGGAACTCCTTACCAACAGACATCAGGGCAATCACTAACCTAATCCAGTTTAGGAAGGCCCTAAAACACTTCCTTTTCCTCAAATACTTCCCAGAGAACAATGAATCACATCCCCACTCAAATACTTACATCTGTACCAACATGCCCTACCAGCCAGGTGACCACACCATGCAAGGAGTCCTTGACCATTGATTCTCATGCAGTGTTTTTTCTTTTTCTATGACACCGTTGTGTAAATAGTTACCTTTTGTTATCCAAGTTTGGTTCCCATGTTGATTGTAAACTCAGACTTATATACCCTTTCTGATTGTTCTGTTCCATGTAAACCGCGCTGATGCTGAATAGTGCGGTATATAAGAAATGGTAAATAAATAAATAGGAGTCACAATCCAGATCAACCTCCTGGAACTTTGGGCTATCTCCAATGCCCTCCAGATGTTCCAACATCACCTCAGAGCACAACAGGTCCTAGTCAGGACAGACAATCAGATTGCCATGTTCTGTGTGAACAAGCATGGAGGAACAGGCTCTGCGAGGAGGCGATACACCTCTAGTCCTTTGCCCATTGCTCATCAGATACACCTCCAAGCGGTGTACCTCCCGGGGAAATCCAGTATCTTGTCAGACAGACTGAGTCACATTCTTCTTTCCCACAAATGGTCTCTGCATCCAGACACTGTGTCCTACATCTTCCAGACCTGGGGAACTCCAGTCATAGATCTGTTCAACTACACAAAATGCCAAGCTTCCTCGCTTCTGCACAAGAACGCCAACATTCACCAACCAACAGGTGGATGCCTTTCACCTGCACTGGGGTCAGAGTCTTCTTTATTTGTTCCCTCCCATACCTCTCATTCCCAAGACGCTTTTCAAGCTTCAATCCGACAGAGCTCCATGATTCTCATAGACCCTCACGGGCCGTGGCAACTGTGGTTTCAGCTGCTACTACGTCTGACTCAGACTCATCCTCTGCGATTGGGATGTGCGCTGGATCTCCTCTCTCAGGACAACGGCTCACTACTCCATCTCAATCCACAGTCTCTCCACCTCACAGCTTGGCTGCTGAGAGCATAACTTTACAAGGCTTGGACCTTATCCAAGAAGTTAAGGAGATCTTGTTGGCTTCTAGAAAGCCCTCCACCAGATGTTCATACGTTTTCAAGTGGTGTAGTGGTGTTCCCAGAAAGATCTCGATCCCTTTTCTGCTCCACTGGAGTCACTCCAATATCTCCTGCACCTGTCCTTGACAGGACTAAAGACAAAATGGGTGAGAGTCCACCTTAATGCATTGTGGCCTCTCCTCGTCTGCTTGATGGACAGCCCATCTCCTCACAACAACTAGTAGCACATTTCATGAGAGGTCTCCTGCTGTCCAAACCTCCCATTAAGCCACCTCTGATAGCTTGGGACCTCAATGTCATTCTAGTGCAGCTCCTCAAGCCACTCTTTGAACCATTAGCCACGACTTCACTTAAATTCCTCTCTATGAAAGTGGTCTTCCTAATTGCCCTCACTTCAGCTAGATGCATTAGTGAGCTTCAGGCTTTGGTGGTGGATCCACCCTATACCTGCTTCTATAATGACAAAGTAGTCCTTTGGACTAACCCACACTTTATACCAAAGGTGGTATCTCCCTTCCATCTAAATCAGTCAATTTACCTTCCAGTGTTCTTTAATAAATCACATGCGTCTAGAGCGAAAGCAGCTCTGCACATTTTTGACTGCAAGCATGCATTGGCCTTTTACCTCCAAAAGGTCATCGTAAAGCCTTGCAGTTGTTCATCTCATTTGATCCCAATCACCTGGGATTACCCGTCTCAAAGCGTATCCTCTCCGGGTGGATAGTGGACTACATTTCATTTGCATATGACAAAGCAGGGCTCTCTTTGGAAGGGCATGTCGCCGCTCACAACATTCGTGCCATGGCCACCTCGATGGCAAACCTACACTCAATAGCCATTGACGAAATTTGCAAAGCAGCAACTTGATCTTTTTTCCATACCTATGCCACCCATTATTGTCTGGACAAGGACTCCTGTCGGGATTCCATATTTGGTCAAGCTGTAATCCAGCACCTCTTTCAGACTTAGATGCAGCTCCTACCCTCTGTCCTGGACTTTGAAGATACCAAAAATGCATTTGGAATCCATGACCTCATCATGCCTTCTCCAAGGCAAACCTCCACTGGTTCTGAGTTCACTTTATCTGGTATCTGGGAGCTAGGGAGTCTCATATGTGAAGATTACATTCCTGTTTGTTCCTGGAGAGTTACTCACCTGTAACAGGTGATCTCCGGGAACAGCAGAATTTACTCTTCACAACCCGCCCTCCTCCCCTCGGAGTTATAGGATTTAATTTGCTCTTTTTTTTCTCTCAGCTACAGACTCAACTGAGGAGAGGGAGTTGGGAAGGCGGGAAGGCAGTTGCGCAGGCGCAATGGAGTGCTCCCAAAAGCTTTCCAGTTGAACACTGGGGAGCGTTCCCATGCGGGCTCTGTCAATACTGACGTCACCCATATGTGAAGACTAAATTCGTACTGTTCCCGGAGATCACCCGTTTCAGATGAGTAACTACATTTTATTTTTCCTTGACTGTTTTAGCAATGTCATTAGACTGTGACAAAATGGCACCCTTGGATGGGAAGGGTACCACACATGTGTGGTGCATCTCCCAAAGGCTTTCTTTTAAAGCTGGGGAGATAATTCCGCAGGGCTTTGTCGGCGCTGACGTCGCCCATATACGAGGACTGATTCCTGCTGTCCCTAGAGAACCTGTTACAGGTGAGTAACTGTGCTTTTTTGGGGGAATTCAGTCTCCTAATATTTTAGTGTAATCACACGCAGCTTAACCAGACACAACCTCTCCTAGTCCTCCAAACACACTTTCACTCAACCACACTCGGACCACACACTCCCAACCCACCTAGCCCAAATGACCCAACAGTCCAGAGATGAAAGGAATCCAAATAGTCCATTAGCCTCTGTGAGAAACACCCATATAAAACTGAGAACAAAATTGAAGCCCAGCTTGCAAATCAGCGAGCAATAGCCCTATTAACTCGTTGAGTCAGGGCACCAACTCACATTGCCCACAAGCATTAGAGCAGTTGACCCACCACCCTTCTGAATGTTTCCATGTCAAGCAAAATGTGTCAGACCACTAACAGATCCATGGAACAGCAAGCAAGTCACTTGTCAAGCACAGCTTTGAAGATCCATAACAGCCATGCCAGGCCCCAGGTATACTTTACTCTCAGAATCTCTCTGCAGTTTCTTGTCTATGCCATTTGTTAAAGTTGATCCAAGCCTTTGGGGCCTCTACGTGATGTTTTCTAGGGGAAACCCAGCCCAGTCCTCCAACACCTTCCAGGCTTCATCTAAGTCTCATGTCGAGATTGCCTTTCTCTTTGTCATAAAATGAATTTTAAATGAAAAGGCCTACCGATACTTGATCTTGTGTTTATTTAGCACCTCAACCACAGGTGTCAGGGCCTTTTGCTTAGTTAAGATGTGAAGGTAGATAGGTCCTGGAAGAGCTGAATGGGCGCCTCCTAATATTGTAGGGATTTCTGCTACAATGTTCAACTGCCTAGATCCATATAGCACTATGATGTTCCTGGGCCGATTATTGGGGGCTTTCCCAAGGCTCTTTGCATTTTCTAAAACTGGACAAGGGCGATTGCTCTTCCTCACCCTCCTTCAACAGAATGCCACTGCAAAGTCCTCAGGTTCCTGTGATTCCAGAACCCCTCTAATTCTCAAATTTTTGTATCTACCATTGCTCTTGGTGTCATCAATTTTATATTTCAGATCCAAATACTGACTCCGCTGCTCTCCTGTCAGGGCTGTAATGCACTTATTATTTCAGAATGTTTCTCTAGCCCGGTGTCTGCTGTCTCCTCATGACTACCCAACTCATGGAGCTCTCCATGAATGTCTCCTATCTTAGCTAATAAGTCCTCCTTCACTGCATGCAATTGCCAGGCCAGCTGCAAGAAGCCATTTAGGGGTCTACTCACAAAGCTTTGAGATTGCCCTCCTTGCATCCTGTGAATTAGCTGTATAGTTCTGAATCCAGACACACCATATTGGCAAGAGAGGGCCAAATGCACAGACTTGCCACTGAGTGGAGCACCAATTATGCTGGGTCTCGGGTCTCCAAAGATTTCTTTTTGGCAGCCATGCGGGAGGAGGGAAGACCCAGCAGGATTCCAAAGAGAATGCTACAGGGATTGCTGCAAATTAAGAACATAAAATGTGCCCTATTGGGTCAGACCAAGAATCCATCAAGCCCAGTATCCTGTTTCCAACAGCGGTCAATTAATTGCAAGTAACGTAAGAAAGTCCAGAATTGAGAGCTCAAGCCGTCATTCAGTGCAGTGACTTTACTTCCTTTCCACGTCTACTTGTCTTTATAAAGTAGTGCCTATATGGGCACCTTCCCATGGCACCCTTTTATAAAACTATTCTCCATATGTCTCGAGCCTTCCTTAAGAGAGGAAAGGCCAATCTACCTAGAGCAGAACAGGGAAGCTGGTAGTAAGGGGCAGGGCTCAGGTAGAAAAATGTAAAAACCCAGGCTCAGAGGGAGAAGGGAAGGCCCAGATATGGAGAGGGGACAACTAAGTACTACCTCTGCACTGTACATGTGCAACTACAAGTTCCTGAGCGGTCCTCCAGTTTAATCCTCCACCTCTGGGTAGTGCACCTCCTCCTGCAGCATGGAGACTGGACTAATCAGTCTTGTCCTCACCGGCTGTATGCTGCTGGAGATCCCATCAGCCCCCAGTGTGTTTAGTCTCCATGCAGCAGGAGGACATGTGAGCCTTGAGCTGGGCTCACTTAGGGACTAAATAGGCAACACTGTAGTTAGTTTTCAATATTTAGTTTCATTCCCTTTAACTTAATTTTCTTTCTTCCTTTCAGGTTACTACGCCTTAAAAAAAAAAAAATCAAGTACATACTGGGACACGCTTGCAGGAGAGCCGGGCTTTACACTGCCCTTCTGCCCTTTTTACTATTCTGCTCGCATTTATTTCTTCAGCCGGCAGTTGCAGATCTCTCCTCCTAGACGGCACGGGGGAGAGATCTGTGAGTAGCAATCACACGCTCGGCGCTGCGGGGCCTTGATTGGCGGCGTCCAGCGCGTCGGAGCGGAGAGCAGTGTGCAGGACCCGGCGGTTCAGTTCTCTGCGCACGGAGCGGTGCGACTGAGAGCTGGGCCTCGGGGGGGGGGGGGGTAAGTCTCCGGATATTTGGGGGAGCGCTGGGCATCTGAAGAGTAGCGAGCAGGGACATCAGGGCTCGGACCGCACCAGAGGCTTTTCGCGCCATTTGTTTCTTTGAAGCAGCAGCCATTTTGTTTTTCTTCCCGCGCGGTTAGCGCTAACGGGAGGGCCTCGGTGCGTTTTGTTTTTTTCTCAGCCACACAAGCGGGCAGGTGCCTGGAGAGCTACTTTCTTTTTCAGCGTTAGTCTGGCTTGGGTCATTGGTTTATAGCAGATTCGTTTTATTTGGGAGTCCTGTAAAAAAAAAAAAAAAGAAAAGGAGACTTTGAAGATACTGAAGTAAGTTCAGGTCCTTCTGAACCCAGGCAGCAAAGTCCTTTTCTAGTTATTCATGTCTTCTCGTCCGCAGTGCGTGGTCTGCGGCTCACGCAGGGGGACGGTATCGGATACAGGTATTTGCAGAGGCTGCGCTACTGTTTCTTCCAACGTGGAGCAACAAATGGAGGACAGAGCAGTCCAGGACTCCCTTGATGCTGCGGTAAGTGCTGGGGCTGAGCCCTCTCCGGGGACTCCGGCAGCATCTCCACTGGCTATGCCCGCGGGGCCATTGGGTGTCCGACAGGTAGGGGGCGCTGAAGCGTCATTGGGAGATTTTTCCCCTGATTTTGTTCTTCTAATGCATCAGGCCTTTCGCTTGGGGTGGCTTGGGAAGTGGCCAGAGTCCTTCTCGCTGCCGGCGTCTCTGCAGTCCACCAAAGGGGAGGACGCGAGAGCAGATAACCCTAAACCTGCTAAGCGGCACAGAGTTGGAGCAGGCAAACCCGGAGTGGCAGGATACGGACGAGATGAAAGTAGATCCAGAAGATGGAGTTGACGAATTGGAAGAGGGGGAGATTCCTGAACCCGAAGATCAGGCAAGGATCATACGGGTGTTTCGTAGGGATGAGCTAGTATCCCTGGTTATGGAATCCCTCCAGGTGCTCAATCTTGCTACAGCCCGGCCGGAAGAGGAGAAGGGTCTTGAGGATCCCCTCATCCAGGCGGTGCGTGACTTGCAAACGGTATTCCCGGTTCACAAAGTTGTAGATGAGATGATTCAAATGGAATGGGATCATCCTGAAGCTGGATTAAAGGGGATCCGGACAATGAACCAGCTCTACCCTTTGGCAGATAAAGACAAAGAAAAGTTTTGGTCACCGAGAGTAGATGCGGCGGTGTCGGCAGTGACGAAGAGGACAACGATTCCGGTAGAAGGCAGTGGTGCGTTGAAGGACGCGCAGGACAGGAAGGTGGATGGATTGTTGAAACAGTCATTTGAGACCGATGCTCTATCTTTGCAGGCCTCTATTTGTGGTGCTTGGGTGGCAAGGGCTTGCCTGCAGTGGGCCCAGCATTTAAGACAGAACCCTCGTCTGGATCAGCAGGGTTTGCTTGAGGTGACGCGACTGGAATCCGGCTCAACCTATTTGGCAGACGTGCACTATGATTTGATACGAGCATTGGCGAATAGCATGGCATCCTTGGTGGCTGCCCAGAGGTCCATTTGGCTGCGGAATTGGGTGGCCGACGGTTCTTCTAAGACGTGGCTCAGCAAGCTTCCCTTTAAGGGCAAGTTGTTGTTCGGAGAGGATCTCGAGAAACTGGTAAAGGACTTGGGGGGGAGTCCAAAGGAGGCAGACTTCCGGAAGATAAGCCTAAGCTGGGCAGATCCTTGCCGGCAGTTCGAGGTCAATTTCGCGATTTCAGAAGATTTCGTTCTTCCCGCCTTGGAGGGTTCCAGAGCCGCAGGTTTGCCTCAAGATCCCAAGGTTTTCGTGGGTTTTGCGGGGCATGCAAAGGTTTTGCAGCAGCCTCTTCCTCCTCCTCTTCTTTTAGCCAAAAGCCGCAATGAAATGCGTCGGGCCCTGGGAGGAAGTCAATTGATCGGAGGTTGGCTTCAGAAGCCTGGGTCCAAATAACGTCAGATCTGTGGGTGTTGGAGATAATTCGAGAAGGCTATGCGCTGGAGTTGGCTTGTCCGCTCCGGGACTCCTTTGTCCTGTCGCCCAGCAAAGGACAGCAAAAAGCTCTAGAGATCCGTCTAACGTTGGATCGGCTGTTAAGCTTGGAGGTGATAGTCCCCGTTCCTGTCTCCGACCTTGGTCGAGGTTGCTACTCCATTTATTTTGTGGTGCCAAAGAAAGACAGGTCCCTTCGGCCTATTCTGGATCTCAAAGGAGTGCCCCATTTTCGCATGGAGATCCTGAGGTCCGTCATCGTAGCAGTGCGTCAATGAGAGTTCTTGACGTCACTCGACCTCATGGAAGCCTATTTGCACATTCCGATCAGGGCAGCCCATCAAAAGTATCTGAGGTTCGCGTTCCCGTGGGGCAATTATCAATTCCAGGTGTTGCCGTTCGGGTTGGCTATGGCCCCGCGCACCTTCACCATGATCATAGTGGTGGTAGCAGCGGCGTTGCGAAAGGAGGGCATCCTTGTCCATCCTTATCTCGACGATTGGTTAATCCAAGCAAAGTCCAAGGCGGAGAGTTTGCAGATCATGGACAGAGTGGTGCAACTCCTGCAAAGTCTCGGCTGGGTAGTCAACACAAAAAAGAGTCACTTGGTTCCGACTCAGTCTCTCAAATATCTAGAAGTGCGGTTCGACACTTCAAGAGGGTTGGTTTTCTTGCCGGTTCACCGCACGCAGATCTTGCGCCAACTCGTTCGCAGGTTCTTGGGGACCCTGGTGCCGTCTGCTTGGTGTTACCTTTGGCTGGGCCAGGTTCCATATATGGCCATTGCAAAGGGCGTTACTGCGGCGCTGGTCGAACCAGTCGGACTCACTGAACAAGCGACTTCCCTGCCCGAAACGAGTCTGCCAAGCCTTGGAGTGGTGGCTGGCACCGGAGTTCCTGCAGGTGGGCATGCCCTTTGAACAACCAGTTTGGCTCCCTCTGATGATAGATGCAAGTCTGGCGGGGTGGGGAGCCCATTGTGGGGATTGGTTTGCACAGGGAATCTGGTTGGCACTAGAAGCCTCGTGGTCGATCAACCGCCTCGAACTATGGGCTGTGTTTCTCGCGCTGCAGGCGTTCGAGAGTTCAGTGAGGGATTGAGCGGTGCGAGTGCTCTCGGACAATTCGGCAACGGTAGCCTACCTCAACTGGCAGGGCGGAACGGGGAGTGTAGCCATGGAGGAAGAGTCTGAACGGCTGTTTGAATGGATAGAGCCTCGTCTGCGAGCCATTTCAGCAGCGCACATTGCAGGAAAGGACAATGTGATGGCAGATTTCCTCAGCAGGGTGCGGGTGGACGCCGGAGAGTGGGAGCTTCATCTGCAGCTGTTCGCGCAAATTGTCCACAGATGGGGACCCCCAATAATGGATCTCATGGCGACCTTTCAGTCGGTAAAAACAAGTCAGTTTTTCAGCAGACGGAGAGAAAGAATGTCCGAGGGCATAGATGTGCTCATTCAGCCCTGGCCGGGGGCAGAACTTCTGTATGTCTTCCCTCCATGGGCTCTTATAGGTCGAGTGGTTCAACGCATCGAGGCACACCACGGCATGGTACTGTTGGTGGCCCCGGATTGGCCCTGAAGCCTGTGGTACGCAGATCTAGTTCGGCTTCTCGAAGGAGAGCCGTGGAGACTACCGCCATTAGAAGATCTTCTGGTTCAGGGTCCCCTACGAATGCCTCAGGTGGATCGGTTCTCGCTTACGTTATGGCCATTGAAAGGGCATGGTTGAAAAAGAAAGGTTATTCAGTGGTGGTCATTTCCACGCTGCTCCGGGCGAGGAAAACGTCCACCTGTCTCGCGTATGTGCGCGTGTGGCGGATTTTCGAAGATTGGTGTTCCAGGCGTAATATCCATGCGGCTACTGCTTCCGTTTCAGTAATACTCAGTTTCTTGCAAGACGGTTTCGAGAAAGGATTAGCCGCCAGTTCTTTGAAGGTCCAGCTGGCGGCTCTCTCGTGTTACAGGGGCAGGATTCAGGGGGTGCCACTAGGGTCGCACGTGGATGTACAGCGTTTCCTCAAGGCGGTCTTCCGGCTTCAGCCTTCGCGCAGAGTGCATGTGCCTCCATGGGACTTGAATTTGGTTTTGGAGACCTTGGTCAAGAAACCCTTTGAGCCCCTGAGCCAGGCCTCCGTTAAGGACTTAACGTTCCTGGTGGCCATCTGTTCTGCAAGGCGAATTTTGGAGTTGCAGGCACTGTCGTGTAGGGAGCCGTTCCTGTCCTTTTCGAGGGACAGGGTGGTTCTCCAGCTGGTTCCATCCTTTCTTCCTAAGGTGGTTTCTCCATTTCATTTGAATCAGTCGGTCTTTCTCCCAGTGTTTAACTCTGGGGTGGGACAGTCCACAGACCGGGGCTTGCATCGTTTGGATGTTGACGGGTATTGCGCTGGTACCTAAAAGTTTGAGGCCTTCCGTAGGTCAGACCGTCTCTTCGTGCTGTTTGGCGGAGTGCGGAAGGGAGAAGCGGTGCCGAAGGCTTACATTTCCAGATGGGTGAAGGAGGCGATTGCGTCAGGATATATTTTGCAAGGTCATCCGGTTCCGGTGGGGTTGCGGGCCCACTCTACTAGAGCACAGGCAACGTCGTGGGCGGAGCACAGCTTAGTCCCGCCTGCGGAGATTTGCAGGGCGGCTACCTGGTCGTCTCTTCACGCTTTCAGCAAACACTACCGTCTGGATGTGTTGGCAGCGGGGGATTCCTGCTTTGGTTTGACAGTGTTACGCGCCGGTTGGAGAGGTCCCTCCCAATGTTAACTGCTCTGTTACATCCCAGAGGTGGAGGACTAAACTGGAGGACCGCTCAGGAAATGGAAATTACACTTACCTGGTAATTGTGGTTCCTGGAGGGACTCCAGTTTAGTCCTCATTCCCACCCGGGAGAGAGTTTCTGGCTGAACGGCGCGATAGCTGCAGGGAGAGAGGGTTCTGAGAAGCAAATCACAGTATAGTTCAGGGGTGGAATCCCTGGCTATGGGCAGGCTCTCTTTTCCCCTTTGGTTCTTTTGTTCTTGAACTTCTGCTATCACTGTCACTTATTCGGGGGTGAGGGGGCAGAAGCAAAGTGTGGAATCCTGGCTTCCTCGTTTGGGGGGGGGTCAGGAAGTTTGGCTAACACTAATGTTTTTCCTTACTAGTTAGGCTTACAGTTAGTTCTTACCTCTTCATGTGTTGCTTCTTTAAGTCTGCTTTGTCAATAGTTCACTGGGGGCTGATGGGATCTCCAGCAGCATGCAGCCGGTGAGGACAAGACTCTGATTGGTCCAGTCTCCATGCTGCAGGAGGAGGTGCACTACCCAGAGGTGGAGGACTAAACTGGAGTCCCTTCAGGAGCCACAATTACCAGGTAAGTGTAATTTCCATTTGCACTACTGCTAGAGCTTCTGCAGTTGGTAAGACAGGCACATTCTTTTGCTTATAAGAATTGTTGATTCGAGGCTCGGCTCTTTGTTATACAAAGGGCCTCCTTGCAAGCCCATAATTTGATCATTCACTCATGCTATTGCACCCTGCTTAAACAATTACACAGCATAGATCAACAGCACTGGAAATATACTGAGGCCCATACTGTAATTATTGGGACACATTGTGGCAGGATTAGTTATTTGCTCCTGCCTATTTGTTTAATCACTTTGATGCAAGTCTTGAAAATCGTATAATAATAAACCATGTTAGGCATTAATTTAAAATATATTAATTAGAAAAATCTTTGGATTTACACTGAATTTATTTATTTTATTTAACAGGTTTTATATACCGCTTATCTTTTAATCAATCTTTAAATCATAACTTAACTACATGTCACAGCATTCTAACTTTTACTTATTCTTCTTGTGACATTAAGTTCATAAAGACAAAATTTTTCTCTGTGCACAAGCAGGGTAAGTCCTCACATTTGGGTGCTTTTAGTGATGATGTAAAGGAGTGTTCCCAAAAGGCGTATTTTAAAGGATGTGAGCAAATAAGTATGTACTTCGTATTTTCAAAAGTATGCAGCTATTTTGCCCTTCAACCCTTGGCTTCTTGCATTAATATCAGATGTGAATGGAGGGTGAAGGCAGGGATTCTTCCTTGGAGCTCAGAGAGCTAAGGGCACACTGGGAAGACTGGAAAGCAGGAGTGGGATTCCTTTGCCAGTGTTATGGTGCTGCCTCTTTGAAGTGCTGCCACTGGATAGTTCTAAAGTAAGTGGTAGAAGGCTCCTTTCTGTGTTGGGTATTTTAGCATCTTCAACATGGCACCCTGTGCATTTGCCTATGTTGCATGTTCCTAAATTTGGGCCTGTACACGGCCACTTTTAGTGCACATACTTTGTGGCTGCTAATTTTCAAAGGAAAGTCCACGTTGAAAATTTTCTGCAATTTATGCAGTCTAAAAGTGCCCAGGTACATTGCAAATGACACAGGCCATTTAAAATACCCTTATGATGATAGGGAGTCAAAACATTCAACATAGGTGCTTGCTTTGAATAATGTGTAATAAAACAAGTTCTTATAAAGCAAGAAGCATGTCACTGTGATATATGTGTAGAAGCTGCAACATTGCTTGTTAGCTTTGACCTATGTGGCATCAGAACATGGTTTTTTTTCCTATTAGAAACTAAGATATTATCAAATTTTTCTTATTGCAAAAATATGTGTTCTAAATAGAATATTAAAATTTTCCCTTTTAAGGAGATGAAAAATTGCAACAACAAATGATGGTCAATAAAGAACTGGAAAAGGACAAGCAAATACTCACTGGGCAAATAGAAGGGTTGATTGCTAAACTAGCAGAAGCAGAAGATGAGATTTGTTCCTTAAAGGTCTGCATGGAACAGAGAACCACTCAATTTCAAGGGATACAGAAAGAACTGCTAGAAAAAGCTGCAAAAAGCAGCAACTTGGAACATGAAGTAAGTGTTCAACAATTTTGAATGACAAGCCAAGTGCTGATCTGATTTCTCATGAAGACCTGAATTTGATTCTCAAGCTTGGCTCTCAGGCCAGCTACAGCTGATGATGCCGCAAAGGCAGTGTTCAGAGTTTCTGGTGGAGGAGGGGAAGTGTCCCAATCATTGTACCTGGGGGACACCTAGTGGCCAGACTCAAGGATGTATACATGTCAATTTCCAAAAGGATCACTGGTCAACATTGAAATCGTTACTGACTTTAAAAGGCCCTAATCTGTAGTATCTTGGTGAGCTGAACACGAATATAACATTAAAAAAATTTTAATTGGCTCTCGTTTTGAAGATATTGCATGTAGTTCATTTTTAATGTTTCACTGTGTAAATTTATCCAGTAGGACATCAACAACATCCCAAATAAGCCTTGAATGATGTAATATTGCATAATACCAGCATGCACACATCATCCAAAGTTGATTGCATCATTTTCTGATGCAATGCAATACTACTGCCAGACGGCTGCTGAAGCCATCTGACGTCAGCAGTGTACTATACGCAGTCGGAAAGGAAAGTAATCTGGTATTCTGTTCCGATATTGAAAGCCTCATGAATGCCTTAAAAATCACTCATGACCCACAAGACTGGAGACTATTTATAGATTCTTGGAAACTGAGTCTGACGGCTGTTCTTTTGAACAATGGAAACGGTCTTCCATCTATTCCAGTAGCGCATGCCGTCCACATGAAAGAGACATACGATAACTTAAAGCATCTACTGACTTCCATTAACTATAACAAGTACAGCTGGCACCTCTGTGGTGACTTGAAGGTAGTTGCCCTTTTTAATGGGACTGCAGCAGGGATATATAAAATACATGTGTTTCTTATGTGAGTGGGATAGCCGAGCAAGAGATTGGCACTACTTGCGGAAGGAATGGAATTGCAGACAAAATGTAACAGTTGAGGAGAAGAATATCCAGCACCCAGCTCTGGTTGAGGCTCACAAAATCCTGCTACCACCCCTTCACATCAAACTAGGTTTGATGAAAAACTTTGTAAAAGCCATGGACCGCACTTCGCTAGCTTTCCGATACCTGCATGAAAAATTCCCTCGACTCAGCGAAGCAAAGATTAAAGAGGGAGTTTTTGTGGGTCCTCAGATTCGAGAGCTCTTCAAAGATGTCCGGTTCAACAACTTGCTGCAGGGTGATGCGAAACAAGCAGGGTGATGCGAAACAAGTGGAAGAATTGAAGGAAATATTGATACATCGGGAAGATGTATTACAACTATTAGATAAACTGAAGAGTAGCAAATCACCTGGGCCGGATGGTATACATCCAAGGGTGTTGAAAGAACTGAAATATGAGATTGCAGATCTGCTATTAGTAATCTGTGAACTATCATTAAAATCATCTCTAATACCTGAAGATTGGAGGATCGCCAATGTAACACCAATTTTTATAAAGGGTTCCAGGGGTGATCCGGGTAACTACATACCGGTGAGCCTGAAGTCAGTACCGGGAAAAATGGTAGAAGCCATCATAAAGAATAAAATTACTCAGCATGTAGATAGTTATGGCTTAATGGGAGACAGCCAACATGGCTTTAGACAGGGAAGATATTCTCTTACTAATCTGTTATGTTTTTTTTGAAGGTGTGAATAAACAGGTGGACAAAGGTGAGTCAGTTGATATAGTGTATCTGGACTTTCAGAAAGCCTTTGACAAGGTCCCTCATCAGAGACTTTTGGCAAAACTAAAGAGTCATGGGATAGGAGGCAGTGTACTACTGTGGATCAGGAACTGGTTAAAAGATAGAAAGCAGAGGGTAGGGCTAAATGGCCAATTTTCCCAATGGAGAAAGGTGAATAGTGGTGTACCCCAGGGATCTGTGCTGGGTCCGCTGCTTTTTGACATATTCATAAATGACCTGGAAAGTGGAATAACAAGTGAGGTTATCAAATTTGCACATGACACAAAACTGTTTAAAGTTGTTAAAACCCAAGAGGATTGTGGAAAATTGCAAGAGGATCTTGATAAATTGGAAGACTGGGCATCAAAATGGCAGATGAAATTTAATGTGGACAAGTGCAAAGTTATGCACCTAAGGAAGAACAACCCAAACTATGGTTACACGATGCAAGGTTCCACATTAGGAACCACCACCCAGGAAAAAGATTTAGGCGTCATTGTGTATAACATGTTAAAACCCTCCTCCCAGTGTGCAGCGGCGGCCAAGAGAGCAAATAGAATGCTAGGTATCATAAGGAAAGGAATGGAAAATAAAACAAAAGATATTATAATGCCTCTATATCGTTCCATGCTGAGACCGCACCTTGAATATTGTGTGCAATTCTGGTCGCCATATCTTAAAAAGGATATAGCGTTATTAGAAAAGCTTCAGAGAAGAGCCATCAAAATGGTAAAGGGGATGGAAGGATACTCCTATGGAGAAAGGCTAAAAAGGTTAGGGCTCTTTAACCTGGAAAAGAGACGGCTGAGGGGAGATATGATAGAAGTCTATAAATTAATGAACGGAGTGGAACGGGTAAACGTAGATCGATTGTTTACGTTATCAGATGTGGCAAAGTCAACCATTTTGAGCATGGGGGAGGTGAACAGCATAAGGAATTCACCTTAATCAAAGGGCCTCTGTTAGGTGTGCAGGGTCAAAAGGCCAGAGCCACAGTTCAAAGGCAGAAAAAACCCAGCTGGAACATGTTCCAGGAAATGCTTGACAGTGTAAGAGGGATAGATTGCAAGCACGAAGACAAAAACCCTCACTCTAACAACTGCACTGATTATTCTGATGTCAGAAGGCAGGGGGATTACAAACACCTGGGAGAGAAAGAGGTGGGGTTGGATCCCAGTGAGTATAAACCTTGGTTAAACTATGGAGATAGCTGGAGGAGGAGTAGTTGGAGAAGGAGCAGAGGAAGCAGCAGAGGACAGACTTCAGAGCAGCAAGGACGATAGAATGCTGGAGAAGCCAGAGCAGTTGCTAACTTCTGGAGACAGGCTGAGCTACCCATTGCTGAGAGAGGTGATTTCCCTGAATCACGTTTGCAACAAAGGTGGGAGCCAGGAAGGAGAGAAGCTTTCAGACCACCAGAGAGGTTGTCAGCAGGGCACGCTGATCAAGTGGGTGAGTCAGAGCCTATGCATTTGAGAGAACCAATGTCAGAGCTAGAAGAAGATATGTTGATGGATTGTTCTTTATGCCCAGCTCTAGACTTGAAGTGTTTGAAGAAAGGCCAGCCTTGAAAAGAACTTTTCCTCTTGCTGAAGTAACCTCAGAACTAAGCAGTGAGAAAGTAAATTCCTGTGTATTTTGAAAGGAGGAATTTACTGCAGCATAAGCTAGTGAAGTAAGGCTGTGATTCATGCTTCTGTATCAGCTGTGTTGAAACTCCAAAATGGAGAGAAAGTTAATTGGCTGCTAGAAGTGTTTGTGCTTTGCTCCTGTCTTATATGAAAAAGCCTACTATAAGAATTTGTGCTTTGCTCCTGTTTATAAGAAAAGCCTGCTATAAGAGTCTTGAGGACACTGTGAATACTTATTTCATAACCTAAGTTTGGTTCTTCACCTGGAAGTGCAGCCTAGAGAGAATTATGGCTGAGTGAAGATAAAGTTTGCCATAGTAAAGTTTGTTTTTCTATTGCTCTGATTGACAAAGGACAATAAGAAAAGTGGCATCTTGTTATATGTGACAAGGCTAAGCTTCTGCAGTGAGGAGGACTTTAAAAGCCAATGTTGAGTTCTGTTTGCTTTGCCACCAACTTGCTGAACCTTACGCAAAAATCCTATAATTTTAAAATTCTGTAAATGGTACCAGGAACCTGATCTGTTCTAATGTGTTCAAAATAAATTCTTTTTCTGTCATAAGCCTTACCCTTGGTTTAACACGACTACAATACTTCTACTTAAAGCATAAATATAACAGCTGATAGAAGAAGGTTCTCAACCACCACGCCCTCAACACTAGAAGACTAGTGGTTTTGGCGTTGTGCTTGTGACACAGAATATAGAAAGACTAGGGGACATGCAATGAAGCTACAAGGTAAACTATTTAAGACTAATAAAAGAAAATATTTTTTCACTCAACGTGTAATCAAACTCTGGAATTTGTTACCGGAGGATGTAGTAAAGGCTGTTAGTGTAGCTGGGTTTAAAAAAGGTTTGGACAAGTTCCTGGAGGAAAGGTCCATAAACCATTATTAAGAAGGGACCCAGGATATCAATGCTTGAACCAATACAAGCATTGTGGAACCTGTGTCTTTTGGGGAAACTGCTAGGTACGTATGACCTAGATTGGCCACTGTTGGAAACAGGATACTGGGCTTGATGGACCTTGGTCTGACCCAGTATGGCATATCTTATGTTCTTATGGAATGCTTTTTGCCTAGTGTCAACAAACTTTCTCGGGAATGTTAGGGCAGAAAACTACAAGGAACTAGTAGAAGACATGCTGATGCAGTATCAGAAAATTGGCTGCAATATGTCCATTTCCTTGATTCCCATCTCGATTTCTTTCCTGACAACTGGTATGGTTAGTGATGAACAGGGCAAACGTTATCACCAGGATATCGCAAAGATGGAGCAAAGATACCAAGGAAAATGGTCCACTACAATGCTGGCTGACTACTGCTGGACATTCCCCAGAGAAGCTCCCGAACAGCTGTACAAGAGACAGGTGAAAAAATCTAAGAAGTAGTCTATGACTTGTTTTTTTACAGGTATTAACCGAAGGCCTATTATGTTTACTGTTGACATGCATTTCGTGATGTAAACATTAATTCTTGTAGATTACAAAAAAGCTAGAGCCAACTTTGCAATTTCACTGTCATATTCATGTTCAGCATATAAAAATTGATAAGAAATAACTATTTTTATTTCAGTAACATGACTTTTGTAAAAATTTGTTGACCAGTGTTATCTAACTGCTGTTACGGTCAGTGGCTGGACTAGATGAGTGAGATTATAAAATGGAAGAAAATGCCAGGTAGTTGCATATGAAGGCTTATGATGCTGTAGTCCAATAGAGGTCAATTCAAATTCAACTGGAAGCTTAAAGAAGGAGGCAGGAACAGTTTGGAAAAAAAACTCAAGAAATTGCAAAATTATTAGATAAACTGGCCTAAACAGAAATATAGAATGTTATTTTTCATCTTCAAAATACAAAATGATACATTATAATGCCTAGTAGACCAGTGCATCTTGTAATTCACAATTATTTCTACTACAAGGTGAATAAGTTAAGACAAAGGTGGCATTGATTTTGTATAGCCTATAGTGTTGGTGTTAGGATGATTTTTCTATTCTTACTACTACTTATCATTTCTATAGCTCTACTAGGCATACACAACGCTATACAAATTGTGAAACTACTCCTCTTATGAGACATTGCTGGAGACCATCTCTGACTCTTATTATTTTAACCTGAGTTAAGGTTTGGTTTACTAAACTGCTTTCCATAGTTATAGAATGGGAGAAAAACTTCAATAAAACAGGTCATTGATGTTTTTATTTTTTAAATATCTGTTTTAGAATTTTTTCTTAAGTGAGTATCTGAAGATTTACATAATATTTCTTTTCAGCTGAAAAAGAAACGTTCTCAGCTTTCTGTCATAGAAAAGCAATTGGAAGAAAATGCTGTTGCTTGTTCATTTCTTGATGCAAGGATTTCTGAACTGGAGCTGGAACTCATGGTAAACCTTAATATTTGTCGCCTGAAAGTAAAATGCTTCATAAGATGTAGAATTTTCTATATATTTTAGAGGCCAACATTTAACAAGATGATGATTGTCAAAGTTATCCAGATAACTCTAACTGGACATTCAGAGGGACTTATCCATATAGATCTGTCACTGAATACATCCTTGCTTGAAAGGTTGAAGTAGGATATGCTAGACCTCTGGAAGTGGGTGAAAAAAGTTGAGTCTTGTATAGGGAGTTTGGAAAGAACATGGAAGATTTTAAGACATAGAGCCAATTTGAAACTAGCTATGGAGGCAATATTGTTTATGGCAGATGACCTCAAAAACAGAATGAGAAGTAATAATCTCTGTATTAGGGAAGTACTGGAGAGTCCTGAATTTATGAATTGCAAGCAAGTTGCCTTGGATGCCTGTAAATCCCTTCTAAATAAAGATAACTCTCGAGCAGAGGCAGTTGAAATAAAACTGGACCGGGAGCATCAGGCCTTAGAGCTGATGAATGGTGAAAGACTGAGAGACTGTAAGCAGTGTGCATGATTTTGAATTTAAGGAAAGGAATTTAAGGATGACAGACCTTATGCAGAATTCTTACTGGCTAGAACATTTCACAGACCTAGCTCCTGCTACGCTGCAGCAGCAAAGAGCTTTTAGACCCGTGACAGCAAGGCTGCAGTAAGAATGAGTTCGCTATGTGGCTATTTCCTTTTAGCAAAATTATCAGAACTTTGACCCTGGAAGGAGCAGCGCATTGTTTGAAGGAAGTGGGGTTTGGCCTGAAGCTCCCCAACCAAAGCACCTACGAAGCAGCCACTCTTTTTCATAGCAAATAGAAAAAAGTTGGTAAAGCTGATAAGATACAAGAAGACCCTATACTGAGTGACTTACCAAAGCGATGCTTGGATTGATTTTTGCTGTATCCTGTAGTTGTCACCAGCTGAATAATATATGTTGGATGAAGTTGATTGTTGATGCTTGGCCAGTTTTAATTGAACTCTGTTTTGGAATGGGGAAGCTATGGCCATTAGGGATTTTGTTGAATATTTGGAGGTGTGGAAAGAGATTTAAATTTAGCAGGACAAACACTTTTGGATTAACAACCAAGCCTGCATTTAAAACCAATGGTTGAATCCAAAGACTTACCATTTCATTGAAAATTTTAGAACTAACAAATATGTGGGATATACTAAATTCTTCAGTCTTGGAGTTCATATCATATCTCTTTTTGCTACTTTTTTCCCCCAAGAGTATTAAGTACCCATTCCTACGGTTTAAATGTAACTCACCAGGTGCCAGTCCTGAAAAAGATGTGAGCTAAATTCAAAATATACAATAGCACCACTAGTTGTATCAGATCATTGTCCAGACAGTCCTGTCTGTCTGTACATATATATGGAGAGAGAAAGTGAGACAGAGAGAGCTATCTCATCCTGTTAGACCAGTCCAGAAGTGGGTTACTGTTCCCTTACCAGCAGATTGATGGAGACAAAAAATGAATGAAAAGCCCCGGTTTCAATGACATCACACCCATGCCTCTATTTGTTTCTGCCACTGGAGATCCCTTCAGTATTTTTGTCTCCAGCAGATGGTGGATGGATTTTCTCCTCTCTGAAGAAAATCTGGAGATTGAGAGGAAAAGATTGATTAAACACTTGTGAATGACCACCTTGAGGGTGACTCTCTCACTTAAGCATGACGTGAGAGGCTCCACTAGACTGAAGTCTTTTTGGTAGTCGTAGGAGGAGGAAAAATTGGTTCAGCTCCACACTTTTATCCTTGATAAGAGCCTGTTGAGCAGCCAGAAAATTGGAAGGATCTGGAAGAGTGCATCAGCTTCACACAACCTCAATGCCCTTCCTCCCTGCTCTCTCCTGAAGATTGCTAAAGACTCTCAGAGGGATCTGCCTGCCAGCCATCTTAAATGTGGTGCTTCAAATCCAGTGAAACAGTTTCAGGGGAGTAGAGCTGAGCCCGGCACGGATTCTCAACTCGGGGCTCTCAGAGGGTGACTACCAAGGCTTGACTTTGTCCTTATCCTTGTTGGGGTCTCCGGATTCCATCTTCCTGTGGACCGCTGATGCCAGAGATAAGGCACCTAGCTTGCCACAGGTCAAACGACATTTCCTGGAAGACGACAGAGAGAGTTAAGGCAAGTATCACAACAGCATGCACTGCGGCGGCCCAAAGGCACATGTTGTGCTTTTATTACAGTGCGCGTTGGAACCGCTTGGTTAGAACGTGCACTAGGACCACATGACCGCTAGGTGCATTATAAGTAAAAACACTACTAACGTATACAGAAAAATGCAGGAAATCCCACACTGCGCCAAAAGTTTTTTTTTCTCTCCCTTCCCCCCACTGGTACAATGATATGCCTATGTTTAATTAATGATTTTCCCTGACACACTACAAGCAAATGGTTGTTTATGAAATCTGTTTGATGGATGATCTCCTCTGTTTTCCCTTCTCCCCTCTGTAGTCCCATTGGATAGACTGATAGGATTCAATACTGATCCACATTTAGAGGTATTTCTCTAGTGATCATAGTCCCCTGAAGAAGGCATTGTATCGAAACACGTGTTGGGCTGACCTGCCTACATTAATAAAGCTCTCATTTCCAGTGGCGTGGCTGTCCTGCTCCTTTTGTGTTGCTAATCCAGGATAAGGCAGTGGAGCCAATGCTGCAACATCTCTGGGGCACAGGCTTCTACTCCAGGTGTTTCCTCATCTCCAAGAGGACAGGGAGCCTCAGTCCCATCCTGGATCGAGAGCTCAACAGGTTTCTTGTCTGGGAGAAGTTCAAGATGCTCTCCCTTGGGGGGGACATTGCTGCTATTCCTCCAGCAGGGAGATTGGCTATGCTCTTTAAACCTAAAGGATGGCAACACGCAAATTCTAAATTATCCCATCCACAGAAAATTCCTCCGGTTTGTGGTAGAGGGACAGCCTTTTGGTCTGGCCTCGTCACCAAGGGTCTTCACAAAGTATGTTGCGGTGGTCGCAGCCCTACCTTCGGCTCCAAGGGGCCTTCGTCTTCCTTTATCTGGACAACTGGCTCATAAAGAGGGACACAGCTGCAGAGGCACAAAGCGCCACTGGACACACCATAAACACCCTGCAGCACCTGCGGTTCATCATAAACTACTCTAAGTCCCACTTCACTCTGGCCCAGTGCCTAGAGTTCATAGGGGCACAACTAGATACACTCCAGGCAAAAGTCTTCCTCCCCCAGGAGAGGTCAGATGCCTCAGGGAGTTAGCCATAGATGTACGCCAATGCTGGACGCTACCTGCCTGGCTTCTACTCCGCCTGCTGGGACACATGGCCTCCACGTTTCATATGACCCCATATGCCCACCTGCACATGAGAATAGCCCAGTGGTGCCTCTGCTCTCAGTGGACACAAGCTAAAGGCAGGCTCAGGGAGAGAGTGAAAGTGACCCGTCAGCTGGTGGACTCTCCTGGATGGTGACAGATTCCATGTCACCTTCGGGCCGGGATGCCCTTCCTGGCACCCACCTTCCAGAGGATCCTCACCACGGATGCCTCCCTACTAGGCTGGGAAGCACACTGCAAGGGCCTCCAGATGAAAGGCAGCTGGTCTCAGAAGGAATCCTGGATGCAAATCAACCTTCTAGAGCTCCGGGCGATATTCCTGGCTCTCCGAGCCTTCTGCCACCAGTGCTAATCCAGATCGACAACTAGGTCGCAATGTTCTACATGAACTAACAATGGGGAATAGGGTCGTACCCCTTCTGACAGGAGGTGGTAGCTCTCTGCTCCTATGCGGCACCCAGAGGAATGGTCCTAAGGGCAGTTTACTTCCCAGGCCAAGACAATGCCCTGGCGGACAAACCAAGCAGAGTCCTCCAGCTGTACGAGTGTCACCTGGATCCAGTAGTAGCCTCCCGGCTGTTTAGTCTCAGGGGCATCCCCTCAATGGACCTGTCCTCCACTCCGGATAACACGCAGTTGCCCCAATTCTGCTCCCGTCAGCCGCACCCATCCCGTGTAGCAGCGGATGTGTTCCTCATCCCGTGCTTGGAAGGCCTTTTGTATACCTTCCCACTGACACCGCTGGTCGCCAAGACTCTATTCAAGGTCCAACGTGACAGAGCATCACTACTGCTGATAGCTCCTCAGTGGCCCAGGCAGCCCTGGTTCCCACTGCTCCTCTCCCTATCAGTGGCATCGCCGAGCCTCAGGGCTACTTTTACAGGAGCAGGACTCTCTCCTACACCCCATTCTGGGGTCCCTGTCACTCACGGTTTGGCTGCTGAAAGGGTAGCATTAGCTCCCTTCAACCTCTCACGAGATGTAGAAGAGGTTCTTCTGGCCTCTCATAAGGCCTCCACAAGAAGGACGTGCGTCTTCAAATGGCGTCGATTCTCGGTATGGTACACAGAAAGACAGGCAAACTCGTTCTCCTGCTCAGTAGAAGTGGTACTCCAGTACCTGCTCCACCTTTCACAGGTGGGACTAAAGTCCAATTCAATCAGAGTACACATGAGCGCCATCGCAGCGCATCACCATCCCGTTGAGGAAAAGTCCCTCTTGGCTCAGCCCTTTGTGTCTCGATACCTGCGGGGCCTCATGTTATACAAACCCCCTCCAGCGGTGGAGTTGGGATCTCAACGCGGTGCTCTCGCAGCTCACTAAGCCTCTGTTTGAGCCTCTGGCTACCTGCAACCTGCAGTACCTCTCCTGGAAGGTCGCCTTCCTAGTAGCACTCACATCAGCTCGCAGAGTCAGTGAGCTCCAGGCTCTGATGGCAGAGCTGCCCTACACAAGGTTCTACAGGAACATGGTGGTGCTCCGCACACACCCCAAGTTTCTGCCAAAGGTTGTGTCCCCATTCCACCTCAACCAGGTGGAGGTGCTCCCCATCTTCTTTCCAAAGCCTCTCGCCAGTAGGGTTGAGACCGTTCTCCATACTCTGGATTCTAAAAGATCCTTGACCTTCTATCTGCAATGGACTCAGGGCCACCGCAAAACACCTCAGCTTTTCGTATCCTATGACCCCAGTCGTCTGAGGCTCCCAGTAACTAAGCAAACTCTGTCCGCTTGGGTGGTGAACTGCATTACCCTTGCCTATGAGCAGGTGGGGATTTCACTGGACCAGAAGGTCAGAGCGCATCGTGTCAGGGCCATGGCTACTTCAGTGGTAAATCTGCGTTTCATCCCCATGATGGAGATCTGTCGGGCTGCCACCTAGTCTTTGGTCCATACCTTCGCAGCTCACTACTTCCTGAAGAGGAAGTCCCAGTGGGACAGCTCCTTTGGCTAGGCCGTACTCTGTAATCTCTTTGGGGTGTAGGCAGCTCCTGCCCTCCGACCCTTCTGTGGTCAGACTACTGGAGTGCTGGGTCTCTTCCGGACATTTGGGTCTTGCGAGAGTCTCTCAGTAGGGACTCCACTGTTGCTGATCATAGCTCACCCTTTGCAGGTCGCCATGGCATTTCTTACAGGTTCTCAGAGGTAGCCTGTAGCTGGGGAGTCCCATATGTGAGGACTGACTTCCTGCTTGTTCCTGGAGAAAGCTTAGTTATTCACCTGTAACAGGTGTTCTCTGGGGACAGCAGGAATCAGTCCTCACAACCTTCCCTCCTCCCCTTGGAGTTGCTCCCTTATGGTACGTATTTTCCTTTATTTTTTCCTTGGCCGTCTTAGCTATGTCATTTGACTGAGGCAAGATGGCACCCTTTGGGAGGGAAGGGGACCCCGCATGCGTGGTGCATCTCCCAAAGACTTTCTTTGAAAGCTGGGGAGATGCTTCCAAGCGGGCTGTCGGTGCTGCCGCCACCCATATGTGAGGACTGATTCCTGCTGTCCCCAGAGAACACCTCTTACAGGTGAGTAACTACACTTTCTGTAAATTTCAGCTTGTACTTTTTCATAGAACTCAATAAACATTTTCCTCTTCTTCAGCTTTTTTGGGGCATATACATGAATTATAGTTTGTTGATGGGCAGTCCTCATAGACGAATAGAAATTAAGCGTTACCTACTACACTAGTAAATTACAGTTCTTGCAAATTTCTTCTTAATTATAAATGCAATATCATTTCTCCTTTGTCTTTCATTACCTGAAGTAAGATAAGCCAAAAAAGTGCATTTTAAGACTTAAGCAAAAAAGCAATATAATCGGATACATTTTGTTGAAATACTATTTTAATAAAAGGTTACAAGCAATGTTCCCTCTAATTTTCTGTAGGCTGTGTGTGCATAAAATATCAGCTGTGCAGCTTTTGAAGGAAGGTTACATTTTTGTGCACCACATAACAACACTCAGAGTTATATACGTTAAAATTTGACTACATGTCAGAATACAGTATGTACACCACATTGATTTTAATCAAATTAAATGAAAATAGATGATTACTAAATGAAGCGGAAAATTTCTAGTAATTACAATCACAACTTTTAAATTTTAAGACGTCTGTGTTGTTTTCTATCAGATTCAGAACCGTAATTTTTGTGTGCTGTTGTAATGTATGTGCGCTCGCTCGGCGAGGTGTGTGCGCGCGCACATGTGCACAGCTTAGAGGGAACAGTGGTTACAAGAAAAGTTTGCAAGTGTTAGAACCGAAAGGTAGAAAAATATTAGTTATCCTCAGTAAGGTCTCCACCCTACTACTCGCTGGCAGTACAGTTCACTGTAAGTTGAAATAGAAGAGAATAGAATTTACCATTTTGTCAATTTCTGCTTTATTCCTAAGAATCCTGAAATACTGTATTGTTAATGCTATATATACTCTCTGATGACATCTGCTAATTGAAACAAATATTTTAGCAAACACATCAGAATCCTTGATGCATCCTGGATACCAGGGAGAGCTTTCTATGGGCACAACAAACTAGGTTAGTCTGCATCTGATTAGTTATCTAATACAATGAAAAAAAAAGTGAAATGACAATACAATGTTTCAGTTGGCTTTTATAAGTTGCTTATACTAAAATTTATATTGATAAACATGGGTTTGTTATGTTTTGCAGTGTTTAAATTTGTCAGATCTTTAATTAACTGTGATTTCTGGAAGCTGATGTAACTTCGTGGTGGAGCAGCCAAGAATTGCACTAGTGCTTGCTAGCACTGCCTTGCTGCTTTCATTTCAACTGAATGAAACACACTTTATCTGTATGAACAGAGCCATTGCAGTTATGCACAGTCTGGGCTTTTTTTTTATTGCTAGGGCCGTAATAACAAAATATTCTGCTTGGAACAAAATATCAATAAAAAGCAAGAAGAAGCTACTTTAGCATTTGAGACAGCCAAGAAAATCCATCTAGAACAACACAAAGCACTGGAGGAACAAATTGCACTAGTAAGATGCTATATAATTAATTGATCTACATCATTTAGATGCAAAGTTCAATTAGATTTTTTTTTAATATTAGTTCATCTTTGACAGCTAACGAATGTGTAATCTGTCTTGAAAATTTCTATGCATGAAATAGGATATCTATTTGTGTAGACAACTTTAATTTTTCCTTGCTTTAGTTATGTTTTGTGGTTATTACTGGGATCACTAAAGCAAAATACTGGCATATTGGTGGCAGTTAAACTCTGCATTTAAACATTTTCATAATGTTTATTTTTCATGTGCAATATCTTGCATGGAATAACATATTTATGAATACACATGTTCTTAGGAGGCAAGGTCTTGCATGTTATCAAGCTGCCGATTCTATAGTTTAGCCTAAAGAGAAAATTAAATGTTTCAGCAGCTTTGTTTTTTTTTTTAAATTTAAAGGGGTTTTTTTGTATTTTTTTTAGCGTACATAGAAAACATTCAACTTTGTATACATCACTCCATTCTCCAGGAACAAGCAGGAAGTCAGTCCTCACTTTTGGGTGACATCGGCACCGACGGAGCCCGTGCGGAGCAATTCCCCAGCTTTCAAAGAAAGCCTTTGGGATTGCTGCCCACGCATGTGTGGTCCTCTTCCTGCCCAAAGGTGCCATCTTTTCCATGGAGCCCTTCGGACGCACGTCCTCGTCCCTCGGAAAAAGTTTTCTTGACTTCGGCTTTTTGGCCTTTTTTCCGGTAGCACCGGTCCTCTCCTGTTCTCCCCTTCGCCCCTGCTCCAGCTGTGGGCTAGGGGATCCCTTTTTTTACTCTTTAGTGTTTTTTCTTTCGGACCCTCTTCGCGGCCTTTTTTCCCAAACCGCTGGCCTCAAGGGTTTTTGTCCTCGCAGGGGCCCTTTTTGCCCCTATGGCCACAGTCATTTTTTATTTATGCAATTTTCAGAATTCATACAAGAAACAACTTATACAGAAAGGACACAATAACAAAAAAAAAATTTAACAGAAAATTATCCCTCAATACTAAACCTAAACAGTTAAGGGCCCACAAGTCCTCAATAAACATGGCAAGATAGGTCGCAAAATAAAGGAAAACTGTTTAGACAAAGCAAATACAAGTAAGAACGGACAAAGGGGGGAGTGCAAATACAATTCCGCAAATAGGCCACCTAACTAGAAGGGTTACCCTGAGGGAGGGAGGGAGATGGAGCCTGTACACTAGATTGCTTAAAGGTAATAAAGGAGGCCAGTTGGGAGGGCTCAAAAAATGTATCTATGCCCAACTAACTCCACCAGACATTTACAGGGAAAATGTAAAAAAGAATAAATCCCCCAACTGAAGAACCCCCCAGAATGATACAAAAGAAACTGCTTTCTTCTCTTTTGGGTTACCCTAGAGACATCCGGAAAAACTCTAATGTGGGAGTCCAAGAACACTTTGCATGGAGACCTGAAAAACAGTCTGAGAAGCCAATCTCTATCTGCTTCAAGGGCAAAGGTGACCAACAGTGTGGCAGTCATCCCTACATCAGTCGGGGACCTCTCCAAGAAGGTAGATAGATCCAAGCTATCTGAAGATAACAAAAGGTTTCCCTCTTTGCCCATCGCTCCAGCCTTTGCAGTTAGCAAATAGAAGGCTTTAGATATAGGTGGTACAGAATCTGCTGAAACCTTCAAGGACGACACCAGAAACTGCTTAAATAATTCCAAGGCTGACACCGAAGGAACCTAGGGAAAATTCAATATTCGCAGGTTACGGCTGCTAGCTGCATTTTCTAAAAATTCCATCCTCCTATGAATAATCAAAGAGTCTTTAACAAAGGTTTGGGAAACCTCTTGATCTCCAGGAACAAGCAGGAATGAGTCTTCACATATGGGTACGTCGGTACCGACGGAGCCTGCGCGGGAACGCTCCCCAGCGTCCAATCAGAAAGCCTTTGGGAGCATCCCTCAGCGCCTGCGTGCTGCCTTCCTGCCTTTCCAACTGTCTCTCCTCAGTTTTCGTTTTTCCACGGAGCCGGCAGGACGTCCTCCTGTCACCGCAGAAAATGTTTTCTTTAATTCTTTGTTTTCTTGTGGTCGCGGCTGTCTCCCCGACTCCACCGGTACCGCCGGTGTTTTTTCTTTTTCTTAAATTCAGGGAATTGTTTTCCCTTAGTTTCTGTCTTAAACTTTTTGGGCCTTTTGGCCTCTCCATCATGGAGCCACCACCTTCTTTTCCTAAGAAGTGTCTAAGCTGTGGCGGTACAGTTTTGTTTTTAGACTCCAAGAACTGGTGTCTAACCTGTTTGGGTCCTGACCATTTTCCTCCGGAGCCATTAGGCTACAATGTTGTGAGAAGAGATTTTCCATTTCGAGTTTCCCTCGATACCGAGTTCCCTTCCAGTGTCAGGGCACCGACCATTTCTTCTTCTCCACAGGATCAGGTAACCCACAAACAGTCTGAGTGGTAGGTCTCATGCACAGCATGATGACGGCTCCGGCCTTGCCCTCAAGGGTCCATTGGCTTCAAAACCACGGCGGGAGTCTTCGGCCTCCAAAGCCTATCAGGGGTTTCAGGTTGTTCCTGGGACTCACCCCTCACAGAACATACCTGAGCCATGCTCGGTGGTGGCATTTGCTTTGAGCGGTACCGATACCCTGGCATCGACACTGGTGTTGAGCGATTCACTCCTCACCAGGGATCGTCATCTGGCTTTCTCGGTACCTTCGGGACCGGTCGATATGTCCCAGATTGACTTTCCAGTATTGGCATCACCGCCGATACTACCACCGACATCGGTACCCTCTAGACATGCATCGATAGTCTCGCTTCCTTCGATGCCGAGTCTGGAATCGATCTCTAGTCTGGAAGACTGGGTACCGATACGTCTCGGAACCGACGCTTACCGGTTCCGGATGCTCGGTACCGAGGGTGATTACCAAAGGCCTTCGGTTATCTCGGTACCAATTGAGCAGCCACCGATGACTGCTTCGATGTCGGTATCACCTTCGATTCCGACACAGCTACCGGTATCGGTATCGGTGCCGGTACCCACAGTAACATCGGGGCCAGCTCCTTCCATGCTTCTTTCACCAGGGTCGCTCCTTTCTATACCAAGTTTGGAGTCGATACCTGGCATGGACGATGCGGTACTGACTGTCTCAGGTCATGACCTCCAGTGCCAGCATCCATCCCTTAAGGATCCTTTCTTGCACCGTGCAAGTAGATCCTCCGGTGCCCAGGCTAGTTCTTCAGGTCTAGCCTGTCCAGGGACGGTTCCCTTTGGAGATCCTTCTTTTCAGAATTTTCTCCTGAATATGGCAACATCTCTTGCTATTCCTATCCCTGGCTATGATCCTACACAAGGCTCTCTTTCTACTGGAGAAAAGGAAAATATAATGCTTCCTTTACATCATTCCTTGCAGGATCTTCTTCTAAGACTGTGGGAAGCACCTTTAAGGGTTCCCTCACCTTCTAGAGCAACTGATCTTCTGTATCAGGTGCCCCCCTCTCCAGGGTTTCAAAAGATTCAACTTCCCCATCATTCCATTGTGGTGGAATCAGCAATGAGGAAGGTGAAAAGTAAGAAGAAGCACTCTTCTTACCCACCAGGTCGTGAGTCTAGGACACTAGATGCCTTTGGACGTCAAACCTTCCAGACATCCATGCTGTCAACAAGGATTCTCTCATATATTTTTTATATGAGTCTATCTCTTCAGGAGGTCACAAAGAAATGATATCTTTTGACTCCTTTTCTTTCAGAGCCCAAGACTGCAGACTATTCCTTACTACTTAGTCATATTCAAAGTATCTCTTGGTTTCTTACTCGTGCTTCCCTAGACTCCTTTGAGTCTGTTAGCAGAACTTCTGCTATAGCCATAGGGGCACGACGTAGAGCCTGGCTCCAAGCTTCAGACTTAAACAAATGGGCACAACAAAGACTGGGTAATACTCCTTGCACTGGAGAAAATCTCTTCAATAAAGGAGTCTTTACATCAGGTTGCTCAGTGGTCCACTGACTTCCCTGTTTCTGAAGGCTATCCTAAGCCTTCTCCTTCCCCAGTAGGTAGGAAATGCCCTACCAAACCTTCTTTCCCTAGGAGGAGAAGGTTTTACTCTTCTCCTGCCCATCATACAGATGTTCCCAAGCAGGGGAAACCTCGCCCTGGTCTGAAGAATCCAAACTCTCGCCAGGCTAAACAAACCCAGCAACCATAGGGTTCTGATTAATCTGTTTTCTGCCTCTTGGAGTTTACAGTCTACAGTTGACTTCTTCTCAGCAGAAGTTTTTCACTGTTTTTTCATTCAAAACTCTACACCTGGATTCCTTTTTTCAGAACATCCAGTTGCTCCTAGGTCTGCTGAGCTGTTAGGATATTCATGTCTATGGGTCACAGGTTTCTCCTCTTCTTCCTGCCAAGAAGAGAGGTTTAACAACTATCCCATGATAGTTTTCTGTACCAACATGCATTTTTTCCTTCCACAGACTTACCATATGGTAAGTCACCCTTCAGCTCCGGTTTCTCTACCCTCTTATCCAGGGTTTCCTCTGTAAGAGTGGTACCATACCACTGGAGGGCTTCTTTAGCCTTTCTAGTCTTTCTTTCCATTCCAGTGTGGAGTTTTTGCTCTTGAGTAAACTCCCTCCTTTTGCCTGGGCAGCTCATCAGACAGGGACAGGAATTTCTTCTCTTGTTCTGTCTGTTCTTTCTGTTTTACACAGAAAGATTCTCTCTGCTGTCTTATTCAGCAGCTGCCCATGCAGGAGTTCCAGTGATTGGACTACTGGTACTTTTCCACAAGTTTCCAGTCTTGTCCTCCACTACTTTCTGTCTGGCCTTAGTAGTGATTCCAAGACAGTGCATACATCTTTCTTGGATAATCCTTATCACTTCAGGCTTATCACACTATCTTCTATTCTTGCCATCTCCAATTCCTTTGGATTTGGCAGCATAGTTGACGTGGCTGCTGGTTTTTTCCAACAGCCAGTTCTATCTCCCAATTCTCCTGCATAATGCTCTCTGCAATCCTACAGAGAAGCTTTCTACTATGGGCCCTTGCTAGAGAGCATGGGTTTTTTTTCTCTAATGACTATCCTATATGGTTGAAAAAGGCTTCCTCAGTCATTCCCCATGACTGTGAGGGTTCTTCACACCCTACTATCTCCTTTTAAAATAAAGGACATAAGCCTTCTCTAAGTGAAAGTCTAAAGAGTTCTCCGATTCCTACAGGGAATATGCTCTTTTTTCCTTGCAGCTTGTCCTCATGGTATCCTAATCCTTCATGGACAGCACATATTTAACTAAAAACGCATGATACCCCTTTTTGTCCCTCAAGTGGGTCAACCTGGTATCTCATCCTATGTGTTTTCTGTCCATTTACCATGCTAGAGTTCTACAGGACTCAGGACTTGCTGTTTACAGACTGATATTATCCTCTGTTTTTTCACGCAACCATCCTGGTTATTTCACTGGATAGCATTCCTGTACCTTTTTAACCAGGGGGAATAGATTCTCTATATATCTTCTCAAGTAGGTTCCACCTTCTTGTTATTGGATGAATCTTTCCTCTACACATCTCCCATGTGAATGTTCTTATAGGCATATCTCTGCTTAATTGCAGACATTTATCTTTAGACCTATATATTCATATATGTATATATATCTATATACATCTCTATAGATACATATGTCTGTCAGCTGCGTGTGCATATGTTATGCCCCTCTAGATCTCACTATAGACATATATATATACTTATATATATACACACATCTTACTGCATCTGTCGAGATGCTTCGTTAAAGGTAGATATGTATTTACATACTTATCTCTCTAACTGTCTATGCTCATAAAGGTTTTACCTTCCTATATGTTCCAGACAGTGGGCTTTGCACATGTTCATACTGTTCCACAGTATGTTTGGGGTATTATGCACACAACCACTGCTGTGGTACTGACAGCTCCTACCATAACCCTAGGTTTAGGTATCCCTGAAGCTCCATGCTCCAATATCTTCCTACCTCTCACCAGTTAGGAAAGACATGGTGGATCTTCAGTAGATCTGAGGTTTCAACTCCTCAGACATCTGTCCATCCTTGGGAATACGCGGTTTTTCCCATACCCCTTCTTCCCTCAAGGACTAGGCCAGTTTGTCCAAATCGGTCAGTCTTCCTCTTTTGCTTCTAACTGTGAGTAACTCTGTAGCCAAAAGAGTTTTCGGCTTTTTCCATAAAGCTTCCCACTAAAGACCTACCGTTTTTGTACTACCCCAGTTGAATCCTGGGGTCACCTGTCACTTCCAGATTTTGACCACCTTCACTTCAGTGAGGTCACCTTGAAGATTCCTCTACTGGATCCCCAGTAGACTCCATCAGCCTCTCTACTTCCTGCAATCCAGTAGGTGAGGTCCATATTGTGATTGTTCATTTCAATATATTTCATGATAATTATCATACATACAAGGACTCCTTGCCTGTAGTCCTATCTTAGGTTAGCTGTTTTCTACAGCTCCTCTCTTTTTCAACTCCTACCCTCCATCCTTAGGATGCCTGGCCATATGAGGTGTAGCATGTTTCAATCTCCAACATGCTAGGGCTCCAGGCATCTTAGCTTGGGAGTCCCCATATGTGAAGACTCATTCCTGCTTGTTCCTGGAGATAGCACAGTTACTTACCTGTAACAGGTGATAAGAACATAAGAACATAAGAAATGCCATACTGGGTCAGACCGAGGTCCATCAAGCCCAGCATCCTGTTTCCAACAGTGGCCAATCTAGGTCATACGTACCTAGCAGTTTCACCAAAAGACACAGGTTCTGCAGTGCTTGTACTAGGCCAAGCATTGATATCCTGGGTCCCTTTTTAATAGTGGTTTAGGACCTTTCCTCCAGGAACTTGTCCAAACCTTTTTTAAACCCAGCTATACTAACAGCCCTTACTACATCCTCCGGTAACAGATTCCAGAGTTTGATTACACGTTGAGAGAAGAAATATTTTCTCCTATTTGTCTTAAATAGTTTACCCTGTAGCTTCATTACATGCCCCCTAGTCCTTCTATATTCTGATAGCGTAAACAATTTATCCACGTTTATCCGTTCCACTCCATTCATTAATTTATACACCTCTATCATATCTCCCCTCAGCCGCCTCTTTTCTAGGTTAAAGAGCCCTAACCTTTTTAGCCTCTCTTCATAGGAGTAGCCTTCCATCCCCTTCACCAATTTGGTGGCTCTTCTCTGTACTTTTTCTAATAACTCTATGTCCTTTTTAAGATACGGTGACCAGAATTGCACACAATATTCAAGGTGCGGTCGTACCATGGAGCGATACAGAGGCATTATAATATCCTTTGTTTTATTCTCCATCCCTTTCCTTATGATACCTAGCATTCTATTTGCTTTCTTGGCCGCCGCTGCACACTGGGCGGAGGGTTTTAACATGTTATCCACGATGACTCCTAAATCTTTTTCCTGGGTGGTGGTTTCTAATGTGGAGCCTTGCATCTTGTAACTATAGTGTGGGTTGTTCTTTCCTAGGTGCATAACTTTGCACTTGTCCACATTAAATTTCATCTGCCATTTGGATGCCCAGTCTTCCAATTTATCCAGATCCTCCTGCAGTTTTCCACAATCCTCTTGGGTTTTAACAACTTTAAACAGTTTTGTGTCATCTGCAAATTTGATTACCTCACTAGTTATTCCCTTTTCCAGGTCATTTATGAATATGTCAAAAAGTAGCGGACCCAGTACAGATCCCTGGGGTACTCCACTATTCACCTTTTTCCATTGGGAATATTGGCCATTTAGCCCTACCCTCTGCTTTCTATCTTTTAACCAGTTCCCGATCCACAATAGTACACTGCCTCCTATCCCATGACTTTTTAGCTTCGCCAAAAGTCTCTGATGGGGGACCTTGTCAAAAGCTTTCTGAAAGTCCAGATACACTATATCAACCGACTCACCTTTGTCTACCTGTTTATGCACACCTTCAAAAAAACAGATCAGATTAGTAAGACAAGATCTTCCTTGTCTAAAGCCATGTTGGCTGTCTCCCATTAGGCCATGACTATCTACATGCTGTGTAATTTTGTTCTTTATGATGGCTTCTACCATTTTCCCTGGTACTGACGTCAGGCTCACCGGTCTGTAATTTCCCGGGTCACCCCTGGAACCCTTTTTAAAAATTGGTGTTACGTTGGCGACCCTCCAATCTTCAGGTATTACAGATGATTTTAATGAAAGTTCACAGATTACCAATAACAGGTCTGCAATCTCATATTTCAGTTCTTTCAACACTCTGGGATGTATACCATCCGGTCCAGGTGATTTGCTACTATTCAGTTTATCAAATAGTTGTAATATATCTTCCCGGTGTAGCGATATTTCTCTCAATTCCTCTGCAGTATCACCTTTAAATACCACTTCAGTCTTGGGTAACACCCCTACATCTTCCTCAGTAAAGACCGAAGCAAAGAATTCATTCAGTCTCTCTGCTATAGCCTTGTCTCCTCTTATTGCACCTTTTACCCCTCTATCATCTAATGGTCCAATTGACTCTCTCACAGGCCTTTTGCTACGAATGTACTTGAAAAAGTCTTTATTTCGTGTTTTTGCTTCCGTAGCAAGTTTCTTCTCAAATTCCCGCTTTGCCTGCCTTATCAATGCTTTGCATTTAGCTTGCCAGTGCTTGTGCTGTTTCCAGTTTTCATCATTTGGCTCTTTTTTCCATTTTCTGAAGGTTGCTCTTTTGGCAGCAACAGCCTCTCTGACCTCACCTTTAAACCATGCTGGCAGTTTTTTGGACTTTCTTCCACTTTTCTTAATGCGTGGAATACAGCTGGTCTGGGCTTCGAGGATAGTATTTTTAAATAACACCCAAGCTTGCTGTAAGTCTTTAACCTTTGGAACCGCTCCTTTTAGTTTTTTCCGAACTATATTCCTCATTCTATCATAGTCACCCTTTTGAAAGTTAAAAGGTAGTACTGTGGATTCCTTTACTATCTGTCCTCCACTGATTAAATCAAACATGATCATACTATGATCACTATTGCCAAGTGGTCCCAACACCCTTATTTCTTGCACCAGATCTGGCGTTCCACTAAGGACTAGGTCCAGTATGGCTTCCCCTCTGGTCGGTTCATGAACCAGCTGCTCCAAGAAGCAGTCATTCATTTCATCTAGAAACTTTATCTCTTTAGCTTGTCCTGCTGTGACACTGTCCCAGTCGATACCGGGGTAATTGAAATCACCCATTATTACTACTCTGTTGTGGCTTTTGTTAGCTTCCTTGATTTCTTTGAGCATTTCATCATCCATTTGTTCATTCTGGCCAGGTGGTCGATAGTATACTCCCACTGCCATCACCTTCCCCTTCATAAATGGAATTTCAATCCATAGAGATTCTACAGCATATTTTGTTCCCTGCAAAACTTTAATCCTTTCTGACTCAATGCCCTCTCTAACATAGAGCGCAACCCCTCCACCAATTTGTTCAGCTCTATCATTACGATATAGTTTGTATCCAGGTATCACAGTGTCCCACTGGTTATCCTCCTTCCACCATGTCTCTGAGAGTGCAATCATATCTAACCTCTCATTTAATGCTATATATTCTAATTCTCCCATCTTATTGTTTAGACTTCTAGCATTGGCATACAAGCATTTTAGAGACTGTATTTTATTAATATTAATCTGGCTATTGGTAGGCATGGGTAATGGGGAATCTTTATGCTCTGTCTGCTCCTTACTCAAGGGCATTTGGGCTACTATACTCCCTTTTGGAACCTCACTGCTTTTGGTAGTATCCTTCAAGGATACCTTTGTCCGAACCGTGCGCTCCTGGGTGACTGTCGGCTTTCCCCTATTTTCTAGTTTAAAAGCTTCTCTATCTCTTTTTTAAAGGTTAATGCCAGCAGTCTGGTCCCATCCTGATTAAGGTGAAGCCCATCCCTTCGGAAGAGCCCCCCCTTTCCCCAGAATGTTCCCCAGTTCCTAGCAAATCCAAAACCCTCATCCTTGCACCATTGTCTCATCCACGCATTGAGACTCCGGAGCTCTGCCTGTCTTTTGGGTCCTGCACGTGGAACAGGAAGCATTTCGGAGAACGCTATCCTGGAAGTTCTGGATTTCAACTTCCTACCTAAAAGCTTAAATTTAGCCTCCAGAACTTCCCTACCACATTTTCCTATGTCATTGGTACCAACATGTACCAAGACAGCAGACTCCCCCCCAGCACTATCTATGATCCTATCTAGGCGGTGCGTGAGATCTGCTACCTTCGCACCAGGCAGGCATGTTACCAGGCGATCCTCACGTCCACCAGCCACCCAGCTATCTACATTCCTAATGATTGAATCACCAACTATAACAGCTGTCCTGACCCTCCCCTCATGGGGACATGGCCCTGGAGAAACGTCCTCGGTGCGAGAGGGTTTTACATCACCTGGAGGACAGGTCCTAGTTACAGGATCACTTCCTGCCACACCAGGGTGATGCTCTCCTGTCACGTGACCTCTCTCCTCCATGGCAACAGGGATGCTGCCAGACTGGAGGTGGGACTTCAGGACTATATCCCTGTAGGTCTCGTCCATGTACTTCTCTGTCTTTCTTATGTCTTCCAGGTCTGCTACTCTAGCCTCTAGAGAACGGACTCGTTCCCTAAGAGCAAAGAGCTCCCTGCACTTAGTGCATATGTAGGACCTCTCACCAACTGGGAGATAATCATACATGTGACACTCGATGCAAAAGACTGGAGAACCCCCATCTCGTTGCTGGACCTCTGACTGCATCTTAGTTTAAAGCTTGTGTTTAGGTCTTTTAAATCGGTATATAATAAGGATTGGTGTAGATGCTTATACTAATAAAAGTGTATCTAATACCCCTAATACACCCTGTGTACCTGAAGCTAATTAATCACAGGTCCTCTGTGTATGACTGATTTGGATTAAGAGCTGCACCTGAGAGCAGCCCCTTTCCTCTAAGATGTCCACGTACCTATAAAACTACAATTACCCCAGGGGTGGGTGGGTGGTGGGGCCGGGGTGGGGGGGCAGATAAGTCCTATTAAAGAGGGCAGTTACAAGGTACCCTGTCCTGAACCCTCAGCAGGGGGATGGGGGTACCACACAAAGCCCAGTTGAGAGAGGCAAGGTAAGTACAGCTGAGAAGGCTGAAACTTGCACACCACTAAGACCAACACTAAATAATTAAACAAACAACAGTTAGACAAACAGTAAATAATTAAATAAACAGCTAGAACTCACAGTAAGATGTCCCAGGAGGCAAAAATCCACTCACTAGCAGAGCTCTGTAAAAGTTCAGCCTTTCTCTGATCAGAGAAAAGCAAACTAAAACAGCCTATGCACACGTGGAGAAAACAGGAACAAGGTTACAGGATACCTCAGGGGGAGGGGGTCAGGGGGAGGAGTCACTCAGGCAGGCAAGGACAGGAAAAAGCTTAACAGCAGGCTCTGGGGAGAGAGATTAATTCAAAATGGCTACCACACACAGGGGGAGGAGTCACTCAGGCAGGCAAGGACAGGAAAAGCTTAACAAACAACAGGCTCTGGGGAGAGAGATTAATTCAAAATGGCTACCACACAAAGCCCAGTTGAGAGAGGCAAGGTAAGTACAGCTGAGAAGGCTGAAACTTGCACACCACTAAGACCAACACTAAATAATTAAACAAACAACAGTTAGACAAACAGTAAATAATTAAATAAACAGCTAGAACTCACAGTAAGATGTCCCAGGAGGCAAAAATCCACTCACTAGCAGAGCTCTGTAAAAGTTCAGCCTTTCTCTGATCAGAGAAAAGCAAACTAAAACAGCCTATGCACACGTGGAGAAAACAGGAACAAGGTTACAGGATACCTCAGGGGAGGGGGTCAGGGGGAGGAGTCACTCAGGCAGGCAAGGACAGGAAAAAGCTTAACAGCAGGCTCTGGGGAGAGAGATTAATTCAAAATGGCTACCACACACACAGGGGGAGGAGTCACTCAGGCAGGCAAGGACAGGAAAAGCTTAACAAACAACAGGCTCTGGGGAGAGAGATTAATTCAAAATGGCTACCACACAAAGCCCAGTTGAGAGAGGCAAGGTAAGTACAGCTGAGAAGGCTGAAACTTGCACACCACTAAGACCAACACTAAATAATTAAACAAACAACAGTTAGACAAACAGTAAATAATTAAATAAACAGCTAGAACTCACAGTAAGATGTCCCAGGAGGCAAAAATCCACTCACTAGCAGAGCTCTGTAAAAGTTCAGCCTTTCTCTGATCAGAGAAAAGCAAACTAAAACAGCCTATGCACACGTGGAGAAAACAGGAACAAGGTTACAGGATACCTCAGGGGGAGGGGGTCAGGGGGAGGAGTCACTCAGGCAGGCAAGGACAGGAAAAAGCTTAACAGCAGGCTCTGGGGAGAGAGATTAATTCAAAATGGCTACCACACACACAGGGGGAGGAGTCACTCAGGCAGGCAAGGACAGGAAAAGCTTAACAAACAACAGGCTCTGGGGAGAGAGATTAATTCAAAATGGCTACCACACAAAGCCCAGTTGAGAGAGGCAAGGTAAGTACAGCTGAGAAGGCTGAAACTTGCACACCACTAAGACCAACACTAAATAATTAAACAAACAACAGTTAGACAAACAGTAAATAATTAAATAAACAGCTAGAACTCACAGTAAGATGTCCCAGGAGGCAAAAATCCACTCACTAGCAGAGCTCTGTAAAAGTTCAGCCTTTCTCTGATCAGAGAAAAGCAAACTAAAACAGCCTATGCACACGTGGAGAAAACAGGAACAAGGTTACAGGATACCTCAGGGGGAGGGGGTCAGGGGGAGGAGTCACTCAGGCAGGCAAGGACAGGAAAAAGCTTAACAGCAGGCTCTGGGGAGAGAGATTAATTCAAAATGGCTACCACACACACAGGGGGAGGAGTCACTCAGGCAGGCAAGGACAGGAAAAGCTTAACAAACAACAGGCTCTGGGGAGAGAGATTAATTCAAAATGGCTACCACACAAAGCCCAGTTGAGAGAGGCAAGGTAAGTACAGCTGAGAAGGCTGAAACTTGCACACCACTAAGACCAACACTAAATAATTAAACAAACAACAGTTAGACAACAGTAAATAATTAAATAAACAGCTAGAACTCACAGTAAGATGTCCCAGGAGGCAAAAATCCACTCACTAGCATCTCTGGGAACAGCAGGAATAAGTCTTCACAACCCACCCACCTCCCCTAGGAGTTGTATCTCTCTATCTATCTTTCCTTTCCTCTCTCTCTCTCTTTATCTCAGCTATAAAACTCAACTGAGGAGAGACAGTTGGAAAGGCGGGAAGGCAGCACGTAGGCGCTTAGGGATGCTCCCAAAAGCTTTCTGATTGGACGCTGGGGAGCGTTCCCGCGCAGGCTCCGTCGGTACCGACGTACCCATATGTGAAGACTTATTCCTGCTGTTCCCAGAGATCACCTGTTACAGGTAAGTAACTGTGCTTTCCTGCCCGAGGCACCCCTCAATAGAGGCCACTTTGGCATTAAGCTCAGTTTGACCTAATTCATACAATTTTAATTGTTGCCCAAAACTTGAAATTGCTGCAAAATTGACTGAAGCAGAGATGAAATGTTAAGGTGCATGGACGAGAAGGCTTCCCATAGAGAATCAGAAGTAACAATGTCTGGTTTTACCAGCATGAGTACCTTGTCCACTCCTTCTGACTTGTGAGAAACTATCCAAAGACGCCGATGGAAAATCCACCAAAGAGGGCAAAAGCAGAAAGGCCCTCTCCTCTGCTGCTCTCTCCACACCGGGAACTACTGCCGGAGACACCAGCTCACGAGGATCACCTCCGGGGCTGGCGAGCTGCCGCTGAGACACTGAATATGGGCTGACCGCATCTCCTTCACCCACAGGCGGGACCTCAGGCAGGATTGCCACTTCCGGCTGTCTCAGTGGTATGCGAAGCTCCAGGAGAAGAGAGACCTCTAACCTCTCGGCGCTGCGAGACCATCCTTCCGCCTCTACAGCGCTCACTGAAGACACCAGAGCCAAAGCATTCCTCCCAACGGAGCCAACGAACGAATCTATGGGTCCGCGAACCGCTCACTTCTCTCCGCCCAAGGTCTCCACCGTCAGAAGCTTCGCTTTTCGCTTCCTGCCCATGTGCGGCATCAGGCAGGCTGCTTGAGTAATGAAAAAAGGTAATAAAGAACAGAAGACAGGGGAGTTCTCATAGCGCTATCGGCGAGCATCAGTTGCCAGTGCCATCTTGCGTGAAAGACATGACCACCGGTTTTAAGAAATGTGACTGATGCTCCAAAAATATGTCTCTCACGGACACCCACGACTGCTGTCTACGATGTCTGGGGGCTGACCACAATCCGGAGCTCTGCTCACTTCATAAGAAAATGTCCACTAAGGCCTTGCTAAGCAGCAAGCAGAAGTCCGACATTTTCCGCAAGGCAGCCCTGGGATCCCCGGTGGCACCTCGCCCCACCAATCCACAGCTGGCGGGATCCCCCGCAGTGACCCCACGCCCTAGGCATCACTTCGAGGTTGTCGTCTTCTTTCATCATTCCACCTGATCAAAGTCACTGTTGGGGGCTCCGGATAAGCGCAAGCGGTCTCACGCTCATTCCCTTAGCCCTCCCCAGCGTTCCCGAGGGTTGGACAAGGAGAGGCCTTGAAAGGTAACTCGTATGGACCTCTATGGTGCCTGGTCTGAGGGTTGTCCCAATGAGGACCCCGTCTCCTCCTCCACGCCAGACCCGGTAACCCCAGCGTCAGCATCGCAGGGACCCACTCCCGAATGGGGAGTCCTGTATGCTGGCATTGCCTTCCTCACTGCCCAGCAGACGCTTTTGCCCAGCATGGCTGGCTCGCGCCCCGAGACTGAGAGTCACCTGACTAAGGTTCCGAAAACTGCCTTGGAAACCCCCAAGAGCCGTGGGCCTCATGAGGGTCCTTGGCACTGGTCTCGCTCGCCATCCCGTTCCTCAGGGGCGAGGTCTTCCAGAGCTATTGCCTCCGGCTCCAAGCAGGCTTCGGCCACAGGGCATGGGGATCAGCCTGACTCCGAGTCCTCCTCTGACCTCTCGGGCTGGGAATCGGATGGGGACAACTTCCCCAGAGACCCGCACCCACAGGGAATCACTCCTCTGACCCATTCCCGCCCCTTCGCAAAGGCGGTCACCTCCAGAGGACACCTCTTTCCTGGCGTTTGTGCGGGATATGGCTCGGGCCCTCAATCTGCTGACGCAGACAGAGGAGCAGCTGTGGGCAGAGGAACTTGACATCTTGCAGTATGAGTCTCCGCCCAGAGAGTCTTACGGTTACGGTACCGTCCATCCTATCCCGACTGCTTCTCCGCATGTGGGAAGCACCCGTCTCAGTTCCTATTGTCAGTAGAAGACTCGATGCCATGTATAGGATCCAGCACAGCCCGGGGTTTTGGAAGACCCAACTTCCTCACACTTCCATGGTATTCGAAACCTTGATGCGAAAACAGAAGAGCCTGAAGTCGCACTCTTCAGTCCTACCTGCTAGGGAATCCCATTCCCTCGACGCCCTCGGGCGCAAGGCTTACAAGGGATCTGTGCTGGTGTGCTGCATCCAGGAGTACCAATTGTATATGGGTATGTTTCTTCGTAACCTCGCCAAGGAGCTCGATGGTTTTTCTGCAGGCCTGGGTGGGAAGCACCTCCTCAGGTTCCAGACCCTCCTGAGGTCTGTCGCAGACTGCTCGAAATAACTTTCCCGCACAGTGAATGATGGGTTTGAGTCTTCTGCTCGTGTAGCAGTGGCTGGCATTGGAGCCCAACGCCAGGCGTGGCTCCAGTCTTCGGACCTAGAGCAGTGGGTCCAGGAGAAGCTCCTGGATGTCCCCTGACTTGACGAACAGCTGTTCGGCAAACCCATGGAGGACAAGGCAGCCGAGATCGAGACGGAGTTCGTGATTCGCACCCATCTCTCTCGCAAAACCTCCTCGCTTCCACAGAAGAAGAAGCACACCAAAAAACCTTTCTTCCAGAGGAAAGGGCTCCCCTACTGGGGATACCCACCATACCCGCCTACCCCTGTGCCCATGACCAGCGCTCAGGGCAAAGGGGGTGCTCAGGGTCACCGGAAACCCAAGGGGCCCAAGACCCAGCCACCGGCTCCAACCCAGCCAGCTCTGGGATTTTGATGCCGAAAAGCATAGCCTCTTGCTCCCCGGGGACGCTTTTGCCCATGAGAGGACACCTATCTCTTTTCGGCCCTGAATGGGCAGCTATTACATCGGACACCTGGATCTTGCAGGTGATCTGGGACAGGTATCATCTTCTTTCCCTCGCACCAGGCTTATTTGCAGCAAGAGCTGAACAATCTTTTTGGTCAAAAGGTGATCGAAAGAGTTCCGCCACACCTCTGGGGTCAGGGATTTTATTCCCGGTACTTTCTCGTTCCAAAGAGGATGGGGGGCCTGCGCCCTATCCTCTACCTCAGGAACCTGAACAAGTTTCTGGTGCGGGAGAAATTCAGAATGCTATCCCTTGGTTACCTGCTGCCCTACCCCCGGCAGGGCGATTGGCTATGCTCCTTGGATCTCAGAGACGCTTATGCCCACATTCCTGTCCACCCCAAGCACAGGAAGTACCTGTGTTTCAGGGTGCAGGGAGAGCACTTCCAGTACAGAGTGCTCCCCTTTGGACTTGCGTCTGCTCCGTGAGTCTTCACCAAGTGCCTGGCAGCGGCCACGGTCCACCTCCAGCTGCAGGGCATATCCATCTACCCTTACCTAGATGACTGGCTTGTCTCAGGCACCTCAGCAGAGGAGGCTGTTCTCTTGGCGTCATGCATGGTCCTCCTTCGAGCACCTCTGTTTCCTGATCAAGTACTCCAAATCCCACCCCACACCAGTGCGGACCTTGGAGTTCATTGGCGCTCTTCTCAATACAGAACGTGTGACCGCCTTTCTCCTACAAGCACGTGCGGACCGGCTCTGCGCTCTGGCTGCCGAGGTCCAAAGCCCAGCCAGTCTTGGTGTGGGCCATGCTGCGCCTCCTGTGGCACATGACCTCGACAGTACACGTCATTCCCCATGCTCACATGCACATGCGAATGGCCCAATGGTGCCTCAGGGTGCAATGGGTCCAGGCCTTGGGCCACCTCCGGGACCCCGTCTGGGTGTCTTGCAGCCTAGTCGAGTTCCTAGTCTGGTGGCAGGACCCCCAGAGCCTCCTTTGGGGCATGCCCTTCCAGACTTGTCCACTCAAACTCATCTTGATGACGGACGCCTCGCTGTTGGGCTGGGGAGCCCACTGCGGCCACCTCTACACCCTGGGCCGGTTGTCACCCGAGGAATCTCAACAGCAGATCAACCTGTTCAAGCTTCAAATGGTCCGGTTGGCCTTGAAGGTCTTCGAGTACCACCTGAAGGGGCAGGTCAGTGCTCGTGCAGACCGACAACAGAGTCGCGATGTTCTACATAAACAAGGAGGGGAGCACAGGCTCCTGCCTCCTCTTTCGGGAGGCAGTCCTCCTCTGCTCCTTCGAAGTGCGCCGGGGCATGACCTTAAGAGCTGTCTGCCTCCTGGACCAAGACAATGTCCTTGCTGACAGGCTCTGCAGGTTTCTCCGCCTGCATGAATGGCGCCTGAGTCCAGAGGTGGTTCTCCATCTGTTCTGCCGCTGGGGGACTCCGTCCATGGACCTGTTCGCCAGCCCAGTGAACGCGCAGCTCCGCCATGTCTGTGGGCCGATACCACACCAGAGCAGGGTGGCCCCAGATGCATTCCTCTTGAACTGGACCTCTGGACTTCTGTATGCATTCCCTCCCACTCCTCTCTTGGCGAGGACCCTCCACAAGATCCAGCGCGACTGAGCCTTGATGATTCTCGTGGCTCCTTAGTGTCCTCGACAACCTTGGTTCCTGCTTTTACTCCGGCTCTCGTCGGAGCCTCCGGTTCCCCTGGGCAGTGCCCCTGGGCTGCTGACGCAGGAAGAGGGACGGGTGCTTTACCTGAACTTGGTCTCGCTATCCCTGACAGCCTGGCGGCTGAACGGGTCTCTTTAGCCTCACTGTACCTCCCAGTGGAGATCAAGGACTTCCTCCTCGTGTCGAGTAAGGACTCGATGAGATGGGCCTATGCCCTGAAGTGGTGGCGGTTTTCGATCTGGTGCTCCGAGTTCCAGATCGATCCGTTCTCCTGCTCTACCTGTTGGATTCTCCATTACCTTCTCCACCTTTTGCAGGTGGGATTAAAGTCTAACTCGGTCAGTGTTCACCTGAGAGCCCTCTCGGCCAACCACTTGCCCGTTGAGGGCAAACCCCTCTTGGATCACCCTCTGATCTCACGCTTTATGCGGGGCCTCCTGCTTTCCAAACCCCCCATCCTGCCTCCCCCAGCGGAATGGGACCTAGAGATCATGTTCATGCAGCTGATGCGGCTGCCTTTTGAGCCGATGGCGACGTGCTCGCTCTGGCACCTCTCCTGGAAGGTGATTTTCTTTGTGGCACTGACCTCAGCGTGGTGAATCAGCAAACTTCAAGCGTTCATGGCCAAGGCCCCCCTACATCAGGTTTTACAGGAACAGGGTGGTCCTTTGCACCCACCCCAAGTTTCTACCGAAAGTTGTCTCTGATTTCCACCTCAATCCGGAGGTGGTCTTGCCGACTTTCTTCCCGAGACTTCACACCGACTGGGCATCAGAGGTCCTGCATACACTCTACTGCAAGAGGTCTCTCGCCTTCTACCTGCAGTGCACCCATGGTCATCGCAGGTCCGACTGGCTCTTCATCACCTATGATCCCAACCGTCTGGGGCTGGCAGTCACCAAGCGTACCCTCTCCATCTGGGTGGCAGACTGCATCGCCTTCGCCCAGCCAAAGGCAGGCACCCCGCTGGATCGTCAGGTCACTGCATATGTCGTCTGCGCCAAGTCGGCGTTGGTGGCTTCCTGTGCTCAGTGCCTCTGACGGATATCTGCCGGGCTGTGACCTGGTCTTCAGCGAATACCTTCGCTTCGCACTACTGCCTGGAGAGGGAGTCCCACCAGTATAAGCACCTTTGGCCAGGTTCTACTCCGTAGTTTGTTCGGGGTATAAGCAACTCCTGCCCTCCGACCCTTCTTCTGCGACTACTGAGAGCTTGCCCCGAAGGCCCAATAACTCTGGCTTCCTTCGGACATCGGCTTCTGCTTACTGCCTAGTGTAGGCGTTTTTAGCTTACAAGTTTGGTAGCCTGTAGCTGGGGAGTCCCATAAGTGAGGACTGACTTCCTGCTTGTTCCTGGAGAAAGTGTAGTTACTCACCTGTAACAGGTGTTCTCCAGGGACAGCAGGAATCAATCCTTACTATCTTCCCACCTCCCCTGAAGAGTTGCTATTTTTTTGTCCTTCCCTTGCCATCTGCTTAGTAGGGCTCTAGCTCTGGGACCTGACCGAGCAAGATGGCACCTTTGGGCGGGCAGTGGTCCACACATGTGTGGCAGCAATTCTAAAGGCTTTCTTTGAAAGCTGGGGAATTGCTCCGTGCGGGCTCCGTCGGTGCCGACGTCACCCATAAGTGAGGACTAATTCTTGCTGTCCCTGGAGAACACCTGTTACAGGTGAGTAACTACGCTTTTCTGGGAATATCTTCAATCCACTACATTGCATACATACAGGTATGTTATCTTACCCCTCCCCCTCGGCCCATGCTAAAGTACATGCCAAATCCTTGTGGACCAGCCCCCCATGGGGTGGTTGCACTCTTACCTCAGTTTACACTATGTTCCTGCCATGCTTTATGTTTGCTGCATGTTCTTCCAAACTGGAGCAGCTTTCCTTGTTTCATTGCCGTGAGCTTGTACATAAGGTATAGGTAATCTACCAGTGTTTGCACCTCCTGTAGACTGGGAGGGTCCAGGTTTCGCCATCCCCTAGCAACTCTCAGCCTACAGGCCGTGCAGCCCACCCAGATCCACCGGGCATCATCTTTGGGCATACCACCTACCATACTATTAAGAAGGGCCACCTGCGGTAACAGGTGCACCTCATTGCCCAACACCTCCCCCATCCATTGGGATACCCTTTGCCATAGTCATTGTATCTTAGCATATGACCAGCACATGTGAAAGCAGATCCCTCTTACCACACATAATCGCCAGCAGGAGTCTACCTCTGAGCCCCTCAGGTTCACCAATTTCACCGGGGTAATGTACCAGCAGTACAGCATTTTGTAATTCTGCTCTAATAAGTTGATCACTAGGACTCTCCCCATGTGAGCCTATATGTATTGTCTTCCATTTTGTCTTGTCCCACTGACACCCCTGTTCCACCTCCCATCGATTGTGAAACTTTCCCTTGACCACACTCAAATCCTCCATTAGCCCATAAAGGGCAGAGATAGCACCTCTGATCTGATCCCGGGAGAAAAGCCCCTCTTTTTCGGAGGCAGTCTCCGCTTGCTGCTGTAGCATCATCTTATTTATGTAGTATATGACCTGCATGTATGGAAAGTAGTCCGCAGGTGTAAGCCCATACTCTTCCTCCAACTCCATAAAATCTATCATTTTGCCCTCTTCGATTCATTGTTCCACCCATTTGAGGCCCTTCTGACGTCACCTGTGGAAGATGCCTCTTCTGTGCCTGGTGTAAAATCTCCATTTCACAATAGAGGGGTGTACATGGAAAATATCCCTGTGCCTCTAGCCACTTCTTTTCCATTTATCCCAAAGATTAATGGTAAGGACTACACAAGGGTTCTGTGCTGAGAATCCCCCTCCCCCATCCTGCCTCAGGAGCCATAGCCATCTCTCCATTTCCCCTTTGCCTTCAGTCTCCTCCCTTATTGCCACCCATTCCCTTTCACCTTTAATCCACCATTCTAGGGCCGCCCGTATTCGGGCTGCTTCATAGTACTGCATCATGTGAGGCATGCCAGCCCCCCTCCCCCCCCCTCCCCGTGGGCTTCTCTCTCCACAGGGCAGCTCTGGCCACCCAACAGTACCTGTTCTCCCATATGAAATGCATTATTTTCCGCTGTACCATTTTGAAAAAGGTACCTGGTACTTGAATTGGTAGTGTAGCATTTGTGGCAATGTTGTCATTTTTACTGCAACCATGCAGCCCATCCAACTTAAACCTTTCCTTTTCCATTCTTCCAAATTATTAGTAATTTTCTTCCATAAAGGAGGGTATGTTCTCCAGGACCAAGCAGGAAGTCAGTCCTCACATATGGGTGACGTCGGCGCTGACGGAGCCCTCGCGGAGCAATTTCCCCAGCTTTCAAAGAAAGCCTTTGGGAATTGCAGCACGCATGCGCGGTCCCCTTCCCGCCCATGGGTGCCATCTTGCTCAGTCTTCTTTTTTCCGCGGAGCCCTACAGACGCTGTTTGTGATCGCCGCTGAAAAAGTTGATTTTATTTGTTTTTCTTTTCTCGGTTCGATGCCGGATCCTTTTCCCGCCTGGACCCGATACACCGCTATCGAGTCCGTTCGTAATTTTTTCGGTTTTTGTCCTTCGTGACTAGCGTTCGCGCCATTTTTTCTTTTTTCACTGGCAGCCCCGTCTTTTGACCTCGCAGGGGCCCTTTTTCCCCCGATGGCTGCCAGCGGGTTTAAAAAGTGTGATCGGTGTAAGAAACTTATGTCTCTTACCGACACACACGACTGCTGCCTCCGCTGCCTCGGACCCGATCATGACCCGATGATCTGTGGTCCGTGTGGCAAGATGTCCTCTAAAGCGTTGAGGAGTCGGCAGCAACAAAAAGAAAGAATCTTCTCTGACTCCGCGTCCGGCCGGGCCCGGACCTCGTCAGAGGCTTCGACGTCCCGGGACTCCGGTCCTGAGCATCGTCGGAGTTCCTCTGAGCGGGGGTCTCCTGCCCGGGAACATCATCGGAAGAAGAAACCCGCGAGGGCGGCGTCGGTGGACGCTCCTGGTTCCTCGAGGGCCAGGTCGCATAGCCCCGATAGCCGTCCCGGGTCCTCGGAGTCGGAGAGGCCTTCGAAATATCCTCGTCTCGAGATGGAGTCTCCTAGACACGTGAGTACTGTAGTCCTCGTGGACTCACCTCCGAAGGAGCCGATGTCGGGCCCGACGCCGTCGGGGCCCGAGTCGGGAGCTACTGGGGCCCGAGTCGGGAGCTGCTGGGTCTCCTGAGCTCGGACTCAGGTTGACGGCCTTGGAGAGCAGTTTGGCTGCCTTCATGGACCAGCAGCAGGCATTGATCGCTGGCCTCGCCGGTGCATCTGCCCCGGCCACCGGGACGTCGACCTCCAAGTCGACCCCGGAGACCAAGCCGATCCTCGAGTCCATGCGAGCTCGAGTCGATCCTCGGTCGCGGTCTCCCTCGGCCTCCCGTTCGGGACCGAGGTCGTCGATGCCGACACCCTCGGCGTCGGAGCGGAGGGCATCGATGCCCGCCCGACCGGAGCCGCTCGATTCCTCCTCAGCCTGGGAAACGGAGGATGAAGAGTCCCCTGGTACTTTTTGGACTCGGTGCGTCCCATCGGACTCACCCGAGTCCGAATCTCGGAGACGGTCCCCCCCGGAGGACACCCGGTTCTCGGACTTCGTGCGGGATATGGCCAAGGCCTTGGCATTCCCCGCGGATCCCGAGGAGGAGCCTCGAGCCGAAGAGCTCAATGCCCTCCAGTATGACTCTCCCCCGAAGGAGGCCTTTACTGTACCGGTTCCTCCGATGCTGGAGCGACTTCTCTTCCGCATGTGGGAGAGCCCGGCATCGGCGCCGGTGTTTAGCAAGCGGGTCGATTCCATTTATCGAGTTCGCAAGAGCCTCGGGTTCCAAAAGGCACAACTACTGCACCATTCCATGGTGGTGGAATCGGCCATGCATCGACTCAAGAGTCAGAAGATGCACTCCTTGGTGCCTCCCGGCCGGGAGGCCCGGAACCTGGATGCCCTCGGTAGGAAGTGCTTCCAGGATTCTATACTTGCTTGTCGAGTCCAGACCTACCAGCTCTATATGGGCATGTATCTCCGGGACCTGGCAAAAGAAATTGCCGGGTTCTCTGCTGGTCTCTCCGAGGAACCTTTGCAGAGGTTCCGGGCCTTGTCCACTGGCATTCGAGAGTGCTCGAAGTTTATCTCTCGGGCAGCCTACGATGGCTTCGAAGCATCGGCTCGAGTAGCCGGAGCCGGCATCGGTGCCCGCCGATAGGCTTGGCTTCAGTCATCCGACCTCGAGCCATGGGTACAGGACAAGTTGGTCGATGTCCCCTGCAGAGGTGAAAACCTCTTTGGCAAGCCCATGGCTGAAAAGGCTGCACAGATTGAGACCGAGACTCTGACCAGGACTCGGCTGTCCAGAAAAACCTCTGCCCCTTCTCAGAAGAAGAAGGGCTCGGGGAAAAAGCCCTTTTACCCGAGGAAGGCGGCTGCCTATAAACACTACCCTCATTATCAGGCCTCAGCAGCTCCCCAACAGGTTCAGCAGGCCAAGGGACGGGGTAATGGGTCCCGTAGGCAGCAGGCCCCCAAGCCCACAACACCGGCCCCTGCTCAGCAGGGTGGGGGTTTTTGACTCCATCAGCATAGCCTCTTCCCCTCCGCTGGTTTCTCTCAGCACAGGAGGCCGGCTGGTCCACTTTGCCCACAGGTGGTCAGCCATCGCATCAGATACCTGGGTGCTTCATATAGTTCAAAAAGGCTATCTTCTTCACTTTCACCAGGTACCTCCCTCCTACTTTCCAGGGGAGCCTCCAAGACTCCCTCTGCACAGGGACTTACTCCTTCAGGAGTTGGCAAGTCTTCTTCAGGAACAGGCTGTGGAACCGGTGCCCCACCACCTGAGAGGTCAAGGCTTTTATTCCAGGTACTTTCTGATACCAAAACGAACAGGAGGCCTCAGACCCATCCTGGACTTGCGAAACCTCAACAAGTTCCTGACCAGGGAAAAGTTCAAGATGCTTACCCTTGGAATCCTGCTGCCCTACCTCCAGCAGGGAGACTGGCTATGCTCTTTAGATCTAAAGGATGCCTATACTCACATCCTTATTCATCCAGACCACAGACAATATCTCAGGTTTGTTGTGGGAGGAAATCATTACCAGTACAGAGTCCTGCCCTTTGGCCTATCCTCCGCCTCCAGGGTGTTCAACAAATGCCTAGCAGTGGTGGCGGCCTATCTAAGACTTCAAGGCCTCTTTGTATTTCCATACCTGGACGACTGGCTCATCAGGGCCCAGTCTTCCCAAGAGGCCTCTCAGGCCACTCATCGCACTGTGACTCTACTCCAGCACTTGGGATTTGTCATAAACTTCGCAAAGTCCACTTTGCTCCCCTCTCAAAATCTCAAATTCATCGGCGCAAGATTGAACACTCTTCAGGCGCGGGCCTTCCTGCCTGTAGACAGGGCACACAGGCTCATGGATCTAGCCAGCCACTTTCACAGCAATTCCCTGGTCTCTGCCAGGCCATTTCTGAGACTGCTCGGCCATATGGCTTCCATGGTCCATGTAACCCCCAATGCCTGCCTGAACATGCGACCTGCTCAATGGTGCCTTCGCACTCAATGGCATCAGGCCACGGGGAGCCTGGCGGACTCAGTACAGGTATCCAACCTGCTGGTCTCTTCTCTGTGGTGGTGGCTTCATCTACCAAACCTGGTGCTGGGAGTGGATTTTCAATCTCCTCCGCCTTCTCAGGTGCTGACAACCGATGCCTCTCTCCTAGGTTGGGGAGCACATTGCCAAGGGACATGTACTCAAGGCCTCTGGACTCCTTGGGAGTCTGCTCAGCAGATAAACTTCCTGGAGCTCAGAGCCATCCGCCTAGCTCTGAGAGCCTTCTCCCACCTCACTTCTCACCAGTCTGTGCTGGTCCAGACGGACAATCAAGTTGCAATGTTCTACGTGAACAAACAAGGAGATACAGGCTCCTTCCTTCTCTGTCAGGAGGCACGGAGACTGTGCTCTTGGGCCGTCCTTCACGGCATCCTGCTCAAAGCTGTCTATCTCCCAGGTCAAGAAAATTACCTGGCAGACAGGCTGAGCAGGATCCTCCAACCTCACGAATGGAGATTGGATCCGTTGGTGGTTCAGCAGATCTTTCTCAAGTGGGGCCTCCCCACCATGGATCTATTTGCCAGTCCCCTGAACCGGCAGCTTCCCAAATTCTGCTCTCGACAACCGCATCCTCTCAGAGTGGTGGCGGATGCTTTCCTGATTCCATGGTCCACAGGCCTCTTGTATGCCTTTCCTCCCATGCCACTGGTGTCTCGGACGCTCTTCAAAGTTCTCAGAGACAGAGCCTCGATGATCCTAGTAGCTCCCCGGTGGCCGAGACAACCCTGGTTCCCGCTTTTAATGCAGCTGGCGGTGGACACTCCTCTTCCTCTGGGGTTTCAACCCGATCTCCTGTCACAGGATCAGGGGACTCTCCTACACCCCAACCTCCGGTCCCTTCGTCTGATGGCCTGGCTGCTGAAAGGGTAGTCCTTGCTCCCCTCCTGCTGCCTCGTGAGGTGAAAGAGGTCGTCTTGGCCTCCAGGCAGCCCTCCACCCGGAAGTCCTACGCTCTTAAGTGGCGTAGGTTCTCCGTGTGGTGTGCTCAGCAGTCTGAGAATCCCTTCTCCTGCTTGGTGGCAGTGATCTTGCAATATTTGCTTTACCTCTCCAATCTGGGCCTTAAGTCCAACTCTGTCAGAGTCCACCTCAGTGCTCTCTCTGCGCATCACGCACCGGTGGATGGCAGGCCTCTTTCCAACCACCCTTTGGTGGCTCATTTTCTCCGAGGCCTCCTTCTCCTTAAGCCTCCTTTGCGCCCACCAGCCCCTGAATGGGATCTGAATGTGGTCTTGCAGCGGATTACCTGTCCGCCCTTTGAACCTATGGCTACCTGCCCTCTTCGTTTTCTTTCCTGGAAAACCTTGTTTTTGGTAGCCCTTACCTCTGCTAGGCGCGTTAGTGAGCTGCAGGCCCTAGTGTCTGATCCTCCTTACACTAGGTTCTACAGGAATAGGGTAGTCTTACGGACTCACCCTAAGTTTCTTCCTAAAGTGGTTTCCCCTTTTCATCTCAACCAGGAGGTGGTTCTTCCAACCTTCTTTCCCAGGCCGCACTCCAGCCGGGCTGAGATGGTCCTGCATACCCTGGACTGTAGAAGGGCCTTGTCCTTCTACCTTGACCGTACGCGGGAGCATAGGAGGGCTGTTCAGCTCTTCGTTTCTTTTGACCCCAATAAGTTGGGGCTACCTGTCTCCAAGCGTACTTTGTCCATATGGGTTGCTGACTGTATCGCTTGGGCTTATGGGGCAGCCGGCCTCTCGTTGGAGGGTCGCGTCACGGCTCATCGTGTTAGGGCGAAGGCTGCGTCAGTGGCTCATCTCCGCTCTGTTCCGTTGGCGGACATCTGCCGGGCCGCTACTTGGTCTTCAAGCCAGACTTTTGCAGCCCATTACTGCCTGGAGAGGGAGTCCCGCAGGGACAGTGCTTTCGGTCAGGCAGTCCTCCATAATCTCTTTGAGGTTTAGGCAACTCCTACCCTCCGGCCCTGATTTTGGGCTACCGGTCGGGGGTGTTTTCAGAGAAGGTTCCTTCCTTCTGTGCTAATGAGCTAGAAGGAGCTCATTTTTCTGCTTGAGGTCTCCGGTAGCCTTAAGCTAGGGAGTCCCATATGTGAGGACTGACTTCCTGCTTGGTCCTGGAGAAAGAGTAGTTACTCACCTGTAACAGGTGTTCTCCAGGAGCAGCAGGAATCAGTCCTCACAACCCTCCCTCCTCCCCTCGGAGTTGCAGTCCTATCATTTCGTTTTTGCTAAATTTTTTGCTGTCTTTTAGCTATGTCATCAGACTGAGCAAGATGGCACCCTTGGGCGGGAAGGGGACCGCGCATGCGCGCTGCAATTCCCAAAGGCTTTCTTTGAAAGCTGGGGAAATTGCTCCACGAGGGCTCCGTCGGCGCCGACGTCACCCATATGTGAGGACTGATTCCTGCTGCTCCTGGAGAACACCTGTTACAGGTGAGTAACTACTCTTACTCTGTAATATTCACCCTTAAATATCTAATTTTATGATCCGCCCATTTAAATGGGAGCTTCTGTCACAGGGCTCTTTTACGCTCCCCTGAAAGGGCTATGTTCAATATCTCTGATTAAGTGGGGTTAATCTTAAATCCCGCTATTTGCCCATAGTTACCCATGACCTTCAGTAATTCGGGTAAAGATGTTCCTGGTTCTGAGACTGTAAATAAGAGATCATATGCAAAGAGTGAGATCTTACATTCCACCTGGCCTATCTGGATGCCCTGCACGTTGACATTCTCCCTGATCATCTGCGCCAATGGCTCCACCGCCAGCACAAATAACGGGGAAAGGGGGCACCCCTGTCGTGTTCCCCTGTGCAGCTCAAAGGCCGATGAATAACTGCCATTTACTTTGATCCGTGCCTGGTGTCCTTTATACAGAATTTCCACGCACTGCAAGAAGCTACCTCCAAATCACATTGTTTGTATTGTCTAGATCAAAAAGGGCCATGACGTGTGATCAAACGCCTTTTCAATTTCTACTACCAGGAGAATCATTCCCTTAGACTGCCTCTTGCCTACCGAGATTAGGTCCATCACTTTTCGGATGTTGTCAGAAGCTTGTCTGCCTGTTATAAAACCTACTTGATTAACGTGGACTAACTTGGGCATCAGTCCCCTACCCTGTTGTCTAACACTCTGGTAAAGATTTTCAGGTCAGTTCCCAGGAGGGAGATGGGCCGGTAAGACCCACAGTGGCTTGGATCTTTACCCTTCTTGGGTAATATTGCAATACCCGCTACTCGTAAAGTCTCCGGCATTTTATCTACCTCGGTGAAGGAATTATACATCTGAGTCAGAGGTTCTGCCAGGAGTTCTCGAAAGGTTTTGTAAAACTTATTTGAAAAACCATCCAACCCCAGGGCTTTATTTGCGGGTAAATATTTTATGACACTGGTGACTTCCTGTGGAGTAATGAGCTAGCTTCAAAGGCCTGAAGATGAGTCTCTGCTTGCACTGCCTTTATCTGATCTAGTGTGGCTTCCCTCTCAAAGGTATACAGTTTTTCTTAAAATTCCACAAAGCATTGCTTGATTCCTATTTCCTGTCTAAATAGAGCTCCTTTCTGGTCCCTAATCTGGGGGATGTGATTTTTAGCCTGTTTTTTTTAGTTTGTAGACCAGGAGTTTGCTGGCGTTGTTGCCAAACTCGAAGGATTGCTGGTGAAGGTGATCTAACATGAATTTCACCTCTCCTAATGGTAATTCTTGTATTTCCCTTTTAGCTCTTCCAATTTCATAACTCCTGCTTTATCTAGCATACCCGCTTGTTTCTTATTTTCCCCCCTCTGAGTTCTTCTCGTAATGCGATGATTTTTTTATAGTTTACGTTTTTTTCTGTTCCCCAGTGGCTATTAGTCTCCCTCGAATGACCGCTTTGAGCCCTCCCATAAGAGCCATGGTGGGCAATATTCCACATCATTCATCTCTAAATATTCATCCAAAGCCTTCCCTATTTGCTGCACCACCTCTCTTTCCTCTAGGCGAGATTCATTCAGTTGCCACCACTGTCCCCTATCATGTCCCCCCCCCCTCCCTCCCAGCATCCCTTAAACCAGGGCAAGGTTTGACCATGTCCTATCCCTGATCTCACATCTTTTTGTCTCATGCACTAGAGACCCATGCACCCATATCGTTGATATGGGAGAAGGGAGTCATGGACGGCCGAGTAGAAAGTATATTCCTTTCTTCATCCCTGCAGCACCCACTGTAAGTCTACTACATCTAATTCTTCCATAACAGTGTGCATGGCTCACCTCTGTATACGGGTTTTGGTCCCTATGCCTCGTGATGTATCCACTCTAAAGTCTGGGGCTAAGTTAAAATCTCCCCCCAATAATAAGATCTCTTTCATAAAAAGCTATTGATTCTCCCATGAGCACCCCGAGGAACTCTGCCTGGTCAGTGTTCAGAGCATAAACACTGACCATGGTATAAATTTGTCCTCCCCATTGGGTCTTTACCAAGAGACTTTGTCCTCCTTTGTCCGTCTTTACATCAAGGATGTGGGCCTGTAATTGCGATGACAAAAATATCTAGTACATAGTGTACATAGTTACGATATTAGCCATGTAAATAATGCTGAGCAGCCCATATAGCCTGCGACAGCCAAAGTGTACATAGTTACCCTGTTTGCCCTGTATATTGCACCCTGTTTATTGTAAGTCCAGTGAAACTTGCTTACTTTGGACAAATGCATTACTTGTAAACCGCACTGATTTCAAATAGCGCGGTATAAAAGAAACATTAAATAAATAAATAAATAAAATAGTATCTAGATGGTCCCACGCACCTTTCATCTACCGCTCAGAGGTGGGGTTTTTCGATACAGCAAATATCTGCTTGGAGGCGCTCAATCTCTTTCTACAATAATTGACATTTGACGGTAGAGTTAAGTCCATGCACATTTAGTGTCACAACTTTCAAGTCTCCCATTGTACTGTTCACTAAGCCAAGTACTTTCCAGCATGCCCTTTGGATCTCTCCCTTACTCTATTCCCCCCATCTCCCTCTCAGCCTCTTCTCTAACTTCCCCTCCCCTCCTCTCCCCCCCCCCCCCACTCTCTCCCTTCCATCGCCTTAACACACAGCATGGGTAAAAACCCACTGAAGCCCGGCAGCCAGTCACATAATGGCCCTCTGATTTAAACTCTATTCCCAAATACTTAAAACATCGTATAATAACAATTACCCTAACACCCCCCCCCCCCCTGTCTACCCTGGAACATACACATATAGCGTGTATTGTCCTGCCTTTGCTCATGTTATACACTTAACCTCTGGTCACAAAAGTCCACTTCTGCTTGTTTTGACACCTTGCAGGCCAAGTGCCTCCAGCGTTATCAGGTTCTGCAACCCCCATTAACCATTTTGCTTGGTTGTTTCTTCTGCCGGCATAGGTGTTTATCCCCGTGTGAGACTGGACCAGGCTTCCTCCTAGGTGGAAGAAACAAATGGAGCTGGCGGTCAACAGACTTTATTAAAACTCCAACATGTTTTGGCCGCTTAAGCCTTCCTCAGGGGTGGTGCAAGCCTTGTGAGACTGTATGTATGTTCGAAGGAACATATTGAATATTTAGAGCTTTCACTAGCTTTTCTCTAGTGATATTTTCAAGGCTCTAGTGAACAGGCTTGCACCCCCTAAGGAAGGACTAGACGGCCTAAACGCGTTGGATTTTCAATAAGGTCTGTTGACCGCCATCTACTGCACCGGTTCTGTCTGTTCTACTGCCCTGTGGGTACAGTTTTGCTCCCCGTTGGCTTCCTCCTAGGTGGGTCATCAGCCCGAGGTAGCTGTGACAAGTCCCGCCATTTTGCACTTTGCAAGCCTTGTAATGCCATCTCCACTATATGCACTGTGGTTTTAGTGTCCAAAATTATAAATTATAGGTCAACAGGGAACAGCCATTTGTAGCAGATACGTTCTTCTCTAAGGCGTTTAGTGATGGCTTGATAAGCCCTTTGTTTTTGAATTGTGGCAATGGAGAGGTCCCCAAATAACTCCATTTCCTGATTCTCCCATTTAATTTTCCCCAGCTTACATACTGCCATCAGCATAGCTTCTTTTGTGTTATATTCATGCATGCAGGTTATAATGTTGCGGGGCCTCCTGTCTGGCTGTGGGTTCAAAAAATGTGACCACTGCAGTCAAACCATTTCAGTCACTGACACCTGTGACTGCTGCTTACTCTGCCTGGTTCCCGGACCATGACAACACCACCTGTGAACTGTGTCAGGCCATGACACCTAAGATCAATAAAAAGAGGTTGGAGTTGCAGGAGAAACTGTTCCCAAGGTCCAACTCGGCACCAGCCTCCCCAACGTCAAGCTCCAGACCCAGCACGTCATGTGAGTCCCAGTCGTCTTCGGAGTCCAGCGGTGGTTGCTCCTCTGAGAAGATCCCAGACCCCAAGAGAAAGAGGAAAAACAAATTCTCCAAGTCCGTCGAAGTTAGACCAGAGAAATCTGGTAAAACTGCTCTGAGGGACTCTGGCGGCTCCAAGAACCGCCCTACCAAGGTCCTCAGAAAGGATTCCTCGGTTGGTGGAGACCTTGCGAGGTTCCTCAAGACTGTAGTCCTAGTAGAGGATGCACTCGCGAGAGTGCTGGCGCCAGGCCCGCGATACTCAGTGCCTGTGCCAAACAATGCGGAGCCTTCTGGCTTGGAAACCATAATGGCGGCCCTGGAGCAGAACGTCACTGCTATCCTGACCCTGCAGCTGGCAATGTCTTACCTTGTCTTACTAATCTGTTATGTTTTTTTGAAGGTGTGAATAAACAGGTGGACAAAGGTGAGTCGGTTGATATAGTGTATCTGGACTTTCAGAAAGCCTTTGACAAGGTCCCTCATCAGAGACTTTTGGCAAAACTAAAGAGTCATGGGATAGGAGGCAGTGTACTATTGTGGATCAGGAACTGGTTAAAAGATAGAAAGCAGAGGGTAGGCCTAAATGACCAATTTTCCCAATGGAGAGAGGTGAATAGTGGTGTACCACAGGGATCTGTGCTGGGTCCGCTGCTTTTTGACATATTCATAAATGACTTGGAAAGTGGAATAACGAGTGAGGTTATCAGATTTGCAGATGACACAAAACTATTTAAAGTTGTTAAAACCCAAGAGGATTGTGGAAAATTGCAAGAGGATCTTGATAAATTGGAAGACTGGGCATCAAAATGGCAGATGAAATGTAATGTGGACAAGTGCAAAGTTATGCACCTAGGGAAGAACAACCCAAACTATGGTTACACGATGCAAGGTTCCACATTAGGAACCACCACCCAGGAAAAAGATTTAGGTGTCATTGTGGATAACATGTTAAAACCCTCGGCCCAGTGTGCAGCAGCGGCCAAAAGAGCAAATAGAATGCTAGGTATCATAAGGAAAGGAATGGAAAATAAAACAAAAGATATTATAATGCCTCTGTATTGTTCCATGGTGAGACCGCACCTTGAATATTGTGTGCAGTTCTGGTCGCCGTATCTTAAAAAGGATATAGCGTTATTAGAAAAGGTTCAGAGAAGAGCCACCAGAATGGTAAAGGGGATGGAAGGATACTCCTATGAAGAAAGGCTAAAAAGGTTAGGGCTCTTTAACCTGGAAAAGAGACGGCTGAGGGGAGATATGATAGAAGTCTATAAATTAATGAACGGAGTGGAACGGGTAAACGTAGCTCCATTGTTTACGTTATCAGAATATAGAAAGACTAGGGGACATGCAATGAAGCTACAGGGTAAACTATTTAAGACTAATAAAAGAAAATATTTTTTCACTCAACGTGTAATCAAACTCTGGAATTTGTTACCGGAGGATGTAGGTAAAGGCTGTTAGTGTAGCTGAGTTTAAAAAAGGTTTGGACAAGTTCCTGGAGGGAAAGGTCCATAAACCATTATTAAGAAGGGACCCAGGATATCAATGCTTGACCCAGTACAAGCATTGTGGAACCTGTGTCTTTTGGGGAAACTGCTAGGTACGTATGACCTAGATTGGCCACTGTTGGAAACAGGATACTGGGCTTGATGGACCTTGGTCTGACCCAGTATGGAATATCTTATGTTCTTATGGCTGGTTTGTCCGCATCATTTGCCCTGTCAACCGGGCCCCTGACTGCGGGGGAGTCCCTAGTCGTCAAGCTAAGCTCCGAGCATCACCGATTAAGGTCCCAGTCCCATTCCTTGGGCATCCGATCCTCCCCGGTCAGTTTACGTGACTTGGAGCCCACGTCCTCTGGAGGCCCCCGGTGCTGGCCTCACAGGAAGGAGTCACAGGGCCTCGGATTCATCATCACCCCTCGACTCTGGGTGGGAGACAGATGATGAGGCATCACCGGAAACCAGATGGCACCAAGACATTCCCTCGGCACCATTCTCCTCCGGAGGACATGGCCTTCCATGACTTTGTCAAGGATATGGCTAGAGCCCCCTCTGTGCAAACTGAGGCGGAGGAGGATCCACACACTGAAGAACTGGAGATTCTCCAGTATGAGTCTCCACCCAAGGATACTCTCGCAGTGCTGGTGCAGCCGATCCTCGAGTGGCTACTATTGAGAATGTGGGAGACCCCGGCATCTGTACCAGTGGTCAGCCGGCATCTCAACGCAATGTATCATGTCAGGAAAGAGCCGGGGTTCCACAAACCCCAACTCCCACGTAACTCTATGGTTATCGAGTCAACCATGCAAAAACTTAAGAGCCAGAAGACCCACTTTTCTGTTCCCTCTGGAAGGGTTGCTAGGGCCCTCGATGCCCTTGGGTGCAAGTGCTACCAGGACTTGCTGCTGGTGTGCTGAATCCAGGCCTATGAGTTATAAATAGGTATGTATCTGAAAGCCCTAATCCAGGAGTTGTCCGGGTTTTCAGCGACCAAAATATTATGAAGTCACTTAATGCACACCATCAAAATTTAGATTTAGATATTGTCCAACCAGATATCTTCTTTGTCAACTCACTCTTATGGTCAAAAAACTCTTTTCAAACTATACCAAACAAATTATCTTTTATAGTATATATATGAGAAGGTCTCAAACTTAATGGCACTGGTGATAGTGTGCATTGAGTGACTTCATGATATTTTGGACAACGTATCACTCAGAGAAAAAGACCTTGGTTTAACTGTTTCATCACAAGAATGGAAGGTCAAGTAGTTTGGGTTTTCAGCGAGGCTTGCCAGGGAACCCCTCCAGCAGTTCCAAGTGCTGACCTCCGGGATCAAGGACTGCTCTAAGTTCCTCTCCCGAGTGACCTATGATGGCTTCAGGTCAGCAGCTCGCTTAGCAGCGGCTGGCATCGGTGCCCAACGCCAAGCCTGGCTACAGTCTTTGGACCTCAAGCAATGGGTCCAAGACAAGCTGCTCGACGTCCCCTGCACCAGAGAGAACCTTTTAGGCAAACCTATGGCCGACAAGGCGGACGAGATAGAGACCAATGTGATGACCTGCCAGAGGCTCTCAAAAAAGATCTCGTCCTTTCCCCATAAGAAACCCTCAGGGAAAAGACCCCTATTCCCAAAGAAAAAGAGGCACTTTCAACAGAGTCACCACTATCAGCCTTTCTCAGGCCAGCAACAGAGTTCTCGCCCTAAGAGACAAGGCCATGGAGCTCAGAAGCCCAAGGCTCAGAAGCCCTAGGCCTCAGCTCCAGCCCAACCCAGGAGGAGCTTTTGACTCCCAAGGCAAGGCATCCCTCCCCCGGGAGACCTTCACCAGCCCACAGGGGCTGCCTGGCGCTCTTCACCCACAGGTGGGCCAATGTCACCACAAACCTGTGGGTACTGCAGGTGGTAAGGGAGGGCTATCTCATCCACCTACAGCAGGTACCATCCAAGTTCTTCCCAGGAGAGATGGTTCGATCTCTCTTTCACCAGACCCTTCTGCTCACAGAGTTCACAGGTCTGATCAGGGACAACGCAGTAGAGCCTGTACCCAAACACCTATGGGGGAAAGGGCTTCTACTCCAGGTACTTCCTTGTCCCAAAGAGAACTGGGGGCCTCAGGCCCATACTAGACCTGCAAAACAAGTTTTTGGTGAGGGAGAAGTTCAAGATGCTCTCCCTTGGAACACTGCTGCCTTACCTCTGCCAGGGAGATTAGCTGTGCTCCTTGGACCTAAAGGATGTGTACACTCATATCCTGATCCACTCCTCCCACAGGCAATACCTTTGGTTTGTGATGGGAGGAGGGCACTACCAGTACAAGGGGCTACCCTTTGGCCAAGGGTCTTTACCAAATGCCTGGAGGTAGTAGCCACCCAACTGCGCCTACAAGGGGCTTTCATTTTCCCCTTCCTAGACGACTGGCTAATCAGGGGTGGTACAGCCTCAGAGTTCAGTCAGGCTGCAGAGCATGCAACCTTCCTTTTGCAGCACCTGGGGTTCATCATCAACTACCCCAAATCCCATCTCTCTCCAGCCCAAAACCTGGAGTTCTTAGGTGCTCAGCTGGACACGTTACAGGTCAAGGTCGTCCTCCCAAGGGAAAAGGACAGAACACCTCAGACAACTGGCAGGAGAGTTACAGCGCCGCCAGTCAGTACCAGCTCACAGCCGTCTTCTCTGCCTGCTGGCCCATATGGCCTCGATGGTCTACGTCATGCCCTTAGCCTGCTTACACATGTGAACAGCCTAATGGTGCCTCTGCTCTCAGTGGACTCAAGCCACAGGCAAGCTACGGGACAGGGTCAGGGTTACCTGCCAACTGGCAAGGTCCTTCAACTGCTGGCAAAACATGCGCCACGTCCAGGTGGAAATGTCCTTCCGGACACCTGCACCGCAGAGGACCCTGACAACAGATGCCTCCATCCTGGGTTTGGGGGGGGGGGGTCGCATTGTGATGACTGCCACACACAGGGCAGCTGGTCTCAGGAGTCACTCTTGCAGATCAGTCTCCTAGAGCTCAGGGAAATCTTCTTGGCCCTACGAGTATTCTGCCACTGCCTGTGACACTGACCTATGCTGATCCAGATGCACAACCAGGCTGTCATGTTTTATATCAACAAGCAGGGTGGCAAGGGCTCGTACTCCCTCTGTCAGGAGGTTGTGACTCTCTTCTCCTTTGCAGCATGCAACAGCATGCTTCTGCGAGCGGTGTACCTCCCAGGTCAGAACAACTGCCTAGCAGACAGGCTGAGCAGTCCTTCGACCACACGAGTGGTGCTTAAACCCCATGATAATGAAGCAGCTCTTCTACCTATGGGGCAGGCTTGTGATGGACCTATTTGCCTCCCTGGACAACGCGCAGCTGCCTCACTTCTGCTCATGTCAGCTGCACCCGGGGAGAGTGGCAGATGCCTTCCTGATCTCGTAGTCTGAGGGTTTACTCTATGCGTTCCCACCAACCTTCCTGGTTGCCAGGACCCTCTTCAAGATCCAGAGCTAGAAGGTGTCAGTTATACTGATCGCCCGCAGGTGACCCAGGCAGCCTTCGCTCCCTCTGTTATTTTCCCTGTCGGTGGTACTCCCAGTCCCACTGGGTCGGGCCCCGGACCTCCTGTCCCAGGAGGATGGCTCCCTCCTGCACCCCAATCTGGGGTTGCTAACGCTAACAGCGTTCCTGCTGAAAGGGTAGTGTTGGCCCCTTTCAATCTTTCATGAGAAGTCAAGGAGATCCTACTGGCTTCCCGAAAACCCCCTACCAGACGTGCTTATGCATTTAAGTGGGAAGGTTCTTCGTCTGGTGTTCGGAAATGGAAGAGAATCCCTTCTCCTGCCATGTGCAACTAGTACTTCAGTACCTACTGCACCTGTCACACACTGGGCTGAAATCTAACTCGGTGAGGGTGCATTTGAGCGCCATAGCCACTCATCACCACCTTATCGAAGGGAAAACCCCTCTCAAGTCTGCCCCTGGTTTCCAGGTTCCTCCAGGGCCTCCTGTAATCCAAGCCCCTCTCTGCCCTCCTGCGGCGGAATGGGACCTCAATGTGGTGCTCTCTCAGCTCACCAAACCACCATTCCTTATCGTTCCTCCAGTTTAGTCCTCCACCTCTGGGTTGTGTACCTCCTCCTGCAGCTTGGAGACTGGACATGTCAAAGTCGTGACATCACTGGATATAGCCTGCTGGTATCTCCCATCAGCCCCCAGTGTGTCCAGTCTCCATGCAGCAGGAGTATGTAGTGAGCCTAGGTGCTGGGCTCACTTGAAGAACTGATTAGGAGCAGTTAGGGTAGCTCTTTAGTTTAAGGTTTAAAGTTTAGTTTGATCATTATGGTTTAATTTATGTTTTTTCTAGATGGCTAATCCTCAAAAGAAAAAGAAAATACTGTAGCAGGGTTTGATCCGGCCGCTGTCTGCCTCCTTTTTTTCCCTCTGTGTGGTGCTACAGATTCACCTGGCAGTTTCTCCCCTCCTTGCCTGTACGGAGGGGAGCCCTGCAGGTTGCAATGGGCTTCTCTTTCAGTCCCGAGATGCCGCTCTGCGGAGGAGCGAGGGGCGGAAGAAAGAGCTCGTTCTGCGGCTGCCCACTCGCCCCTGTGCTCAGCGGGGCCATGGGAGCTGGAATGGAGAGCTACGCAGTGCGAGAAGGAGTTTTTCTTGTTTTTTGAGTTGGTGAATGGGGCGGCAAAGCAGGGGGACCGTGCCGTCAACGGACCGCATGGAGGATGTGAGTACATTTTTTTTTATTTTAAGGCAGACTGTTTTGGCGCCAATTCAGGGCGTCTGTCAGCGGCGGACATTTTGTTCTTGCAGACTTTGCCGCGTGGCGGCTTCCCGCTGCCCGGCTCGCGTCGGGGCCTGGCATAGCTTAACACTCGCTGTCAATCGCAGTAGGGTTACTTTTATTTGTTCTTTTGGGGTTATTGACCAGTGTTCTTTTCTTTATTAATTAGTTTAACCGTGTTAGCGTGGCTTAGGCGTTATAGGCAATCTCCGAGACTATAGATAAAAATTAAAAAAAAAAACGGACTTTGTGGGTAGTCACATAGGCATGCCCTAAGGCACGGCCATGCAGAACAAGCACAAGGGCACACTGTGTTTGTTTGCAAAGCGAGAAGGTGAAACACCAGGGCAGATGGACTCCCCTGCAGGAGAGGAGATTCTTACTTGCATCATTTTGGAAAGCACAAAGCCCCAATAAAGTTAATATTTCAGCCTCTGTCCCAAGGTATGCAGACTTATCGGCATTATGTGGACATTATGTACTGGTACGGGTAGCAGAGTATATATTTTGCTACCCAGTGTCTAGCCTTTAGGATGCTGCTCCCCTTCAAGGGAGGGGTGGTCGTATTGCTGCCCTGACAGTAGTGGGACCACTTGTTTCTTCTTACAGTGGGGGCTCTTTGATTTGATTTTGTGATTGAAACCTTTCTAAGTCAGGCAACAGAGGGGTTTAGTTCAGGGTAGGATCTTCCGGGCTGCCCAGAAACTCCTTTGTCAAGGCTCGAGAAAGGGGGCATTTTTACATTGATAGTTGACAACTTCAGGAAAACTGTAGGCGTCACAGAGAATGCCTGGCCACCTTGTCAGGAACACAGCGTCCACTTAGTCATCCTTCATACTTATCTCAGGGTAGCACAGCTTTCTGCCGGGCAGAAAGCAATATAGTTTCCGGGCTGAATAGGTGCGGCCGCCCTTGGGCTACATCAGAAAGGTACAGGAGTAGCCCTCGAGTAGCTTCTTTATGAAGGCACTTTCAAGCACTGGTATCTTAGGGGGTTGCTTCATGTCCACCGCCCGATGGTTATTGATGGCTTCTGCAGCCTGGCAGGTTATGACGGCGGCCAGAAATTTCCTGTAATCCAGGGACAGCTGGTAGAGGGAGTTCCTCCCATTGTTCAGTGCAGGAAAGGTCTGACAGCTGTTAGTGTCTGCTAGCTGCGTGGAAGAATGATTAAGGGGTGAAGGTGTCATCGGTAATTACCATAGGGCCTGGGATGGGATAGGGTCAAAGAGTGTAAATCTCACTTGATCCTTAAGCCTTCCTTGTATTCCACAGCTCTAAGCGTACTCAGTGCATGAGGACTTGGTGCAAGCATGTGGAAACGCCTGTCCAGTTAGGCCATGGTGGTGGCGGCGTGAATGTCAGAGTGCTGGATGCCTGGTCAGGGTTCCTACAAGATGGATGCGTGGTTACTTGCTTCTGAGAACGATCTGTCCCAAAGTCTGATACAGGAATAAAGCTGTGTAAGAAAAAAAAAAAGAAAATGAAGAGATACTGAATAGGGGTTGGTAGCAGTTGCACCTCTTTGGGAAACAGGAGGTACCGGCTACAAGAAAGGTATATAGCTTGAAAGTTAGAGGATAGGAAGTAGATGAGATCTTCCCATCGGTTTATGGTCGGTGAGTAACTGCTCATGTGGGAGTGGCCCAGCAAGGTACCTGGGCTTCTAGAGCTCAGGTTGTCTGGGCTTTTGAAGTGCATGAAGGGGATCCTCGGGTGTCTCTTCCGCGTCTGATCGAAAACCACAATGAAGCAAGGCAAGTCCAAGTGGCGGCTCAGTCAGCAGGAGGAATTCTTCGGGAGTTTTCTTTCTACCGGGCTCCGTATATGGCAGAGCATTGGGTGGTAGCGGTGATACATGAAGGTTATGCCCTAGGATTTGACCGCCCGATGCTAGATCGTTGGGGCTGTCTTCTTGCGAAGGACAGCGCAGATCGCCCGCAATTCCGAGAACGTGGATCGTATCGGACGGTTAGGAGCGCTGGTGCAGGGATCACAGGGGTGGTTTGGCGTCGGGCGCTATGCTCGTTATTTCATAGTTCCGAAAGAAAGACGGGCCTCCCCATCTTTTTCTACATCCCAAGGAAGTAAATCGCTGGATCCGAAGTCTTTCTTGCTTATGAAAATGTTACGATCCGTAGCATTATCAGTTTCACTGGAGGAGTTGTAACAGCCCACCACCTTTTAGGAGCTTTCTTACACATTTCTCTAAGGGCAGGCATCAGAAGTTTCTAAGGTTTGCTTTCCCCGGGGTTCATTTTCTGTTTCTAGTTTTGCCCTTCGGTCTGGCAACGGCTCCATGTGCCCTCACCGATGTGATGGGGGTGGCTGTGGTGGCTTGGCGGAAAGAAGGACTCTTAGTTCGCCCTGGCATCGACAGGTAGCGGATTGGTCCAAGCTCCAGGGCCGAGAGTGTCCCGTTTATGAGCAGAGGAGTCAAGTTTCTTCAGGCTCTAGACAGGGTAGTCAAGACAGTCAAGCGTCGCTTAGTCCATCTCAAGGCTTAGCATTCTGGGCGGTACTGTTCAGCTACCAATTGGGAACGGTGTTTCTGCCGGAGCAGAGAGACCAGGCCCTTCAACAACTACCGTGCCGGGTTCCGGTGGACCCAGCGCTATCGCCTTGGGACTATCTTGGATACTCGGGGCATTTGCAGGGGTCCTGGAGGTAGTTCCGGGAGCCGGAGCTTGCATGCGCCCTCTACTAAAGGTCCCTGTTGCGACATTCATCGCGCAAGATTGATTCTCCGAACAAACGTCCCACATGTCCCGCGTAGGTTAGGCGATCCCTTTTCTGGGGGTTCCCCAGGGGATCTTGCGGAAGACAAGCTTCCGATGTGGACGTTGGCCAGTTTCGCAGGTGGGGGATGTCTTGCGAGGATCTTTTCACACGTGAGGTTTGGAGCGATCGGTGAGCACATTGGTGGATCCACTGGTTACAGCGGAGGGCGTTGCACGGGCGTGCCAAGTGTTCAGTTCTGAACCGAAGGATCGGGCAGGGCGCAATCTGCCCGGCGATTCCGAATTAGTGCTTTGCCTAGAACAGCAGGGAGGGTTCAGGTAGGGTGGTCATGTAAGAGGACTCGGAGTCTCTGTTCGCTTTGGTGCAATCTCAATGGCAGGCGCTTATTGTGGCGCCCATTGCAGAAGCAGATAATGTGGTGGCGTCAGCTGGAAGTGTGCCCACAGATAGTCATTAGGTGGGGTCCTCTTTTGTATGGAGCGGTTGCGGTCTGCATATCATTTGGGTGTAGATCAGCGGTAATGAAAATTTTATGATTAAATATATATAATAGGTCTACCCTCTTCTGGTTCACAGATAATGGCACCTTGAATTTTGAATCTGGGTGATCCCTTGGTTGGGATTGAATTAAATGGGTTGCCACACGGATACAGTGAAGGACTAGGTTTTCAAGTGCATGTGTGGTGTTGAGAGCTATGTCCTGCTTCCCCACACCCATATTTGGCTGGGGGTGTAAAGTTGAGGGAAAGCAAAGGGTGCAAAAGCATAGGCAATAGATAAGCTTGCAAGCGATTTGGCTCATACCTGCAAACTAACTTACTTCAGCCATCCAGGGTGAGTTGAAGTCATTTGATTTTCATATTCGAAACGCTATCTTCTAGATTTGTCTCTGCTTCTGTTAAGAGCGGAAGTCCAGGAGGGCTTAGCAAGCTAAGTTGCTAATTTGCTTGGATCAAGCCATGTCAATGGTCTGGGATAGGTTGGCGATCCTGTAGTACACAGGGTAACTCTAACATAAATGCTTACAATAATTTATTTCCAGGTGCAGGCTGGCAGCCAGTTCTTTAAATGTTCAGGTAACAGCTCTGTCCTGCTATAGAGGCAAGGTTCAGGGGCTGGCCCTGGGTTCTCACGCAGATGAGTTGCGTATGTTAAAGCAGTATCCAGGTTGCAGCCGTTGCGTAGCACATTGGTTATGCCGTGGAATCTCAACGTGGTTTTTAGGGGCAAACGGTTGCTCTTCTAGCTCTAGGTTTGACGCAGGGGAGCGTCTTGGACCGTGGGTTGCGCCACTTGCACATAGAGAGAGTGCTGCGGCACTATTTAAGAGTTTAAGAATCTCCGCAGTTACGACCGTCTATTTTTCCTAGTCGGGGGTTTCTGCAAAGGAGAAGTGGTGGCAAAGACATCCATTGCCAGAGGAATGGAAGAGGCGAGGGCGTGAGCCTATATGTTGCTAGGCTGTCCAGTGCCGGTGGGCTTACAAGTTCACTTCAGGGGAGCACAAACGATATCCTGAGCAGAATACAATTTGGTTACGATAGTGGCATTTTGTGGACCGGTCACCTGGTCATCTTTCTTTTTTGTACTTTCAGTAGCTTTCACCACCTGGATGTTCTGGCGGCGAGCAATGCCTGTTTCGACTTGGCGGAGTAGCGATCCGGGTGGAAAGGTCCCTCCCAATAATTACTCCTCTGATACATCCCAGAGGTGGAGGACTAAACTGGAGAAACGATAAGGAAATAGAAATTACACTTACCTGGTAATTGTCGTTCCTTGAGTGGCGACAGCTTAGTCCTCATTCCCACCGGGGGGGGTAATTTCTTCAGAGTTTATTTTCAGACGGAGTGGGAGCATCAATTTCAAGGAGTGGGGAGATCCTTTCAGACTTTAGATCACAGTGCGTATTCCTCTCTGATCTGTTTCTTCCTTCTCTCTTATTTAAGTGAGGGGGTGGCACAGGAAAAGTGCTAAAATAAAAGAGACGTGAACGTAAAAAAAGAATAATACAGTTACAAATGTCCCTCAGATTGAGGAATGGATAGTTCGGTTAAAGTTATGGTATAACTACTTGTTTGTTGTTCCTTTGAGTTTGCTTTGTCAATAGTACACTGGGGGCTGATGGGACATACCAGCAGGCTATATCTAGTGATGTCACGACTTTGACATGTCCAGTCTCCAAGCTGCAGGAGGAGGTACACAACCCAGAGGTGGAGGACTAAACTGTCGTCACTCAAGGAACGACAATTACCAGGTAAGTGTAATTTCTATTTCAAGACCCTAGCCACTTGCCACCTGTGGTACCTGTCTTGGAAAGTGGCTTTTCTGGTGGCCTTCACAACCACTTGAAGAGTGAGCGACTCCAGGCCCTGGTGGAAGATCCACCATATACAAGGGTCTACAAGAACAGGGTAGTGCTCTGCACACACCCCAAATTCCTCCCAAAGGTGGTGTCTCCTTTCCACTTCAACCAAGAGATGGTCCTCCCCGCCTTATTCCTGCAGCCCCATGTCGGCAGGGAGGAACTACTTCATACAGAAGATTGCAAATGGGCCCTGTCCTCCTACTTAAGTGGACTAAGGCCCATCAACAAGCTCCTCAGCTTTTCTTGTCTTATGACCCCAGTAGACTGGTGTTCCCTGTTACTATGCAAACTCTGTTCACTTGGGTGGCAAACTATATTGTCCTTGTCTATTAGCGAGCACTGGATCACAGCGAATCGTGTGAGGGCAGTGGCCGTGTCTGTGGCCAACCTCCTCTCAGTGCCGGTGACGGAAATCTGCAAGGCTGCCACATGGTCTTCAGTTCATACATTCGCAGCTCACTACTGCCAGGAGAGCAAGTCCTGCAGGGACAGTGCCTTTGGCCTGGCAGTACTCAGTAATATTCTTGGGGTGTAGGCAACTCCTGTCCTACGATCCTTCCGTGTTCAGGCTACCGGAGTGATAGTGTCACTGGATGCTAGGGTGTTGCAGAGACTCTCAGTGGGGATTCACCTCATGCAACTCACCGCTACCCGATTGGTCGCCATTGGTGCTGTTGTGGTTTGGTCCTCGGCAGCCTGGAGCTAGGGCGTCCCATATGTGAGGACTGACTTCCTGCTTGTTCCTGGAGAAAGTGTAGTTACTCACCTGTAACAGGTGTTCTCCATGGACAGCAGGAATCAGTCCTCACAAACCTCCCTCTTCCCCTGGGAGTTGCCTCCCTACGTTGATTTAGTTTTTACTGCCGTCCTAGCTATGTCATCTTACTGAGCAAGATGGCACCCTTGGGCGGGAAGGGGACTACACATGCAAGGTAGCATGTCCCAAAGGCTTTCTTTGAAAGCTGGAGAAATGCTCCGCGTGGGCTCAATCGGTGCCGACGTCACCCATATGTGAGGACTGATTCCTGCTGTCCCCGGTAAACCAAATGAGTAACTATGCTTTTCATGCATAATTGTGTAGATATGAAGCCAGGGCAGGATCAGGGCATAGGCAAACTAGGCAGGTACCTAGGGCCTTCAAGTTTAGAAGGGAACTTCTAAGATTTGCTCATTTAATGATTTCCAAGGCAGCTGCTGACAGAAATGTGTTGGTGGTGCATCAGAGCTATACTGCCCACAGAAGAATGTATTTTCTTCTCACTTCCCCTTGTATATTGAACTCCAGTCAGCAGAAGGAGTTAGCGAGCAGCACTTCTTCTTACCTACAGCTTCGTTCTCCACAGGTCTTCCTCAGTAGTCAGGTCCATGCTAGTCTGTGACAGTTTAATATGTTTTTATATTAAAATGGGGGCTCAATGTGCTAGTTTGCCTAAGGCCCATAAAAGGGTTAATCCTACGCTTTATGCAGTAGACATTCAAATTAATGCAGTTATGATAATGTTGCTATTTTTAATGGACTAAACGAAAGTGATGCCGAATGTTATTTAATTTGATTTACTAATGATAGTGTGTAACATAGCTGTGAAACTCCTCCCTGAGTTCAGAGTTTAACATTCCATTTTAAGGGATTTATATGTGGTATATTATTCTCTGTATTCCCGTTCTTGGAGGTGATCAAGTATAGGATCTGGTCAGAGTAGGACTCCCCCGACTCCCTGCCTAAAGGATTAAGGGTGTATAAGAAGATCTATGCTCTCCCCATGGAGCAGCGCACCGAGTGGTTTGATATTTCCAAGGTGGATGCTCAGGTCATGGTGATTACCAGATGGACCACAATCCTGTGGAAAGTGGATTGAGATTCTACCCCTCTTTTGGAGTCTGCTACGGCTTTCCTTTCTGATGCTATGTATGACCTGATACATTTGGCAACAAAAACTAAAGGAGAACACAACTACCCATAGGCAAAATCAGGAACAAACAATAAACAGGTGTGCCAAGACAGTGGTAGAATAAGCAGTCTTTATTAACCACCCCAACGCGTTTCAGCTGATGCCTTCTTCAGGGGGAATACACCTCAAATGAAAATTAAACACGTATATAAATAAACATGTAAAAACAAACATTTAAAAACAAAAATTAAAATAATTGATAAATCATAAATAATCATAATAAATAGGCATGAAAACAATTAACAAACCCTGACAATGGTAAAAATCATAAAATAACTAATATAACGATATTAAAAGACACATATAATAAGTTACAGACTACAGAAAGTAAGTGGACCAAGCTATGTGCAAAACAATACACCAAAGCGTGTGATAAGGAGGGACAAGGAGGACTCCATATAAACCACTTGGTTAAACTATATACTATATGTGCTGCATTATAGAAGCAACTCGGATCAGAATTATTAGGACATGCCCAAAAGTTATATAATATCAGCCATCTATCTCTCTACACCTGCCTACCTTTCGGACTTATTGACTTACCATACTCCCTCACGCAGTCTTCGGTCCATTCACATCAACCGCCTTCACCTCCCAGCACCCTCTAAAGCTCATCTGCAATCTACCAGGAAATCAGCATTCTTCTACTTAGGACCCTCTCTCTGGAACTCCCTTCCCACTAACCTCCGTACAGAAGAATCATACCCCAAATTTCGTTCTCTCCTTAAGACCCTTCTGTTCTCCCTAGCTTTTCCCCCTTGAATTTCATTTCTTTGTCTTCTATCTTTTTTGTCTACCTGATTATCCTGTCCTTACTCTCTTTCCTTTTCTATCATTTATTGTAATTTCTTTTTCCTCTTTCTATAATTACTAATTTTTATTTTGTTTGTGTAAACCACCCCGATGTTATGGGGGGCGGTATATTAAGTGTGAAATAAACAATAAACCCCATTGTGTCATCGTGAGATAGCAACAGTCCTGTGGTAATTTTTGTTTTTAAATGCTTGGTTTATTGTTCATTTATGTGTGTGTGTAATTTTCATTTGAGGTGTATTCCCCCTGAAGAAGGCATCAGCCGAAACCCGTTGAGGTGGTTAATAGACTGCTTATTCTACCACTGTTTTGGCACACCTGTTTCTTGTTTGTTCCTGATACATTTGGCAGCCAGGGATGGGGCCCTGATGACAGTGAAGGACCTTGATGAGACAAAATTTTACCGTCTACTGGACGACGGTCCAAAGGGCCTATGAAGTGGGCTGGTGCCCCTTTCTCGTCAGCTCCATCCGACCACCAAGGGCGCGCTGGCCGGATTTCCGGGGGTCTCGAGACTATCGTCATTACCAACCTGGGAAACCTTTCTTCCCCTCTGCTTCAGGTTCTCGGGCTTGTTTTCAGTCCTTTCGTGGGACACTTGTACCTGGGGATGTGGCCCCCTCCAGAAGAGGACCCTCCCGGGCTGCTCATTGGAGTTTTGGGGGCCCATTCCCTGATTCCTCCAGTGGGCAGCAGGCTGCACGTTTCTTTTAGTAATGGCCCAAATTACCAAGGATCTTTGGGTGCCAGACACCATTCAGTTCGGCAATGTCCTGGAATAGAAATATCTGATTCCTGATGCCTTTGTCACTTCCCCTGGTGGGTCTGCAATCAAAGGTGCCACTGTGCGGGCCACCTTGGACAAGTTACTGTGCCTAAAGGCAGTGGTGCCTATCCCCCTGAGGCAAGGGCAGATACTCCATCTATTTTGTGGTACCAAAGGAGGATGGTTCCTTCCAACCCATTCTGGACCTCAGGTAGATCAATGAGCACTTGCATGTCCTACGCTTCCAGATGAAAACCTTGCGCTCAGTGATTCAAGCAGTGCACCAAAGGGAATTCTTGGCTTCTCTAGATTTGGCTGAGGTATATTTTCATGTCTTGATCTGCGCGGATCAGCAGAAGTATCTGCATTTTGCCATGCTTGGCTCTAACAGTTTGCTGCCCTCCCTTTCAGGCTATCCATTGTCTCAAGGATGTTTTCCATTTCTAGGATGGGAGGTTTCTTCCAGCATATCCCTGGGCCTAGAGGTAGCTGTTGCCAACCTCCAAGTCCCTCTGTTCTGTATGAGGATCTTTGGGTCTGTTGCTTTGATCAGGCAAACGGGGCAGCCCCTCTCCTTCCTAGGCCTTGCTAGGGCATGTTTTCACATCCATATGTGGGAACAGCTTTGGCAGTTTCTCTGCTGCTGTGTTCTTGGCTGTCAATTCCAGTTCTGGGCACTGCCTTTTGGCCTAGCCATGTTTCCCCATATCCTTTCCAAGGTAATTGTGATGGTAGCAGTGTTTCTGTGTAAGCAGAGAATCTGGGTTCACCCATACCTGGACGTCTGGCTGATCTGGTCAGCTTCTCTAGGAAAATCTAGACACAGCATGGATTTACTAGCTGGAAAGCTGGGGTTGATGACAAACTATCCCAAAAGTGGTCTGTCCCAGATTTTGGAGTATCTGGGAGCTCGGTTCTACACTCTCTTGGGTAGAGTTTCCTCACAGCAGAAAGGTTCTTCAGGCTTCGGAGCCCACTCGGGGCGTTTTGTGCTCGGTCAGTTCCACGGGTCTGGGACTACCCTCAGGTCTTTGGGTCCATGGCTTCGACCATGGAGCCAATTTCTTTGGCCATGGCACTCCTGTGCCCACTGCAGATGTGTCTGCTTAACCCTCTAGTTTCCATGTCTGCAGTTGTTTGACCAGATCCTTCCTCTCCCCCAGGAGATCAAGGAGCAATTGAGGTAGTGGTTGCCAGGATGCAATTGGAAGCACTAGATTGGGTGATTGTCACTTCGGATTCCAGCCTGAAGGGTTTAGGTGCACACTGCCTGGGCATTGGCCCAGAGACTCTGGTCCCTCAGAGGCCTCCTGGATGTTCCTCCACCTGGATGCAAGAATAATCTGCCTAGCCCTGGAGGGGGATGTTCTCGGATAATGCCATAGTGGTGGCATATGTCAACAACTGGAGTGGAACATGCAATGCTAAGGTGACTCGCGAGTTCACAGAGCTGTATGTTAGGCAGAGGAGCATCTGATATCCCTATGTGCAGCAAACATTGCAGGTTTAGATAACATACAAGCCTTCCTGAGTTAGAACTCCATGGATCCGGGCGAGGGGGAGCTTAGCACTTAGCTTAATAGAGATGTGGCCTTCCAGGGTTCGGCTTGATGATCACTCAGGATAATGCCAATGTGGTGGATTTTTTCAGTTGTTGTAAGGATCAGTGGAGGCAGACATAGATGCCTTATTTTAGGAGTGACCTCGGAAGCAGATTCTGTAGGTCTCCCCCTCTTGCTCAGGGTGAGCTGTCTTCTGTGCAGTGTTCGGGCCGGGTGGTCCTAGTGGCCCAAGATGGGCCTTGCAGACTGTGGTATGACATTCTCTTGACAGGACCCCCCTCTCTTGCTTTTTCTGATGCTCCTCACTACTTTTCCTCTCTTATACTTCCCTTCACCCCTCCCTGGAAACTCCATGCTTCTGGAAAATTGCTTCTGTCTATGCCCTTCTCTTCTATTGCTAACTCCAGACTGCGCTCCTTTCACCTTGCTGCTCCTTATGCCTGGAACAAACTACTTGAGTCTGTACATCAGGCATCTTCTCTGGCTCTTTTCAAATCCAAGCTGAAAACTCACCTCTTCACTGCCGCTTTCGGATCTTGACGCACCTGGTCTCCTTTGTGTTTCCTTATCATGCCCCCTAGATATATCCCTGTCTACACCTACAGTGTTGTCTGTCTTGACTAGATTGTAAACTCTGAGCAGGGACTGTCTCTTACATGTCTATGCTGCACTGCGTATGTCTTGTAGCGCAATACAAATGCTCAGTAGTAGTAATAGTCAAAGGGCCTCCTGCAGCAGGGGCTTCTGGTAATGAAGGACCATGGCCCCTTCTCGCTTATGGCTGGGCTTTTGAGACTCATATGGCACCCTGCTTAAGGCCCAGAGGGTGTCTGTCCTTAGTTTCTGGAAAGCTTTCGATAGATGGTGCTGCTCTCAAACCATGAAGGCACTGTTAAAGGGGAGGTATTTTCAAATCTAGTTCTTTTATTTTTGATGATCCTTAGCTGCCTTATTTTCTATGGAAATATCAGATTTGAAAGGCTTTTTAGTAGTTAGACGTTCCAATTTGAAAATCAAACTTGGACACCTTTTAATTCTAGTTCTCAACATTTTAAGCTCTGTATTATCCTGTGACATTCTAGTCTATTCAGGGCTCACTGCTGAAATGCAGCTGTGGTGTAAAATATAAAAACAGCTTAACTGTTTTCCAGATGCTCTGTTAAAATTTTTATTGTATTTCCTCTTTCTTCCCTCATTCACATGGCTTTAGTCAACCCTGAATGCACTGAGATGAGTTAGGAAATGATGTATGGCTCGTCGGCAGCTGGAATTAAATAGAAAACTTTGTTATAGATGCCAGAAGCTCTCTGCAAATCTCAGAATATTTCTATATAAAGAGAACAGAAAGGAAGGCTTCAGATTTACACATCTTAAGCTACAGTATCAAAACTGTTTTGTGGCTAGAACTTAGAAAGTCATTGAAAGGGTGATTTTCAAATTGCCCACGTTGCTGCAAAGTCCATTGATGCTTTTCACCTGTACTCTTTGTGCCATTTTTCAGTGCACACATTTCTTTCACTCTGAAAATTGTGTACATGCAAAAAAATTACACCTGCTTTTTCTGTGAATTACACTTTCTGACTGTAAAGGAGCCTAGTTTGGAAAATGCAAAAGTACACCTGGTTTTTCTCCTCTGATATAATCCTGCCCACGGAATACCACCTTCACAATGTGGGTAAAGGCATTCACATTGTGGAACTACTTCTACATGCATGCAGGCTCGGCAGTTTTTAAACAACCAATTTATGCAGGTAAAATGTTCCTAACCCTTGGAAATCACTATGAAAAATGATCAGAAATAGTTGCATTAACGACGATTCTCCTAGGTTGTCTAGAGGGCTACATTGAAAGCCATTGTCAAGGTAAAATAGTTCTTTCCTTCTCGTTTCTCCAGGCCAGTCCAGGGAACGATAGGGTTGTCAATCCCCTTCAGCAGCTGAGGACTGTAAACCAAAAGTTTTGCTAACCGCTTAAGCCACTCCCCCTGGCTGCACTGCTCCAGTCTTACAGTCCTCAGCAGCTGAACAGGACGTAGGAGCTGCAACTCTCCCTACTAAAAGAGCAAATAGTTATCTTGATGGGGGTAATTTGTTAGCAGATTGGCTCTGGCTGAGCTGAGGATATGCTATATTTCCCTGATAAAGCGTCTCTGATCTAATTAAATATAGCCAAGAGCCGGTGATGCTGATTTAAGCAGCGTGGGGGGCAGAGCCTGCTTCGCATTAGCTGGACTCTGTGGCTTTAAGGAGGTTTGGCCTGGGAGCCCCAGGATCCACCCGTCCCTGCAGTGTGTTGTGATCTCCGTCTCCCGCTAGCTGCGGGGAAGCGGAGACACGACGGGAAGCACTACCCTCAGGTACGTGGCTATCTTTAATACAACAGTTTAGGTTACCGGCTTAGTTTTTGGTATCGGGTTAGCTTTTAAGACATAGTTGCGGAGTCGGTGTGTTCTGTGTTGGTCTGCTGCCGGCAGTTCACGATTCCTGTCAGCGGGCATTTCTTTTCGCGGCTAGCAGTTCCGGATTTAATTTGTTTAAGAGTTTCCAGGCATTTTTTCACTAGGTAGAATGGAAGGCAAGCCTGGGCTTAAGGATGGGGAAAAACTACAGGTTGCCTCAGAAAAGGCGGGAACGGCGGCCATGTTGGGGGAGCCGGCTGTTTCTCCCGCGGGTCAGAATAAACATGTTAAAAGGAAATCTAAATCGCATAAAGATTCTCCTACGCCTGTAAACACTACCCCAACCTTTCCTGAAGCTCAGGAAGAGGTTTCTTCTTTATTTTCGCCAGATTTTATTTTGGCTTTACATAAGGCCTATTTACTAAAAGCTTCACAGGTACTTAGTCCCTCGCTGGGTGCTTCTAGTGGGGATGGTTTGAAGCTTGATGTGGCTGCAATGGATCCGGGGGAGGGTCCTTCCCAGAAGGTGGCCTCAGTTAGAGCTGGCTTAGACAGCGCAGAGCTGCAGATCTCGGTATGTCGAGGAGTGGAGGATGGTGAGATCATCTCAGAGGCAGGCATTGACTCTTGGCCTATAGAGCTAGAAGAAGGTGAACTGACACCGGGCAAGGACCTGAATGTCTTTAGGTTTTTCCGTAAAGAAGAGCTGGGAGCTCTTATTACGCAGTCCTTAGCCGCTCTGAATATTGTTCTGCCCTCGGCGCCACAAGAGCCATTAGAGGATCCGTTGTTGCAGGGATTTAAAACAGAGCAGTGGGAGTTCCCGGAGGCTACTCTTAGGGGTGCTCGCGTTCTGGGTCGTCTATACCCGATTCCACTGGAGGAGAAAGACTTGTTAAAAATGCCTAAGGTGGATGCCTTAGTCTCAGCGGTGATGAAGAAGACGACAATACCAGTGGAAGGGGGAGCAGCGCTTAAGGACCTGCAAGATCGTAAGCTTGAGGGGCTCCTGAAACGGGCATTTGATTCAAGTGCACTGGCTTTGCAGACATCCATTTGTGGGGCATATGTTTCCAGAGCTTCGATCCGTTGGCTCCAAGGGAGTCTGCTGCGGAGTCAGCGGCAGGCTCGTCCGTGGAGGGAGCTAAGTTAGAGTCGGCCGCAGCTTACCTAGTGGACGCTTTCTATGACTGGGTTAGAATCTCCGCAAAATCCATGGCTTCAGTGATTGCGGCCAGACGTTTCCTTTGGCTAAGGAACTGGGCGGCTGACGCTTCTTCAAAGTCACGGCTCAGCAAGCTCCCCTACAAAGGCACGGTGCTTTTCGGGGAAGCCTTGGAAAAGATAGTTAAAGATCTGGGGGACTCCAATGGGGGTCATTTACCGGAAGACCATCCTAAGACGCCTAGAGCGAGCATGGTGCCTCGGGGGCAAGGTAGAGATTCTCACCGGTTCATGGGGGGCACGATTTGCTCCCTATCCTAAACCGCGTTTTGGACCTCGCAATCAATCCTGTTGGGGTGCTAGGGGCATCGGCAGAGGTTATTTCAATGCTCAGCAGGGTCCAGCAAAGAAGCCGCAATGAAGGTCGGCTGGTCCAGGTGGAGAGACCTGTAGGAGGTCGCTTACAGGGGTTTCTCTCTGCCTGGACCGCAATTACTTCAGACCAATGGGTGCTAGAGATCATTCGAGAGGGGTATGCATTGGAGTTTGTGCACCCGTTACGGGAAGCCTTCATGGTGTCTCCCGGAGGAACGGGACAGAAAAGGCAGGCTGTAAATGATATGCTTTGGCGGTTATTACAGCTTCAGGTAGTGGTGCCGGTACCCCAAGACCAGTGCGGACTAGGTCGATACTCGATTTATTTCGTAGTTCCCAAGAAAGAGGGTTCTTTTCATCCCATTCTTGATCTCAAGCATGTGAATCGCTCATTGAAGATAACTCGTTTTCGGATGGAGACGCTCAGGTCCGTTTTTCGAGCAGTGAGACAAGGGGAATTCCTCTCATCCATAGATCTCACGGAAGCTTATCTGCACATTCCAATCAGAGCAGATCATCAGCGTTTTTTGAGATTTGCGGTGCCCATGGGCCATTTTCAGTTTCGAGCCTTGCCATTCGGCTTAGCGACGGCTCCTCGGACGTTCACAAGGGTTATGGTAGTAGTAGCGGCGTTGCTACGCAAAGAAGGTATTCGAGTGCACCCTTATCTAGACGATTGGTTTATCAGAGCAGGGTCGCTTCCGGACGCGGTAGCAGCGACCGCTCGAGTGGTGCAAGTCCTAGAACAGCTCGGTTGGGTGGTCAACCTTTCAAAAAGTCAGCTACACCCGGGACATCAGCTTACTTACCTAGGAGCATTGTTCGACACAAAAGTGGGGTCGGTGTGTCTACCCGAGAACAGGGTGTTGAAGATCTTGCATCAGGTGCAGGCTTTCTTGCGGCAGCTGGCTCCTTCGGCATGGAGATACCTGCAGCTTTTGGGATCCATGGCGGCGGCTCTAGAGCTGGTTCCGTGGGCCAGGGTGCATATGCAGCCTCTGCAACAAGCCTTACTGTCCAGGTGGTCTCCTCAGCTTCATCCTCTCTCTCAAAGGTTGGTTTGTCCAGAAATGGTGCGGCTCAGTCTGCATTGGTGGTTAGACGCCAATCATCTGCGAGCAGGGGTTCCATTGGAAGATCCAAGTTGGGTGTTGCTCACCACAGACGCCAGCTTATCAGGCTGGGGAGCTCATTGTCAGGCTCGCATAGCGCAGGGTCTATGGTCTGTGCTGGAAAGCTCTTGGTCGATCAATCGGTTGGAGCTCAGAGCAGTATGCCTCGCGCTTCAGCACTTCCAGTCATTGATTGAGGGAAGAGTGGTCCGAGCTTTCTCCGGCAATGCGACAACGGTCTCATATATCAATCGGCAGGGCGGTACAGGCAGTGCGGCCTTGCTGGAGGAGAGTCAACAGCTGATGAGCTGGGCGGAAAGTCATCTCCTGGCCTTGTCGGCAGCTCATGTGGCAGGGAAAGACAATGTGCAGGCGGATTTTCTCAGTCGAAATCTTATAGATCCCGGAGAGTGGGAACTAAATGCAGCGGTGTTTCATGGCCTTACCCAGCGTTGGGGGCAACCGGCAATGGATCTGATGGCTACTCTGTCCAATGCCAAGGCGTCTCGTTTTTACAGCAGACGCAGGGAACGCATGTCGGAGGGTCTCGATGCTCTCGTTCAATCCTGGCCGGCAGATCTCCTGCTGTATGTGTTCCCTCCGTGGCCTATGATCGGCCGGGTAGTTCAACGCATTGCGGACCACAGGGGCAGAGTGATTCTCATCGCACCGGACTGGCCCAGGAGGCCGTGGTATGCGGATCTGATTCGGCTTTTAGTGGATTCTCCGTGGCGCCTACCGGTCCGTTGCAACCTTTTGCATCAAGGTCCGATTTTAATGCCGCAGGTGGATCGCTTCTTGCTTACGGCTTGGCTCTTGAAAGGGAAAGGCTGAGACGAAAAGGGTACTCTGCTTCAGTGATAGCCACCATGCTAAGTTCGCGTAGAAGGTCTACTTCGTTAGCCTATGTTCGCATATGGTGCGTGTTCGAATCTTGGTGTTCGAAGCGTAGCAGTCCTCCATTTTCGGCGGTGGTGTCCCACATCTTGTCTTTCCTGCAGAGTGGTCTAGATAAGGGATTGGCGCTGAACACTCTCAAAGTTCATTTAGCAGCCTTAGCCTGCTATAGAGGGGCGGTGCGTGGTCGTCGGATGACTGCGCATGTAGATATATGACATTTTTTCCGGGCGGCTGGAATTCTCAAGCCTCCATTACGCCAGGTTGTACCATCTTGGGATTTGAACATCGTTCTGGAGGCATTAACGCAACCTCTGTTTACGTCGACATTGTCTGGAGGGTTGAAGGAATTGTCCTGGAAAACGGCGTTTCTGGTCGCCTTATGTTCAGCGAGAAGAATTTCAGATTTGCAAGTGCTGTCGTGTAGAGAGCCTTACTTGCAGTTTTTGGCGGAAAAAGTGGTACTGCGTCCGGTGCCCTCTTTTCTTCCTAAGGTGGTTTCGGCGTTTCATATAAATCAATCCGTTTCGTTGCCGGTGTTTTCAGACCTCTCGGGCTCTCCGATGGATGTGGTGCTCAAAAGCTTGGATTTTGGCAGAGTGTTGAAGAGATACCTCAAAGCCACTAAGGTTTTCCATAAATCAGATAGATTGTTCGTTCTTTTTGGAGGGTCGCGTAAAGGGATGGCGGTGTCGAAAGCGACCATTTCCAGATGGATAAAGCAGGCCATAGTATTGGCATATGAAGCCAGGGGACGGTCACCTCCTGAGGGTCTCAAAGCAAATCCTTCAAACCAAGTCAACAATCTGTTACCTGGGTGTAACACTGGACCAAAAACTGGACATGAAGACTCATATTGGCAACATGGTCAAATCAGCATATCTAAAAATCAAAACACTCAGACATCTGCGCCCCCTGCTGCAACTGGATGATTTCAGAACGATCTTTTAGGTGTTAACTATTCCACATCTCGACTATGCAAACGCGATACTGCAAGGGCTACCTCAATCCACCCTAACTCCACTCCAACTCGCCATGAATTCTGCAGCCAGAGTTCTATACGGGGCCTCAAGACGTGACCATATAACACCAATCCTCAAAAGTCTCCACTGGCTCCCAATTCACGGTAGGATCACCTTCAAGATCTTACTACTAACATTCAAGGCCATCAACGGACTCTCCCCCTCATCACTTGCAAGCCTTACTCTCATGACTCCCCCTACCAGAGCCAGACAACACACAGCAATAAATACTATAGTAATTCCCAAAACAATAACCCGCTGTACACAATCAACCGCAAACAGAGCTTTCAGTCTTTGTGCACCTAGAAGCTGGAATGCCTTGCCACCCAGCATACGAGCAATCACAGAGATAACTAAATTCAGGAAGGCCTTGAAGCATCACCTCTTCCTCAAGTACTACCCTGAAGTAGGTACGCCAAAATGCCCCGCACGCAACACAGATCCTTAGCCACCCGGTAACCATTCCACAATGTGATGTACATAGGGTATCCACCTTATGCCTTTTGTGTAGATAGTTAACATGTTATCCAAGTTAATCTCCCTGTTATCTGTAATTTACGGTGTAACCCCCACCGTAAAACTTCTTTGATGTTCCATGTAAACCGCACTGATGTCGAATAGCGCGGTATATAAGAGTATTAAATAAATAAAATAAATAAATAAAAAAAGCTCATTCTACACGGGGTCAAGCGGCGTCCTGGGCAGAATATGCCGCAGTTCCTCCTGTAGATATTTGTAGAGCCGCCACCTGGTCTTCGTTGCATATTTTACGAGACACTACAGGTTAGATGTTCACGCCAGGGAGGATGCGAAGGATGGGGCTGCTGCTATTGTTGCAGGGCTTGCCGGTCCCTCCCAACTTTAGGTACTGCTTTGGTACTGCCCTATCGTTCCCTGGACTGGCCCGGAGAAACGAGAAGGAAGGAGAAATTAGACCTTACCTGCTAATTGTCTTTCCTTGAGTTTTCTCTGGGCCAGTCCAGGGCCCACCCGTGTTTTTTTACCTATAGTCAGCTAGGGTTTTGGAGTTTTTTTTGGATACAATACGCTACATTTACTGGAGTCCTACATGACATTTAAGAGCGGGGCTTCTGGTTGGCTTGGATTTTGGGGTTTCTCAAATTGACCGCGGCGTTTGGATTTGAAAAAAAAAAGTATTTTGCGGTACGTTGCATAGTGCATCAGTGAGGTTTTTGCCCTGGGAAATGTGCATAGTTCTCAGTATTTGGGTTCTTTATTTTCTAGTTTAACAGTTGCATTATTAGCTGCTTTGACAATAGGAGACTGGAGCAATGCAGCCAAGGGGAGTGCCTTAAGCTGTTAGCAAAACCTTTGGTTTACAGTCCTCAGCTGCTGAAGGGGATTGACAACCCTATCGTTCCCTGGACTGGCCCGGAGAAAACTCAAGGAAAGGCAATTAGCAGGTAAGGTCTAATTTCTCCTTATCCATGGAAATAGGCTGTTATAAAATGGCTTACCCTGTATACAGGGTGGCCCAAAAAAAGTGAGAACATCTCATAAATTAAAAGCTTAAATAGTTTACTTATTTACCTTTTTTAGCTATATAACATCTTTATTTCGACAATTTCTGGTTGCCATCTTTGTTTTTTTAATTTGTCAATCGTTTACATCTGTCTTTTTGAATTTTTAAATAACTTATATGCTACGAGATGTTCTCACTTTTTTTGGGCCACCCTGTACAGGTCAAAATACATGTGTAATTTCATATTGCACATGCTTTTATCACTAGGGGAAGGAGTCCGTTGGGTAGGATTTGGAAGTACTTCTGGATTTTAAAAGGTATGTATGTATTTTCAGTCAGAGTAACTGTACAGATTAGCAGGTATAAATGTGTTTGTCTGCTTTGCCTGACATAATTTTCAAAGTGGAAGTATGTTCTTTCCCTTGGAAAATCCTGCAAAGTCTGCATAGTGAAAGGCATGCACACACTACTTTTCACCAGTGTAAGGTAATAATAAAATTCTCAGCAGTTAAAATTATGATAATCTTTGGATTTTTTTAATTTATTAGAATTTAAAATCTTTGAAAGTGCCTGTTAATTGATCGCGTCATTTTGATTATATATAAATTAGGGTACTTCTATGCATACCCTTACCAGAACCTCATACAGGCAAAATGAAACATAACAAATCTGTTTCAGCAAAATGAAATTACAAGAATAATACCCAAGAAAATCAATGCTTTTATATTTTGAGGATTCTGGATTTTCCTGCTGCTATAAGATTCCCTTGCTTTTTTTTTTTTTTTTGCTTTTTAATTTAGTTCATTTTTGGGTGACATGAGTCTTAAAAGATGATATTTAACAGCAACAATAAATAAAACATGTTATTCTGCTGTGTGCTGGCAGAAAATATATTCTTTAAGTAACATTGTATTATTTCTTTGACAAATGTAAGACATTTCTTAAACTTTCAACTTACCAATTGTCTATAGCTTCAGCATCAGCTGGATAAGGAGTATCAACGTCTTAAAATGCAAGAAACAACTATCTCAGTTTTGCAACAGGATACTATGTCTAAACAACAGCAGCTTGATTCTCTGGACAGAGTATTAGCAGAAACCAAGCAGGTAAAATTAGTATTAATTCACTTTGTTATTAAACAGATGTCTTGAGAATCTGTTGAAACTGAAACTTACTCTGCTTTCAATAGAACAAAGGTCTCGGAGAACCAAAATCTAACAATTTAGGGATTTTTATTTTATTTTATTTTTAATTCATTTTCCAGTTTATAGCAACAACAAATATACATGTTGTAAGGAAAACAATCAAGAATACTACAAGGGAAAATAAAAAGCCAGAAAAAATACAATAAGAAAAAAAATATGCAGCTGGTTTCTGGTACTCAAGCCCTCAAATACCCAGGGGGAAAACAACCAAAAATAGAAAATAGAATTTTGTTCCCGATTTGTTATTTCTAAGAGGTAAGCCCACCTTCAAAATACCTTAACACTCACAAAACCTCCAACCAGCATTCACAAGTTAGCTGCATGTTGGTCCCTAGAGTCCAGTAGAATCTTTAATTGTTCAGGCTCAAAAAAGGAATAATTAGACTTCTCTAATGCTATTAAATATTTTACAGGAAATTTTAAGAAAAAGGTACCTCTAAGACCCACCGTACTTTGCCTGAGTTCCAGAAACCCTCAATGCTTAGTTAGGGGTTTTCCAGATTTTTATAGAATGACCCAAACTTTATCCTCAAAAATAGAATCCTTATGATGGAAAAAGTCTTTCAGAGCCTAGTCTCTATCTGGCTCTAACACAAAAGTCACCAACATAGTGACCCTTGTAGCTGGTTCCAACAATGCTATTAATTCCAAGCTGTCCATAGTCAGTTCACCCTCATGGAGGTCATTCCCAGAAATAGCCATTGTCTTCTGTGGTAGGTAATAATCAGCTACAATTGGAGGAAAAACCTCTTTAAGGTAATTGAATACTTCAAAGAAATATTTTTTTTAGCTTGTCGAAAGGCAAAATATTGGATCTTAGAAAATTCACAAACCGTAGATTTTTCTTCTTAGTAAAATTCTCCAAATTTCCCATCTTGTTACTAAACACAAGATTATCTTTGATGAAGGCCATATTTACACCCTGAAGGGATTAAGTCTTAGCCTCACACCCTAGAAGCAGTCTTCATGCTTTAGACAGTATCCTGAACAGTCAGTTTTAGTGCTGTTCCCTGTGTGAACTCACTTAGCTGACAGACACTGCCCACCAGGGAAACCTCCATATGTGCAACCAACGACCACACTTGTTCCAAAGAGACATCTGCATGGGGTTCTGGGAGGTCAGTTAAAGAAAAAGATACAGGACCAAAGTTCCTACAATTTTTGTTTCTCACAACAGAATCGGAGGTTCTGGTAAGTCCAAAGAACATTAGTAGATTGAATCCTGAGACAATATTCTGGCTTACCCCTTCTACAAAAGACCACCTCTCTGCAGTCATCTGATCAGGCATAATCTCCAGGAACAAGCAGGAATGAGTCTTCACATGTGGGAGACGTCGCCAACGGAGCCCGCACGGGAATGCTCCCCAGCATCCAATCAGAAGCCTTTGGGAGCATCCCTCGCGCCTGCGCGGTGGCTTCCCGCCCTTCCTACTGCCTCTCCCCAGTTTTCGTTTTTCCGCGGAGCAGGCAGGACATACCTCCTGCCACCGCAGAAACTTTTCTTTCTTTTCTTGTTTTCCTGTGGTCGTGGCTTTTTTCCCGCCGACAACGGCACCACCGGTGCCCTTTTTTCTTTTTCTTTTCTTCTTTTCTTCTTTTAGTCACCTCGAGGGAACCCTTTTCCCTCTGGTCGTTTTGAGGCCTACCAGGCTTCACAGCATGGAGCCTTCTTCCCCTCAGAAGTGCCCTCACTGTGGAGACCTAGTTTTTCACTTAGACTCCAATGCCTGGTGCCTCTCCTGTTTGGGCCCTGACCCTTTTCTCCTCGGTTCTCCAGGCTTCAGTATCGGGAGAAGACCTTCCCTTTTTCGGGTGTCCCTCGATGACGTCTTTCCCCTTAAGGTGCGGTCATCGGTTTTCTCTTCTCTCCAGGATCAGGTAACCACACAACAGTCTGTTAAGACTAGCCAAGTCTTGAGGGGCGAGTCTCATGCGCGGCATGACGATGGCTCCGGCCGACCCCTCAAGCCCTCCTTGGCAAATAAACCCCGGCGGGAGTCTTCGGGCTCCAAAGCATCTGAGGGGTTTCGGGTTGTTCCTGGGGTTCACTCCTCACAGAACATTCCCGAGCCATGCTCGAGGGTGGTATCCGCTTCGAGCGGTGCCGATTCCCCGGCATCGGCGCCGCCGTCGAGTGTCCCACTCTTGATTGTCAGCTGGTGTCCTCGGCACCTCCGGGGCCGATCGACTCTACCCAGTCTGGCTTCCCTACATCACAGCCATGCACAGGGGTGGTATCCGCTTCGGGCGGTACCGACCCCCCGGCATCGGCGTCGGTGTCGAGCGTCCCGCTCCTCACCAGGGAACGTCAGCTGCTGTCCTCGGCACCTCTGGGGCCGATCGACTCGACCCAGTCTGGCGTTCCTTCACCCCTGCCATGCGCGGAGGTGGTACCCGCTTCGGGCGGTACCGATTCCTCGGCATCAGCGTCGGCACCGAGTGTCCCACTCTCCGCCGGGGATCGTCATCTGGTGTCCTCGGTACCTTCGGGGCCGATCGCTTCGACCCAGACTGGCTTGCCTGCATCCCAGCCCTGCGCAGGGGCGGTACCGGATTTCAGCGGCACCGCTTTCCCGGCGTCGGCATGGGGGTCGAGTGTTCCATTCGTCACCAGGGATCGCTGCCTGACTCCCCCGGTACCTTCGGGGTCTATCGATCTGTCCCGGACGGGCGATCCCCCGGCATCGACGCGGACGTCGAGTGCTCCGCTCATCGCTAGAAGGGGGGCCCCGGTGACTTCAATCGCTTCGATCCAGCCTGGTTTCCCGTTGTCCCGGCCAGCCATGGGGTTGGTTCCAGCGCCAAGAGGCGCCGGGGTTGTGCGGTTTCACTCCCCGCAGGGGCTCGTCGTCGGGTTACCTGGGTACCCTCGGGGGCGGGTCGTATGCCCCGGAAGGATTCTCCTCGGGGTAAGACTGGCTCAAGAGGGGTCCCGGTGTCTGGCGGTGCCTACCGCTCGGCATCGATGCCGGTGTCGGGTGTCTCCCCCTTTACCGAGCTTCATTCTCGGGGGCCCTCGATGCCTACGGCACCGATCGACGCGGTTCCGATTCGCTCCCCGGGATAGGCATCGCCGGCGCCGCCACCGCCGCCGGGGCCCTCTAGGAGGGAGTCGATCTCCTCGCTCGGTTCGATGCCCAGCCTCGAATCGGTATCCAGCCTCTAAGACTTGGCTATGGCACGTTTCGGGACCGGCCCCTGTCCCTTCCTGCGACGCAGTGCGGAGATTTCTAACCTCTGCTCTCCGGTTGCCTCGGAACCGCTTCAATTGCCGGGGGCAGTGCCGTCCCCGGGGCTGAGGCCGATTCCTGCGGTTCCATCGGTGCCATCGACTCCTTCGATGCCTAGCTTGGAATCAATTCCAGGAACCGACGACGCCGTGCTGACTGCCCCGATCTGGGACTGTTGCTACCCTTCTCTGCCCAGCGGGCATCAGTCCGATAGGTCTTTTGGTGCCCAAGCGGCCCCTCCCGCCTTCGCCTCCCCCGGCATAGCCCCCCTGGGAGAGCCGTCTTTTCAGGATTTTCTCCTTGACATGGCGGACTTGCTTGCCATTCCTATTCCGGGTCCTTCCCTAAGTCCAGGTCCTGCGGAACAGGCAGCCGTAATGCTTCCTATACATCCTTCCCTGCAGGATCTTCTGCTGGGGGCTTGGCGGTCGTCTTTGAGGGTTCCTGCACCGTCTACAGCCATGCATGCTCTGTATTGGGTGCCCCCCTCCCCGGGTTTTCAGCAGCACCAGCTCCCACATCATTCCATCGTGGTGGAATCAGCGCTGAGGAAGGTTGGAAGCAAGAAGAAGCATTCTTCTCGCCCCCCAGGTCGTGCCTCTAAAACGCTAGATACCCTGGGGCGTCAAACCTTCCAAATGTCCATGTTGGCTTCCAGAATTATTTCATATATTTTTTATATGAGCCTGACACTCCGGGAGGTCACCGAGAGATTATCTCTCTTATCTCCCTTTTTGTCTGCAACTAAGGCCTCTGAATATTCCTTGCTTCTTTATCATTGCAGGAATATCTCTGGGTTCCTTTCTCGTGCTTCTCTAGACTCCTTCCTGTCTGTCAGCAGATCCTCTGCTATTGCCATTAGAGCACGTCGTACAGCATGGTTGCAGGCGTCAGACTTGTGTAGACGGGCGCAACATAATTTGGGTAATTCTCCGTGTGCTGGAGACCACCTCTTCAATAGCGAAGCCTTACGTCAGGTTGCTCAGTGCTTCGCTAACCCTCCTAGCGTTAGAAGCCATCCTAAGTCCTCTCTCCCCCCCGGGGGTGGAAAATGTCCTACTAGACCTTCCTTCCCTAGGAAGAGGAAATTTCATCCTTCCGCCCACCCGCCAGGTGCGCCCAAGCAAGGGACGTCTCACTCTGGTCTGAAGTTCTCGGGCCCAGGATACTCATACCAAGCAGCTTTAGGCTCCTGTATGCGGCGGCTTACAATTAACTTCTCTTACCAGAAGTTTAAGTTTCTAGCTCTACACTGGGGTTCGGTCAGTAGGGCAACTGGTTCGGATGCTTGTCCAGGGGTTAAGGTATTCTCCTTCCTTCGGAAGAGGGAGATCACCTCTATTCCATGATAATTATGGCCCATGGACATCCTATCCCTCAACTGACTTACCCTTAGGTACGTCCCCTGAACCCTTCTCTTCCAGGGTCCCCCTGCTGATTTGATACCATACCGAAATTCTTCTCCCAGTGTAGACCTTTGTTGCTATCCTTCGCAGCATGTCCTGTACAATTCCTCGATAAGGCCGGACCAGCTCCGTCCCCTTGTCTGTTCTCCCTGTTCAGGCAGGAGAACCCCCTGCTATAGTCACTCCAATGCTTATCGATGACTATACCTTCTTGTCTCCCGTTTAGTGTGGGGGGCGAGTTTTTCCTGCGTGAATGCCCGGGGAACACATCTAGGGCCTGAGGTACCCCTGATGTGCTCTTACCGGACTGATATTATCCTCTGTCCTTCACGCTACCGTGCGGTTGGTTCGCTGGTCTGCCCTTGCTCCACAGGAATAGATCCCATCTCTGGATGGATCTTTTCCGCCACCTCCCCAGGTGGGCGTTTTCTGTGGATCAGTGGCAGGTCCGCTTATCAGTGTTATGCTCATGTATGTGGGCGGCATACATGTGTTAGTACCTGGGTGGGCGTTCTCCATGCCCAACTTACCTAGATATATCTTAGATATTATCTGTGTCGGTAGGCGCATATTGGGAGATGTCCACGGCGCCTGTGTTCTACCGACTATTCCCCCCCCCCCCCTTCAGGGGTCCGGCCAGTCCACTTGCCTATTTCCTTATGGCTCGGTCCTGGGACTGGTTATTCTCCAGGACCAAGCAGGAAGTCAGTCCTCACTTATGGGTGACGTCGGCGCCGACGGAGCCCTCGCGGAGCAATTTTCCCCAGCTTTCAAAGAAAGCCTTTGGGAATTGCAGCGCGCATGCGCGGTCGTCTTCCCGCCCGAGGGTGCCATCTTAGCCAGTCTTCTTTTTTCCGCGGAGCCCTACAGACGTCCCCGTCTTGTCCCCGCGAAAAAGTTGATTTTCTTCTTTGTTTTATCCTTTTTTCTTTCGGTTCGACGCCGATCGTTTTCCCGCCGGACTCGCGACGCCGGTCTCGAGTCCGCTTACTTTTTTCGGTTTTTCTGACTTAGTCAGCTTTCGTTTTCGGTTTCCCTGGCAGCCCGGTCCTTTGACCTCGCAGGGGCCCTTTTTCCCCCGATGGCTGCCAGTGGGTTTAAGCGGTGTGGTCGGTGTGACCGAAATATGTCACTAACCGACACACACGACTTTTGCCTCCGCTGCCTGGGCCCGGATCATGAGGAACTGATCTGTGGGCCCTGCAGCAAACTGTCCTCAAAGGCGTTGAGGAGTCGGCGGCATCAGCGTGAGAGAATCTTCGCTGACCCCAGCCGTACCCGGACCTCGTCGGAGGCCTCCGCGTCGAAAGGCTCCAGCTCGGACCGTCGCCGGAGCTCCTCCGACCGGGGTTCTCCCTCCGGGGACCATCGTCGGAAGGAAAAACCCGCGAGGGCGGCGTCGGTGGACGCTCCTGGTTCCGCGAGGGCCGGGTCGCATAGCCCCGACAGCCGCCCCGGGTCCTTGGAGAAGGAACACATCCCGAAGCGACCTCGCCTGGAGTCAGAGATGCCTGCCCGGGTAAGTCCTGTGGTCCTTCTGGACTCGCCTCCGCGACAGCCGACGTCGGGCCCGACGCCGTCGGGGCCCGAGTCGGGGGCTGCTGGGTCACCTGAGCTCGGACTCAGGTTGACGGCCTTGGAGAGCAGACTGTCTGCCTTCATGGACCAGCAGTGGGCACTGCTCGCATGGCCTCGCTGGCGCCGCTGCCCCGACCGCCGGGACGTCGATGTCCAAGTCGACCCCGGAGACCGAGCCGATCCTCGAGTCTATGAGAACTCGAGTCGATCCTCGGTCGAGGTCACCCTCGGCCTCCCGTTCGGGACCGAGGTCGCCGACGCCGACTCCCTCGACGTCGGGGCGGCTGGCGCCGCACCCTGCCCGGGCCGACCCCACCGAGTCCTCGTCGGAGTCGGTCTGGGAGTCTGAGGAGGAAGAGTCACCTGATTCTTTCCGGACTCGGTGTGTCCCATCGGACGCACCGGGGTCCGAGCCTCGGAAGCAGTCCCCCGCGGAGGATGCCCGGTTCTCGGACTTCGTTAGGGATATGGCCAAGGCTTTGGCCTTCCCTGCGGATCCCAAGGAGGAGCCTCGAGCCGAAGAGCTCGACGCCCTCCAGTATGACTCTTCCGCGAGGGAGCACTTTACTGTGCCGGTTCCTCCTATGCTGGAACGACTACTCTTCCGCATGTGGGAGAGTCCGGCCTCCTCGCCGGTCCTGAGCAAGCGGGTCGATTCTATCTATCGGGTCCGCAAGAGCCCTGGCTTTCAGAAGGCACAGCTGCCACACCATTCCATGGTAGTGGAATCGGCCATGCATCGTCTTAAGAGCCAGAAGATGCACTCCTCGGTGCCTCCTGGAAGGGAGGCCCGTAACCTGGATGGCCTTGGCAAGAAGTGCTTCCAGGGCTCTATGCTCGCATGTCGTGTCCAGACTTACCAGCTCTACATGGGCATGTATCTCCGGGATCTGGCTAAAGAGCTAGCCGGATTCTCCGTTGGTCTCTCCGAGGAGCCCTTGCGGAGGTTCCTAGCCTTGTCCACGGGCATTCGGGAATGCTCAAAGTTCATGTCCCGAGCAGCCTATGATGGCTTTGAGGCCTCGGCTAGAGTGGCCGCAGCCGGCATCGGTGCCCGCCGACAGGCTTGGCTTCAGTCGTCAGACCTTGAGCCCTGGGTTCAGGACAAGTTGGTCGATGTCCCCTGCCGAGGCGAAAACCTCTTTGGCAAGCCCATGGCGGAAAAGGCTGCACAAATTGAGACTGAGACTCTCACCAGGACCAGGCTTTCTAGGAAGACCTCCGCCCCTTCCCAGAAAAAGAAGGGCTCGGGAAAAAAGTCCTTTTACCCGAGGAAGGCGGCTGCCTACAAACAGTACCCCATTATCAGGCCCCTGCAGCTCCCCAACAGGGCCAGCAGGCCAAGGGACGGGGTAACGGGTCCCGTAGGCAGCAAGCCCCCAAGCCTGCACCACCAGCCCCTGCTCAGCAGGGTGGGGGTTTTTGACTCGCTCAGCATAGCCTCTCCCCCCCTGCTGGTTCCTCCCAGCACCGGAGGCCGGCTGGTTCACTTCGCCCACAGGTGGTCCAGCATCACCGCAGATGCCTGGGTACTTCAGGTCGTGCGAGAAGGCTACCTTCTCCACTTCCATCAGGTCCCTCCCTCCTATTTTCCGGGAGAACCTTCGCGCCCCCTCTGCACAGGGAGTTGCTCCTTCAGGAGTTAGCAGGTCTTCTGCAGGAACAGGCGGTGGAACCGGTGCCCCACCACCTGAGAGGTCAAGGCTTTTATTCAAGGTATTTTCTGATACCAAAGAGAACAGGGGGCCTCAGACCCATCCTGGACTTGCGCAACCTCAACAAGTTCCTTGTGCGGGAGAAGTTCAAAATGCTTACCCTTGGAATCCTTCTGCCCTACCTCCAGCAGGGAGATTGGCTATGCTCCTTGGATCTAAAGGATGCCTACACGCACATCCTCATCCACCCAAACCACCGCCAATACCTAAGGTTTGTGGTGGCAGGAAATCATTACCAGTACAGAGTACTGCCCTTTGGCCTATCCTCCGCACCGCGAGTCTTCACAAAATGTCTCGCGGTCGTGGCGGCCCATCTCCGGCTTCACGGCCTCTATGTCTTTCCGTACCTCGACGACTGGCTCATCAGAGCAGCGTCCGCTCAGGAGGTCACCAACGCCACGTGCCGCACGGTGACTCTGCTGCAGCACTTGGGCTTTGTTATAAACTTCGCAAAGTCCACTTTGCTCCCCTCACAGGATCTCGAGTTCATCGGCGCAAGGCTGCACACTCCTCGGGCACGAGCGTACCTACCGCTCGACAGGGCTCAACGGCTCATGGACCTAGCCGACCGCTTTCGCAGCCAGCCCCTGGTCTCCGCCAGGCGCTTCCTGAGACTGCTCGGCCATATGGCTTCCACCGTCCATGTGACCCCCAATGCCCGCCTGAATATGCGGTCTGCTCAATGGTGTCTCCGCCAGCAGTGGCGACAAGCCACAGGCGGCCTGGCAGACCTAGTGCGCGTCTCCGAGCCGCTGCTCTCGTCTCTCCGGTGGTGGCTCCGGCAGCCGAACCTGATATTCGGAATGCCTTTCCAGTCACCTCAGCCGACCCGGGTGCTGACCACCGATGCATCCCTCCTGGGCTGGGGAGCACATTGCCAAGAGGCACGTACTCAAGGCCTCTGGACCACGTGGGAGTCTGCTCAGCAGATCAACTTCCTGGAGCTCAGGGCGATCCGCCTAGCTCTCAAGGCCTTCTCCCACCTGACTTCCCACCAATCCGTCCTTGTCCAGACGGACAATCAAGTTGCCATGTTCTACGTGAACAAGCAGGGGGGCACGGGCTCCTTCCTCCTCTGCCGGGAGGCACTGAAGCTCTGCTCTTGGGCCGTCAGTCACGGCATTCTCCTCAAGGCGGTTTATCTCCCGGGCCAAGAAAATGGCCTTGCAGACAAACTCAGCAGGGTCCTCCAGCCGCACGAGTGGCGTCTGGATCCCTTGGTAGTTCAGAAGCTCTTCCTCAAGTGGGGTCTCCCCACGGTAGATCTCTTTGCCAGTCCTCTCAACCGGCAACTTCCTCGCTTCTGCTCTCGTCAGCCGCACCCCCTTCGGGTTGCGGCGGACGCCTTTCTGATCTCATGGTCGGGGAGCCTTCTGTATGCTTTCCCTCCCATCCCGCTAGTCTCTCGGACTCTTTTCAAGGTTCTCCGAGACAAAGCCTTCATGATCCTGGTGGCCCCTCGCTGGCCCAGACAGCCGTGGTTTCCGCTCCTGCTGCAACTGGCGGTGGAGGATCCCATCCCTCTGGGGGTACAACCGGATCTCCTCACTCAGGATCAGGGGTCCCTCCTGCACCCCAACCTCAGGTCTCTCAACCTCATGGCCTGGCTGCTGAGAGGGTAGTCCTTGCTCCCCTTCTCCTGCCGGCGGAGGTGGAGGAGGTCGTCTTGGCTTCGCGACGGCCTTCTACCCGCAAATGCTACGCCCTTAAATGGCGTCGCTTTGCAGTCTGGTGTACCCAACAGTCTCAGGATCCCTTCTCCTGCCCGGTGTCGGTGATCTTGCAGTACTTGCTGCACCTCTCTAATCTGGGACTTAAGTCCAACTCCGTCAAAGTTCACCTCAGTGCTCTTTCAGCACATCATGTGCCGGTGGACGGCAGACCTCTCTCCAATGACCCTCTCGTAGCGAGGTTTCTCCGAGGTCTCCTTCTACTTAAACCACCTCTGCGCCCGCCAGCGCCTGACTGGGACCTGAATGTGGTGTTGCAGCGGATCACCTGTCCGCCTTTTGAACCTATGGCTACCTGTTCTCTCCGTTTTCTGTCTTGGAAAACACTGTTCTTGATAGCCCTCACTTCCGCTAGACGCGTAAGTGAATTGCAGGCCCTCGTGTCTGATCCCCCTTACACTAGGTTCTACAAGAATAGGGTGGTCCTACGGACTCATCCGAAATTTCTGCCTAAAGTGGTCTCCCCTTTTCACATCAATCAGGAGGTGGTACTTCCAACCTTCTTTCCCAGACCACACTCCAGCCGAGCTGAGACGGTCCTCCATACCCTGGACTGTAGAAGGGCTCTGAACTTCTACCTTGACCGTACGCGGGAGCACCGTAAAGCTGCTCAGCTTTTTGTGTCTTTTGACCCCAATAGATTGGGGCTCCCGGTCTCCAAGCGTACTCTGTCCATCTGGGTTGCGGACTGTATCTCTTGGGCTTATGGGGCAGCCGGACTCTCCTTAGAAAGTCGAGTCACGGCTCATTGTGTTCGGGCAAAGGCCACGTCAGTGGCTTACCTCCGCTCTGTTCCGCTGGCAGACATCTGCCGGGCCGCTACTTGGTCTTCGAGCCAGACTTTTGCGGTCCATTACTGTCTCGAGAGGGAGTCCCGTAGGGACAGTGCTTTCGGACAGGCAGTCCTCCGTAATCTCTTTGAGGTCTGAGCAACTCCTACCCTCCATCCCGGATGTGGGCTACCGGTGGGTGATATTTCAGCGAAGATTCTATCCTTCTGTGCTGCTGAGCTAGAGGGAGCTCATTTTTGTGCTTAGGGTCTCCGGTAGCCTTGAGCTTGGGAGTCCCATAAGTGAGGACTGACTTCCTGCTTGGTCCTGGAGAAAGCGTAGTTACTCACCTGTAACAGGTGTTCTCCAGGAGCAGCAGGAATCAGTCCTCACTACCCTCCCTCCTCCCCTTGGAGTTGCAATCGTCTGCTTATGTTCTTTTTGCAAATTTTTATGCTGTCTTTTTTAGCTATGTCATCTGACTGGCTAAGATGGCACCCTCGGGCGGGAAGACGACCGCGCATGCGCGCTGCAATTCCCAAAGGCTTTCTTTGAAAGCTGGGGAAAATTGCTCCGCGAGGGCTCCGTCGGCGCCGACGTCACCCATAAGTGAGGACTGATTCCTGCTGCTCCTGGAGAACACCTGTTACAGGTGAGTAACTACGCTTACTCCACTCCCTGCTGTGAAGTCAACAGCTTCTATTTTTCGCTATGCACCTCCTTCTTGAGGTTCAGACCCTTGTCTCCCTATCCCTTTCAGCTAGGGAAGACAGTGTACTTTTTCGGTTCCGGGGTACACCCCTGTTCTCCTCCGGACTGGGCTATCCAGATCGGCCAGTCTTCTACTCTTAGTCCTCAGGGTTATGGACTCTGCTCCTAAGGGAGCGCTCAGCTTTTCGCATAAAGCTTCCTTGAAGACCTGCCGTTCTCCTGCTCCAGTTGACACCTGGGTCTCCTGCCCTGCCGAATTTGGAACTTCCTCCTCGCTGCTGTGAAATTCCCCTGAAGACCTCGCTGCTGCGTCTACAGTACCTTCATCTCAGTTCTACTTCCTACAACCCAGTAGGTAAGCTCTACATGGTACTAGCTCATTAAATACTCTCCCTGTAGTCTTTGGGTTTTGCTGTTCCTCTCTTCTCAACTCCTACCCTCCATCCCTCAGGGGATGCCGGGGATCCGGGTTGGGGACATTCCATCCTGTCCTGGGCTGCGCTTATGGGATCTCCCCGGGCACCCTCAGCTAGGGAGTCCCCACATGTGAAGACTCATTCCTGCTTGTTCCTGGAGATAGCAGTTACTTACCTGTAACAGGTGATCTCCAGAACAGCAGGAATTAGTCTTCACAACCCGCCCACCTCCCCTAGGAGTTGTATGTCTCTATTTCCTTCCTCTTTTCTCCTTCTGGCTCAGCTATGAAACTCAACTGGGGAGAGGCAGTAGGAAGGGCGGGAAGCCACCGCGCAGGTGCGAGGGATGCTCCCAAAGGCTTCTGATTGGATGTTGGGGAGCATTCCCGTGCAGGCTCCGTCGGCGACGTCTCCCACATGTGAAGACTAATTCCTGCTGTTCCGGAGATCACCTGTTACAGGTAAGTAACTGTGCTCTCTCCTCTCGTATTCCAGCGCTGTCCTGTGAGATCGCTCCTCTAAATGCGAGTGGTTTTCACTTTCACTGCATTACCAGACTGCCCTGTGGAGGGGGAGCTGATAGGAGCTGAAAACAGCATTTGTGGGGGCAGTTGAGCAGATCGCTCTCCTGAGCTCTCAACATTGCCTGCAAATCGACAGACAAGTCTCCTGAAGCTTCAAGCACTACCATGGTTGCAAGAACAATTTATTTTATTTAGAATTTATTTAGAAAACACTTATATACCGCTACTTCCAGCGATCAGAAGCGGTTTGATTACATTTTTGGGATTTGTCAAAATCAAGACAGAAAGGTTGGGGCATATATACACTAGTTCAGAGGTAAAACACAGCACACAGGATAGGGTCTCACGCTTGGTCTTAACATATTTACATAATTTATAAAAGAGATTCTTCTTAACATATTTACATTTTTACAATAACTATTCATTTCATCTTTTATCCCTCCGGGCTTTACATCTGATTGTAGTAACACTGGAATAGATGTGTTTTTAATTTCTTCCTGAAAGCGGCTATGTCCTTAATTGCTCTCAGCTCATATGGTAGGTGGTTCCATAAAGTTGGGGCAGAGAATGAGAAAGCTCTATGGCTAGTACTGGCTTTTACATGTCTGATGATGTTTGGAACTTGTAGCGTGTCCGAGTTGATAGTTCTCCTGTCTCTGGTGGTAGGTTTGCGAGCAGATAAGGGTTGAAAGGAATGATGGGGCTAGGTTGTGTATGAGTTTGAACGTAGTTACCAATGTTTTATATTGTATCCTGGCAGCAATGGGTAGCCAGTGTAGCTCGATCAATACGGGTGTAATGTGCTCAGTTACTCTTGATCGCATGATGATCCTCGCCGCCACATTTTGTGCCAATTGCAAGATATTGGTGGTTTTCTTTGGTAGGCCCTGTAGGATGGCGTTACAGTAGTCTAAGTGAGGCATGATGAGTGCTTGTGCGACAGACCGGAAATCGCATGGTTCAAGTATATTCCGCAGGGTCGTAGTACTCTCAGTTTGTGAAAAATGGCTTTGTTGGTGTTACTCAGGTGCTTTTCCATCTTTAGTTTGCTGTCGATTGTGACTCCCAGATACTTGATCTCATTTTTAGTGTTGTAAGTGTTGTTACACATTGTGATTATCGGAGGAGGTTCGAAGTCAGGTTTACCGGATATGTACATCACTTCAGTTTTCTTGTGGTTAATTGTCATATTGTTTTGTTGTAGCCATCCTAACATCCCCTGGCTCAAATGTTACACATACTTAAACATTGGGTCAGAGGCAGGATGACTAAACACACCCATCTTCCATCTTCCCTTTTCTTTTTCTACCTCTACCCACAGTACATGATACGGGGCAGTGCACTTCAACAAGCCAGAAACAGAAAGGACAACTCATGATCCAAACTCCTTCCCTAAACTTTAGTTTTAAAATCTTTTTAAGCTTTAATGAACTGCATTACTCTGGACGTCTGTGAGCAGTCTATATATAAACTATCAGAAGAACAATTGATGTACACCACAGACAGCCCTGCAGGGTTCTAGGAAGCCCATGAGGATGCATCAATGCCAGCTGTTGGCTGTATCTTTGCTTCTCCGGGAACAAGCAGGAAGTCATTCCTCACATATGGGTGACGTCTGCGCCGATGGAGCCTACGTGGTCACCTTCCCGCCGAAAGGTACCATCTTTCCTCGGTCTTTTGTTTTCCTTGGAGCCCTGCAGACAAGCTGTCTGTGCACCCCAGATTAGGTTAATTTTTTCCACCTTCCTCAATGATTTTTTCTGCTTCTTCAGTATCGATCACCTTTCCGCCACTCGAGTCCAATGCCTCGGCATTATGCTTTTTACTCAGGTACACTTTTTTCTCTTATTTTTTGGCCCACAAGTTTTTTACTCTCAGCCTAACTGGTCAAGACATTGTAGCTTAACCTCATGGGACTCGTTTTTCCTGCTTTGTTGTTGATCAGTGGTTTCAAGCAGTGTGGCAAATGCAACCACACTGTGTCCTACACGGACCATCACAATTTCTGCCTATATTGCCTCGGTGCGGACCATGACATGTCTTCCTGCCCACTATGCCTTTTGATGTCGGCTAAGACCTGGAAGGACGTGAAAGGTGGCAGGAGGAGCTATTCAGCAAGTCGGACCCAGAATTAGTATCGGGGATGCAATCTCTGCCTTCGATGCTGGCGGCAGGTGAATGTGTCATGCTCCCAGGCTTGGTCGGAGCCGCAGGATACATTGAGTTGTCCTTGGAGGATCTTCCCTGGCTGAAGACTTCATCAACATCGAGGTCCAGCACTGGCCTGGGGGGGTAAGACCTCCAGGACCCCTGGGTGTGGCGCCCTTGACGACACCAGGGACTAGAAAGAGCGCCCCCCCCAGCAACCTCAGAGGGAGGCGTCAACATCTGAATCAGGGATTGCACCGGGTTCCCCCAATGCCATTCCGGAATACCCTTTCCTGGGACCTGGCACAGACATCGGAGTCCTCAGTCGGCACCCCCTTCAGCGGAACCGTCCGGCATCAAGGCCAGGATGCAAGCCCTAGAACGCTTCGCTGTGTTCGTTGAGGCTCAAAGAAGCCCAACTCCCGGTCATTCTGGGTCTTCAGTGTCCTTTGATGGGATCCACTTGGTGTCGACCCTGTTGGCAACTGAGTCGTGGGCCGGCACATTGTTGAGCACAGCTGCACTGGTGTCCTGATGCCGGGTGTCATTGAGGCCGAGTTGGTCTGACAACCACGGGGCGCTAGCCGACTCCTCTGGTTCTCCACTGGAACATCCCCCTCCGACCCATCTCCACCACACCATCAGCAGCAGTCACCTCCAGAGGACTTGGCTTTCCTGGAGTTTGTGTGGGAGATGTACCAGGTCCTCGTCTTCATGGTGCTGCCCAAAGACGAGCCGCGTACCAAGGAACTCGAGATCCTCCAGTACAAGGCTCCTCTTCAGGAGGCACTGACGGTGTCTATGCCCCTCATACTGGAGTGGCTGCTCTTCAGGATGTGGGAGACCCCAGTGATGGTGTCAACTGTGAACAATCGACTTGATTCACAGAAAACACATTTGCCATATAACTCATGGTTGTGGAGTTGGCTATGCATTGCATTAAAAGCCAGAAAATGCATTCCTTGGTACCTCCAGGCAGGGAGGCGTGCACCATGGATGCTTTTGGCAGGAAGTGTTTCCAGGGCTCCATGCTTGTGGCCCGGATCCAGGCCTACCAGCTGTACATGGGCATACACCTGAGGGATGTGGTGAAGGAACGCGCCGGGTTCTCGTTTGGGTTAGTAGGCAAACCTCTTGAGTGCTTCAGGACCCTGGTATCATCGGTCAGGGAGTGCTCCAAGTTTCAAACTTGGGCAGCCTTTGATGGCTTCAAGTCGGTGACTCACGTAGCTGCAGTGGGCATTAGTGCCTGATGCCTTACCTGGCTACAGTCTTCCAACTTGGAGCAGTGAGTTCAGGACAAGTTAGCTGATGTCTCAGGCCGGGGGGGGGGAATCTCTTCGGCAAACCCATGACAGAGAAGACCGACGAGCCGGAGAAGGAATTCATGACCAGAACCAGGCTGTCCAAAAAATTGTCTGAACCTTCTCGTAAGAAGGCTTTGGGGAAAAAGTCCTTCCACCCAAAGACCAAGAAGGCTTACAGAAACTTCCATAAGTTTCAGGCCTATCACGCTCCCCCACAGGGACAGCAGGCCAAGGGCCAGGGGCATGGCGCCCATAAGCCAAAGTCCTCCAAACAGCACCCCAACCGCAGACTGGGGAGGGGGGTTTGACTCCTTGGGCATAGCCTTCCTCCCACAGGAGTGGCAGGGCCCAGGATTCATAGGAGGACAGCTGGTCCATTTTGCTCACCAGTGGCCAAGCATTACCAAGGACGCCTGGGTCTTGCAGGTGGTTGGAGAAGGTTATGTCCTCCACTTTGCCTAGCTGCCTCCTCCCTTCTTACCAGGAGAATTGCCTATGGACTCCTTGCACAGAGAACTTCTGCTAGAGGAGCTTGAGGGTTTACTTGAAGATCAAACAGTGGAGGCCATCCCCCTGCCACTCCAGGGCAGGGGCTTCTACTCCTGCTACTTCCTTGTCCCAAGAAGACCGGGGCTTCCGGCCCATCCTGGATCTATGGGATCTAAACCGCTTCCTGGTCAAGGTAAAGTTCAAGATGGTATCCCTTGGAACCTTGCTGTCCTACCTCCTGCAGGGAGATTGGCTCTGCTCCTTGGATCTCAAAGATGCCTACACCCACATCCTTATCCACCCAAGGCACTGTCAGTACCTCTGATTTGTTGTCGGCGGACAGCACTTTCAGTACTGGGTACTCGCCTTCGCCTCTGCTCCCAGGGTATTCACCAAATGCCTGGCAGTCGTTGCCACTCACCTCCAACTTCTGGGGGTATTCATCTTCCTGTATCTAGACGACTGGCTCATTCGAGCCACTACACTGGGGGAGGTGCGCAGTGCGATGTAATGCACCATAGGGCTGCTCCAGAGCCTGGGCTTCATGGTGAACTTATCGAAGCCTTATCTATGGCCCACCCAACAACTGGAGTTCATTGGTGCCCTACTCGATTCCACTCAAGCGAGGGCATTCCTGTCTCTTGACTGAGCTCAGCACCTATCAGGCCGTTCAAGGCGGCCCAGTGGTGACCGCCAGACAAATGCTCCGTCTCCTGAGGCACATTGCCTCCACATTACCCCATTTGCTTGCCTCCATATGAGGAAGGCGCAGTGGACGCTCAACGCCCAGTGGATGCAAGCTTCCAGCCGTCTGGAGGACCATATCCTGGTTATGCTGGCCCTAGCAAACTCCCTCACCTGGTGGCAGAACTCCCTCAACCTCAGAGCTGGCTTACCCTTCTGGGCTCCTCCGACTCACCGCATCCTCACAACGGACACGTACAAGCTGGGCTGGGGGGCCCATTGCAATCAACTGCAGTCGCAGGGCCCATGGTCACCAGAGGAGAGTACCTCGCTGATCAACCTGCTGGAACCTCTGCACTGTCTACTATGCCCTGCACGTCTTCCAGGATTATCTAGAAGGGCAGGTGGTCCAGGTCCGGATGGAGAATAGTGGCGATATACCAAATCATCAAACAAAGGGACACAGGGTCATATCATCTCTGCTGGGAAGCAGTGCGCCTCTGGAACTTCGCAGTGGGGAAGAACATCTCCCTCAGAGCAGTATACTTGCCGGGCCAGGACAATGTGCTAGTCGACCACCTGAGCTGTGTTCTCCAGCCCCGTGAGTGGAGACTGAACTCGGCCATGCTGGAGGAGGTCTTTTGGTGCTGGGGGACCCCAGAGATCGACCTTTTTGCCAGTCCACAAAATGTGCAGCTGCCACACTTCTGCTGCTGGAAGGCGGCCGGGAAGCGGCAGATGCTTTTCTCCTCCCCTGGTCTGGGAGTTTCCTGTATGTGTTTCTGCCCACACCACTGGTGCCTTGGGTGGTCCTCGACATTCAAACAGAAGCGGTCTCAGTTATTTTCATTGCGCCCAGGCAACCCTGGTTCAACCTACTTCTGCAGCTGTCCTGCAGGAACGACCCAGACCTGCTATCCCAGGAAGACGGGATGCTGCTGTACCCCAGCCTCCCATCCCTTGCTCTGATCAAGGACCCCATGCGCCGGGGATATGCTTTTAAGTGGCGCAGGTGTTCGCACTGGTGTGCGGATGATGGCCTCAACCCTTTCTCCTGCACGATGCCCAACATCCTGCGGTACCTCTTGCATTTATCGGAGACTGTCCTGAAGTCCAACACAGTCTGAATGCACCTCTATGGTGTCTCAGCTCACCATCACACAGTGGAGGGCCAGGCATTGTCACTGTACCCTCTAGTAGGCAGATTATGCAGGGCCGCTTCCTCTCCTGGCCCCCAATCTGTCCACCGCCAATGGCTTGGGACCTCAATGTGGTGTTGGAGAAGCTTATGGCTCCATCTTTTGAACCGTTGGCCACCCACCATCTCAAGTACTTTTAATAGAAGGTCGTATTCCTGGTGGCGCTCACCTCGGCCGGGCATATGAGTGAGCTGCAGTCACTAGTAGCACACGCGCTCTATACCAGGTTCCACAGCAACAGTGTGGTCCTTCGGACTCGCCCTAAATTCTTGCTAAAGGTTACCTCTGCCTTCCATTTGAATCAAGACATGGTGTTGCCCACCTTCTTTCCTAGGCCTTATTCTTCCAGGGTGGAGACCTCTCTGCACACACTTGATTATAAACATGCATTGTCCTTTTTACATACAGATGACGCAGCCCCATCGCCGCTCAACACAGCTCTTTGTCTCTTTTGACGGCTCGCAGTCTCAAAGTGCACCCTCTCACGCTGGGTAACCGACTGCATTTCATTCGCCTATCAGTAGACATTGCTCTCTCTGGAGCATCATGTGACAGCTCACAATGTGCATGCCATGGATGCCTCAGTGGCGAGTCTGCGCTCGGTGCCCTTGCTAGAGATCTGTTGGGCCGCCACCTGGTCTTCTGTGCACACCTTCGCTGCACATTACTGTCTAGAGGAGACCTCTCAGAGGGACAGCACCTTCGGCCAGGCAGTCCTCAGTCACTCTTAAGGAATAATGCAACTGCTTCCCGCCGACCTGTGATGTTCAGGCTACCGGAGTGGGGATTGCATCTTCGATACTGCTGCTGAATTGTCAAACTTCTAGCCATTCAGTACCCCTTGTTGCCCTTTATGGCCCGTTTTTTGGGTTGCCTGAGGTTTTTACAGGTTTCTTTCAGTAGCCTGTAGCTTGGAAGTCCCATATGTGAGGACTGACTTCCTGCTTGTTCCAGAGAAAATGTAGTTACTCACCTGTAACAGGTGTTCTCTGGGGACAGCAGGAATTGGTCCTCACAACCCTCCCTCCTCCCCGTGGAATTGTTTTTCTTTTTATGTTTTATTGAGCTGTCATCATACTGAGGTAAGATGGCATCTTTGGGCAGGAAGGTGACCGTGCATGCGTGGTGTACGTCCCAAAAGCTTTCTTTGAAAGCTGGGGATTGAACCTGCATCGGTTCGGTTGGCGCCAGCATCACCCAGTTGTAATGCTGATTCCTGCTGTCCCCGGAGAACACCTGTTACGGGTGAGTAACTACATTTTTTCCAATGCAGTGCACACAAAGCTTAAATAAAATAGAGTTAAGCAGTTCTTTAAAACACAAAAACATTAAAATAGAAAATCTTGGGATTGTGATTCCTGCTGTTTACTTTTCAAGGCAGAGGGGGAGCCTAATTTCAACTGAGGAAAATTTTCAAGTGGGCTAATATTAGAAGTAAAATGTGTTTTAACTACAATTAAGGATACTGCCATTTGATGATAATAGCTATTCTCCAGGACCAAGCAGGAAGTCAGTCCTCACATATGGGTGACTTTGGCGCCGACGGAGCCCTCGCGGAGCAATTTCCCCAGCTTTCAAAGAAAGCCTTTGGGAATTGCAGTGCGCAGGCGCGGTCCCCTTCCCGCCCAAGGGTGCCATCTTGCTCAGTCTTCTTTTTTCCACGGAGCCCTACAGACGCAGAAAAAGTTGATTTGATTTCTTATTTCTTATTCTTTATCGGTTCGACGCCTGATCCTTTTCCCGCCCGGAACCGCTACGCCGATATCGGGTCCGTTCTTTATTTTTCGTTTTTTTGTCCTTCGTGACAAGCGTTCGCGCCATTTTTTATTTTTCGCTGGCAGCCCTGTCTTTTGACCTCGCAGGGGCCCTTTTTCCCTCGATGGCTGCCAGCGGGTTTAAAAAGTGTGATTGATGTAAGAAACTTATGTCTCTTACCGACACACACGACTGCTGCCTCCGCTGCCTCGGACCTGATCATGACCCGATGATCTGTGGTCCATGTAGCAAGATGTCTTCAAAAGCGTTGAGGAGTCGGCAGCATCAAAGGAAACAAATCTTCTCTGACTCCGCGTCCGGCCGGGCCCGGACCTCGTCAGAGGCTTCGACGTCCCGGAACTCCGGTCCTGAGCATCGTCGGAGTTCCTCTGAGCGGGGGTCTCCTGCCCGGGAACATCATTGGAAGAAAAAACCTGCGAGGGCGGCATCGGTGGACGCTCCTGGTTCCTCGAGGGCCAGGTCGCATAGCCCCGATAGCCGTCCCGGGTCCTCGGAGTCAGAGAGGCCTTCGAAACATCCTCGTCTCGAAATGGAGTCGCCTGGACACGTGAGTACTGTAGTCCTCGTGGACTCGCCTCCGAAGGAGCCGACGTCGGGGGCTGCTGGGTCTCCTGAGCTTGGACTCAGGTTGACGGTCTTGGAGAGCAGTTTGGCTGCCTTCATGGACCAGCAGCGGGCATTGATCGCTGGCTTTGCCAATGCATCTGCCCCGGCCACCGGGACGTCGACGTCCAAGTCGACCCCGGAGACCAAGCCGATCCTCGAGTCCATGCGAGCTCGAGTTGATCCTCGGTTTCGGCCTCCCATTCGGGACCGAGGTCGTCGACGTCGACACCCTCGGCGACGGGGCGGAGGGCATCGGTACCCGCCCGACCGGAGCCACTCGATTCCTCCTCCGAGGAGTCAGCCTGGGAAACGGAGGACAAAGAGTCACCTGGTACTTTTCGGACTTGATGTGTCCCATCGGACTCACCCGAGTCCGAACTTCGGAGACGGTCCCCCCCGGAGGACACCCGGTTCTCGGACTTCGTGCGGGATATGGCCAAGGCCTTGGCATTCCCCGCGGATCCCGAGGAGGAGCCTCGAGCCGAAGAGCTCGATGCCCTCCAGTATGACTCTCCCCCGAAGGAGGCCTTTACTGTACCGGTTCCTCCGATGCTGGAACGACTTCTCTTCCGCATGTGGGAGAGCCCGGCGTCGGCGCCGGTGTTAAGCAAGCGGGTCGATTCCATTATCGAGTCCGCAAGAGCCCCGGGTTCCAAAAGGCACAACTACCGCACCATTCCATGGTGGTGGAATCGGCCATGCATCGACTCAAGAGTCAGAAGATGCACTCCTCGGTGCCTCCCGGCCGGGAGGCCCAGAACCTGGATGCCCTCGGTAGAAAGTGCTTCCAGGGCTCTATGCTTGCTTGTCGAGTCCAGACCTACCAGCTCTATATGGGCATGTATCTCCGAGATCTGGCAAAAGAAATTGCCGGGTTCTCTGCTGGTCTCTCCGAGGAACCTTTGCAAAGGTTCCAAGCCTTGTCCACTGGTATTCGAGAGTGCTCGAAGTTTATCTCTCGAGCAGCCTACAATGGCTTCGAAGCATCGGCTCGAGTAGCCGGGGCCGGCATCGGTGCCTGCCGACAGTCTTGGCTTCAGTCATCCGACCTCGAGCCATGGGTACAGGACAAGTTGGTCGATGTCCCCTGCAGAGGTGAACACCTCTTTGGCAAACCCATGGCTGAAAAGGCTGCACAGATCAAGACCGAGACTCTGACCAGAACTAGGCTGTCCAGAAAAACCTCTGCCCCTTCTCAGAAGAAGAAGGGCTCGGGGAAAAAGCCCTTTTACCCGAGGAAGGCGGCTGCCTATAAACACTACCCTCAGTATCAGGCCTCAACAGCTCCCCAAAAGGGTCAGCAGGCCAAGGGACGGGATAATGGGTCCCATAAGCAGCAGGCCCCCAAGCCCACAACACCGGCCCCTGCTCAGCAGGGTGGGGGTTTTTGACTCCATCAGCATAGCCTCTTCCCCTCAGCTGGTTTCTCTCAGCACAGGAGCCCGGCTGGTCCACTTTGCCCACAGGTGGTCAGCCATCACCTCAGATACCTGGGTGCTTCATATAGTTCAGAAAGGCTATCTTCTACACTTTCACCAGGTACCTCCCTCCTACTTTCCAGGGGAGCCTCCAAGACTGACTCCCTCTGCACAGGGACTTACTCCTTCAGGAGTTAGCAAGTCTTCTTCAGGAACAGGCTGTGGAACCGGTGCCCCACCACCTGAGAGGTCACGGCTTTTATTCCAGGTACTTTCTGATACCAAAAAGAACAGGAGGCCTCAGACCCATCCTGGACTTGCGAAACCTCAACAAGTTCCTGGCAAGGGAAAAGTTCAAGATGCTTACCCTTGGAATCCTGCTGCCCTACCTCCAGCAGGGAGACTGACTATGCTTCTTAGATCTCAAGGATGCCTATACTCACATCTTTATTCATCCAGACCACAGACAATATCTCAGGTTTGTTGTGGGAGGAAATCATTACCAGTACAGAGTACTGCCCTTTGGCCTATCCTCCGCCCCCAGGGTGTTCACCAAATGCCTAGCAGTGGTGGCGGCCTATCTAAGACTTCAAGGCCTTTTTGTGTTTCATACCTGGACGACTGGCTCATCAGGGCCCAGTCTTCCCAAGAGGCCACTCAGGCCACTCATTGCCCTGTGTCTCTGCTCCAGCACTTGGGCTTTGTCATAAACTTTGTAAAGTCCACTTTGCTCCCCTCTCAAGATCTCGAATTCATCAGCGCCAGGTTAAGCACACTTCAGGCGCGGGCCTTCCTTCCTCTAGACAGAGCACACAGGCTCATGGATCTCGCCAGCCACTTTCACAGCAATTCCCTTGTCTCTGCCAGGCAATTTCTGAGACTGCTCGGCCATATGGCTTCCACGGTCCATGTGACCCCCAATGCCCGCCTGAACATGCGACCTGCTCAGTGGTGCCTTCGCACTCAATGGCATCAGGCCACGGGGAGCCTGGCGGACTCAGTACAGGTCTCCAACCTGCTGGTCTCTTCTCTGCGGTGGTGGCTTCATCTGCCAAACCTGCTACTGGGAGTGGATTTTCAATCTCCTCCGCCTTCTCAGGTACTAACAACCGATGCTTCTCTCCTGGGTTGGGGAGCACATTGCCAAGGGACATGTACTCAATGCCTCTGGACTCCTTGGGAGTCTGCTCAGCAGATAAACTTCCTGGAGCTCAGAGCCATCCGCCTAGCTCTGAGAGCCTTCTCCCACCTCACTTCTCACCAGTCTGTGCTGGTCCAGACGGACAATCAAGTTGCAATGTTCTACGTGAACAAACAAGGAGGCACAGGCTCCTTCCTTCTCTGTCAGGAGGCACGAAAACTGTGCTCTTGGGCCATCCACCACGGCATCCTCCTCAAAGCGATCTATCTCCCAGGTCAGGAAAATTACGTGGCAGACAAGCTAAGCAGGATCCTCCAACCACACGAGTGGAGATTGGATCCATTGGTGGTTCAGCGGATCTTTCTCAAGTGGGGCCTCCCCACCATGGATCTGTTTGCCAGTCCTCTGAACCGGCAACTTCCCAGATTCTGCTCTCGACAACCGCATCCTCTCAGAGTAGCAGCGGATGCTTTTCTGATTCCATGGTCCACAGGCCTCTTGTATGCCTTTCCTCCCATGCCGCTGGTGTCTCAAACACTCTTCAAAGTTCTCAGAGACAAAGCCTCGCTGATCCTAGTGGCTCCCCGGTGGCCGAGACAACCTTGGTTCCCGCTTCTAATGCAGCTGGCGGTGGACACTCCTCTTCCTCTGGGGTTTCAGCCCGATCTCCTGACACAGGATCAAGGGTCTCTCCTACACCCCAACCTCCGGTCCCTTCATCTGATGGCCTGGCTGCTGAAAGGGTAGTCCTTGCTCCCCTCCAGCTGCCTCGGGAGGTGGAAGAGGTTGTCTTGGCCTCGAGGAGGCCTTACACCCGGAAGTCCTACGCTCTTTAAGTGGCGTCGGTTCTCCATTTGGTGTGCTCAGCAGTCTGGGAAGCCCTTCTCCTGCTTGATAGCAGTGGTCTTGCAATATTTGCTTTACCTCTCCAATCTGGGCCTTAAGTCCAACTCTGTCAGGGTCCACCTCAGTGCTCTCTCTGCGCATCACGCACCAGTGGATGGCAGGCCTCTTTACCACCACCCTTTCGTGGCTCGTTTTCTCCGAGGCCTCCTTCTCCTTTACGCCCACCAGCCCCTGAATGGGATCTGAATGTGGTCTTGCAGCGGATTACCTGTCCGCCCTTTGAACCTATGGCTACCTGCCCTCTTCGTTTTCTTTCTTGGAAAACCTTGTTCTTGGTAGCCCTTACCTCTGCTAGACGCGTTAGTGAACTGCAAGTCCTAGTGTCTGATCCTCCTTACACTAGGTTCTACAGGAATAGGGTCGTCTTACGGACTCACCCTAAGTTTCTTCCAAAAGTGGTTTCTACTTTTCATCTCAACCAGGAGGTGGTTCTTCCGACCTTCTTTCCCAGGCCGCACACCTGCCGGGCTGAAATGGTCCTGCATACCCTGGACTGTAGGAGGGCCTTATCCTTCTACCTTGACCGTACGCGAGAGCATAGAAGGGCTGCTCAGCTCTTCGTTTCTTTTGACCCCAATAAGTTGGGGCTACCTGTCTCCAAGCGTACTTTGTCCATATGGGTTGCTGACTGTATCGCTTGGGCTTATGGGGCGGCCGGCCTCTCGTTGGAGGGTCGAGTCACGGCTCATCGTGTTAGGGCGAAGGCTGCGTCAGTGGCTCATCTCCACTCTGTTCTGTTGGCAGACATCTGCCGGGCCGCTACTTGGTCTTCAAGCCAGACTTTTGCGGCCCATTACTGCCTAGAGAGGGAGTCCCGCAGGGACAATGCTTTCGGACAGGCAGTACTCCATAATCTCTTTGAGGTTTAGGCAACTCCTACCCTCCGGCCCTGGTGTTGGGCTACCGGTCGGAGTCGTTTTCAGAGAAGATTCCTTCCTTCTGTGCTTCTGAGCTAGAGGGAGCTCATTTTTCCGCTTGAGGCCTCCGGTAGCCTTAAGCTTGGGAGTCCCATATGTGAGGACTGACTTCCTGCTTGGTCCTGGAGAAAGAGTAGTTACTCACCTGTAACAGGTGTTCTCCAGGAGCAGCAGGAATCAGTCCACACAACCCTCCCTCCTCCCCTTGGAGTTGCAGTCCTATCATTTCGTTTTTGCTAATTGTTTTGCTATCTTTTAGCTATGTCATCAGACTGAGCAAGATGGCACCCTTGGGCGGGAAGGGGACCGCGCATGCGCGCTGCAATTCCCAAAGGCTTTCTTTGAAAGCTGGGGAAATTGCTCTGCGAGGACTCCGTCGGCACCGACGTCACCCATATGTGAGGACTGATTCCTGCTGCTCCTGGAGAACACCTGTTACAGGTGAGTAACTACTCTTTATCTGTTGAACATTCAATGGAAAATATTTGCCAGTCCCCCAGGCTTGACCCATCATTCTCATCCTTTCCTCACGCAGTCTGACCAGAGGACATTCTCATTCTTAAGCTTCCTGTTCCTCTCCCCTCTTCCCCCCCCACCCTCCCCCGGTCAACCAGAGACTCTCCTGACCAAGTCCAACTTGAACTATTTTTTAGCTCCCCATCCCCCAACTTGTCAAGCTCTCACGATCCTCAGTCTTCAAATCACGTCTTCCTGACGTTAATTCTCTTGCCCCTCTTCACACCTTGCTTAAATAGTAAAAAAAAAAGCAGAAAAAAATGCTTAACCATAAAATCTCTCCAGGTCACCCAACAAGGTGGCCTCAGGTTCTCCAGGAACAAGCAGGAAGTCAGTTGTCACATAAGGGTGACGTCTGCACCAACAGAGACCACGCAGAGCATTTTCCCAGCTTTCAAAGAAAGCCTTTGGGACATGTTACCACACATGCGTGGTCCCCTTCCCGCCCAAGGGTGCCATCTTCCTCAGTCTCCTTTTTTCCGTGGAGCCCAATGGACGTCTGTCCTGTTTCCCTGGAAATATTCCTTGCTAATTATCCTTAAAAGTTAACTTTTCCGGTTTGCGTACTGGTTCCTCGTCCCGCCTCGAGCTGGCGCTGAACTTGGCGCTGTTCTCGGCCCCTTTTTTCATTTTTGATTGAGGCTTGCCTGGACTGGCATTCATGCTTTTTTTCGCCCGAGTGTCGTCAACCCCGCCCGGGTGCTCCCCACCTCATGTCTCCCCGGTGGGTTAAAAAAATGTGACCGCTACAGTCAAACTATGTCAGTAACTGACACCCATGACTGCTGCCTGTGCGGCCTGGGACCAGACCATGACACTTAAGACCAACAACAAGAGATCAGAGTTGCAGAAAAACTGTTCCCTAGGTCCGATTCAGCCCCGGCATCCCCGATGCCGAGCTCCAAACCCAGCACTTCCCATGAGGCTCGAGCGTCTGAGTCCCGCAGCAGCGGCTCCTCCTCCGAGAAGACCTCAGACTCCGAGATAAAGAAGAAAAAGACCTTGAAGTCCACCGAAGTGGCATTGGAGAAACCTGGAAAAACCGCCCAGAGGGACTCGGGAGGCCCTGAGAAGCGCCCTACCAAGGTCCTCAAGAAGGATTCCTCAGCCAGCAGAGACCATGCAAGGTTCCTCAAGGCCATAGTCCTTGTCGAGGATGCACTCGCGAGAGTGCCGGCGCTGGGCCCAAGATCCTTGGTGCCAGCGCTGAAAGCTGTGAAGCCTTCTGGCTTGGAAACAAGAATGGCGGCCCTGGAGCAGAATATCACTGCTAACCTGGCCCTGCAGCAGGCAATGATGGCTGGTTCGTCCGCATCATTTGCCGCAATGACCGGGCCCCCAACTGCGGGGGAGTCCCCCGGTTGTCGAGCCGAGCTCTCAGCACTACCAGCCTCAGGTAAGCCCTCGGCGTTGGTCAAGATCCCGGTCCTCGGGCATCCAATTCTCCCCAGCTAGTTTCCGTGACTCAGACCCCAGGTCCTCTGGATGCCACCAACCCCTCGGCGCTGGTCTGGAGACAGTGAATCACAGGGCCTCTGATTCGTCGTCACCACTTGACTCCGAGTGGGAGACCAATGAAGAGACATCCCCGAAAACTAAACTGCACTGAAATATTCCCTCAGACCTTTCTCCCTGGTGCCACTCCCCTCCGGAGGACGTGGCCTTCCATGACTTTGTCAAGAACATGGCCAAAGCCCTCTCAGTGCAGACTGAGGCAGAGGAGGACCCGTGTACCGAGGATTTGGAGGTCCTCCAATATGAGTCTCCAACCAAGGAAACCCTCACGATGCCCATGCAGCCGATCCTCGAGCGGCTACTGCTCAGAATGTGGGAGAGACAGTTTTTGGTTCCGGTGGTGAGCCGGTGCCTCAATGCCATGTACCATGTCTGGAAGGGCCCGGGGTTCCACAAACTCCAGCTTCCACATAACTCCATGGTCGTCGAGTTGACTATGCAAAAACTTAAGAGCCAAAAGAGCCACTCCTCTGTTCCTTCCAGAAGAGAGGCCAGAGCCGTCAATGCTCTCTGGTGCAAGTGTTACCAGGGCTTGATGCTGGGGTGCTGGATCCAAGCCTATGAACTATACATAAGTATGTACCTAAAGGCTCTAACCAAGGAGCTATCAAAGTTTTTGTTTGGTCTTGTCAGGGATCCCCTCCAACGGTTCCAGTCCCTGACCTCTGAGATCAAGGACTGCTCCAATTTCCTCTCCTAAGCAGCCTACGATGGCTTCGACTCAGCGGTTCAAGGCACAGCAGTTGGCATCGGCACCCAATGCCAAGCCTTCCGACCTCAAGCAATGGGTCCAAGACAAGCTGCTCAACGTTCCCTGCAGCAGGGAGAACCTATTTGCCAAATCCATGGCCGACAAGGCAGCCGACATTGAGGTCGACATGGTGACCCGTCAGAGGCTTTCTAAAAAGACCTTATCCCTTCCCCACTGGAAACCAGCAGGGAAAAGACCTCTTCCTGAGGAAAAAGGGCTCTTTCCCACAAAGTCACCACTACTAACCGTTCTCGGGCCAGCAACAAGGTTCTCGCCCTAAGAGAAAGCCACGGGGTTCAGAAGGCGAAAACACTGAAGCCTCAAGCCCCAGCTCCCACCCAACCCAAGGGGAGCTTTTGACTCCCAGGGCAGGGCATCCCCTCCCCCAGGAGACCTTCACCAGCCCACAGGTGTCTCCTGGCGCACTTTGCTCACAGATGGACCAACATCACCTTGGACCAGTGGGTACTGCAAATAACACGGGAAGAATATCTCCTCCATTTGCAGCAGATACCAGCCAGGTTCTTCCCAGGAAAGCCGGTGTAACCCCTCCTTCACCAGACCCTTCTGCTCACAGAGTTCGCAGGTCTGATCAGGGACAACGCAGGAGCCTGTACCCAAACACCTATGGAAGAAAGGACTTCTATTCCAGGTACTTCCTTGTCCCAAAGAGAACTGGGGATCTCAGGCCCATACTAGACCTGTGATACTTAAACAAGTTTTTGGTGAGGGACAAGTTCAAGATGCTCTCCCTTGGAACACTGCTGTCTTACCTCCACCAGGGAGACTAGCTATGCTCCTTGGATCTAAAGTATGCGTACATACACATCCTAATCCACCCCTCCCACAGGAAGTACCTACAGTTTGTGGTGGGAGGAGGGCACTACCAGTACAAGGTGCTACTCTTCGGCCTGGCTTCCTCGCCAAGGGTCTTTACCAAATGCCTGGCTATGGTGGCCGCCCAACTGCATCTGCAAGGGGCCTTCATCTTCCCCTGCCTGGACGACTGGCTAATCAGGGGCGGCACAGCCTCAGAGGCCAGTCAGGTGGCAGATCATGCGTCCCTCCTTCTGCAGCACCTGGGGTTTGTCATCACCGACCCCCAAATCCCACCTCTCTCCAGCCCAAAATCTGGAGTTTATAGGTGCTCAGCTCGACACACTGCAAGTCAAGGCGGTCCTCCCCAGAGAAAGGACAGAACGCCTCAGACAACTGGCAGGAGGTATACAATGTCGCCGATCAGTGCCAGCTCGTCTCCTCCTCTGCCAGCTGGGCCATATGGCCTCTGCGGTCCAAGTAACGCCCTCAGCCCGCTTGCACATGCGAACAGCCAAGTGGTGCCACTGTTCACAGTGGACCCAAGCCATGGGCAAGCTATGGGACAGGGTCAGGGTTATCTGCCAATTGGCAGAATCAACTAGTGGCAAAACCTTCGCCACCTCCAGGCAGAAATGCCCTTCCAAGCACCCGCACCTCAGAGAAACCTGAACACTCGCTCCTAGGTTGAGGTGTGCATTGTGGGGACCACCATACACAAGGCAGCTGGTCCCAGAAGGAGTCTCTCCTATAGTCAGTCTCTTGGAGCTCAGGGCAATCTTTCTAGCCCCAATGGGTATTCTGCCACCGCCTGCAACACCGATCCGTACTGATCCAGACGGGCAATCAAGTTGCCATGTTCTGTATCAAGCAGGGGGGCACAGGCTCGTACTCCCTCTGCCAGGACACGCTGGCCCTCTTCTCCTTTGCAGCTTGCAACAACATTCTCTTGCAGGCAATTTACCTCCTGGGTCAGGACAACTGCTTAGCTGACCGGCTGAGCCAAATCCTTCAGCTGCATGAGTGGTGCTTGAAACCCAGGGTGGCCAAGAGGTTCTTCCACCTCTGGGGCAGGCCCATGATGGATCTATTTGCCTCTCCAGACAACACGCAACTGCTTTGCTTCTGCTCATGCCAACTGCACCCAGAGAGAGTGGCGGCAGATGCTTTTTCTGATCTCATGGTCCAAGGGCCTACTCTGTGTACCCCCTGACTCCCATGGTCACCAGGATCCTCTTCAGCGTACAGAGCTAGATGGCGTCAGTTATACTAATTGCCTCCAGGTGGCAGAGGCAACCCTGGTTTCCACTGTTGTGCTCTCCCTGTCGGTGGCACTCCCAGTCCCACTAGGCAAGCTCTGGACCTCCTGTCTCAGGAGAGGGGCTCACTCCTGCATCCCAACCTGGGGTCCCTAATGCTAACATCGTAGCTGCTAAAAGGATAACATTGGCCCCTTTCAATTTTCCGGGAGAAGTCAAGGAGATCCTACTGGCCTCCCAAAAGCCCTCCACCAGCCTTTAAGTGGAGAAGGTTCTCCGCCTGGTGTGTGGAAAAAAGGGAGAACCCCTTCTCCTGCCAAGTGCAGTTAGTACTCCAGCATTTACTGCTCTTGTCCCACACTGGGCTGAAGTCTCAGTGAAGGTGCATCTGAGTATGATAACCACTCACCAACACCCTGTTGAGGGAAAACCCCTCTTGGGCCAGCCTTTGGTCTCCAAGTTCCTCTGGGGCCTCCTATTATCCAAGCCCCCTCTCCGCCCTCTAGCAGTGGAGTGGGACTTCAACATGATGCTCTCACAGCTCACCAGACCGCCATTCAAGCCCCTAGCCACTTGCCACCTGTGGTGCCTGTCTTGGAAAGTGGCCTTTCTGGTGGCCTTCACGTCCCCTCGAAGAATGAACGAACTCCAGACCCTGGTGGCCCATCCACCATATGCAAGGTTCTACAAGAACAGGGTAGTGCTCTGCACACACTCCAAATTCCTCCCGAAGGTGGTATCTCCTTTCCACCTCAACCAAGAGGTGGTCCTCGCCACTTTCTTCCCGTGGCCCCACGCCGGCAGGGAGGAACTAGTACTTCATACAGTAGAATGCAAACAGGCCCTGTCCTCCTTACAGTGGACCCAGACCCATCACTAAGCTCCTCAGTTTTTTGTGTCTTATGACCCCAGCAGAATGGGGCTCCCTGTGACTAAGCAGAAGCTATCCATTTGGGTGGCGGACTGTATTATCCTCGTTTATGAGTGAGCTGGCCTCTCCCTTGAGCATTGGATCAAAGCGCATTGCGTGAGGGCGATGGCCATGTCCGTGGCCAACCTGCGCTTAATGCCAGTGATGGAAATATGCAAGGCTGCTACATGGTCTTCGAATCACATGTTTGCAGCTCACTACTGCCTGGAGAGCAAGTCCCAAAAGGAGAGCGAGTCCCACAGGGACAGTGCGTTTGGTCAGGCAGTGCTCCGTAATATTCTCGGTGCATAGGCAACTCCTGCCCTCCGAACCTTCTGTGTGTTTAGGCTACTGGAGTGATAGTGCCGCTGGACACTAGGGTCCGGCAGAGTCTCTCAGTAGGGATTCATCTTCTGCAACTCACGGCTACCCCATGGGTCGCCGTTGGTGCTGTCGTGGTTCGGTCCTTGGCAGCCTGGAGCTAGGGAGTCCAATATGTGAGGACTGACTTTCTGCTTGTTCCTGGAGTAAGTCTAGTTCCTCCAGGACTAAGCAGGAAGTCAGTCCTCACATATGGATGACGTCGGCGCCGACGGAGCCTCCATGCGGAGCATTTCCCCAGCTTTCATAGAAAGCCTTTGGGAATGCAGCGCGCATGCACGGTCCCCTTCCCGCCCAAGGGTGCCATCTTGCTCAGTCTTCTTTTTTCCGCAGAGCCCGATGGATGTATATTCGTTTCACCCGAGGAAGGAGTTGATTTTCTCTGCGTTAACCTGTTTTTCTTCGGTTCGACGCCGGTTTCCCTTTCCCGCCTGGACCCGATACGTCGGTATCGAGTCCGGATCTCTTTTTCGTTTTTTGTCCTTAGTGACTAGCGTTCGCGCCATTTTTTCTTTTTTCACTAGCAGCCCTGTCTTTTGACCTTGAAGGGGCCCTTTTTCCCCCGATGGCTGCCAGCGGGTTTAAAAAGTGTGATCGGTGTAAGAAACTTATGTCTCTCGCCAACACACATGACTACTGCCTCCAGTGCCTCGGACCCGATCATGACCCGATGATCTGTGGTCCGTGTGGGAAGATGTCCTCTAAGGCGTTAAGGAGTCGGCAGCACCAAAAGGAAAGAATCTTCTCTGACTCCGCGTCCGGTAGGGGCCGGACCTCGTCAGAGGCCTCGACATCTCGGGACTCCGGCCCCGAGCAGCATCAAGGCTCCTCTGAAAGGGGGTCTCCCTCGCGGGAGCATCGTAAGAAGAAAAAACCCGCGAGGGCGTCGTCGGTGGACGCACTTGGCTCCTCGAGGGCCAAGTCGCATAGCCCCAAGCGCCGTCCCAGGTCTTCGGAGTCGGAGAAGCCTGCAAAACAACCTCATGTGGAGATGGAGTCCCTGGGTCACGTGAGTACTGTAGTCCTCGTGGACTCAGCTCCAGGGGAGCCAACGTTGGGCCCGGCGCCACCGGGGCCCGAGTCGGAGGCTGCTGAGTCTCCTGAGCTCAGGTTGAAGGCCTTGGAGAGCAGCTTGGCTGCCTTCATGGATCAGCAGCGGGCACTGATCGCCAGTCTCACCGGTGCATCTGCCCCGACCACCAGGACATCGATGTCCAATTCGACCCCGGAGGCCGAGCTGATCCTCGAGTCCATGCGAGCTCGAGTCAATCCTCGGCCAAGGTCCTCCTCGGCCTCCCGTTCGGGACCGAGGTCGTAGACGCCGGTACCCTCGGCGTCGGGGCGGATGGAATTGATGCCTGCCCGACCAGAGCCGCTCGATTCCTCCTCTGAGGAGTCTGGCTGGGAGACGGAGGATGAGGAGTCGCCCGACACCTTTCGGACTCAGTGCGTTCCTTTGGACTCGCCCGAGTCCGAGCCTCGGAGAAGGTCCCCCCCGGAGGATACCCGGTTCTGAGACTTCGTGCGGGACATGGCCAAGGCTTTGGCATTCCCTGCGGATCCCGAGGAGGAGCCTCGAGCCGAGGAGCTCGAGGCCCTACAGTATGACTCTCCCCCGAAGGAGGCCTTTACTGTTCCGGTTCCTCCGATGCTGGAACAGTTGCTGTTACGCATGTGGGAGGCGCCGGCATCGACGCTGGTTTTAAGCATGCGGGTCGATTCCATCTATCGAGTCCTGTCGCGAGCACTACCCTGGCGGTAAGTAGCGGTCAGGGCAGGTCGGACATAACTATATAGGGAGGAGATTGGCCAGTAATCCAGAGGCCCAATTGACTTTTGGTCCTGTTAGTTTCCTGGATCCTAATCCCCAAAGAATCAACTGCACAAGTGGTGGGAAAATAAAGGCTTTTATTTCCCTTTCTCGCAAGGGTTCAAATGATTGGGCAATAACAACAACGCAAATGTCCTTACTTCAGGCAAGAAAAAGTAAAACAAAAGTTTAAAGCAAAACTGTTACTTTCACAGTAGCGCTGGTATTCACGCAAACAATAATGTTCTAGGCAGCAACACATACAGCTTACAAGCCTGGCAAAGATTCTAGGCTTCTCGTGGTACAGTACGTACAGTCCATTTCTGTATCTGAAACCTCATTTGCCAGTTCCACTTGCATTGGCTCATAGGCAGAAGCCTCTGACTCTGAGTCCTTGGGTTCAGGTAGGTTATAGTCAGGCTTCTTATATAGCTCTTCTAGCACAGCCCAATGTTCTGGGTAACTCGTAGGGCGTCGGCTCTGTGCTGTTTTATATTGAGGAAATTCCTCTCTCCTTAGAGGTTTTATGGCAGCTTTATAAAAACACTTATTATTCAAAATTCTCTTATCAGGTAAACCTTTCCTATAGCCTGTATCATAAAAAGCTTTACCTTGGGAATTTGGCTTCTCTGTTTCCAGTGAAGGTTGAGGCCTGCACCAGTTTCTCCGTTGGCTTGCCTGTACAGCACGGCTTAGGTCTTCAGGCTGTGACCCTGTTGGTTTTGGACAACAGTTGCAGCAATGCCTTTGCCTCTCTGGGCAAACAGCTTTTACTCCTCTGTGAGCTGAGACCTTCCCAGGTTCCTCCTTAGCTCTCAGGCAATCACCTTTCACTCTGGGTGATCTTCTGGCAGTGGAATATTCAGGTTTGCATTCTAACCTCTTTTCCTCTGTCTTGCCTTCCTTCCTGCTGCACGCTGTCCTGCTGCATTCACTCTTGTTGCCTCCTCTCCAGCCGTCTCTCCAGCTGCCTTCACCGCTGCCTTTCCCGCTGCTCTGCTTCCAGTCTTCCACACCCTCCTTAAGAAGTCCTTCTGTGCTCGAGGATTGGAAGCTGGCTGGCATTACCTCATGATCAGTGGGGCATGGTTCCTCAGTCACTCTGGAGTCCCTCTTGCTCCCTCTATCTGGTTCCTCCAGATATTGCAGCTTGTATGTACCTTTTTCTTTATTTAAAGCATTTTCCTTTCTCTCAACCAGGTCTGCTGGGTGACAGTCCGCAAGAGCCCCGGGTTCCAAAAGGCACAATTACCGCACCACTCCATGGTTGTGGAATCAGCCATGCATCGTCTGAAGAGTCAGAAGATGCACTCCTTGGTGCCTCCCGGCCGGGAGGCCCGGAACCTGGATGCCCTCGGTAAGAAGTGCTTCCAGGGCTGTATGCTTCCTTGCCGTGTCCAGACCTACCAGCTGTAGTAGTCCAACAAAAAAGGCAAGAAATCACGTTAACACCAAAGACACAGTCCAAAAACGTGACTTAAAGTGGAAAAACAATTTTATTTAGCAAAAGGCTCTTGTCAACCCGACACAGGCCGTGTTTCGCAAACCTTCGTCAGGGGTTGATCAGGTAGAATCCTCTACAGGAAGACCCAGCAAATGGTGGTCTTCAAAGGAAACTGTACTTGTGTATCAGAGAGATATGCATTGCTACCGCTCCTAGAGCCGAGAAAGCTTTGAGGTTTTTACAACTACGCTGTGTGAAGGAGCTTGAAAAGTATAGTTTCCTTTGAAGACCACCATTTGCTGGGTCTTCCTGTAGAGGATTCTACCTGATCAACCCCTGACAAAGGTTTGCGAAACGCGGCCTGTGTCGGGTTGACAAGAACCAGACCTACCAGCTGTACATGGGCATGTACCTTCGAGACCTGGCAAAGGAGATTGCCCGGTTCTCTGCTGGTCTCTCCGAGGAACCTTTGCAGTGGTTCAATGCTCTGTCCTCGGGTATTCGTGAGTGCTCGAAGTTTATATCTCGAGCAGCCTATGATGGCTTCGAGGCTTCGGCCCGAGTAGCCGCGGCCGGCATCGGTGCACGCCATCAGGCTTGTCTACAGTCATCGGACCTCGAGCCATGGGTGTAGGACAAGTTGGTCGATGTCCCCTGCCGAGGTGAAAACCTCTTTGGCAAGCCCATGGCTGACAAGGCTGCCAAACCCGAGACTCTTACCCGGACAAGGCTGTCCAGAAAAACCTCTGCCCCTTCTCAGAAGAAGAAGGGCTCGGGAAAAAAAGACTTTTTACCCGAGGAAGTCATCTGCCTATAAACAGTACCCTCATTATCAGGCCTCTGTAGCTCCCCAACAGGGTCAGCAGGCCAAGGGGCATGGTTATGGGCCCCGTAGGCAGAAGGCCCCCAAGCCTCCTACTCCGGCTCCTGCTCAGCAGGGAGGGGGATTTTGACTGCATTGGCATAGCCTCTCCTCCTCAGCTGGCCTCCATCAGCACTGGAGGCACGCTGGCCCTGTTCGCCCACAGGTGGTCAGCCGTCACAAGGGATACCTGGGTTCTAAGTATAGTCCAGAAGGGCTATCTCCTCCACTTCCACCAGGTACCCCCCTCCTATTTTCCAGGGGAGCCTCCCAGACTCCCTCTGCACAGGGACTTACTCCTGCAGGAGTTGACAAGTCTTCTGAAGGAACAGGCAGTGGAACCGGTGCCCCACCACCTGAGAGGTCACGGCTTCTATTCCAAGTACTTCCTGGTACCAAAAAGAACAGGAGGCCTCAACCCATCCTAGACTTGCGAAACCTGAACAAGTTCCTGGAGAGGGAAAAGTTCAAGATGCTTACCCTTGGAATCCTGCTGCCCTACCTCCAGCAGGGAGATTGGCTATGCTCTTTAGATCTAAAGGATGCTTATACTCACATCCTTATTCATCCAGACCACAGACAATATCTCCGATTTGTAGTGGGAGGAAACCATTATCAGTACAGAGTACTGCCTTTTGGCTTTACATCCGCCCCCAGGGTATTCACCAAGTGCCTGGCGGTGGTAGCGGCCTACCTCAGGGTTCAAGGCCTCTTTGTCTTTCCATATCTGGACGATTGGCTCATCAGGCGTCAATCCCTGCAAGAGGCCAATCAAGCCACCCTTCGCACTGTCGCTCTGCTTCAGCACCTGGGGTTTGTCATAAACTTCGCAAAGTCCAGTTTGCAACCCTCCCAGAACATGGAGTTCATAGGAGCTCGACTGGACACCTTTCAGGCAATGGCCTTTCTACCAGTGGACAGGGCCCACAGATTGATGGCTCTAGCCGGGCTATTCCACAGCAATTCTCTGGTCTCCGCCAGACAATTCCTGAGGCTCTTAGGCCACATGGCATCCACCGTCCATGTGGCTCTGAATGCCCGTCTACACATGAGGCCAGCTCAGTGGGGCCTCAGGACTCAGTGGCACCAAGCCACAGGAAGCCTCACGGACAAAGTGAGGGTGTCCAGCCTACTACAGTCTTCTCTGCAATGGTGGCTTCATCTTCTGAATCTAGTGCAATGGGTGCTTTTTCAGGCACCTCCACACTCTCAGGTGCTGACAACCGATGCTTCTCTTCAAGGTTGGGGTGCACATTGCCAAGGGGCATGTACTCAAGGCCTGTGAACTCCTTGGGAGGCCGCACAGCAGATCAATCTCTTAGAACTGAGAGCTATCCGCTTAGCCCAGAGAACTTTCTCTCATCTCATCTCTCACCAGTCCGTCTTGGTTCAGACGGACAATCAAGTGGCTATGTTCTATGTGAACAAACAAGGGGGCACAGGGTCCCGCCTTCTCTTTCAGGAAGCGCAGAAACTGTGCTCCTGGGCAGTCGATCATGGCATTCTTCTCAAAGCAGTCTACCTCCCAGGTCAGGAGAATTACCTGGCGGACAAATTGAGCAGGATCCTGCAGCCACATGAATGGCAGTTGAGCCCTTTAGTGGTTCAACAGATCTTCCTGAGATGGGGTCTTCCAACCATAGATCTCTTTGCCAGTCCTCTGAACCGTCAACTACCCAGGTTCTGTTCCAGACAACCGCATCCTCTGAGTAGCAGCGGATGCGTTTCTCATTCCATGGTCTACAGGCCTACTATATGCGTTTCCTCCCACACCACTAGTGTCCAAGACACTGTTCAGGGTGACCTGGGACAAGGCCTCAGTGATTCTGGTGGCCCCCAGGTGGCCAAGGCAACCCTGGTTCCCACTACTGTTGCAACTGGCGGTGGACACTCCTCTTCCTCTAGGGATGCAACCCGATCTCCTGTCTCAGCAGCAGGGATCCCTCTTGCACCCCAATCTCCAGTCCCTCAATTTGATGGCCTGGCTGCTGAAAGGGTAGTCCTAGCACCTTTACTACCACCTTTACTAGGGTAGTGGAGGACGCAGTCTTGGCCTCTAGGAGGCAGTCCACCCAAAAGTCTTATGCCCTTAAGTGGCATAGATTCTCTACCTGGTGTACTCAACACAGTGAGAATCCCTTCTCATGCCTGGTACCAGTGGTGCTGCAGTATTTGCTTCACCTGTCCAACCTAGGCCTTAAGTCCAATTCTGTTAGAGTTAATCTTAGTGCTCTTTCAGCACACCACTCACAGGTGGAGGGTCAATATCTCTCCAGTCATCCTTTGGTGGCTCGCTTCCTCAGAGGCCTGCTTTTGCTTAAGCCTCCAGTGCGTCCACCTGCCCCTGAATGGGATTTAAATGTGGTCTTTTAACGGCTTACTTGCCCACCATTTGAACCTATGGCTACTTGCCCTCTGCGTTTTCTGTCCTGGAAAACGCTATTTCTGGTAGCCCTTATCTCAGCAAGGTGAGTGAGTGAGCTTCAGACCCTAGTCTCAGAAGCACCTTATACTAGGTTCTATAGGAACAGGGTAGTCTTACGGACTCACCCTAAGTTCCTTCCAAAGGTTGTCTCCTCCCTCCAACTCAATCAGGAGGTGGTTCTTCCGACTTTCTTTCCCAGGCCTCATGCTGGCCAGACTGAGATGGTCTTGCATACCCTGGACTGTAGGAGGGCGTTGTCCTTCTACCTTGACCAAACGCGGGAGCACAGGAGGGCAGTTCAGCTCTTCATCTCTTATGACCCCAATAAGTTGGGGTTGGTTGTCTCCAAGCGTACTTTGTCCATAGGGGTAGCTGACTGCATCGCCTGGGCTTACAGGGCAGCCGGCCTCTCGTTGCAGGGTCGAGTTACGGCTTTCCGTGTCAGGGTGAAGGCTGCGTCAATGGCTCATCTCCGCTCTGTTCCGTTGGCAGACATCTGCCGGGCCGCTACTTGGTCTTCAAGCCAGACTTTTGCGGCCCACTGCTACCTTGAGAGGGAGTCCCGCAGGGACAGTGCTTTTGGGCAAGCGGTACTCCATAATCTCTTTGGGGTCTAGGCAACTCCTACCCTCCGGCCCTGGTGTTGGGCTCCCTTTCGGGGGTGTTATCAGAGAAGATTCTGTTCTTCCATGCTGAGGCTCTAGAGGGAGCGCAATCTTTTCAGTTTGGGGCCTCTGGTAGCCCTGAGCTAGGGAGTCCCATATGTGAGGACTGACTTCCTGCTTTGTCCTGGAGAAAGAGTAGTATCTCCAGGTACAAGCAGGAATGAGTCTTCACATATGGGTACGTCGGTACCGACGGAGTCTGCGCGGGAACGCTTCCCAGCGTCCAATCAAAGAGCTTTTGGAAGCATCCCACCACGCCTGCGTGCTGCCTTCCCGCCTTTCCCAACTGCCTCTCCTCAATTTTCGTTTTTCCGCGGAGCCAGCAGGACGTCCTCCTGTCAACGCAGAAAATTTTGTTTTATTTCTTTATTTTTCTTGTGGTCACGGCTGTCTCCCCGACGCTACCGGTACCACCGGTGTTTTCTTTTCTTGTGAAATTTTCCTTTTTCAAGGACTATTTTTTCTTCATAGTGTCTCAGGCCTTTAGGCCTCTTCTTTTTCCTTCATGGAACCGCCGGCCACTTTCTCCAGGAAATGTTCAGACTGTGGCGGTACAACTTTATTTTTAGACCTTCAAAGCCGGTGTCTATCCTGTTTGGGGCCTGACCTTTTTCCTCCAGAGCCTTTGGGCAACAGTTTGGTGAGAAGAGGGTTTCAACATCGAGATTTCCTCGATACCCGGTTCCCCTCCAACTTCAGGGCACCGTCCTTTTCTTCTTCTACACAGGTTCAGGTAACCCACAAACAGTCTGTTAAGACTAGCCAGTCCTCGAGTGGTAGGTCTCATGCACAGCATGTAGACGGCTCCGGCCTTGCCCTCGAGGGCCCAATGGCTTCAAAACCCCGGCGGGAGTCTTCGGTCTCCAAAGCGTATAAGGGGTTTCTCCAGGACCAAGCAGGAAGTCAGTCCTCACTTATGGGTGACGTCGGCGCCGACGGAGCCCTCGCGGAGCAATTTTCCCCAGCTTTCAAAGAAAGCCTTTGGGAATTGCAGCGCGCATGCGCGGTCGTCTTCCCGCCCGAAGGTGCCATCTTAGCCAGTCTTCTTTTTTCCGCGGAGCCCTACAGACGTCCCCGTCTTGTCCCCGCGAAAAAGTTGATTTTCTTCTTTATTTTTTTTTTTCTTTCGGTTCGACGCCGATCGTTTTCCCGCCCGGACTCGCGACGCCGGTCTCGAGTCCTCTTACTTTTTTTCGGTTTTTTCTGACTTAGTCAGCTTTCGTTTTCGTTTTCCCTGGCAGCCCGGTCCTTTGACCTCGCAGGGGCCCTTTTTCCCCCGATGGCTGCCAGTGGGTTTAAGCGGTGTGGTCGGTGTGACCGAAATATGTCACTAACCGACACACACGACTTTTGCCTCCGCTGCCTGGGCCCGGATCATGAGGAACTGATCTGTGGGCCCTGCAGCAAACTGTCCTCAAAGGCGTTGAGAAGTCGGCGGCATCAGCGTGAGAGAATCTTCGCTGACCCCAGCCGTACCCGGACCTCGTCGGAGGCCTCCGTGTCGAAAGGCTCCAGCTCGGACCGTCGCCGGAGCTCCTCCGACCGGGGTTCTCCCTCCGGGGACCATCGTCGGAAGGAAAAACCCGCGAGGGCGGCGTCGGTGGACGCTCCTGGCTCCGCGAGGGCCAGGTCGAATAGCCCCGACAGCCGCCCCGGGTCCTTGGAGAAGGAGCACATCCCGAAGCGACCTCGCCTGGAGTCGGAGATGCCTGCCCGGGTAAGTCCTGTGGTCCTTCTGGACTCGCCTCCGCGACAGCCGACGTCGGGCCCGACGCCGTCGGGGCCCGAGTCGGGGGCTGCTGGGTCACCTGAGCTCGGACTCAGGTTGACGGCCTTGGAGAGCAGACTGTCTGCCTTCATGGACCAGCAGAGGGCACTGCTCGCTGGCTTCGCTGGCGTCGCTGCCCCGACCGCCGGGACGTCGACGTCCAAGTCGACCCCGGAGACCGAGCCGATCCTCGAGTCGATGAGAACTCGAGTCGATCCTCGGTCGAGGTCGCCCTCGGCCTCCCGTTCGGGACCGAGGTCGCCGACGCCGACTCCCTCGGCGTCGGGGCGGCTGGCGCCGCACCCTGCCCGGGCCGACCCCACCGAGTCCTCGTCGGAGTCGGTCTGGGAGTCTGAGGAGGAAGAGTCACCTGATTCTTTCCGGACTCGGTGTGTCCCCTCGGACTCACCGGAGTCCGAGCCTCGGAAGCAGTCCCCCCCGGAGGATGCCCGGTTCTCGGACTTCGTTAGGGATATGGCCAAGGCCTTGGCCTTCCCTGCGGATCCCGAGGAGGAGCCTCGAGCCGAAGAGCTCGACGCCCTCCAGTATGACTCTCCCGCGAGGGAACACTTTACTGTGCCGGTTCCTCCTATGCTGGAAGGACTACTCTTCCGCATGTGGGAGAGTCCGGCCTCCACGCCGGTCCTGAGCAAGCGGGTCGATTCTATCTATCGGGTCCGCAAGAGCCCTGGCTTTCAAAAGGTGCAGCTGCCACACCATTCCATGGTAGTGGAATCGGCCATGCATCGTCTTAAGAGCCAGAAGATGCACTCCTCGGTGCCTCCTGGAAGGGAGGCCCGTAACCTGGATGGCCTTGGCAAGAAGTGCTTCCAGGGCTCTATGCTCGCATGTCGGGTCCAGACTTACCAGCTATACATGGGCATGTATCTCCGGGATCTGGCTAAGGAGCTAGCCGGATTCTCCGCTGGTCTCTCCGAGGAGCCCTTGCGGAGGTTCCTAGCCTTGTCCACGGGCATTCGGGAATGCTCAAAGTTCATGTCCCGAGCAGCCTATGATGGCTTTGAAGCCTCGGCTCGAGTGGCCGCAGCCGGCATCGGTGCCCGCCGACAGGCTTGGCTTCAGTCGTCAGACCTTGAGCCCTGGGTACAGGACAAGTTGGTCGATGTCCCCTGCCGAGGCGAAAACCTCTTTGGCAAGCCCATGGCGGAAAAGGCTGCACAAATTGAGACTGAGACTCTCACCAGGACCAGGCTTTCTAGGAAGACCTCCGCCCCTTCCCAGAAAAAGAAGGGCTCGGGAAAAAGTCCTTTTACCCGAGGAAGGCGGCTGCCTACAAACAATACCCCCATTATCAGGCCCCTGCAGCTCCCCAACAGGGCCAGCAGGCCAAGGGACGGGGTAACGGGTCCCGTAGGCAGCAAGCCCCCAAGCCTGCACCACCAGCCCCTGCTCAGCAGGGTGGGGGTTTTTGACTCGCTCAGCATAGCCTCTCCCCCCCCGCTGGTCCCCCCCAGCACCGGAGGCCGGCTGGTTCACTTCGCCCACAGGTGGTCCAGCATCACCGCAGATGCCTGGGTGCTTCAGGTCGTGCGAGAAGGCTACCTTCTCCACTTCCATCAGGTCCCTCCCTCCTATTTTCCGGGAGAGCCTCCGCGCCCCCCTCTGCACAGGGAGTTGCTCCTTCAGGAGTTAGCAGGTCTTCTGCAGGATCAGGCGGTGGAACCGGTGCCACACCACCTGAGAGGTCAAGGCTTCTATTCAAGGTATTTTCTGATACCAAAGAGAACAGGGGGCCTCAGACCCATCCTGGACTTGCGCAACCTCAACAAGTTCCTTGTGCGGGAGAAGTTCAAAATGCTTACCCTTGGAATCCTTCTGCCCTACCTCCAGCAGGGAGATTGGCTATGCTCCTTGGATCTAAAGGATGCCTACACGCACATCCTCATCCACCCAAGCCACCGCCAATACCTAAGGTTTGTGGTGGCGGGAAATCATTACCAGTACAGAGTACTGCCCTTTGGCCTGTCCTCCGCACCGCGAGTCTTCACAAAATGTCTCGCGGTCGTGGCGGCCCATCTCCGGCTTCACGGCCTCTATGTCTTTCCGTACCTCGACGACTGGCTCATCAGAGCAGCGTCCGCTCAGGAGGTCACCAACGCCACGTGCCGCACGGTGGCTCTGCTGCAGCACTTGGGCTTTGTCATAAACTTCGCAAAGTCCACTTTGCTCCCCTCACAGGATCTCGAGTTCATCGGCGCAAGGCTGCACACTCCTCAGGCGCGAGCATATCTACCTCTCGACAGGGCTCAGCGGCTCATGGACCTAGCCGACCGCTTTCGCAGCCAGCCCCTGGTCTCCGCCAGGCGCTTCCTGAGACTGCTCGGCCATATGGCTTCCACTGTCCATGTGACCCCCAATGCCCGCCTGCATATGCGGTCTGCTCAATGGTGTCTCCGCCGGCAGTGGCGACAGGCCACGGGCGGCCTCGCAGACCTAGTGCGCGTTTCCGAGCCGCTGATCTCGTCTCTCCGGTGGTGGCTCCGGCAGCCGAACCTGACATTCGGTATGCCCTTCCAGTCACCTCAGCCGACCCGGGTGCTGACCACCGATGCATCCCTCCTGGGCTGGGGAGCGCATTGCCAAGAGGCGCGTACTCAGGGCCTCTGGACCACGTGGGAGTCTGCTCAGCAGATCAACTTCCTGGAGCTCCGGGCGATCCGCCTAGCTCTCAAGGCCTTCTCCCACCTGACTTCCCAACAGTCCGTCCTTGTCCAGACGGACAATCAAGTTGCCATGTTCTACGTGAACAAACAGGGGGGCACGGGCTCCTTTCTCCTCTGCCGGGAGGCTCAGAAGCTCTGCTCTTGGGCCGTCAGTCACGGCATTCTCCTCAAGGCAGTTTATCTCCCGGGCCGAGACAATTGCCTTGCGGACAAACTCAGCAGGGTCCTCCAGCCGCACGAGTGGCGTCTGGATCCCTTGGTAGTTCAGAAGCTCTTCCTCAAGTGGGGCCTCCCCACGATGGATCTCTTTGCCAGTCCTCGCAACCGGCAGCTTCCTCGCTTCTGCTCTCGTCTGCCACACCCCCTTCGGGTTGCGGCGGACGCCTTTCTGATCTCATGGTCGGGGAGCCTTCTGTATGCGTTCCCTCCCATCCCGCTAGTCTCTCGGACTCTTTTCAAGGTTCTCCGAGACAAAGCCTTCATGATCCTGGTGGCCCCTCGCTGGCCCAGGCAGCCGTGGTTTCCGCTCCTGCTGCACCTGGCGGTGGAAGATCCAATCCCTCTGGGGGTACAACCGGATCTCCTCACTCAGGATCAGGGGTCCCTCCTGCACCCCAACCTCAGGTCTCTCAACCTCATGGCCTGGCTGCTGAGAGGGTAGTTCTTGCTCCCCTTCTCCTGCCGGCGGAGGTGGAGGAGGTCGTCTTGGCTTCGCGACGCCCTTCTACCCGCAAATGCTACGCCCTTAAATGGCGTCGCTTTGCAGTCTGGTGTACCCAACAGTCTCAGGATCCCTTCTCCTGCCCGGTGTCGGTGATCTTGCAGTACTTGCTGCACCTCTCTAATCTGGGACTTAAGTCCAACTCTGTCAAAGTTCACCTCAGTGCTCTTTCAGCACATCATGTGCCGGTGGACGGCAGACCTCTCTCCAATGACCCTCTCGTAGCGAGGTTTCTCCGAGGTCTCCTTCTACTTAAACCACCTCTGCGCCCGCCAGCGCCTGACTGGGACCTGAATGTGGTGTTGCAGCGGATCACCTGTCCGCCTTTTGAACCTATGGCTACCTGTTCTCTCCGTTTTCTGTCTTGGAAAACACTGTTCTTGATAGCCCTCACTTCCGCTAGACGCGTAAGTGAATTGCAGGCCCTCGTGTCTGATCCCCCTTACACTCGGTTCTACAAAAATAGGGTAGTCCTACGGACTCACCCAAAATTTCTTCCAAAAGTGGTCTCCCCTTTTCACATCAATCAGGAGGTGGTACTTCCAACCTTCTTTCCCAGACCACACTCCAGCCGAGCTGAAACGGTCCTCCATACCCTGGACTGTAGAAGGGCTCTGAACTTCTACCTTGACCGTACGCGGGAGCACCGTAAAGCTGCTCAGCTTTTTGTGTCTTTTGACCCCAATAAATTGGGGCTCCCGGTCTCCAAGCGTACTCTGTCCATCTGGGTTGCGGACTGTATCTCTTGGGCTTATGGGGCAGCCGGACTCTCCTTAGAAAGTCGAGTCACGGCTCATTGCGTTCGGGCAAAGGCTACGTCAGTGGCTTACCTCCGCTCTGTTCCGCTGGCAGACATCTGCCGGGCCGCTACTTGGTCTTCGAGCCAGACTTTTGCGGTCCATTACTGTCTCGAGAGGGAGTCCCGTAGGGACAGTGCTTTCGGACAGGCAGTCCTCCGTAATCTCTTTGAGGTCTGAGCAACTCCTACCCTCCATCCCGGATGTGGGCTACCGGTGGGTGATAATTCAGCGAAGATTCTATCCTTCTGTGCTGCTGAGCTAGAGGGAGCTCATTTTTGTGCTTAGGGTCTCCGGTAGCCTTGAGCTTGGGAGTCCCATAAGTGAGGACTGACTTCCTGCTTGGTCCTGGAGAAAGCATAGTTACTCACCTGTAACAGGTGTTCTCCAGGAGCAGCAGGAATCAGTCCTCACTACCCTCCCTCCTCCCCTTGGAGTTGCAATCGTCTGCTTATGTTCTTTTTGCAAATTTTTATGCTGTCTTTTTAGCTATGTCATCTGACTGGCTAAGATGGCACCTTCGGGCGGGAAGACGACCGCGCATGCGCGCTGCAATTCCCAAAGGCTTTCTTTGAAAGCTGGGGAAAATTGCTCCGCGAGGGCTCCGTCGGCGCCGACGTCACCCATAAGTGAGGACTGATTCCTGCTGCTCCTGGAGAACACCTGTTACAGGTGAGTAACTACGCTTTCAGGTTGTTCCTGGGGTTCACCCCCCACAGAACATACCTGAGCCGTGTCCGGTGGTGGCATCTGCTTCGAGCGGTACCGATACCCCGGCTCCGGCACTGGTGTTGGATGAAACACTCCTCACCAGGGATTGTCATGTGGCGTCCTCGGTACCTTCGGGTCCAGTGGCTATTCCCCAGGCTGACTTTCCGGTATCGGTACTGACACCGATACGACCACCGACGTCGGTACCCTCCAGACGTGCATCGATAGACTCGCTTCCTTCGATGCCGAGTCTGGAATCGATTTCAAGTCTGGAGGATTGGGTACCGACTCGCCTTGGTACCGGCTTCCCTCAGTACCAAAGGCTTGGTTCCGATGATTCGGATCCGCAACTCTCGGTTCCTCCGATGCCGTTTGAGTTGCCACCGGTTGACCTTCATCCACCGGTATCAGACACGGTACAAAACTCGGTACCGATATCCACATTACCTTTGCGGTCGGTGCCTGCTGTGCTTCGTTCATCAGGCTCATTGCCCTCGATACCGAGTTTGCAATCGATCTCTAGTCTGGAAGACTGGGTACCAGCACGCATGGGTACCGAGGATGGCTGCCGGAGGTCTTTGATTTCCTCGGTACCGTTTGAGCTGTCATCGATGGCTACTCCGATGTCTGTGTCGCCTTCGGCTCCGACATCAGTACCGGTGTCGGCATCGCTACCAGTATCCACAGTGGCATCGTGGCAACTCCTGACCTGCTTCTTTCAACAGGATCGCTCTCTTCTATACCAGGCTTGGAGTCGATACCTGGCATGGACGATGAGGTACTGACTGATGCTGCTCCTGACAGCCAGTACCAGCAATCATCCTTTAAGGATACCATCCTGCACCATGCAGGACCTTCTATTCCTATACATTTGGATAGATCCTTCGGTGCTCAGGCTAGTTCTTATGATCTAACCTGCCCAAAGGAGATTCCAGTTGGAGATCCCTCTTTTCAGAGTTTTCTCCTGGAGATAGCAAGATCACTTGCTATTCCTATCCCTGGACATGATCCTGCACAAGGCTCTGTTCCTACCAAAGCAAAGGAGAACATAATGCTTCCTTTGCATCATTCCTTGCAGGATCTCCTTCTAGGTCTGTGGGAAGCTCCTTTAAGGGTACCCCCACTTTCTAGAGCGACCGATCTCCTATATCAGGTGCCCCCCTCTCCAGGGTTTCAAAAGACTCAACTTCCTCATCATTCCATAGTAGTGGAATCAGCACTGAGGCGAGTAAAGAGTAAGAAAAAGCACTCTTCTTATCCGCCAGGTCGTGAGTCTAAGACACTAGATGCCTTTGGACGTCAAACCTTCCAGACATCTATGCTTTCTGCAAGAATTCTCTCATATATTTTTTATATGAGTCTGTCTCTTGAGGAGGTCACAAAGCAGTTGCATCTTTTGACTCCTTCTCTTCCAGAGTGCAGGCTATTCTTCACTGCTTAAGCATCTCCAGAGTATCTCTTGCTTTCTTACTCGTGCTTCCCTAGACTCTTTTGAGTCTGCTAGCAGGATTTCTGCTATATCTATAGGGGCATGACGTAGAGCCTGGCTTCAGTACAAGCATTGTGGAACCTGTGTCTTTTGGGGATATTGCTAGGTACGTATGACCTAGATTGGCCACTGTTGGAAACAGGATACTGGGCTTGATGGACCTCGGTCTGACCCAGTATGGCATGTCTTATGTTCTTATGTTCAGACTTAGACAAATGGGCACAGCAAAGACTGGGACATACTCCTTGTACTGGAGACAATCTTTTCAACAAGGAGTCTTTACGTCAGGTTACTCAGTTGTCCACTGACTTACCTGTTCCTAAGGGCTGTTCTGCATCTTCTTCTGTCCCAGTAGGTAGGAAATGTCCTGCCAAACCTTCTTCCCATAGGAGAAGGTTTTATGCATCATTTGCCCATCATGCAGATGTTCCCAAACAGGGGAAGCATCGTCCTGGTCTGCAGAATTCAACCTTTCACCAGGCTCAGCAAACCCAGCAACTGCAGGGTTTCTGATCAATCTTCATCAGATGCTTGTGACTCTGGGGGTTAGAATCCGCAGTTGCTTCTTCTCTATAGAGGCAATCCACTGCTCTCATTCTAAACCCTAGACATGGATCTCTTCCCAAAAGACATCCATTTTTTCTATGTTCTATGAGCTGTCAGGATGTTCATGCCTATAGGGCACAGGGTTCTCCTCTTCTTCCTGCTAGGGAAAGAGGTCTAACCACTATCAAATGATAGTTCTTGTGCCAGCATGTCTTTTTTCCTTTCTACTTTGTAAGTCTTCTTCAGCTCCATTCTTTTTACCTTCTTACCAAGCTGTAAGAGCAGTATTGCTTCACTGGAGGGCTTTTCTTCAGCCTCTCTAGTTTTGTTTGTTTTCCAGTGCGGAGTTCTCTTCTCTGAGTTGACTCCTCTTTTTCAATCTTGCTTTAAAGCGGTTCATCAGACATGTCCAGAGTTTTTCTACTCCTGTTCTGTCTGTTCTTTCTGTTTTTAAACAGTAACATTCTTTCTGCTGTCTGGCAAGCAGCTGCCAATGCAGGAGCCTTAATGTTTGGACCACTGGTTCTTGTCCACCAGCAACCAGATTTGTCCTCCACTAACATTCTCTCTGGTCTTAGTAGTGGCTCCAGGTCAGTGCTGTCATCTGTCTTGGAAACTTTTTCACTACAAACTTGTTGGATTGTCTTCTCTTTCTGCCATCTCCATTCCCCTGGGTTTGGCAGCATAGTTGACATAGGTACTGGCTCTCCAGTAGCCAGTTCTATCTCCTCATTCTCCTGCATCATGCTCTCTGCAATCCTACAGAGAAGCTCTCCACTATGGGCCCTTGCTAGAGAGCATGGGGTTTTTTTCTCCAACAGCTGTCCTAGATGGCTGGAAAAGGTTTTTTCAGTCATGTCTCCCATGACTAGAAAGGATCTCCTTTTTAATATAAAGGACATAGGCCTTCTCTTACGTGAAAGCTTAAGGAGTTGCCAATTCCCTGCTTTGGTCCATAGTATTTCCAATCGGGAATATGCTTTTCTCCTTGCAGCTCGTCCTCATGGTAAGAACGCATGATACCTCTTTGCCTTTAAGCAGGTCAGCATGGTATCTCATTTTTATGCGTCTCCTGTTCACTTACCATGCTAGAGTTCTAAAATACTCGGGACTTGCTGGCTGCAGACTGATATCATCCTCTGCTTTTCACGTAACCGTCCTGGTTATTTCACTACCTAGCATCCCTGTAGCTCATAACCAGTGCGAACAGATTCTCTACATATCTTCTCAAGTATATTACACCTTCTTGTTATTAGATGAATCTTTCCACATTTTCCTATGTGAATACCGTTCTGTAAGCATATCTCTGTCTGCTTCATTGCAGACACCCATATAGAGGCCTATATATTCATATCTGTAGCATACATCTTACAGATGTCTATGTCTATCTTTGTGTGTATTTTATGCCCTTCATATCTCACTATACATATATTCTCATATATATATCTATCTGTCGAGATATTCACCATGGGTAGATAGGTATCCTGCATTTATCTACCTGACTGTCCAGGCTCATATAACTATATGATTCTGACAGATGGGCTTTACCCATACCTATGCTATCCAGCATGTTTGGGGTTCCACACTCACAACCACTTTTGTGGTAGTTAACAACTTCCACCATAACCTTAAGGTTTAGGTACCTCTGAAGCTCTCCATGTTCCAGTATCTCTCCTAGCTGACCCCAGTTAGGAGAGACATTGCGGATCTTCAGCTAATCACAGGCTCTAACGCCTCAGGCGTTTGTCCTTTCTTTTGGGATACAAGGGGTTTCCATACCTTTTCCTCCCACAAGGACTGTGCCTGTTTGTACAATCCAGTCGGCCTTCTCTTTTTGCTCCCAAGGGTGAGCCACTCTGTCGCCAAAAGAGTTCGGCTTTTATCATAAAGCCTTCCGCTGAAGGCCCACCGTTTTTGATACTACCCCAGTTCTCACCGGGGTTCCCTCTTACCTTTCAGGAATTTGACCTCCACTCTTTTTCCTACAGGTTTATTACCTCCACTTCACAGTGAGGTCATCCTTGAGGTTCCTCTACTGGGTTCCCCAGTAGATCCCATGAACCTCCTTACTGCTGTGTAATCCTGTTAGGGGAGGTCCATATTGCAATATTCCTTCAATATCATTGATGATAATTATCATCCACTGTCGCGAGCACTACCCTGGCGGTAAGTAGCAGTCAGGGCAGGTCGGACATAACTATATAGGGAGGAGATTGGCCAGTAATCCAGAGGCCCAATTGGCTTTTGGTCCTGTTAGTTTCCTGGATCCTAATCTTCCAAAGAATTCAACTGCACAAGTGGTGGGAAAATAAAGGCTTTTATTTCCCCTTCTCGCAAGGGTTCAAATGATTGGGCAATAGCAACAACACAAATATCCTTACTTCAGGCAAGAAAAAGTAAAACAAAAGTTTAAAGCAAAACTGTTACTTTCACAGTAGCGCTGGTATTCACTCAAACAATAATGTTCTAGGCAGCAACACATACAGCTTACAAGCCCGGCAAAGATTCTAGGCTTCCCGTGGTACAGTACGTACAGTCCATTTCTGTATCTGAAACCTCATTTGCCAGTTCCACTTGCATTGGCTCATAGGCGGAAGCCTCTGACTCTGAGTCCTTGGGTTCAGGTAGGTTATAGTCAGGCTTCTTATATAGCTCCTCCAGCACAGCCCAATGTTCTGGGTAACTCGTAGGGCGTCGGCTCTGTGCTGTTTTGTATGGAGGAAATTCCTTTCTCCTTGGAGGTTTTATGGCAGCTTTATAAAAACATTTATTATTCAAACCTTTCTTATCAGGTAAACCTTTCCTATAGCTTGTATCATAAAAAGCTTTACCTTGGGAATTTGGCTTCTCTGTTTCCAGTGAAGGTTGAGGCCTGCACCAGTTTCTCCATTGGCTTGCCTGTACAGCACGGCTTAGGTCTTCAGGCTGTGACCCTGTTGGTTTTGGACAACAGTTGCAGCAATGCCTTTGCCTCTCTGGGCAAACAGCTTTTACTCCTCTGTGAGCTGAGACCTTCCCAGGTTCCTCCTTAGCTCCCAGGCAATCACCTTTCACTCTGGGTGATCTTCTGGCAGTGGAATATTCAGGTTTGCATTCTAACCTCTTTTCCTCTGTCTTGCCTTCCTTCCTGCTGCCTCCTTTCCAGCCGTCTCTCCAGTTGCCTTCACTCTGTCTGCTTCTTTTCCAGCCTTCACTCCGGCTGCTTCTCCAGCTGCCTGCTTTCCAGCTGCCTTCACCGCTGCCTTTCCCGCTGCTCTTTCCTCCGCTGCCACTTCTCCCCTCTGCTTTCCTGTCTTCCTCCTTAAGAAGTCCTCCTGCGCTCGAGGATTGGAGGTTGGCTGGCATTACCTCATGATCAGTGGGGCGTGGTTCCTCAGTCACTCTGGAGTCTCTCTTGCTCCCTCTATCTGGTTCCTCCAGATATTGCAGCTTGTATGTACCTTTTTCTTTATTTAAAGCATTTTCCTTTCTCTCAACCAGGTCTGCTGGGTGACACCACACATGGACTCCTTCTCTGCAGTCCTATGCTAGGTTAGCTGTTCCACAGCACCTTTCTTTCTTCAACTCCTACCCTCCATCCTCAGGATGCCTGGTGTTGTGCAGGATAGCATGTTCCAACCTATAACATGCTGGGACTCCAGGCATCTTAGCTTGGGAGTCCCCATATGTGAAGACTCATTCCTGCTTGTTCCTGGAGATAGCACAGTTACTTACCTGTAACAGGTGATCTCTGGGAACAGCAGGAATAAGTCTTCACAACCCACCCACCTCCCCAGGAGTTGTATCTCTATCTGCCTTTCCTTTCCTCTCTCTCTCTCTTTGTCTCAGCTTTAAAACTTAACTGAGGAGAGGCAGTTGGGAAAGGCGGGAAGGCAGCACGCAGGTGTGGTGGGATGCTTCCAAAAGCTCTTTGATTGGACGCTGGGAAGCGTTTCCGCACAGACTCCGTCGGTACCGACGTACCCATATGTGAAGACTTATTCCTGCTGTTCCCAGAGATCACCTATTACAGGTAAGTAACTGTGCTTACTCACCTGTAACAAGTGTTCTCCAGGAGCAGCAGGAATCAGTCCTCACAACCCTCCCTCCTCCCCTTGGAGTTGCAGTCATATGATTTATTTTTGCTATTTTGCTGTCTTTTAGCTATGTCATCAGACTGAGCAAGATGGCACCCTTGGGCGGGAAGGGGACTGCGCATGCGTGCTGCATTCCCAAAGGCTTTCTATGAAAGCTGGGGAAATGCTCCGCACGGGGGCTCCGTCGGCGCCGACGTCACCAATATGTGAGGACTGATTCCTGCAGCTCCTGGAGAACACCTGTTACAGGTGAGTAACTACTCTTACTCGCCTGTAACAGGTGTTCTCCAGGGACAGCAGGAATTAGTCCTTACAATCATCCCTCCTCCCCTGGGAGTTTCCTTCCTCCCTTATTTTATTTTTTACTACTGTCCTAGCTATGTCATCTGACTGAGCAGGATGGCACCCTTGGGCAGGAAGGGTACCACATATGCATTGTAGCATGTCCCAGAACCTTTTTTTGAAAGCTGTGGAAATGTTCCATGTAGGCTCTGTCGCCGCCGACATCACCCTTATATGAGGACTGATCCCTGCTGTCCCTGGAGAACACCGTTACAAGTGAGAAACTACATTTTCCTAGCTACATAAACCACTGCACTCCTTCTGCACCATGGGCTTAGTTCCAGCACCTGAGGGAATGAAACCAACTGCAGAAAGCCACGAAACCTGGCAGACTGAATGCTACACCTCTACTGGCTGCCAGCATCTCAAGAGGAAAAAGTCAGTGCGACTCAGTACAATAGCAGTCGCTCCTCAGTGCCTACTTCATCCCATGTTGCTTCTCACTCTCCGATGCCAATCACTGCTGAATCTGTAACCCTTCCAGTGTGCCAAAAAACAGAGTGAAAAATACATGTTGCAGTCTCCTCCACCTTTTTCATGCTAGATCATGTGCCGCTCCCGCTCCTAAGGCTGCCCTCATCCTAGCAGATCGTATGACTGCAGCATTCCAGAAACTCTCACCCACAAAGGCACTGCATTAGGATAAGGAAGAATGGCAAGAAAATCCACAGTACTACCTTTTAACTTTCAAAAGGGAGACTATGATAAAATGAGGTAAATAGTTAAGAAAAAACTAAAAGGAGCAGCTGCAAAGGTTAAAGATTTGCATCAAGAATGGGTGTTATATAAAAGTACTATCTTGGAAACCCAGACCAGCTGTATTCCACGCTTTAAGAAAAGTGGAAGGAAGTCCAAAAAACTGCCAGCATGGTGTAAAGGTGAGAGGATGTTGTAGCCAAAAAATGGAAAAAGGAGCCAAATGATGAAAACTGGAAATGACATAAGCACTGGCAAGTTAGATACAAAAAATTGATAGGGCAGGCAAAGAGAGAGTCAGTTGGACCATTAGATGATAGAGGGGTAAAAAGGACACTAAGAGGGGACAAGGCCATAGCGGAGAGACTGAATGAATTCTTTGCTTCGGTCTTTACTGAAGATGATGTAGGGAAGTTACCCATGATTGAAATGGCATTTAAAGGTGATGCATCGGAAGAATTGAAAGAGATATCGATAAACTTGGAAGATGTGTTACAATTATTTGATGAACTAAAGAATAGCAAATCACCTGGACCGAATGGCATACGTCTGAGGGTGTTGAAAGAACTGAAATATGAGATTGCAGACATACTATTAGCAATCTGTGAGCTATCATTTAAATAATCTGTAATACCTGAAGATTGGCAAATGGCTAATGTAATGCCAATTTTTAAGAAGGTTTCTAGGGATGATCGGGAAACTGCAGACCAGTGAGCCTGAGGTTAGTACCGGGCAAAATGGTAGAAACCATTATAAAGCAGAAAATTACTGAATATGTAGATAGTCATGGTTTAATGGGAGAAAGTCAACATGGCTTTAGCCAAGGAAGGTCTTGTCTTACTAATCTGTTATATTTTTTTGAAGGTGTGAATAAACAGGTAGACAAAGGTGAGTGAGCTGATATAGTGTATCTGGATTTTCAGAAAGCCTTTGACAAGGTCTCTCATGAGAGATTCTTGGCGAAATTAAAAAGTCATGGGATAGGAAGCGGTGTAGTATTCTGGATCAGGAACAGGGGGCGCTTTGGAGGTGCGCTATGCCGGGCACCTGAGCCAGACTCCTGCTGCTTATTCACTGTTGGATCTGTTGCTCGCCTGAGGGATGGTCAAGAGAAATGGGAAGTCTGTCCAGGCTCCTGGAGGCGCCGGTTTTCTTCCCAAACGGCAGGCTACTCTGGAATGCTTTGGCGTTTTGTCGGGCTCTGTTGTTCTTCCACCCTCTGATAAGCCCATTCGGTACACCATGGGCAGCAGTGAAGGGACATCGTTAAGCCCCATAGTGCGAATGCTGCCTCCTTTTCCTGGTAGCATAAGAGCATTCGGGGGATCGGAGTCACCTCTTTCCAGCGAGGGAGATAGTGTGTTCCAACCAGGAGGATCTCCGGCGGCAATATCGACTCCTCTGATGGTTGGAGTAGCAGCGTTGCCCTCCAAGACCCCAAGATCTGCACAGGATGTTGTCCTTGAACTGGGTGAGCTTGCTTCCAGACAGAAATTTGGAGAAGTTGTTAGACCAATGGCTGTAACTATTGATTCATTATGGGATGCCACCCAGGGCCTGTCCACTTCTTTGTACTCTTTTTCACAGAAAGTTGTGGGTGTTTTGGGAATGGTGGGCCCAGACAGTTGTCGATCATGCCCAGGCTATTGAGTCTGGTAAAATTAAATTGGAGACTGTCGACCATAGAATTAGTGCTGTTCAGGTTAATAGAGGATGCTCTAGTGAAAGACAGTACTATTATTTCTTGTCAATTGGAGCACCTGGAAAATCAAGTGCATCGAAACAACCCTAGGCTTTTAAACTTTCCCAGGTCTCCTCTTATAACACCTGTGGATATGGTGTTGAAATACTTGGTTGAAGGATTGGGGATGGACTCTGACTCTTCCTCCTATGCTTTGGGCTCAGTATATTGCCCCCAGTCAGGCTGTAGCTTGGATGGGAGATCTCTTGGAAGCTGATCTTAAGGGATTTTTGGAGTCTTCTCTAGAGGTTGTTACACAAAAGTCCACATTGATTGTTTCATTTGCCTTTGAGTATGATCGCAATGCTGTCTTAAAGCTTTATTTCCACTGTATGGATAAATTGTTCTTTGGTTCTAAGATAAGAATATTTCCTGATTTTTTTCCAGGTTCACTCAGAGGCATCGCCAGGAGTTTCTCACCTTACGCCCAAGAGTGATAGCTTTGGATTTATCCTTTGTTAAGATTTCCATGTGTGTGTATTGTTCAATGTAATGGTAAACCTGTGGTTTATTTTGAAGCAAGTCAATTAAGTTTTTTTGTGGTTAAAGAAGAGGAGACGTTACAAGTGGTGGTTCCCTAATGCACTACTGAGATTGCTTGGGTGGGGGACTTGGGGATGTGCTCTCTATTTAAGAGATGTTTCGTTTCCTTTTTTTTCTTTCTCTTGGGTCCATTATGCTTGATAATGTGGGCTGTAGTGATATTGGATATTGTAATGATTTGACACATTTTTTTCTTTGTATGTTTTGTTTATTCTCCATGGACTGCAGGATTGCGTCAGCCACACTTGGTGACGTCCTCCGGGCGGCGCCAATTTCGAGTGTGGCTGACTTATCCTGCTGTCCACGGAGAACCCCCGTTACAGGTAAGTAACCTCGCTTTTTCCTTTTTTCACTTATGTGGACGTGAATTGGTAAAATTGCATTAAATAAAAATTAAAAAATTTAAAAAAAGAAAGATCCGGGAACAAGCAGGAAGTTAGTCCTCACATATGGGTGATGTCAGCGTCGATGGAGCCCGTGCAGTAATCTCTTCCCAGCTTTCAAAGAAAGCCTTTGGGAGATTCACCAGGCATGCGTGGTCCCCTTCCTGCTTAAGACTGCTATCTTGCCTCCATCTCCTTTTTTCCGTGGAGCCCATCAGATGTGTGTGTCTTCCCCCTGGAAAAAGTTGGCAATTTCTTTCTTCATTTTTTTTTGCTTCTCTTGTCACGTACCGGCTCTTTCTCGTCCCCGTGTCTGCTTGCCTCGGCATTGCATTTCTCGTGTTTTTTCTTTTTTCTAAATTTTTTGTTCGGTGCGAGTTCGTGCCTTTTTCCTGGCCGAGCCAAGTGTTTGAACTTGCCAGGGGCGTCCTCCGCCATGGCCTAGTTCAGTGACTTCAAGCCGTGTGACTGCTGCGCACACATTTTGCGCACGGATCTGCACAGCTGCTGCTTTTGATGCTTTGGGCCAGATCATGATCCCTTGGTCTGCAGTCTCTGGTAGCAGATGACGCCAAAGAGCCGTCAGCAGCATCGTGAGTCCATCTTTCCACAAAGTTGACTCAGTCCTGGAGTCGTCTGTAAGACCTTGCTGCAAGTCCTCCTCTGGGTCCTTGGACCCTCGTAGGGACCGAGCAGCCTCAGAGCCCCTAGGCCAAGGATCCTGCAACCAGAGCTCCACTGATGATGGCTGCCAGAAAAGCTGAAAACCCTAGAAGACTGTGTTGGGAGAAGAGTTAGAGAAAGTGGGAAAATCCCATGGGCCCAGGACCCGAAGCCCTCGATGCTAGGCCAAGGGCGACAGCCGGGATAGGCCTTCCAAGTTGCCCCATTGAGAGCCGTCAACATCGAGAGATTGGCCTTGGATCCCTGAGGCTATCCTTGTTGAGGACTCCCCCTTGATGGAGCTGGCACCGGATCCAAAGTCCTTGGTGCCCGCACTGAAGGCTGTGGAGCCATCTGGTCTCAAGGCCAGGATAGGGGCCCTGGAGTGCAGTTTGTCTTCTTGGCCCAGCAGCGGGCTCTGATACCCGGTTCTTCCGGATCATCACTCCCAACCACAGGTTCCTTCATGTCGAGGGATTCCCTGGAGGTCGAGCCAATCCTCAAGTGCCACCAGCGGCTGGCTTGGTGTTTGTCACAATCCTGGTCCCATTCCTTGGTGCCGCGGTCTTTCCTGCTCAGTGCCCTCGTCTCTGAGCAGCAGGCAGCCAGGGCACCGGAACCATTGGGGCTGAGGCACGACCCCGAGACCTGGGGAACCCTTAATTCCTCCACTGCCTCGGAATTGGACTGGGAGACAGAAGACGATGAGTCCTCAGACACCTGCCACCACCGGGATGTACCCTCGGAACTGTTTCCCCTGATGACATGGCCTTCCTTGACTTTGTGAGGAATATGGCGAAAGCCCTTGCCTTCACCACCAAATCAGAGGAGAATCCTCGCATGTAGGACCTTGAGATCCTCCAGTATGAAGCTCCTCCAAAAGAGGCACTCATTGTGCCCGTCCCACCATCCTGGAACGGCTGCTTCTCTGCATGTGGGAGACACCCTCCTCAGTGCCCATAGTAAGCAGGCAGCTGGATTCGATATACTGGATCTGCCGAAGCCCTGGCTTCCAAAAAGCCCAACTGCCTCATAACTGCATGGTGGTAGAGTTGACCATGTATAGGCTTAAAAGCCAGAAGATGCATTCCTCAGTGCCCCGGGTAAGGAGGCCTGTGCCATGGATGCCATAGGCAAGAGGTGCTTGGCTACAGTCTGAGCTGGAGCAATGGGTACAGGACAAGCTGGTCGATATCCCTTGTCAGGATGAGAACCTCTTTGGCAAACCCATAACGAATAAGACCACCGAATTGGAGTCCGAGTACCTGACAAGGACTAGGTTCTCCAAGAAGACTGCTGACCCTTCCTGGTGGAAGGTTTTGGCCGAAAACCCTCATACCCAAAGAAGAAGAAGGCTTACAGAAACTACCCCCAGTACCCAGCCTTCCTAGCTCCCCAACAGGGCCAGCAGGCCAAGAGACAGGAGCATGGCCCGCATAAGCCGTAGGCTCCCCAGTCCACAATATTCTCTTATTTATTTTATGAATTGTTAATTTAATTGTGGATATTTCTTAATGTTTATTTTAGATTTTTTATCAGTATTATAATTTTTTTTTATACTTGTATATAAATGTTTGGATTTTTGTTTTTAAGATGCTTACCCCCTGAAGAAGGCGTTCAGCCGAAACATGTAGGGGTCTTTAAAAAAAAAAAAATAAAGACCTGTGACCTCACTTGTCCCTCACTTGCTGTGTTTCCTTGCTGTCCGTTACGGGGGACCTGCTCCCTCTGTGTTCCTGTCTTCCATCTGGGGCAGGGGGTTCTATTCCTGCTATTTCCTGGCCCCCAAAAGGACCGCAGAGTTTTGTCCCATCCTAGACCTGTGAGACCTCAACAAGTTCCTGGTGAGGGAGAAGTTCAAGATGCTCTCCCTTGGAACACTGCTGCCATACCTCTACCAGGGAGACTGGCTATGTTCCTTGGACCTAAAGGATGCATACAAACACATCCTCATACATCCTTTTCACAGGCAGTACCTTTGCTTCGTGGTGGGAGGAGAACACTATCAGTATAGGGTGCTGCTCTTCGGGGTGGTCACCGCCCCACGGGTATTCATCAAGTGCCTGGTGGTAGTTGCAGCCCACTTCAGGCTCCACGGGGTCTTCATCTTCCACTATCTGGACGACTGGTTGGTAAAGGGCCACATTATCCTTGTTCTAGAGTACTTGGAGTTTGTAGTCAACTACCCAAAGTCTCATGTCCAGCCAACCCAAAACCTGAAGTTCATAGGGGGCGCTGATGGAAAAAGCCAGGACTTTTCGTCCAAAGGACAGGACTCTGTGCCTCCAGTCACTCAGAGGGCACCCAGCACTGTCTCTCGGTATCTGCCCGATACATGCTCCGCCTACTGGGATACATGGCATAAACTGTGCACATCACCCCAGACTCCCGCTTGCGGATGTGGGCGGCCCAGTGGGCACTCCGCTTTCAGTGGTTCCAGGCCATGGGGCACCTGCGAGACAGGGTGACAGACACCAGTCCCCTGGCCGACTTGCTCATCTGGTGGCAACACCTCCAATGCCTATGGGCAGGGATGCCTTTCCGGACCCCCAAACCACAGAGGATCCTCATGACAGATTCCTCAAAATTGGGGTTGGAAGCCTATTGCAGAGACCACTGCACTTAGGGCAGTTAGTCACTGGTGGAGAGCCTTCAGCAAATAAATCTCCTGGAGCTCCGAGCTGTTGCCTTAGCCCTCTGGGCTTTATGCTACCACCTGCGGGACTAAGCGGTACTGGTCCAAACTGACAATCAGGTGGCGATGTTCTACATAAATGAGCAAGGAGGCACAGGATCGTTCTGCCTTTGCCAGGAAGCAGTAAGCATCTGTGCTTATGCTAGCAGCGGGATGCTCCTGTGGGCAGTGTACCTCCCAGGCTAGGACAATGCCCTGGCAGAACGACTCAGCCGAGTCCTCCAATCACACAGCTGGAGGCTGGACCCCAGAGTTGCTGACTGGCTATTCCGGCACTGAGGGCTCCCACAGATGGATCTCTCTGCCAGCCCAGCCAATGCCCAGCTGCCCTGTTTTTGTTCTCCAGGACCAAGCAGGAAGTCAGTCCTCACATATGGGTGACGTCGGCGCCGAAGGAGCCCCCGTGCGGAGCATTTCCCCAGCTTTCAAAGAAAGCCTTTGGGAATGCAGCACGCCTGCGTGGTCCCCTTCCCGCCCAAGGGTACCATCTTGCTCAGTCTTTCTTTTTCCGTGGAGCCCGACAGACGTGAGTTCGTGTCACCCGGGAAAAGTTGATTTTTTTCTGCGATTTTCACGTTGTCTTATCCAGTTCGACGCCGGTTCCCCTTCCCGCCTGGGCTCGGTACACCGGTATCGAGTCGAGTTGTGATTTTCTTTTTTTGTCCTTCGTGACTAGCGTTCGTGCTCTTTTTGTGTTTTCACTGGCAGCCCGGTCTTTTGACCTTGCAGGGGCCCTTTTTCCCCCCATGGTTGCCAGCGGATTCAAAAAGTGTGATCGGTGCAAGAAACTTATGTCTCTCACCAAGACACACAACTGCTGCCTCCGATGCCTCGAGCCTGACCATGACCTGCTGGCCTGTGGCCCGTGCGGCAAAATGTCGTCGAAGGCGCTTCGGAGCCATCAGCATCAACGTGAGAGAATTTTCTCTGACTCCGTGTCCTGCCGGGCCCGGACTTCGTCAGAGACCTCGACATCTCGGGAGTCCGACCCCGAGCGCTGTCGGGGTTCCTCTGAAAGGGAGTCTCCCTCCCGGGAGCACAGAAGGAAGAAAAAGCTCGCAAGGGCGGCATTGGTGGAGGCTCCTGGTTCCTCGAGGGCCAGGTCGCGTAGCCCTGACTGCTGCCCTGGTCTCTCGGAGTCTGAGAGGCCTTCCAAGCTACCTCGTGTGGAGCCGGAGTCCCCGAGTCACGTAAGTGCAGTTGTCCTCGTAGACTCTCCTCCGGGGGAGCCGACGTCGGACCCGAGTCGGGGGCTGCTGAGTCTCCTGAGCTTGGACTCAGGTTGACGGCCTTGGAGAGCAGCTTGGCTGCCTTCATGGAACAGCAGCGGGTGCTGATCGCCAGTCTGACCGGTACATCTGCCCCGACCACCAGGACCTCAACATCTAAGTCGACCCCGGAGACCGAGCCGATCCTCGAGTCGATGAAGTCTCGAGTCGATCCTCGGTCAAGGTCCCCTTCAACCTCCCATGCGGGGCCGAGGTCATCGATGCCGATACCCTCAGCATCGGGGCGGGTGGCACCGAGGCCCACACGGCCGGAGCCACTCGATTCCTCCTCAGAGGAGTCTGAGTAGGAGACGGAGGATGAGGAGTCCCCAGACACCTTCCGGACCCGGTGCGTCCTTTCGGACTCACTGGAGTCCGAGCCTCGGAGACGGTCCCCCCCCGGAGGATACCCGGTTCTCGGACTTTGTGAGGGACATGGCCAAGGCCTTGGCCTTCTCTGCAGATGCCGAGGAGGAGCCTCGAGCCGAGGAGCTCAATGCCCTCCAGTATGATTTTCCTCCGAAGGAAGCCTTTACTGTACCGGTTCCTCCGATGCTAGAACGCCTGCTCTTCCGTATGTGGGAGGCACCGGCCTCGATGCCGGTTCTTAGCAAACAAGTCAGTTCCATTTATCGAGTCCGTAAGAGCCCAGGGTTCCAAAAGGCGCAGCTACTGTACCACTCCATGGTTGTGGAATCGGCCATGCACCATCTGAAGAGTCAGTAGATGCACTCCTCGGTGCCCCTTGGCCGGGAGCCCCGGAACCTGGATGCCCTCGGTAGAAAGTGCTTCCAGGGCTCTATGCTATCTTGCCGTGTCCAGACCTACCAGCTGTACATGGGCATGTACCTACGAGACCTGGCAAAGGAGATTGCTGTGTTCTCAGCTGGCCTCTCCGAGGAACCTTTGCAGAGGTTCAAGGCTTTGTCAACAAGGATTCGAAAGTGCTCGAAGTTTATCTCTCGAGCAGCCTATGATGGCTTCGAGGCTTCGGCCCGGGTAGCCGCGGCTGGCATCAGTGCACGCCGTCAGGCCTGGCTGCAGTCATCAGACCTGGAGCCATGGATGCAGGACAAGTTGGTCGATGTCCCTTGCCGAGGTGAAAACCTTTTCGGTTGGCCCATGACTGAAAAAGGCTGCGGAAATCGAGACTGAGACTCTCACCAGGACAAGGCTGTCCAGGAAGACTTCTGCCCCTTCTCATAAAAAGAAGGGCTCAGGGAAGAAGCCCCTTTTCCCGAGGAAGGATGCTGCCTACAAATCCTACCCTCAATATCAGGCCTCTCCAGCTCCCCCAGGGGCAGGGGCATGGGCCCTGTAGGCAGAAGACCCCCAAGCCGGCAGCTCCGGCTCCTGCACAGCAGGGAGCGGAGTTTTGACTCCCACAGCATAGCCTCTTCTCCACAGCTGACTCCACTCAGCACATTAGGTCGGCTGACCTTATACGCCTACAGGTGGCCAGCCATCAGAGGGAATACCTGGGTCCTCAGCATAGTCCAAAAGGGCTACATGCTCCACTTTCACCAGATACCCCCTCCTACTTTCCAGGGGAGCCACCAAGACTCCCTCTGCACAGAAACCTTCTCCTTCAGGAGTTGGCAAGTCTTCTAAAGGAACAGGCGGTGGAACCGGTGCCTCACCACCTGAAAGGGCAAGGCTTCTACTCCAGGTACTTTCGGGTACCAAAAAGGACAGGAGGCCTCCGGGATATCCTAGACTTGCGAAACCTAAACAGGTTTCTGGAGAGGGAAAAGTTCAAGATGTTTACCCTTGGGATACTGCTGCCCTATCTCCAGCAGGGAGATTGGCTATGCTCCTTAGACCTAAAGGATGCTTATACTCACATTCTCATCCATCCAGACCACAGACAGTATCTCAGATTTGTGGTGGGAGGAAATCATTTTCAGTACAGAGTACTTCCCTTTGGCCTAACTTCCGCCCCCAGAGTTTTCACCAAATGCCTGGCGGTGGTGGCGGCCTATCTCAGAAATCAGGGAATTTGTGTCTTCCCATACCTGGACGACTGGCTCATCAGGGGTCAGTCTCTCCAGGAGGCCAGACAAGCCACTCTTCGCACTATCTGTCTTCTTCAGCATTTGGGCTTTGTCGTAAACTATGCAAAGTCCACTTTGCTCCACTCACAGAACCTAGAGTTTATAGGGGCAAGATTAGACACCCTGCAGGCAAGAGCTTACTTGCCCGAGGACAGGGCTCACAGGCTGATGGACTTGGCCAACTAGTTCCAAAGCAATTCTCAGGTCTTCGCCAGACACTTCCAGACATGTATCCACGGTACATGTGACCCCGAATGCCCATCTGCACATGTGGCGGTTCAGTGGTGCCTCAGATGTCAGTGGGCGCAAGCCACAGGCGACCTCCGAGACAGAGTAAAGGTGTCCAAACCACTCTTGGACTCCTTGCACTGGTGGCTACATCTCCCAAATCTTCTCAGGTGAGTACCCTTTCAGGCCCCAGCACACACAAGGGTGCTGACGACCGATGCTTCCTTAAAGGGCTGGGGTGCACATTGCCAGAGCACGTGCACTCAAGGCCTCTGGTCTCCTCGGGAGGCCACACAGCAGATCAATCTTTTGGAGCTGCGAGCAATCCGGTTGGCTCTACAGACTTTTTCTCATGCCCTCTCTCACCAGTCTGTCTTAGTTCAGACAGACAATAATGTAGCAATGTTCTATGTGAACAAGCAAGGGGGCACATGGTCCTATGTCAGGAGGCGCGGGCCCTTTGTTCCTTTGCAGTCAAGCAAGGCATGTTTCTCAAAGCAGTTTATCTACCTGGTCAGGAGAACTTCTTGGCAGACAAACTAAGCAGGATTCTCCAGCCTCACGAATGGCAGTTGAATCCACTGGTGGTCCAGCAGATCTTTCTACGATGGGGACTTCCATCCATCGATCTCTTTGCAAGTCCACTGAACCGTTAGCTGCCCAGGTTTTGCACCAGACAGCTGCATCCCCTGGGAATGGCAGCAGATGCGTTTCTGATCTCTTGGTCTACGGGCCTCCTGTATGCGTTTCCTCCCACGCCCCTGGTGGCCCGAACTCTGTTCAAGATTCTACGGGACAAGGCCTCGGTGATTCTGGTAGCCCCCAGATGGCCGAGGCAACCATGGTTTCCACTTCTTCTGCAGTTGGCAGTGGAAACTCCATTCCCTCCTGTCTCACGATCAGGGTTCCCTTCTGCACCCCAATCTCAGATCCCTTAATCTGATGGCCTGGCTGCTGAAAGGATAGTGCTAACTCCCTTACTTTCTACCTAGGGAAGTTGAGGATGTGGCCTTGGCCTCTAGGAGGCAATCCACCAGAAAGTTCTATGCCCTCAAGTGGCGTAGGTTCTCTATATGGTGTGCTCAGCGCAATGAAGATCCTTTCTCCTGCCTTGTGCCAGTAGTACTACAATACCTACTTCACCTGTCAGACCTAGGCCTTAAGTCCAACTCTGTTCGGGTCCACCTCAGTGCTCTATCAGCACACCACTCACCGGTGGAGGGACAGTCTGTCGGTTCACCGCTTGGTGCCCGCTTCCTCAGAGGCCTGCTTTTACTCAAGCCTCCGATTCGTCCACCTGCCACTGAGTGGGATTTGAACGTGGTCTTGCAACAACTTACTCGCCCACCATTTGAGCCGATGTCTACTTGCCATTTATGCTACCTTTCTTGGAAGGCGCTCTTCCTGGTAGCTCTTACCTCGGCCAGATGTGTGAGTGAACTACAAGCTCTGCTTTATGATAGACTGTACACACGGTTCTATAGGAACAGGGTGGTCCTACAGACCCATCCGAAGTTCCTCCCAAAAGTTGTCTCCTCCTTCCACCTCAACCAGGAGGTGGTTCTTCCGACATTCTTTCCCAGGCCGCATACCAGCCAGGCTGAAACAGTCTTGCATACCCTGGACTGTAAGAAGGCGTTGTCCTTTTACATAGAATGTACACGGGAGCACTGAAGGGCTACTCAGCTCTTTGTCTCCTTTGACCCTAATAAACTGGAGTTGCCTGTTTCCAAGCGTATCTTGTCCACTTGGATAGCAGATTGTATCGCCTGGGCGTACAAGGCAGCCGGCCTCTCCTTGCAGGGTCGAGTCACGTCCCACCGTGTCAGGGCGAAAGCCACGTCAGTAGGTCATCTCCACTCTGTTTTGTTGGCAGACATCTGCCGGGCCGCTACTTGGTCTTCAAGCCAGACTTTTGCAGCCCACTACTGCCTCGAGAGAGAGTCCCGAAGGGACAGTGCTTTCGGACAGGCAGTACTCCGCAATCTCTTTGAGGTTTAGGCAACTCCTACCCTCTGGCCCTTGTGTTGGGCTACCATACGGGGGCGTTCTCAGAGGACATTCTTATCACGAATGCTGAGGCTCTTCAGAGGGAGCCATTTTTTTAGCTTTGGGTTCCTGGTAGCCTAGAGCTGAGGAGTCCCATATGTGAGGACTGACTTCCTGCTTGGTCCTGGAGAAAGAGCAGTTACTCATTGTTTGTTTTCCAGGAACAGCAGGAATCAGTCCTCACAACCCTCCCTCCGCCCTGTGGAGTTGCTTCTTGCTATTTTTTGCCATCTTGTGCTATGATATCATACTGAGGCAAGATGGCACATTTAGGCAGGAAGGGGACTATGCATGCGTGGTGCATCTCCCAAAAGCTGGGGAGTAATTACCGTGGAGGCTCAGTCGGCACTGACGTCAACCATATGTGATTCCTACTGTCCCCAGAGAACACCTGTTATAGGTGAGTAACTAGGTGAGTAACTACACTAAAGCAAAGGGTAAAGCTAAATGGCCAATTTTCACAATGGAGAAAGGTGAATAGTGTACCCAGGTATCTATGCTGGGTCCACTGCTTTTTAATATATTTGTAAATGAACTGGAAATGGGAATAATGAGTGAGGTAATCAAATTTGCAGATGACACAAAATTATTCAAAGATGTTAAAAACCCAAGAGAATTTTGAAAATTTCCAAGAGGACCTTGTTAAATTGGAAGACTGGACATTCAAATGGCAGAAAAATTTTAATGTGAACAAGCGTAAAATATGTACCTATGAAAGAACAACCCAAACTATGGTTGCACGATGCAAAGTGCCACATTAGGAACCACCTCCCAGGAAAAAGATTTAGGCGGCCTCATGGATAACACATTGAAACCCTCTGTCAGTGTGCAGCAGCAGCCAAGATGGCAAATAGAATGTTAGGAATCATATGGAAAGGAATGGAGAATAAAACAAATGATATTATAATGCCTCTGTATTGTTCCATGGTGCAACCGCGCCTTGAATATTGTGTACAGTTCTGGTGGCTTTATGTTAAAAAGGATATAGCGGAATTAGAAAAGGTACAGAGAAGAGCCACCAAAATAGTAAAGGGGATGGAAGGATACCCCTATGAGGAGAGGCTTAAAAGGTTAGGGCACTTCAGCCTGGAAAAGAGATGGCTGAGGTGAGACATAATAGAGGCCTATAAATTAATAAATGGAGTGAAACAGGTAAACGTAGATTGATTGTTTACGCCATAGGTTTTCAACCCAGTCCTCGGGGAACCCTAGGCCAGTCAGGTTTTCAGGATTCCCACAATGAATATGCATAAGATAGATTTGCATACAATGAAGGCAGAACATGCAAATCTTTCTCATGCATATTCATTCTGGGAATCCTGAAAACCTGACTGGCCTAGGGTTCCCCGAGGACTGGGTTGAAAACCCCTGGTTTACGCCATCAAAAAGTAGAAAGACTAGAGGACATGCAATAAAGCTACAGTGTAATCCGTTTAAGACTAATAAGAGAAAATATTTTTTCACTCAACGCGTAATCAAACTCTGGTGTTTGTTTCCGGAGGAGGTAGTAAAATCTATTAGTGAAGCTGGGTTTTAAAAAAGTTTTGGACAAGTTCCTGAAGGAAAGGTCCATACACCATTATTAAAGAGGACCCGGGAAATCCACTGCTTGCACCAGTAGAAGCATTGTGGAACCTGTGTGTCTTTTTCGGAAACTTTCAGGTACTTGTGACCTGGATTGGCCACTGTTGGAAACAGGATTATGGGCTTGATGGACCTTGATCTGCCTAGTATGGCATTTCTTATGTTCTCTTAAAAGGGGGGTAGCGCAGCCTGCAGGGAGAAACTCACAGGGCATCAAAAAGGTTAGCGCCCTCTTCTGGACCAGAGCAGCTGACATCTGCACCAAAAAAATGAAAACCAACCAGTGTCGCATCAGTCACTCCCTTGAGTTTCACCATGTCTGTCTTACAATCTGAGACTCCCTTACTGACCACTGCCCTCTCCGGGCGACCACTTCAAACAGCTCTGATCCAGCTACTTCAAAAATTCCTTCAGGAAGGCACAACACTACTTCAAAATTCTTCTGAGAAACTAGATCACACCACTGCTTTCCCTGACCCTCAGGGCTCTAACCTCCAGCAATCCCAGCAGAACCATCAGATGACACTTCTTGCTGGTATCAATCACCTATCATATAACCCAAGGGCTTGGCCCTCATTTCCTAGGCAAATTACTTCTCTTTCAAGGATTAAGATGACACCTTATCAACCTTGCAATTTTCTTTCATGGCTACCACCACCACCAAAGAACCAACCTCACTGGATCTTCCAGATCTTCCACTTGGACACTCCCCCCTCCCAAACAGCCAAGGAGGCGATTATTTATATCCTGCATTCCTCAAGAATATTTCCAAAGTACTGTCCCGAGAACCTGCTATAACCACAACCAACAAACAAGACTTCACTACTATTCTTCATTCTTTTAGCACACCAAAGGAGGTACTATCCTTGCCAATCCATCAAATACTCCAGGATTGACAACTTAAAATTTGGCAGATACTGTTTATGACCCAAGTGACATCCAAACACTTGGACTTCTTGTACGGAGTCTAACCTGTACTGGTTCATGCACACTCATAGCTTCCTCATCAATCTGTGGTATCTGAGGCAGCTCTTAAATTAGTCCAAAACTACATGACACAGGCCACTGTTCACCGGGGAAAGAACAATTCATCTGTGGGACGGCAGACTCTGGTTCTTCAAACAGGCTTGGTAGCCATCATGAAGGACAAATGGGTGCTAAAGACCTTCACCCACGGCTATCATGTAAACTCCTCTAAACTTCCACAAACAAGACCATCCAGCCATACTTCCAGGATCCTCTTCCAACACCTTGTGGTGTTTGCTTCAGAGCTGGAGTACCTTCTAAAGGTCCATGTTGTGGAACTGGGACCCTCTTCCCAGCACGGCTCCATTTTCTACTCCCAGTTCTTTCTAATCCTGAAAAACTCAGGAGGCATCCAGCTCATCTTAGATCTTGAAAGCTGAACAAAGTTTTATGGAAGAAGACCTTCAAAACAAATCTCCTTGGTCATCATTGCCTCTCCAGTCAAATCGAAGGATTGATTTGCTTCTTTAGACCTGAAGGACACTCACACATATATACCAATCCATCCTCATCATTGGTACTTCCCATGGCTCACATTCCTAACCCATCACTACTAACACAGAGTCTTTCCTTTTTGACTTTCATCAGCCCTGTGAGTTTTCACAATGTGCCTAGTGGTGGCAACTGCCTACTTACACAGGAGCGGACACTTTGTCTTCCTGTATCTGGACAACTGATTGGCATCAGGACAATCCACACAAAATACATACGACACCCTCCAAGGCAGAACCTTGTCAAGTCATATGATACAGAAAAACCCTCCTGAACACGCAGGCAGCCAGATTGCATCTTCCAGAAGCAAGGGGAAAAATCATTCAAGTGCTATGCTCAAAGCTACAGAGTTCTGCCTCACCAACGTAAGAAACCTACAGATTCTAGGGCACATGGCCATCAGGGTCCACATCATTCCCTTCACAAGACTGCACCCTCTCTAATGGCACGTCAGACTCCGTTGGGACCAGTATCATCAGCACCTCTCTAAGAGTGACTCTGACAACCAGCATCAAATGATCCTTAGATTTGTGGCAGGACAATGTAAATGTCTCCAAAAGTTGTCCATTTGAAATGCCAAGCTACACCATCTTTATCATGAATGATGTCTCCACAGGCAGGTGGGGAGCTCGTATTCTCCACATGCACACTCACAATGTCTCGACAACTCGCAAACTGTCTGTGCACATTAACCAGCTAGAACTCTGTTGCCATCCTTCTGGTTCTTCAGCCTTCAAGGGTTGGCTCCATGCCAAAAACATCCTCAAAGACTAATAATCAGGTTGGTGTTTTACGTCAATAAGTGAGGTGGATTGGGATCCCTCTTATTTTGACAAGAAATGACCAGAGGTTGGGACCTAGAGCTCTCTTTGGGAGCTACGTTTCTTGTCACATATCTACCAGGTGAACAAAATCATATTGTGGATGCACTCAGTCATAGGCTAAATCCTCTCTAGTGGCCACTCAGTGACTCTGTGGCCCAGTAGATATTCAACAGATGAGAATTGTCAGATATAGACCTGTTTGCTACACTGAAAAACACAAAAAGCAGGGTCTTCTGCTACCTTCGTCCAGCCCACAATATACTTGCTCACGGTGCATTCTCCTTTCATGGGAACAGTGCCTATTATACATCTTTAATCCACTCCTCCTTATACCCAAGGTTCTTCAAAAGTCCCACTAAAACAGTGCTATCCTAATTCTCATTCCACCCAATTGATCAAGACAAATTTTGTTCTCCAGATTACTTGCTCTGACTTTGGTGTTACCAATGAAACTGGGCTATCAACTATTGATGAAACAGGGGAGATAATTGTTGCATCCCAACCTCAAATTGCTGTCATGGACAACCTGAATGTTGAATGACAAATAGTAGGCAGCTTCCCAATCCCCCCCTCCAACTATCCAAGACATCCTCCTTATATCCAGGAAACCATCCACCAAGTGCTCGCATCGGTGTAAATAGACTCAATACTTTTGTTGCTGTGAAACTAACTAGACACCCACCACCTACCTCTATATTTGCAGTCTTGAAATACCCCTTATCCCTTTCTGATGCCCATCTACAGACCACTCCAGTGCAATTGCACTTTTCAGCTATTGCAGCATAAGATGACCATGTGGAAGGCAAATCTCTGTCCCTCCACCCCATGGCCATTTGCTTCATGAGGAGTCTTATGAACACTAGGCCCCTCTATGAAAATCACACCCTCAGTGGGATTTCAACATAGTCCTAGCCAAGCTATTTGAAGAGCCTTTTGAACCCCACTGGGTCAGGCCCCGCTCAGATATCTCATTTGGAAAACAGCTTTTCTTATAGTCATAAAATCGACAGATTCAGTTTTTCTCCAAATGAGTAGTCCTTCACAAGCATCCTAATTTTCTCCACAGAGTGATATCTGAGTTCCATATCAATAAATGAATTGTCTTTTCTAGTCGTCTTCCCAAAGCCACACTCTCAACCAATGGAGGCTATCCTGCACACTCTGGATTGCAGACATGCCATCCTGTATTATCTACAAGCCATGAAGGACATTCACAAGTGTTCAGGTTTTTTGTCTCTTTCTACCCAGCCAAGCCAGGAACATGCCAAATTAACATTCTCTAATTGGATTTCAGATTGCTTTGAGTTCTGCTATAACCACACCAACATGCTCTTACCTGGATGAGTCTCAGTCCATCACCACTGGGCCAAGGCTGTCTTTATCACTAAACTACACCACTACTGCCTTTTGAGGTATGCTCTCTAAAGGGTAGTGTCTTTGAACAAGCTGTTTTGCAGTCTCTTCAGGTGGAGAGGAATTTTAGAAAGGACATCCAAGTGCAATCTGGGACATCTAAGCCAGAACGTCTGGGGGAAAAAAGAAAAGCAGGCACGTCCATGTGTAGACATGATCTCACAAATGTGGACATATCCGATATGGATGTCTGTGGGGACATCTACATAAGCATCCCCCAAATAGTATTTAAGAATCAGGATGTCTAGGAATAGCCTAATGGTTAGAGAGTAGGCTAGGAACAGTAAAGCCAGGGTTCAAATTCCACTGCTGCTATCATTGAGATTGTGCTGAATACTGGGGATGATAAAGTGCTTTCTCCTCTACACCCTTTGAATGTTTTTCAGCCAAAACAAGCACTTTTCAGTTGCCTGTTCATGCAAGGAGTGGGTCTAAACTTAGACATGACATTGAACATCCAGGACATTTCTGAGATCAGGCAGGGATGTCCATATTTCTGGGAACGCCCCAGTCATGCCTCCACTATTCCCCTGTTCAGACTTGGATGTCCTCAGACCCAGCTTCTAAAATGGGTCTGGAGACATCTCTGGGCATCTCTATGCTTGTTTTTGGACATCCAGAGCACAAATAGAGCTTCCAAAATGACCCCAATAATGAATAAGCCACTTCACTCTGACCTTCCAGTTTCTCTATGCTGGGTTGCATTTAATGAAAAAGTGGGTGACCCTAAGCTTTGCAATCGCTCATCAGTGTGGCTGCATACCCTTCAGCTGTCAACGGAGAAAGCAGAATTTCCTTATCGTCCCTCAAGTCCAGTCCCGAACATCTGGGTTGTGATCCTCCTCCAGCAGCTTGGAAACTGAGAAACGTCATTCTTATGATGACCCTGGTATATAACCACAGGATCCACCTCCTCACTCCAGTTATCTCAGTCTCCAAGCAGCTGGAGGATTGGGAGCCTGGAGGTTCGGGGCTCACTTGAGGAGCAATTAAGGAGAGCTAGAGTAGGGAATTTGGATAAATTCTGTTAAATTTTTAAAAGTTGGTAAAGGAATTTGTTTTGAGAGAATAGGTGGTTTCTCTTTAAATTTTGAACTGCAGTGCTCCTTCCACCTCCCTCCATTGTTTCCTCCCCTTCTTCAGGAGAGGGTAGCTGTGAGGCCTAGGAAGCAGGCAGAGGCAGTCTTGACAAGCCGGTCCCCTGATCCTGAGGGGCAGCTGGACAACATCAGTATCGCCGGTACTCCAATGCATGCAGAGGTTTTTGCTAAGGTTTATGATAAGGAAAGGAATGGAAAATAAAACAAAAGATATTATAATGCCTCTATATCGTTCCATGGTGAGACCGCACCTTGAATATTGTGTGCAGTTCTGGTCGCCATATCTTAAAAAGGATATAGCGATTTTAGAAAAGGTTCAGAGAAGAGCCACCAAAATGGTAAAGGGGATGGAAGGATACTCCTATGAAGAAAGGCTAAAAAGGTTGGGGCTCTTTAACCTGGAAAAGAGACGGCTGAGGGGAGATATGATAGAAGTCTATAAATTAATGAACGGAGTGGAACGGGTAAACGTAGATCAATTGTTTACCTTATCAGAATATAGAAAGACTAGGGGACATGCAATGAAGCTGCAGGGTAAACTATTTAAGACTAATAAAAGAAAATATTTTTTCACTCAACATGTAATCAAACTCTGGAATTTGTTACCGGAGGATGTAGTAAAGGCTGTTAGTGTAGCTGGGTTTAAAAAAGGTTTGGACAAGTTCCTGGAGGAAAGGTCCATAAACCATTATTAAGAAGGGACCCAGGATATCAATGCTTGAACCAATACAAGCATTGTGGAACCTGTGTCCCTTGGGGAAACTGCTAGGTACGTATGACCTAGATTGGCCACTGTTGGAAACAGAATACTGGGCTTGATGGACCTTGGTCTGACCCAGTATGGCATATCTTATGTTCTTATGCCTGCTAGCGTTTGGAGGCCGGAGGCGGGAGAGAGTAGCCGGGCTTGCCAGCGGTTGTGTCCGTGTGGTGTTTAGCCCAGCTGCGGAAGCAGCCCGCGGAAGATCAGGCAGCTCTGGGGGCAGAGAACACCTGAAATGTGCGAAGGTAAGGGAGATCTGATTTAGCCGAAAAGGACTCGGCGGCGAGAGCAGCAGCAGGAAAGGGCCGCCCGCGCCGCCTGTTTAAAGCACGGGAAACTCCACTCTGCTGAGGAGACCTACCATGGCTGTTGCCCGGGTCAGGGAGCTTTGTTTTGGCTGCTAAAGGGCTTCATTGAGTTGGAGCACTTTCTCTGTGGTGGTCAAGTCAGTTTAAAAAAAAAAAAAAATTGCAAGTCAGTCAGAGCACTACAGTGATTTCTCAATAGACAGTGGTGGGGACGCAATGAGACTAGACTGCAATTCGGCACCTGTTTGACTGCATAAAGTACACGTTTAGGCGGGATGCCTTCCAGACCGCACTGCTTGCTTTGCGGTACTAGGAAGGGTGCAGTTTCGGAGACGGGGATGTGTAAGGACGGCACTCAAGAGGCAGCATCAATGGAGAAAGCCTTAGAAGCAGCTGGTGAGGGGGGCAAGAGTGTACTGAGAATCTTGACGGAACAGGTTCCATCCGATGTGCCCCCTCAGGAGCCAGTGGCGGGGACGTCTTCCTCTCCGGATGTTCCAGTCTCTCAGCCATCTTTGTTGGGGGGCCTAGCGGCCATTTTTTCACCTGAATTTGTCGTCCTTATACAGCAGGCGTTCAAGGGAGCTCCGGGGAGACCGGGGGTCCCTTCCGCAGCACTGGACTGGGGAGGCAAGAGGCCCGGCACGCATTTGGGCGCTAGAGCGACAGGGGTCCTGGCAAAGGAGCTTAGGGTTGATAAGGATCAGTCGGAGCCTTCCGTAGCGTCGGAGGGTATTCACTCTGACAGCGGCGAACCGGAGTTGGAGTTGGAGGAAGGAGAAATAGCGGAATAGGAGGATCAGGCGAGAGTTGTGCACGTATTTCGCAGGGATGAATTACCAGCGCTCATCTCAGAGACTCTCAAGACACTGAATATGCCAGCGATGGAGCCGGCGGAGAATTCGACCCTGGAAGACCCGCTATTACAGGCATTTAGAAAGATTAAAAGAGCCTTTCCAGTCCACAGAGTAGTGAGAAAGATGATTCAGGAAGAGTGGGATATGCCCGAGGCGGCCCTTAAAGGTTCCAGAGTTATGGCCCGTGTTTATCCACTGGTTGATCAGGATCAGGAGTTGTTTAAAGCTCCCCGAGTCGATGCGGTGGTCTCAGCAGTCACCAAGAAGACTACCATTCCAGTGGAGGGGAGTGTGGCCCTCAAGGATGCTCAGGACCGGAAGCTTGAGGTCTTATTGAAGCAGGTGTTTGAAGTGAATGCACTGTCCTTACAAGCTTCTATTTGTGGAGCATGGGTGGCGAGCGCTTCTCTTCATTGGTCGCAGAGAGTTCAAGGAGACTTGGTAGAAGAGGCGACCGGTGAAGCGGCCCGGTTGGAGTCTGGGACAGCTTATTTGGTGGATATTCACTATGATCTGATGCGGGGTTTAGCTAAGAGCATGACCTCGGTGATTGTGGGTCGGCGTTTTCTGTCTCTGCGCAATTGGGCGGCAGATGGATCATCCAAAGCCAGGCTCAGTAAACTCCCCTTTAGAGGGAAGCTGCTCTTTGGGGAATATTTTGATAAGCTGGTGAAGGATTTGGGAGAGTCCAAAGGAGGTAGGCTTCTGGAGGACAAGAAGAAGCAGGGGCGGCCCACTCCTGTGCCGAAAGGACAGCAGAGAGAGTTTCGTCGTTTTCGTTCCCCGAGGTTCAGCCAAGGTCAGAGAGGACGTTTTCCCTATTGGGCACAAGGATTTAGAGGGTTTTGGGGAGCGGGTAGAGGTTTTGCAGCCTCTTCCTCCTCGAATCTTAGAAAGTCACAATGAAGTCAGGGGGACCCAGGTGGGGTTGGTACCCATAGGGGGTCGGCTGCGGGATTTTTATCCTACCTGGGTCCAAATTACGTCGGATCAGTGGGTGCTGGAGGTCATTTGAGAAGGGTTATGCCTTGGAGTTTTGCCAACCGGTGACTGAGTCTTTCGTGTGCTCGCCATGCAGAGCACGTCTCAAGTGCGCTGTGGTGCGGCAGACGGTGCTAAGGCTTCTGGCTCTCGAAGCCATAGTTCCGATGCCAACGAACCAATGCGGCGGTGGTCAATACTCCATATATTAAATTGTCCCAAAGAAGGAAGGAGCCTATCGGCCCATTTTGGATCTCAAAAGAGTAAATCGATGTCTCCACGTGTCTCAGTTTCGTATGGAGACTCTAAGGTCGGTCATGGTGGCAGTAAGAGCGGGTGAGTTTCTCACGTCCTTGGACCTATCAGAGGCATACCTGCACATTCCGATCCGTCAGGAACATCAGAAATACCTCAGGTTTGCGGTTCCGATGGGGCATTTCCAGTTTCGGGCATTGCCGTTTGGACTGGCAATGGCTCCTCGAACATTTACCAAGATAATGGTGGTAGTAGCGGCGTCGTGGTGGAAGGAAGGGGTGCTGGTGCATCCTTATCTAGACGATTGGTTAATCAGGGCAAAGTCCAGGGCAGAGATCGAGACGGCTACAGCCAAGGTGGTGGCGTTTCTGCAGAGTCTTGGTTGGGTGGTCAATCAGGAGAAGAGCCGGTTGGTACCATCGCAGTGCCTGGAATATCTGGGAGCAAGATTCGATACAAGCGTGGGGAGAATCTTTCTGCCTCGACATCGTGCACAAGTATTGCAGAATCTGGTCCGGGGGTTTCTAAAAAGGCCAAAGCCGATGGCGTGGCATTATCTTCAGTTGCTCGGGACCATCGCGGCTACTCTCGAGCTGGTTCCGTGGGCACAAGCACATATGAGGCTGTTACAGAGGGCTTTGCTCCGGCGGTGGTTGCACCAAAAGGATCAGTTGTCGCAGAGGTTGCCCTGTCTACCGGAGACATGTCAGGCGCTGGAGTGGTGGCTGCATCCAGAAAATCTAGAAAAAGGAATGCCCTTGGAAGCTCCTGCATGGATTCCCCTGACGGCGGATGCCAGTCTTCTAGGCTGGGGAGCCCACTGTTAACATCGCTTCGTCTACGGACAGTGGACCACACTGGAACGAGGTTGGTCAATCAACAGATTGGAGCTCCGCGCGGTAATGTTGACACTTCGAGAGTTTCAGCCCTTGATCCGAGGAAAGGCCATTCTCCAGGACCAAGCAGGAAGTCAGTCCTCACATATGGGTGTCATCGGCGCCGATGAAGCCCCAGCGGAGCATTGCCCCAGCTTTCTATGAAAGCCTTTGGGAATGCAGGCACGCATGCGCGGTTCCCTTCCCACCTAAAGGTGCCATCTTACCTCAGTCTCTTTTTTTCCGTGAAGCCCACTGGACGTGTGTCCAGTTTTCCCGGTTAAAATTAGATTTTTCAGCGATTTTTTTGCTCTTTTTCTACCGGTTCGATGCCGGTTCCCCTCCCGCCGGGTTCGGTACACCGGTATCAAGCCCGATTCTTCTTTTTCGGTTTTTGCCCTTAGTGGCTGGCGTTCGCGCCCTTTTTTGCTTTTTCCATGGAAGGCCGGTCCTTTGACCTCGCGGGGACTCTTTTTTCCCCGATGGCTTCCAGTGGTTTTAAGAAGTGTGATCGGTGTAAGAAACTAATGTCTCTCACCGACACACACGACTGCTGCTTTCGGTGCCTTGGCCCTGACCACGATCCTAAGTCATGCGGGGCCTGTGGAAAAATGTCTTCCAAGGCACTACGAAGTCGCCAGCAGCAAAAGGAAAGGCTTTTTTCGGACTCAGCCTCCGGCCGGGCCCGGACCTCGTCTGAGGCCTCGACATCTCGGGATTCCGATCCTGAGCGCCGTCGAAGCTCCTCGGATAGGGGCTCCCCCGACCGGGAACGCAATAGGAAGAAACGGTTCGCGAGGGCGTCGTCGTCGGAGGTCCCTGGCTCCTTGAGGGCCAGGTCTAAGACCCCCGACTGTCGCCCCGGGCCTGTGGAACCGGAGAAGCCTGCCAAAGTTCCTCGTGTGGAGCCGGAGTCTGCTGGACACGTAAGCCCCGTAGTCTTCGTGGACTCTCCGCCCAGGGAGCCGACGTCGGGCCTGGCGCCGCCGGGGCCCGAGTCAGTGGCTGCTGCGTCTCCCGAGCTGAGTCTCAGGATGACAGCCTTGGAGAGCAGAATGTCTGCCTTCATGGAGCAGCAGCGGGCACTGATGGCCAGCCTGTCTGGCGCATCTGCCCCGACCACCGGGACATCGACGTCGAAGTCGACCCCGGAGACCGAGCCGATACTCGAGTCCATCGTGGCTCGGAGTCGACCTCGGTCGCGGTCTCCCTCGACCTCCCATTCGGGACCGAGGGCGTCGACGCCAGTGCTTCCGGCGTCGGGGCGAATGCTCCAGGGCCCCGTGGGGTCGGACCACGACTCTTCCTCGGACGAGTTGGCTTGGGAGACGGAGGACGAGGAGTCTCCTGATACCTTTAAGACTCTGTGCGTCCCTTCAGACGCACCGCAGTCTGAGCCCCGGTGTAGGTGCCCCCCGGAGGACACCCGGTTCTCAGAGATCGTCCGGATATGGCCACTGCCTTGCTTTTCCAGCGGATCCCGAGGAAGAGCCTGGAGCTGAAGAGCTCGAGGCGCTGCAGTATGACTCTCCTCCAAAGGAGGCCTTTACTGTCCCGGTTCCTCCGATGCTGGAACGGCTTCTCTTCCGTATGTGGGAGGCTCCGGCCTCGGCGCCGGTTCTTAGCAAGCGAGTCAATTTGATCTTTCGGCTCCGGAAGAGCCCTGGCTTTCAGAAGGCACAGCTACCACACCATTCCATGATTGTGGAATCGGCCATGCATCGTCTGAAGAGTCAGACGATGCACTCCGCGGTGCCTCCTGGCAGGGAGGCCCGAAGCCTCAATGGCGTCGGTAGAAAGTGCTTTCAGGGCTTGATGCTTGCTTGCCGTGTCCAGTCTTACCAGCTGTACATGGGCATGTACTTGCGGGATCTGGCCAAGGAGTTGGCCGGGTTCTCTGCTGGTCTCTCCGGGGAACCCTTGCAGAGATTTAAGTCCTTGTCCTCAGGGATTCGGGACTGCTCGAAGTTCATGTCCCGCGCCGCCTACGATGGCTTCGAGGCTTCGGCCCGAATTGCGGCAGCCGGCATCGCGGCTCGACGCCAGGCAAGGCTGCAGTCATCGGACCTCGAGCCATGGGTTCAGGACAAGTTGGTCGATGTCCCTTGCCGAGGTGAAAACCTTTTTGGCAAGCCCATGACCGAGAAGGCCGCTCAGCTCGAGATCGAGCACCTCACTCGGACAAGGCTGTCGAGGAAGACCTCTGCCCCTTCTCATAAAAAGAAGGGCTCGGGTAAAAAGCCCTTTTACCCGAGGAAGGGCACTGCCTACAAACAGTACCCACAATATCAGGCTGCCCAAGCTGCCCCCCCAGGGTCAGCAAGCCAAGGGCCAGGGTAATGGGCCCCGTAGGCAGAGGACCCCCAAGCCTCAGGCCCCTGCTACCACTCAGCAGGATAGGGGATTTTGACTCCTTGAGCATAGCCTCTCCTCCACTGCTCTCCCAATCCTGCACAGGAGGTTGTCTCGCCCTCTTTGCCCACCAGTGGCCCCTTATCACCGGAGACAGTTGGGTGCTGGAGATAGTCCACAAGGTCTATGCCCTCCATTTTCACCAACTGCCACCTCCATAGTTTCCAGGGGAGCCTCCAAGGCCTCCTCTGCACACAGACCTTCTCCGTCAGGAGCTTCAGGGTTTGTTGGAGGACAGGGCGGTGGAGCCTGTGCCTCCCCACTTGCATCGTCACGGATTCTACTCCAGGTATTTCCTGGTGCCCAAAAGGACCGGTGGCCTTCGTCCCATTCTGGACCTCAGGAACCTCAACAAGTTCCTAGTGAAAGAAAAGTTCAAGATGCTTACTCTTGGAACCCTTCTGCCCTACCTCCAGCAGGGAAATTGGCTATGCTCCTTAGATCTAAAGGATGCGTACACTCACATCCTCATTCATCCAGATCACAGAAAGTACCTGAGGTTCATTGTGGGAGGAAACCATTATCAGTACAGAGTGCTGCCTTTCGGCCTCACCTCCGCCCCCAGAGTCTTTACAAAGTGCCTAGCAGTGGTGGCGGCCTACCTGAGAAATCAGGGAATCTTTGTCTTCCCCTATCTGGACGACTGGCTCATCAGGGGTCAGACAGGTCAGGAGGCCAATCAAGCCACCCTCAGGACCATTGCTCTTCTACAATGGCTGGGGTTTGTCATAAACTTTGCGAAGTCCACTTTGCTCCCTTCCCAGAACTTGGAGTTCATAGGGGCAAGGCTGCACTCTCTCCTGGCAAAGGCATTCTTGTCAGAAAACAGAGCCCAAAGGTTGATGGCCTTGGCAAGTCAGTTTCTCAGCAGGTCCCTGGTCTCCACCAGACTGTGCCTGAGACTTCTAGGCCACATGGCTTCGACAGTGCATGTGACCCCCAATGCCAGGCTCCATATGAGGCCTGCACAATGGTGTCTTCGAACTCAGTGGTCCCAGGCCACAGGCAGCCTCAGGGACAGGATAAGGGTGTCCAGACCATTTCTGCACTCCCTCAACTGGTGGCTACACCCACCCAATCTTCTGAAAGGGGTGCCCTTTCAGATTCCAGGTTACACAGTGATGCTAACCACAGATGCCTCCCTGCAAGGCTGGGGAGCGCATTGTCTGGACAAGTGCACCCAGGGACTCTGGTCTCCCTGGGAAGCTGCACAGCAGATCAATCTCCTCGAACTCAGAGCTATTCGCTTAGCACTCAAAGCTTTCACTCCTACCCTGACTCACCAGTCTGTCCTGATCCAGACAGACAACCAAGATGCCATGTTTTATGTGAACAAACAGGGCAGAACCGGGTCCAGGATCCTTTGTCAGGAGGCCCAGGACCTGTGTTCTTTTGCCCTCAAGCACAACATGCTCCTCGAGGCTGTGTATTTTCCAGGCCAGGACAACTACCTGGCAGACAGGTTAAGCAGGATTCTGCAGCCCCACGAGTGGCAGCTGCATCCTTCGGTAGTTCAGAAGATCTTTCTCAAATGGGGTCTTCCTTTGATGGATGTTTTTGCCAGCCCACTGAACATGCAACTGCCAAAGTTCTGCTCCAGGCAACCACATCCTCTGCGGATAGCAGCGGATGCTTTTCTGATATCTTTGTCTCAGGGCCTCCTCTATGCGTTTCCTCCCACGCCCTTGGTGGCCCGAACCCTATTCAAGATTCTTCAGGACAAAGCCTCGGTCTTGCTGGTAGCTCCCAGATGGCCGAGACAGCCTTGGTTTCCTCTTCTGCTTCAACTGGCGGTGGATCCTCCACTACCTCTGGGGTTGCAACCCGACCGTCTCACACAAGACCAGGATTCCCTTCTTCACCCCAATCTCAAGTCTCTCAATTTGATGGCCTGGAGGCTGCAAGGGTAATTTTGCCTCTTTGGGGCCTACCTCAGGAAGTTGAGGATGTTGTCCTAGCCTCTAAGAAACAGTCCACGAGGAAAACCTATGCTCTCAAGTGGAAGAGGTTTTCTGTGTGGTGTCACCTACGTACAGAGGATCCTTTCTCCTGTACTGTGCCAGAAGTGCTTCAGTATTTACTGCATTTATCCAATCAGGGACTTAAGTCCAATTCTGTTCGGGTCCACCTCTCAGCTCTAGCAGCTCACCAATCATTGGTAGAGGGGCAGTCTCTATCTGGTCACCCCTTGGTGTCCCGCTTTCTCAGGGGCTTGCTTTTGCTCAAGCCTCCCATCCGTCCTCCTGCCCCTGAGTGGGAGCTGAATGTGGTCTTGCAGCAGCTGACTCGCCCACCTTTTGAGCCGATGGCTACTTGTCCACTTCGCTTCCTGTCCTGGAAGACACTCTTCCTAATAGCCCTTACCTCGGCTAGGCGAGTAAGTGAGCTTCAAGCCCTGGTCTATGACAGGCCTTACACCTGGATTTACAGGAACAGGGTAGTCCTCAGGACTCATCCAAAGTTCCTCCCTAAGGTTGTCTCCTCTTTCCACCTCAATCAGGAGGTGGTTCTTCCAACATTCTTCCCTAGGCCTCATGCTAGCCAGGCTGAAGCAGTCCTGCATACCCTGGACTATAGGAGGGGCCTTATCCTTCTACCTTGACCGTACGCAAGGGCATAGAAGGGCTACTCGGCTCTTCGTATCCTTTGACCCCAATAAGTTGGGGTTAGCTGTGTCCAAGTGTACCTTGTCCATCTGGGTGGCTGACTGTATCATCTGGGCTTACAAGGCGGCTGACCTTCCTTTGAAGGGTAGGGTCGCGGCCCATCGTGTCAGGGCAATGGCTGCCTCAGTGGCTCATCTCCGCTCTGTGCCCTTGGTAGACATCTGCAGAGCTGCAACTTGGTCTTCAAGCCAGACCTTTGCGGCCCATTACTGCCTGGAGAGGGAGTCCCGTAGGGACAGTGCTTTTGGCCAGGCAGTACTGCAGAATCTCTTTGAGGTTTAGGCAACTCCTGCCCTCTGTTGGGCTACCGGTGGAGGTTGTGTCCTTGAAAAGCCTTTCTTTGCTGCTGAGACTAGAGGGAGTTCTCTTGTTCAGCCTGGGTTCCTCGGTAGCCCAGAGCTTGGGAGTCACCCATATGTGAGGACTGACTTCCTGCTTGGTCCTGGAGAAAGAGTAGTTACTCACCTGTAACAGGTGTTCTCCAGGAGCAGCAGGAATCAGTCCTCACAACCCTCCCTCCTCCCCTTGGAGTTGCAGTTGTACATAGTTTATTTTTTCATTTTTGTGTGCTGTTCTTAGCTATGTCATTTGACTGAGGTAAGATGGCACCTTTAGGCGGGAAGGGAACCGCGCGCGCGTGCGTGCGTGCGTGCGTGCGTGCCTGCCTGCCTGCATTCCCAAAGGCTTTCATAGAAAGCTGGGGAAATGCTCTGCTGGAGCTTCATCGGCGCCGATGACACCCATATGTGAGGACTGATTCCTGCTGCTCCTGGAGAACACCTGTTACAGGTGAGTAAGTACTCTTTCGGGTGTTTTCCAACAATGCAACTGCAGTGGCTTACATCAACCATCAGGGATGTACCAGCAGTGGCGCGTTGGAGAACGAGGCCGAGGGGCTTCTCGACTGGGCCAAGGCGCATCTAGTAGCCCTGTCGGCAGCGCATGTAGCAGGAGTAGACAATGTGGAGGCCGACTTCTTGAGTCGAGTAATTGTGGATCCAGGAGAGTGGATCCTTCATCAGGAGGTGTTCGAGATGCTGGTGCAAAGGTGGGGCACGCCAGTGATGGATCTCATGGCCACGTTCCAATTGGCGAAGGTAGAACGGTTCTTCAGCAAAAGGCGAGAAAGGATGTCAGAAGGGCTGGATGCCCTGATACAACCTTGGCCCGAGCATCAACTCCTCTATGTGTTTCCACCGTGGGTGTTTATAGGACGAGTGTTGCAGCGCATAGTGTCACAGAGGACTGGTGCTGTTGATAGCGCCGGGCTGGCCAAGAAGGCCGTGGTACATGGATCTGATGAGACTGTTAGTAGAAGGACCATGGCGTCTGCCCTGTTGAAGGGATCTGTTAGGTCAGGGACCATTGGTGATGCCTCAGGTGGATTGGTTCTCGCTTACGGCTTGGCTCTTGAAAGGGCAAGGCTGAAAGTGAAGGGTTACTCCGCAGCAGTCATTGAAACCTTGTTGAATGAGCAGCAGACGTCTACCTTGGTAGCGTATATCCGGTTATGCCGTATATTCAAGGCTTGGTGTGTTGACAGGGAGGTGGTGCCATTACGGGCCTCCGTACTGCAAGTTTTAACGTTCTTACAAGACGGTTTTCAGAAGGGTCTGGCGGCCGCGTCTCTCCGGGTGCAGTTAGCGGCGTTGTCCTGTTACAGGGGCAATGTAAAAGGAGAAGCTCTGGGAAGTCATCCGGATATAAAGTGTTTCCTGAGAGCGGTGGTTCTGTTGAGGCCACCGTGTAGACAAGTAGTTCCAGCATGGGATCTACAGGTAGTGCTGGAGGCGTTGGTGCGTGAGCCCTTTGAGCCGTTATCGCAAGCGACAATGAAGGATCTCACTCTCAAGGTGGTATTTCTGGTGGCTATCTGTTTGTCGCGCAGAATATTGGAATTACAGGCTTTATCCTGTAGGGAACCTTTTCTGTCCTTTTATGATTCGAAGGTGGTATTGCATCCAGTGCCAGTTTTTTTTACCCAAAGTAGTTTCGGCTTTTCATATAAATCAGGTAGTTTCCTTGTCGGTTTTCAGTGCCAATGCAGGGGGACGCTTCGGCAGGGAAGTTGCGTCTGTTGGATGTCCATTGGGCATTAAAGAATTATATAGGTAGGATGGCAGGTTTCCAAAAGTCTGATAGACTGTTTTTGTTGTTTGGAGGAGCTAGGAAAGGTGACATGGCGTCGAAGGCTTCCATAGCTAGGTGGCTCAAGGAAGCGATAGGGTCGGCGTATCTCTTAAAAGGTAAGGCGGTTCCTGAAGGACTAAGAGCTCATTCCACTAGAGCGCAAACGGCGTCTTGGGCAGAGTACGGTTTAGTACCATTTGTGGAAATTTGTAGGGCAGCGACCTGGCCGTCGGTAAGTTCGTTTGTCAAGCATTATCGTTTGGATATTGAGGTGCAGAGGGATGCCTGTTTTGGCTCCGCAGTGCTTCAGGCGGGGTTGGCAGGTCCCTCCCGTTGATTTCTTTGTACTGCTCTGTTACATTCCCAGATGTTCGGGACTGGACTTGAGGGACGATAAGGAAGGTTAAATTAGATATTGCTAATTGTTGTTCCTTGAGGAACTCAAGTCCAGTCCCGTATCCCACCCGATTATCCTTGGACTATGGCCTGAAGCAGGAGATCTATTAAAGGTAAGAAGCATTTTTCCTGAGGGGTCTGGTTCAGAGGGGCGTGAGATCTGGAAGGGAATTCTAGTTGGGGTCAACATTCTTCATAAGGGGGGAGGAAGAACCTCAGCATTTCTAAATCATTTTTAATCTGGTAAGGGATAACAATAAAAGACTGTTAATTGGGTTCCTTAGTTAACTACAGGTTCAGTTTGTTCATAGTTTTTTGGTAGTGGTTTCTACTTAATTGTTGCTCTGGGGAGTTTGCTTTGTCAATAGGTTACTGGAGTGTGGAGGCGGATCCTGTGGTTATATACCAGTGTCATCATAAGAATGATGTTTCTCAGTCTCCAAGCTGCTGGAGGAGGATCACAACCCAGATGTTTGGGACTGGACTTGAGTTCCTCAAGGAACAACAATTAGCAGGTAAGTCTAATTTAACCTTTTTACCTGTAACAGGGGTTCTCTATAGACAGTTGTGGAATGCAACCGCATTTTCCTGCCTCCCTTCCCCTCTATGTTGAAGCAGCAGTTAGTTCAGAAGTTAGATGGTACCGTTTATGTTGCTTTTATCCTGTTGCTGTAAAGGGATCCACTGTGTTTGTCCCATGCCGTTTTGAATTCCATCACCGTGTTTGCCCCCACCACTTCCATCGGGAGGGCATTCCAAGCATCCACCACCCTTTCAGTGAAGAAATATTTCCTGACATTGCCTTTCAATTTACCACCTTGCAGCTTCATGTTATGCCCTCTAGTTTTACATTTTCCCCGACTTTGGAAGAGGTTTGTTTGTTCATCATTTCTCTTTAAGTATTTAAAGGTCTGAATCATATCTCCCCTGTCCCTCCTCTCCTCCAAAGTGTACATATTTAGGTCTTCAAGTCTCTTCTCATAAGGCTTCTGACGCAGGCTCCAAATCATTTTGGTCGCCTTTCTCTGAACAGTTTCCAGTCTTTTTACATCTTTTGCAAGATATGGCCTCCAAAACTGAACACAGTATTCCAAGTGAGGCCTCACCAGTGACTTGTACAGTGGCATAAGTACCTCTTCATTTCTGCTGGTGATCCCTCTTTGTATGCAGCCCAACATTCTCCTGGCTTTTGCCACCGCCTTGTCGCACTGTTTTGTCACCTTGAGATCATCAGAGATAATCACACCAAGGTCTTTCTCCTGAACCGTGCATACCAACCTCTCACCCCCTATTGTGTACTTTTCCCTTGGATTTCTGCTACCCAAGTGCATGACACTGCACTTTTTCACATTAAATCGTAGTTGCCAAGCATTAGACCAGTCTTCCATCTTTTGTAGATCTTTCCTCATGTTGTCCACTCCCTCGGGGGAGTCCACTCTGTTGCAAATTTTTGTGTCATCTGCAAAAAGACAGACTTTTCCATTCAGTCCTTCAGCAATATCACTCACAAATATATTGAACAGTGCCGGGCCCAGGACCGAACCCTGAGGCACCCCGCTAATCACCTTCCTCTCATCCGAGTGAGCTCCATGTACCATCACCCTCTGTTGTCTGTCAGTCAACCAATTTCTAATCCAGTTTACTATCTTGGGACCCATCCCCAAGCTACTGAGTTTATTGACAAGCCTCCTATGAGGAACAGTATCAAAGGCTTTGCTGAAATCCAGATAGATGACATCCATTGCATGCCCCAGATCTAGTTCCTTGGTCACCCCATCAAAGAACTCAATCAGATTTGTTTGGCAAGACTGTCCTTCAGTAAAACCATGTTGCCTTGGATCTTGCAACCTGTTGGTTTTGAGAAAGTTCACTATTCGCTCTTTCAGGAGCGCCTCCATTACTTTTCCTGCCACCGAGGTAAGGCTCACGGGCCTGTAATTTGACACTTCTTCCCTGTCACCACTTTTGTGTAGAGGTACAACATTAGCCATTCTCCAGTCCTGAGGAACCACTCCTGTTTCCAAGGATCTGTTGAAGACATCCTTTAATGGTCCTGCAAGAACCTCTCTGAGCTCTTTCAGTATCCTGGGATGTATCCCATCCGGTCCCATGGCTTTGTCCACTTTCAGTTTAGCAAGTTGTTCTAACACCTCATCTTCTGTGAATGGTGTGGTATCTACTTCAGTCCTATTTTTATATTTGGGAGTCAGAGCTGGTCCATCTCCAGGATCTTCTTTAGTAAAAACAGAGCAGAAGTATTTGTTTAGCAATTTCGCTTTCTCAGTGTCACTTTCCACGAGTCCTTTCCCAGCACTTCTGAGTCCTGCAATTCCAACTCTGAGCTTCTTGCTTTCCTGAATATACCTGAAGAAAGTTTTGTTGCCACCCTTAACATCTTTAGCCATCTTTTCTTCTGCCTTTGATTTTGCTATCCTTATTACTCTTTTAGACTCTTTGAGTTGGATCCTGTATTCATTTATGTGTTCTTCTGTTTGCAAGCTTTTGAATTTTGCGAAAGCTGTGTTTTTTGCCTTTATTTGCGCAGCCACCTCTTTGGAAAACCAAATAGGTTTCCTTCTCCTCTTGTTTTTATTTATTTTTCTTACATATTTATCTGTTGCCCCTTTTATTGCCGCCTTTAGTTTAGTCCATTGCAATTCCACTTCCCTTATCTCCTTCCACCCCGTCATCTCCTCCTTTAAGTACTCGGCCATTTTATTGAAGTCAGTGTTTTTGAAGTTTAGGACTTTGAGCTTGCTATGATTGGCCTGTACCATGGCTTTTATCTCAAACCACACCGTGTGATGGTCGCTGTTGCTCACAGGAGCACTCACGCAGACATTCGACACGTTATCACTGTTGGTAAGCACTACATCCAGCGTTGAGCTTTCCCTGGTTGGTTCCATCACCATTTGTCTAAGTAATGCATCTTGGAGAGCATCCACAATTTTTTTGCTTCTTTCCAGATGTGCAGAAGGAGTAATCCAATCCACATCAGGTAGATTAAAGTCACCCAATATGATCGCTTCCCCCTTTGTTGCTATCTTGGCAATATCTATAATCAATTCATTATCTCTCTCTTCAATTTGAGTCGGAGGTCTGTAGACTACAGCAATATGGATGACAGTGCCATCTCCTCTTTCCAACGCAATCCAGAGCGCTTCTTCTTTTCCCCATGTTCCCTGCATTTCAGTAGCTTTAATACTGCTTTTGACATACAAGGCTACTCCTCCTCCTTTTCCATTTTCTCTGTCTCTTCTGAATAGATTATAGCCAGCTATGGCTATATCCCAATCATGCGATTCATTAAACCATGTTTCCGTAACGGCCACGATGTCCAAATCTGTTTCCACCATTAGGGCTTCCAGGTCTGGAATGTTTTTGGCTAAGCTTCAAGCATTTGTGCTCATTGCTTTCCAGCATTTACCTGGCTTGTGTGTATTTTGCATTGATTTTATTCTGCCCACTTCTTCCCACTTGTTTTTGATGTGTGGTTTAAGAGTGTGGCTGTTTCTTATGTTGTTCTGCTTTTGCAGGGGGTGGCATGCAGATGTTGACCTTCCACATCCGTCACCCCCTTTTCCTAGTTTAAATGCATATCCACATACTGTCTGAATTTTTCACTTAGGTTTCTTTTCCCTGCGACAGAGAGATGTAGTCCATCAGCACAGTATAGTCTCTTGTTGGTCCATCTGTTGCCCCAGTTGCCAATAAATCTGAATCCTTCTTGTTTGCACCAGGTCTGGAGCCACGTATTAAAGTTGTTAATGCGATGCAGCCTTTTTGTCCCCTTACCAAGAACAGGTAGAACTTCTGAGAATGCAACAGTGTTAACAATGGGCTTGAGTTTCTCTCCCAGAGATTGGAAGTCCTTTTGGGCTGTAGAGGCACTGTTTCTAGCCAGGTCATTTGTGCCCAAGTGGATAATAACATCTGGTTTGGAGTGCTCACTTTTTGCGCTAAGTATTTCAACAACTTGGTTTTTATTCCTGCTGGCTGAAGAGCCTGGTAGGCACATGACTATCTTCTCTCCTTTGAACTGTGTTCCCAAGTTGGTGCCTCTGATGATGGAATCTCCAAGGAGTAATAGTTTTCTGTTTGGTGAGGTTTTCTTCATATTTGGTGCTTTAGCAGGAGATTGGGCATTGTTTGATTCATTTAAGGGCCCTTCAGTTTCTTTGGGTTGGGCATCCTCATTAGCCAAGGCAGAGAAGGCATTTTGCAGGGATATCTCTTGATGTGTAGGATGTCTCTGCGTTACAGGTCGCAATCTTCCGGAACCCACTGTGATCCATTTGTTCCTGGGGTGTTTGATTCTTTGTGGGAGCGGTGGTGGACTTTGTTCAGTTTGTATCCTAGAAGAGGTGCGCTTCATTGCAGCCAGTTCCTCCCTCAGTAGAGACACTTCTTTATGCATGGCTGCTAGGTATTTCCTTAGTAGAGTCAGTTCTTCATGCATGGCAGCTGACTTTAGGCATATAGGACAAGCTCTTAGGCTCCAAATGATTCTTCTTTGAATGAAAGTACCACAGTTATTGCACTGAATACACGACATGTTGATTAAGCAGTCCCAGAAGAGGAAGAATAATAAGAAAAGTTGAAGATGTGGGCGTTACCCAAGTTAGGAACGACAGATGGCACGTATGTGACCACTATATAGGCAATGTAGCCCCTGGGGTGGGTGGGGTGAGGGGTAGGGTGGGCGGGAACTTAAGTGTCTCCAGCCAGTAGGCTGTTCCTGAACAGTGGGCACACAGCAAAGGAGTAGGTAAGGGAACCCACCAAGAAGGGCAAATAGATAGATAAATATGTGGAGACAAACAGACAAAACTCACAATTTAGCAGCAAATTCAGCAAAAATCACCTTTTGGGAGAGCCCTGGAAAGCACTCCTCTTCTCAAGGAACAGAAAGGCAATCTGAGCAAGCCCACATGCACAACAGGAAATGGAGGTCTACAACAATGCCTCAGCAGGGGGGAGGGGCAGTCACTCATGTAGACTAAGAGAAAGATAGTTTAAAACTCTACAGCAATGGAGGCTGTTCCTGAACAGTGGGCACACAGCAAAGGAGTAGGTAAAGGAACCCACCAAGAAGGGCAAATAGATAGATAAATATGTGGAGACAAACAGACAAAACTCACAATTTAGCAGCAAATTCAGCAAAAATCACCTTTTGGGAGAGCCCTGGAAAGCACTCCTCTTAAGACGCCAACTGAGGTGAGAAGGAGAGAGGACATAGGGTTAGCATGGGAATATCTACGCATGCTTGGTGGAGCCTTTTAAAGAATTCCCTAGACTATAAGAGAGCACCACACACCAGACGTCATCAAGATGATGTCGCCCTCAGTGTGTCTGCATTCCCGCTGCTGTCTACGGAGAACCCCTGTTGTAGGTATGCACCTGTGTTATACTATATATATAAAAATAAGTAAATGTAAGGTCGGTGGTCTTCATCGTAAAGCATATGGTAATAGACTTAAAGATCTCAAGATGTATACTTTGGAACAAAGGCAGGAGAGGGGAGATACGACATAGACATTTAAATGCACACAAATGCATAAATGCACACAAATTAAAAGGAAGCTCTGAAAAGAGGGGGACATGTGACAGAAGTGAAAGGGGATGTCTTGAGTAATTTAAGAAATTTATTTACAGAAAGGGTGGTGGATGCATGGTGTAGACAAGGGCAGTATTTGACTTCAAGAAAGCATGGGACACGGACAGAAGATCTCTAACGGAGAGGAAGGGATTGTATAGCTTAGTAATTAGTATGGATGGCAGATAGGATAGATCATATGATCTTATTTGCTGTTTTCTATGTTTTTCCATATTTCTCTGTCTATATTTAAGTTTTTAATAATATACTTATGTTTTTATTTTGTTATATTTATATATTAACAGGAGTTTGAAAAACAAAATGAAAGTAAAGATGAAGCCATAGAAAAAATGCAAAACCAAGTTGCTGATGAAACAAACAAGGTTAGTGTACTGTCTATTCTCTTCTTTTCCTTGGAGACCTCTTTGCAGTACCATATTTTCTTACTCCCATTTCTGATGAATAAATCAGAACCATGTTTAAAAGAACAGTTCTAGTCAAAACAAATCCTACTTTATTATTCATTTCAAAGTTAAAATTCTGTTTTTCATTTTGATTTGTCTTTTCATTCTTGGAATGTATTCCTATTTGGTTTTCAAACTTGCAGGACTATTTCCACCACTATAAATCTAATTAAAATTGGGTGCAGCACTTATTTGCATCAGAACCTGCTCCAAACATCACCTAGTTGCATTTAAATATAATTCTCCGGGAACAAGCAGGAAGTCAGTCCTCACATATGGGTGATGTTGGTGCCGACAGAGCCCTCGTGCAGAGCAAATCCCCAGCTTTCAGAGAAAGCCTTTGGGAATTGCATCACGCATGCGTGGTCCCCTTCCCGCCCAAGGGTGCCATCTTGCTCAGTCTCCTTTTTTCCGCGGAGCCCTTTGTACGTAGTCCCCGTGTCGCTGTGAAAAAAAGTTTAAAATTCTCTTGTTTTACCGGTCGACGCCGGTTACTCTTCCCGCTTTCGGCTCGATACACCAGTATCGAGTCCAGCTTGATTTTTCAGTTTTTGTCCTTCGTGATTGGCATTCGCGCCCTTTTTCTTTTTCACTGGCAGCCCGGGTCTTCGACCTCACAGGGGCCCTTTTTCCCCCGTTGGCTGCCAGAGGGTTTAAAAAATGAGATTGATGTGTAAAGCTTATGTCCCTCACCGATACGCATGACTGCTGTCTCTGGTGCCTTGGGTCCGACCACGACCCGACGGTCTGCGGGCAATGTAGGAAGATGTCCTATTAAGGCCCTGAAGATCCACAAGCATCAGCATGATAGGATTTTTCCTGAGTCCGTGCCTTTGCGAGTATGGACCTCGTCTGAGGCCTCTACATCTCGGGGGGAGCATTCTGAGCCCAAGCAGTGTCGAGGTTCCTTGGAGAGGGGGTCTCCCTCGAGGGAACACAGGAGGAAGAAAAAGTCCTCGAAGGCGGCGTTGGATGGCTCCGAGTGACCCGGCCCCTCCCAGGGCCTGTTGCGGAGCCCCGAGCGCCGGCTGGGCTCTTCGGAGACGGAGCTGCCGGCAAAGGTTCCTCGTCGGGAGACAGATCAGCCAAGGCAGGTAACCACTGTCCTCGTCAAGGACTCCCCTCCGGGGGAACCGGCATCAGGCCCACCGGCATCAGGCCCAGCTGCAGCAGGACCTGAGCTGGTGGCTGCGGAGCCTTCCGGACTCAAGTCCAGAATAGCGGCCTTGGAGCGCAGTTTTACTGCCTTCATGGAGCAGCTGTGGGTGCTGATTGCCGGTCTGTCTGGTTCTTCCGCCCCGACCACCGAGCCATCAACATTGAAGTCGACCCCGGAGGCTGAGCTGATCCTCGGCTGAAGTCCCACTCGGCCTCCCATTAGAGACTGAGGTCATCACCGCCGAGCCTCCCGTCATCGGGGCGGTCAGCGCCGGGGCCCTCGATGCAGGAGCCCATCGATTCCTCTTCGGAGGCATTGGGGTGGGAAACGGAGGAAGAGGAGTCCCCGGATACTTGTCGGCACAGAGATGTCCCATCCGATTCCCTGGTGTCCGAACCTCGGAGAGGGTCCCTTCCGGAGGACATGAGGTTCTTGGACTTCGTGAGGGATATGTCCAAGGCTTTGGTGTTCCCCACAGAGTCCGAGGAGGATCCTTGAGCCGACGAGCTTGAGATCCTACAGTATGAGGCCCCCCCCCCCCCTGGGAGGCCCTTACTGTACCCGTGCCTCCGATCCTGGAACGACTGATGCTCCGCATATGGGAGACATCGGCATCGGTACCGGTTATCAGCAAATGGCTTGACTCGATGTATCGAGTGTGCCGGAGCCCTGGGTTTCAAAAGTCGCATCTGCTGCACAACTCCATGGTTGTGGAATCGGCCATGCACAGGCTGAAGAGCCAGAAGACACAATCCTCGGTGCCTCCTGGCAGGGAGGCCCGCAACTTGGATGCCCTTGGCAGAAAGTGCTTCCAGGGTTCAATGCTGACTTGTCGAATCCAGGCCTACCCAGCTGTACATGGGCATGTACCTGAGGGACCTGGCAAAGGAACTCTCCGGTTTCTCGGCTGGTCTGTCTGAGGGGCCTTTGCAGCGCTTCAGGAGCCTGTTCACTGCCCTCCGTGAGTGCTCGAAGTTTTGTTTCGAGCGGCCTATGACTGGTTCGAGTCAGCGGTCCGGATAGCCGCGGCCCGCATTGGTGCATGCTGCCAGGAATGGCTACAGTCTGATCTTGAGCAACGGATTCAGGACAAGTTGGTTGATGTCCCATGCCAAGGGGAGAACCTCTTTGGCAAACCCATGACCAACCAGGCCGCAGAGCTGGAGACCCGAGTACATGACAAGGACATGGCTCTCCAAGAAGACCTCTGCCCCTTCTCGCAAGAAGGGCTCGGGTAAAAAGCCCTTTTACCCGAGGATGGTTTGCTGCTTACCAAAACTACTCCCATTTTAAGGCTTCCCTGGCTCCCTAACAGGGGCAGCAGGCTAAGGGACAGGGGAATGGCCCGCATAAGCAGAAAGCCCCCCAAACCCCAGGCACCGGCTCTGGCCCAGCCTGGCATTGGCTTTTGACTCTTACAGCATGGCCCCTCTTCCCACAGGGGACAGGCACTGCACAGGAGGCAGGATTGCCTTGTATGCCCACAGGTGGACAGCCATTACCACTGATGCCTGGGTCTTGCAGATAGTCCAAGAGGGCTATCTCCTTCACCTGACCCAGGTGCCCCCGCCTTACTTCCCAGGAGAGCCCCTCAGGTCTCCCCTTCACCGGGACCTTCTTCTGAAGGAGTTGGCAGGTCTTCTCGAGGATCAGGCAGTAGAACTGGTGCCCCACCACCTGCAGGGCAAGGACTTCTATTCCTGGTACTTTCTGGTACCAAAGAAAACAGGAGGCCTCAGACCCATCCTCGACCTGCGCAACTTAAACAAGTTCCTGGTGAGGGAGAAGTTCAATATGCTCTCCATTGGAATATTGCTGCCTTACCACTGCCAGGGAGACTGGCTATCCTCCTTAGACCTAAAAGATGTGTATTGTCAGATGGCTGCCTGGTTGAGAATCTTCACAGTCTTGGCAAGTGCATATATCTATATGATTTGCAAGGGATTGTGGGCAATGCAGTTCATTCACACCAGACACAGCTGCTGACAATAATTTAGTTGTGCTCAAGTGTTAAAGCCAGTAAGATATTTATTTATGGGGTTATTTCTCCCAACACAGATATGCTTGGTAGCACATAAATCAGGTTACTTGCTTCCAGTGTTTAACTTGGAAAAACAAAATCAAAATCAGGAAAACAACATTCAAACTTGTCAGGCATTAGCTAATGTTTTCTTAGCATATATCAAACAACAAACCAAAAGCTACAAAGAGAAAAAAAACTGTTCTTTTCAGGTTAACTTCTTATATCTTCCCACATAGATTAAGAAGTGATTCTCTCCTAGCTCACAAGCAATTAGGTAAGGCTCAATTGCTAGCAGTTATCCAGCTGAAACCCCTTAGCTGGCTTGCTTTCTACTGTGTGGGTAAAATCCTGCTTCAGGAGCTTTTCTGAGTAGATTAAAGAACAAGTTTGTATTTCTTTGTGATGGTTGCTGTACTTTATAACAGAAAATCACCAAAGGAGTTTGGACAGAGAGCAGTCCATATAAACACATTCTTCATCTGCAATCATTCCCCCTTCTTCCTCAACAAGCATGGGTTCAATATCATGGATTGGCACAGATGAATCTCTCAATGGAGCACTTTCAGGAGAATACTTGTTTCCCTGCTGTCTTTCAAGGTTATAGCTAGGGCATAGATCAGTGTTCATACCTGAGCTTCCATTGCTGTTAGAGTTCCTCTCTATATAGCCTGGCCAGTATGTAGTCCAGTTCTTATGTCCAGCCTTCCAATCCAGATCCCTGGACACTGGATCTCTCTTCACATACCTTCTGGCACGGGACTTAGGGTCCCTTCCACGTGCAGCCGTCTCTCTCACAGGTACCGTCTGGAGATTCCTAGCTCTGCAGCACCATTCCTCTGGCTTTCCCCAGTCCAATGGTGTATGCTGGCCCTTGGAATGCCTCCCAGTATACGTACTGCTCTGGACTCTTCTAGACCTCTCAAAGGCTTTTCTCTTCCTTCTTCCAAAGGGTTTCTTTCCCTCTCTGTCCGTCCGGTTTGGCTTCTGCTTCTGATGATCCTCCTGATGATGAAGATGATCAAGCTCAAACTGCTTCTCAGGATAATGAGGATAATTCTCTGTAGAATAAACTCTACCTTTATTCTGCTCAGATGAGTGCTCCTCCCTAACACAGCGCAGCTGTGCTGAATCAGGCCCTGCCCTTTGAGATGAGTGCTTAGGGATTACCTCATAGCCCTCCTGATTGAACACACGTTTCCCCACTTCAGCTCCTCTAATGGCTGTTGGAAACCTGGTGCATTCTGGGACTGGTAGTCTTTTATGGGAAAATTCTGTTTTCTTATTTCTACCAGAACTGACAGGTTGCTTGTTCAGAGTTACTTCACCTTTTCTATAGCTCCTTCCTGAGCTATGATAAGCTTCCTTATCACAGTATACACACATCTTAATACACCCAGACCACAGGCAGTATCAACGCTTTGTGGTGGGAGGCAGTCACTATCAGTACAGGGTACTCCCCTTTGGCCAGTCCTCGGCCCCCAGGGTATTCACGAAGTGCCTGGCTGTGGTGGCAGCCTTTCTCAGACTCCAAGGGGTCTTTGTCTTCCCCTACCTAGATGACTGGCTCATCAGAGGCTCTTCAGCCAGCGAGGTCCACCAGGCCACATCTCGCACCATCCAGGTGCTCCAGCATCTGGGGTTTGTAATCAACTACCCCAAGTCCAGCCTTGCTCCAACTCAGCTAGAGTTCGTTGGGACCAGACTCGACACCCTTCAGGCAAGGGCCTATCTGCCTTCAGACAGTGCAAGCTGGCTTCTGGCTCTGGCATGTCAGGTGAGTCACAGATCCGTAGTGTCAGCAAGACTATTTCTGCGCATCCTCGGGCATATGGCTTCCACAGTCCATGTGACACCAGACGCCCGCCTCCACATGCAGACTGCTCAGTGGTGCCCCAGAGACCAGTGGTCACAGGCCACAAGTTGCCTCAGGGACAAAGTCAGTGTCCAGGTGGCTAGTATGGTCCCTGGACTGGTGGCTTCAGCCGGTCCACTTGGAGGTGGGGTTGCCTTTCTAGGCTCCTCTGCACATGAGGATCCTGACCATGGATGCATCCCTGCAGGGCTTGGGGCCCATTGCCAGGGTTCTGTATTCAGGGTGTGTGGTCCCCAAATGAGAGAGCACAACAGATCAATTTCTTGGAGCTCCATGCCATCCGCCTGGCACAAGGAGTTTTCTGGCAGATCCTGGCACACGAACCTGTCTTGGTACAGACAGACAACCAAGTGGCCATGTTCTATGTGAACAAGTAGAGTGGCATGGGGTCCCGTCTCCTATATCAGCAGCACTTAGGCTTCATCATAAACTACCCCCAAGTCTCACCTCGGGGCAAAGATCGACACTCTCCAGTCGAAGGCCTTCTTGCCCAAGGACCTATACAATTGTCTCAGGTCTCTAGCTCTGGATGTACAGTACCATCCCTCGGTGCCCCACCCGGATTCTTCTGTGCCTCCTCGAGCACATGGCCGCCATGGTCCATGTCGTCCCAGACGCTCGCCTCCACAGAAGGACAATGCAGTGGTGTCTCCAGGACCAGTGGTGTCAGGCCACAGGCTGCCTCCGAGACAGTGTTTCAGTGACCCACCAGTTGGCAGATTCCCTGGTCTGGTGGCAGTCCCCCCAGCATCTCGAGGCAGGCATGCCCTTTCAGGCCACGCGAGGGTCCTCACCACAGATGCCTCGCTGCTCGGCTGAGGAACCCACTGTGGAGATCTCCACACTCAGGGCAACTGGTCTCTAGACGGGATCACCCAGCAAATCAACCTCCTGGAGCTCTGAGCCGTACACCTAGCCCTGAGGGTCTTCTGTCACCACCTGTCTCACCAGCCAGTGCTGGTCCAGATGGACAACCAGGTGGCGATATTCTACGTGAACAAGCAGTGGGGCATGGGGTCTCGTACCCTTTGTTAGGAGGCACTGTTTCTCTGCTCATACACAATCCACAGGGTATCCTCCTGTGGGCAGTGTACCTGCCAGGTCCGGACAACCTGCTGGCCTACAGACTCAGCAGGGTTCTCCAGACGCACAGGTGGCAGCTGGACCCCATAGTAGCCATTTGGCTTTTCTGGCTCTGGCGGAACCCAAGATGGACCTGTTTACCAGCCCGGACAACTTTGTTGCCCCGCTTCTGCTTCCAGCAGCCCCACCCCTCCAATGTAGCAGCGGACACGTTCCTAACCTCATAGTCAGAAGGCCTCATGTATGCCTTCCCTTTGACGCCGCTGATCACCAAGATCTTGTTAGGACCCTCCACAACAGGTCCTCAGTCATCCTGATAGCTCCTTGGTGGCCCAGGCAGTCGTGGTTCCCGCTGCTTCTGCAGTTGACAATGGAGGCTTCCATCCCCTTGGGGACTGCCATGGGACTCCTGTCTCAGGAGGGGGGCTCTCTCCTACACCCTAAACTGGGGTCCCTGTCACTGATAGTGTGGCTGCTGAGAGGGTGACTCTGGCCCCTTTCAACCTTCCGGTTGAGGTGGAGGACATTCTGCTGGCCTCTCGCAAGGCCTCCACTAGGAAGGTCTATGCCCTCAAATGGCGCAGGTTCTCTGTTTGGTGCGCCGAACATGGGGCTGATCCTTTCACCTGCCCGGTGGCTCTGGTGTTACAGTACCTTCTCCACCTCTCTGTCTGGGTTAAAGTCTAACTCCGTCCAAGTGCACCTGAGTGCCCTGGCAGCGCACCACCATCCGGTGGATGGTAAGCACCTCTCAATCCAAACGTTGGTGATCCATTTCCTTTGGGGCCTACTCTTATCGAAGCCCCCGGTTTGCCCTCCGGCAACCGAATGGGACCTCAGCGTAATGCTGAGGTAGCTCACTCACCCATCCTTCGAGCCTCTAGCTACTTGCCACCTTCGCTACCTCTCTTGGAAGGTGGCTTTCCTGGTTGCGCTCATCTCCACTTGCAAAGTTAGCGAGCTCCAGGCCCTTGTGGTGGAGGCACCTTATACTAGGTTCTACAAGGACAGAGTGGTGCTTCGCATGCACCCCAAATTCCTGCTGAAGGTAGTGTCACCCGCCCTTCTCAACCAGGAAGTGGTGCTCCCTACCTTCTTTCAAAGACCTTACTCCAGTAGGGAGGAGACAGTCCTTCACACCTTTGCACTCTAAGAAGGCCTTGTCCTTCTATATCCAACACACTCAGGGCCACCGCAAAACTTCTCAGCTTCTCATCTCCTACGACTCCGGTGGGCTGGGGGAGGCGGTGATCAAGAATACACTGTCCACATGGGTGGCGGACTGTATCACCCTCGTTTATGAGCAGGCGAGGCTCACGCTGGAAGGCTGCGTCACAGCGCACCATGTCAGGGCCATGGCGACTTCGGTGGCAAACTTATACTTTGTCCCGATGGTGGACATCTGCCGGGCCGTCACCTGGTCTGCAGTTCATACTTTCGCAGCCCATTACTGCCTGGAAAGAGAGTCCCAACGAGACAGTGCCTTCGTCCAGGCTGTGCTCCGTAACCTCTTTGTGGTTTAGGCACCTCCTACCCTCCGACCGTTCTGTATCCAGGCTACTGGAATGCTGGCTTCATCTGGATACTGTGGTCTGTGTACATGGACTAAATTGCTGCTGCTTGCGGCTCCCCATGAGGGAGCCCTATTTTTGCTATAGGCTTTCGGTAGCCTGTAGCTGGGAATCCCATATGTGAGGACTGACATACTGCTTGTTCCCGGAGAAAACATAGTTACTCACCTGTAACAGGTGTTCTCCGGGGACAGCAGGAATCAGTCCTCACAACCCTCCCTCCTCCCCTTGGTGTTGCTCCTTTATCATCTTTTATTTTTGCTGTCTTTTAGCTATGTCATCTGACTGAGCAAGATGGCACCCTTGGGCAGGAAGGGGACCACGCATGTGTGGTGGCATCTCCCAAAGGCTTTCTTTGAAAGCTGGGGGGGACGCTGTTGCGAGGGCTCTCTCGGTGCCAATGTCACCCATATGGGAGGTCTGATTCCTGCTGTTCCGAGAGAACACCTGTTACAGGTAAGTAACTATGCTTTTTTGTTGTTGTGTATAGCATCTGCCTTCCGGTCGACGCCAGCACCATCTTTACACCGCCGGTTCCCTTATTCTTTATTTTATCTTTTCTTTTACTAGTTTAAAAAAAGAAAAAAATAGATAAACTTCAGGCACTTGATGCTATCTTAGGCCTTAAGCCTACCATACTGTTCACCGACATTATGGAGAAACCGACAAGTGGTTTCAAAAAATGTTCAAAATGTGGCAGTACCATCTCTGCAACTGACACACATGACTGATGCTTGAAATGCTTCTGGCTTGACCATCAACCGACAGAATGTTCCCTTTGTAAAAAGATGACAAAGAGAGGCCTGCAGAACCGGGCCTCTAAGTTTGGCATCCATGTCATCGAGAACCTCATCCTCCTCACCTGGATCTCAGGTATCGAGAGTGTCCAAGCACAAGTCTTCCTCAAAGACAGAAAATTTCTCCAGAGGTATATCTCGCTTCCAGCATCGAGATGCCTTGGGCATTGCCCTGGAGGTGGATCGGCCTTCCTGGATGGTAGCTCCCAGTGTGGAACCTTGCATCGTGTAACCATAGTTTGGGTTGTTCTTTCCTAGGTGCATAACTTTGCACTTGTCTATATTAAATTTCATCTGACATTTGGATGCCCAGTCTTCCAATTTATCAAGATCCTCTTGCAATTTTCCACAATCCTCTTGGCGTTTAACAACTTTAAATTGTTTCGTATAATCTGCAAATTTGGTAATCTCACTCGTTATTACCTTTTCCAGGTCATTTATGAATATGTCAAAAAGCAGCAAACCCAGCACAGATCCTTGGGGTACTACACTATTCACCTTTTTCCATTGGGAAAATTGGCCATTTAGCCCTACCCTCTGCTTTCTATCTTTTAACCAGTTCCTGATCCACAATAGTACACCATCTCCTATCCCATGACTTTTTAGTTTTGTCAAAAGTCTCTGATGAGGGACCTTGTTAATGGCTTTCTGAAAGTCCAGATACACTATATCAACTGACTCACCTTTGTCTACCTGTTTATTCACACCTTCAAAAAAACATAACAGATTAGTAAGACAAGATCTTACTTGCCTAAAGCCATGTTGGCTGTCTCCCATTAAGTCATGACTATCTACATGTTGAGTAATTTTGTTCTTTATGATGGTTTCTACCATTTTTCCCAATACTGACAGCAGGCTCATCGGTCTATAGTTTCCCGGATCACCCGTGGAACCCTTTTTAAAAATAGGCATTACATTGGCGATCCTCCAATCTTCAGGTATTACAGATGATTTTAGTGATAGTTCACAGATTACTAATAGCAGATCTGCAATCTCATATTTCAGTTCTTTCAACACCCTCGGATGTATACCATCCGGTCCAGGTGATTTGCTACTCTTCAGATTATCAAATAGTTGTAATACATCTTTCCAGTGTAGCGATATTTCTTTCAATTCTTCTGCAGCATTACCTTTAAATACCACTTCAGTCATGGGTAACATCTCTATGTCTTCCTCAGTAAAGACCGAAGCAAAGAATTCATTCAGTCTCTCCGCTATAGCCTTACGCCTTCTTACTGCCCCTTTTACCTCTCTGTCATCTAATGGTCCAACTGACTCTCACAGGTTTTTTGCTACGAATGTACTTGAAAAAGTCTTTATTATGCGTTTTTGCTTTCACAGCAAGGATGGCGCAGAGGGTGGCTACTAAAATGATTAGTGGTCTTCATTATAAAGCATATGAGGACAGACTTAAGGATCTTAATATGTACACCTTAGAGGAAAGGCGGGATAGAGGTGATATGATTGAGGTGTTCAAATACCTCCATGGCATAAATGTTCAGGGAGAGAGCCTCTTTCAATTGAAAGCAAGTTCTGCTACGAGAGGACATGGGATGAGGGTGAAGGGAGATAGATTCAAGAGTGATATGCGGAAATATTTCTTTACGGAAAGAGTAGTGGATCCATGGAATAGTCTCCCAGTGGAGGTGGTAGAGATGAGGACAGTAACTGAATTTAAAAAAGCATGGGACAAACACAGGGGATCTCTTAATGTTAAAAAGGGACTGTTGTAGTTGTTGTTATGGAAGGACAGACAAGATAGGCCATGTGGTCTTTTTCTGTCGTCATATATTTCTATGTTTCTCAAATTCTCTCTTTGCCTGCCTTATCAATGCCTTGCATTTAACTTGCCAGTGCTTGTGCTGTTTCCAGTTTTCATCATTTGGCTCTTTTTCCATTTCCTGAAAGTTGCTTTTTGGCAACAACAGCCTCTCTGACCTCACCTTTAAACCATGCTGGCAGTGTTTTGGACTTCCTTCCACTTTTCTTAAAGCGTGGAATACAGCTGGTCTGGGCTTCCAAGATAGTATTTTTAAACACCACCCAAGCTTGATGTAAGTTTTTAACCTTTACAACTGCTCCTTTTAGTTTTTTCTTAACTATTTTCCTCATTTTATCATAATCTCCCTTTTGAAAATTAAAAGGTAGTAATGTGGATTTCCTTACCATTCCTCCTCCATTAATTAAATCAAACGTGATCATGCTGTGATCACTATTGCCAAGTGGCCCCAATACCCTTATCTCTTGCACCAGATCTGGTGTTACACTAAGGACTAAGTCCAAAATGGCTTCCCCTCTTGTTAGTTCATGAACCAGCTGCTCCAAGAAACAGTCATTTATTTCATCTAGAAGCTTTATCTCCCTAGCATGTCCTGCCATGACATTGACAAAGTCAATACCAGGGTAATTGAAATCACCCATTCTCCAGGACTAAGCAGGAAGTCAGTCCTCACATATGGGTGACATCGACGTCGATGGAGCCCCTGCAGAGCATTTCCCCAGATTTCTATGAAAGCCTTTGGGAATACTGCACGCATGCGCGGTCCCCTTCCCGCCTAAAGGTGCCATCTTGCTCATTCTCTCTTTTTCCGTGGAGCCCTTTGGACGTGTGTCCTCGTTCACCCGGAAAATAGTTAGATTTTTTCGTCTCTTCCTTGCGATTTTCTTTGCGGTTTTTGTCCGGTTCGAAGCCGGTTCCCCTTCTCGCCGGGTTCGGTACACCGGTATCGAGCCCGATCTTATTTTTTCGTTTTTTGCCCTTCGTGGCTGGTGTTCGCGCCCTTTTGTTCCTTTTCCCTGGAAAGCCGGTCCTTTGACCCCACGGGGTCTCTTTTTTTCCCCGATGGCTTCCGGTGGTTCCTCGAGGGCTAGGTCTCGGACCCCCGACCGCCGTCCCGGGCCCGTGGAACAGGAGAAGCCGTCAAAAGTACCTCGAGTGGAGCCGGAGTCTGCTGGACACGTAAGTCCTGTTGTCCTCGAGGCTTCTCCTCCCAGGGAGCTGACGAGTCTCCTGAGCTGGGTTTCAGGCTGTCAGCCTTGGCGTGCAGACTGTCTGCCTTCATGGATCAGCAGCAGGTGCTGATGGCCAGCCTCGCTGGCGCATCTGCCCTGACCACCGGGACATCGACGTCGAAGTCGACCCCGGAGACCGAGCCGATACTTGAGACCATGAAGGCTCGAGGTCGTCCTCTGTTGCGGTCACCCTCGACCTCCCGGTCGGGATCGAGGGCGTCGACGGCGGTACCTTCGGCGTCGGGGCGGGTGCTGCCGGGCCCCGCGTGGTCGTAGCCCGACTCCTCTTCAGACGAGTCCGCCTGGGAGACGGAGGACGAGGAGTCCCCCGATACCTTCAAGACTCGGTGTGTCCCGTCGGACTCACCGCAGTCTGAACCCCGGAGTAGGTCCCTTCCGGAGGATACCCGGTTCTTGGAGTTCGTGCGGGATATGGCCACTGCTTTGGCGATCCCGGCGGATCCTGAGGAGGAGCCTCGAGCCGAAGAGCTCGAGGCCCTCCAGTATGACTCTCCTCCGAAGGAGGCCTTTACTGTGCCAGTTCTTCCGATGCTGGAACGGCTCCTCTTCTGGATGTTGAAGGCACCGGCCTCGGCGCCGGTTTTAAGCAAGTGGGTCGATTCCATTTATCGACTCCCTAAGAGCCCTGGATTTCAAAAGGCGCAGCTACCGCACCATTCCATGGTGGTGGAATCGGCCATGCATCATCTGAAAAGTCAGAAGATGCACTCCGCGGTGCCCCCAGGCAGGGAGGCCCGGAACCTGGATGCGTTCGGCAGAAAGTGCTTTCAGGGCTCGATGCTTGCTTGCCGTGTCCAGTCATACCAGCTGTACATGGGCATGTACTTGTGAGACCTGGCAAAAGAACTTGCCGGGTTCTCTGCTGGTCTCTCCGGGGAACCTTTGCAGAGGTTCAAGTCCTTGTCTTCGGGGATCCGGGAATGCTCTAAGAGGCCTCGGCCCGAGTTGCGGCTGCCGGCATCGCGGCTCGACGCCAGGCATGGCTGCAGTCATCGGACCTCGAGCCATGGGTTCAAGACAAGTTGGTCGATGTCCCTTGCCGAGGTGAAAACCTATTTGGCAAGCCCATGGCCAAGAAGGCTGCTGAGCTCGAGACCGAGCACCTCACGATGACAAGGCTGTCTCAAAAGACCTCTGCCCCTTCACACAAAAAGAAGGGCTCGGGTAAAAAACGCTTCTACCCGAGGAAGGCGACTGCCTACAAAGAGTACCCAACTTACCAGGCCTCCCCCGCTCCCCCACAGGGGCAGCAGGCCAAGGGGCAGGGACATGGGCCCCGTAGGCAGAAAGCCCCCAAGCCTCCGGTTCCTGCTCCTACTCAGCAGGGTGGGAGCTTTTGACTCCCAAAGCATAGCCTCTCCGTCTCTGCTGTCCCATCTCTGCACAGGAGGTCGCCTAGCCCTGTTTGCCCACTGGTGGCCATCCATTACAGGGGACAACTGGGTCTTAAGCATAGTCCAAAAGGGCTACCTGCTTCCTTTTCATCAGTTGCCTCCTCCCTATTTTCCAGGAGAGCCTCCAAGGCCTCCTCTCCATACAGCCTTCCTCTTGCAGGAGCTCCAGGGTCTGTTACGAGACCAGGTGGTGGAGCTTGTACTTCCCCACCTCCAAGTTCACGGGTTTTACTCCAGGTACTTCCTAGTACCAAAGAGAACAGGGGATCTCAGGCCTATTCTCGACCTCAGAAATCTCAACATGTTCTTGCAGAAGGAAAAGTTCAAGATGCTTACTCTTGGAACACTTCTGCCCTACCTCCAGCAGGGAGATTGGCTATGCTCTTTAGATCTAAAGGATGCGTACACTCACATCCTTATTCATCCAGACCACAGAAAGTACCTCAGGTTCATTGTGGGAGGAAACCATTATCAGTACAGGGTGCTGCCATTTGGCCTCACCTCCGCCCCCAGAGTCTTTACCAAATGCCTGGCAGTGGTGGCGGCCTACTTGAGAAATCAGGGTATCTTTGTCTTCCCCTATCTGGACGACTGGCTCGTCAGGGGTCAGACGTGCCAGGAGGCCAGGTAAGCCACCCTCCGAACGATTTCTCTGCTGCAGCATCTGGGGTTTGTCATAAACTTCGCAAAGTCCACTTTTCTCCCCTCCCAAAACTTAGAGTTCATAGGGGCAAGACTAGACTCTCTGCAGGCAAAAGCTTTCTTGCCAGAAGACAGAGCCCAAAGACTGATGACCTTGGCAAACCAGTTTATCAGCAGGTCACTGGTCTCTGCCAGGCTCTGTCTGAGGCTTCTGGGCCACATGGCTTCGACAGTACATGTCACACCCCATGCCGGGCTTCATATGAGGCCTGCACAATGGTGCCTCAGAAATCAGTGGTCGCAGGCCACAGGGAGCCTCAGAGACAGAGTAAGAGTGTCCAGACCATTCCTGCACTCCCTCCGTTGGTGGCTGCATCCCCCCAACCTACTGGAAGGGGATGCCTTTTCAGTCACTTGGGTTCACAGTGGTGTTGACCACCGATGCCTCTCTACAGGACTGGGGAGCACACTGTCTGGGTAAGTGCACTCAGGGTCTATGGTCTCCCTGGAAGGCCCAGCAGCAGATCAATCTACTGGAGCTTCGGGCTATTTGCTTAGCCCTCAAGACTTTCTCTCCAAACCTGGCTCACCAGTCTGTTTTAGTGCAGACAGACAATCAGGTAGCCATGTTTTATGTGAACAAACAGGGAGGCACTGGGTCCAGGCTCCTTTGTCAGGAGGCGCAGGACCTTTGCTTGTTTGCGTTCAGGCACAACATGTTGCTCAAGGCGGTTTATCTCCCTGGCCAGGAAAATTACCTAGCAGACAGATTGAGCAGGATTCTGCAGCCTCACGAGTGGCAGCTCCATCCCGTAGTAGTTCAGAAGATCTTCCTGAGATGGGGACTTCCATCTGTAGATCTCTTTGCCAGTCCCCTGAACAGACAGCTGCCCAGGTTCTGCTGCAGGCAACCGCATCCTCTGAGACTAGCAGCAGATGCTTTTCTGATTTCCTGGTCCCAGGGCCTCCTATATGCGTTTCCTCCCACGCCTCTGGTGGCCCGAACCCTGTTCAAAGTTCTGAAGGACCAGGCCTCGGTCCTTCTGGTAGCCCCCAGGAGGCCGAGACAACCTTGGTTCCCACTTCTGCTTCAGCTAGCAGTGGACACTCCACTACCTCTGGGGTTGCAGCCCGACCTTCTGTCTCAAGGCCAGGGGTCTCTTCTGCACCCCAATCTCAAATCTCTCAATTTGATGGCCTGGAAGCTGCAAGGGTAGTTTTGGCACCTTGGGGCCTACCTCCTGAAGTTGAGGAGGTCGTCCTGGCCTCTAGGAAGAAGTCCACTAGGAAAACCTATGCCCTCAAGTGGAAGAGGATTTCTGTGTGATGTCAGCTACGTACAGAAGATCCTTTCTCCTATACTGTACCAGTGGTGCTTCAGTACCTGCTGCATTTATCCAATCAGGGCCTTAAGTCCAATTCTGTTCGGGTCCACCTCTCAGCTCTAGCAGCTCACCACTCACAGGTGGAGGGACACTCCATATCAGTTCACCCCTTGGTGTCCCGGTTCCTCAGAGGTTTGCTCTTGCTCAAGCCTCCTGTCCGTCCTCCTGCCCCTGAGTGGGAGTTGAATGTGGTCTTGCAGCAACTGACTCGCCCACCTTTTGAGCCGATGGCTACTTGTCCTTTCCTGGAAGACACTCTTTCTGGTAGCCTTAACCTCGGCCAGACGGGTGAGTGAGCTTCAAGCTCTGGTCTGTGACAGGCCTTACACCCGCTTCTATAGGAACAGGGTAATCCTTAGGATTCATCCAAAGTTCCTCCCTAAAGTTGTCTCCTCTTTCCACCTCTACCAGGAGGTGGTTCTTCCAACATTCTTCCCTAGGCCTCATGCAAGCCAGGCTGAAGCGGTCCTGCATGCCCTGGACTGTAGGAGGGCCTTATCCTTCTACCTTGACCGTACGCAAGGACATAGAAGGGCTACTCAGCTCTTCATCTCTTTTGACCCTAATAATTTGGGGTTAGCTGTGTCCACGCATACCTTGTCCATATGGGTGTCTGACTGTATCACCTGGGCTTACAGGGCGGCTGACCTTCCCTTGCAGGGTCGGGTCACGGCCCATCATGTCAGGGCAATGGCTGCCTCAGTAGCTCATCTCCGCTCTGTACCGTTGGCAGACATCTGCAGGGCTGCAACTTGGTCCTCAAGCCAGACCTTTGCAGCTCATTACTGCCTGGAGAGGGAGTCCCGTAGGGACAGTGCTTTTGGCCAGGCAGTACTGCGGAATCTCTTTGAGGTTTAGGCAACTCCTGCCCTCCAGCCCTCCGTTGGGCTACCGGTGTAGGTTCTTTCAGTGAAAAGCCTTTCTTTGATGCTGGGACTAGAGGGAGTTCTCTTGTTCAGCCTGGGTTCCTTGGTAGCCCAGAGCTTGGGAGTCACCCATAAGTGAGGACTGACTTCCTGCTTGGTCCTGGAGAAAGTGTAGTTACTCACCTGTAACAGGTGTTCTCCAGGAGCAGTAGGAATCAGTCCTCACAACCCTCCCTCCTCCCCTGGGAGTTGCAGTTGTACATAGTTTATTTTACATTTTTGTGTGCTGTTTTTTAGCTATGTCATTTGACTGAGCAAGATGGCACCTTTAGGCGGGAAGGGGACCGCGCATGCTTGCAGTATTCCCAAAGGCTTTCATAGAAAGCTGGGGAAATGCTCCACAGGGGCTCCATCGATGTCGATGTCACCCATATGTGAGGACTGATTCCTGCTGCTCCTGGAGAACACCTGTTACAGGTGAGTAACTACTCTTTATTATTACCTTTCTTGTAACTTTTGTTAGCTTCCCTGATTTCTTTGATGGTTTCATCATCCATTTGTTCATTCTGGCCAGGCGGTCAGTACAACCCCACTGCCATCGCCTTCCCCTTTTTACATAGAATTTCAATCCATAGAGATTCTACAGGGAATTTTGTTTCCTGTAGAACTTTAATCCTTTGTGACTCAATGCTCTCTCTAACATAGAGCACAACCCCTCCACCACAATATCGACAGCTCCAGCATTGCAGGCTAAAGTACTCTGCATACAGCCAAGTGTATTGATCCCGATGCCAGCCCTCGAACCCACATCATTGGAGCTCCCGAGGCTGATGCCTCCATTGGGAACCAATCGTTATCACTGGTACCCAACAGGCTAAAACTGCCATGGCTCCCGATTCCAGTACCTCTAATCATCGGTATCAGCATTGACTCTCAGTGTCAACGAAGCATAGATGTCAAACACAAGACCACCGACACTTTGACTTTTTGTCAGACTCTGATTCCAGTTCTTCCGATTCTGATGAGGGATCACTGGATTCCCAGAAACATTCAGACAGCCCTTCAGAACCTTTCCGTCCACAAGAGCGGTGCAAGTCCCTACCAGAAGATTTGTCTTTCTAGCACTTCATAACGGACATGGCAGCAGGACTGGCCATCACAGTAGCCTCGGAGAAGGAACTGAGGGCAGAGGAATTGGAGATATTCCAATACCCTCCCACGCCCTAGGAAGCAGCTACTTTACCAGTGCATCACATCTTACATGATTTTATGCTTCGCATATGGGAAGCTCCTCTCATGGTTCTGCCTGTCAGGAAGAGGCTCGATACTGTGTACCATGTACTAGAGTGCCCAGGCTTCCAGAACCCTCAACTCCCCCACCACTCAATGGTGGTGGAATTGGCGATGCGCCGAATAAAGAGTTCAAAAAATCACTAATCCATGCCTCCGGGTAAGGGACTCGAGGACACTCAATGTCTTTGGGCATCTATGCTTTCAGGCATGCATGTTGGCCTCCAGGATATACTCCTACATGCTATACATAGGCATGTTCCTAAAAGATCTCTCAAGGGATCTGGAGACGTTTGCCCCCATGCTTCCTGATGATAAACAGAGTGTATTCCAGACACTCATCAAGCAAGACCAAAATACTTCAAAATGTGTTATTAGGACCTCTTTTAATGCCTTTGAGTCAACAAGCAGAGCGTCAGCATTCTGCATTGGGGCTCACAGAATGGCCTGGTTACAGGCATCAGATCTTGAACAGTGGGTCCAGGACAAGCTGATCAATATCCCTTGTGCGAGAGAGAACCTTTCTGGATAATGTTGGAGAGAAATAGCCGGAGAGATCAGTACAGATGATCTTGTTCTCAAACACCTTTCCAGGAAAACGGCTGACTCCTCCAAAAGCAAGTCTCTTCCCAAGAAATCTTTCTATTCTAAGAAGAGATATTACCTTTCCTACCCACCTCAGTTGCCTACCAGCCTCATCCTCAACAGTGGCAACAGGGCCCTGGCCGACCCAAAAGGTCCATGGCTCCTAAGTCTCAATCAACAGCTCAGGCACAACCTGCACCTAGCTTTTGACTCCTTTCTAGAGAGCATTGCCATGCTGCCTCTGGAGGGCTCCAGCCCCTACACATAGCAGGTAAACTTTGAAGATATGAAGAAAACAGTAAAGAAAGATATCAGAATAAATTATTTAGAGAAAACCCATAATTCTACAGGGAACTGGGGAAGAGTATTAATATGGTAAAAGCATTTCCAACCAAAACCAAAACCTTCTGGAAAAAGCTATGAGAGGACCTTATACAGCGCAGTCACAAAGTAGAATGGTTATCCAGCATACAGAAGCATTTAGAAAAAGCAAACATCAAACCTATGGAATGGAATGGCCTGTAGTAACAAAGGAAGAGCTGGAAAGCAGATTAAAACGAGCTCCAAACTGGAGGAGCCCTGGCCCAGATGGAGGAACCAACGTTTGGCTCAAACAGTTAACATCACTCCACCGAGATCTGGCAAACTGCAAAAATCAATTGTTCGAGCCATTGAATTTAACACCACGATGGCTTACTTCAGGAAGTACATTTCTCCTTCCTAAGAGAGATCCGACTAACATTCCTAAAAACTATAGACCAATAACCCGTTTACTATGTTGATTGCATACAGAATATACGATCACATCAAGCTCAATAACATCATGGCAATAGAACAAAAGGGCTAAGAAAGGAGCATATGGAACCAAAGGCCACTTAATGCTGAATAAGGCCATTATGGCCAGTGCTAAGAGAGGCAGAAATCTCAGTATAGCATGGATTGATTATAAGAGAGCTTTTGACAGCATTCCGCATTCTGCCTTGAAATGTTTAAAAAAAATTCTGGTTTGATAGAGTATATTAAGTTCACTATGAAAATGTGGCAATCCACACTCTCTTTGAGATATGAAGATGGTCAGTACATCATTCCTAACATTAAAATCCAGCGAGGAATATTTCAGGGAGATTCCCTGTCGCCACTTCTGTTTTGTTTGGCGCTTAATCCAATGAGTGCTCTCATCAACTCTTTGGGGTATGGATTTAACCTGAATTCTAAAGACTATACCAACCCAGAAGCAACGTCCCATCTGAAGCTCTACAGTTCCATTGACCAACAATTAGCGGAGCAGCTTTGTGTGGCGAAAAGCTTTTCTGATGACATCAGGATGACTTTTGGCCTTGACAAATTTTCTAAGGCAACTTTTTTTCAGAGGAAAATTGAGCAACACCAAAATCATCTCCCTTGCTGAGACTGTGACATCAAGGACCTTGAATATGAAGGCATATATAAGTATATCGGAATAGAGGAAGGTATGATACTCGAGCAGAAACTATTGAGAGAGAAGATTAGTAATGAATATTACAGGAGATTAAAACTGTTATTGAAAAGTGCTTTAACATCACAAAATAAGATACAAGCCATCAATCAGCTGGCAATTCCTGTACTCTCCTACAGTTTTGGGATTGTGGATTGGCCTCATAAAGAGCTTGAAAAACTGGATGTGCTTACAAGAAAACTCTTCTATGCTCATGAAGTAATTTACAAGAATCGGTGTATGCCAAGATTGTACATCCCTAGAGCTGAAGGAGGGCTAGGACTTATAGAGATTGACTACACCTACAGAGCTACTATCGTAGGCCTCCAAGTCTATCTGATAGCATCATTGGATTCAAATACACAAAAAGTGATGAAATATGAAAGTAAACATCCAGAATATGTCTCCATCATCAAACTTGGATAAGCATTCCGACTATTAGAAGGAATGAGCAAGAATCCACAGGTGTGCATGGGAAAGGAAGTAATAGAATTCGCAAAGCAAGAGAAAAAACTCTTCAAAGAATTAGATCAGCAGGTGAAGAAAAACAATTGGCAAATGCACAAATACAGTGGAAAATACAGAGTGTTACTCCAAGAACCTTTTGTCAATCAAGAACAGACACACGAATGGTTGAGGAGAGGTAGATTGAAACTGAAGGATGAAAGATTGATAGTTGCAGCCGAGAACAGTGGATTACGGATGAGATGGTTTACGGCAAGTATTGAAAAAACTGGCACAACAGACATATGCTGATTCTGTAAGGAAGAGCTGGAAACAGTGACTCACCTAATAGCAGGCTGTGAAGTTCTGATGGTGTAAAATTTCTATACAGAAAGGCACAACAAAGTAGCATGCCTCCTCCACTGGAAACTCTGTAAACACTACAACATCACTGTCCCTGAAAGCACTGGGACCATGACCCTAAGAGAATAATGGAGAATGAAGAGGTTATGGTCACCTGGGACATTCCCATTCCGACGGATAAGAAACTGGATGCCAGGAAACCTGACATAGTGGTAAAGTAGAAGAGCACCAGAATGGCATTGATAATAGAAGTGTTGGTGCCGAGTGATTATTCTGTGAATTGCGTGGAGAGGGAGAAGATCTTAAGTATTAAGAAATGCAGTCAGAGACCAAGAAAATGTGGCAGAAAGATACAGAAATATTTCCCATTATACTGGGAGCCACAGGCCCGATAAAGAAGAATTTCCAAGCACATCTTGACAAATTACCATACATGTTACATTTTACGAACTCCAGCAGGAGGCTTTCCTTGGCACAATGCAAGTATTACGCTGAGCATTAGCAGTAAATTTGAGAGATTAAGTTCATATTCCACATACAATGGCTTAGAAGTGAGGTTCACGACTGCCATAGTATGTGCAAAACTAACCTATTTGGAGAAACTACCCCAGGTAGACTATGTTCCTATGCCCACAGGTTGGCACCTCATAAATTCAGAACAGTGGATTCTCAGCATCATCCAAGGGGGGGTATCCAGTCACTTCAAAACTTTGCTCCCCATCAGCTTCATAGGGTACTATCCCACCCATCCCCTTCAAAGCACTCTCTTAAAAGAAGAGATGTCCATCCTGTTGTCCCAGGGTGCATTAGAAAGAATTCCTCCTCAAGAAAAGATGGGTTTCTACTGTCCATATTTTCTCATCCCCAAGAAAACAGGAAGATTCAGACCCATCTTGGATCCCGGGGACTTAAACAAGTTCCCTTCATCACACCATCACGGGGCTCCAAAATCTGGGATGTGCCTTAAACATCCCAAAGTCTCACCTCGCTCCAACTCAGTGTCTGGAGTTCATTGGAGCGTTCTTAGACACTCAACAGGCCCAAGCTTTTCTTCTGCAAGATCGCTGTGCACGTCTCATAGAACTGGCAAAAGGAATGTAACAGCAAAGCCCCATAACAGTTCGAGAGATGCTATGTCTGTTGGGACACATGGCCTCCACGGTCTGTGTTGTCCCCTATGCTTAATAACACATGCGACAAGCCCAAGGGACTCTCTTCTCAATGGACACAAGCAACAGGGCATGTCAGAGACTAGATCCACCTCATCCCTCAGCTGACCGAGTCTCTTCAGTGGTGGTGTTCCCCACAGAACCTACTTGGCAGGTCATCTTTTCAGATGACTCCACCTCGATGCACCCTGACAATGGATGCCTCCAAGCTGGGTTGCGGAGTGCATCTGAATGACCTAACCACACAGGGGACTGTGGACACAACAGAATATGCTCTGCAGATCAACCTTCTAGAACTGCGGGCACTAACAAATGCCCTTTGGATTTTTCAACCCCAACTTTTGGAGCAGCATGTCTTAGTCAGAATGGACAACCAGGTTGCCTTGTTCTACATGAACAAATAGGGGAGGACGGGATGCTATCCCTTATGCGAGGAAGTGCTTCGCCTGTGGTTCTTTGCTATCATACAACGCATTCACCTCAGAGCAAGCTCAATGTCCTTGTATACAGGCTAAGCCATGTCCTTCATCCACATGAGTGGACCTTACATCAAGAGACAGCTGCTTGGATCTTCTGAATGTGGGGAACCCCACTTATAGAGCTTTTCACCATTCCGCAGAACACACAGCTTCCACTCTTCTGCTCCAGGTTTCCGTCCCTGCACCGACCGGCCCCGGATGCCTTCCTTCTCCATTGGAGACAGTGTCTGCTTTATGCATTTTCTCCCATCCTCTTGATACCCAAAAAGGCTCCATGATTCTCAAAGACCCTTTTTGTCTCTGTCAACCGTGGGTTCCTCTGCTTCTTTTCTTTGCACAGACTCAACCCCTCAGACTCAGATGTGCATCCGAACTCCTCTCCCAGGATGAAGGAACGCTCCTCCATCCCAGTCTTCACTCCCTTCGCCTCACAACATGGCTGCTGAAGGTTTAGTGCTCGCTGACCTCGACCTGCCACAGGAGGTCAAAGATATCCTCCTTGCTTCATGCAAGAATTCCACCAGGTGATCTTTATGCCTCCAAATGGCAAAGATTTGCCCTCTGGTGCTCCCCAAAGAGCATTGACCCCTTTGCTTGCCCGGTGCAATCCCTTCTACAATATCAACTCCACTTGTCCTTGGCAGGTCTTAAGACTAACTCAGTGAGAGTTCATCTTAGTCCTATTGTTGCCTCGTATAAACCACTGGATGGATAGTCTATCTCCTCACACCCCTTAGTAGCACGCTTCATGTGGGGTCTCCTGTCCAAGCCACCCATTATGCCGCCTCCAGTGTCCTGGAACCTTAACGTGGTTTTCGCTCAACTTCTAAAGCCTCCTTTCAAGCCTTTAGCCACCACTTTGCTGAAATCTATCTCAGAAGATAATCTTTCTCATTGCCGTCATGTCAGATTGCCACATCAGCGAACTGCAGACTCTGATGGCAGATCTGCCATATACCTGGTTTCACCATGACAAGGTTGTCCTCAGTACCCATCCGCATTTCTTTCCAAAGGTAGTCTCCTCCTTCCATCTAAACCAATCTGTAATCCTGCCGATTTTCTTTTTGATACCACATGCGTCTTGGGCTGAAGCAGCGCTACACACCTTAGACTGCAAGTGAGTGCTAGCTTACTACTTGGATAGAAGTAAGGTTCACAGAAAGTCCTCTCAATTATTCATTTCATTTGATCCCAGTCTCCTTGGGCTACCAGTGACATAACGAACTCTATCCAGATGGATGGCAGATTGCATTTCATTTGCTTATGCACAAGCAGGACTCTCTCTGGAGGGTCATGTTACTGCTCATAATGTGCGGGCTATGGCAACCTCCATAGCCAATCTGCAGTCAGTATGCACTGAGGATATTTGTCGGGCAGCTACCTGGTCCTCCATTCATACTTTTGCTGCACATTATTGTCTGGACAGGGACTCCCATTGGGACACTGTCTTTGGCCAAGCTGTACTCCATCCCCTCTTTGGGACTTAAACTCAACTCCTACCCTCTGTCCTGGACATTAAAAGTGACCTGACTATCATTAGAGTGGTAGAGCCTCCTGGAATTGAGTCCAATGGGCTACATCATGTCAACATTTTTCGGCTCTAAGCTTTAGCCTCAGGGATCACACTGCTCTCCTCTCCCCATGGCAGTCTGGTACCTGGGAGCTAGTGAGTCCCATATGTGAAGACTGCATTCCAGCTTGTTCCTGGACATAGCATAGTTACTCATCTGTTAAAAGTGATCTCTAGGAACAGCAGGAATCTGTCTTCACAACCCGCCCTCCTCTCTTAGGAGTTCTAGGGTTGGTTTATTTTTTCTCTTCCTCTCAGCTATAAACTCAACCGAGCAGAGGAGTTGGTAAGGCAGACATGAGGCGCAGTAGAGTGCTCCCAAAGACTTTCCTATTGGACTCTGGGAAGCGTTCCCGCGCAGGCTTTGTCAGTGCCAACATAACCCATATGCGAAGACTGATTCCTGCTGTTCCCGGAGATCACCTGTTACAGGAATAACTACGCTTTCCAAGTCATCCTGCTAGACCAGTCCAGACAAATGGGTTAAGTCCCCCTGCCAGCAGATGTTTTAGACAGAGAAAAACTACCAGAAGCTTGATTGGTTGAGCCCTGGTAGACATATAGTTGTACCCCTAGAGTTCACCCTCAGTATTTTGTGTCTCCAGCAGATGCTGGTGTTCTTCTGTTTTTCTCTTCAGGTTTCCTTTTAAGTTATTAATTTCAGCTGGACGTTTTCAGGGCACACAGGAGGTGCCCCGATGAAATTTCCCAGCTCATCGCCTTGGGGATCTGGTTGAGCTCCTGGTCAAGACGACTAGTCGAGCTCCCATTATGCGAGGGGAAGGCCGCCTCCTGATCACGATGACCTGGTAGGCCAGCAGCAGTGGGAGCCTTCATTACTCTTATAGAGCTTAGCTACATCATCAGTTTTTGGTCAGCCTTCTTGCAGCGTCTGCCTTGGGAGCTTAGCTACAGCATTAGTTTTTGGTCAGCCTTCTTGCAGCATCTGCCTTGGCTCCCCTGCTCTACTACTCCTGTGATCGCATGGGGCACAGTGAGTAAGTTCCCCCCCCCCCCCCCCCCGGGTCTGCCGCTCTTCTTTACCTTCTGGGATACGGAGGCTCCGGGCGCTTGTACAGTGGGGGTTCCAGTAGGCCGGCAGCAGGGAGAGCCTTTTTATTTTTGCTAAGCGCTCTGAGTCAGTCTCTTGCAATACTGCTCTTGCCTTGGCTTTCCTGCTTCTCCAGGAGGACATAGGGAGTTTGAATCCCCCCCTCCGTTTTGAGCGCTGGGTCGTGCTGCCACTATCGCAGAGACACGGTGGTTTTTTCTTTACTTTGAGACTGCTGTGGCTGCACGGCCCTGCTTTCCGCACTGCTGTGTTTCCGTTTCTCTGCTTCCTGCCTTTTCATTTGGACTGATCCAGCATGTGCGGCAGCCATTTCCTCAGTCACGGGGGGGTGCAGCGTCCATTTTAAATGTCAGAGCCGCGCAGCATTCTCAGCCACGGTAGCTGGTTTGGAGCGGGAAAGTTAGCTGTGCAGCCTGTGAGAGCCGCAGTGTTTTCTTTCTCCTTTTGTGTAACATTATTTCAAGGGAAGTTTTATTTACAGTGCCCTCCTCCTTCAGAAGTGAACTGTCTACAGCTACAAGCGGAAATACTTACATCATAGGGGTTGCTTGGTCTGTTCCGCTTACCCGGGTGAATCTTCACTTACCCGGGGGAGTCTTCTCGCCCAGTCAGTAGGCAGCGATGGGGAGTCCTGCTGCTCTGTCACCCCCAGTAGTCTCCAGGGTCGCTCTTCCCTGTCTCCTCCTCCCTCAGCCTGCCGATCCTCCGGCTCAGACGCTGCTGCCTCAAAACCCATCTCAGTCTTCTCAGAACCAAGATTCACAATTTCTTGTGCTCCTTAGACTTGGACCCTTGGCACGTGGACCCTGTCATCTCTGGCTTGGAGGCCTGCTCAGTCCACAGAACAGAGGATCTCTAAAGGAAAAAAGGGGACTGTTGTAGTTGTTGATATGGAAGGACAGACTAGATAGGCCATGTGGTCTTTTTCTGTCATCATATTTCTATGTTTCTATGTTAATGTCTGCACTTTGTTTAGTACAAGAGGAAATTAATTTATAGTTTTATTTCTATAGTGGTGTTATACATTCCAAGATTGTATTTAGGGGTTCACAGTTTAATTATTGTCTTCCTATTTCTAAATTGTGATTCCTTCTTCTTTATTTGGTGATAGTCTATGTTCTGCGTGTGTAACTGAGCTGAGGTATTCTGTTTATGTAGTTTCTATTTGACATTGCCACTTGTCTTTTCCCAGTAGGTCATGTATTGTTATTCTCTGAAATGTATTGGTTTAATATTTGCAGCGTTACCTTTTGATAGGTAGAGTATGGTACTTTGTGAGTCCTGGTAGTGCTGTTATGATATGGTGGGTTTGCTATGGGTTCTAAATGGGCAGTATTTGTAGTAGTTCCTAATGTGCCTGGCGGTTGGCACTGGATTATAGTAATGTAGAAATCTTTTAGTCTTTCTTTATCCATACACTCATTAAAATGCATGTTTACTAAAAATTAGTGTATGCAAATATGTATGCAAATGAAGGTCCTTATGCAAATGAGGCCTCGCACCGAGTCTCCGCACATAGCCCTGCACCCTCCTTGGAATGCCCCTGCAAGTAATGGTTCCAGACTGAAGAGAAAAAGCATCGGTGAAAGTAGACATCCCTGCCGTAATCCCTGTTGAATAGAAAATTCTGCTCTCATATAGTCACTTATCGACACCCCCACTCCCTTGGGATCTGAATACAGCCATTAGATGGCATTCGGAAACATCCCTTGCACACCCAAATAGGTCCAATACTATATACATGTAATTTTAATTAACCCAATCAAAGGCCTTTTCAGTGTCAAAACTAATAAATAACAAAGAAAGTGCTTTCTGTTAACAAGTATATCTCCTGGAACAAGCAGGAATGTAGTCTTCACATATGGGTAATGTTGGTACCAACGTAGCCTGTGTGGGAACACTCCCCAGTGTCCTATAGGACAGCCTTTGGGAGCTTTTCTGACTCCCTCTCCTCATTTCTTCTTTTTCTGCGGAGCCAGCAGAATCAGTAATTTGCATATCTCCAGGAACAAGCAGGAATGTAGTCTTCACATATGGATATTGTCGGTACCGACGGAGCCTGCGTGGGAACGCTCCACAGCGTCCAATAGGAAAGCTTTTGGGAGCATCCCACAGCACCTGCGTACTGCCTTCCCACCTTTCCAACTGTCCCTCTCCAGTTCTTTGTTTTCCGTGGAGCCGATGGGTCCCATACCCTGTCACCGCAGAAAAATTTCTTCTTTAATCTTTGTTTTTTTTGTGGTCGCATCTGCCTTCCCTCGACGCTATGCTGGTACCGCCGGTTCATTCTTCTTTCTTAAAAAAAAAACCAAACTATAGATTCTGAGCTATTTTACTTCAGAAACCTTTTTCCTTGGTGCTAGGCGCCATTTTGGGCACTAGGCCCAATTTTTCCTTAAAAATGGAAAAAACATCTGGTTTTAAAAAAAATGTTCTAAGTGTGGCGGTACCATCTCCGTCACAGACACCCATGATTGGTGTCTCAAATATTTAGGTCCTGACCATTTTACTTCGGAGTGCCTCTCCTGTAGAATGATGTCAAAAAGGGGTCGGCAGAATCAAGCTGCAAAGCTTAGCACCCTTTTTCCCTCAGATGCGGTGTCTGTTGCATCGACATCCTCCAGGGCCTCAACTTCCTCCCATGGATCTCAGGTAACTAAACATAAATCTAGCCAGCCCTCAAAGGATAGATCTCCTAAGTATCGAGATGCCACTGGCATTGCCCTTGAGGAATTTTCACTGGCAAAACTGCCCCGGCGGGAGGCTTCAGCTTTCAAAGCATCAACGGGGCTCCAGGATGTTCTTGAAGCCTCAAACTCGGCAGAACTACTGGTGCCATGCTCTGGGGTTCGGGCCACTTCTACCGGTACCGATACACAAGCATTGGCAGCGTCGATAGACCAGAGATTTCTTGCTATGGAAAGCAGTCTAGCGGCTCTTCTCATGGCTTCGGTACCGTTGAAACCGTTTCAGACACCTCAACCGATACCGGTACCGACGGCATCGACGTCAATGGGTATGCACCCATACCGAGTCATGCGTCTGTCTCCAGCATCGACAGATCGGTACCGGAGCAACCCGATACCGACTTTGATCGATACCAGTACCGTGCACTGCACGATCACCGGGATTGGAGGTATTTTGAATCCTCTGAGTCTGGTGACTCTGAAGACTCTGCCGATACAAGAGTACTTCTCCCAGAGGATTCCTCTTCTCCTCAGCGCAGAATGTCTCCACCAGAGGATATGTCCTTTCAGGATTTTATCCGTGATGTGGCCAGAGGCCTTTCCATCACAGTAGCTCCTGAAAAAGAGCCTAGGACAAAGGATTTGGAGATTCTCCAATACTCTAAGGCTCTCAAAGAGGCAGCTACTCTGCCTATTCATGAGATCTTACATGATCTTATGCTAAGAATGTGGGAAACACCTCTAGCCACATCTCCTCCTCATTCTCGGAGACTTTATACATTCCACCTTGTCCTGGCTTTCAAAAAACTCAGTTACCACACCATTCATTGGTAGTGGAATTCAGCCATGCTTAGGATGAAAAGTGCAAAGAGACATGCATCCAATCCTCCAGGTCGTGAATGCAGGACTCTCGATGCCTTTGGGCGTCGATGCTTTCAAGCTTCCATGCTCTCAGCTAGGATCAGTTCCTATAACTTGTATATGGGAATGTTCCTTAAAGAGGTCACAGGAGACTTGGAGCTTATGAGCCCCCTTCTTCCTGATGACAAAAGACAGGACTATCTTACTCTTGTCAAACATGCTCAGGATGTTTCCAAGTTTGTAAATCGTGCAGCCTTTGACTGTTTTGAGTGTATAAGCAGAACCTCTGCTATTGCCATTGGTGCACGTCAGATTGCCCGGCTTCAGGCATCCAACTTGGAAATTTGGGTATAGGATAAATTAGGAAACATTCCTTGCACATGAGAAAATCTCTTTGGCAAGAATTGGCAGGAGAAGGCTAATGAGATAGATGCAGACAATATCACTTTGGATAGATTGTCCAAATCTTCAGCCGATCCTGCAAGGAAAAGATCCTCTAAAAAAACATTTTTCAATAAGAAAAAAAAGTTTTATCCTTCCTATACCCAACAGGGACACCGTCCAGGTCAGCTTGCCCAAAAGGGACAACAGCAACAACCTAGACAACAAAAGAAGCCAAAAGCGGTAAAACCTCAGCCAGCACAGCAGGCTCAGCCTCCTCAGGGGCTTTGACTCCTCTCTAGAGAACTTCGCCTTCCTGCCCCTGAAGAGTTCAGAACCCTTGGACATCCCAGGCAGGTTATGTCATTTTGCCCACAGATGGTACCAAATAGCAGCAGAAAATTGGACTCTGTCCATTGTACGAGAGGGGTACAAGCTTCATTTTCACAGCATGCCCCCTCCTACAATGGTAAGACAGTTCAATTCTCAGACCTCTCTCGACAATCTCTTAAGTCAAGAAGTCGCAACACTCCTTGCGCAAGGAGCAATAGAGGAAGTATCCATTCCGCAACAGGTTACAGGGTTCTACTCCCCCTATTTTCTTATTCCAAAGAAAACAGGAGGATACCAACCCGTTTTAGACCTCAGAGAATTGAACAAATATCTGTTCCGAGAGAAGTTCAAAATGGTCTCTCTAGGAACTCTGCTGCCATACCTTCAAAGTCAGGATTGGCTTTGCTCTCTAGATCTCAAGGATGCGTATACTCATATTCTCATCCATCCAAATCAAAAAAGATTCCTCCGGTTCCTGTTTCAAGGAAAGCACTTCCAGTACATGGTTCTTCCCTTTGACCTGGCTTCTGCACCAAGAGTATTCACAAAATGCATGGCTGTGGTAGCTGCATTTCTCCGCACTCTGGGAATATTCGTCTTCCCCTACTTAGATGACTGGCTCATTCGAGTCCCTACAGTGCCAGAAGCCAGCTCTGCTTTGTTTCGCACAATGCGAATCCTTCAGTATTTGGGACTAGTCATAAACCTCCCAAAATCCAATCTTGCTCCCACTCAATCCCTAGAGTTCATAGGAGCTCATCTGGATACCAGACAGACAAGGGCTTTCCTTCTGCAGCCCCGCTGTCTTCGCATAATATAGCTAGCTTCCCAAGCAGTGCTCAAACCCTATGTTACTGCTCGAGAAATGCTACAACTGCTGGGCCACATGGCATCCACCGTGCATGTGCTTCCTTATGCTCGCCTCCACATGCGAGCAGCCCAGTGGTCTTTATCCACTCAGTGGACACTGGCCTCAGATTGCCTGTTGGACAAAATAACAAACTCAGACCATCTTATTTCGTCCCTCCAGTGGTGGCAATCGCTCAAAAATCTTCTCGTGGGGTCTCCTTTCCAGCAACCCCTATTCCAAGCCACCCTAATGACAGATGCATCTCAGGTGGGTTGGGGAGCCCACCTGCACGATCTCTCTATCCAGGGTACCTGGACTCCACAGGAGGCCTGTCTTCACATAAACCTCCTGGAACTCGGAGCAATCTTCCTTGCTCTTCGAGTATTTCACGCCCAGCTCAGATACAAGACAGTTCTAGTTCAAACGGACAATCAGATAGCCATGTTCTATGTGAATAAGCAGGGCGGAACAGGCTCTCTGTCGCTATGCAACGAAGCTTTGTGACTATGGGCCCTCGCCAGAGAGCATCAGATTCATCTCCTTGTGGTGTATCTTCCAGGCATTCAAAACTCTTGGGCAGACAATCTCAGTCGAGGTCTGCTACCACACGAATGGTCTCTCCATGCAGACCAGCTTGCCCAAATATTTCAGATTTGGGGAACCCCGGACATAGACCTCTTTGCAAGTCCGCTGAATGCCAAACTTCCCCAGTTCTATTCCAGAATCCCGGCTCAACATTGTCAGGCAAGGGACGCCTTCCTCCTTCACTGGGGTCAGGACTTCCTCTATGCCTTCCCACCCATTCCCCTATCCCCAAAACACTATTCAAGCTTCACAGAGGTCATATGATTCTCATAGCTCCACGATGGCCACGGCAAACGTGGTACCTCTACATCTCTCTCAAGCTCCACCTCTGGAGTTGGGATCTGCTCCAGATCTTTTCTCCCAGGAGAACCAGACGCAGTGGCATCCCAGTCACCAGTCTCTGCATCTCAGGGCCTGGTTGCTGAAGGCCTAGAGCTTCAAGATCTCAGTCTTTCTCAACAGGTGAAGGATATTCTTTATGCTTCTAGGAAACCCTCCACAAGATGCTCATACGCCTTTAAGTGGAAAAGGTTTACCATATGGTGCTCACAGAAGGGTCTTAACCCTCTTGCGATACCTCTGGAATCAATACTGGAGTATCTCCTTCATTTGTCAAATTCGGGTCTTAAGACAAATTCAGTCAGAGTCCATCTTAGTGCTATTGCAGCTTCTTACAAGCCTCTAAGTGGACAACCTATTTCCTCTCATCCTCTCATAGCGAGATTTATGAGAGGTCTTCTTTTAACATAGACTCCCATTAAGCCACCACCGATGGCATGGGACTTGAATCTGGTGCTCGGGCAGCTCATGAAACCACCCTTTGAACCATTAGCCACTACATCTCTGAAATTCCTTTCCTGGAAAGTCATCTTCCTCATTGCAATCACATCAGCACGTCGCATCAGTGAATTGCAAGCATTAGTGGCTGATCCTCCTTACACAAGGTTCCACCATGATAAGGTAGTTCTTAGGACTCATCCACACTTTATGCTAAAGGTGGTTTTGCCTTTCCATTTAAACCAAGCGGTTTACCTTCCTGTATTCTTTACGAGGCCTCATGCCTCCAGTGCAGAAAGGAACCTTCATACTTTGGACTGTAAAAGAGCTTTAGCCTTTTATTGCAGAGGACACAGCAACATTGAAAATCTTCTCAACTCTTTGTTGCTTTTGATCCTAGTCATTTTGGACTTCCAGTGTCCAAAAGAACTCTATCTAACTGCATATCCTTTGCCTATGAGAGTAAGAACCTTCCTCTTGAAGGCCATGTTACAGCTCACAATGTGAGAGCCATGGCAGCCTCAATGGCTCATCTTCACGCTGTGTCTATCGATGACATCATTCGAGCAGCTACTTGGGCTTCAGTACATACCTTCACGGCCCACTACTGCTTAGACAAGGACTCCCGCCGGGATGGCTTGTTTGGTCAGGCTGTTCTTCAACACCTTTTTCAGACAGTCAACTCCTACCCACCATCCCTGGTAGGATGCCAGAAATCCATGGGGGGAAGTATAGCCCTTTCACAAGGGCTGACAACTTCCTGGGGTCATCTCCAGCTAGGGAGTCCCGATATGTGAAGACTACATTCGTGCTGGTTCCTGGAGATAGCGTAGTTACTCACCTTGTAACATGTGATCTCCGGGAACAGCAGGAATTTAGTCTTCACAACCCTCCCATTTCCCCTAGGAGTTGTATCTCTCTCTCCCTCCCTCTCTTTCTCTCTCTCCTTCTCTCTTTGGTCTCAGCTATAAACTCAACTGGAGAGGGACAGTTGGAAAGGCAGGAAGGCAGCACGCAGGCGCTGTGGGATGCTCCGAAAAGCTTTCCTATGGGATGCTGGGGATCGTTCCTGCGCAGGCTTCGTCGGTACCGACGATACCCATATGTGAAAACTAAATTCCTGCTGTTCCCGGAGATCACCTGTTACAGGTGAGTAACTACGCTTTCCTGTCGGAATAGCACTTATACCTTCTCGTTTTTCACCCGGCATCGCTCCCGATTGCAGTACTTTCATTTTTATTTCTTTTTACCTTGTATATTTTTCATTTTTTTCCTTCAAGGGCCTCGTACCTCTTATAGGCCTTAGGCCTACCCTCTCCACCATGGAGAAACACCCTAGCAGTTTCAAGAAATGCACCAAGTATTCCCGGACAATTTCTGTCACGGACACACATGAGTGGTGTCTTAAGTGCCTTGGTCCCGATCATGACCAAGACACTTGCTTTTTCTGTAAGTAGATGATTAAGAGAGGTCTAGGAAACAGGGCCAGAAAGTTGTCGGAGCTTTTCCCAACAGATTCAGTTTCATTGGCATCGACATCCTCCTGAACTTCATCGGCTTCAAAGGTATCTAAAACTTCGAAGACCTCAAAGCATAGTTCAGACTCTAAGAGAAAGAAGACTTCAAGATCCCTGCAAAAATCTCCACGGGATCTGAAGGAGTCTCGAGCTTCATCCAAGGAATCCAAAGAGACATCAAGAGGATTGAGGGAGAGGTCCCGTTCAAAACACAGAGATTCCCCGAAGACATCCTCTGAGGCTGTCTATCAAACTGAATGCCCCTGGCAGGAGGACTTGTCCTCCAAAGCCTCTGTGGGGAACCGGGAGGCCTCAGAGCCTTCGACTTTGGCAGAGCCTCTGGTGCCATGCTCTGGTACGGTGGCTGCAAGCCCCATTCTGTCTTTGGACCAGACACCAGAAATCTCAATGGATCAGCACATGCTATCTTTCAAGAAAACTTTAGCGACTCTCCTTGCAGCCTCTGTACCACAGGCACCAGTGATTCCAGGACCGCTTACATGGGTAACGACATTGGTACCGACAGCAGAAGCAGTAACAGTACAAACATCGGTATCGCTACCAGTGCCTATCATCTGATGTCCACATCCCCCATGCCTCCACTCCACCGAGATCGGTGTTCAGAGCCCCATCAGCTTGGTCGATTCCAGGTTTGGCACCACTGCCCAGACAACAAGGGGAGAGCATTGAGCACGGCCGGTACCGGCAGCACCATTCACATGGTCATTGGCATCGGCACCAACAACGCTCACCAAGCTCAGATTCTGAGGCCTCCATTTCAGATTATCGGTCCCTCGACTCTGAGAAACTATTGGATATGGCATTGATATGAGAGCCATCACCTCTAAGCACCACCTCCTGCCGGAGGACATATCCTTCCAAGCATTTATTTGGGACATGGCGGCAGGGCTATCAATACCAGCTGTGGCGGAACTGGAGCCTGCAGAGGAACTGGACATTTTACAGTACCTTATGGCCCCTTAATGAGGCAACAATCTTGCCGGTTCATAAGATCCTACATAACCTGATGCTTCGCGTGTGGGAGACCCCGCTTACAGTTTTGCCCATTAGCAGACGCCTTGATACAATGTATCAAGTACCGGAGGTCTCAGGCTTTCAAAAGACACAGCTACCAGATCATTCGATGGTAGTTGATGGAAGCATCAAAAGTGGCAAGACACATTCATCGATACGCCTGGTAGTGAATCAAGGAACCTCAATGCCTTCACTCGACGGTCGTTCCAGGCCTCTATGCTGGCTAGTAGCATCAATTCCTACACCTTATATATATGAATGCTCCTTAAGGAAATTATTAAGTATTGGGAGGCCTTCCTTCCCTTCATCCTAGAAGAAGAGAAGCCAGCTTTTGAGACAGTCCTTAAAAGCAGCTAGAATGTCTCCAGATTTGTGAACAGGGCAGCCTTTGATGCATTAGAGTCCACCACCAGAACATCAGCTATTGCCATCAGTGCTTGAAGACTAGCATGGTTACAGGTCCTGGACCTAGAGCAATGGGTCCAAGACAAACTGGATAACATCCCCTGCACTAGGGAAAATCTCTTTGGTAAAAACTGGAGAGAAAAAGCTGGAGAGCTTGAAACTGATGATACCACTCTGAAGAGGCTCTCCAGAAAGATTGCTGACCCTTCAAAAAAGAAACTAGCAACAAAGAAACCCTTCTATCCTAAAAAGGAGAGGTTTTCTACCCTTCTTATTCACAACCGTCTTACCAGCCTCAAGGCAAGCAACAGAGGCCTAAACCTGCTAAGAAATCCAGAACTGCTAAGCAACAGCCAGCAGATCATCCATAAGCAATACCCATCTTTTGACTCAGTTTTGGGGAACATGGTCATCTTATCCTGCAAAGGCCCAATCCAACCAAAATAGCAGGTCGACTTTGTTTCTTTGCCAGCCGTTGGCAAATGAGCAGCTCAAAACAGTGGACCCTAAGCATCATTCAGGAAGGGTACTAACTAAACTTCATACAACCTCCTCCACCTCATTTCAGAGGCGAATATCCTCTCCAACGTATCCTCGGAACCCTACTCAAAGAAGAAATCTCCAACCTGTTCACCCAACAAGAACATCTCCCAACGTTCACCCAACAAGAATGTCACCCAACGTTCACCCAACAAGAATGTCACCCAACGTTCACCCAACAAGAACGTCACCTCCAAGGAGGTTCCCCAACAAGAACGTCACAAGGGATTCTACTCTCCTTACTTCCTCATACAGAAGAAATCAGGAGGATACAGGCCTATCCTCGACCTCTGAAATCTCAACAAATTCCTGGTCAGGGAGAAGTTCAAAATGATTCCCTCGGAACCCTCCTACCCTACTTGCAGAAACAAGACTGGCTATGTTCCCTAGATCTCAGATGCATTTACCCATATCCTGATACATGCAGGACACAGGAAGTATTTTCGCTCTGCCTTTCAGGGGACTCACTACCAGTACAGTGTGCTCCCCTTTGGACTAGCATCTGCGTCCAGGGTATTCACAAAATGTGCATATCAGTGGTAGTAGCCTACCTGCGAGGCAAGGGGATCTTCGTTTTCCCTTACTTAGACGGCTGTTTGATAGAGGCAGTCTCTCCAGGAGAGCTCTGCACTTTTCTCAAAACCACTCTCACAATGCTGCAACACCTGGGATTTGTAGTAAACTTCCCAAAGTCCCATCTAACCCCAACCCAAAGATTTGTTTTCATAGGGGCAGTGCTAGACACTCAGGAGTAATCTTACAGATCAACTTGTTGGAACTTTGGGCAATCACGAATGCCCTGCAGGTGTTTCAACACCATCTCTCAAACAGCCAGGTGCTCGTCAGGACAGACAACCAGGTGGCAATGTTCTATGTGAGCAAGTAAGGCGGGATAGGCTCACTTCCCCTCTGCAAAGAAGCCTGTTGCCTGTGGAACTTCGCCATCTCTCACCACATACACCTTCATGCAGTGTATATTCCCGGCCATTAGAATCACCTTGCAGACAGACTCAGTCGCATCCTTCACCCACATGAGTGGTCTAGACCTTCGCTCAGTGGCATAGATCTTCAGAGCCTGGGGTACTCCAGTTATCGACCTCTTTGCCATTCCACAGAACAGCAAACTCCCACAGTTCTGTTTCAGTGTTCCGTCCAAGCTAAGCCAAGCAGACTATGCTTTTCACCTACATTGGGGTCAGGGACTGCTTTATGCATTTCCTCCCAAACCCCTCATACCAAAGACCCGCTTCAAATTCCAGTTTGATAGAGGCAGTATCATTCTCATAGCCTCCTTCTGGCCCCATTAACCCTTGTTTCCCCTTCTACTTTGGCTATAACACACGCAACCAATCCCTCTGGACTTCAATCTGGGTCTTCTATCCCAGGACGATGGAACAGGCCTACATCCCAATCTGCGATCTCTCTGTCTGATTGCATGGCTGCTGAAGGGGTGATGCTCCAGCATCTCCACCTTCCTCAGGAGATTCTCCTGTCTTCCAGAAAACCCTCCACCAGACAGGCCTATGCCTTAAAATGGTGCAGACTTGGATCGTGGTGCTCACTGGATAACCTCAATCCCTTCAATGCACCAGTGCCTGCACTGCTGCAATATCTATTGCACTTGTCCACCTCAGGACTAAAGACCAATTCGATTTGAGTTCACCTCCATGCCATTGCGGCTTTTGACAAACCAATCGATAGTCATTCCATCTCTGTGCAACCCCTAGTGGCACGTTCCCAGAGATCACCTGTTACAGATAAGTAACTACGCTATAGTTGCCAAAACTCAATGCATATTAACTACAGTAAGCCTCCCTTTTAACAAAGCCTACCTGAAATTTGTGTATTATGGCAGGCAAAAATTTAGGCTAAGCGATCAGCCAAGGTCTTGGCTAACAATTTCATGCTGATATTTAATAAAGAAATAGATCAATATGATCTTGGGTGTAAAGGGTCCTTTTCTGACTTAGGGATCACCGATCACCGTGGTTTTAGCAGAGTAAGGGAAATGCCCAAGTTCAGTTAGGCTACAATATGCCTCCACAAGATTGAGACTGACATGTCAGGAAGCAGCTTTTAAAATTCTCCCCTAAACCCATCAGGCCCCAGCGTCCAATAAAACTGAAAGCCCCGGATGCCCTGCTGCACAGATATCTCTGCATTCAAAATAGCTAGTTGCCCTTGAAAGGGAGGCCATACCACTGTCTGCTAATGTGTTTGCGCCTGCTCCACTTCTCCAGGTTCTTTAGTATAGAGCCTGCTATAAACATTCCTGAATAACGCCCCAGTTTGTTGCTTTGAAGTACAAATTTCGTTCTCACTATTCTGAAACGGCCATACCTGACTCTTACCTCCTGTTCATATTAGAAAAGCAGATGCCCTGACTTATTACCAATTCTATAAGGAACCAAATGCTTTCCGCAAGCTCTTAAAAACCTTTCTATTCAGAGATTATTTCAGAGTTAGTTACTTAACACAAGTTATACAAGGTCGCCCACCAGTTGTCACTGTTCACTGTAAACTCAGTGTTCCACAGTGATTCACTGTAAACATAGCACATAGGCCAAACCATTGTGTAAATAGTTTAAAAAACTAATCTTAACCTGAAGGATAATAAACTAGTTCAGATCTTGCCATACTCAAACAAGAATATTACATGTAAATAAGTTTATGAAAATCTTCGTTAAACTTTGTTAAAGTTATTATGTTCATCTAATTCTTTGGCGCACCTTGTTAACAAAGTTCCATGTAATGTTTGTTGGATGTAATGCTGTTTTTAAGTTCATTGTAAACCGCTTTGTTCGTAAATTAAATAAATAAAAATAAATAACGGTAGTATAACATTGATTCTCCAGGAGCAAGCAGGAAGTCAGTCTTCACTTATTGGTGATGCATGTCCTCGTCCCTCGGAAAAAGTGTTTCGTTTTCTGGCCTTTGGCCTACTGTTTTCCGGTTGCACCGGTCCTCTACCCATCCTTCCCCTTGCTCCTATCTCTTTGTGAGCAAAGGGGATATTTTTTTCCCTAATTTTTGTTGACGGGCTTCGCGCCCTGTTTTCTCCTAACCGCTAGCCGCGTGGGTCTTCGACCTCGCAGGGGCCCATTTTGCCCTGATGGCCACCGTTTTCAAAAAATGCGATAGATGCTCCAAGAACATGTTGCTTACGGATAACCATGACTGTTGTCTACAGTGTCTCAGAGCTGACCATGATCCAGAGTTCTGCTTTGTAAGAAAATGTCCTCAAAAGCCCTGCTCATTCGTAAGCAGAAGTCCGAGGACATTTTCCGAAAGGCTGCCTCTGAATCCCCAGTGGCACCTTAGTCGCCTCTCTGTTGGTGGGGTCCCCCACCTCAGCTCCACACTGAAGACAGCACTCCGACCAGGGGTCCCCTGAAGTGGAGCCGCATAAGAAGAAGAAGACCTTGAAGTCGCTGTCGGGGCTCCCGACAAGCGTGAGCGCTCTCGCGCTCGGTCGCTCAGCCCTCTTCGGCGTTCCCGAGAGTTGGAAAAGGAGCGGCCCTGTAAGGTACCTCGAACAGACTTGGAAGCCCCAGGTCTCCCTATGGTCATCCCGGCGAGGACCTCCTCGACTCCTGACCTGGTGACCCCGGTGTCTGCATCGCAGGGTCCCATGCCTGCGTGGGAGTCCCTTATGCTGGCACTAGAACGTAGCGTTTCTGGTTCATAGCTTCCCAGCAGGCACTCATATCCAGCTTCGCTGGTCCGCGCTTAGAGACCAAGGTTCCCTCGAGAGGGGACACCTAAATCCGCCCTGGAAACCCTTGAGAGCCATGGGCCTTGTGAGGGTCCTCGGCGTCGGTCTCTCTTGCCTTCCCGTTCCTCGGGGGCGAAATCCTCCAGGGCCTCCAGCTCCAAATAGGCCTCGGCCTCCGGGAAAGGCAACCAGCCAGAATTGGACTCCTCTTCCGAATTTTCGGGCTGGGAGTTGAATGGGGATACCTCCTCTGAGACCCCGTACCCATCGGGACCTTCTGTTGGACCCATCCCCGCCCACCTTTCAGCGGCATTCGCCTCCCAAGGACATCTCCTTTTCGGTGTTCATGCGGGATATGGCACGGGCTCTCAACCTGGCTACCCAGGCGGAGGAGGAACCTCGAGCTGAAGAGCTCGATATCTTGCAATACGAGTCCCCTCCTCGGGAATCTCTTGCTGTCCCGGTTCCTCCCATTTTATCCAGACTGCTACTCCGCATGTGGGAGACCCCTGCATCGGTCCCCATCATGAGCAAGCGCCTCGATGAAATGTACAGGGTCCAGCGTGGCCCTGGGTTCAGGAAAACACAACTCCCCCACACCTCCATGGTGATGGAGTTGGCCATGAGAAAACAAGAGCCTGAAGTCACATTCTTCGGTTCCGCCAGACAAGAGCCCTCGACGCCTTAGGCTGCAAGGCCTATCAAGGGTCCATGTTCTCATGCCGCATTCAGGCATACCAATTGTAGACGGGCATGTTTTTCGTGACCTAGCCAAGGAACTTGGGGGCTTCTCCGTGGGCCTCGCGGGCAAACCCCTCAACAGGTTCCAGACCCTTTTCAAGTCCGTCGTAGAATGCTCAAAATACCTCTCCCGTGCTGCCTACGACAGATTCGAGTCTTCGGCTGGAGTCACGGCTGCTGGCATCGGGGCCCGGCGCCAGACATGGCTCCAGTCTTTGGACTTGGAGCAGTGGGTCCAGGAAAAGCTCCTGGACGTACCCTGCCTTGGTGAACAACTCTTCGGTAAACTCATGGAGGATAAGGCGCCAAGACCTCCTCCCTTTCCCGAAAGAAACAGCAAGCTAAGAAGCCATTCTTTCCACGGAAGTGCCTGCCCTACCAAGGCTACCTACCATACCTACCCACTCCCGCACCGACCACCGCGACGCAGGGAAAACCTGAGTCACACAGTCATCGCAAACCGAAAGGGCCCAAGGCCCAAACCCTGGCCCCGCCTCAGCCTGCCTAGGGGTTTTGACGCCAGCAGTAAAGACTTTTGCCCCCTGGCAGCGCCACAGCCGCTGGGAGATCGCCTGTCCTCCTTTGCCCCTTAGTGGGTGTCCATCATGTTGGACACTTGGATCCTCCGAGTAGTCCGGGATGGCTACCGTCTCCCTTTGGACATGTTTCCCTCTCCCTTCTCCCCAGCGGAGCCTTCTCGATTCCTCGCCCACCAGTCCTTCCTACAGTGGAAGTTAGACAACCTTCTCGCCCAGCAAGCGGTCGAGAGGGTACCGACGCACCTCCGAGGTCGGGGCTTCTAATCCCGGTACTTCCTCATCCCGAAGAAGACAGGGGGCCTGCAGCCCATCCTCGACCTCCAAAAACTAAACAAGTTTCTGGTGCGGGAGAAGTTCAAAATGCTATCTCTTGGCATCCTGCTGCCCTTCCTCCAGCAGGGTGACTAGCTATGCTCCTTGGATCTCAGGGATGCTTACACCCACATTCTAATTCACCACCAGCACAGGCAATTCCTGCATTTCAGGGTGCAAGGGGAGCATTACCAATATAGGGTGTTCCCCTTCGGTCTGGCATCTGGTCCGCGAGTCTTCACAAAGTGCCTCTCCATGGCTGCTGCCTTTCTCAGATGGCAGGGCATACCGGTCTTCCCTTACCTCGACGACTGGCTCGTCACGTGGCCCTTGGCGGAGGAAGCCCTCCTTGCAGCATCGTGCACAATCCTCTTCCTTGAGCGCCTGGGATTCTTGGTCAACTACCTCAAGTCCCACCTTGAACCGGCACAGGCCTTGGAGTTTATCGGCGCACGCCTCGACACTCAGCGGGCGATCGCTTTTCTGCCGGCAGATCGTGCGGCTTGCCTCCGAGCATTGGCGACCTAGGTCCAGAGCAGCACTCGGACCACGGCGTGGACTATGTTGCGCCTCCTGGGGCACATGGCCTCCACTGTCCATGTGGTACCACATGCCTGCATGCACATGCGGATGGCCCAGTGGTGCCTCAGCACTCAGTGGAGCCAGGCCTCCAGTCACTTCAGGGACCCCGTTCAGGTCTCCCCCAACCTTCACAGGGCCTTAGACTGGTGGCAGGACCCCCGCAACCTTCTTCAGGGACTGCCCTTCCAAGCCCTGCAGCACGAACTAGTGCTGACAATGGACGCTTCCCTGTTGGGATGGGGAGCCCACTGTAGTGCACTGTACATGCAGTGGCAATGGTCACCCGAAGAGTCTCAGCAGCAGATCAACTTGCTTGAGCTTTGGGCGGTCCGATGGGCCCTGAGGGCTTTTGAGGGCCATCTCCATGGAAAGGCGGTACTCATGCAGACCGACAATCGAGTAGCGATGTTCTACATCAACAAGGAAGGGGGCACAGGATCACGCCTCCTCTGCTTGGAAGTGGTCCTCCTCTGCTTCTTCACCTTCCATCAAGGGATGACCCTACAAGTGGTCTACCTCCCGGGCCACAAGAACATCCTCGCGGACAAGCTCAGCAGGATCTTCTACCCTCGCGAGTGTGACCTCGAGGTGACCAGCTTGGCTGTTCATCATTGGGGGACCCCGACCATGGACCTGTTTGCCAGCCCGGCGAATTCTCAGCTGCCCCGCTTTTGCGGTCCAATCCCGTACCCGAACAGAGAGGCGCGGGATGCGTTCCTCTTGAGCCGGACCTTAGGGCTTCTCTACGCGTTCCCTCCCATTCTTGTCATTGCAAGGACCCTCCACAAAGCTCAGTGGGAATGTGCGTCGATGATATTCATCGCTCCCTCGTGGCCTTGGCAACCATGGTTCCCACTCCTGCTCTGGATCACGTCCGAGCCTCTCATTCCCCTGGACTGTGCCCCAGGCCTCTGAAGGAAACCCTCATGGTTCCGGTTCCCCCCATTCTGAACCTGCTCCTCCTCGGCATGTGGGAGACCCCGGCTTCCATCCCTATCGTCGGCAAACGTCTGGACGCCATGTATCGGGTCCAGCGAGGACCGGTGTTTCGGAAAGCCCAGCTTCCCCACACCTGAGGGTGTCAAGGGTACAAGACTCTCTGACTGGTGGGACCGAAGAATGAGTCTTCAGGCTCTTCTGCCTCTGCTTGGTTGAATTGGCCCAGCAGAGGCAGAAGAGCCCGAAGACTCATTCTTCGGTCCCACCAGTCAGAGTGTCTTGTACCTTTGACACCCTCAGGTGCAAGGCTTATCAGGGCTCCATGCTGGCATGCCACATACAGGTTTACCAATTGTATATTGGCATGCTCCTCTGTGACCTCACTAAGGAGCTCAGTGGCTTTGCGGCGGGCCTCGACGGAAACCACCTCTGGTGTTTCCAGGCCCTCTCGAAGTTGGTCAGAGAGTGTTCCAAGTACCACTCCTGAGCAGCATACGACGGCTTCGAGTCTTCCACCTGGGTGGCGGCTGCTGGCATCGGATCCCGTGGCAGGCCTGGCTCCAATCCTTGGACCTGGAGCAGTGGGTCCAGGAGAAACTGCTTGATGTCCCTTGCCTTGAGGAGCAGCTGTTCAGCAAGCCCATGGAGGACAAAGCGGCAGAGATTGAGACTGAGTATGTGACCCATACTCACCTCTCCCGGAAAACCTCCTCCCTCCCCAGGAAGGGGCTCCCATATAGGGGCTACCTGCCCTACCCACCAGCATCGACCCCAGCTCAGGGCGCCTAGGGAAAAAGTGGGACCCAGGACCCTCGCAAGCCAAAGGGTCCTGACAAAACTCTCAGCACTGGCCCAGCTGGCTTCGGGGGTTTTTGTTTTTTTTTAATTTTTTTATTTATGCATTTTAACATTAGAATCAAGTAGATACACTTGTACAGAAAAGATATACACCATGAAAATTTTTCAAAAGAATACACCAAAAGAAAACAACCACCAAGGTAATACATCATTAGTCCCCAATAAGTTGGGGTGAGAACTAAGAAGAAAAAAACCTTAGGAGCGGAGATACCCCTATAGGACACCAAACAAATTGTACTCAGAAATCCCAGAGAGCAAAAGAGTGAGGAGTATCAATTACAGATCGCAAACCCTTATGAAGGAGATGATGTTACCATATGAGTACTGATATAGGAGGATAAATCATGGCTTCGGGTTTTTGACGCCACCGGCATAGCCTCTCGTCAGCTTGTGGGCCAGCCGCCAGTCGGGGGGCTTCTGGTCCATTTCGCTCTCTGGTAGGAATCCATCACCAACAATGCATTTTTCCTCCAGGTCATGCGGGAGGGCTGTCTCCTCCATCTGGACCAGCTCCCCCTGTACTGCCTGGGAGAGCCAAGGCGGCTCCCCCTGCACCAGGTCTTCCTAACTCAGGAGCTCATAGGCCTCATCGAGGACAGGGTGGTGGAACCAGTCCCACCGCACCTCCAGGGATGGGGGTTTTACTCCCGGTACTTCCTCGTGCTGAAAAGAACAGGAGGCCTCCGACCCATCCTCGACCTGAGGAACCTAAACAGGTTCCTGATGTGGGAGAATTTCAAGATGCTCTTCTTTGGCACACTGCTGTCCTACCTCAGGCAGGGCGACTGGCTATGCTCCTTGGACCTAAAGGATGCTTATACTCACATCCTCGTCCATCCCAGGCACAGAAAGTACCTCCGCTTCACGGTACAGGGGAATCACTACCATTTCAGGGTGCGTCCTTTGGCCTCGCATCCGCCCTGTGAGTCTTCACAAAATGCCTGGCTGTGGCAGCAGCCTACCTCCGGCTGCAGGACACTTTCGTCTACTCCTATTTAGACGACTGGCTCATCACAGGGGGCATGACCTCCAAGGCTCAGCAGGCCATGGACCACACCATTTGCCTTCTGGAGCACCTGGGATTTGTGGTAGACTACCCAAAATCCTACCTCACCCGGTACAATCCCTAGAGTTCATCGGGGCCTGCTTGGACACTCTGCGGGCCATGGCCTTCCTTCTCCAAGACAGAGCAGACCGATTCGTGTCCCTGGCCTCTGATGTGCAACGCAGCAGCGAGGTCTCGGCTCAGTTGTTGCTTCGCCTTCTCGGCCACATGGCTTCCATGGTCCATGTCGTGGTGCCTCTGGGCACAAGAAATCAGCCAACTTCGAGACCACATCTCGGTCACACTCTGCTTGGTAGAGTCCCTTGGCTGGTGGCGGGATGTATGGAACCTGCTTCGAGGCATGCCCTGACACACTAGGTGGTCTTGACGACAGATACCTCCCTGGTGGGCTGGGGAGCCCACTACAGACAACTGCATATGCAAGGAACTTGGTCTCTCAAGGAGAACCAGCAGCAGATCAATCTGTTGGAGCTTCGAGCCATCTTCCTCACACTCGGAGCTTTCAGGCACCGTCTGCAGCACAAAGCGGTGCTTGTCCAGATGGACAACCAGGTCACAATGTTCTACGTGAACAAGCAGGGGGTACTGGCTCTTACAACCTCTGCCTGGAGGCGGTGGCCCTGTGCTCCTTTGCGGAAAGCCAGGCATGACCCACTGAGCCACCTATCTCCCAGTCCAGGTCAACACTTTGGTGGACCAGCTAAGCAGACTCCTCCAGCCGCATGCGTGGTGCCTGTGCCCGGATGATGCAGTGGCTCTTCCAGCGTTGGGGGACTCCGAATCTGGACCTCTTTGCCAGCCCTGCAAACATGCAGCCCCCCCCCCCAAGTTCTGCAGCCCCCTCCTGCACCCAGGCAGGATGGCTCCCGACACCTTTCGTGAGCAACCAGCCTGCTGTATGCCTCCCCCCCCCACACCACTCATAGTTTGGACCCCCCGCAAGGTCCAGCGGGACAGGGCCTCGGTGATCCTCGTGGCCCCAAGGTGGGCCAGGCAACCGTGGTTCTCTCTGCTACTCCTCTTGACTAAGCCTCCGGTCCCTCTTGGGAATTCACCGGGGCTGTTGACGCAGGAAGAGGGTCTGCTCCTTCACCCCAATCTGAGGTCTCTATCCCTCACAGCGGGAGGCTGAGCGGGTCACCCTAGCACCGCTCCATTTTCCCATGGAGATCGAGGACATTCTTTTGGTTTCATGAAAGGACTCGACCAGGCAGGCATACGCCTTCAAGTGGCGCCGCTTCTCGGTGTGGTGCTTGGCACTCCGAGTGGACCCATTTTCCTTCCTTACCGCTTGTTCCTACAGTATCTGCTCCACCTTGTCTCCTGCTTCATGCAGAGCCTGCTTCTCTTTAAGCCTCCCACCCGCTTTCCCCCTGTGTCATGGGATCTCAATGTGGTCCTCACCAAACTGACCAGGCCGCCTTTTGAGCCCATGGCTACCTGCTCACTGCCGCACCTGTCATGGAAGGTGACTTTCCTGGTGGCCCTCACCTCCACCCAGAGAGTCAGCGAGCTCCAGGCTCTGATGGCTGAGGCACCGTACACAAGGTTCTACGGGAACTAGGTGGTTCTGCATTCTCGCCCCAAGTTCCTCCCGAAAGTCGTCTTGGACTTCCATGTCAACGAGGAGGTAGTGCTGCCCACTTTCTTTCCGAAGCCCCACGCTGACGGGCGTCGGTGATTCTCCATACTTTGGATTGTAAGAAGGCTTGCTCTTTCTACCTGCAGCGAACTTGGAACCACCGCAGATCCAGGCAGCTCTTTGTCACCTATGACCCCAATCACCTGAGGCTGGCAGTCACCAAGCAAACCCTGTCCATCTGGGTGGCAGACTGCATCGCTTTTGCCCAGGCTCAGGCCAGGTTTCCACTGGACCGCCGAGTCACGGCGCACAAATGTCTGAGTGATGGCGACGTCGGTCGCTAACCTGCGCTCGGTTCTGCTGGCGGACATCTGCCGGGCGCCACCTGGTCCTCCACTCACACCTTCACAGTGCACTACTGCCTGAAGAGGGAGTTCCGCTGGGACAGCGCCTTCAGCCAGGCCGTATTCCGTAATCTGTTCAAGGTTTAAGCAACTCCTGCCTCTGCCCCTTCTTGTTCCAGCTACTGGGAGCATGGTCATCCATGGATTCGGGGTCCTCGGGTTGCCTTCGGATTCACTGGAGATTGCTCATGGCTCCGCCATGGTATTTTCCTTGTCCTACAGGTAATCGGTAGCCTGTAGCTTGGGAGTCCCCTATGTGAGACTGACTTCCTGCTTGTTCCTGGAGAAAGCATAGTTACTCACCTGTAACAGGTGTTCTCCAAGGACAGCAGGAATCAGTCCTCACAACCTTCCCTCCTCCCCTTGGAGTTGCTCTGTTTTTGTCATCTTTTTGGAGGGGCTTTAGCTATGGCACTTGACTAAGATGGCACCTTTGGGCAGGAAGGGGACCATGCATGTATGGTGGCATTCCCAAACGTTTTCTTTGACAGATGGGGAAATGCTCTGTGCGGGCTTTGTCGGTGCTGATGTCACCCATATTTGAGGGCTGATTCCTTCTGTCCATGGAGAAACACCTGTTATAGGTGAGTAACAGGTGAGTAAGGATAATCAGCTGGTCTGAGATTCTGGCAACTATGCTGTGGGCCGCCCCCTCTCCTCTAGGTGATCTACGGTAGCTCTGTACTCTTGTGTAGGGGAGGGGTCATTTGCATTAGGAGAGCTTCTGGATTTTATTTCCTTTTTTACAACAGGCTTGCTCATTCTGGAATGGAAAATCAGATCCTAGGCCACTGGGTTCCCCCCCCCCAAAAGCACAGTCTCGTGAAGGGCAGGCTGAGAGTGGAAGCCCTTTTCGATTGCCTAGAGCTAAGCTTCCCCGACAAAGAGTGCCCCCTGGAGATGGGGAGCAGCTGAGATCTGTCTGAGATGTGGACTGTGACTTGAATTCAGATGTCTCAGTACTGGGCTCTGATGTGGCCGAAGAGATACTCTCACCTTCGGAGGATTATGAAGAGGCTGTGTGATCCGCCTGTTCTGGAAGGAGGAACTGGCGGCATCAATTGCCAAGGTCATCTCCACCTTGAGCTTGGAGGATGCTCCACGTATGGAACAGGAGCTGAAGGTCCATCCAATCCTGCAAGGGGTGCGAAAATCCACTACTGTCTTCCCTGTTCCTGGAGGTGATAAGGACATGATCCATTCGGAGAAATTAAATACTTTAATCTCCAGGAACAAGCAGGAATGCACATATGGGTATTGTCGGTATCAACGGAGCCTGCATGGGAATTCTTCCCAGCGTCCAATAGGAAAGCTTTTGGGAGCACTCCACTGCCCCTGTGCATCTGCCTTCCCAACTCCTCTCCTCAGTTCTTTGTTTTCCGCAGAGCCAGCAGGAAGCACCTTTCCTGTCACTGCTGAAAAACTTTCTTTGTTTTTTTGGTATCTGTGCTCGGCCTTTCCTTTGATGCCAGTACCTTTGCTAATACTGGCCCCGATATTAAACTGAAGAAAAATAAAAAAATAAAAATGGTTTTCTTTTTTTCTTTTCCTTGAGGCCTTAGGCCTTGACCTAAATGTTTTCCGTTTGTCACCATGGAAAACACACCAGTGGCTTTAAAAAAAAATGTCCAAATGCTCCTGCACTGTTAGTCACTGATTCTCATGAGTGGTGTCTTAAATGTTTGGGCCCAGACCATATACCAGACAATTGTTCTTTGTGTAAACAAACCAAACGAGGCCTAAAGAACAGGGCTAAACAGTATGACTCACTATTTGCCCTGGATTTGATTTCAGTGGCATAGGCATCATCATCGTCGAGGATGTCGGCATCTTCAGCTGGTTCCCAGGTCTCCAAATATCCAAACATAAACTAAAGACTAAGTCCTCGGCATCAAAATCCGATACCGAGCGAGGGGCGGAGCCTGGTTTCTGGTCAAGATGGACATGTAAGAGCTGTGCTCCGGAGGGCAATAGACAAGAATCCTGACTTCGGCAATCTTTAATCATATAATTCCTACTTGGGTTGATACCATTCGATCCCGGATATGTCTGACTCCAGTCCGGATTACCAAGCATCCCAAAATGCTAGTGCAAAGAGAACCAAAACAGAACCTCTCTCCCCTCACAAGATGGTGGTCATCCGAGATTGTCCTCACAGGAGATTCTGGCTGAGATTCGGGCGGTCAAGGATTTGGTCAGAGCTAATGGAGAGTCGTTATGTGCAATGCAGGAAGATATCAACGCTTTGCGATCCTCTTTGTAGTCAAATACGGCTTGTTTGGTGAAGGTGGAGAATGTGGGGCTTCACATGGAGAAAGGCTTGAGGCCGTTGAGAAGCAGGCCATGTTGATACGTTCATTGCAGAGAGAGGTGGAAGACGGTAATAATCTCTCTGAGGAATAACAAGAATACTAGGAGTTTCTGAGGGAGCAGAGGGTCTTGACTTAGTGTTCTTTTTGCAAGCCATGATTCCAGGTGTGTTAAAGTTGCAGTTTGCTATGCCGTTCGAGATTGAGCGCGCCCATAGAGTGGCTACTCAGTCCGTGGTCATGGGCAAACGTCCATGTCCATGTCCAATCATCTTGAAAGTTTTACGTTTTCAGCAAGTATTGCAAATAATGGGAGCAGCCAGAGCTTTTTCAACTTTGGAATATCAGGGACATAAATTCCTGTTTTTCCTGGACTTCACGAAGGCGACGGTGGATCAGAGAAAAGGTTTTCTGTCCTGCATCCATGCTTGGTGCAGATGCAGGCCCGTTTTGGTCTGCTGTATCCTGTCCGCATGAGAGTCACGCTGCATAACCAGACCAAAACCTTTGATGATCCTGGGGAGTTATATGCATTTTTGGATGATAAGGAGTCAGCGATGATGTGGTGAAAGTCATGCTGCAACTTTTATTTGCTACAGTTTTATGGCACTTGCTGTCATGGGCGTTGACTGGTCTGAGGTCGTGCAAAGGCGACTTATCCATGCAGGAATGACATTTCATTATGTAACTCTGTTTTATACTGGGATATCCATTCTATATTGTGTGAAGGAGATCCAGGGTACTATCCTGGCTGAGATGTTTTCTTTTGTTTTCTCTTTCTTTTGCAGTGTGCGATATTTTCAGTGACATAGAAGAGTAGAAGTATTAGGTCATTTGCCCTCTTTGTCTGTCTTGTCCTGATGGGCTCACCCGCTAATTTTTTGTGTATTATATAGCCCCCCTGGGTTTAGGTGGTGTTGGGGAGATGTTTTTTCTTTTCCAGAATTAGATGTTCTTATTATGAGTGATCATATGACAGGGCTGGGGCTAGAATGTGTCTCTTTTTTCTTTGTTGGGTTTTCTTCTTTGGGCTATCGGGCAGCTAACACTTTGAGGGCGCTTAGGAAGTTGTTCTAAAACGTAAAACTAAATGCTACAATTTGGTATGTTTCTGCAACATTTGATTGCTAATCGGAGCTACATTGTCAGTATGTTTTCCTTTAAGATCGTTTAACTGAATGTTAAGGGCATTATTGATCCCATTAAGAAGGAAAGTGCTGACATCTCACTGCTACAGGAGATACACTTGAATGGTGAGGAGTCGTTGAGACTAAATAGATAGACATATTCTTTAGGGCAGAGGTACTCAAATCCAGTCCTGGAGGACCGCAAACCAGTCAGGTTTTTGGGATATCCCTAATGAATATGCATGAGATAGATTCAAATAGAATGGAGGCAGTGCATGCAAATATATCTCATGCATATTCATTAGGGTTATCCCGAAAACCTGACTGGTTTGCGGCCCTCCAGGACTGGATTTGAGTACCTCTGCTTTAGGGGCTTCTCAGTTGCCATCATAAGAGCAGTGGGGTGGCCATCTTAATGAGGAAAGCTGTATCCCATAGGGATTTTCAAATATCATGTATTGATTTTTCCTAGTTTCCAAGAGACTTTGTTCTAGAACTAGTGAGTCAACTATTCATGTGGCTCACATTTATGTTCACTCTGCAGTCTCATGTACCCTATTTGATTTAACGAGTTTTCAGCAGTATAATAGCAAAGTGGTCGCCAGTCTGTTTTATTGGTGGGGTCGTCTTAAAGCTATAAATATGACTATCATTCCTAAAGTGAATTGTATAGTTGAAATGTTATCAATTCTCCTTGCAGGGAGAGTCTATTGTCATATTGAAAGGATTCTAGCTCAGTTTTTATGGGAAAATAACTGCCCAGAATTACTCTCAGGAAACTTAAATCTTGAAAAGAAGAAGGGGGGGGGGGTGGTTTCTCTCTGATTTGCAGGCCTAGTATGGTGATTTCTTTGCTAAGATAGGGTTAGCGATGGGTGGAGGAGGCCATAGGTTGGTGCTGCTTATGGCTTGAACTAGAAGAGAGGTTAAGCAATCCTTTCCTCTAGAACTTTCTTCCTGGCATGGTGTCTGTTGGGAGGTTTGAAGTCTCAGGGTATATCAGATACTCGGAAGGCCTTTCAAAATTAGTAACTGCAGCTCCTAAGGAGGATTGCCCGTTGAAAGGTAGCTAAGTGGGATCAGACAGCTGGGAATGAGAATTGATCTCATCGAGGAGATGTCGGCATTTTGAGACTAGTGGTGTATGATTGTCCTAACATTCAGTCTTATTGGGTTTCAATATGGAAACGTATTAAAGAGGTGCTAGTTTTTTTGGGCCAATTTCTCCTGGTCTGGGGTCGTTTTTCAGTCAGCACTTGGCAACTCGCTGTAACAGCGGGAATGTCCGGCTTAATTAACTTCATGTTGGAAGTAGCCCTATTTTTCGTTATTTCTAACTGGAAAACATACGACAGAGTTTGGTTGACACGAATGGTGGAACACTTGTGCTTATGATACATATAGGTGCAAACATCATAGTGTAGTAGCACCCTTACATCCTTCTTTGTTCTTAAGTGGAAACTCCTACAGAATTACATTCCTAAAATGTGGTATGAAATATTGTAATGGGGTTATTCCTTAGCGTCCGTCCAGGCTAGTCCTGAACCTTTGGGTCTTGCTCCTCCTCCAGCAGCTTTGGAGACTGAGAAATGTCACTTCTTTTGATGTCACCGGTATAAGTATCCCGGATCCGCCTCCTGACATCAGTATTCTCAGTCTCCAAGCAGCTGGAGGGCTGGTGAGCCCTGGGCTAGGGCTCACTTAGAGGAGCAATTAAGCAGTGAGGGTTGAGTGTGGAGAGTTTTGAAAGTCTTAAATTTTATTTATTTATTTAGACAGTTTTGTATACCGCCTTATCCTTCAATCAAAGCGGTCACAACACAATTGGGGGATACATTTAACATGCGGGGATATGAGACACATACACTAATACTTACAGGGAACATGGGCTATGGAGGGTTAAGTGGCTTGCCCAAGACCACAAGGAGCACCTGTGGGACTAGAAACCCCAGTCCTTCCGGCCCAAGGTTGCTGTCCTCTAGTGGGATTTGAACCCCCGACCTTCCGGCCTGAAGTACCTTGCAACAACCACTAGGCTACTCCTCCACTCCAGTTTTGTTTGGGGAAAGTGATTTTAGGGCAGTCTCTGTGCTGAGCTGCTTATTTCTGCCTTTGTTTCAGCTGTCAGTTCTCTGCTCCCCCCCCCCTCCCTTCCTTCCTATCGCTCTGCCTTGCTGTGTTTCTTCGGGGAGCCTATTTGGGGAGAAGTGCTGGGGAGGGGTACTGCCATCCGGTTCCCGAACCCACCAATTTGGGTGAGGAACCGGCAAACTGAGTAGTTGCACAGACGGGAGCTGACCTGCAAGTCGTTTGCCGAGGGTTGCTGCCAGCGGGACTTGGCAGGCTGTGCTGACGGTGGCAGACTGTGTTTAGCCCTGGGCGCCGAAGCCGCGATCACGGCTGAGCGCCGGGGGGGCTGGATTCTGCAGGCAGAGAAGTTCCTACAACAAGGTAAGGGGCCGGGGTCGTCGAGATTCTCGTTGGCTTGCTGTGGGGATCTCGGGCCGCGTGTGTAGCCCGCGGTAGTCCGCGCTTCGGGGAAATTGCGCGCGCGCGGGAAAGCTGCAGTCAAACGGCAGGGTTTTTTCTCGGCCCGTTTTCAGTCGGAAAGGCCGCGAATTTCATTTTGCTTTCTGGAAATGAGGTGTAGACAGTGAGGGGAAGCCCGCTCTGTATTAAAAAAAAAACAAAACAAAAAAAAACGGCTTTGTGTGTTTTTGTAGGGTTTTGGTTGGCAAGTGATTTGAAAGGGTGCATTATCTTGTCATTTTCTCCGGTTCAGACGGCATGCCGTCAAAGTCCCTCTGTTTGCTGTGTGGCTCCAAGAGAGGGTCTGTTTCCGAGACAGGGGTCTGCAGAAGCTGTTTTAGAGAAGCAGTTTCCATGGAGCAGGGACTTGCGGAGAGTGGTGGAAGCCCTAGGGAAGGGGCTTCGGACCTATCTGAGCCAAAGGGATTGGGTGAGCCTTCCCTGGAGCCAGTGGCGGGGCCGTCTTCCCTTCTGGGGAGCCAAGTGTCACAGGGGCAAGTCCCAGGGGGCTTGGAAGCAATCTTTTCCCACAATTTGTATCTCTCATTCAGCAAGCGTTTGCAGGGGCGCAGTGTAAGCCCTCCCCTAGTTCGGCAGAGGGGAGTTTGGGGGGAAAAGCGCCCGGGTACCCCTCTAAGCCTAGGGGGATCAGGTATTCCAGCGAAGAGGCTACGGTCCGGGAAGGAGCCGTCGGGTCAGTCCGTGTCCTCAGAGGCCGTGGATTTAGAGGACCTGGGGCAGGACTTAGAGTTAGAGGAGGACTTGGAAGAAGGAGAGATTACCGAGCAGGAGGACCAGGCCCGAGTAGTTCGCATTTTTAGAAGGGATGAATTGCCGGCACTCATCTCTGAGATGCTTAAGGCGCTTAATATGCCAACAGGGGGTCCGACAGAGGAGGCGGAGTTGGAAGACCCCTTGTTGCAGGCCTTTCGTAAATCACAGAAGGTTTTTCCTGTGCACAGGGTGTTTAAAGAAATGATACAAGGTGAATGGGATATGCCGGAAGCGGGGCTAAAGGGGTCCCGGGTTATGTCTCGACTCTATCCTTTAGCGGAGCAGGACCGGGAGTTGTTGAAATCTCCTAAGGTGGATGCCTCGGTGTCGGCAGTCACGAAGAAAACTACTATTCCGATTGAGTGGAGTGCTGCGCTGAAGGATGCGCAGGACAGAAAATTAGACACCTTGTTGAAGCAGGTTTTTGATGTTAATGCGCTGTCCCTCCAGGCGTCCATTTGTGGAGCTTGGGTGGCCAGGGCTTGCCTGCGTTGGGCTCAGGGTCTACAGTCTGGGCAAGCGGTAGATTCGGGAGCCGAAGCGGCCAGGTTAGAGACGGGGGCAGCTTATCTGGCGGATATTCATTACGACCTCGTTCGCGGGTTGTCCAACAGCATGGCTTCGGCGGTAGCGGACAGGAGGTATCTGTGGTTGCGCAATTGAGCGGCGGATACTTCGTCGAAATCTAAGCTAAGTAAGCTGCCGTTTAGAGGGAAGCTTCTGTTTGGAGAGGACCTGGAGAAGCTTGTGAAGGATTTGGGGGAGTCGAAAGGGGGCAGGCTCCCGGAGGATAAGCAGAAGCAAGGTCGCTCAGGACCGCCAGCTAAAGGGCAACAAAGGGAGTTTCGGCAGTTTCGTTCCCCTAGATTTGGCCAGACACAAAGAGGGTGGTTTCCCTATCGTAGCCAGGGGTTTCGGGGCTTTAGAGGGGCGAGCAGAGGGTTTGCGTCCTCTGCAGCCTCCAATTCCCGAAAATCACAATGAAGCCAGTGGGGTCCAGGCGGGGCAGGTGCCGATAGGGGGTCGCCTGTGGAAATTTTATGCTGCTTGGACCCAGATCACGTCTGATCGGTGGGTGCTGGAGGTTATCAGGGACGGTTATGCCTTGGAGCTTCAGCATCCAGTGACCGAGTCTTTCGTCCTGTCCCCGTGCAAGGCACCGTCCAAGTACGCTGCGGTAAGGGACACCCTGAACTGTCTGCTTTCCCTCGAGGCGGTGGTCCCAGTGCCCCCAGACCAATGCGGCTGCGGTCGATACTCCATTTATTTCGTGGTACCAAAGAAAGAAGGAACTTTTCGGCCGATTTTGGATCTGAAGCGCGTAAATCACTGTCTAAGAGTGTCTCATTTTTGGATGGAGACGTTGAGGTCGGTCATAGTTGTGGTACACAAGGGCAAGTTCCTTACGTTGCTCGATTTGTCGGAGGCATACCTGCACATTCCCATTCAGCAGGAACATCAGACGTTTTTGAGGTTCGCGGTACCGATGGGGCACTTCCAGTTTCAGGCGTTGCCGTTTGGCCTGGCAACGGCGCCGCGGGCCTTCACCAAGGTGATGGTGGTGGTGGCCGCAGCCTTGAGAAGACAGGGAATCCTGGTGCATCCTTATCTGGACGATTGGTTGATTCGGGCAAAGTCCGCGGAGGAGAGCGAAGCGGTCATGGGCAGAGTGGTTGCATTCTTGGAGAGCCTCGGTTGGGTAGTCAATCGGGCCAAAAGCAGGTTAAGGCCTTCTCAGACCCTGGAATATCTAGGGGCACGGTTCGATACGAGGGTTGGAAAAGTGTTTCTCCCGCAGAGCCGTGCGCAAGGTTTGAGGCGTCTCATCCGCAAGTTTCTACGCAAAAGGTGCCCGACAGCCTGGCACTACCTGCAGGTGCTAGGTACCATGGCAGCGACGATCGAAGTGGTGCCCTGGGCGAGAGCGCACATGAGACCTCTATAGAGAGCGTTACTCCGGCGGTGGTCCCATCAGAACGACAGTCTTTCTCAGCGGTTGCCCTGTCAGCCGGGGACGCGCCTCTCTCTGCTATGGTGGTTACGGACAGAGTCGTCGGAGAAAGGGATGCCGTTGGAAGTGCCGGATTGAGTTCCCCTGACGAAGGATGCCAGCCTTTCAGGTTGGGGAGCGCACGTCCACGGCAGGTTCGCTCAAGGGGTGTGGTCCGATCAGGAGAAGACGTGGGCCATCAACCGGTTGGAATTGCGAGCAGTGGTTCTGGCGCTAAGGGCGTTCCGGGAGTGCCTACACGGGAAAGCCGTAAGGGTGTTCTCCGACAATGCGACGGCAGTGGCCTATATCAACCGTCAAGGGGGCACCAGCAGTCAGGCACTGGAAGCCGAGGCCGACCAGTTGTTCGTGTGGGCCGAGAGGCATCTCATGGCAGTGTCGGCGGCGCATGTAGCAGGAGTAGAGAATGTAGAGGCCGACTTTCTCAGTTGGATAAGAGTAGATCCGGGGGAATGGGCCCTTCACCCGCAGGTGTTCGAACTGTTGGTTCAGCGGTGGGGCACCCCGGTCATGGATCTCATGGCAACCTTTCAAACCACAAAGGCCAGTCGGTTCTTCAGCAGAAAGCGGGAGAGGATGTCGAAAGGCCTTGACGCCTTAATCCAACCGTGGCCGGAAGACCGTCTGCTCTATGTGTTCCCGCCATGGGTCTTAATAGGCCAAATTCTACAGCTGTCACCCACCTCTAGGTACCCAGAGGCATAAAGCATAGGAGCTATAGTGGGGCCTCTTCTTAAACAGTGAGGGTGTCTCAAGCAGGTGTTGAAATGCCCCCTGGGATTTGTAGTCCCACAAGCTAATCTAAGAGTGTAGTTGCAGTCGAGTAGCAAGGCTTCAAAAGAGGTCTTTTTATTTACCCGTCCTGGGTGAATTTCAGCATATATGAACAAAGGACAAAACCATACTTCTGGTATGAAATAAAGGCAAACTACTATAACAAAAATGAATGCTTGTATCTTCAGCCTGACAAAACAAAGGTAGTACAAAACAGTCCTTATTCTTAAAACAAGCACGTTTCTTCACTTCTGTTTCCTTAAACAGATTCTCTCTCTGGCCAGTTCAGCACAGTGAAGAAATATCATCTGAAATTATTAGTGTACAATCCATGTAGGATTCAGCAGGTGTTTCATCACAAAAATCACATTGCATATCCTCACATGCTTCCCCGGAGCTATCTTCTATAGGATTGTAACTCAGGCTACTTTTAAACGATCCCTCCTCTCTGTTAAGAGGGCTCCCCTCCTCCTCTCTACCGGAGTAAAATGGGAGGTTACCACACACTGCAGAGTTTCTTTCCTGAGAGCCACACACTCTTGGGTAAGTGTAGGAAAAACTCTGACTTTCAGCTTCCCTTCTATTATGAGGAATAAGCCTACCTTCTGGCTTGGTTTTCACGGAGCTTCTGGGCACAGGAAACTTAACGGAGCTTTTCTCAAATGAAAGCCTCTCACTGCCTTTCTCTTTCCATTTCTCTTTTGGCACAAAAGTATCCTCCAGATAAAAACTTTTGCCTTCCTGGTACCTGTTCTTAGGAAGATTCTTTCCCACAGCTTTTCTCAGCTTGCCTTCAAAAATACCTCCGTGGCTCAGACCACTGGGCTTTTGTTCAGTCCTGCACTGCTCCCTGAAACAAATCCCTGGTATTCTCTCCTGGGCTTCTTCCTGTAGGATTCTGTGTGAGTCTCCGTGTGAAGCTCTCTCATAAGCTCTCCAACCAGCTCCTTCCTCTGCTCCCACTCTGACCTCTGGTGAGTGATTTTTAACTGCGTCACTCTTGGTGTTTCTCTGAGCCGAGCCTTCCCTCAGCTGTCCCTCATTACCTAATGGGCTATGAGGTAATCTACTGCTTGGGCGTGCTCTTACACCTGATACTTCAGTTTCTGTTCACTGTCCATAGCAACCTTGGTCCATGTGCTGTTCTAACCTGTCACTATTAGAACTGCTCTGCTCAGATTTTCCTATTTCCATAGGTACTATTTGATCCACCTCATGACACAGCGCATCGAGCTTCACAGAGGACCAGTGATTTTAATCGCGCCGGATTGGCCGAGGAGGCCGTGGTATGCAGATCTGGTCAGACTCCTGGGGGACAAGCCTTGGAAGCTGCCGGTTCGGAGGGACCTCTTGCTGCAAGGGCCTCTGTTGATGCCTCAGGTGGATCAGTTCTCGCTTACGGCTTGGCTATTGAAAGGGCAAGGTTGACAGCGAGAGGTTATTCGACAGCAGTGGTGTCCACGTTATTAAAGGCTCGGAGGAGATCGACTTCTTTGGCGTATGTTCGTGTTTGGCGAGTATTCGAGGCTTGGTGTGCGGTCCACGAGGTTGCAGCATTACAGGCTTCGGTTCCGCAGGTGCTGGCGTTTCTGCAGGATGGATATGAGAAGGGATTAGCGGCTGCTTCTCTGAAGGTTCAGTTGGCGGCATTATCTTGCTATCGTGGTAAGATACGAGGTCAAGCGCTGGGCGGACACCCAGATGTCAAGTATTTTTTGAGAGCAGTAGTGTTGTTACGCCCGCCGTGTAGACAGCTAGTTCCGAAGTGGGATTTGCGTTTGGTTCTGGAAGTTTTAGGGCAAGTGCCGTTTGAGCCTTTGGCGAGGGCATCGTTGAAGGATCTGACCTTGAAAGTGGTGTTTCTGGTAGCGATTGCTTCCGCCAGGAGGATTTCGGAGCTGCAAGCTTTATCCTGTAGGGAGCCATTTCTGGTTTTTAGTGAGTCCAAAGTAGTGTTGCGGACGGTGCCATCCTTTTTGCCTAAGGTGGTATCGCCGTTTCATGTGAATCAGGTGGTATCTCTGCCGGTGTTTGCGGATGGTGGGGAGGCTACCGCTGATCTGCAGTTGCATAGATTGGACATTAGGAGAGCACTGAAGAGGTATTTGAAAGCTACCGCTTCGTTTCGGCGTATGGATAGACTGTTCGTGTTGTTTGGGGGTCCTACCAAAGGTCAGGCTGCATCAAAAGTTTCCATTGCTAGATGGCTTAAGGAGGCGATTGCGTCGGCATATCTTTTGAAGGGTAGACCAGTCCCGGCGGGGTTGCATGTGCTTTCGACTAGAGCGCAGGCTACGTCTTGGGCAGAGCGTAGTTTGGTTCCGGCGGTGAAGATTTGTCGGGCGGCTACTTGGTCTTCCTTGCATTCGTTTATCAGGCATTACCGGCTGGATTTGCAGGCACAGGGAGATGCCTGTTTTGGATCGTCGGTGCTTCAGGCGGGGGTGGCAGATCCCTCCCGTTGATTCTTTGCACTGCTCTGTTACATCCCCAAAGGTTCAGGACTAGCCTGGAGGGACGCTAAGGAAGGTGAAATTAGACTTACCTGCTAATTGTTGTTCCTTTAGGAACTCCAGGCTAGTCCTGTATCCCTCCCTGATTGTACGATGCCTAGCGCCTGAAGCAGTTAATGTATGACAGGTAAGCTTCTCGGGTTGTGTTCCCGGGTGGTGTCCGTAGGGGGAGGTGTTTGGGGGAGAAGTATAGATACAAACACTCTATTTCTTTTCTTTTCTGTTCTATCAGAATATGGGGATCTCAGCATATGAGATGATAACTATGGGGGACGCAATGTTTTTTCTGCATTCGTTCGCCCCCTTTTTAGGTTTCTTATTGGTTCCGTTGTGTATAGATTGTTAGTGTTACTACTTAATTGTTGCTCTGGTGAGTTTGCTTTGTCAATAGGTTACTGAAGTCAGGAGGCAGATCCGGGATACTTATACCGGTGACATCAAAAGAAGTGACGTTTCTCAGTCTCCAAAGCTGCTAGAGGAGGAGCAAGACCCAAAGGTTCAGGACTAGCCTGGAGTTCCTAAAGGAACAACAATTAGCAGGTAAGTCTAATTTCACCTTAGACAAATCTCCTCATTTCCTTTCTAGTGGAGTGGCTGCTCTTATATTGCCCTTGTAGGCCTAGCAGGCTTGCAGATGTTTTGTGCTTCTTTATAGCCCCTGATGATCGCATGATGATCAGGGTGATGATGATGATGAGGGTCAGGGTGACGTGGGCTATGTTTAGCCTTTTTTTTTTTCTTTATGTTAAAGAGAAGAATTGTGTATTTTGATTTATTGCAATTTTGTTTTTTTTTGTTTGTATTTTGTTGGAAAATATAAATTTAAAAAAAAAAAAAAAATCTGATACCGAGCATCGAGGTATGTCCCTGCATTCATGAGATGCACCGAAAGGGGTATCCGATGCTGATTGGCGGCCAAACAGCCCCAGCAGGAGGAGCAATCCTCCAAAGCCACACAGGGGCTCCAAAACACTCCCGAGGTATCAACCTACAGAGAGCTACTTGTACCGTGCTCTGCAATGGTGGCACACAGCCCCACACTCTGATCTATCCAGGCATCTGTGTCCTCCATCGATCAGACATTTTTTAGCTATCGAGAGCACTTTGGTGGCACTCCTGGGTGCTGCGGTACCAAAGGCATTGACAGCCACTACCAGTCAGGCACCTGTTTCCAGCTCTGCAGTGGAGCTTTTGCCTCCAATACCAGTCCTAGAACAGATATTGGCGGTTCTCCAGGACCAAGCAGGAAGTCAGTCCTCACATATGGGTGACGTCGGCGCCGACGGAGCCCTCGCGGAGCAATTTCCCCAGCTTTCAAAGAAAGCCTTTGGGAATTGCAGCGCGCATGCGCAGTCCCCTTCCCGCCCAAGGGTGCCATCTTGCTCAGTCTTCTTTTTTCCGCAGAGCCCTACAGACGCTGTTTGTGATCGCCGCTGGAAAAGTTGATTTTTATTATTTTTCTTTTCTCGGTTCGACGCCGGATCCTTTTCCCGCCCGGACTCGATACACCGGTATCGAGTCCTTTCGTAATTTTTTCGGTTTTTGTCCTTTGTGACTAGCGTTCGCGCTAATTTTTCCTTTTCACTGGCAGCCCTGTCTTTTGACCTCACAGGGGCCCTTTTTCCCCCGATGGCTGCCACCGGGTTTAAAAAGTGTGATCGGTGTAAGAAACTTATGTCTCTTACCGACACACACGACTGCTGCCTCCGCTGCCTTGGACCCACTCATGACCTGATGATCTGTGGTCCGTGTGGCAAGATGTCCTCTAAAGCGTTGAGGAGTCGGCAGCAACAGAAAGAATCTTCTCTGACTCCGCGTCCGGCCGGGCCCGGACCTCGTCAGAGGCTTCGACGTCCCGGGTCTCCGGTCCTGAGCATCGTCGGAGTTCCTCTGAGCGGGGGTCTCTTGCCCGGGAACATCATCGGAAAAAGAAACCCGAGAGGGCGGCGTCGGTGGACGCTCCTGGTTTCTCGAGGGCCAGGTCGCATAGCCCCGATAGCCGTCCCGGGTCCTCGGAGTCGGAGAGGCCTTCGAAACATCCTCGTCTCGAGCTGGAGTCTCCTGGACACGTGAGTACTGTAGTCCTCGTGGACTCACCTCCGAAGGAGCCGACGTCGGGCCCAACGCCATCGGGGCCCGAGTCGGGGGCTGCTGGGTCTCCTGAGCTTGGACTCAGGTTGACGGCCTTGGAGAGCAGTTTCGCTGCCTTCATGGACCAGCAGCGGGCATTGACCGCTGGCCTCGCCGGTGCTTCTGCCCCGACCACCGGGACGTCGACGTCCAAGTCGACCCCAGAGACCGAGCCGATCCTCGAGTCCATGCGAACTCGAGTCGATCCTCGGTCGCGGTCTCTCTCGGCCTCCCGTTCGGGACCGAGGTCGTCGACGCCGACTCCTTCGGCGTCGGGGCGGAAGGCATCGGTGCCCGCCCGACCGGAGCCGCTCGATTCCTCCTCCGAGGAATCGGCCTGGGAGACGGAGGACGAAGAGTCCCCTGGTACTTTTCGGACTCGGTGCGTCCCATCGGACTCGCCCGAGTCCGAACCTCGGGGACAGTCGTCCCCCCCCGGAGGACACCCGGTTGTCGGACTTCGTGCGGGATATGGCCAAGGCCTTGGCATTCCCCGCGGATCCCGAGGAGGAGCCTCGAGCCGAAGAGCTTGATGCCCTCCACTATGACTCTCCCCCGAAGGAGGCCTTTACTGTACCGGTTCCTCCGATGCTGGAGCGACTTCTCTTCCGCATGTGGGAGAGCCCGGCGTCGGCGCCGATGTTAAGCAAGCGGGTCGATTCCATTTATCGAGTCCGCAAGAGCCCCGGGTTCCAAAAGGCACAACTGCCGCACCATTCCATGGTGGTGGAATCGGCCATGCATCGACTCAAGAGTCAGAAGATGCACTCCTTGGTGCCTCCCAGCCGGGAGGCCCGGAACCTGGATGCCCTCAGTAGGAAGTGCTTCCAGGGCTCTATGCTTGCTTGTCAGGTCCAGACCTACCAGCTCTATATGGGCATGTATCTTCGGGACCTGGCAAAAGAAATTGCCGGGTTCTCTGCTGGTCTCTCCGAGGAACCTTTGCAGAGGTTCCAGGCCTTGTCCACTGGTATTCGAGAGTGCTCGAAGTTTATCTCTCGAGCAGCCTACGATGGCTTCAAAGCATCGGCTCGAGTAGCCGGAGCCGGCATCGGTGCCCACCGACAGGCTTGGCTTCAGTCATCCGACCTCGAGCCATGGGTACAGGACAAGTTGGTCGATGTCCCCTGCAGAGGTGAAAACCTCTTTGGCAAGGCCATGGCTGAAAAGGCTGCACAGATCGAGACCGAGACTCTGACCAGGACTCGGCTGTCCAGGAAAACCTCTGCCCCTTCTCATAAGAAGAAGGGCTCGGGGAAAAAGCCCTTTTTCCCGAGGAAGGCAGCTGCCTATAAACAATACCCTCATTATCAGGCCCCAACAGCTCCCCAACAGGGTCAGCAGGCCAAGGGACGGGGTAATAGGTCCCGTAGGCAGCAAGCCCCCAAGCCCACAACACCGGCCCCTGCTCAGCAGGGTGGGGGGTTTTGACTCCATCAGCATAGCCTCTTCCCCTCCGCTGGTTTCTCTCAACACAGGAGGCCGGCTGGTCCACTTTGCCCACAGGTGGTCAGCCATCGCATCAGATACCTGGGTGCTTCATATAGTTCAAAAAGGCTATCTTCTTCACTTTCACCAGGTACCTCCCTCCTACTTTCCAGGGGAGCCTCCAAGACTCCCTCTGCACAGGGACTTACTCCTTCAGGAGTTGGGAAGTCTTCTTCAGGAACAGGCTGTGGAACCGGTACCCCACCACCTGAGAGGTCAAGGCTTTTATTCCAGGTACTTTCTGATACCATAACGAACAGGAGGCCTCAGACCCATCCTGGACTTGCGAAACCTCAACAAGTTCCTGGCCAGGGAAAAGTTCAAGATGCTTACCCTTGGAATCCTGCTGCCCTACCTCCAGCAGGGAGACTGGCTATGCTCCTTAGATCTAAAGGATGCCTATACTCACATCCTTATTCATCCAGACCACAGACAATATCTCAGGTTTGTTGTGGAAGGAAATCATTACCAGTACAGAGTCCTGCCCTTTGGCCTATCCTCCGCCCTCAGGGTATTCACCAAATGCCTAGCAGTGGTGGCGGCCTATCTAAGACTTCAAGGCCTCTTTGTATTTCCATACCTGGACGACTGGCTCATCAGGGCCCAGTCTTCCCAAGAGGCCACTCAGGCCACTCATCGCACTGTGACTCTGTCATAAACTTCGCAAAGTCCACTTTGCTCCCCTCTCAAAATCTCGAATTCATCGGCGCAAGGTTGAACACACTTCAGGCGCAGGCCTTCCTGCCTCTAGACAGGGCACACAGGCTCATGGATCTAGCCAGCCACTTTCGCAGCAATTCCCTGGTCTCCGCCAGGCAATTTCTGAGACTGCTTGGCCATATGGCTTCCACGGTCCATGTTACCACCAATGCCCGCCTGAACATGTGGCCTGCTCAATGGCGCCTTCGCACTCAATGGCATCAAGCCACGGGGAGCCTGGCGGACTCAGTACAGGTATCCAACCTGCTGGTCTCTTCTCTGCGGTGGTGGCTTCATCTACCAAACCTGGTGCTGGGAGTGGATTTTCAGTCTCCCCCGCCTTCTCTGGTGCTGACAACCGATGCTTCTCTCCTAGGTTGGGGAGCACATTGCCAAGGGACATGTACTCAAGGCCTCTGGACTCCCTGGGAATCTGCTCAGCAGATAAACTTCCTAGAGCTCAGAGCCATCCGCCTAGCTCTGAAAGCCTTCTCCCACCTCACTTCTCACCAGTCTGTGCTGGTCCAGACGGACAATCAAGTTGCAATGTTCTACGTGAACAAACAAGGAGGTACAGGCTCCTTCCTTCTCTGTCAGGAGGCACAGAGACTGTGCTCTTGGGCCGTCCTTCACGGCATCCTGCTAAAAAGCTGTCTATCTCCCAGGTCAAGAAAATTACCTGGCAGACAGGCTGAGCAGGATCCTCCAACCTCACGAGTGGAGATTGGATCCGTTGGTGGTTCAGCAGATCTTTCTCAAGTGGGCCTCCCCACCATGGATCTATTTGCCAGTCCCCTGAACCAGCAGCTTCCCAGATTCTGCTCTCGTCAACCGCATCCTCTCAGAGTGGCGGCGGATGCTTTCCTGATTCCATGGTCCACAGGCCTCTTGTATGCCTTTCCTCCCATGCCACTGGTGTCTCGGACGCTCTTCAAAGTTCTCAGAGACAGAGCCTCGATGATCCTGGTAGCTCCCCGGTGGCCGAGACAACCCTGGTTCCCGCTTCTCATGCAGCTGGCGGTGGACACTCCTCTTCCTCTCGGGTTTCAACCCGATCTCCTGTCACAGGATCAGGGGACTCTCCTACACCCCAACCTCCGGTCCCTTCATCTGATGGCCTGGCTGCTGAAAGGGTAGTTCTTGCTCACCTCCTGCTGCCTCGTGATGTGGAAGAGGTCGTCTTGGCCTCCAGGCGGCCCTCCACCCGGAAGTCCTACGCTCTTAAGTGGCGTAGGTTCTCCGTGTGGTGTGCTCAGCAGTCTGAAAATCCCTTCTCCTTCTTAGTGGCAGTGGTCTTGCAATATTTGCTTTACCTCTCCAATCTGGGCCTTAAGTCCAACTCTGTCAGAGTACACCTCAGTGCTCTCTCTGCGCATCATGCACCGGTGGATGGCAGGCCTCTTTCCAACCACCCTATGGTGGCTCGTTTTCTCCGAGGCCTCCTTCTCCTTAAGCCTCCTTTGCGCCCACCAGCCCCTGAATGGGATCTGAATGTGGTCTTGCAGCGGATTACCTGTCCGCCCTTTGAACCTATGGCTACCTGTCCTCTTCGTTTTCTTTCCTGGAAAACCTTGTTTTTGGTAGCCCTTACCTCTGCTAGGTGCGTTAGTGAGCTGCAGGCCCTAGTGTCTGATCCTCCTTACACTAGGTTCTACAGGAATAGGGTAGTCTTACGGACTCACCCTAAGTTTCTTCCTAAAGTGGTTTCTCCTTTTCATCTCAACCAGGAGGTGGTTCTTCCATCCTTCTTTCCCAGGCCGCACTCCAGCCGGGCTGAGATGGTCCTGCATACCCTGGACTGTAGGAGGGCCTTGTCCTTCTACCTTGACCGTACTCGGGAGCATAGGAGGGCTGTTCAGCTCTTCGTTTCTTTTGACCCCAATAAGTTGGGGCTACCTGTCTCCAAGCATACTTTGTCCATATGGGTTGCTGACTGTATCGCTTGGGCTTATGGGGCAGCCGGTCTCTCGTTGGAGGGTCGTGTCACGGCTCATCGTGTTAGGGCGAAGGCTGCTTCAGTGGCTCACCTCCGCTCTGTTCCGTTGGCAGACATCTGCCGGGCCGCTACTTGGTCTTCAAGCCAGACTTTTGCGGCCCATTACTGCCTGGAGAGGGAGTCCCGCAGGGACAGTGCTTTCGGTCAGGCAGTCCTCCATAATCTCTTTGAGGTTTAGGCAACTCCTACCCTCCGGCCCTGATGTTGGGCTACCGGTCGGGGGCGTTTTCAGAGAAGATTCCTTCCTTCTGTGCTACTGAGCTAGAGGGAGCTCATTTTTTCCGCTTGAGGCCTCCGTTAGCCTTAAGCTAGGGAGTCCCATATGTGAGGACTGACTTCCTGCTTGGTCCTGGATAAAGAGTAGTTACTCACCTGTAACAGGTGTTCTCCAGGAGCAGCAGGAATCAGTCCTCACAACCCTCCCTCCTCCCCTTGGAGTTGCAGTCCTATCATTTCGTTTTGCTAAATTTTTTGCTGTCTTTTAGCTATGTCATCAGACTGAGCAAGATGGCACCCTTGGGCGGGAAGGGGACCGCGCATGCGCGCTGCAATTCCCAAAGGCTTTCTTTGAAAGCTGGGGAAATTGCTCCGCGAGGGCTCCATCGGTGCCGACGTCACCCATATGTGAGGACTGATTCCTGCTGCTCCTGGAGAACACCTGTTACAGGTGAGTAACTACTCTTTCCACTCACTCCGATTCCTCCCTTGTAACCGGTAACTGCCGTTGGTACCCAGCCGGTTCCCATTTCAGGTACGGCACAACTTGAACATAGACATCGAGCATCATCATGGGCAGGGTTTCCCAGGATGGACAGGTCTCAGCTGAGGTGCCAGACTAAGACACACCTCCCATCTGGGCATCAGCGGAATGGGATGGTGTTGGCAGCAAAGGATCACATTTCTGTAACAAATGGCAAAAACACTAGAATTACCTGCGCAGAAGAAAGGCCTGGCAGTCTACTTCCATATTTTGCCATGAAAACCCAGTGGATAGTCGCAACAAAACAAATCGCACTATACTGCTGGAAGATGAGATCCTCAGGTTGGAAGGCATTCAACTGAAATATTGGGAATGAGCTGAAGACTTTTCAGAGTAAAGCCAGCATTTATGATGTGGTTGGATCAAAGCCCTTGGGATGTCTGACTGCTGGTGTAGCTACACATGAAATGAGAGTCAGAAACTGCAAAGATGTCTTACGTATTGGAACATGGAACATACGAAGCACGAACCAAAAGAAATTGGAGGTAGTCCAGCATGAAATTGAACGTGTACAACTCGATCTGTTGGGTATCAGCGAACTGAAATGGACTGGCATTGGGCACTTTGCATCTGATGATCACATGGTCTATTATGCTGGAAATGAAAGACAAAGAAGAAATGATGTCACATTTATAATCAAAAAGAAACTTGCAAGAACTGTAATGAAATACAATGCAATCAGTGAGCGCTTAATTTCTATTAGTCTACGAAGAATGCCCATCAACACAACTTTAATTCAGGTATATGCTCCAATAACAGCTGCAGAAGAGGAAGAAGTTCATGAGTTCTATGAACAAGTACAAGTTGAAATTGACAGAACATGCAAACTGTTTATGCCGATAGTCATGAGTGAATGGCACGCAAAAAGCTGGCAACAAAGAAGAAGGCAAAGTGCTTGGAAAACATGGACTTGGCAACAGAAACAAAGCTGGAGAATTCTGCAAGACCAATGATCTATTCATCTCAAACACCTTCCGGCAACACAAGCGCTGACTGTATACATAGACTTCACCCAATGGATTGCACAAAAATCAAATTGACTACATCTGTGGAAATCAACGATGGAAAAGCTCTGTAATATCAACAAGGACAAACCTGGAGCTGACTGTGCTACAGATCAACTACTAGTATGCAAACTCAAGCTGAAGTTTAAAAAAAAAAAAAAAAAGCCACTCGTGAATGTAGTAAAATATGACCTTGAATATACCACCAGAATTTAAAGACTGCCTGCAAAATCAATTTCCTGTTTTAGATACTTTAGACAGAACTCTAAAAGAGTTATGGGATGACCTCAAGAAGATTGTGTTGGAAGAAAACGAGAAGTGTCTACAAAAGGTGAAAAAGGAAAAACGGTTAAAATGGATGACCGAAGAAACTCTGAAAATTGCCCAGAAACACAGAGAAGCTAAAGTCAAAGGAGAAAGAGAGGGAATCAAAGAGATCAACAGAGATTTCCATCATGCAGCAAGTCAAGACAAGGAGAAATACTACAATGATGCATGCAAGGAAATAGAATCAGAAACTATTAGAGGAAAGAACAAGATCATCTTTTCTAAATCTACAAGAGCTGAAGAAAAAATTCTTAGCCTTGAATTGGAATGCTACAAGATGTTCAAGGATCCTTGTTGAATGATGCTGAGAAGATCAAGAAAAGGTGGAAAGAATATACAGAGTCATTATACCATAAAATGGACTAACAGCTGTTTCAACCACTATCTTATGATCAGGAACCATTGGTGATGAAAGAAGTCGTCAAAGCAGCATTAAAAGCCTTATCAAAGAAGAAAGCACCGGGCATTGACGGCATTCCCATTTTAGTATTACAGTAGTCAGGCGTAGCTGTTGCCATACTTACAAGGCTCTGCCAGGAAATTTGGAAGACAAATTCATGGCCAGCTGACTGGAAAAGATCTGTGTTTATACCAATACTGAAGAAAGGTGATCCCACTAATCGTGGAAATTATTGCACAATCGATCTGATCTCACATGCCAGCAAGATTCTACTCAAGATCATTCAGCAGAGACTACAACCATACCTGGAATGAGAACTGCCTGAAGTGCAAGCAGGGTTCAAAAATGGCGAACAACAAGAAACATCACGGATGTGTGATGAATCTTTGAAAAGACAAAAGAATACAAAAAGGATATCTGTGTTTTATTGACTACAGCAAGGCTTTTGACTGTGTAAACCATGGAAACTGGGCCTCATTAAGAAGCATGGGTATACCAGAACACCTGATAGTTCTCTTGCGCAACCTTTACATTGATCAAGAAGCAATAGTTTGAATGGAACAAGGATAGCAGAATGGTTTAAAATCAGCAAAGGTGTATGACAAGGCTGCATTCTTTCTCCCTACCTGTTTAATTTATATGCAAAATAAATCATCAGAGAAGCATGACTGTATGAAGATAATCTAGGTGTGAAGATTGGTGGAAGACTCATCAATTTTATTTATTTATTTATTTAACAACTTTTATATACCGCGCTGTTATCAGCGCGGTTTACATATAACAAAGGTTGCACAGTCAGAAGACTGTCCTGTGCTTACATTGAAACAGGAGTTTAAACTTGGAGCAACAGGGTAACTATATACATATGTACATAAAACACAATTAGATTAGGTTGGTATTATCTAGAAGGGCTAAGGCTAGCTCACGAATACTTGTGACAGGGTTATTTATGTAGAGCATGAAAGGTTTGTGGGCATTGGTGTGTGGGTGAGCAGAGGCGGGGTGGATGCTTGTGCAAAGTGGAGTAGGAAAATGTGGTGTTTGATTGCCTTACGGAACTGAATACGGTCTTTGATGGATCTAATAACCTTTGCTATACTGATGATGCCACATTACTGTCTGAAAGTGAAGACTATCTGAAACATTTGCTTCTCAAGATCAAGGAACGGTCTTAAAATGGACCTGCACCGTAATGTAATGAAGACAAAGATCTTGACAACTGGCAAAATCAAAACGTTCACCTTTGATGGAGAAGAAATTGAAATAGTTGACAAGTTTAATTTGGATCAACAGTCAATAACGAAAGGATAAGCAGTCAAGAAATCTGAAGACGCATTAAGAACATAAGATATGCCATACTGGGTCAGACCAAGGTCCATCAAGCCCAGTATCCTGTTTCCAACAGTGGCCAATCTAGGTCACAAGTACCTAGCAGTTTCCCCAAAATACACAAGTTCCACAATGTTTGTATTGGGTCAAACAGTGGATATTCTGGGTCCATTTTAATAATGGTTTATGGACCTTTCCTCCGGAAACTTGTCCAAACCTTTTTTAAACCCGTCTACACTAAAAGCTTTTACTACATCCTCCAGTAGCAAATTCCAGAGTTTGATTACACATTGAGTGAAAAAATATTTTCTCTTAGTAGTCTTAAATAGGTTACCCTTTAGCTTCATTGCATGCCCCCTAGTCTTTCTATATTTTGATGGCGTATAATCGATCTACATTTACTCATTCCACTCCATTCATTCATTTATAGACCTCTATCATATCTCCCCTCAGCTGTCTCTTTTCCAGGTTGAAGAGCCCTAACCTTTTTAGCCTCTCTTCATAGGGCTATCCTTCCATCCCCTTTACCATTTTGGTGGCTCTTCTCCGTACCTTTTCTAATAACGCTATATCCTTTTTAAGATACGGCGACCAGAATTGCACACAGTATTAAAGGTGGGGTCGCACCATGGAACGATACAGAGGCATTATAATATCTTTTGTTTTATTCTCCATTCCTTTCCTTATGATACCTAGCATTCAGTTTGCTCTCTTGGCTGCCACTGCACACTAGGTGGAAAAATGGCAAATTAAATGTTTATACAATTTCTTGATATACCACCCAGGCTGAAGGGCATCAGGGTGATTTACACACACTACAAGCAGGTACTGGATACATTCACTTGTCCCCAAAAGGCTCACAATCTACATGTGTACCTGAGGCAACAGAGGGTTAAGTGGCTTGACAAAGGCCACCAGGAGTGCTTCTAGGACTAGAAACCCCAGTTCCTCCTGCCTGAGATTGCTGTCCCCAGGTGGGAATTGAACCCCTGGCCCTCTGGCCTGAGGTACCTTGTCCTAACCACTAGGTCACTCCTCCCTATTGCTCTTGGCAGAATGGCTATGAAGGACCTATACAAGATTCTCAAGAGCAGAGATGTCTGTCTCCATACAAACATTTGACTTCTTCAAGCCATGGTATTTTCAATAACATCATATTGATGAGAAAGTTAGACAATGAAAAATATAGACAGGAAGAAATTGATGCCTTTGAATTATGTTGCTGGTGACAAATACTGTGTATACCATGGACTGGCTGAAGAACAAACCAGTCAGTTCTAGAGGAGATCAAACCTAAACTTTCTTTAGATGCTCAGATGACAAGACTTTGACTGTCGTACTTTAGACACATCATGCGAAGAGAGAGATAATTAGAGAAGGACATCATGCTTGGCAAGGGTACAGGTTAACGTAAAAGAGGAAGGCCAGCATTGAGATGGATTAATACATTAAGAGCAGCTATAGTTGCCACTCTATCAACTGTGAGCTGCCTGACTGAAGACTGAACACAGTTTGTCAACTATCCAGAGGGTCGCCATGAGTTGACACTGACTTGATGGCACTTAACAACTACATTGCCAAGTGGCCCCAACGCCTTTACCTCTCTCACCAGATCCCTGTTTTCTACTAAGGGCCAGGTCTAAAATAGCTTCCCTTTTTGTCAGTTACTGAGCCAGCTGCTCCATGAAGCTCATTTATTTCATCTGGATACTTTATCTCCCTAGTATGTCCTGATGTGACATAATTGAAATAACCTATTATTACTGTTGTAAATTTTGTTAGCTTCCCTAATTTCTATTAGCATTTCGTCATTTGTGTGTTCCTTTGGACTAGACGAACGGTAGTATACTCCCCACTACCATTACATCCACTTTACACATGGAATTTCTATCCATATAGATTCTATAGTGTATTTTGTTTCCTGCAAAACTTTTATCCTGTTTGACTCAATGCCCTCTTTAACATATAGTGCATTCTTTTCACTAATTTGATCTGCCCTATCATCACAATATAATTTGTATGTAGGTATCATAGTATCCCATTGGTTATTTTCCTTCCACCAGGTCTCTGAGATGCCAATTATGTCTAACCTTACATTCAATGCTATATCGTCTAACTTTCCCATCTTATTGTTTAGATTTCTAGCATTTGCATATAGGCATTTCAAAGTTTGTTTTTGTTCATATTAACAATCTGGTTATCAGTTGTCAGGCGTAATTGAGAGTCTTTCAACTCTGCCTGCTCTTTACTTAGAGGCGCCTGGGTTATGTTTACCTTTATTGGAACCTCTCTATTGGGATTCCCTTACTTCTTTGTTTTTCTAGAATCCCTCAAAGATACATAATTCTGTACTATAAGTTCTAGGGCAACTGTCTGCTTTTCCCCTTAACTAGTTTAAAAGCTGTCTACTTTATCCCTTTTTTAAAGGTTAATGCCAGCAGTCAACTTCCACTCTGGTTAAGGTGGAGACCATCCTTTCGGAAAAAAATCCTTTCCACAGAATATTGTTTAGTTACTAACAAATCTAAAAAAAACCCTTCCCTGTTTCCTCGTCTCATCCATGCATTGAGACTCTGGAGCTCTGCCTTCTTCTTGGGCCCTGCTCATGGAACGAGAACCATTTTTGAGAATGCTACCCTGGAAGCCCTGGATTTCAACTTTCTACCTAAAAACTTACATTTGGCTTCCAGAGCCTCCCTCTCACGCTTTCCTATGTCATTAGTACCAACATATACCAAGACAGCAGGCTCCTCCCTGGCACTACCTAAAATCTTATCTAGGTGATGTGTGAGGTCCGCCACCTTTGCTTGAGGCAGGCAGGTTACAAGGCAATCCTTGCATCCACAATCCACCCAACTTTCTACATGCCTAATGATTGAATTGCCAATTATATCATCCATCCTAACCCTTCCCTCATGTACATATGTCCCTTGAGACACACCCTTGATGCGAGAGGATATTACATCACCTAGAGGACATGTCCTAGCTGCAAGATCACTTTCTACTACACTAAGGTGATGCTGTCCTTTCAGGTGACCTCTCTTCTCCATGGCAGCAGAGAGACTGCAGACGACAGAAGGTGATGGAAAATGGAATTCACTCGGATGGAAGGAGGGTGACTAGCGGGGTGCCCCAAGGTTCGGTCCTGGGCCCGGCACTGTTCAATGTATTTGTGAGTGATATTGCTTAAGGACTGCATGGAAAAGTCTGTCTTTTTGCAGATGACACGAAAATTTGCGACAGAGTGGATTCCCCTGAGGGAGTGGATAACATGAGAAAAGATCTACAAAAGCTGGAAGAATGGTCTAATGCTTGGCAGTTAAGATTTAATGCAAAGAAGTGCAGTGTCATGCACTTGGGAAGCAGAAATCCAGGGGAAATGTACACGATAGGGGGCGAGAGGTTGGTGTGTACAGACCAGGAGAAAAGACCTTGCTGTGATTATTTCTGCGGATCTCAAGGTGGCAAAACAGTGCGACAAGGCAGTGGCAAAAGCCAGGAAGATGTTGGGTTACATACAAAGAGGAATTACCAGCAGAAAGGAAGAGGTACTAATGCCACTGTATAAGTCACTGGTGAGGCCTCAATTGGAATACTGTGTTTAGTTTTGGAGACCATATCTTGCAAAGGATATAAAAAGACTGGAAACTGTTCAGAGGAAGGCACCAAAATGATTTGGAGCCTGCGTCAGAAGCCTTATGAGAAGAGACTTGAAGACCTAAATATGTACACTCTGGAGGATAGGAGGGACAGGGGAGATATGATTCAGACCTTTCATTACTTAAAGAGAAATAATGAACAAACAAACTAACAAACCTTTTCCAAATACGGGGAAGCTAGAGGGCATAACATGAAGCTGCAGGGGGATAAGTTGAAAGGCAATGTCAGGAAATACTTTTTCACTGAAAGGGTGGTGGATGCTTGGAATGCCCTCCCGATGGAAATGTTGGGGGCAAATAGTGACAATTCAAAATGGAATGGGGCAGACACAGTGGATCCCTATCTTCAGGAACAAGCAGGAATGTAGTCTTCACATATGGTTATCGTCGGTACCGACGGAGCCTGCGCGGGAACGCTCCCCAGCGTCCAATTAGAAAGCTTTTGGGAGCATCCCACAGCACCTGCGTGCTGCCTTCCTGCCTTTCCCAACTGCCTCTCTCCAGTTCTTCGTTTTCCGCAGAGCCAGCAGGTCGTTGTTCCTGTCACCGCTGAAAATGTTTTCCTTATTCTTTCTTTTTTGTGGTCGCGTCTGCCTTCCTCGACGCTATACCCCGGTACCGCCGGTTCTCTTTTCTTTCTTTCGTTTAAAAAAAAAAAAAATTCTATATTTTTCCAAACTTTTCTTCCAGGTGCACGTGCCATTTTGGGCCTTAGGCCCAAAATTTCCTCCACTATGGAAAAACCCGCTTCGGGTTTCAAAAAGTGCACCAAGTGTGGCGGTACCATCTCCGTCACCGACACCCATGAATGGTGTCTTAAATGTTTAGGTCCTGACCACTCCATCACCGAGAGTATGGTTTGTGCCATGCTGTCCAAGAGGGGTTGAAAAAACCGAGCTGCTAATCTCAGCGCCCTTTTTCCCTCCGATGCAGCTTCTGTGGCATCGACGTCTTCCAGGGCTTCGTCTTCCTTCCATGGATCTCAGGTAACTAAACATAAGTCTAGCCGGTCCTCAAAGGGGGTAGATCTCCTTCCAAGCATCGAGATGCCTCTGGCGTTGCCCTTGAGGGTTCTTTACCGGCAAATTTGCTCCGGCGGGAGGTTTCGGCTTCCAAAGCATTATTGGGGCTCCAGGATGTTCTCGAGGCCTCGACCTCGGCAGAACTACTGGTGCCATGCTCTGGGGTACCGGCTGCTTCCGGTACCGATACCCAGGCATCGGCAGCGTCGATAGACCAGAGGTTCCTGGCTATTGAACGTAGTCTGGCGGCTCTCCTTGCGGCATCGAAACCCTCGGAACCGCGTCAGACAGTTCAACCAGTACCGGTACCGATAGCATTGACATCGGTATCGGCTTTGCCAGCACCCAGTCATGCGATGCCTTCTGGTGCCGATACACCGGTACTGATTCCCCCCAGTACCGACTTTGGTTGGTATGGGTATCGGGCTCTTCAAGAGCATCCGGACAGACGGTATTTCGAATCCTCGGAGGACTTCGAGGATTCTGACAGCTCTGCCGGTACCAGTATACTTCTCCCGGAGGAGCCTTCCTCTCCTAAACGTAGGATGTCTCCTCCAGAAGATATCTCCTTTCAGGATTTCATCAGGGAGGTGGCTCGAGGTCTGTCCATTACTGTGGCTCCTGAAACAGAGCCCAGGGCTAAGGAGTTGGAGATTTTACAATATCCCAAAGCTCCTAAGGAGGCAGCTACTCTGCCTATCCATGAGATTCTACATGATCTCATGTTGAGAATGTGGGAGACACCTCTTACCACTTCTCCTCACTCTCGCAGACTGGATACCATGTATCGAGTCCCTCCTTGTCCTGGTTTCCAAAAAACTCAGCTTCCTCACCACTCTATTGTAGTGGAATCAGCTATGAGAAGGATTAGGAGTGCAAAGAGGCATGCCTCTAATCCTCCAGGACGTGAGTGTAGAACTTTGGATGCCTTTGGACGTCGTATGTTCCAGGCTTCCATGCTTTCTGCCAGGATCAGTTCCTATATTCTTTATATGGGCATGTTCCTTAAAGGAGACTTGGAGGTTTTAAGCCCTCCTTCCTGAGGACAAGCGGCAGGATTTTCTCACACTAGTTAAACATGCCCAGGATGTTTCTAAGTTTGTCAATCGTGCAGCTTTTGACTGTTTTGAGTGCATAAGCAGAACCTCTGCCCAGGGGCGGCCCAAGGGGGGGTGCGGGGCCTCATTTGCATAAGGTGCCTCATTTGCATAAATATTTGCATAATGTTACCATACACTACTAACTTTTAGTAAACATGCCTCTTAATGAGTATATGGATAAAGAAAGACTAAAAGGTTTCTACATTACTATAATCCAGTACCAACCGCCAGGCACATTAGGAACTACTACAAACACTGCCCATTTAGAACCCATAGCAAACCTGCCGTATCCTAACAGCACTACCAGGACTCACAAAGCACCATACCCTAACTATCAAAAGACAACACTGCAAATATTAAACCAATACATTTCAGAGAACAATAATACATGACCTACTGGGGAAAGAACAAGTGGCAATGTCAAATAGGAATTACATAAACAGAATACCTCAGCTCAGTTACACATGCAGAACATAGACCATCACCAAACAAGGAATCACAATTTAGAAACAGGAAGACAATAATTAAACTGGGAACCCCAAAAGCCAAACTTGGAATATACAACAACACTGTAGAAATAAAACTATAAATTAATTTCCTCTTGTACTAAACAAAGCGCAAAAATTAATGATGCACATTTCCCAGAGCTGACATATTCCAGTTAATAAATTCAAAATAAAGAGATATTTTTCTACCTTTTGTGCATTTTTTTTCAGTTGCAATTGTTCCAGCCACTTTCTTCTGGTTTCTTCGTGTCTTCTGCTAACTCTCTATCTGCTATCCATTTGTCCTTTCTTCTGTCTTCTTGTTTTTTTTTCCATTCTCTCTCTACATCTGCTTTAACATACTAATCTTTCTCCTTTTGCTCTTTCCTCATTCCTATTTCATCCACTCAAATTTTATCCCTCCATCCTCAATCCCCACTTACTCTCCCAATATCCGGCCAATTGTAGATTTGTCTTCCCTCCCACGCAAAATATTTTCCCTCTCCATTTCACTTTCCCAGCTCCATCCCATTCTAATCCTCCCCCAACATCAGCTCCTTTCTAGTTCCAGCCCCACCCAACATCTGCTCCCTTCTTGTCCCTGCATCAGCCCATTTCCAGTCCTAGTCCCCCATCAGCCCATTTCCAATCCTAACGCCCCCACAGCCCATTACCAGTCCTAACGCCCCCACAGCCCATTACCAGTCCTAAACCCCTATCAGCCTACTTGTAGTCTTAGCCCCCCCATAGCCCATTACCTGTTGTAACCCCCCATCAGCCCATTACCTGTCCTAACCCCCGCATATCCCATTACCTGTCCTAATCCCCCCATCCGCCCAAGTGTATTCGTACCTCCCCATAGCCCATTACCTGTTGTAACCCCCCATCAGCCCATTACCTGTCCTAACCCCCCCATAGCCCATTACCTGTCCTAATCCCCCCCATCAGCCCACTTGTAGTCGTACCTCCCCATAGCCCATTACCTGTTGTTAAGCCCCCCATAGCCCCTTTCCAGTCCTTATGCCCCCCACAGCCCATTACCAGTCCTAACACCCCCCACAGCCCATTTCCAGTCTTAGCCCACCGCCCCATAGCCCGTTTCCAGTCCTAATCCCCCCCATCAGCCCACTTGTAGTCGTAGCCCCCCATAGCCCATTACCTGTCATAACTTCCCCCATCAGCCCATTTCCAGTCTTAGCCCCTCCATAGTCTATTACCTGTCCTAACCCCCATAGCCCATTCCCAGTCTTAACCCCCCCATCAGCCCACTTCCAGTCCGAATCCCCTATAGCCCATTACCAGTCCTACCCCCCCATCAGCCCACTTGTAGTCATACCTCCCCATAGCCCATTACCTGTTGTAACCCTCCCCATAGCCCAGTACCAGTTGTAACCCCCCCCCAGCCCATTACCAGTCCTAACGCCCCCACAGCCCATTACCAGTCCTAACGCCCCCCACAGCCCATTACCAGTCCTAACCCCCTAACAGCCTACTTGTAGTCCTAGCCCCCCCATAGCCCATTACCTGTTGTAACCCCCCATCAGCCCATTACCTGTCCTAATCCCCCCCATCAGCCCACTTGTAGTCGTACCTCCCCATAGCCCATTACCTGTTGTAACCCCCCCATAGCCCATTACCAGTCCTAATGCCCCCCACAGCCCATTACCAGTCCTAACGCCCCCCACAGCCCATTTCCAGTCTTAGCCCACCGCCCCATAGCCCGTTTCCAGTCCTAATCCCCCCCATCAGCCCACTTGTAGTCGTAGCCCCCCATAGCCCATTACCTGTCATAACTTCCCCCATCAGCCGTTTTCCAGTCTTAGCCCCTACATAGTCTTTTACTTGTCCTAACCCCCCATAGCCCATTCCCAGTCTTAACCCCCCCATCAGCCCACTTCCAGTCCGAATCCCCTATAGCCCATTACCAGTCCTACCCCCCCATCAGCCCACTTGTAGTCATAGCTCCCCATAGCCCATTACCTGTTGTAACCCCCCCATAGCCCAGTACCAGTTCTAACCCCCCCCAGCCCATTACCAGTCCTAACGCCCCCACAGCCCATTACCAGTCCTAACGCCCCCCACAGCCCATTACCAGTCCTAACCCCCTAACAGCCTACTTGTAGTCCTAGCCCCCCCATAGCCCATTACCTGTTGTAACCCCCCATCAGCCCATTACCTGTCCTAATCCCCCCCATCAGCCCACTTGTAGTCGTACCTCCCCATAGCCCATTACCTGTTGTAACCCCCCCATAGCCCATTACCAGTCCTAATGCCCCCCACAGCCCATTACCAGTCCTAACGCCCCCCACAGCCCATTTCCAGTCTTAGCCCACCGCCCCAGAGCCCGTTTTCCAGTCCTAATCCCCCCCATCAGCCCACTTGTAGTCGTAGCCCCCCATAGCCCATTACCTGTCATAACTTCCCCCATCAGCCCATTTCCAGTCTTAGCCCCTCCATAGTCTATTACCTGTCCTAACCCCCCATAGCCCATTCCCAGTCTTAACCCCCCCATCAGCCCACTTCCAGTCCGAATCCCCTATAGCCCATTACCAGTCCTACCCCCCCATCAGCCCACTTGTAGTCGTAGCTCCCCATAGCCCATTACCTGTTGTAACCCCCCCATAGCCCAGTACCAGTTCTAACCCCCCCAGCCCATTACCAGTCCTAACGCCCCCACAGCCCATTACCAGTCCTAACGCCCCCCACAGCCCATTACCAGTCCTAACCCCCTAACAGCCTACTTGTAGTCCTAGCCCCCCCATAGCCCATTACCTGTTGTAACCCCCCATCAGCCCATTACCTGTCCTAATCCCCCCCATCAGCCCACTTGTAGTCGTACCTCCCCATAGCCCATTACCTGTTGTAACCCCCCCATAGCCCATTACCAGTCCTAATGCCCCCCACAGCCCATTACCAGTCCTCACGCCCCCCACAGCCCATTTCCAGTCTTAGCCCACCGCCCCATAGACAGTTTGGAGTCATAAGCACAGACTTTTGCACCTTCTAGTCGTAGCCCCCCATAGCCCATTACCTGTCATAACTTCCCCCATCAGCCCATTTCCAGTCTTAGCCCCTCCATAGTCGTTTACCTGTCCTAACCCCCCATCGCCCATTCCCAGTCTTAACCCCCCCATCAACCCACTTCCAGTCCGAATCCCCTATAGCCCATTACCAGTCCCACCCCCCCATCAGCCCATTTACAGTCCTTACCCCCCTCCCTCCCTCCCTCCCCATCAGCCCATTTACAGTCCTTACCCCCCTCCCTCCCTCCCTCCCCATCAGCCCATTTACAGTCCTTAACCCCCCCCCCTCCCTCCCTCCCCATCAGCCCATTTACCGTACTTACCCCCCCCTCCCCATCTCCCCATTTACAGTCCTTACCCCCCCCATCAGCCCATTTACAGTCCTTACCCCCCTCCCTCCCTCCCCATCAGCCCATTTACAGTCCTTACTCCCCCTCCCTCCCTCCCTCCCCATCAGCTCATTTACAGTCCTTACCCCCCTCCCTATCAGCCCATTTACAGTCCTTACCCCCCCCTCCGCCCACTTACCGTCCTTACCCCCCCCTCCCTCCCCATCAGCCCATTTATAGTCCTTACCCCCCCCCTCCTCCCTCCCCATCAGCCCATTTACAGTCCTTACCCCCCTCCCTCCCTCCCCATCAACCCATTTACAGTCCTTACCCCCCTCCCTCCCTCCCCATCAGCCCATTTACAGTCCTTACCCCCCTCCCTCCCTCCCCATCAACCCATTTACAGTCCTTACCCCCCCCTCCCTCCCTCCCCATCAACCCATTTACAGTCCTTACCCCCCCTCCCTCCCTCCCTCCCTCCCTCCCCATCAGCCCATTTACAGTCCTTACCCCCCTCCCTCCCTCCCCATCAGCCCATTTACAGTCCTTACCCCCTCCCTCCCTCCCCATCAGCCCATTTACAGTCCTTACCCCCCCTCCCTCCCTCCCTCCCCATCAGCCCATTTACAGTCCTTACCCCCACATCAGCCCATTTACAGTCCTTACCCCCCTCCCTATCAGCCCATTTACAGTCCTTACCCCCCCATCAGCCCATTTACAGTCCTTACCCCCCCTCCCTCCCTCCCTCCCTCCCTCCCCATCAACCCATTTACAATCCTTACCCCCCCCCCTCCCTCCCCATCAGCCCATTTACAGTCCTTACCCCCCCCATCAGCCCATTTACAGTCCTTACCCCTCCCCATCAGCCCAGCTAAGTTTTTAAAAAAAAAACAGAAACCGGCTGCTGCTGCCGCTGCCGCCGGGGCAGCGGGAGAATGGAGAATCCCGCGGGGCCCCCCTGTCCAGCAGTCTTCTAAGCAGCCTCAGCGCGGGCTTTTCAGAGCCGCGCGAAGGGAGAGTTTCCCTTTCTCTCGCGGCTCTGTACATCCCGCCGCGGGGCTGATGGGATTTCCCATCAGCCCCGCGGCGTGATTAACAGAGCTGCGAGAGGAGAAGCTCTCTCTCTTCGCGCAGCTCTGACAGCCGACGGAGGCCGCATAGAAGACTTCAGGACAGGGGGGACCGCGGGATTCTCCATTCTGCCGCTGCCACGGCGGCAGCAGCAGCAGCAGCCGGTTTCTGTTTTTTTTTTTTTTAACTTAGCTGGGCTGATGGGGGGGGGGTGGTAAGGACTGTAAATGGGCCCCTCTCCATTCTGCCGCTGCCACGGCGGCAGCAGCAGCCGGTTTCTGGTTTTTTTTTTTTTAAACTTAGCTGGGAATCTGGGATGCAAGATGTTTTTTGCGCGGGGCCCTGTGCAAAAAACATTCTTGCTCAATGGACGGGCCGGCCCTGCCTCTGCCATTGCCATAGATGCACGTAGAATTGCAGGCATCCAATTTGGAGCTCTGGGTGCAGGACAAACTGGGAAATATCCCTTGTACAGGTGAAAACTTATTCGGCAAAAATTAGCAAGAAAAAGCCAATGAGTTGGATGCTGACAACTCCACTTTGGATAGGTTATCCAAAGCCACAGCTGATCCTGCAAGAAAGAAATCTTTCAAGAAACCTTTCTACTCAAAAAAGAAGAGGTTTTATCCCTCTTATTCCCAGCAGGGACGTTCCGCAGGTCAGCCTGTCCGGAAAGGTCAGCAACCACCTAAACAAAGGAAAGCAAAGACTGCCAAGCCTCAACCATCTCAGCAGTCTCAGCCTCCACAAGGCCTTTGACTTTCATCTAGAGAACATAGCCTTCCTGGCCCTCAATGGTCCAGAGCCTTCCACCATTCCAGGAAGGTTGTGTCACTTTGCCCCCAGATGGGGGCAGATAACATGTGGTGAAGAATGCCCTCCAGAGGAGATGGAGATTGAAGAAAATCCTGAAAAGCGAAAGGATTTACACGGGATTTTCAGTCCTAGAAGGAAAAAAACATACTGCTCTGCTGAGCTGAGAACAGAACCCAGCCCAGGGGAGGAGTTAGGCAATGCTGATTGGGCACACCCAGGGGTTGGAAAAGGTGTGCCGGGAAAAGAATCCCTTTTTAAAGCTTTGAACAAGGCTGCTAGGCAGACTACGAGTGAGACTAGGTGGGAGAGTGGCTCTAAGAGGTCGTCGGAGAGAGGATCCGAGACCAGGAAGCAGTTTGGCTGTACGAGTGAGTCTGGAAGAGTTGAGAGTGTTTGGAGAGGGTCTGCAAGGAGTTCTAAAGGTGCTGCTAAAAGGAGTCCTGTGAGGAATGGACGGAGCCATGTTTTAGAGTCCTGGAAGAAGACAGAACCCTGGAATAGAAAGCCTCAAAGGCAGGCACACTTTGAAGAAAACTCATTCTACAGGATAGAGCCTGGACCTGGAAAGCCCAGAAAAACCCACACCTGGAAAGCTCCTGAGCTACCAAAGAGGAGAGGAGCCTGGCAGAGAGAAGGCAGTTCTGATACAAGCCACGATAGAGAAGGTAAAGCACAACTTCCTATTTTCACTGCTTTGTTGAAGGAACCTGTTCACTGCCCTGAACTGTTTAAGCTGAGTGCTGAAGAGGGAACTGTTAGTGACTGGGAGAAGGGCATAACATTTGCTGACAAAGCCCAGTCTGATAATAAGCAGGCTGAATTGCTCTTCCAAGAATTTAAACAGTTTCTAGAGCTGAAAGCAGGAAAACAGCCGAAGCCTATTGAAGATAATAGTTCTGTTCACTCAGAGGATTTGATGCAGGTAGAAAATGATTTACCTACCGTAGGCACTAACCCTTGTAGCATGGACTGCTCTGTATGTTGTAAAGAAGAGTAATATAAAAGAAGCTTTGCACATTTGTATAAGAGGAATACAAACGTTGCTGTTTCTGCTGCCCGTGCTGTAAGAGTTAATTATCTGCACCTGTGTTCTGAACCCACGCTGTGAAAAGAACAGTTGGTATTATGAGGCTGCAATGTTCATAAGTGACCACTTGAGGCAGAGCTGAGTTAAGCTCCTCAATAGATGAAAAGCTGAAGTTAAAGCTAATTCTTTTTCAGTTGTCCTAAGTTCTGATTTCTTCTGCTTATGTTAAAATGCACCCTTTACGTTTATGTATGTGAATTTTGATGCGCTGGAAGAACTTCCCCAATACAAATAAATATTTCTTGCAAGCCTTACCATCTCTGATCGCAACTACACTTTATTCCTGAGAGAAAGGAGAGTAAACTACAATTCCCAGCATCCATAGGGAACAGTTTACCTCTGCTCAAAAGGGACAATAAGGCCACTCCTGCCTGTTAGCTCCAGGGCGCAGGCAGGAGCGTTGTAAACAGCAGAACATTGGACACTCTCCATTATAAAAGAGGGGTACAAGCTTCACTTTCTGTGCATGCCCCTTCCCACAATGGTAAGACAGTTCAATTCTCAAACCTCTCTCATCAACCTGTTAGATCAAGAGGTCACTATACTTCTTGCCCAAGGGGCAATAGAAGAAGTACCCATTCATCAACAGGGTACGGGGTTTTACTCCCCCTATTTCCTTATCTCAAAGAAAACAGGGGGACACAGACCTATTTTAGACCTCAGAGAATTGAACAAATTCCTGTTCAAAGAGAAATTCAAGATGATTTCTCTGCGAACTCTACTGCCATACCTTCAGAGTCAGGATTGGCTTTGTTCTCTAGATCTCAAGGATGTGTACACTCATGTTCTCATCCATCCAACTCACAGAAAGATCCTTCGGTTCCTGTTTCAAGGAAAGCACTACCAATACAGGGTCCTTCCTTTTGTCCTGGCCTCAGCACCAAGAGTGTTCACGAAATGCATGGCTGTGGTAGCAGCATTTCTCCGTACTCTAGGGATATTCGTCTTCCCCTACTTAGACGACTGGCTAATTCGAGCCTCATCAGAGTCAGAGGCCAGGACTTCCCTATCTTGCACAATGCGTATCCTTCAGTATTTGGGTCTGGTCATAAACATCCCAAAATCCAGTCTAACTCCTACTCAGTCTCTAGAGTTCATAGGAGCTTTGCTGGATACCAGAATAGCAAGGGCCTATCTTCCTCAGGCCCGTTGTCTTCGCATGGTGCAGTTAGCTTCTCAAGCAGTGCTAAAACCTCATCTCATTGCCTGAGAAATGTTACAACTACTAGGCCACATGGCATCTACAGTGCATGAGGTCCCTTATGCTCGCCTCCATATGAGAGCAGCCCAGTGGACTTGATCCACTCAATGGACCCAGGCATCAGGGTGCCTGTCAGACAAAATAGCAAACACAAATCGTCTTATTTTGTCTCTCCAATGGTGGCAGTCCACTCAGAACCTGTTGCTGGGGTCCCCATTTCAACAGCCTTTACCCCAGGCAGCTCTCACAACAGATGCTTCACCAATGGGTTGGGGAGCTCATCTGCAAGACCTCTCCACTCAAGGCACTTGGACTCCACAGGAGACTCATCTACATATCAATCTCTTAGAGCTCAGAGCAATCTTCCTTGCTCTTTGAGTGTTCCACACCATGCTCAGCTACAAGACAGTCCTCATTCATACGGACAATCAAGTAGCCATGTTCTATGTGAACAAGCAGGGAGGAACAGGTTCTTTGTCACTTTGCAACAAAGCTTTGCGACTATGGGCCCTCGCCAGAGAGCATCAGATTCATCTCCTGGCAGTGTATCTTCCAGGCATACAAAACTCTTGGGCAGACAGACTCAGTCGAGTTCTGTTTCCACACGAATGGTCTCTACATGCAGACCAGGTGGCCAAGATTTTTCAAATTTGGGGAACCCCGGACATAGACCTCTTTGCAAGTCCGTTGAATGCCAAACTTCCCCGGTTCTGTTCCAGAATTCCGGCTCAGGGTTCTCAGGTCAGGGATGCCTTCCTCCTTCACTGGGGTCAAGACTTCCTTTATGCCTTTCCACCCATTCCTCTAATTCCCAAAACCCTGTTCAAGCTTCAGAGAGACAGAGGGAGTATGATTCTCATAGCTCCACATTGGCCACGGCAAGTGTGGTACCCTCTGCTTCTACATCTCTCTCAAGCCCCCTCCCTGGAGTTAGGATCTGCTCCAGATCTCCTGTCACAGGAGGACGGAATGTTATGGCATCCCAATCCCCAGTCTCTGCATCTCAGAGCTTGGTTGCTGAAGGCCTAGATCTTCATGATCTTAATCTCCCTCAGCAAGTAAAGGATGTCCTTTATGCTTCCAGGAAGCCTTCCACAAGATGTTCTTATGCTTTTAAGTGGAAGAGGTTTACCATATGGTGTTCGCAGAAGGGTCTTAACCCCCTTGTGATGCCTCTGGAATCATTACTGGAGTATCTCCTTCATTTATCCAATGCAGGACTTAAGACTAACTCAGTAAGAGTCCATTTGAGTGCTATTGCAGCTTCTTTCAAGCCTCTAAATGGACAACCTATTTCCTCCCATCCTCATAGCAAGATTTATGAGAGGCCACCTTCGAACTAAGCCTCCCATTAGGCCACCACCGGTGGCATGGGACTTAAACCTGGTTCTTGGTCAGCTCATGAAGCCACCTTTCGAACCCTTAGCTACTACCTCATTGAAATTCCTTTCTTGGAAATTTATCTTTCTCATTGCAATCACATCAGCACGCCGCATCAGTGAATTGCAGGCGCTAGTGGTTGATCCACCTTATACAAGGTTCCATCATGACAAGGTAGTCCTTAGGACTCATCCACACTTTATGTCAAAGGTGGTCTCGCCTTTTCATCTTAACCAAGCGGTCTACCTGCCTGTGTTCTTTCCAAGACCTCATGCATCAAATGCAGAAAGGAATCTTCATACTTTGCACTGTAAAAGAGCTTTAGCCTTTTACTTGCAAAGAACACAGCAACATAGAAAGTCCTCTCAACTCTTTGTTGCTTTTGATCCTTCTCATTTGGGACTTCCAGTCTCCAAGAGAACACTGTCCAGCTGGATTGCTCAGTGTATTTCCTTTGCCTATCAGAGTAAGAATCTTCCTCTGGAGGGCCATGTCACAGCTCACAATGTGAGAGCCATGGCAGCTTCAGTGGCTCATCTGCACTCTATCGATGACATCTGTCGAGCAGCCACTTGGGCCTCGGTTCATACCTTCACAGCCCATTACTGCTTGGACAAGGACTCCCGCCGGGATGCCTTGTTTGGTCAGGCTGTTCTCCATCACCTGTTCCATACCTAATAAACTCCTACCCACCATCCCTGGTTGGATGCCAGAGTTCCATGGGGGGAAGTGGAGCCCTTTCACAGGGACACACAACTTCTGGGGTCTCTCCCTGGCATCAAAAGCTAGGGAGTCCCCATATGTGAGACTACATTCCTGCTTGTTCCTGGATATAACATAGTTACTCACCTGTAACAGGTGATCTCCGAGAACAGCAGGCATTTAGTCTTCAGAACCCACCCACCTCCCCTAGGAGTTGTATCTCTCTATCTATCTCTTTCTCTTTCCCTCTCTCTCTCTTTGTCTCAGCTTTAAACTCAACTGGAGAGAGGCAGTTGGGAAAGGCGGGAAGGCAGCACTCAGGCACTGTGGGATGCTCCCAAAATCTTTCTAATTGGACGCTGGGGAGCGTTCCCGCGCAGGCTCCGTCGGTACCGACGATACCCATATGTGAAGACTAAATTTCTGCTGTTCCTGGAGATCACCTGTTGCAGGTGAGTAACTATGCTTTACAGCAACAGGATAAAATCAAAATAAACTTAACTAACTAATTTCTCAACATACAGGGGTGTCCTACATAGAGTGGTGGGTTCACCCCTAAAACAAAGACATGGGGAGGGGTAGCCTGCACTGAACCGCAGGTGCACCTACTCTTGCCATCTTACTGGGCAGACTAGATGGACCATACTCGTCTTTATCTGCCATCATTTACTATATTACTATGACTAGAAGCAGGACTTCTCTACTATGTTCCGTCTATATACCTCTTTGTCTGTCTCAGCTCCTCCACTACTGTAGCCTCCAGAGATCAGACTTGTTCCCTGAGAGCAAGGAGCTCCTTTCACCTAGTGCACACATAAAACCGCTCATCAACTGGAAGATAATCATATATGAAATACTTTGTGCAAAGGACTGGATAGCCCCTAGCTCAACGCAGGACTGGTGTTTACATGTTAGATATAATGATCTGTTTAGCTATTTAAAGTTGCTAGAGGAATAGAGATACTTGAACCCCAATAGAGAGAGACCTAATAAGTTTAAGGAACTTTGTTTAATGTTCACCTTAAGATGGAATTACAAGGGCCTTGCAGTAATCTATGCCTATGGCCTAATAACTTGCTGATGAAGATAACTAGTTAAACATGAAAGTGAAAAAAGTACCCTCCTTTTCTCTTAACTAGTTTAAGAGCCTATAAATATAAAGCCTATAAAGTGGACTGTTGTAGTTGTTATGGAATGACAGACTAGATGAGCCTTGTGGTCTTTTTCTGTCATCATGTTTCTATGTTTCTATTAAGGATCTTAATATGTACACCTTAGAGGAAAGGCGGGATAGAGGTGATATGATTGAGATGTTTAAATACCTCCGTGGCATAAATGTTCAGGAAGAGAGCCTCTTTCAATTGAAAGCAAGTTCTGCTACGAGGGGACATGGGATGAGGGTGAAGGGAGATAGATTCAGGAGTGATATGCGGAAATATTTCTTTACGGAAAGAGTAGTGGATCCGTGGAATAGTCTCCCAGTGGAGGTGGTAGAGATGAGGACAGTAACTGAATTCAAAAAAGCATGGGACCAACACAGAGGATCTCTAAAGGTAAAAAGTGGACTGTTGTAGTTGTTATGGAAGGACAGACTAGATGGGCCTTGTGGTCTTTTTCTGTCATCATGTTTCTATGTTTCTAAATAAAAGATTGTGCCTGGGGTCGGTGGGTAGGTGGGAAATAACACTAACTGAAAGTTTGTCTGTTACACTACAGTATTTCTTAACAAGAAACAAGAGCCATTTGAAATGTTCTTATGGCCTTAAATCTTTAGTTCAGAAGAAAACAGAATATTTTCAAAGTGCCACTGCAATGACATGTCATTTGGCAGGGGGGGCATAAAGAGGCAAGCCTCTCTATTAATGAGCTGAGCTGAGCTGAGAAACAGCATCTGGCCTTATCTGCAGCTCATATTTTGGGTTTGAACAGTATTCAGACAGGTTATTTGAGCAGACATTCCCTGGATCGGGGGGAATGGCAGTTATCAGAGGCTTTCTTCTCAATCCCAAACAGTGGGGTAGTCCAATGATGATGGATCTAATGGAGACTCGATAGAATGCTGAGATTCTGCAATTTTTCAGTTGGCACGAGGAATGGGAGGCTGTAGGACAGTATGCTTTTCTCCATTCATGACCTAAGACGAGTCCTGTATATGTTTCCTCCCTGGTCTCTGTTGGTTTGAGCGCTTCAAAGAGTGGCATCTCATCCTGGATTGGCTGATTCTTGTAGTGCTAGATTAGAAACATAGAAACATGATGACAGAAAAAGACCACATGGCCTATCTAGTCTGTCCTTCCATATCAACAACTACAACAGTCCACTTTTTACCTTTAGAGATCCTCTGTGTTGGTCCCATGCTTTTTTGAATTCAATTACTGTCCTCATCTCTACCACCTCCACTGGGAGACTATTCCACGGATCCACTACTCTTTCCGTAAAGAAATATTTCCGCATATCACTCCTGAATCTATCTCCCTTCACCCTCATCCCATGTCCCCTCGTAGCAGAACTTGCTTTCAATTGAAAGAGGCTCTCTCCCTGAACATTTATGCCACGGAGGTATTTAAACATCTCAATCATATCACCTCTATCCCGCCTTTCCTCTAAGGTGTACATATTAAGAGCCTTAAGTCTGTCCTCATATGCTTTATAATGAAGCCCACTAATCATTTTAGTAGCCACCCTCTGCACCGACTCCATCCTGTTCACATCCTTTTGAAGCTGCGGTCTCCAGAATTGCACACTATACTCCAAATGAGGTCGCACCAAAGACTTATACAGAGGCATTATCACCTCCTTTTTTTCTGCTAGCCATTCCTTTCCGTATGCACCTAAGCATCCTTCTAGCTTTTGCCATCGCCTTTTCTACCTGTTTAGCTACTTTAAGATCATCAGACACAACCACGCCTAGGTCCCGCTCTTCTTTAGTGGACAAAAGTAATTCACCTCCTATACTGTATTGCTCCCTTGGATTGCTGCAGCCCAAATGCATGACCTTACATTTTTTAACATTAAATCCCAGCTGCCAAATTCTAGACCATTCTTCAAGCTTAGCTAGATCCCTCTTCATGTTATCTACACCTTTCTGGGTGTCTACTGTATTGCAGATTTTGGTATCATCTGCAAAGAGGCAAACCTTACCCGACAGCTCAGATTGGCCCAGATGACTTTGGTTTGCAGATTTGATTTGCCTCCAAGTGGAAGCCATCCTGAGGCTATCACGCAGAGATCTTCTTTCATGGGGTCCAGTAATCTTGGATAATCCCTATCTCCAGGAACAAGCAGGAATAAGTCATCACATATGGGTACGTCGGTACCGACGGAGCCCGCGCGGGAAAGCTCCCCAGCTTTTCAGATTAAAAGCTTTTGGGGCCTCCCACTGCACATGCGCGCTGCCTTCCCGCCTTCCTGACCAGCTCTCGTCAGTTTCTTTTTTTCCGCGGAGCCAGCAGGTCGTGTTCCTGTCACCGCTGAAGAAATTGTTAATTTTATTGTTTTCTTTAGACCGCGTACCTGCCTTCCCCATTCTGAAACCGGTACTGCCGGTCTCTCTTTCTTTCTTTAAAAAAAAAAATAAATACATATATATTTCTTTCTTTTCTTCAGCACAGCTTGGTACTTTGTTAGGCCTTCAGGCCTACACAAATTCTCCTCATGGAGAAGCCAGTTCCTGGTTTTAAAAAGTGTACCAAGTGCAGTGCTGTCATTCCTCTTACAGACACCCATGAATGGTGTCTTAAATGTTTAGGACCTGACCATTCCATACCGGACTGCCCATCCTGCTCCCAGATGTCGAAACGTGGATTGCAGAACCGGGCCAACAAGTTCCATGTGCTGTTTCCTTCAGAAGCATCACAGTCATCCAGGTCTTCCTCTCCGGATGGATCTCAGGTAACCAAAACTCCAGTGGGCAAATCCTCTAAAAGCAAATCTCTTTCTAAAGATCGAGAGGCTCTCAATTCTGAGTTCGAGGATTCTGCCCAGGCCAAAAAACCCCGGCGGGAGGTTCCGGCCTCCAAAGCAATCATGGGGTCACAGGTTGACATCGATGGCGCGGCCTCGACAGATCACCTGTTGTACTGCTCTGGGGTACCGGCCCATACCGGTACCGACATCCAGGCAGCAGTGGCGTCTATGGGCACTACTGTCCAAGTCATGCAGCAGGCCATTCTGGCTTTTATTAATGCTGCTACGCCCTCGGTACCGCAGCCAGCGGTACCGGGTCCAGTTCCGGTAATGGCTTCCATACCGGAATCGAGGCCATCGTCTTCCAAACGCAGATCGGTTCCGCATGCCGGATCCGGGCTTTTGCCCGGTACCGATCCCATACCCGGTACGCCCGATGTCGATACTGAACGGTATGTGTATCGTGCGTTGGAAGCACATAGAGGATACTCTGCTTCTTCAGAGGATTTTAACTCCTCTGATGATTCTGATGAGTTCTCCCTTGATCTTCCTGAGGAGCCTTCTTCTCCTAACAGGAGAATGTCTCCACCAGAGGATTTGTCCTTTCAGGACTTCATCATAGAAATGGCTAAAGGTCTTTCTATTGCTTCATCCTCTGAAAAGGAACCCAGATCAAAGAAACTGGATATTTTAGGATACTCTAAGTCTCCTAAAGAGGCAGTCACCCTGCCTATCCATGAAATCCTTCAAGAACACTTGATGGACTTATGGGAGGCTCCTCTAACATTGTCTCCTTCTTCTCGCAGGTTGGACACCATGTACCGTGTCCCCCCTTCTCCTGGTTTCCAAAAAACCCAGTTGCCTCACCATTCTATTGTGGTGAAGTCTGCAATGAAGAAGATAAAGAGTACCAAAAGGCACTCTTCTACTCCTCCAGGGCGAGAATGTAAGACTCTAGACTCTTTTGGCAGGAAAATTTTCCAGGCTACTATGCTTATAGCCAGGATTAATTCCTATAGTCTTTACATGGGCATGTTTCTCAGTGAAATCGCTCTAAAAGTTCGGCATTTTGCCCCTTTATCCCTGAGGATAAGAGGGAGCAGTTCATTTCCTTAGTGAAACACCTTTTGGATATTTCAAAGTTCTCCAACAGGGCAGCTTTTGATTCCTTTGAGGGTGCTGGTAGGGCTTCGGGCATTGCTATAGCAGCCCGATGTCTTGCTTGGCTCCAGGCTTCTGATCTAGAACCTTGGGTCCTAGATGGCTTACGAAATCTGCCCTGTACAGGTGAGAACTTATTTGGTGAGGAGTGGCAAATTAAGGCCACTCAAATGGATGCAGAAAATGCCACCTTAGATAGACTTTCTAAGTCTACCTCCACTCCTGCCAAGAAGAAATCTTTTAAGAGGCCTTATTACAAGAAGTCCAGATTTTCCACAAATACTGGCCAACAATCCTCTCAGCCTCGTTTTGCTGCTAAACGTCAGCAACCTAAACAGGCAAGGTCAAAGCCTGCGGCGTCTGCTACGCCTCAGCAGGCTCCACCCCCTCAGGGGTTTTGACTTGCCCCTAGAGAACTTAACTTTTCTGGCTCTAGAACAACCAGAGCCCCTCACCATACCTGGAAGGTTAGCTCACTTTGCTCCCAGATGGGAGCAAATTACATCAGAGCAATGGACCCTCTCTATCATCAGAGAGGGTTACAAACTCCATTTTTCCGACCTTCCTCCTTATACTATGGTGAGGCAGTTCAATTCTCCCCCATCTCTCCTGGCCCTCTTGGGTCAGGAAGTCTCCTCCCTCCTTGCCCAGGGGGCAATAGAGGAGGTCCCTCTTCTTCAACAGGGGACGGGATTCTACTCCCCTTATTTTCTAATACCAAAGAAGACAGAGGGCTTCAGACCAATTCTGGATCTGAGAGAATTGAACAAATTTCTGTTCAAGGAGAAATTCAAAATGCTTTCTCTGGGCATTCTCCTTCCATACCTTCAGAGTCAGGATTGGCTTTGTTCTCTAGACCTAAAGGATGCGTATACACACATACTCATCCACCCATCCCACAGAAAATACCTTCGATTTCTGTTTCAGGGAAAACATTTCCAGTACAGAGTACTCCCCTTCGGTCTAGCCTCTGCTCCAAGAGTGTTCACCAAATGCATGGCAGTCGTAGCTGCCTTTCTAAGAGGCCTGGGAATTTTCATATTCCCATACCTGGACGACTGGCTCATCCGAGCTCCCTCTCAGTCCCAGGCCCAAATTTCCCTGGACCGCACAAGGCATCTTCTGCAGTATCTAGGACTGGTAGTAAACCTTCCCAAGTCTCAACTAATCCCTACTCAGTCTCTCGAGTTCATAGGGGCCCAGTTAGACACCATCACTGCAAGGGCCTACCTGCCTCAGGTCAGGGCCCAACGCCTGCTGAGTTTGGCCTCCCAAGCTCAGTCCAGCAGTCATTTGACAGCCCGGGAAATGCTGCGACTTCTGGGCCACATGGCCTCCACGGTACATGTGGTGCCCTACGCTCGTCTGCATATGAGAGCAGCTCAATGGACCTTGGCCACCCAGTGGACTCAAGCATCTGGAGCGCTCTCCGACCAAATACTCACCTCAAGCCGTCTATTTTGGTCCCTCCAATGGTGGACATCCACCAAGAATCTGTTGTTGGGGGCCCCCTTCCAACCTTTGTTGCCCCAAGCAACCCTCACAACAGATGCCTCCCAGACAGGGTGGGGAGCTCATCTTCAGAACCTCTCCACTCAGGGCACTTGGTCTCCACAGGAGGCCACCCTTCATATCAACCTCCTGGAACTGCGAGCAATTTACCTTGCCCTCAAGGTCTTCTATACCCTCCTTGTCAACCTGACTGTCCTAGTTCAGACAGACAATCAGGTAGCCATGTTCTATATAAACAAACAAGGAGGGACAGGCTCTCTGTCGCTTTGCAACGAAGCTCTCAGATTATGGGCCTTCGCCAGAGAGCATCAAATTCACCTTCTTGCAGTGTATCTTCCAGGAGTTCAAAACTCTCGTGCAGACAGACTCAGTCGAGTTCTGCTTCCACACGAATGGTCCCTACATATGGACCAGATACGCAGAATCTTTCAGGAATGGGGGACCCCGGACATAGACCTCTTTGCAAGTCCGTGGAATGCCAAACTTCCCCGGTTCTGTTCCAGAACTCAGTGTCAGGGAGCTCAGGCCCACGATGCCTTCCTCCTGCATTGGGGTCAGGAATTCCTCTATGCCTTTCCACCCATTCCTCTAATATCCAAGACTCTGTTCAAGCTCCAGAGGGATCACGGGACTATGATCCTCATAGCTCCCCGCTGGCCACGCCAGGTGTGGTTCCCTCTGCTTCTGCATCTCTCCCAGGGATCCTCCCTGGACCTGGGAGCTGCGCCAGACCTTCTGTCTCAGGAGGAGGGGACTTTGTGGCACCCAAACCCCAAATCCCTACATCTCAGAGCTTGGTTACTGAAGGCCTAAGTCTTCAAGACTTTAATCTTTCTCAACCTGTGACAGATATCCTTCATGCCTCTAGGAAACCTTCCACGAGGCGTTCGTATGCTTTCAAATGGAAACGTTTTTCCATTTGGTGTGCTCAGCAGGGTCTTGACCCTCTAGCACTTCCTTTGAATTCCCTCTTGGACTATCTCCTGCATCTTTCAAATGCAGGCCTTAAGACGAATTCAGTAAGGGTCCATTTGAGTGCTATTGCAGCATCCTTAAAACCTATAAATGGACAACCTGTCTCCTCTCATCCTCTTGTTGCACGTTTCATGAGAGGCCTGACTCTAACTAAACCTCCCATCCGACCTCCTCCGGTAGCATGGGATTTGAACCTAGTTCTAGGTCAGCTTATGAAGCCACCTTTTGAGCCTTTGGACTCTACCTCCTTCAAATTTCTTTCCTGGAAGGTTGTTTTCCTTATTGCAGTCACTTCGGCTCGCCGCATCAGTGAACTGCAGGCTTTAGTGGCTCATCCACCTTATACTAGGTTTCATCATGATAAGGTGGTCCTTAGGACGAATCCCCACTTTATGCCCAAAGTGGTCTCGCCTTTTCATCTTAATCAAGAGGTATATCTACCTGTCTTTTTCCCGGCTCCTCATGCATCCAGTGCAGAGAGGAACCTTCATACTCTGGATTGTAAAAGAGCTCTTGCCTTTTACCTCAACAGGACTCAACCACATCGAAAGTCTTCCCAACTTTTCGTGGCTTTTGATCCTTCTCATTTGGGACTTCCAGTCACCAAGCGTACACTTTCCAATTGGATCGCTCAGTGTATTTCTTTTGCTTACCAGAGTAAGAGCATTTCTCTTGAGGGCCATGTCACAGCTCACAATGTGAGAGCCATGGCCACTTCTATGGCTCATCTTCACTCTGTGTCCATAGATCAGATCTGTCGAGCAGCCACTTGGGCCTCGGTTCATACCTTCACAGCCCATTACTGCTTGGACAAGGACTCCCGCCGGGATGCCTTGTTTGGTCAGGCTGTCCTCAAACACCTGTTCCATACTTAAACAACTCCTGCCCACCTTCCCTGGATGGATGCCTGAGATCCATGCGAAGATGGTTTACCCTTGGAGGGGGATCTCCCAGGCATCTTAGCTAGGGAGTCCCCATATGTGATGACTTATTCCTGCTTGTTCCTGGAGATAGCACAGTTACTTACCTGTAACAGGTGATCTCTGGGAACAGCAGGAATTAGTCATCACAACCCACCCACCTCCCCTAGGAGTTGTATCTCTATCTATCTATCTTCCTGTCCTCTCTCTCTATTGTCTCAGCTTTAAACTCGAACTGACGAGAGCTGGGCGGGAAGGCAGCGCGCATGTGCAGTGGGAGGCCCCAAAAGCTTTTAATCTGAAAAGCTGGGGAGCTTTCCCGCGCGGGCTCCGTCGGTACCGACGTACCCATATGTGATGACTAATTCCTGCTGTTCCCAGAGATCACCTGTTACAGGTAAGTAACTGTGCTTTCCCTTCTTTCTTATGGTTAGGCTCGTTTAACTGCATGCTTAAGATGTAAAGGTTATGCGGAAGAAGTTATTAGAACTCTTACAGGTGCACAAGAGAGGCACTTCCTTAGCCTATGTAAGAGTTTGGAGAGTTTTTTAATGAATCCTGGTAGCATGGTTATTGTACTTTATGAGCTTCAGTATTCGTTATTTTATCCTTTCTTCAAGAAGGGCTTGGCTGTGGCTTCTTTGAAAGTGCAAGTGCATGTTTCTGGAATCGTATAAAAAGAACTTCATAAGGTTTGCATCCCAATGTGTCTCAGCTTCTGAAGGGCCTTGTCCATTTATGCCTTCCTCTACAGCTGCTGGTCTGATTTGCCATCTTTTAGGCAGAAAGACTGTGCTGAGTAGTACCACCATAGGAAATGTGCATTTGGGACCAAGGTGGTGCTTTTTTAAATCCAATGTATTCTGCACTGGCATCTTCTGTAAAGGAGAAATTTGGTGTTACCATCTAATTTTCTTTCGTTGAGTCTGACCAGACCTGTCCAGAGGCCTGCCCCGATTCTGTCAACTTTTGTAATCTGAAATTCTTGATTCGCAGGTTGGTGGGGAACTATATTTTTATTCTGGTTCTTTAGGATTGTTAGTTTTCTTGAGTTTGACTTCTGGATATCCTCCTCCTTAAGGGGCTTAGTTTTTTTTTTCCATTTGCTTTGTTACAGAGATACTGGAGAGCAAATGGTTGCACAGTGCTCCTTATAGGGCGAAACACACAGCTCCTATTTCTGTTTCCATCCGCTAGCTGACTAGCATAATCTATCCATTCTGGATTGGTCTGGTTGGACTCAAAGAAAAAGATTTAGCAGGTAAGACCAAATTTTTCCTTTACAGAAGATGCAAGGTCAGGAAGAACAGAGAGGCCTTTTTTTCCCTATACTTGATTATACTGGTGGAAGTGATATTCATCATATCACTATTAGCAGGTTTCCTAACCAGTCTGATTTTCTTTTAAATAACACTGATTTTATCTGAGAAACACAGAATAAAATGAGCTAAATGACAGTTGGTGGCTCAATAGGGGTCCTTCTAAAGCATGCATGGAGAAATTTATCATAAAGGTAGGTAGAGATGTTCAAAAATGAATATATTTTCTTCTTATGTTTGATTAGGTCAGACAACTAGACTCGGCACTGGGGATATGCAAAGAAGAACTTATTTTGTATCTCCATCAACTGGAAGACAATAGGGAGAAGTTTGAGAAGCAACTTGCAAAGAAATCTGAAGAGGTAAAATAGTTTCTTAGAGTACTTTAGAAATATCTTAAAAATAATATCTGCATTATCATTGAGAACTCTTGTGCTTTCCTGGTTTGTAATTTCCTCACTATGTCTCCCAGTTAACAATGTAATACTGAACTTGACTTTTCTTGCATGAACAGGTACCATAATCATGAAGGTAAAGTGGAAAGAAGGGAAATTGAACTAGGATTGCAGTGCTAAAGGCAAACTTTTTATAGAAAGATTATTATTTTTAAAATAGAAGAGAATGGGATGAGTCATTGGTTTTTGCACCGAGAGAGATTCTTACATGTATGGGGGTAACTGTATAAGGTATTTCTAAATGTAAAATAGTATTTTATCCACAAAAATATTTTAAATAAAATGTTCCTGTGTTTATGTATATCTGTACTTAGGCATATGCATCTTGGTGTATACATAAATTTCTCCATGAACAAGCAGGAAATAAGTCCTCAAGTATGGGTGATGTCACGAGGGGAAAAAAAGTCCAAAAAGCACAAAAAGAAAGAGATAAAACACCCAAAGGGTAAGAAAAAGGCTAACTGACTACAGGCAGGTAAGAAAATGAGCAAAAGCTCAGCCACAAGAACAAGAAATTCAAACATTTTTCCGGACTGCAGGAAAACGTCCTAGGGGCTCTGCGGAAAAAAAGAATACTGGAGAATATGGCATCGCGGTGGGTGGGGAAAGCAGGCACGCATGTGTGGCATACCTCCCAAAAGCTTTCTTTGGAAGCCGGGGAGCGTTCCGTGTGGGGCTCCATCAGTGACATCACCCATACTTGAGGACAGCCGTGGGCTGTTTTTTAATTTGATTTTGCCAAAGCAGTCTTTTTCGGCATGTCTAAGCCAATTAGCAGCTTTAAAAAATGCACCAAATGTGGCAAGACCATTTCTGCCACTGATGGCCGTAATTGGTGCTTGCAATGCCTTGGACCTGGCCACCAGTCAGCATCCTGCGAACTTTGCTTGCAGATGACATGTTGAGGGTTGAAGGGTCAGGAAAAGCAGGAGGAGTCCCTCTTTGGCTCATCTGATTCAGTATCCTCAGCACCGATCCCCTCGTCCTTGCTTGAGGTGGCCAAGGGAAAAGAGCTGAGGGCTTAGTTGAAGCAGTAGGGCTCGAGCGGAGAGGGGTACCCCTCTATAGAGACCTCATCCGTATCGAAAGAAGAAGCACAAGGAGAAAATCTCTGTTCAGTGCCATAGCAGCCCCTTTCACCACGAGACGGACAGTGAGGGCGGGAACAACTGACCAAGCTTCCCTGGCGGGAGGATCCAACCCCAATAGCGGAGTCCATTTCCAGTGCCCTGGAGGGCTGCAAGATGTCAGAGGTAGGTCTGTTCCTATCATTGTAGAGTCCCCACCCAAGGGTTCACTGGCGCCGGCCGCAGCATCGACTTCCTTATTGGTGATGGTTCTGGAGGAACGCCTACGAGCCTTAGAAGCTCACCCGGTGGCGGTGGAAGCCCTGCAGAATGCAAGCTTTGTGACAGTGTGTCATCACAGCACTCCTTCCAGCCAATCCTGGAGACCCTTGCCCTGCTCACTGAGATTGGGACATCAGGTGGGAGACTGGTATCGACACCAGTGGCTGGAGCCATCTCCCTCTCCAGTGTGTTGGAGTCTGAGGCCCCAGGGCATTGCCATCGGCATGCTGGGCGCAAGGGGGACCATCAATGTTTACCCTCTCCTGAGCCGTGTAGTCTGTGCTCGGAGGAGACTCTGCATTACTTTGACTTCCTCTCGGAATCCAATTCGGAATGGGAAACTGAGGCGGCATCAGTGGTGTCGGATCTTTGGGCCCAGGATCTCCCATCTGACCCATCACCCCCTCCAGATTGGTGGAAATCACCCCCAGAAGACACATCCTTCCAGGATTTTGTTTGGGACCTGGCCAAGGCCATCTTTATCTTTCTTATCTTTCTTATGAATTGATATACCACCCTAGGCAGCAAGGCATCAGAGTGGTTTACAATAACCAAAAAGCATCAGAGTGAAAAAAAAGGAACGCTAACTATTGACAGGACATTTAAGAGAGAAAAGGAAAGGAGGGGAAATCTATTTGGGAGGGGGGGTGAGGAGGGGAAAACTAGTCCGAAAGGAGACAGGAAGGATGGGAAAACTATTCGGGGGGGGGGGAGTGAGGGAGATCATAAGCAAGCTGGAACAGATGGCTTTTGAGCAAGGATTTGAACTAGGTGTGTGAAGGCTCTGCACGAGAGTGTCAGGTAAGGAATTCCATAGAGCGAGGGCAAGGAAGAAGAAAGCAGAGTGACATGTCTGTTCTAGACATGCACGTGAAACTGAGGGAAGGGCCAAGCGATGGGTATGCAGGGACCTGAGGAGGTGGTGGAGGAGTGGAATTGGAGGAGATCAGCTAGGTATTGTGGAGTATCTGTGTGAACTGCCTGGTGAGCTGAGGTGAGGATTTTATAGTCGATAAGAAATTTTATGGGAAGCCAGTGAAGATGGACTAGAGTAGGTGTAATGTGTTCATGGTGGAAGGAGTGTGTGAGGATCCGTGCTGCCATATTTTGAAGGAGTTGGAAGCGGCGAAGTTGGTAATGAGGGAGATCAGCAAGTGCGCCATTACAGTAATTGAGTCTGGAAATCACCAATGACAGAAGGAGGGTTGTGAGGGAGTGAGGGCCGAGGGAGGAATGGAGGGCACAAATCTGGCAAAGAAAGAAGAAAGACCGCTAAACCAGGGAAGATAGGTGATCATGAAAGGGAAGAGTCCAAAATGATGCTGAGATAGCGGAGAGATTGAACGAGAGGGACTGGGGAGTGGGACAGAAGGGGAGCTACTGTGAGCCTGGGGATATTGAAAGTAAAACAAAGTGCAGAGCGTTTAGAGGGGTTAAGACAGTCGGTGGCAAGGAGCCAATCGGAGACAGCAGATCCCCTTTTAACTGGAATTGGAAGAAGAACCAAGAGTGGAGGAATTGCAACTCCTCCAATATCCCTTGGCCCCTCATGAGGCAGTGATGGTTCCCATCCACCATGTCTGGCAGAGGCAGCTGCTGCGGCTGTGGGAAGGCTCCAGGGTTCAAGAAGCCTCAGTTACCCCACAATTCCATTGAGGTTGCCTTGAAGTGGGCAAAGAGTGCCAAAACGCACTCCTCTGTGCTGCCCACGTGGGAAGCGCAGATCCTAGACTCCTTCAGGAGGAAGTGCTTCCAGAGTTCTATGCTGATAGCCCAGATTCTGGCCTACCAAATTTACATGGTCATGTTCCTCAAGAATGTCATGCTGAACATCGAAGACTTTGCTTCTATCATCCCCGAGGACCACCACAAGTCTTTTCAAAGTCTCGTAGCTCTGCAAGCTAGCGGAGTCACTTGACTGGTGGCAGGCCACACAGGACCTGCAGGAGAGCATGCCCTTTCAGCTCCTCAATCCTCAGAGGGGCCTTACCACGGACGCCTCCTTACTGGGCTGGGGTGCCCATTGTGAGGAACTCCGCATGCATGGCAACTGGTCCCTAGCGTAGAGCTAGCAACAGATCAATCTGCTGGAGCTCAGGGCCATTTTTTGGGCGATCAGGGCCTTTCACCACTGCCTGCAGCACCAGACAGTGCTGGTCCAAACAGACAATCAGGTCACGATGTTATCCCTAAACAAACAAAGGAACACAGGGTCCCACTATCTCTGCCAGGAGGCCGTAGCCCTCTGCTTGTATGCGATCAGCCAAGGAATGCCCCTCAAAGTGATGTACCTTCCGGACCAGGACAATGCCTTAGTGGACAGGCTGAGCAGGCTCCTCCAGCCGCACAAATGGTGACTAGACCCCAGGGTGGTACAGAGGCTCTTCCGACTTTGGGGCACCCCGAGTCTAGACCTCTTTGCCAGTCCGACCAATGCTCAGCTGCCCCTCCTCTGCTGTCACCAGCTGCACCTGCCCCGGGCAGTGGCGGGCGCCTTCCTCATCTCATAGTCAGAGGGCCTTCTGTATGCCTTCCCCCCCACACCACTAATTGCCCAGACCCTCTTCAATGTCCTCCGGGACAAGGCTTCTCTAATCCTGGTAGTCCTGTGGTTGCCCAGGCAGCCTTGGTTCCCTCTGTTGCTCCACCTCTCGATGGAGCCCCGGTCCCTCTGGGGAACGCCCTGGGGCTACTTACTCAGGAGGCGGGCTCCCTTCTCCACCCCAACCTGGGGTCCCTGACATTAACAGCATGGTTGCTGAACGGGTAGCCTTGGCCCTCTTCAACCTCCCAAGGGAGGTGGAGGAGGTCCTCCTGGCCTTGCGTAAGAACACCACGAGACTGATCTATGCCTTCAAGTGGCACAGATTCTCGGAATGGTGTGCAGAGCAGCAGATTGACCCATTCTTTTGCTATGTGCACACGGTGCTGCAGTACTTGCTTCATCTCTTGCAAGCTGGACTCAAGTCTAACTCCGTCAGGGTGCACCTGAGTGTGCTTTCGGCACATCATTCTATGGAGGGTAAACCCCCTCTCTGCTCAGCCCCTCATTACTCAGTTCATGCGGGGCCTCCTGCTCTCTAAGCCTCCTGTCTGTCTGCCCCCAGCGGAATGGGACCTCAATGTGATCTTGACGCTGCTCACCAAGTCACAATTTGAGCCTCTGGCTGTCTGCCATATGCGTTACCTCTCATGGAAGGTCGTCTTCCTGATAGCGCTCACCTCTGCGCGCAGTGTCAGCGAGCTTCAGGCCTTGGTGGCTGAGTCACCCTACACCAGGTTCTACAAGAACAGGGTCCTGGTTCGCACCCACCCTAAATTCCTACCGAAGGTGGTGTTCGTGTTTCACCTCAGTCAGGAGATGGTGCTCCCCACCTTCTTTCCTCTGCCTCACGCTGAAAGGGCAGTGGCCGTTCTCCATACTCTGGATTATAAGAGGCCATGTCCTTCTATCTGCAACATATCCAGGGGCACCTCAGAGCCTCACAGCTTTTCATTTCCTATGACCCCAGTCGCCGGGGGAGGCTGTTACCAAGTGGATCCTGTCCACCTAGGTGGTGGACTGCATCGTCTTCGCCCACAATCAGACGGGACAGCACTTTCAGTTAGGCTGTATTCCATAATCTCCTTGGGGTCTAGGCAACTCTATCCTCCGTACTTTCTGTGTTCAGGCTAACGGAGTGATGGTTCTCCCTGGATTCTGGGGTCCTTAGAGTCTCTCCTCAGACTTGCTTGCGGCTGCTTACGGTTTGGCTGTGTTTTTCTACAGGTTACCAGTAGCTTGTAGCTAGGGAGTCCCATATGTGAGGACTGACTTCCTGCTTGCTCTTGGAGAAAGCATAGTTACTCAGCTGTAACAGGTGTTCTCCAGGGACAGCAGGAATCAGTCCTCACTACCCTCCCTCCTCCCCGTGGAGTTGCTGTATTTTTTGCCATCTTCTTTGTCTGCTCTAGCTATGTCATCTGACTGAGCAAGATGGCACCCTTGGGCGGGAAGGGTACCACGCATGCGCGTGGTGGCATCTCCCAAAGGCTTTCTTTGAAAGCTAGGGAGATGCTTCCATGAGGGCTCCTTCGGCGCTGATGTCACCCATATTTGAGGATTGATTCCTGCTGTCCCTGGAAGAACACCTGTTAAGGTGAGTAACTACTCTTCACTTACCATGAGATGTGGGCCTGTTCCAGAATGTACCATTTTATTTGGTCAAATATATGGCCAACCTCTATTTAGTGTGCAACCATAGTGTCTTGTAGCTTCTTTGTATTTAGGAAACAGTTAATCAGACTGTAATTCTCCCCTTGGTCTGAGAAGACTGCTATGAGTGAAAAATGAAATATACAGATTGCATATACAGTCAAACCTCGGTTTTCATGATTAATCCGTTCGAAAAAGTCTGACTAAAACCGAAACGTATGAAAACTGAAGCAATATTTCCCATAAGAAATAATGTAAATCCAATTAATCCAAAATATTCACAAAAAATACATTTTATAGAGAATAACTATATTTTTACATACAGAAAACAATGAGAAATAAATATAAATGACTAATGAAATGGATAAATGAACATTTAACATCACTGAAAGCAAGCTAAGTACAGTACTGTACAGTACAGTATGTTAACATCTGGCCTTAGCCACCCCTGACAAGCTGCTGTGCCCAGCTCTCTTCGGAATCACATTGAATTCAGTCCATTAAAATACCTTTACATTATCTGCTCAATGCTTCAGAATGGCAGAAAATCTTAATGATATAGCTTCAGACGTACCCTGCAAGAGAAAGAACTGCCTCCCACATTCATGCAACATCTCCTGCTTACGTTGACAGCTTTTCTTCCCTGCTACCGGGACAAAATCTCAGTCAAAAGACGTTGAAAACCGAAGCAATGCATGAAAACCGGGACAAAATCTCAGTCAGAAAAGACGTTGAAAACCGAAGCGTATGAAAACCGGGGCAAATGAAAACCGAGGTTTGACTGTATGTGTAAATTTTTTTAAACATTTGAACATATGCTGGCCTGCATGCCAGCAGTTCCTCATTAGCTCTAGTTTGCTAAAACATTGGCAATTTATTTTCTGCAATTTTTCTTGTATATGAATGCTATTTGTTTTCTCAATTAGATCTTTGGACCAGAGTGAATAAATGTTTGAGAGCATGAAATGTGATGAGATATGCAGTCAGTAATTTTTGGCTTCTTTCCCTTAGATTGTTATAATATAACCCCAAACTTTGTTTTCTGTAGAGAATCAACATCGCCCATATAATTTTATATGCCCAAAATGGGGAAGTGAGGCTTGTGCTTAAAGGTAATGTTTTAAGCAGGAAAAGGGAGGAGTGGCCTAGTGGTTGGGGCAAGGTACCACAGGCCGGAAGGTCGGTGGTTCAAATCCCACTAGAGGACAGCAATCTTGGGCCAGAAGGACTGGGGTTTCTAGTCCCACAGGTGCTCCTTGTGGTCTTGGGCAAGCCACTTAACCCTCTATTGCCCATGTTCCCTGTAAGTATTAGTGTATGTGCGTCATATCCACTCGTGTTAAATGTATCCCCCAACCGCTTTGACCCGGTGAAAAGCGGGATATAATTGCAGCTAAATAAATAAATAAAATAAAATAAAATAAATAAATAAAGGAGGAGCAGCAGAAGTCTCTGGGAGAAATAATAAAAAACAATTCCAGTGGTCCCATCAAGGTGCCCGCAGCCCTAAATAATTGCTTGCTCTATTTGTTATGATCGGCACTCGCTCTGGAATATCCAGAGATTTGTGCTGTGTGTATGGGTGCATATATATATGTGTTATGTGCATTAGCTAATTTTATACCTTAGTTGTTTGTTTTCTGAAAATCAGAGTTCAGAAGTCCTATATCAACCATAAGTTTAGTAATTCACATACTTAATATAACTGTTTAGATGCATCATCTGCAGAAAGAGTTGATGTTAAGAGCCCATAGTCTTCAGGAGACCAATGAAGAAAATGTCCGTCTACAGCTGACACTGCAGCAACAGCAACAAATGCTACAACAAGGAACAGTTAGAATTGGAGAACTAGAAGAAAGCCAGGGAGAACTTGAAAAACAGGTGTAGTATCAACTGCACTAGTGAAGGATATGGCTTTCTTAACTTTCAAATAAAGAATTGTTCCTGAGCGGGTGTCCAGTTTAGTCCTCCACATCCAGGCAGTGCACCTCCTCCTGCAGCAAGGAGACTGGACCAATCAACTCTTTAGAACCGTAGCCTGCTTACTGCTGGAACTCCCATGAGCCCTCCAGTGTGTCCAGTCTCCTTGCAGCAGGAGGTGGTGTGAGCCTGGAGCTAGGCTCACTTCTGGTTATTGCTTGTGTTTTCTCCAGTTTCATTTACTTTAATTTACTTTACTTCTTTTTCCTGGCTACTGTCTCTTTAATGGGGTTTAAAAAAAAAAAAAAAAAAAGGATTTGGCAGCGAGTGTCAGTGACACACAGTGGAGAGGCTGAACGGCACTGCTCTTCCCCCCTGGTTCCCTGCCTGCAGTCTCTACCGGCTGCTCTGATCGCTCCCCCAGGACTGTTCGGGGGCAGGATCAGCATACCCGCGGCGCTTCTTCTTCCTTTCTATTGCCCTGAACACGCGGCCAGGCACTCCGGCTGCGATCCGGTGCTTGTCTGCCCTTCAGCACTCCGGTTTTCTGCTTTTCTCCGGTCCGGCTGAGCGCCTTTCTGATCGTTTGCTTTTCCAAATTTACAGGGTAAGTGTTCTTTCTTCGGGGTTTTTTGCTCGTCGGTGCTTTTCCTTTATTTTTGGAATTTTTGGATTTTTTGTTTTTTGGCGCCCTTTTTTTCTCCGGCGCGTCTCGCTCGCGGCTGCCATTTTGGATTTTAATTTTTGGCGGTAATTGCCGTTGCTGGCTTTCCATACCTTTAATTTCGTAGCGTTTTTGCCTTCCCTTCAGTTTTGGGCATTTTCTGACTATTTCTTTTTTGTTTTCGTTTCAAAAAAAAAAGGGGTTTAAGTCCGCAGGGTCTGTGTGCGGCTGGGCACTTGATCCTCGGCTGTCTCAGCGTGCACTATTTCTATCCTTTCTACAGTTGCGCCCCTGGTTGCCTGTAAAAAAAAAAAAAAAAGAAATGTCCTCCAAACCACAATGCCTAGTCTGCGGTTTGCGTAGGCGGTCCGTCTCTGCCGCTGGATTCTGCTCCAGCTGTGCTGCAGTCTCCTCTGGCATGGAACATCAGGGGGACTCCCCTTCTTCAGCAGAGCATCTGGTGACTCCGCTGTCTGCGGAGGGTGATCTTTCTCCGGGGCCTCTGTTGCCGCCTGTGGCTACTGGCTCTCAGGCTCCGGGGTCCGGAGTCTCTGTGGAACAAGGGGATGCTTCTTCTGCTCTGACGCATTTTTCTCCAGATTTCGTGCTCATTATGCACCAGGCGTTCAAGTTGGGGCAGTTGGGCAAGTGACCTGAGTCCTCTCTCTCAGCTCTCGTCCCTCTGCCGTCTGTATCGGTTCCGCTAGAACCGCCCTCCAAGGCGGCTAAGAAGTCGCGCACTGCTAGCTTGGTGCATGAAGATTTCGATGTTCCAGACCTTGAGCTGGATGCTGACCTTGAAGGCAGTGGCGATGACCTTGAAGAGGGTGAAATTCCAGACCCTGAGGATCAGGCTAGAATTGTTCGGGTCTTTCGTAAGGAGGAGTTGGTTCCCCTTATCACGGAAGCTCTTCAGTCTCTCAATCTCTCAGCGCCGGCTCCGGGGGAGGCCGATGTGTTGGAGGATCCCCTTATTCAGGCGGTTCGGGACTCTCAGGTGGTCTTCGCTGTTCACCGGGTGGTAGCTCAGATGATACAGACCGAGTGGGACCATCCGGACGCTGGCTTGAAGGGCATCCGGACGATGCATCGTCTTTATCCGTTGAAGGACGAGGATAAAGAGAAATTCAGGTCTCCTCGAGTTGATGCAGCAGTATCTGCGGTGACCAAAAAGACCACTATTCCGGTGGAAGGCAGTGCTGCCTTGAAGGATCTTCAAGACAAGAAAGTGGATGGTTTATTGAAGCAAGCATTCGAGACAAATGCTTTATCGCTACAGGCTTCAATTTGTGCGGCCTGGATTGCTAGAGCTTCTTTGAGATGGGCTCAGCGCTTGCGTCAGAATTCTTCCCTAGACCAACAGGCATTGCTTGAGGTTACTCGCCTGGAGTCGGGTTCCGCTTATCTGGCAGATGTCCATTATGATTTGATCCGTACCATGGCGAATAGTATGGCTTCGTTGGTGGTTGCGCGCAGGTCCCTTTGGTTGCGTAACTGGGCCGCCGACTCTTCTTCCAAGTCTCGCCTTAGCCGACTTCCCTTTAAGGGTAAGTTGCTCTTTGGGGAGGACTTGGACAAGTTGGTGAAAGACTTGGGGGTGTCCAAAGGTGGAAGGCTTCCGGAGGACAAGCCCAAGTCGGTTAGAGCTTTTCCAGCGTCTCGGGGTTCCTTTCGGGATTTTCGGCGCTTTCGGTCGACCCGCCTTTGGAATTCCCAGCGAGGCCGGTTTGCATCTCGGACTCAGTCCTTTCGTGGTTTCCGGGGGGCTGGTAGGGGCTTCTCCATCGCTTCCTCCGGTGCCTCCTCTTCCTTTAGTCGCAAACCGCAATGAAATGAGGCGGGCTCCGGAGGGGGTTCAAGTTATCGGCGGACGTCTCCGGAACTTTCTACCCTCTTGGGCCCACATTACTTCGGACCGTTGGGTCCTCGAGATCGTCAGGGACGGTTATGTGTTGGACTTTGCCATCCCTCCAAGAGATTCCTTTGTCCTCTCTCCCTGCAAAGGGTCGCAGAAGGAACTGGACATTCGGCTGACCTTGGAACGCTTGTTAGCGCTGGGTGCCGTCGTCCCAGTTCCTGCGAACGAGTGCGGACTCGGTCGTTACTCCATTTATTTCGTGGTGTCAAAGAAGGACGGCTCCGTACGCCCTATTCTCGATCTCAAGGGCGTGACTCGCTGTCTCCGAGTACCTCATTTCCGGATGGAGACTCTCCGTTCCGTCATTGTCGCCGTGCGACAGGGAGAGTACTTGACTTCTCTGGATCTCACCGAGGCTTATCTACATATTCCCATTCGGCCCGCTCATCAGAAGTATCTCCGATTCGCGTTTCCCTGGGGTCACTTTCAGTTCCAAGCACTACCCTTCGGCCTAGCCACCGCGCCTCGCATTTTCACCAAGGTGATGGTAGTAGTCGCGGCGGCCTTGCGCAAGGAGGGGGTTCTGGTGCACCCCTACCTCGATGATTGGCTGATAAGAGCGAAGTCCGCGAAAGAGAGTTTGCAGGCCACGGACAAAGTCGTTCGTCTTCTGCAGAATCTCGGCTGGGTGATCAACGTCTCCAAGAGTCAGCTGGTGCCGGCTCAACATCTCGAATATCTGGGTGTTTGTTTCGATACGGTCACAGGGATAGTGTCTCTCCCGGATCGCCGGGTCCAGAGTTTGCGTCAGCTCCTGCGGGTGTTCCTGGCGGACCCCGCTCCTTCGGCCTGGTGGTATCTCCGCTTATTGGGAACCATGGCGTCGACTCTGGAAGTAGTTCCGTGGGCCCGATTTCATATGCGACCTCTTCAGCGTGCGCTGCTACGTCGTTGGTCCCATCAGTCGGACTCTCTCAACCGCCGCTTGGCGTGTCCCCTTCGGGTTCGGATGGCCTTACAATGGTGGCTGTCCCCGCTATCGCTTCGGACGGGAGCACCCTTGGAGCAGCCCCTCTGGTTGCCGGTCATCACGGATGCGAGTCTCTCCGGCTGGGGAGCCCACTGCCAGGGCCGGTTTGCACAGGGGACATGGTCTCCGCAGGAGGCTCGGTGGTCGATCAACCGACTCGAGCTGCGGGCAATTCGGCTAGCGCTTCAAGCTTTCGAGGAGTCAGTCCGAGGCCGAGGCCGAGCGGTTCGTGTTCTGTCGGACAACGCGACAGCGGTGGCGTACGTCAACCGGCAGGGCGGCACAGGCAGCGTGCCCCTGGAAGTCGAGGCGGACGCGCTTTTTCTTTGGGTGGAAAAGCGTCTCCTGGCCATTTCGGCAGCGCATATCGCTGGAAGGGACAATGTCATGGCAGATTTTCTCAGTCGTGTGCGAATAGATGCCGGTGAGTGGGAGTTGCACCCACAGGTTTTTGCTCAAATAGTTCGTCGGTGGGGTCCGCCCATCATGGATCTCATGGCGACGTTCGAAACGGCCAAGACGAGTCGTTTCTTCAGCAGGCGACGGGAACGAATGTCCGAGGGTATCGACGCCCTTCTCCAACCGTGGCCCGAGTTCGAGCTTCTGTATGTCTTTCCGCCGTGGGCTCTGATTGGCAGAGTAGTTCAGCGCATCGAGGCCCACCGCGGAACGGTCCTGTTAGTGGCGCCGGATTGGCCCCGCCGCCCGTGGTACGCGGATCTGGTGCGGCTGCTCGATGGCGTGCCGTGGCGCCTTCCTTCCCTAGTGGATCTCCTGATGCAGGGGCCTCTGCGCATGCCTCAGGTGGATCGGTTCTCGCTTACAGTATGGCCATTGAAAGGGCTCGGTTGAGGAAGAAAGGGTATTCCCCAGCGGTTATTTCCACCCTGCTGCGGGTGCGGAAGCCGTCTACCTCCCTCACTTATGTTCGGATTTGGCGGATTTTTGAGGATTGGTGTTCCCGGCATGCGGTCCGGGCTGCCACTTCTTCCATTGCAGTCATTCTTAGTTTTTTGCAGGATGGTTTTGACAAGGGTCTGGCCGCAAGCTCGTTAAAGGTCCAGATTGCCGCTCTGGCGTGCTATTGCGGCAAGATTCACGACGTCCCTCTTTCCTCCCATGCGGACGTTCGGCGTTTTCTCAAAGCTGTGTTTCGGTTGCGTCCTTCTCGCAGGGTTGTCTTGCCACCCTGGGATTTGAACCTGGTGCTACAGGCTTTGTCTCGGGCGCCCTTTGAGCCGCTCCGCCGTGCATCTGTAAAGGACTTGACATTGAAGGCAGTCTTTCTCGTTGCCATCTGCTCGGCGCGTCGTATCTCTGAACTTCAGGCGCTTTCTTGTAGAGCTCCCTTTTTATCCTTTCTTAGCGATAGGGTAATTTTGCGGACGGTTCCTTCTTTCTTGCCTAAAGTGGTGTCTCCCTTTCACGTGAATCAACCCGTAGTTTTGCCGGTTTTCGCTCCAGGATCGTCTTCAGAGTCCGGCTCGGTACTTCATAAGCTTGATGTGCGTCGGGTCCTACGTCAGTATCTCAAGGTGTCCGCGCCTTTTCGAAAGTCGGATCGTTTGTTCGTGCTGTTTGGGGGTCCGCGGAAAGGGGAAGCGGCGGCTAAAGCCTCCATTTCTCGGTGGATTAAGGAGGCAATCTCCTCGGCGTATCTTCTGCAGGGGAAGATTGTGCCCTTGGGGTTGCGAGCTCATTCCACTAGGGCGCAGGCCGCGTCTTGGGCGGAGCATGGTCTCGTTTCTCCACTGGAAATTTGTCGAGCGGCGACGTGGTCCTCCCATGCCTTTAGTAAACATTACCGTTTGGATGTGGCAGCGGCTCGGGATACCAGTTTTGGGTCTGCGGTCTTGCGCGCCGTGTGCCAAGACCCCCCCGTTGTTGACTGCTCTGGTACATCCCGGATGTGGAGGACTAAACTGGACACCCGCTCAGGAAATGGAAATTACACTTACCTGGTAATTGAAGTTCCTGGAGGGTCCAGTTTAGTCCTCCTTTCCGCTCGGAATTTTCTATTTGCTCAGTCTTGGCGGCGCGCTTTGCCCGTTCTACTCTGCTGTCGGTTACCTTGAAGAATCCTACGCAAAAAAAAAAAAAAAACAGAGGGGACCATCACCCTTGGGTTACCGTCCCATGGATTTTCGTTCCCTCGAGTTTGTTCTCGGTCTTCTCTTTTTGCTTTCTGTTTCCTCAGCTTCCGGTGTTGACGGTCAGTATTCGGGACCGGGAACTGAAGCAAGGTGCAGCGTTTCAGCCCTCTCGTTTGGGGAGGGGGTTCTGCACCGCCTCTGTGAGTGCTTTTCTGGTTTTCTGTACTTTCCTTAATCGGTTCTTTCTTCAGTCTGCTTTGTTACTAGTTCACTGGAGGGCTCATGGGAGTTCCAGCAGTAAGCAGGCTACGGTTCTAAAGAGTTGATCGGTCCAGTCTCCTTGCTGCAGGAGGAGGTGCACTACCCGGATGTGGAGGACTAAACTGGACCCTCCAGGAACTTCAATTACCAGGTAAGTGTAATTTCCATTTTTACACAATAGTAACTGTAATGATATTTATTTATCCTTACAGGAAATTTTAGTTTGGCTGCAGTTGGGAAAGGGGTAGTTAATAAGTCATTACGTGTAATCAGAACTGTAATGCACACATTTAACATTCTGAGATGAAAATCTATCAGTGCTATATATGTTAAGGTCTATTCACTAACTTACACTGAGGAGCACGTTTACTAAAGGTTAACGTGTGCTGCAGTGGCAGCACTTAACACACATTAACTTTACTTAATGCGTGTTAACCTTTAGTAAACATTCCCCAAGGTTTTCTACTTAATGTGCTCAAAGGTAAGGAGTGTTAAGTGCAAAACCTGCATTTAACTGTTGGATGTATGTCCAGCACTTTGGGGAAGGCAGCCAAAAAGTTAATACATAGTAAAGATCTCTACTGCATGTTAATGGCATGCAGGGCCGCATGAGCCAATAGGCAAACTGGGCAGTCACCTAGATTGCCAACGTTCCCAGGACACTATTGCTGCTGCTGCCTCCTCGGGACCTGCAGCAATGGCAATGTCATTTAAACAGCAATGCAGCACTTACCCGAACTGTCAGCGCTACTTTGCTCTTTCTATTCTCTGTGCCCCACTTCCCCTCCAGACCAGACTTGCTGTTTGCATAGGGGGCAACGCAGCTCTGAAAAGTTTAGATAAGCGTTGTATTGCCATTTAAATGGAATTGCTGCCATTGCATGTCCAAGAGGAGTGGCAGGTGGGATGAGGTGGAAGCAGGGGAGAGGCGGTAGGACTGTGGGCTTCCTAGGGTGCCTCATACCCTTGCATCGACCCTAATGGCATGATTGATAATACAGAATGTAGTGAACTACTCCTCTGGAGTAATAGCTAACAGCTCCATGTAATCTGCTGTGTTAGCAGTTAACCTGTGGTAATGGCCTTCACCTTAATTGCAGAGTGTAATTCCTATCCATTCCCTACCCATACCACACCATTAACTGTTATTTCCACATGGGTGTTAGCTATGGGGAAGGAAAATCCCTTTTCCACTGCATCTGTATTTAGTTCTGTAGTGATAAAGAAAATTCCTTGCTGAACTCAAATACGGTAAGTAGTTAGCTTCTTGAATCCACAATTTTCCAAAGAACATTCTCTCCAACAAAGCCTATTCATTGAAGTTTAACCATTCTTCCACAATGGATTTCTGCAGGAATGTACAGTGCCTGAAGATCAATTTTTCAACAACCAATAATATCCTTCAAGGTTTTATAGTATTGTAATACATCGGTAAGATTATTCTCCAGGAACAAGCAGGAAGTCAGTCCTCACATATGGGTGACGTTGGCGCCGACGGAGCCCTCGTGTGGAGCAATTCCCCAGCTTTCAAAGAAAGCCTTTGGGAATTGCAGCGCGCATGCGCGGTCCCCTTCCCGCCCAAGGGTGCCATCTTGCTCAGTCTTCTTTTTTCCGCGGAGCCCGACGGACGTAGTTTGTTTTTCGCCGAGGAAAAAGTTGATTTCCCTATTTTTTGTACTTCTCCTTCGGTTTGACGTCGGATCCTTTTCCCGCCTGGGCCCGATTCGCCGGTATCGAGCCCACTCTCCCCTTTTTCGGTTTTTGTCCTTCGTGACTAGCGTTCGCGCTATTTTTTCTTTTTTCACTGGCAGCCCTGTCTTTAGACCTCACAGGGGCCCTTTTTCCCCCGATGGCTGCCAGCGGGTTTAAAAAGTGTGATCGGTGTAAGAAACTTATGTCTCTTACCGACACACACGACTGCTGCCTCCGCTGCCTCGGACCCGATCATGACCCGATGATTTGTGGTCCGTGTGGCAAAATGTCCTCGAAGGTGTTGAGGAGTCGGCAGCACCACAAGGATAGGATCTTCTCTGACTCCGCGTCTGGACAGGCCCGGACCTCGTCAGAGGCCTCGACTTCTCGGGACTCCGGCCCCGAGCAGCGTCGAGGTTCCTCTGAGCGGGGGTCTCCTTCGCGGGAACAGCGCAGGAAGAAGAAACCCGCGAGGGCGGTGTCGGTGGACACTCCTGGTTCCTCGAGAGCCAGGTCGCATAGCCCCGATAGCCGTCCCGGGTCTTCAGAGTCGGAGAGGCCTGCCAAGCAACCTCGTCTCGAGATGGAGTCTCCTGGACACATGAGTGCTGTAGTCCTCGTGGACTCTCCTCCAAGGGAGCCGACGTCGTTCAAGATGCTTCCTCTTGGAACACTTCTGCCCTACCTCTAGCAGGGAGATTGGCTATGCTCCTTAGATCTAAAGGATGCGTACACTCACATCCTCATTCATCCAGACCACAGAAAGTACCTCAGGTTCATTGTGGGAGGAAACCATTACCAGTACAGAGTGCTGCCTTTCGGCCTCACCTCCACCCCCAGTCTTTACAAAGTGCTTAGCGGTGGTGGCGGCCTACCTGAGAAATCAGGGAATCTTTGTCTTCCCCTATCTAGACGACTGGCTCATCAGGGGTCAGACATGTAAGGAGGCCAATCAAGCCACCCTCAGGACTATTGCTCTTCTACAACGCCTGGGGTTTGTCATAAACTTCGCAAAGTCCACTTTGCTCCCCTCCCAGAACTTGGAGTTCATAAGGGCAAGGTTGGACTCTCTCCTGGCAAAGGCATTTTTGCCAGAAGACAGAGCCCAAAGGTTGATGGCCTTGGCAAATCAGTTTCTCTGCAGGTCCCTGGTCTCCGCCAGACTCTGCCTGAGGCTTCTAGGCCACATGGCTTCGACAGTGCATGTGACCCCCAATGCCAGGCTCCATATGAAGCCTGCACAGTGGTGCCTTCGGGCTCAGTGATCACAGGCCAGAGGCAGCCTCAGCGACAGAATAAGGGTGTCCAGACCATTTCTGCTCTCCCTCAACTGGTGGCTACACCCACCCAATCTGCTGAAAGGGGTGCACAGTAGTGCTAACAACGGATGCCTCCCTGCAAGGCTGGGGAGCTCATTGTCTGGGCAAGTGCACCCAGGGCCTCTGGTCTCCCTTGGAAGCTGCACAGCAGATCAATCTCCTCGAACTCAGAGCTATTCAATTAGCACTCAAAGCTTTCACTCCTGCCCTGACTCACCAGTCTGTCCTGATCCAGACAGACAACCAAGTTGCCATGTTTTATGTGAACAAACAGGGCGGAACCGGGTCAGGGATCCTTTGTCGGGAGACCCAGGACCTTTGTTCTTTTGCCCTCAAGCACAACATGCTCCTAAAGGCTGTGCACCTTCCAGGCCAGGACAACTACCTGGCAGACAGATTAAGCAGAATACTGCAGCCCCACGAATGGCAGCTACATCCTTCAGTAGTTCAGAAGATCTTCCTAAAATGGGGTCTCCCTTTGATAGATCTCTTTGCCAGCCCAATGAACACGCAACTGCCAAAGTTCTGCTCCAGGCAACCGCATCCTCTACGAATAGCAGTGGATGCTTTTCTGATATCCTGGTCTCAGGGCCTCCTGTATGCGTTTCCTTCCACGCCTTTGGTGGCCCGAACTCTCTTCAAGATTCTTCAGGACAAGGCCTCGGTCCTGCTGGTGGCTCCCAAATGGCCGAGACAGCCTTGGTTTCCTCTTCTGCTTCAACTGGCGGTGGATCCTCCACTACCTCTGGGGTTGCAACCCGACCTTCTCTCACAGGAGCGGGGTTCCCTTTTGCACCCCAATCTCAAAGCTCTCAATTTGATGGCCTGGAGGCTGTAAGGGTAGTTTTGGCTCCCTGGGGCCTACCTCAGGAAGTTGAGGAGGTTGTCCTAGCCTCTAGGAACAGTCCACTAGGAAAACCTATGCTCTCAAATGGAAAAGGTTTTCTGTGTGGTGTCAGCTACGTACAGAGGACCCTTTCTTCAGTACCTACTGCACTTATCAAATCAGGGACTTAAGTCCAATTCTGTTCGGGTACACCTCTCAGCGCTGGCAGCTCACCACTCTCTGGTGGAGGGACATTCTCTGTCTGGTCACACCTTGGTGTCCCACTTTCTCAGGGGCTTGCTTTTGCTCAAGCCTCCCATCCGTCCTCCTGCCCCTGAGTGGGAGCTGAATGTGGTCTTGCAGCAGCTGACTCGCCCACCTTTTGAGCCGATGGCTACTTGTCCACTACGCTTCCTCTCCTGGAAGACACTCTTCCTGATAGCCCTTACCTCGGCTAGGCGAGTAAGTGAGCTTCAGGCCCTGGTCTGTGATAGGCCTTACACCAGGATTTGTAGGAACAGGGTAGTCCTCAGGACTCATCCAAAGTTCCTCCCAAAGGTTGTCTCCTCTTTCCACCTCCATCAGGAGGTGGTCCTTCCAACATTCTTCCCTAGGCCTCATGCAAGCCAGGCTGAAGCAGGTCTGCATACCCTGGACTGTAGGAGGGCCTTATCCTTCTACCTTGACCGTATGCAGTGGCATAGAAAGGCTACTCAGCTCTTCGTATCGTTTGACCCCAATAAGTTGGGGTTGGCTGTGTCCAAGTGTACCTTGTCCATCTGGGTGGCTGACTGTATCACCTGGGCTTACAAGGCGGCTGACTTTCCTTTGCAGGGTAGGGTCACGGCCCATCATGTCAGGGCAATGGCTGCCTCAGTGGCTCATCTCCGCTCTGTGCCCTTGGTAGACATCTGCAGGGCTGCAACTTGGTCTTCAAGCCAGACTTTTGCGGCCCATTACTGCCTGGAGAGGGAGTCCCGTAGGGACAGTGCTTTTGGCCAGGCAGTACTCCGGAATCTCTTTGAGGTTTAGGCAACTCCTGCCCTCCTGCCCGCTGTTGGGCTTCCGGTGGAGGTTGTGTCCTTGAAAAGCCTTTCTTTGCTGCTGAGACTAGAGGGAGTTCTCTTGTTCAGCCTGGGTTCCTTGGTAGCCCAGAGCTTGGGAGTCACCCATATGTGAGGACTGACTTCCTGCTTGGTCCTGGAGAAAGAGTAGTTACTCACCTGTAACAGGTGTTCTCCAGGAGCAGCAGGAATCAGTCCTCACAACCCTCCCTCCTCCTCTTGGAATTGCAGTTGTACATAGTTTATTTTTCATGTTTGTGTGCTGTTCTAAACTATATCATTTGACTGAGGTAAGATGGCACCTTTAGGCGGAAGGGAACCGCGCATGCTTGCCTGCATTCCCAAATGCTTTCATAGAAAGCTGGGGAAATGCTCTGCTGGGGCTTCATCGGCGCCGATGACAGCCTTATGTGAGGACTAATTCCTGCTGCTCCTGGAGAACACCTGTTATGGGTGAGTAACTACTCTTTCTTCAACACGCTGACCAAACTCCGTCAGGGTCTCACCCACCATTTTGAGCTTATGAAGAATCATATCGAATTTCGGCTCTAACAACTTAGCCACTTCTCTGGCCAGCTCTTCCGACCCGTACTCCACACTCTCCGTGCCTGGGGAGCGTGGCTGCGCCATATTGGACACCGGTTTCCCCACCGAGGCCGCTCCCGCCTTTGAAGCTTTCTCTCGCTCTTTGCATACTGAGAGAGGCATATGTGCGGCTGTTGTGTGCCCTGGCGACCTCCAGAATTTCCCCTTAGCAGCCGTGTGCTTTGCCAAAATGTTTATCGGGGATAGGACAAAGAAAAAATCAAAATAAAGGTGAGGCAGCCTCGGAGCGAGCAGAGATACCTCTTACTCGCTCATGCGTCACGTGGTCTCCTTGCTTATTTATTTTTATTTATATTCTCTTATATACCGCGCTATTCTGCATCAGTGTGGTTTACATTGAACAAACTGAAATTACATTGAACAGGGCATTATAACTTGGAGATAACTATTTTACAGGGAATATGGGCTATGGAGGGTTAATTGGCTTGCCCAAGAGCGCAAGGAGCACCTGTGGGACTAGAAACTCCAGTCCTTCCGGCCCAAGGTTGCTGTCCTCTAGTGGGATTTGAACCCCTGACCTTCCGGCCTGAAGTACCTTGCCCCAACCACTAGGCCACTCCTCCACTCAATGCCTTATGCCTAATGCTTATGCCTTCATCAGGGGTATTCTTGACATACTAAAATCATAAAAACAGAAATAAAAATAAAATTAAATATAATTAAAATGATTATTACAATTAAAGTATAATAAGAAAACAATATTAATAAATAATAAAAAGATAAGAAACTATACATATAAAACTGAACAAATGTATAAATAATAATAATACATTCCTTCAACGGAAGTAAAAAGATAAAATTGAATTCATAATGAGACTACTACTAACCACCATACAAGGGTGTGACATGTAACCAAAATTAGATTATCAAAAACTGGAAGGAAAAATACCTCTATCAATTATAACCCCATATGCAGTCTTGTAAGCTAAAAGAAAAAGATGAAGAAAGATCAGTGTTATTACTAAAAGTAGGAGTGATCAGCGCGGAATAGAAAGCAAAGAGAATTGTTGGTATTGCTATTCATGTAAAACAATGTGTTCTGGCTTGGTGATATCATAACCATGGCACTATTTCAATAAAGTTATGGATGGCCAAGGATGGAGTCTGTACCATTGTTAAAACTAATGATTAAAATCCAAACATAATAGATAGGTGTGTAAAAGATAGGTATTTAAAAAAACAATGCGGATGAACATACTGGTGCCAGTCATAAACAAAAGCGGATTGCCAAACAAACCTGGAACCAGTATTCTAAAGACGGTAAAGACAAATTTCATTGACTAGAAGGAACGAGATGAAAGTGCCAATGTAGAAATCACAAAGATCCAATGGAAAAATATAAAAACATACCTGCTTCAACAGTAGTTTGAAAGATCTGCCTCTGAGAAATTCACGCCTTGTAAAAGTAAGGCTGAAAAAAGTTCAGATTGCAAGAAAACGCCCACACTTGTGCTGTGTTATATCTGTCACCACGGGAAAGTGAAGTCAGCTGACCTCTTAGAAACCTCTGGTGGCTTTAAAAATCCCTTAAAGGATGTTGTCTGGCCGTACTATCGGCAATCGTACTGTATCACTGAGATTTGGTTCTAAGGCTGCATAATCTATATTAAATCACCTTCAAATCATCTTTCAAACTATTGTTGACTTATCTTTTTATTACAGTCAAACCTCGGTTTTCATGATTAATCCGTTCGAAAAAGTCTGACTAAAACCGAAACATATGAAAACTGAAGCAATATTTACCATAAGAAATAATGTAAATCCAATTAATCCGTTCCAGACACCCAAAAATATTCATAAAAAATACATTTTATAGAGAAGAACTATATTTTTACATACAGAAAACAATGAGAAATACATATAAATGACTAATGAAATGGATAAATGAACATTTAACATCACTGAAAGCAAGCTAAGTACAGTACTGTACAGTATAGTATGTTAACATCTGGCCTTAGCCACCCCTGACCAGCTGCTGTGCCCAGCTCTCTTCGGAATCACATTGGATTCAGCCCATTAAAATACCTTTACATTATATGCTCAATGCTTCAGAATGGCAGGAAATCTTAATGATATAGCTTCAGACGTACCCTGCAAGAGAAAGAACTGCCTCCCACATTCATGCAACATCTCCTGCTTACGTTGACAGCTTTTCTTCCCTGCTACCTCCGAGCCTGAGGGGGCGCTCCAGAGAACGGGCAGGCGGTGGCCGAGATCGGGGCCTTCCTCTCTGCGCAATCCTTGCCTCTCTAACTCTGACCAGGCTCGAGGATGTGTTTCATTTACGTGCTCAGCTGGCTTTCGCTTCTCATCACGCTGGCGATCGGTGAGTCCGGGGGGCAGTGCTGCCGGGACCGGGCGGGCGTTCTGGCAGTGTATACAGACCGGTGTGCAGCGCGAGGGTGTATGTATTTACAGTACTGTAATTTACGAAAACTGAGGCGATGTACGAGAACTGGGACAAAATCTCAGTCAAAAAAGACATTGAAAACTGAAGCGTATGAAAACCGAGGTTTGACTGTATTATTTCTTAATATCGTTTTCTTATTATACTTTAATTGTAATAATCATTTTAATTATTTTTAATTTTATTTTTATTTCTGTTTTTATGATTTTAGTATGCCAAGAATACCCCTGATTAAGGCATAACCGAAACACGGCCTGTGTCGGGTCCCCTTGGCTTACATCCCCTGTATATGTCTTAATAAAAGCAATTGTCTTTCTTTTTACCATGTTTTGGACTTGGTTCTTCTATTCTACGTGGATTGGTGCATTTGTGTTGGACCATTGGATTTCAGCATGCCTCTCAGGAGCCACCTGGCATCTAGGCTCAGATTATGGCCCTTGAATGCAGCTTTGCAGCATTCATTGAGGCTCCGTGGGGCCCAAGTACCGGTCACTCTGGGTCGTAGATGCCTGCTATGGGGCCATCCTTGAGAGGTTGGCTTGATGGTATTTACTCCGTCGGTGATTGTCTCGAGGCCTGACATGGCATCGGGTATGGCCGAGCCAGAGCTCTGGCGCCAGGTGTCGTTGAAGCAGAGCTGGTCCCGATGGCCATGGGGCGCTCGCCGACTCCTCCAGCTCTGAGTCGGCGTGGGAGATGGATAAGGAGTCTTCCGACACCATTCTCCACTGGGACATCCCCTCCAACCCATCCCTTCCATCCCATTGGTGGTGGTCACCTCCGGAGGATCTTGCATTCCTGGAGTTTGTATGGGAGATGTCCCAGGCATTCGCCTTCGTGGCAGTGCCCGAGGACGAGCTGCATACTGAGGATCTCAAGATCCTCTAGTACAAGGCTCCTCCTTGGGTGACACTGGCGATGCCCAAGCCCCCCATCCTCAAATGGTTGCTCTTCAGGATGTGGAAGACCCTGGTGATTGTGCCAATTGTGAATCGTTGACTCTATTTGCAGTATTGGGTCGGCTGGAGCCCCGGCTACCAGAAAACACAGCTGCTACATAACTCCATCGTAGTGGAGTTGGCTGTGCATTGCATTAAAAGCCAAAAGATGCACTTTTCGGTGCCCCCCAGCAGGGAGGCACGCATCATGGATGCTTTTGGCAGGAAGTGTTTCCAGAGCTCCATGCTCACAGCCCAGATCCAGGCATACCCGGCTATACATGGGCATGTACCTGGGGGACCTGGTGAAGGAACTTGCTGGGTTCTTGGCTAGTTTATCAGGTGAACCCTTTGAGTGCTTCAGGACCCTGATGTCATCGGTCAAGGAGTGCTCCAAGTTTCAAACTCGGGCAGCCTTTGATGGCTTTGAGTCAGTGGCTCGGGGTAGCTGTGTTGGGCATTGGTGCCCACCGCCTTGCCTGGCTACAGTCCTCCAACTTGGAGCAATGGGTTCAGGACAAGTAAGCTGATATCCCTTGCTGGGGGGAAAAATCTCTTCAGCAAACCCATGACGAAGAAGGCCAATGAGATGGAGAAGAATTCATGACCAGAACCAAGCTGTCCAAGAAAGTGTCGGAACCTTCCTGCAGGAAGACTTTGGGGTAAAAACCTTCCACCCAAAGACCAAGAAGGCTTAGAGGAACTTCTCCAAGTTTCAGGCCTATCATGTCCCCCCTCAAGGGCAGCAGGTCAAAGGCCAGGGACATGGCCTCCATAAGCCAAAGGTCCACAAACAGTGCCCCAGCTAAAGCCTGGGGGGAGCTTTTGACTCCTTGGGCATAGCCTCCCTCCCCAGGAGGTACAAGGCCCAAGATTCATGCAAGGATGGCTGGTCCACTTCGCACACCAGTGGCCAAGCATCACCATAGATGCCTGGATGCTGCAGGTGATCGAGGAAGGCTATCTCCTCCACTTTGTCCAGCTGCCTCCTCCCTTTTTCCCAAGTGAATTGCCCATGGATCCCTTGCACAGGGAGCTTCTGCAAAAAGAACTCGAGTTCTTGCTCAAGGATCGAGCGGTGGAGCCCATCCCCCAAGCCTCTTCAGGGCCCGGGATTCTACTCCCACTACTTCCTGGCCCCCAAGAAGACAGGGGGCTTCCAGTTCATCCTGGATCTGCGGGATCTTAACTGCTTCCTGATCAAGGAAAAGTTCAATGTGGTATCCCTTGGAATCTTGCTGCCTTACCTTCTGCAGGGAGATTGGCTATGCTGCTTGGATCTCAAAGATGCCTATATCTACAATCTTGATCCATCCAAGGCACTGTCAGTGCCTCCAATTTACCATCAGTGGGTGGCATTTTCAGTACAGAGTGCTCCCCTTTGGCCTCGCCGCAGCTCCTCGGGTATTCACAATATACCTGGCAGTCGTGGCTGCTCATCTCAGACTCCTAGGAGTTTTCCTCCTCTTCCACCTGAATGGCTGGCTCATACAAGCTGGCTCACCAGAGGAGATGTGCACAGCACACCATAGGGCTGCTCCAGAGCCTGGGCTTTGTAGTGAACTTCCCAAATTCTCACCTATTGCCCACCGAATGCTTGGAGTTCATCAGCACCTTACTCGATTCCACTCAGGCAAGAGCCTCTCTGCCACTGGACCGGGCACAGCGCCTCTCCGCACTAGCACAAGAGGTGCAGGGCAGCTTGCCAGTGATAGCCCAGCAGATGCTCCGCCTCTTGGGGCACATAGCATCCATCATCCACATAACCCCTTTTGCCTGCCTCTGCATGCTGCCGGCTCAGTGGATGCTCAGCGCCCAGGGACGCAAGCTTCAGGCCATCTGGAGGCCCGTATCCAAGTCATGCTAGACTTAATGGCATCTCTGACCTGGTGGCAGGACCCCATGCAGTGCATCCTTACAATGGATGCGTCCAAGTTGGGCTGGGGGGCCCACTGCAGTCGTGAGGCCCATGGTCACCAGAGAAGAATGCCTCACAGATCAACTTGCTGGAACTCAAAGCAGTCTATCACACTCTACGGGTTTTCCAGGATCATCTGGAAGGACAGGTAGTTCAGGTCCAGACGGACAACCAGGTGGGTACTACATCAACAAATGGGGGCACAGGCTCGTACCACCTCTGCCCCCAAGGTCTCTAGAACTTCGCGACAGGGAAAAACATCTCCCTCAAAACAGTGTACTTGCCAGGCCAGAACAACATACTGGCTGTCTGCCTGAGCTGAATCCTCCAGCCCTACAAGTGGAGGCTGAACCCGTCCATGCCAGGGGAGGTCTTCCATCACTGGGGAAGCCCGAGATTGACCTCTTTGCCAGTCCTTCAAGTGGCACAGATTTTCACACTGGTATGTGGAGAAAAATCGTAACCCCTTCTCCTGCACAATGCCAGATCTCTTGCAAAACCTATTGTACCTGTCGGGGGTGGGCCTAAAATCCAACACAGAGTGCACCTTGGTGCCATCTCAGGTCACCACCATGCGGTGGATGGTCAGGCTGTGTCTGTGCACCCTCTGGTGGTTTGTGAGGCCGCCTCCTTTCCCAGCCCCTGATACATCCGCCACCAGTGGCTGGGATCTCAGTGTGGTGTTGGGGAAGCTTATGGCTCCACCCTTTGAACCACTAACTATCTGCCATCTCAAGTACATTTCTTGGAATGTTCTGTTCTGGTGGTGCTCACCTTGGCCAGGCATGTCAGTGAGCTGCAGGCACTAGTAGCACACATGCCTTACACCATGTTCCACACACCATGTTCAGACACACCCTAAGTTCTTGCCAAAGGTTGTCTCTGCCTTTCACTTGAATCAAGTGGTGGTATTGCCCATCTTCTTTCCTAGACCTCACTCTTCCAGGGTAGAGGCCTCTCCATATACGTTGGACTGCAAGCATGCATTGTCCTTTTACATCCAGAGGACGCAGCCCCATCGCCGCTCAGTGCAGCTCTTTGTCTCTTTTGACCCCAGTCAATTGGGGCTTTCAGTCTCCAAGTGCACCCTCTCACACTGGGTGGCCCAACTGCATTTCCTTCATCTATCAACAGGCAGGGCTCTCTAAGAAGCATTGTGTGATGGCTCACATTGTGCGTGCCATGGTGGCCTCAGTAGCAAACTTGTGCTCAGTGCCCTTACTGGACATCTGCCAGGCTGCCACTTGGTCCTCTGTGCACACCTTCGCTGCACACTACTGTTTGGTAGAGACTTCCTTGAGGGATAGTGCCTTCGGCCAGGCCATACTCCCCTCCAACCGGTAATGTCAAGGCTACCGGAGTGGGGATTGCATCTTTGATGATGCTGCTGCAGTGTCAGACTTCCAGCCAATCAGTGTCCCCTGCTGCCCTTTACAGTCCACTTTTTGGGTCGCCCGTTGCTTTTACAGGTTTTTTTGGTAGCCTGTAGCTTGGAAGTCCCATATGTGAGAACTGACTTTCTGCTTGTTCCCGGAGAAAGCGTAGTTACTCACCTGTAACAGGTGTTCTCCAGGGACAGCAGGAATCGGTCCTTATAACCTTTCTCCTCCCCGTGGAGTTGTTTTTTCTTTTTATGCTTGTTTGAGCTATGTCGTCAGACTGAGGTAACATGGCATCTTTGGTCAGGAGGGTGACTGCATATGCATGGTGTAACTCCCAAAGGCTTTCTTTGAAAGCTGGGGATTAGATCCGCGCAGGCTCTGTCAGCGTCGACATCACCCATATGTGAGGACTGATTCCTGCTGTCCCCTAGAGAACACCTGTTACAGGTGAGTAACTACGCTTTCTGTGTAAACAGCAATGAACGGCAGTCTGTAGAGTGTGTACACAACTAGTCTTCAGAAATTAGATTTTTATGATTTACTGCATGATAGGTAAGAGAAAACACTGTGCTCAACCCTGTTCATATTTGTAGGTATCCAAACTTGAAAAAGATCTTCAAAGAGAAAAGGCATATTCAAAAAAAGGGTTAAAAAGGATGGAAGAGAAGTTATGTGCAGCTTGTGAAGATGCAGATTTAAAAAGTCAGCAAGTGCTTCAACTTACTAGCACACTCAAGTAAGTTCATTAGTTTCCTTCATAGATATAGACAACACTATCACGTCACAAATGCAGTAGTTTCTCCATGAACAAGCAGAAAGAATTCCTCACATATGGGTGATGACCCTGATGGAGCCCTGCGTTGGAGCACTCCCCAGCTTCCAATCAGACGCTTTTCAAAGCCTCCATCGCGCATGCGCACGCGCACCTGCCGCAGCACCATCTTCCCCTCAATTCATTTTTTCAGTGGAGCCCCACGGACGTGTTTCTAACACTACTAGGAAAAGTTGTTTTTTGAGGGCCCTTCGAGGTTTCTTTCTTTTAGTTTTTCTGCTAGTAACTTTCGCCTGTCATCAGGGTACTAGCCATCGCTCGGGTTTTTTCCCTCTCTTTTCCATTGTTTTTTTCTGCTCAGGTGGTTTTCACCATTGTTCCTGGGCTTTTCCTCGCAGGTCGGTATTGAGCCATTTGATCTTGTGGTGGCTGTTTTTTCAGCATTGTCCAAATCACGCGGCTTGAAAAAATACACCCACTATGCGCACACCACTTCCATGACAAACAATCACTATTGGTGCATCAAAAGCCTCGTCCCTGACCATGAGCCCTCACTTGCAACCTGTGCCTATGGATGACCAAGAAGGGCCTCAAGGGCCGGGAGAAGTAGCGTGAGTCCTCCTTCAGGGTAGAGGACTCAGCATCCTCTGCATTGACATCAGCATCGACACCCTTGACGGGCTCTGCTGAGGCATCGCGCGTTTCCCATGGTCACTCGGAGCTAATCAGCCACAACAGCACGGATCAGAAGTTCTCCATCAATCTTCCATTGGAGCCTTGGAAGGACTAGTCAGCCTTGTCTGCATCAAAGGGAGTGATTGGAGTCCTGCCAAGCACGGGCATAGACACCGGAGCCCCTCTTGGTGCAATGATGAGGGAGATGGCCAGGAGCAGCTTGCAAAGATGCCCCAGTGGGAGGAGTCAGCTCCCAGGGCCCCGAGGGCCACTGACATTCTCCCAATGAACTTACTATTATGGAGATCCCGGAACAGGGGCCTGAGTCGGAGGCCAAGGTCGTACCAGTCCAGACAGCCTCAGAGACTGCAGCGCTGACCGAGCACCTTCAGGCCTTCGGGAGCACATGGTAGCTCTCCTGGCTACACGAGCCCCAGTGACCCCACCGCATGTAGTGGTGTCGCTGCCAGCTGTGCAGCCCATCCTCGAGATCCATGCCCTCCTTGCCAGGCCCACTCGATAAGAGCTCAGGTATAAGTTGGATAATGCACTAACGCTTGGATTTTGTTAATTCTTCTTGCTTAGGTTAGAGTCACTAAAAATATTGTTTTCCAGGTGAGATGGTTGAGAGACACAAGCAGTTCAAAGGGTGCTCTCATGAAATGGGTTAGGATGTTGCTGAGGTCCCAGGCCAGGGAGAATGATTTCATGGGGACTTGATTTCAGAAGACCTCTCATGAAGTTGGAAACTAAAGGGTCTGTGGAAACTGGCCTTCTATCAATGCGGTCATGATAAGCTATTATGCCTGGGAGATGAACCTTCAACAAGGAGATGCTCAGACCGGATTCAGAAAGGTGAAGAATTATGAGAGCACTTGAGGTATTGAGCAAATGAAGGGATTTTGATTCTGAATTGAGGCCTAGTGAGTGAATCTTGTCCATTTGAATTGATATGGCTTTCTTATCTCTTGTCACCTGTCAGTTTTTACTTCTTCGGACAAAGAAAGGTGATCAATTATATGCCTTTCAGTATCCATGCTGTGAGGGAAAGGTTCTTGACGCTGGGGTGTATTAAGTTCTGCATCCAAGTGAGGAGAGTTGGGGATATTTTAGCAGCTGAGGTGGTGCCGAAGTGAATGCAAGGAGACAGTGATACCAGACTTGCTGGGCCAACACGGTGCAATCAGAATAACATGAGCCTTGTTTCGATGAATTTTTTTGCAACACTCTTGAGATTAGTGGAAATGGAGGGAAAGCATCCGTTTTATAAAATTGCAAAAACGTCTTTTTGTAATTGGATGAATGGAGCAGAAAAGAGGATGCTGGGGCAAAGAGATCCACCTTTGCGGTTCCCCAGTAATAGCCTACTATATGATTCTGCTGGCCCAGCAGATATATGGCCTGAAAAATTGCATCAAGGGAGCAAGTGAGATGTCGGATCCTTGTCACTTGTATACATAGTTATAGGGACTCAGATCCGCCTTGCTGTTGATGCAAAACATTGCAACCTTCCCTTGTAACCAGTTTTAGAAGATGGTCATGGCATTGAGAATAGCTTTGTGCTCTGGAGCTTTTTATGCTGGGTGTGTTTGAACTGGTTCTATATGATCAGCATGCATAGATGGGGGGAGGTACATTCTCCACCCTTGGGTGGATGCATCTGTGGTAAGAATTGCATTGGGTTGTGAAGGTATAAAGGACTGTCCTACTGACAGATTGAGCCACCACTCCAGAGATTGTTGAACTGACATCGATATTGAGATTCTCTTGCTGAGGGGTTGACAGTGTTGGTCCCAGTGTCTTTTGAAATACTATTGAAAAGATACACATGAAGTCTTGCCAGTGGCTGAACATGAACTGTGGCCACTATGTAGCCTAAGAGTCAAAGAACAGTGTGGGCAGTTGTCAAAGATACTCAAATCAGAGAAGTGCCGAGTCACACAAGTGGACTATTCTGTCTTTCAGGAGGAAAGCCTTTGTATTGATGATATTTGTGTATTCCAATAAAAAGAAAAGATTGTGCTGGAACAAGGCTAGATGTCTCCAGGTTGATGAGAAAACATAAGGTTTGAAGGAGTAAAATTGTGTCCTGAAGGGACTGACACACACATGCTGCCGAGGCACCCGATACAAACCAGTCATCCAGGTAGGGAAGGCAAAATGTACCTCTCTTGCGTAGCTGGGCAGCTACAATCACTAGGCTCTTCATGAAAACTCTGGGAGCTGATGGAAGCCTGTAGGGAAGAACTATATTGGAAATGCTGGTCCATAGAAGGTGAACCTTAGCCATTGCCAATGGTTGAGATGAATGGGGATGTTTGTGCAGGCATCCTTGAGATCCAGGGAGGCAAGCCAATCATTCTGTCTAAGAGAGGTAAAACTCTAGCCAGAAAAATTATTTTGAACTTAACCAGGAACAGAGTTCATTGACCCCACTGATGTGATAGCCTCCCTTCTGCACAACAAAGTGATTGAGGAGGTTCCATCTCCTCTGCTAGTAAGGATATATGATCTGGTGCAGTGTTGAAAGGTCCCATTGGCTCCCCAGTGCAGAGAGTGTTTGAAGTTGATTTTGTTACCACATTTGATAGTATTAAAGACCCAACAATTTGTGGTAATTTGATACCATGCCTTCTTGAACTTTAAAATCCTTCCCCCTATCGGGTGGGAGAGGGGGCAGGAGGGATAGCCAAAAGTTTTGACTGATCTTCCTGACCAAGGTTGTGGTGGCCATCTGTTCTCCTAGGACAAGCAGGATGAGTCAGCCACACTTGGTGACGTCATCCGACGGCGCCGAGATGGAAGTACTCTCCATAGCTCAGAAGGGCTTTTGCCCTTCTGAGCATGAGCCAACTGGCCGCACCCCCGGCCCACCCCTAGCTAGCCAGTTTTAGTTCTTCCGCCTTGCCAGCAAGACGGACTTTGCTACTCTCCACTAAATCAATATTAAATTCTCTTTTTCACGTATGTATTTCAGCTTTATTCAGATACCTTCCATCCAGATCTGCGTGTGCTTGAGCTGTCCGTGGGAAAGGTCTACACCAGCGCGGCAGCCCAGGATGTGCCTAACAGGCCTCCGTCCCCGGCCAGCCCTCCACATACCTCCTTCTCCAGATCTGCACATGCCTGGCTCAAGCAGCACTCCTAGGTGAAGAATCGCTGCCGCCGCTACTCCTCTGCAGCCCGAGATGTGCCTCTTAGGCCTCCATCTCCAGCCGCAGTTCTCCGACGGATAGCTCCGCTCCCGTAGCTGGAATCTCCCTCCGGGACCCCCCACGGTGCGGCTTCTACGTTGCTTGGGGCAAGAGTCGCTGCCGCCGCCACACCTCTGCAGCCCGAGATGTGCCTCTGAGGCCTCCATCTCCAGCCGCAGTTCGCCGATGGGTAGCTCCGCTCCCGTAATTGGCTTCTACGTTGGGGGCAAAGGGGAGTGAAGGACATCGCGCAGGAGACCTCCGGCTAAATACCTCCTTGTGCGGAGAGTTCGGTGAGGCCTCATTGCATCCCCGATACTGACAAACCCTCCTGCTTGTCCCGGTGAGTTCGGCGAGGCCTTCCTGCATCCCCGATTCTACAAGCCACGAGGCCCTCATGGCGGCGGCCATCTTGCAGACTACGTCACGGGCAAGCTCCTCCCCCTCGGCGCCGTTGGTCGGCGCCGATCCAGGCACAGAGGACACCCTCGTTGCTCTCGGGCAATCCCTCCTCTCAGCGCCATGGATTTCTTGCGGAGGCTTCCCCCAGCAAGGAGGGGCCCTCCTCCGCCGGCGCCGATGGTTCTTCGACGGAGGCACCCGTCTGCCCCGTTACCGGGCTCCTCCCCCCTGCGGCGCCATTGGCCGGTGACAACCAATCTACGGCTGGACTTCTACGGCTCCCCCCCCCCACTCCGACAGGGTTCGGCGCCGCTCCAGGCAGGAAGGAGGCCTGATCGCCCGTCTTCGTCTCTGCACAGTGCAGGACACGGTTCTCGGCGCGGAGGCACTCCCCCAGAAAGGAGGGACCTCTCCTCCATCTGCGCCGATGGTTCTTCGGCACTGAGTCGCCCCAGGTTGGCCGCTGCCATCACGGCCCCTCCTCTGCAGCGCCGTTGGTCAGCACACATCGAAGTGAGTTCAGCCCTTCAGCGGACACTTTATAAAATCCTGCTGGGTGTACATAATGCAACTCAGCAAATTTGTGCATAGTAAAGAGTGTGAATGTGAGTGCTTAACTCCTCAAGTGTAAGTGGGCATTCCTCAGGGAAGAGGAGGCTCGCACTCCTTACGAGGCGCGTAACGGAAATGCCTCCCCCACGGACACGGATGGAATGCCCTTGCCGCGGAGTCGCGTCTATTCCAGAGTCCCGATGATGACCATCTTGATGCAGCAGGTAGTCGCAAATTCTGTTCCCAACGCCACTATGATGGCCATGGACATCCCTCAAACGGGCTAGCTCACGCTTGTGCTTCTTACAAGCGCACAGTCTCCCACTTCTGCTGCGAAAAGCGGCACCCGCTCCTAGCACAGCAGCGAATAGGGCCCTTGTTCTGCTCTCGAGACCCGATGCCCATCCACATGCAAGCGAGCGCAGCCCACTGGTTGGTACTGGAGAATCAGGTTAACTGCATTTATATCCCGGTGAAAAGCGGGATATAAATGCAGTTAAATAAATAAATAAATAATAATAAATCAGATCTTGCTTATGCATCTAAGGGGTTCAGCCACCCCATTCCTTGGTGGACTATAACACTCCTGTACCTGAAGTAATTATAAATCAATATGGGGAACAGGCCCACCGGAGCGCTATTTCATCAGCCTGAAACCACTTCTGCCTTCACAGGATACAGATGCGCCTTGTCTAGGATCAGTCTGCCTCACATTTCCTTCGGCATCCACTCAGGTGGATAAGGGAGTGGAACCCCACCGTATACTTTGATAACAGGCGGTTTATCAAACGCTTGAACTTGGAACATGGCAGCGCTAACAGGACATAAGATCATTCTAAGATCGCTGGGGAGCAGAGCCACAGCACAATGGTTAGGACACTGACCAATGATGCAGGGGCCATGAGTTCAGTACTCATTGAAAGACAGCGGGCCGAGGCATTACTTAGGTGGAATGGGTTCCCAGCAAACATGGAGCCAGATGAGGCCTCTCTGCAAGAGACACATGCTGAGGAGACCCTCAGCTGTGGATGCAGCCCCCTCTGAATTGGACGAGGCTCATGGCGGGTTGCTTTCATCACCACTACTCCAGCAACACCGACCCTTTGTACAGCGCTAAAAGGATGACTGTCGGCACACAATGGCATCTCGATGAGTGGCCACAGTGTGGTGCAGCGGATAGAGACAGTACCTCTAGGACCAGAGAGTCACAGGTCCAAGGCCCAGCTGGGGCTACCACCAATTCTGTCCACATACAAGTCGGGCACGACTGCCCTCACCAAGTCTTATCACACCACATCCCTTCCAGACCCCCGCTCCTTTGACTAGGCCCATCAAGGGGCAGGGTGATCAGATCTCGCAAAAAAAAAAAAAAAAGGGGCAGGGATCCACATGCCCCACTCGTATTACACCCGTGCCACACAACTACTGCAGCTGGAAGCTCTGGCATCGCAATGCTTAATGTTGGAAGAAAGGTTGCTTAAGGTGGTCACTGCCCTGCACTGATCCGGGTCGGTTGGAAGTCACCAACCCTTTCCCCTTAGGAATGCCTCCAACCTTGCAAGTATGGTTTGGTCCATACTCAACCACTGTCAAGCATGGTTGAACCGATACTCAACACCCCATAAGACGATGGGGACAACAGATAACAAGCGGGAAATTCCAGTGACCAGTCTCTTCCTGAGAGTTGACGGCCACTCCACATTACAGTGTCAAGAATAAATATATAAATATATGATAGCATAATACTCTAAGGTCTTAACACCTGAGGCAAGCATAGCCTCCAAAAATCAGACGGGGCCCGCCTTCCATCTCAGACTCGACAGTCTCTCTGTCCCTGCAGCACTTGTCATCAATGGACAATCGTCAGGACTTCTCCCTGGCTCCTGGCCGGTAGAAGGCACATGCGAATTACAACAGCTGTGGTCCCTGCCAACCCAGTCTAGTTAGCGACGGGCGGGGCATGCAGTTTAAGTGCACATCGACACCACAGCCCCATGATAGGTTTTTCCGCACCACTTGAGGGTCATCATCATCATCCTAGTACCCGAGATGGGTCAGGGTGGGTAGTTGACTCACAATTGTACCTTGTTGCGGCCACAGTGTGGTCTCTACCCACATCCAATGTGCCTTGGAGCTGTGTCACAGGTTCAGGCCCCGCCCTGGACCAAGGGACCCGTGACACTACAAACTGAGCCACTATGGACATGACTGCTGAGTGCAAGTCTCGATACCAGCAAGGGGATCATTAGGATCCTCCCCCTATGAACAATTAAAGGGCAGGCGCCTATTGACTAGCATCAAAGGTCAGTGTCCTGGCAGCAGGCCGGGTTAAGGACTGAAGCACACCGGCAGATTGCCGCAACTCCCACCCAGGGCAGTACCACTGAGAGACGCACCCTGACGGGCTCTGCTCTCATCCACGTTGGGACCTAGGGAGAGCCGGCCGATAGACTCTGATCTCAAACGGATCACAGGTAGCATCTGAACCCAGGGCCATCAGTCTCCTCCTTATATTAGAAGGCGGACCACCAATCCCCCTGGGGCTGACCGCTATTTGCCCTGCCCAATGGGGAGGAGAGGAAGACCTACGGTTTAAGATGGGCAGAGCCCAGGCCATCTCAATCACACCCCTACTGTCTGATGCCCTCAGCCTAGGCTGCCCGGTGCTCCAGCAGCCCCACTACATGTCCTGCCGGCAGCGCTCTTAGTCCCATCTCTACAATCCCTCACCGTATTATCCTTCGCTTGTCCTTCGTATATGGGCACAATGCCCCACTTGCAGTGCTCCATTTGCAACAACAGCAGGGCTATCACTCTGAAATTGTCGACACTGAATGGTCTCGCTCCTGAAAGTGCATTACCGACCGTTTTCTCTGGCGGTGAAGTCCCGTCATTACAGCATGGGATGGTTGTAGTCTATGTGAAACTAGCCCAATCCGATCGCCAGGTAGTACTCTGACCTGGCCGACTGCACGAATCCCACAGAGCCTGGCCGAGTCCCACACAGCCTGGAGCATACACCAGCAACAAGATAGGTCCCTAAACCCCCGGCGACTGCGTTGGCCAGCCCAGGACCACCCCTACGCTAATAAGTTGAACACTTAAGAAGTATGACTGTGGACAGCGGTTCAAATGCTTCATGATGTTATGCATGTACCGCCGGTGGAATCATCTCAGAACTAGGCGCACAGGACACGCACACACAAATTAGTGCAACAGCAACTAGGGCAGCAACTCCCCCAATCCCACATGCTTCCCAACCAGCCAAGGGCACAAGCAAGGGCTCAAACCACGACAACGGCATGCTCGGAAATCTCTTCGCTCTAATTAGTCTATCTCCAACCTGCAGCAGTACCACCCCAAAGAGTCCATCACCAACCTGCGGCTGTGCCGCTCCAAGGAGTCCATCACCGAACGGAGGCCCTGAGTCTGCGGGGCCGTGCCGCTCCAAGGAGTCCATCACCGAACAGAGGCCCGGAGTGTGCGGGGACATGCCCAATACCATTGCATTACACACTGTCCAAGACCTTCACAACATGGTCAAACTCTTCGCCTGGCATGCGACTGGGCCAGAGACTTACTCATGGCCGTTGTGGTCTTGAAGCCTCATTCACTTCGCTCTTGTTGCCTCTGGACTCCACTCACTTCGCTCTTCTGGATGCTGTTCATAGTGTCCTCCAGTGTCCTGTGCCGGTGCACGGTTCCTCCCTCACTGTGGCGGCATTATACTCTTAGTTGCATCACTCAGCTCTGCCACTGCATATGGGGCCCATAGGCTCGTGTATCTGCTACGGCGCTCGCACGCATTGGGACTGCAGGTTACCGTATGCTCTTGTAATCTGCTACGGCACGCGGGGACCACAGGTCTCACGCTCAGCATCCCGGGGGCACATGCTAGATATCGCTGCATGCTTGCACTGCACACTATTTCTTTCTGCCGTCTGCAGGCATGCCATTGTCAACCCCGGCGGCACCAGTAGGAGTCTAGTACCCCGGCTTGTTAGCCCTTTCTAACGGTGCTTTGCAGTTAGCAGTAACAGTAACAGTGCTGTTACAGTTACAGTTACCTCACAATAGCGATGCTGTTACGGTTAACCTTACCTCATGATATACGGTTACAGAGTCTCCCAGGGTACACCAGTTACAGTTACATCACAATAGCGATGCTGTTACGGTTAACCCTACCTCACGATATACGGTTACAAAGTCTCCCAGGGTACACCAGTAAGAAGCCATCCTTGGCTACCCCTTCCACCACAGCACTTGGTAGCTTGGGAGGCACCAAGTGTGGCTGACTCATCCTGCTTGTCCTAGGAGAAAACAACGTTACTTACCTGTAACAGGGTTCTCCGTGGACAGCAGGATAAGTCAGCCACACATACCCACCCACCTCCCCTGGGAAGGGGTCCACCTCCGACCGGTGCCCGCCTCCTAGCGGCGAAGGCTCAGCTAGTGACGAACTGGCTAGCTAGGGGCGGGCCGGGGGTGCGGCCAGTTGGCTCATGCTCAGAAGGGCAAAAGCCCTTCTGAGCTATGGAGAGTACTTCCATCTCAGCGCCGTCGGATGACGTCACCAAGTGTGGCTGACTTATCCTGCTGTCCACGGAGAACCCTGTTACAGGTAAGTAACGTTGTTTTACTTCTGCTTCTGTGGTTATTGGTGCTGTCCATAGAACTGTGGTGCTGAATGTTGGGGTGGAGCTCTGGAGTACAGGCTGAATCTCCTCCTCTAATAGAATTTCTAAAAGTAATGATAGTGGTAAGGTCTTCTGAATTGGGATTGCTACAACTTGTAATATTGATTTTGATTATCTTTGGGAGACAAATGTTCCTTAACTATTGAGTAATTATAGTTTATCTGCGATACTGCATCCTTGACATTGGCCCCAAAGAGAGAATATCCTAAACAGGAAAAGTCTGCAAGTTTTCATCTTTATCTTTTATCTTTATCTTTATTTACATTTTATATACCGCCCTAGTCGAGACGTGAGAGCGGTTTACAATAAAATAATATAAAATAAAAGCGTCAGAAAGGAAAAGAAATCCAATAAAATAAAGAGAAAGATGGACCAAAGAGGTCACAAGACAAACAATAGACAAAAACTAAGCAAAACTATAGGCAACCAAAGACAAACAAAACAAAATTAGATAGGACTGCTGGGAGGGAGATCATATGCCTGTTGGAACAAATGTGTTTTTAATAAGTTTTTGAAATGTTGATATGAGGATTCTAGGCGAAGAGAAGATGGTAGAGAATTCCAAAGTGAGGGTCCCAGGAAAAAGAAAGCGGCACGGCGTGTCTGTTCGAGGTGAGCTCGTGCGGGTGGGGGAAGAAACAAACGGTTAGCATGTAAAGAACGGAGCTGGCGATAAGGAGTGTGAAGGGAAACTAGGTTCACTAAATACTGTGGGTTGGAAGTAAGGATGACTCTATGTAATAGTATAAGAAACTTTTATTTAAACCGAAAACGAAGCAGTAGCCAGTGAAGGCGATACAGAAGAAGAGTTACATGATCTGATTTCTGGGCAGAAGTGACAAGTCGGGCAGCTGTATACTGTAGAAGTTGTAAGCGTTTGAGTTGGTAAGCAGGGAGAATGGCAAAAACCACATTGTAATAGTCCAATCTGGACATGACTAAAGCAAGTAACAGAGTAGTGAGGGAGTCTGGCGACAAAATCGAGCGGACTGAACATAATTGATGCAGTGTAAAGAAAGAGCGGCAGGATAAGTTTGACACATGTTCATGAAAAGACAACGACGAATCCAGGGTTACCCCTAAGTAACGGAGAGATGAAGTGAGAGGAATAGAAGTGGAATTTATTTGAGGCATGATGACCGGACATGAAGGTCTTCTTTAAGACTGGAGGCACACAGCCATGCTGTATGGTGGGCTGTAATGGCTGTGTCTGCAGCATGGTCTTTTGTTTCGTAGGCCTCATACATGGATCATATAAGGTGTTAAGTTGATTCCTGAAGGTCAAAGTGCAACTGATCCTGTTAATTCTCGAGCTGTTGAATAACTGCATGGCGTTGATGCAAAATCTGCAGTTGATGAGCTGTTATCTTCATGGAATGCATGGCACATTTTCTTACCTATGGCATCCAGGGTCTTGTGGTCCTTGCGTGAAGGGGCATACACTTGTGCCTTAGTGGGTTTTGTACATTTAAGAGCAGCCTCTGATACCCCCGACTGGTATGATAGTTATCTCCAGGAACAAGCAGGAATGTAGTCTTCACATATGGGTGACCTCGGTACCGATGGAGCCTGCGCAGGAACGCTCCCCAGCGTCCAATAGGAAAGCTTTTGGGAGCATCCCACTGCACCTGTATAGCTGCCTTCCCACCTTTCCAGCTCTCCCTCCTCATTTCTTCATTTTCCACAGAGCCGACAAGAAGCAATTCCTGTCACCGCAGAAAATTAGTTTTTTTTCTTATTTTTTGTGGTTGCGTCTGCCTTCCTGTCGACGCTGGTACCGACCTCGTCGGTACTTTCTTTCAAAAAAAATTTAGTGAGGGAAAAAAACGTTCTTCCTTCAAGGTGCATCAATGACATCTTAGGCTTAGGTCTTTTCCTTTTTCCCAAAATGGAAAAACCTGCCAGTGGTTTTAAGAAGTGTTCCAAATGTGGCAGTACAATTTTGGCCACGAAGACACATGATTGGTGTCTAAAATGTTTGGGACTGGATCATCAACCGTCAGAATGTTCTCTCTGTAGGAAGATGACAAAGAGAGGCCTACAGAACAGAGCTGTGAAACTGGGCACCCTCTTTGCCACCGATGCAATATCGGTAGCATCAACGTCATCGAGAGCTACATCTTCCTCTCAAGGATCTCAAGTATCGAAACCTAGGTCTTCATCAAAGACTAGCCAGCCCTCCAAGGGTAGATTTCCTTCTAAGCATCGAGATGCCTTGGGCGTTGCCCTTGAGGGGGACACATCAGCCAAACAACCCCAGCGGGAGGTCCCTCCACCTCCAGAGAGCTCTTGGTGCCATGCTCAGGGATCATTGCTCACAACTCTGGTACCGATACCCAAGCATCGGCAACTTCCATGGATCAATGTATCCTTGCTATCGAGCGGCGCTTAGCGGCCTTATTGGCGGCCTCCGTACCGGTAAAGCCTTTACAGTCTATTCCTCAGGCATCGGTACCGACAACGGTACCAAAAGAGCCTGCATCGACTCTTTTGCCGCTTACCATGCTACCACCCATGCCTGCCCTCAAATCTTTTTCCGGTACCGAGGTTCCGGCACCGCAACTTTCAGCTACCGGCTTCCAGCGGTATCGAATACATGCAGAGCGCGAGCACCCTGCCCGTCGATACTTTGAGTCTTCTGACTCCAATTCATCAGACGACGAATTGGCTGGTACCTGGGGTGAGAACTCTCGCGGAGGACCCATCTCCGTCCCCACAATGTCACATGTCACCTCCAGAAGTTGCTCGGGGTCTGTCCATAACAGTGACTTCGGAGAAAGAACCTAGAGCTGAAGAGCTTGAAATCCTTCAATACCAAAGGAAGCTGCTACTCTCCCTATTCATTGAATACTTCATGACCTTATGCTTCGTATGTGGGAGACACCCCTGACCATCTCTCCACATACTCGATGACTCGATACAATGTACTGTGTACCGGAGTGTCCCGTCTTTTAGAAGACACAATTACCACACCATTCCATGGTGGTGGAATCAGTATGCGTCAAATAAAAAGTGCTAAGACACATTCCTTGAACCCTCCAGGCAGGGAATCGAGAACCCTCAATGCTTTTGGTCATCAATGTTTTCAGGCCTCCATGTTATCGGCCAGAATCAGTTCCTACATACTCTATATGAGTATGTTCCTTAGGGAGGTGGCTAAGGATTTGGAGTTGATGGCTCCTCTTCTCCCTGATGACAAGAGAGCTGATTATCTCACCCTTGTGAAGCATGCCCAAAATGTTTCAAAATTTGTTAACAGGGCAACTTTCGACTGTGTTGAATGCATCAGCAGAACTTCAGCTATATGCATTGGTGCACACAGGATTGCTTGGCTCTAGGCGTCTAATCTTGAACAGTGGGTTCAAGATAAGCTGGGTAATATACCTTGCACGGGTGAAAACCTTTTTGGCAAGGACTGGCAGGATAAAGCTTCTCAGCTAGAATCTGAGAACACCACTCTTAATAGACTTTCTAGATCTACTGCCAACCCAGCTAAGAAAAAGACATTGAAGAAACCTTTTTTCAATAAGAAAAAGACGTATCCTTCTTACACCCCTGCAGTGCACTGTCCCATCCATGCTCCCCAAAAGGGGCAGCAGCAACCAAAACAGCAGAGAAAGGCTCAGATTCCCAGGTCTCAGCCACCCCAGCAGACCCATTGTCCTCAGGGTCTTTGACTCCTTTCTGGAGAACATAGCCATTCTATCTCTGGAGATTCCAGATCCCATCCGCATTCTCAGCAGACTGTCACTTTGCTCACAGGTGGCATCTCGTAACATCAGAGCACTAGATTCTCTCCATAGTACGGGAAGGGTACAAACTTCACTTCCGAAGTCTTACCCCTTCAGTCTCCTCCAAGAGAGTTCTGTTCTCAACCCCCTCTCACCGCTCAATTGTTACAGGAGGTCACCTCCCTCCTTTCACTGGGAGCAATAGAGGAGGTGCCACTCTCCCAGCAAGGTCTGGGCTTCTATTCTCCTTACTTCCGCATTCCAAAGAAGACAGTAGGATACAGGCCCATTCTGGACCTCAGAAAACTGAACAAGTATCTACTTTGGGAGAAATTCAAGATGATCTCCCTAGGTACTCTTCTCCCCTATCTCCAGAGTCAGGATTGTTTCTATTCTCTAGATCTAAGGGATGCATATTGTGGTGAGGAAACCACTGCTGAACCTAGAAATACACAGGAAAATGAGTCCTGTCACTTTAAGGCAGAATGTATCAAGGGTTTCCCTAGTAACCAAGAGTCTGTGACTCAGAGAATAGTCATCCCTAAGCCCCGCCCACAGCAGCACGTCAGGGAGAAGCTTGACCCTAGTCACATGTGCTGGGAGCAAGGTGTGGCTCAGGAGGAAGGAAAGTTTAAAAAGCTGATATGCAGTAACACAGAAAGAAGAAGGAGAGGTGGTAAGAAGGTGCCACTCTTGAGACGGAGAAGCAGCAAGGGAAGAGAAGGACAAGGAGAAAGACAAGGAGCATGGAGAGCAAGTGAGAGAGTGCTTGCAGAGCATGAAAGGCAGAGTGTAAGAAACACTGAAAGCCGAAGAGAGAAGCTTGATGAGAGATTGCCAAGCACAGCTGAGGAAGCAAGGAACGAGAGGCTGGTGCAAGCAAACGAAGGTGCTGCAGCTGAGAGACAGCATGACTGGCTTGCAGAGCAGAGAGAGTTTCTAAATACCTCAGAATCAAGGCAAGTGTGTCCTTCTCAATTCCTAGACAGGAAATACCCACGAGAATTAGCTCTAGAAGGGAAAGCTAATTCTAGTTATAGACAAAGTCCCAGGATAAAGGGAGAAAGTTTATCCAAGCACCAAGTGGCTCACTTAACAGAAGAGCTACTGCAAAAGCAGGCTCTACTTAAGAAGTTAAATGAACTAATAGAGAAAGAAAATAGCCAGCTCTCTGTTCAGTTACCTTTTGATGTAAGTGAGAGAGATAGTGTAGAGGAAATGGACATAACAAGTGTGGAGAACAGTACCATGGATTTACAATGTGCTATATGTCAGGTCTCTGATGTGGAAGAGTCCTAGAGAGCAATTGTATGTATGCCGTGCTTAGGAAGCAGTCTAATTCTGAAGACGTCACAACTGAAAGAAACAGCTGAGTTCAACTGATAAGGTTGAGAGCTGGATGTAAATGTTCAAGGGACATTCAAAAGTTTATTTTGCTGCCAGAAGTTTGTTCCTGCAAAGGAGAAAACAGTTAAGAGTTTAAAAGTTTTGGAAAGTGACAATTTTGATTTACAAGCAAAATTGTGCCTGTTTCTTTGAAGTTTGGAATAGAAAGCAAGTTGTTCCTGGTTTCTTTTTGAAGCTGTACTGTGGATTAAAACCTCCTTTATATAATTTACCCCTCGCGTCCTGTGTATGAAGGAACCCCTGAATACATTGAATAAATTTCTCTGTCTTACGCCTGAACCCTTGAGTCACAACTCCTTGCTTTAATATAGGACTACAATTCCCAGCAGCCCTCCTGGCAGCCATTTTGAGGGAATCTTATTTTAAAGCCAAAAGGCGACCTCACCTGCTACCAGTTACCTACCTGGCCAGGCGGGGGCGACAATATACTCACATTCTTATTCACGCAGAACACAGAATGTTCCTGCGTTTCCTGTTCCAGAGGAAACATTATCAGTACAGAGTCCTGCCTTTCGGCCTCGCCTCTGCCCCAAGAGTCTTTACAAAGTGCATCGCAGTGGTAGCTGTATTCCTAAGGACTCTAGGGATATTTGTTTTCCCCTACTTAGACTGGCTCATTCGAGCAAGCACATCTCTAGAGGCCAATCTTTCCCTTCGCGAACCATGCAGGTGCTGCAACACTTGGGATTTATAATAAATCTTCCAAAGTCCCAACTCGTCCCTTCTCAATCTCTAGAGTTTATAGGGGCTCACCTAGACACTCAGCAATCAAAGGCATTTCTGCCCCAACTCCACTGCTCGAGAAATGCTACAACTTCTTGGGCATATGGCATCAACAGTGCATGTTGTTCCATATGCTCATCTACATATGCGCGTAGCTCAATGGACACTGGCTTCCCAGTGGTCTCAGGCATAGGGTCGCCTGGGAGACAAAATAATGTTCTCTGCCCACCTAATCACTTTTCCAGTTCATACTGCTAGACCAGTCCAGACAAACGGGTTATGCACCCCTGCCAGCAGATCTTGGAGACAGAGAATTCTACGAGAGCTCTGATAGGCTGGAGCCTGGTGATATAATCCTACCCCTAGGGGTCTCCCTCAGTTTTTCTCTGTCTCCAGCAGATCTGGATGCTTTGTTTTTTTGCTCCTTCAAACAAAATTTAAAATGCTTTATTTCTTTGTGATTTCTCTTGGAGAGATTATGCCCTGAGTTGCCAGTGTTATCTGAGCACCAGGATGATTCCAGCTGAAGCTCCTGTGTCCTCTGTCACAGTAGAGATCGCTGATGTGCAGACTCCCCAGCACTAGTCATGAGGGCTATTTAGCTGGATGATAAGCCTCCTAGAATCCAGTCCCTGGGGCTGATTTTAGTGGTGAGGCAGCTGCAGTGGTTTGAGCAGCGGTCCGTGGCTTCTCTGCACTTTCGGTACTGTAAGTACAGAAACTGTCTTTCTCCCACTGCTGTCTGCAGCTCTGTGGTAACTCGATTTATTTTTCTTGATTTTTCAGCGATTTTAGGCATTTCTCTCATGCCTGCAACCCTCCCACCTTCTCCTTTGACTTGTTAAGTTAATTCCTTAGCTTTTGGGGGTTTTAATTCACTCTTTTTGTGTTTTATTTTTGCCAGCGGCCATTTTGAATAGCTAATGAGCCTCGGTTTTTGGCGGGAAGCCAGATTACTTCTCTGCTGGCTTCTAACAGCTATATTGCTGTTTAAGTTTTTTTTCCACAACACTTGCTAGCTGTGAGTTGTGAAGAGGTTCCTTTTTTCTCTGCCTATGTATTAACATAATGAATAAAAAGTACAGAAGGCATGGATAGAGAACAGGATGCAATTCAGAGCCACAGTACAATGCTAAGTCACTGACGAAGGGTGCAGGGCTCATGGGTTCCATCCCCCACTGTGCTCAACAAAGAAGGCTGGCTGAGGCATTACCTATTATGGGGAATATTGTTAAATGCCTGTTCCTGCGGGACACAGTTATTTGTTTTTAGTTCTCACTGTGCCTTATTCAGGTTTACGCTGCATAGGCTGTCAGAAGAAACACAGGGACCTCATGAATCAGCTCTGCTCTTCCCCCAGCATCTTGCTTCCCCAGATGAACTTGGGAACTCCTGAGCTTGGCTTCAGTGGAGCTCTCCATTGGCTTTACGCTGCGCTGAGTCTTTACCACGAGAGTTTGGATACCTCCAGGAAGTTCAGGTATCATTTTCTGTAAGAAAACTGTGAGTACCCTGTTTTTTTTCTTACTTGCCTCAGCTGCTCTGAGATGATTTCAACTGCATCCGGACCGGCTGCCTCTAAGTTTTGAAGTTCCTACTTTAAATTTTTAGTCCACAAACTGCAGCCGGGTTACTTTGTACGTCCTACTGAATATTGTACCTGTCTTATTCAATATGCCATTTGATTGGAATTTTAAGTCAGTGTTTTGGATCCTGACTGTTCTCCAGGACCAAGCAGGAAGTCAGTCCTCACATATGGGTGACGTCGGCGCCGACGGAGCCCTCGCGGAGCAATTTTCCCCAGCTTTCACAGAAAGCCTTTGGGAATTGCAGCGCGCATGCGCGGTCGCCTTCCCGCCCAAGGGTGCCATCTTAGCCAGTCTTCTTTTTTCTGCGGAGTCCTACAGACGTACCCGTCGTGTCCCCGCTTAAAAAGTTGATTTTCGTGAGTTTTACTCGTTTTTCAATTCGGTTCGACGCCGGTCGTTTTCCTGCCCGGACTCGCGACGCCGTTGCAAGTCCTTCCCTTATTTTTCGGTTTTTCTGATTTTGGTCAGTTTCGTTTTCGGTTTTTCACTGGCAGCCCGGTCCTTTCACCTTGCAGGGGCCCTTTTTCCCCTGATGGCTGCCAGTGGTTTCAAGCGGTGTGGTCAGTGTGACAGAATATGTCACTCACTGACACACACGATAATTGCCTCCGCTGCCTGGGCCCGGATCATGAAGAAATGATCTGTGGAGCCTGTGGCAAAATGTCCTCCAAAGCGTTGAGGAGTCGGCGGCATCAGCGGGATAGAATCTTCGCTGACCCCAGCCGTACCCGGACCTCGTCGGAGGCCTCGGCATCCAGAGGCTCCAGCTCTGAACACCGCCGAAGCTCCTCCGACAGGGGTTCTCCCTCCGGAGACCATCGACGGAAGACGAAACCCGCGAGGGCGGCGTCGGTGGACGCTCCTGGCTCCGCGGGGGCCAGGTCGCATAGCCCCGACAGCCGTCCCGGGTCTTTGGAGAAGGAGCACCTCCCGAAGCGACCTCGCCTGGAGTCGGAGTTGCCTGCTCGGGTAAGTCCTGTGGTCCTTCTGGACTCGCCTCCGAGAGGTCCGACGTCGGGCCCGACGCCGTCGGGGCCCGAGTCGGGGACTGCTGGGTCACCTGAGGTCGGACTCAGGTTGACGGCCTTGGAGAGCAGACTATCTGCCTTCATGGACCAGCAGCGGGCACTGATCGCTAGCCTCGCTGGCGCCGCTGCCCCGACCGCCGGGACGTCGACGTCTAAGTCGACCCCGGAGACCGAGCCGATCCTCGAGTCCATGCGAACTCGAGTCGATCCTCGGTCGAGGACATCCTCGGCCTCCCGTTCGGGACCGAGGTCGTCGCCGCCGACTCCCTTGGCGTCGGGGCGGCTGACGCCTCCGCCTGCCCGAGCCGACCCCACTGATTCCTCCTCGGAGTCGGTCTGGGAGTCTGAAGAGAAGGAGTCACCTGATTCCTTTCGGACTCGGTGTGTCCCCTCGGACTCACCTGAGTCCGAACCTCGGAAACAGTCCCCTCCGGAGGATGCCCGGTTCTCGGACTTCGTCAGGGATATGGCCAAGGCTTTGGCCTTCCCGGCGGATCCCGGCGGATTCCCTGTAATATAGTTATCTCCAAGTTATAATGCCCTGTTCAATGTAATTTCAGTTTGTTCAATGTAAACCGCACTGATGCAGAATAGCGCGGTATATAAGAGAACGTAAATAAATAAAATAAATCCCGAGGAGGAGCCTCGAGCCGAAGAGCTCGACGCCCTTCAGTACGACTCTCCCGCCCGGGAGCACTTTACTGTACCGGTGCCTCCCATGCTGGAACGACTACTCTTCCGCATGTGGGAGAGTCCGGCCTCGTCGCCGGTATTGAGCAAGCGGGTCGATTCCATCTATCGAGTCCGCAAGAGTCCTGGCTTCCAAAAAGCACAGCTGCCACACCATTCCATGGTAGAGGAATCGGCCATGCATAGGCTTAAGAGCCAGAAAATGCACTCCTCGGTGCCCCCTGGCAGGGAGGCCCGTAACCTGGATGGCCTTGGTAAGAAGTGTTTCCAGGGCTCTATGCTGGCTTGTCGTGTCCAGACCTACCAGCTATACATGGGCATGTATCTCCGAGACCTGGCTAAAGAGCTAGCCGGATTCTCTGCTGGACTGTCCGAGGAACCTTTGCGGAGGTTCCTAGCCTTAACATCTGGTATTCGGGAATGCTCCAAATTCATGTCCCGAGCAGCCTATGATGGCTTTGAAGCATCGGCTCGTGTAGCCGCAGCCGGCATCGGTGCCCGCCGACAGGCTTGGCTTCAGTCATCTGACCTTGAGCCTTGGGTGCAGGACAAGTTGGTCGATGTCCCCTGCAGAGGTGAGAACCTCTTTGGCAAGCCCATGGCTGAAAAGGCTGCGCAAATCGAGACGGAGACTCTCACCAGGACCAGGCTTTCTAGGAAGACCTCCGCCCCTTCCCAGAAAAAGAAGGGCTCGGGAAAAAAGTCCTTTTACCCGAGAAAGGCGGCTGCCTATAAACATTACCCCCAATATCAGGCCCCTCCAGCTCCCCAGCAGGGTCAGCAGGCCAAGGGACGGGGTAACGGGTCCCGTAGGCAGCAAGCCCCCAAGCCTGCACCACCAGCCCCTGCTCAGCAGGGTGGGGGTTTTTGACTTCCTCAGCATAGCCTCTCCCCCTCAGCTGGTTCCTCCCAGCACCGGGGGCCGCCTGGTTCACTTCGCCCACAGGTGGTCCAACATCACTTCAGATGCCTTGGTGCTTCAAGTCGTGCGAGAAGGATATCTTCTCCACTTCCATCAGGTCCCTCCCTCTTATTTTCCGGGAGAACCTCCGCGACTCCCTCTGCACAGGGACTTACTCCTTCAGGAGTTAGCAAGTCTTCTTCAGGACCAGGCTGTGGAACCGGTGCCCCACCACCTGAGAGGTCAAGGCTTTTATTCCAGGTATTTCCTAATACCAAAAAGGACAGGAGGCCTCAGACCCATCCTGGACTTGCGCAACCTCAACAAGTTCCTTGTGCGGGAAAAGTTCAAGATGCTTACCCTTGGAATCCTTCTGCCCTACCTCCAGCAGGGAGATTGGCTATGCTCCTTGGATCTAAAGGATGCCTACACGCACATCCTCATCCACCCAAGCCACCGCCAATACCTAAGGTTTGTGGTGGCCGGAAATCACTACCAGTACAGAGTACTGCCCTTTGGCCTGTCCTCCGCACCGCGAGTCTTCACAAAATGTCTCGCGGTGGTGGCGGCCTATCTCAGGCTTCACGGCCTCTATGTCTTTCCGTACCTCGACGACTGGCTCATCAGAGCGTCGTCCCCTCCGGCAGTCACCAATGCCACACACCGCACGGTGACTCTTCTGCAGTAGTTGGGCTTTGTCATAAACTTCGCAAAGTCCACTTTGCTCCCCTCACAGGATCTCGAGTTCATCGGCGCAAGACTGCACACTCCTCAGGCTCGAGCTTTCCTGCCTCTCGACAGGGCTCAACGGCTCATGGACCTAGCCGGCCGTTTTCGCAGCCAGTCCCTGGTCTCCGCCAGGCGCTTCCTGAGACTACTCGGCCATATGGCTTCCACCGTCCACGTGACCCCCAATGCTCGCCTGAATATGCGGCCGGCTCAATGGTGCCTTCGCAAGCAGTGGCAACAAGCCACCGGCGGGCTAGCCGACTTAGTGCGCCTCTCCAGACCGCTGGCCTCTTCCCTACAGTGGTGGCTTCATCGGCCGAACCTGGTGCTCGGAATGCCGTTTCAGTCGCCTCAGCCGACTCAAGTGCTGACGACCGATGCTTCCCTCCTGGGTTGGGGAGCTCATTGCCAGGGGGCATGTACTCAAGGTCTCTGGACCGCGTGGGAATCTGCTCAACAGATCAACTTCCTGGAGCTCAGAGCTATTCGTCTGGCGCTCAAGGCTTTCTCCCACCTGACTTCTCACCAGTCCATCCTTGTCCAGACGGACAATCAAGTTGCCATGTTCTACGTGAACAAGCAGGGCGGCACGGGCTCCTTCCTTCTCTGCCGAGAAGCTCAAAAGCTCTGCTCTTGGGCCGTCAGTCACGGCATTCTTCTCAAAGCAGTTTATCTCCCAGGCCAGGAGAATTGCCTGGCGGACAAACTCTGCAGGATACTCCAGCCGCACGAGTGGCGTCTGGATCCCTTGGTAGTCCAGAAACTCTTTCTGAAGTGGGGCCTCCCCACGATGGATCTCTTTGCCAGTCCTCTCAACCGGCAACTTCCTCGCTTCTGCTCGCGTCAGCCACATCCCCTTCGGGTAGCGGCAGATGCATTTCTGCTCTCATGGTCGGAAAACCTTCTCTATGCTTTTCCTCCCATCCCGCTACTCTCCCGAACTCTGTTCAAGGTTCTCCGGGACAAAGCGTCCATGATCCTGGTGGCTCCTCGCTGGCCCAGACAGCCTTGGTTTCCACTCCTGTTGCAATTAGCGGTAGAGGATCCGTTCCCTCTGGGGTTTCAACCGGATCTCCTAACACAGGATCAGGGGTCTCTGCTACACCCCAACCTCAATCTAATGGCCTGGCGGCTGAAAGGGTAGTCCTTGCTCCCCTTCTCCTGCCGGCAGAGGTGGAAGAGGTCGTCCTAGCTTCTCGGCGACCTTCTACCCGCAAATGCTACGCCCTTAAATGGCGTCGCTTTTCCGTTTGGTGTGTACAGCAGTCTCAGGATCCCTTCTCCTGCTCGGTGTCGGTGATCTTGCAGTACCTGCTCTACCTCTCTAATCTGGGACTTAAGTCCAACTCCGTCAAAGTCCACCTCAGTGCTCTCTCAGCTCACCATGTGCCGGTGGACGGCAGACCTCTTTCCAGCGACCCTCTTGTAGCACGGTTTCTCCGAGGTCTCCTTCTACTAAAACCACCTCTGCGCCCGCCAGCACCTGACTGGGATCTGAATGTGGTTTTACAGCGGATCACTTGTCCGCCTTTTGAACCGATGGCTACCTGTTCTCTGCGTTTTCTTTCGTGGAAAACCTTATTCCTGATAGCCCTCACTTCCGCTAGACGCGTAAGTGAATTGCAGGCCCTCGTGTCTGATCCTCCCTTCACTCGGTTCTACAAAAATAGGGTAGTCCGACGGACTCACCCAAAATTTCTTCCAAAAGTTGTCTCCCCTTTTCACATCAATCAGGAGGTGGTACTTCCAACCTTCTTTCCCAGGCCTCACTCCAGCCGAGCTGAACGAGTCCTGCATACCCTGGACTGTAGAAGGGCATTGAACTTCTACCTTGACCGTACGCGGGAGCACCGTAAAGCTGCTCAGCTTTTTGTGTCCTTTGACCCCAATAAATTGGGGCTCCCGGTCTCCAAGCGTACCCTGTCCATCTGGGTTGCTGACTGTATCGCTTGGGCTTATGGGGCAGCTGGACTCTCCTTAGAAAGTCGAGTCAAGGCTCATTGTGTTCGGGCGAAGGCTACGTCAGTGGCTTACCTCCGCTCTGTTCCGCTGGCAGACATCTGCCGGGCCGCTACTTGGTCTTCGAGCCAGACTTTTGCGGTCCATTACTGTCTCGAGAGGGAGACCCGCAGGGACAGTGCTTTCGGACAGGCAGTCCTCCGAAATCTCTTCGAGGTTTGAGCAACTCCTACCCTCCATCCCGGATGGGGGCTACCGGTGGGTAATAATTCAGCGAAGATTCCATCCTTCTGTACTGCCGAGCTAGAGGGAGCTCATTTTTGTGCTTAGGGTCTCCGGTAGCCTTAAGCTTGGGAGTCCCATATGTGAGGACTGACTTCCTGCTTGGTCCTGGAGAAAGCGTAGTTACTCACCTGTAACAGGTGTTCTCCAGGAGCAGCAGGAATCAGTCCTCACAACCCTCCCTCCTCCCCGTGGAGTTGCAATCATCTGCTTAAGTTTTTTGCAAATTTTTATGCTGTCTTTTAGCTATGTCATCAGACTGGCTAAGATGGCACCCTTGGGCGGGAAGGCGACCGCGCATGCGCGCTGCAATTCCCAAAGGCTTTCTGTGAAAGCTGGGGAAAATTGCTCCGCGAGGGCTCCGTCGGCGCCGACGTCACCCATATGTGAGGACTGATTCCTGCTGCTCCTGGAGAACACCTGTTACAGGTGAGTAACTACGCTTTTTGGGCTCGGCCTAATTAAGCATGCTCACTGTAATCTTCCTATGGCTGGATTTGAGCTTCTACATCCCTCCCCAGAAACACCTTTCAGCCCCTACCATGGAGGTCTGAATGGCTGCGGAGGGATCACACTCTAATTTCCCTACTTTCAGTCACTGTAATTGCCTTACCCTGACTTTGAAAGTTTCTCTATGCCAGCACAGTGAATGACTGACAGTTCCCTTCTCAGCTCTGTGAATACCTGACAGTTTTTCAGTGCCAGCGGCCGTTTTGTTTTTCTCTTCAGTGTTTCTTTTTGGAGGAAACAGCTCTAAACAGCAGTTTCCACACATTTAATCATGCTGTGGAGGCACGTGGAGTTTCAAAATCCTTTTCTTGAAGAGTCTTGGGTTTCCCTGAGCCTACCTTGCTTTTTGTTTTAAATGCAAAAAAAAAAAAAACCCCACACAAGAAGAGGAAAGGTGGTTTAAGTCTCTACAATGCTTCTTTCTCTGGCTGTTTTATATGTGATATGTAATCAGCCGAAGGGGACATTAATAGATTGCTTGTGTTCCACCTGCACGCTGCATCCCGGAGACTTTCCCCATTCCCACTGCGTTGCTAGCTGGGTTCCTCAGCACCTTATCTCCCCCCTCCTCAGAGCCCCTGCTGCAGGATCTTCCTGCAGGAGAAGATTCAGTCAGCTCCCATGTCGCTTCCACAGCCACTGGAGACCACAGCAGCCTTGACTGACAGTGCCTTCCTCACACTCTTCCATCTGGCATGACGCCTGTGACTTTTGGAGTCTTTTGGATTATCTCCTACACCTGCCCAGTAGCAGGCGAGCATATGGCATGGTCTCGCAAGTGGTCCCATAAGTCCTCAGACTTTAGAGCAGTACGTCCTCCTTGGGGCGTAGCATGTGCCTTGCGGGGTACTATGGATATTCAAGAAGACTTTAAATCTTCGGAGGTCAGCCCTGGCTCGTTGGAGTACAGAGATGGGGAATATTCTCCGTCTGTTTTCTTCGCTGACGGTTCTCCGCCTTTTTTCGGTAAGAGGAGTTGCCGGCTCTAATCACACAGGTGATGGAGTCGCTCCCCCTAGCCGACACGCCTGCTCCTCCGGATTCTCAAATCCGGTTGCAGCCGCATCCCATTTTCCAGTGCATTCGTACGGCACGCGGTATTGTTCGGTTATACCCTTGGTCTCCCTTTCACTTCGACCGTTGGCTGCAATACCCGACGGTTGATGCATTCTGACCAGGGTCATCAAGCATACCACACTTCCGGTTGAGGGCGGAGAGGCGCTCCGCGACCAGCCAGACCTGAAGAGTTGGGAGACTGCTACAGTCCGGTTTTCCTTCGCCCGCTATTTCCTTCTTGCAGGTGTGCGGAGGTCTGGCAGCTCGGGCCTCCCTTCGATGGATTCCGCAGCTTCCAGGTGTTCCCGAGTTGGTTCATTTCGAATCCATTGCTGCATTCCGGGCAGAGGCATTCTGTGATCTCTTGCAGCTGTCAGCTCGCTTCCTAGCACCAGTGTCGGTAGCTCGGAGATGGCTCAGCCTGCGTCAATGGGCAGCGGATGTTGCTTCATTTAAAGGCTCCAGCGTTTAGATGCCATTCGTCCCGATCCACCGTTGGAAGGAGGACTGGGCCGTTATTGTCTATTTTGGAATGCTTCAGGTCCTGGATTCTCTCGGGGCTGGGTGCGACACTCGTAGGGGACGGGTGTTTCTACCTCAGGAACGTTTTCAGAAGATCTCTCTTCAGCTCCGCCGCTGCTTGGATCAAGCGGCGCCTCGCCCTTGGGGCTACCTTCAACTCTTGAGGTCCATGGCAACAACGATAGCCCTCATTCCGTGGGCAAGAGCGCTCTTGCGCTGCTTGCCGACGGCGCTTCTATCTCGTTGGTCGCCGGTATCGGAGAGTTATCGAATCTGGTTGCCTTTGCTTCTGCCGGTGCGCCGCAGCCTCCGCTGGTGGCTTCAGGCACACAATCTTCTACGGGCGGTCTCTCTGGAGTCTCTGCGCTGGATCTTGGTGACGCCAATCGCCGACCTCTCCGGTTGGGGAGCGCCTTGCGGCTTAACCTCGGCGCAGGGGTGTTGGTCACCTCGCGCAGCCCAAGGGTCTATCAATCCTCTCGAGACGCGAAAAGTGCGCTTCGCCCTTCTTCAGTTTCAGCCTCTAATGCGGCGGTGTGCGGTTCGGATCCTGTCCGACGCCACGACGATTGCTTACCTAAGCCGCCTAGGCCGCACACAATGTCCGGATGTCTCACAGGAGAGGCGTTTGCTCCTCCCGTGGGCGGGGGAACATCTTCATGCTGTCGGCACAGCACATCGCAGGCGTGAACAATGTGTAGGCCGATTTTCTCACCCGGCACTCTGGAACCCGGGGGCTGGGCTCTGCAGCCGGATGCGTTCCGGTCCATTGTTCACCTGTGGGGCCTACTGCCATGGATCTAATGGCTACGGCACAGACTGCCACGGCTTCGCTGTACTTCGGCCATTGGAGGGACGAGGGAACACACGGCATAGATGCTCTCTCTCAACCGTGGCCGATTCCTCTTCTCCGGTGTGTTTCCCCTCCCTGATCCGTGATATGCATGGTTCTCCAGCGGCTCTGAGACCGTTGCGACCCTGTACTCCTGCTGGCTCCGAGTTGGGCTCGCGGACCATGGTATGCGGATCTATTCCGTCTGTCTGGGGCGTCGATGCTCCGCCTTGAGGCGTTTCTCGGCCTTCTGATTCAGGGACCGGTGGAGATGGAAGACCCGGCTCCTTACTCGCTTACGGCCTGGCAATTCCACGCCACCGGTTTGCTCGCTACGGCTATTCGCCTAGCGTGGTCGTGACACTTCTCACGGTGCGGCGGTCTACCACGACGCTGACTTACGCTCGGGTTTGGCGTCTCTTGATGGTTGGTGTTCGCGAAATAACCTCTCACCCTGGCGTTGCGGTGTTCCGGATATCCTGTCCTTTTTACAGGCCGGAGTGGATAAGGGATTAGTGCTCGATTCCTTGCGAGTACAAGTGGTCGCCTCAACTTGTTTTCGGAGTCCTATAGCGGGGCGATCGATAGCTTCGCATTTGGACGAGTCTCGGTTCCTCCGCGGAGTTAGGCCTTCCGGCCTCCTCTGCGTTCGCCTGTGCAGGCGTGAGCTCTCGTGCTTGTCCTCTGTGCCCTCGTTGCTCCTTCCTTTGAGTCGCTGAGGGCATGTTCTCTTCTAGATTTGACTCTGAAGGCAGTCTTCTTGGTGGCCATAACTTCGGCACGCCGTCTTTCTGAGCTCCAGGCTCTCTCGTGTCGACATCCCTATCTCTCGTTTTCTTCCGAAGGCGTTTCTCTGAGAACTGTCCCTTCCTTTGTTACCCAAAGTGCTGACGCCGTTCACTGTTGACCGGCCTCTTTTCTTTCCGTCTTTAACAAAGGCGCAGTGTGACAGTGGTCGGTCTCCGTTGCGGGCGGTGGACCTTAAGAAGGTTCTTTTTCGGTATCTGGGGGTCGCGGGACCCTTCCATATGACTGTTGCTCTTTTGTTTTGTTCGCGAGTTCTCGTCGGGGATCCGCATCCTCCGAATCTACCATTTTTAGATGGGTTATGGAAGCCATTGAGGTGGCGTACCTTCTTCTGGGAGAGCCAGCTCCACCGGGACTCCGTGCTCACTCCTCTCGAGCGCAAGCAACTTTGTAGGCCGGGAGGTCTCATGTAGTTCCTCTCGATATTTGCCGGGCGGCGACTTGGTCGTCGCTGTCCACCTTTGTCGGTCATTATAGGTTGGACGTTCATGCCCGTCAGGAGGTCCGTTTTGGAGTTGCTGAGCTGTCGACGGCCTTGCCCCCCCTTGAACGCAGGTAGCTTGGGTACTGCCCGTTTGTCTGGACTGGTCTAGCAGTATGAACTGGAAGGAGAAATTTCACTTACCGTTAATTTCCTTTCCTGGAATACTGCTAGACCAGTCCAGGACCCGCCCTGCTGTTGGTTGGAGTGCTGCTGGTGCGGTGCAGCCGCCGACCGCGGTTCTTCTCTTTGCCGGTATGCCTCGCCATGGGCAGTCCATGGGTTCGTAGGTGGATACTGTTTTCAGCTCTAGGGAGTTCTTCGGCTCCCTTGTATATAGTTCACTTGAAACCCTCTGGGGTGATGTTACAGTTCATGTTGCATTAGCTTGTGGACGTAACTGAGGGAGACCCCTAGGGGTAGGATTATATCACCAAGCTCCAGCCTATCAGAGCTCTGGTAGAATTCTCTGTCTCCAAGATCTGCTGGCAGGGGTGCATAACCTGTTTGTCTGGACTGGTCTAGCAGTATTCCAGGAAAGGAAATTAACGGTAAGTGAAATTTCTCCTTCTCCAGTGGTGGCAATCCCCAGAAAACCTCCTGGTAGGGTCATCTTTTCAGATGCCAGCACATCAATGTACCCTGATGATGGATGCATCCAAGTTGGGCTGGAGGGGCTCATCTGGACAATCTCTCCACTCAGGGGCTCTGGTCTCATCAGGAGTCACAACTCCACATAAATCTGCTGGAGCTCAGAGCCATTCACAATGCTCTTAAAGTCTTCCAAGACCATCTTCGAGACTGCATATTTCTAGTCCAGACGGACAATCAAGTAGCCATGTTCTACTTGAACAAGCAGGGCGAAACAGGCTCTTGGACCCTCTGCAGCGAGGCCCTGCATCTGTGGTGTTTTGCCATACAGCATCGTATTCACCTGCATGCGGTGTATCTTCCGGGCAAACAATGTCTTGGCAGATAAACTAAGTTGAGTCCTTCTACCCCACGAGTGGTCTCTCCATGCAGACAAAGTCGCTCACATTTTTCAGATCTGGGGAACCCCAGAGATAGACCTGTTCGCAAGTCCTCAGAATACCAAGCTTCCTTGCTTCTGCTCCAGGACTCCTGCACCGGACAGCCAGCAAGTGGATGCTTTTCACCCCCACTGTGGTCAAGGCTTCCTATATGCCTTCCCTCCCATTCCCCTCATTCCCAAGACTCTTTTCAAACTCCAGAGAGACAGGGGCTACATGATACTCATAGCCCCATGCTGGCCACAACAACCATGGTTTCCTCTTCTTCTACTTCTGTCTCGGGCTCAACCCATAGATCCGGGGTCTACTCCAGATCTCCTCTCTCAAGAGGAGGAGACGTTGCTCCATCCCAATCCGCAGTCCCTCCATCTCACCGCATGGCTGCTGAGGGCTTAGCCTTCCAGGACGTTAACCTCTCCCAGGAGGTTAAGGACATCCTCTTGGCTTCTAGGAAGCCATCCACCAGGCGCTCCTACACCTTCAAATGACGTAGATTCGCTCTCTGGTGTTCTGAGAGGGATCTTAACCCCTTCTTAACTCTGGTGGAGACATTACTTGAGTATCTCCTCTACCTATCTTCTTCTGGTCTCAAAGCAAATTCGGTAAGAGTACACTTAAGTGCAATTGCGGCCTCTCACATGCCCTTAGATGGCCAGCCCATCTCTTCTCAGCCGCTTATAGCACGCTTCATGAGGGGTCTTCTATTAACCAAACCTCCCTCCAGCGGCATGGGATCTTAATGTTGTTTTAGGACAGCTTCTCAAGCTGCCCTTTGAACCTCTAGCCACTACTCACTGAAGTTTCTGATGTGGAAGGTCACCTTCCTTATTGCCCTCACTTCAGCAAGACACATTAGTGGACTCCAGGCTTTGGTGGCTGACCCTCCTTATACACGATTCTACCATGATAAGGTAGTCCTTAGGACTCATCCTCACTTTATGCCGAAGGTGGTCTCGCCCTTCCATTTAAACCAATCAGTCTACCTTCCTGTCTTTTTCCCTAGACCTCATTCCTCTAGGGCAGAGGCAACCTTTCACACTCTGGATTTCAAACGTGCCTTGGCTTTTAATCTCCAGAGAACTCAAAAGCACAGAAAAGCTTCCTAACTTTTCATCTCCTTTGACTCGAGTCACCTGGGGTTGCCAGCATCCAAATAAACTCGTTCCAAGTGGATAGCGGACTGCATCTCCTTTGTTTATGAAAAGGCAGGACTCGAGGGTCACGTCACTGCACATAATGTTCAGGCCATGGCTGCCTCTATGGCAAATCTAAGCTCTGTAGCGATTGATGAGATATGTAAAGCAGCAACTTGGTCTTCCGTCCACACTTTTACTGCTCACTATTGCCTGGACAAGGACTCCCGCTGGGATGCCTTGTTTGGCCAAGCTGTTCTCCAGCATCTCTTTCAGACTTAGATCAACTCCTACCCTCTGTCCCGGGTTTCGATACTAGACATCCTTGGAGGATACATGACCTCCTTAGTTTTATCTGTGATTCCACAGCTGACTCTTGAGGTCATCTCTCTGGCATCTCCGAGCTAGGGAATCTCATATGTGAAGACTACAGTCCTGGTTGTTCCTGGAGATAGCGTAATTACTCACCTGTAACAGGTGATCTCCGGGAACAGCAGGAATTTAGTCTTCACAACCCACCTTCCTCCCCTAGGAATTTGTAGGTTGTCTTCTTCTCCTTCTCTCCTTTTATCTCAGCTACAAACTCAACCGAGGAGGAAGAGCTGGAAAGGCGGGAAGGCAACTACGCAGGCGCAGTGGGATGCTCCCAAAAGCTTTCCTATTGGACGCTGGGAAGCGTTCCCGCATGGGCTCCGTCGGTACTGATGTCACCCATAGGTCAAGACTAAATTCCTGCTTTTCCCGGAGATCACCTGTTACAGGTGAGTAACTACGCTGAGCTTGATCATGCCCCAGGGAATGTTGAGCCTTATATTTAAGCACCATTCACCTTGATGTTGGATTATTAGAAGGAGGAGTCCGTGTAAGGTGTTGAAAAACTTGATGAATTGGGCATGCTATAACCTTCATAGATGCATTGCAAGACTGCACGATGGCCTGGAAGTCTTGTTTCATTAGTTGGTAGTAGGGAGGAACTCATTGCCAGAGCCTTTGAACTTTTTTGAAGGAATTTTGAGTCTGAGTAGCCATCACCCATATCCTGAGGTGCGGGATCCTCCTGGTCAGATGACAGGTATTCTGAGCCTAGAGAGACTGGCTCAGAAGTGATGAAATCCCATTGATGAGAATGTGCTACATTCTGGGGCGACTGGCAGCCATTGAGGATCCTGGGCAAATTAAAGGGTTCTGGGGATCAGTTCCCTTGAGATCTACTTCATGGAGGTTGTTGGATAGCGTCTGCACGTAGGTGGTCTGGAGACAGAGTATTTGAGGGTGTGGAGAGACATAAGGCAGTTGGAGCTCTGGAACTGCAACTGGTGAGGGATCCTGGAGGATTGCAGCTATATCATGCACAAACCTTGCTAGCAGTTGTAGGAAAGTAGTCTGAGAGGAAAGTGCTGAAATGATCCTTGCGACTGCCTGGGGACCCTGGGGAGAGGACAGACATCCTTGAATCAGAGTCTGATTTCTGTGTCTTTTAACCGCTATGCATTGCCTGCTTTCCTTGGAGGTAGGGAAAAAGAGGAGTTAGGTGCCAGTTCCTTCCTGATCTGCCTGAGATGGGGCAGGTTTGAGAGTTAAGGGAGGGGGTTCTTATTTTTGTCAGTTGTGCCTGTAGTGGAAGATGATTGACTTGAGAATGTTTTTTTATGAAAGCTATGCATGGGTGGGAAATCCTTCTACCATTGCCGCTGGTGGAGAGGGGATGGAGAGTCGGTCCTTGTGCTGTGGGCCCTATACTCGATTGCAGCTGATGCCAAGAGGGAAGCTGCTCCAGTGTATGTGGCTTTTGCTCACAAGATTACTCTCCCATCAGTGCTAAAGCTGAGCACCACAGGGAGATGGTATGCCATTATTTACTGAAGACTGCATGCTATTGTTTGAGCCGCTACAGGCAGCCATGCTGACTAAAGGCAGGAAACAGTAGCAAGGGCTAGAGGCTGTGCAGTGCTGAACGGTTAAAAAAAGTACATTGTTTGAGAGAAGTCCTCTTTCCTGTTTCTTTGGCAAGTTTTCTTTTTTTTATTTTGTGCTGCTCCAAAGTGAGTAGAGGGCATGGAGCAGGGCCATGTCTCTGGACAAAATAGAATGACTAGTACAGTTGGTTACAGTAACTATGAAAGAAGCTTAGGAACAACAGAGCAGGTGCAGAGAAGTCCAAAAGGTTTCTTATTTGCTGGAGGAGAACTCTGGAGACATGGACTCCATTGGATGATATCACCATCGAGTGTTCCTGCATTGCCCTGCTTGTTTACAGAGAAACTTGTTACAAGTAAGAAACTATGCTCTATCACCTACTTAGTGATTTTTGGAGATAATTTTATAACGAATTGCATAAAGTTATGTGCCATCAACATGTGTTAATCATGTATTTTCCATGACTTTAGGTGGTGGTTGTTCTAGAAATATGTGCATTAGGCCAATGGTGCATACTTTTGGAATGGGTGAACTTGGGTAGAGTATAGGTGAAGCCTAAATTTACATGTGTAAGTTATAAAATACTATAATTTATGTGTGTTCTTTACAAATCTAGGTGCACGCATTTACACCACGTCTAGGGCTGGCCTAAGTGCTCACACCTATGTTTGGCCCATATATCTTACAACTTACACCCCTATTTTATAAAGAAAATTAGACATGATTTGCACGTGTTGGAATGTGTGCAAAATTAGGTTACCTTTATAAAATTACCCTCCCAAATCCACCCTCCCTCCTCTGAACCATTTCATGTTGAGCAAAATCAAAAAGTTCCAGAATGCCCAATTCCACCTTCTGTTCCGTATATCTCTCTTCCCCTTTCCCCTTCCCCTTGAGTTCTTTTTCTCTCACTTTTCTTTTTCATTCTATTTATTTTGGTACCACATCACCAAGGGTCCCAGCCACTTTACGGTTCTGATTCTGATAGAAAACAACACAGACATCTACAGCCTACAGAAAGTTAGAGGGAACATTGGTCCCAGCCCATGAAAATATATATATTTTTTTACTTATGGCCAGCTTTTTCATTGGCGTGTTCTATCTTCATAATTTCATTCGCAGCTGACTTACTGTGCTGAAATTCACACCTTTATGCATTAATACATAGTACCCAACTCTGGAGTTCTGCAGCCACATAGAATCCGAGTTCGCAGAACTGGAGAGGTAGACTTGTCAATTAAATGTAGTAATACAGCTTTAGATAGGCTAGAGTTAATCTAATGACATCCAGGAGAAGGGGAGTCTAGTTACCTTTAACAGAATATTGTAATTTAATTTATGCTGGCAGGTAGATGATATCAGAACTCTGTAGTGTTGTGATTTAAGATGAAGATATAAATAGCTCACCCTCCACTTGCTTGCCTGACTTTTGAGGATTTGTGATGTTTATATAAATATTTGGATCATATGCAGGTTTGTTTGACCATTCTGAGTTTTAGCATTTCATTTCTGCTTTTACAATTTCAGACAGCTGACTCATGAGAGAGATTATTCTAGGAATGAGCTGGTGAGAGTGGAAGAAGAGGTAAAGCTATTAATCTATGACAATGAAACAAAGGCCACCCAGCTTAATCATTTAGAAATGAGACTGCAGCAAACACAGGCCGAGCTGGATAAAAAGGCAGAACTTGGTAAGTCATTGAAACAGCAGCTCTGCCTAGTTGCTTGCAAAAAGAAATAGCAGCTCTGCCTAGTTGCTTGCAACGTTTTGCAAAAGAATTCAACATTATGGATTTCCAAATACGTATAAGTCAGTTGTACTATATGTTGTGGGACGAGCATCTAGCGGGGTCCCGGTCCAGTCCAGAGGATACCTGGTAAGGAGAGAACAAGAGCAAGCAAGGCAAGAGAGACAAACACAATTTCCAGGCAGATACCTTTTTATTCACTGCTATAGCACGGGCTGGCTCACAGTAAACTATCAAGGAGTCCAGCACTCACACAGGATTCAAGCTGGATTTTTATACAGTCTTAGTATAGCAGTTTGTCACGTGGCTTAGAGCAGGATAGCAATTTGGAAGAATTCTCTGGGCCCCCTTGCTGCTTCTTCCTACAGAATTATCTAGGTAGCATATCTGGAGAGTACCTAACTGCTAAGAGTCCCTGATTGGTCAGTTGAGGGGTGGCTATCTTATCTCTCCCTGCAGTCTAGAACGTTTGTGGCTAAGCTGTATGAGGCCCTACTTCTTTGTGTGTGTGCATGAGAAGACAACTCTAGCAAAGGCATTTTTCTACCTCCCCCTCCCATTCTTTTGTCAGCTCGGTTGTAAAGATAGTTTATATTTGTTTTAGCCTGTCGGTGTTCTTGTGCTGAAGTTCCTGTCTAAAGTTTTTTTTTTTTTGTATTTAAGTTTTTATTATCAACATTTCCAAAACAAACCAAATACAGGTATCATTGGCATGGCCACTTCAATATAAGAAAAACATACATCCACAATTGACCTCGACCGTCCGAGTCACTAACTATTATACATTCAATATTATATAGTGGTCGGGACCCCTCACTATGCCCAACACCTAGTCTTTTAATAGATGTCCCTCATAAATCGTTTATTTATACCAGGGCTCCAGTCCTTTGTTTGGCTTAATTCTATTAATCATCATACGCTAATCGGGACTACGTAGGTAACTGAATGAATACATAGTCAAACTGTGTACCATCACCCCCAGACCTCCAGGTATGTATTATGTAAACACAAATGCCTAGATAGGTCCTCATGGTACCACTCCTCCACTGTGTTAGAGCCCGCGTAGTTAGCAGAGCCCAGGTGCGCAGCCCCCCTACCCTTTGTCCCATGCCCCATCAATCCAGCCCTCCGATAGACCCACCTTTCGCTCCTGCGGACTCCCAGGTACCCCAGGGACCCACTGACCCAACGTAAAGGGAACCTGCATTGCAGACTCTCCTCGACCTCTTCCGCCAGTTGCACCTTCAACCATGTCTAAAGTTTAATGTCTGTTTATTTTATTTTGGCATGCTCTCTCCTTTTTCACATCTCATTCCCCCCTTTGATTGCCTTCTTGTCCCAGGAGGCAATCACACCCTTTTGCTCCTGCTTCCCTCTGCTCAGGTTCTTCTTGGCCATTGTGTAGGCAGGGGGGTCCTTGAGCCAGAGTGGGGAGCATGTTTGATTATGTCTCTGATGCTCGAAGCATATTTGAGACTCGATCAGGGGAATTTCAGAGACAAGGAGATTAGCATTCATTTGTAAATGGATGGAAAGCAAGCTTTGAAAGTCTGCACCGAACCTAGGAGACACTGAATGCAACAACAGACAGAGACTAGGAGAGCAACACCTATGATTAAATAGAACACAAGTTTCTCCAGGACCAAGCAGGAAGTCAGTCCTCACATATCGGTGACGTCGGCGCCGACGGAGCCCTCGCGGAGCAATTTTCCCCAGCTTTCAAAGAAAGCCTTTGGGAATTGCAGCGCGCATGCGCGGTCCTCTTCCCGCCCAAGGGTGCCATCTTGCTCAGTCTTCTTTTTTCCGCGGAGCCCTACAGCTGTTGCCTGTGAATCCCCGCAGAAAAGTTGATTTTTTTCTCTATTTTCCTCTTTTTTCTTCGGTTCGACGCCTGTTCTTTTCCCGCCCGGACTCGCGACATCGGTTGCGAGTCCGTTCCTTATTTTTCGGTTTTTTGTCCTTCGTGACAGATTTCGCGCCTTTTTCCTTTTTCCCTGGCAGCCCGGTCATTCGACCTCGCAGGGGCCCTTTTTCCCCCGATGGCTGCCAGCGGCTTTAAAAAGTGTGATCTCTGTAAGAAACTCATGTCTCTTACAGACACTCATGACTTCTGCCTCCGCTGCCTCGGCCCAGATCATGACTCTCTGATCTGTGTGCCTTGCGGCAAAATGTCCTCAAAAGCTTTGAGGAGTCGGCAGCACCAGCGGGAGCGTATCTTCTCTGACTCTGGCCGGGCTCGGACCTCGTCGGAGGCTTCGACGTCTCGGGACTCTGGTCCTGAGCATCGTCGAAGTTCCTCTGAAAGGGGGTCTCCTACCCGGGAACATCATCGGAAGAAGAAACCCGCGAGGGCGGGATCGGTGGACGCTCCTGGTTCCTCGAGGGCCAGGTCGCATAGCCCCGATTCCCGTCCCGGGTCCTCGGAGACGGAGAGGCCGTCAAAACATCCTCGACTCGAGGTGGACTTACCCGCTCACGTGAGTACTGTTGTCCTCGTGGACTCGCCTCTGAAGGACCCGACGTCGGGCCCGACGCCGTCGGGGCCCGAGTCGGGGCCCGAGTCGGGGCTGCTGGGTCTCCTGAGCTCGGACTCAGGTTGACGGCCTTGGAGAGCAGTCTGACTGCCTTCTTGGACCAGCAGAGGGTATTGATCGCTGGCCTCGCCGGTGCTTCTGCCCTGACCGCCGGGACGTCGACCTCCAAATCGACCCCGGAGACCGAGCCGATCCTCGAGTACATGAGGGCTCGAGTCGATCCTCGGTCGAGGTCTCCTTCGGCCTCCCATTCGGGACCGAGGTCGTCGACGCCGACTCCCTCGGCGTCGGAGCGGATAGCATCGGTGCCCGCCCGACCGGAGCCGATCGACTCCTCCTCCTCCAAGGAGTCGGCCTGGGAATCTGAGGACGAAGAGTCACCTGGTTCCTTTCGGACTCGGTGTGTCCCTTCGGACTCCCCCGAGTCCGAACCTCGGAGACGGTCCCCCCGGAGGATACCCGGTTCTCGGACTTCGTGAGGGATATGGCCAAGGCCTTGGCCTTCCCTGCGGATCCCGAGGAGGAGCCTCGAGTCGAAGAACTCGATGCCCTCCAATATGACTCTCCCCCGAAGGAGGCCTTTATTGTACCGGTTCCTCCGATGCTGGAACGACTTCTCTTCCGCATGTGGGAGAGCCCGGCGTCGTCGCCGGTGTTAAGCAAGCGGGTCGATTCCATTTATCGAGTCCGCAAGAGCCCCGGCTTCCAGAAGGCACAACTACCGCACCATTCCATGGTGGTGGAATCGGCCATGCATAGACTAAAGAGTCAAAAAATGCACTCCTCGGTGCCCCCTGGTAGGGAAGCCCGAAGCCTGGATGCCCTCGGTAGGAAGTGCTTCCAGGGCTCTATGCTTGCTTGTCGAGTCCAGACCTACCAGCTCTACATGGGCATGTATCTCTGAGACCTGGCTAAGGAAATAGCCGGGTTCTCTGCTGGTCTCTCCGACGAACCTTTGCAGAGGTTCCAATCTTGTCTACTGGTATTCGGGAGTGCTCCAAGTTTATCTCTCGAGCAGCCTACGATGGTTTTGAGGCGTCGGCTCAAGTAGCTGCGGCCGGCATCGGTGGACGCCGCCAGGCTTGGCTTCAGACGTCCGACCTCGAGCCGTGGGTACAGGACAAGTTGGTTGATGTCCCCTGCCGAGGTGATAACCTCTTTGGCAAGCCCATGGATGAGAAGGCTGCACAAATCGAGACGGAGACTCTCACCAGTACTCGTCTCTCGAGGAAGACCTCTGCCCCTTCTCAAAAGAAGAAGGCCTCGGGGAAAAAGCCCTTTTACCCGAGGAAAGGTGCTGCCTATAAATACTACCCTCAGTATCAGGCCTCAGCAGCTCCCCCACAGGGAAAGCAGGCCAAGGGACGGGGTAATGGGTCCCGTAGGCAGCAAGCCCCCAAGCCTGCACCACCGGCCCCTGCTCAGCAGGGTGGGGGTTTTTGACTTCCTCAGCATAGCCTCTCCCCCTCAGCTGGTTTCTCTCAGCACAGGAGGCCGGCTGGTCCACTTTGCCCAAAGGTGGTCCACCATCACCACAGATACCTGGGTACTTCACATAGTTCAAAAGGGCTATCTTCTTCACTTTCACCAGGTACCTCCCTCCTACTTTCCGGGGGAGCCTCCCAGACTCCCTTTGCACAGGGACTTACTGCTTCAGGAGTTAGCAAGTCTTGTTCAGGAACAAGCCGTGGAACCAGTGCCCCACCACCTGAAGGGCCAGGGGTTTTACTCCAGGTACTTCCTGATTCCAAAAAGAACAGGAGGCCTCAGGCCCATCCTGGACTTGCGAAACCTCAACAAGTTCCTTGCAAAGGAAAAGTTCAAGATGCTTACCCTTGGAATTCTGCTGCCCTACCTCCAGCAGGGAGACTGGCTATGCTCCTTGGATCTGAAAGATGCATATACTCATCTCCTCATTCATCCGGACCACAGGCAATATCTCAGGTTTGTTGTAGGAGGAAATCATTACCAGTACAGGGTACTACCCTTTGGCCTATCCTCCGCACCCAGGGTGTTCACCAAGTGCCTCGCTGTGGTGGCGGCTTATCTGAGACTTCAAGGTCTGTTTGTGTTCCCATACCTAGACGACTGGCTCATCAGGGCCCAGTCTTCCCAAGAGGCCACTCAGCGCACTGTGGCCCTGCTCCAACACTTGGGTTTTGTCATAAACTTCGCAAAGTCCACTTTGCTCGCCTCTCAAAATCTCGAGTTCATCGGCGCCTGGTTGGACACACTTCAGGCGCGGGCCTTCCTCCCTCTGGACAGGGCCAGGCGGCTCATGGACCTCGCCGGCCACTTTCACAGCAATGCGCTGGTCCCAGCCAGACATTTTCTGCGACTGCTCGGCCATATGGCTTCCACGGTCCATGTGACACCCAATGCCCGACTGAACATGCGTCCTGCTCAGTGGTGCCTTCGCAATCAATGGCATCAGGCCACGGGGAGCCTAGCGGACTCCGTGCAGATCTCCAACCAGCTGGTCTCTTCTCTACAATGGTGGCTTCATCTGCCCAACCTAGTCATAGGAGTGACTTTTCAGCCCCCTACGCATTCTCACGTCCTGACGACCGATGCTTCTCTCCTAGGTTGGGGTGCACATTGCCAGGGGACCTGTACTCAAGGCCTCTGGACTCCTTGGGAGTCTGCTCAACAGATAAACTTCCTGGAGCTCAGAGCCATCCGCCTAGCGCTCAAAGCATTCTCTCACCTGGTTTCTCACCAGTCTGTGCTGATACAGATGGACAATCAGGTTGCAATGTTCTACGTGAACAAACAAGGCGGAACAGGCTCCTTCCTTCTCTGTCAGGAGGCACAAAAACTATGCTCTTGGGCTGCCCACCACAGCATCATCCTCAAGGCTGTCTATCTCCCAGGTCAAGAAAATTACCTGGCCGACAAGCTCAGCAGGATCCTCCAGCCACACGAGTGGAGGTTGGATCCGCTGGTAGTTCAGCGGATCTTTCTCAAGTGGGGCCTCCCCACCATGGATCTGTTTGCCAGTCCTCTGAACCTGCAGCTGCCCAGATTCTGCTCTCGACAGCCGCATCCTCTCCGGGTAGCGGCGGATGCTTTTCTAATTCCATGGTCCACCGGCCTCTTGTATGCCTTTCCTCCCATGCCACTGGTGTCTCGGACGCTCTTCAAGGTTCTCAGAGACAAAGCATCGCTGATCCTAGTGGCTCCATGGTGGCCGAGACAACCTTGGTTCCCGCTTCTGATGCAGCTAGCGGTAGACACTCCTCTTCCACTGGGATTTCAGCCCGACCTCCTGTCGCAGGATCAGGGGACTCTCCTACACCCCAATCTCCGGTCCCTTCATCTGATGGCCTGGCTGCTGAAAGGGTAGTCCTTGCTCCGCTGCAGCTACCTCCAGATGTGGAGGAGGTCGTCTTGGCCTCCAGGAGGCCCTCCACGCGAAAGGCCTACGCTCTCAAGTGGCGTCGGTTCTCCGTCTGGTGTACTCAGCAGTCTCAAGATCCTTTCTCCTGCTCAGCATCAGTGGTCTTGCAGTACTTGCGCTCTCTCTCCAACCTTGGACTTAAGTCCAACTCGGTAAAAGTCCACCTCAGTGCTCTTTCTGCGCATCACCTGCCAGTGGATGGTAGACCTCTTTCCAGCCACCCGCTGGTGGCTTGGTTTCTCAGAGGCCTCCTTCTCCTTAAGCCACCTTTGCACCCGCCAGCCCCGGACTGGGATCTTAATGTGGTGTTGCAGCGGATCACCTGTCCACCTTTTGAGCCTATGGCTACCTGTCCGCTCCGTTTTCTTTCGTGGAAAACCTTGTTCTTGGTAGCCCTCACTTCGGCTAGACGCGTTAGTGAGCTGCAGGCCCTGGTGTCTGATCCTCCGTACACTAGGTTCTACAAGAACCGGGTAGTCCTACGGACTCACCCTAAGTTTCTTCCCAAAGTGGTTTCCCCTTTTCACATCAACCAGGAGGTGGTACTTCCGACCTACATTCCCAGGCCGCACTCCAGCCGAGCTGAAATGGTCCTTCATACCCTGGACTGTAGAAGGGCGTTGACCTTCTACCTTGACCGTACGCGGGAGCACCGAAAGTCTGTTCAGCTCTTCGTGTCTTATGACCCCAAGTTGGGGCTCCCTGTCTCCAAGCGTACTCTGTCCATCTGGATTGCGGACTGCATCGCTTGGGCTTACGAGGCTGCGGGCCTCGTGCTGGAAGGTAGAGTCACAGCTCATCGTGTTCGGGCGAAGACTACATCAGTAGCTTACCTCCGCTCTGTTCCATTGGCAGACATCTGCCGGGCCGCTACTTGATCTTCAAGCCAGACTTTTTCAGCCCATTACTGCCTGGAGAGGGAGTCCCGCAGGGACAGTGCTTTCGGACAGGCAGTCCTCCGTAGCCTCTTCGAGGTATAGGCAACTCCTACCCTCCGTCCCGGATGTTGGGCTACCGGTTGGAGACATATTCAGAGAAGATTCCTTCCTTCTGTGCTACTGACCTCGAGGGAGCTCATTTTTTGTGCTTAGGATCTCCGGTAGCCTTAAGCTGGGGAGTCCCATATGTGAGGACTGACTTCCTGCTTGGTCCTGGAGAAAGCGTAGTTACTCACCTGTAACAGGTGTTCTCCAGGAGCAGCAGGAATCAGTCCTCACAATCCTCCCTCCTCCCCTTGGAGTTGCAGTTATATGCTTTCGTTTTTGCTAATTTTTGCTATCTTTTAGCTATGTCATCTGACTGAGCAAGATGGCACCCTTGGGCGGGAAGAGGACCGCGCATGCGCGCTGCAATTCCCAAAGGCTTTCTTTGAAAGCTGGGGAAACTTGCTCCGCGAGGGCTCCGTCGGCGCCGACGTCACCCATATGTGAGGACTGATTCCTGCTGCTCCTGGAGAACACCTGTTACAGGTGAGTAACTACGCTTCCTGAGCGGTCCTCCAGTTTAGTCCTCCATATCCGGGTAGTGCACCTCTTCCTGCACCTCTGATTGGAGACTGGACCAATCAGAATCTTCAATACCTCAGGGTATATGCTGCTGGAGCTCCCATCAGCCCCCAGTGTGTCCAGTCTCCAGCAGCAGGAAGACGTGTGAGCCTACCTGGCTCACTTAGGGAATCCATAGCAACACTACTAGTCAGTTAGTTAGCCCTTTGTTTTGGGGGATTATTTTCATTGTAAATTTTACCTTTTATTTCGTGTAGTCTGTCACTTTAAAAAAAAAAAAAAAAAAAAGGTACGAAGTCTGAGGAGCCGAGCCATCACTGCCCTTCTCTCTCCTTTGCCTGGGGCACTAATTTCGGCAGTGTTAGATCGCTCCCCCTGGACTGTATGGGGGAGAGATCTCTTCTCCTGGCAGCAGCTCTTCTGGTGTAAAGAGCTTGCTCCGGAGTGTGCAGCACAGCTCGGCGAGGTGCCCGGCCCACCGGTTTGTTCTTGGGGCAGCCGGGTCTCAGCTATTCTCCGCTCTCGATTCGAGCGGTTTTTGATGCCTTTTTCATTTTCTCTCAGCTGCGGTAAGTGCGATATCCTTTGTTTTGTTAGCGCCGGTTTCCTGCACTCCGTTTAATTTTCTTTTCTTTCTTTTCTGTTTTTTGCGCCTTTTTCTCGCTGTTCCGGCGGCCATTTTCTGCTCCCTTTTTTTCTGCGGGCTGCTCCAGCTTCTTTGGGGTTTTGGAGCTAGAGCCCTTAGCGTTTTGGAACTGCTCCATTTTTTGGATTTCTTTGCCCTGTTCAATTTAAAAGTTAACAAAAAAAAAAAAAGGGGGTTTTCATTGTTGGGTTTTCTAATTCTCTATGCTATTCTTCCCCTCCTTAGGGTTGAGCCACTTTCTCTATTGATGTCGGGGAGACCTCAGTGCGTGGTCTGCGGATCGCGCAGAGGTACTGTGTCAGACTCAGGAATTTGCAGAGGCTGCGCTGCTGTGTCTGCTGATATGGAGCGGCAGATCCGTGGCAGATCCCATGGACCCTTCCCTGCCTCCTAAGGGGGATTCTTCGCTTCTGTCCCTCACTCCACAGGCACAAGCTCTTCCTAAGGCCCTGGGCTCTGGGCTGCTGGTCCCAGAGACAGAGTCTTCCTTGACAGATTTCTCCCCAGACTTCGTTCTCCTTATGCATCAAGCTTTCAAATTAGGACGTTTAGGTAGGTTGCCAGAAGCTTTCGCGGCGCCACCACCTTTGCCGCCTCTTAAAGCGGATGGGGCCGGTCGGATCTTGCCAACGCCGGCTAAAAGGATTCGGTCCTCGGACGTGGAACAGGAAGATTTGGAGTGGCAAGAAATGGAGTCGGAGGATGTGTTTGATGATCTGGAGGAAGGGGAAATCCCTGAACCCGAAGATCAGGCAAGGATTATCAGAGTTTTTCGTAAGGAGGAGCTGGTTCCCCTTATCACGGAAGCCCTTCAGATGCTCAACCTCGCAACAGCATGCCCGGTTGAGGGAGAGGGGTTAGAGGATCCCCTTATCCAAGCGGTCCGGGATTCTCAGGTAGTGTTCCCGGTGCATAGGGTTGTAGATCAGATGATTCAAGCAGAGTGGGATCAGCCTGAAGCAGGTCTGAAGGGTATTCGGACAATGCATCGCCTCTATCCCTTAGCTGATAAGGACAAGGAGAAATTCAAGTCACCTCGAGTGGATGCGGCTGTAACGGCAGTGACCAAGAAAACCACGATTCCAGTCGAAGGCAGTGCCGCCTTGAAAGACACTCAGGACAGAAAGGTGGATGGCTTGTTGAAGCAGGCCTTTGAGACCAATGCTTTGTCGTTGCAGGTCTCTATTTGTGGGGCCTGGGTGGCTAGAGCCTGCTTGAGATGGGCTCAGCATCTGCGTCAGGATTCCCGCTTAGACCAGCAGGGGTTGCTCGAGGTGACGCAGTTGGAGTCTGGTTCCGCTTATTTGGCGGACGTTCATTATGATTTGATCAGAACGTTGGCAAATAGTATGGCTTCCCTAGTGGCGGCGCGCAGATCCATCTGGTTGCGTAATTGGGCGGCCGACGGGTCTTCAAAGTCTCGGCTCAGTAAATTGCCTTTTAAAGGCAGATTGCTGTTCGGGGACAATCTCGACAAGTTGGTAAAGGACCTTGGGGAGTCCAAAGGCGGAAGTCTGCCGGAGGATAGACCTAGGTTAGGTAAAGGTTTGCCGGCTTCTTGAGGTCAGTTTAGGGATTTCCGGAGGTTTCGTTCCTCCCGCCTTTGGGGTTCCCAGCGGGGCAGATTTGCATCCAAGACTCCGAATTTTCAAGGTTTTCGGGGAGCAGGCAGAGGTTTCTCGGCTGTGTCCTCTTCCTCGGCCTCTTCCTTTGGTCGTAAGCCGCAATGAAGCGAGGTGGACCCAGGAGGGAAGCCCAGTTATTGGAGGGCGGCTTCGGAGTTTTCTTCCTTCTTGGGTCCGAATAATATCAGATCAGTGGGTGCTCGAGATAATCAGGGAAGGCTATGCGCTGGAGTTTGCTTCCCCTCTCCGGGACTCCTTCGTGCTATCTCCCAGCAAGGGAAGGCAGAAGGAGTCGGCAATTCATTCAACGTTGGATCGGTTGGTGAAGTTGGGGGCGGTAATTCCCGTTCCGGAGTCCGAGTGCGGAGAGGGACGTTACTCCATTTATTTCGTGGTGCCAAAGAAAGACGGGTCGCTCCGTCCTATCTTAGACCTCAAAGGTGTGAATCGTTGTCTCCGGGTGCCACATTTTCGCATGGAAACCTTAAAATCAGTCATTGTGGCGGTTCGCCTAGGAGAGTTTTTGACGTCTCTGGACCTCTCGGAAGCCTATCTGCATATTCCGATAAGGCCGGTTCATCAGAAGTTTCTGCGCTTCGCCTTACCGTGGGGCCACTTCGGGCTGGCTACCGCTCCCCGCACCTTCACCAAGGTCATGGTGGTGGTTGCGGCGGCCTTGCGGAAAGAAGGTATTTTGGTTCACCCTTATCTCGACGACTGGTTGATTCGGGCAAAGTCCGAGGCAGAGAGCTTGGAGGCCACAGACAGAGTCGTTCGTCTGCTTCAGGATCTCGGCTGGGTAGTCAATGTAAAGAAGAGTCACTTGGTCCCTACGCAGTCCCTCGAATACCTTGGGGTCGTTTTCGACATGGCGAGAGGCTTGGTGATGTTACTGGATCGCAGCGCTCAAGCCTTGCGCCGTCTGGTGCGCACGTTTTTGGGGATTCCCGCGCCTTCTGCGTGGTGGTACCTGCGGCTTCTGGGAACAATGGCAGCGACTCTGGAGGTGGTTCCTTGGGCCAGGTTTCATATGCGTCCGCTCCAGAGAGCACTCTTGCTTCGGTGGTCGAACCAGTCTGATTCCTTGAACCGCCAGTTGCCCTGTCCGAGACGCGTCCGGATATCATTACAGTGGTGGCTCCGCTCGAAGTCCCTGAGAAGCGGAAATGCCGTTGGAGCAACCGTGTGGCTTCCGTTGATAACGGATGCGAGTCTGGCGGGCTGGGGGGCCCACTGCCAGGACCATTTTGCACAGGGGACGTGGTCAGCCAGGGACTCCCGATGGTCGATCAATCGTCTCGAGCTCCGAGCGGTAAGGCTAGCACTGATGGCCTTCGAAGCATCCGTTGTGGGAAAAGCAGTACAAATCCTGTCGGACAACTCGGCTACGGTGGCGTATATCAACCGACAAGGCGGCACAGGAAGCGTGGCCATGGAAGAGGAGGCGGAGGCGCTCTTCGTCTGGGTGGAAGTTCACCTTCTAGCTATTTCGGCAGCGCATATCGCCGGAAAAGACAATGTGATGGCGGACTTTCTCAGCAGAGTGCAGGTCGACTCCGGAAAGTGGGAACTCCACCCGCAAGTTTTTGCACAAATAGTTCGCCGATTCGGGCCGCCGATCATGGACCTCATGGCGACTTTCCAGTCGGCAAAGACGGGTCGGTTTTTCAGCAGGAGGAGAGAGCGAATGTCCGAGGGGATCGACGCTCTCATCCAACCGTGGCCCAACTCCGGACTTCTGTATGTCTTTCCTCTGTGGGCGTTGATCGGGAGAGTAGTTCAGCGTATCGAGGCGCACCGCGGAAAGGTCCTGCTAGTGGCTCCAGACTGGCCCCGGCGGCCTTGGTACGCGGATCTAGTCCGACTTCTCGATGGGGTCCCTTGGAAGCTTCCTCTCCTAGTGGATCTGCTGGTGCAGGGTCCCCTGCGCATGCCTCAAGTGGATCGATTCTCGCTTACGGTATGGCCCTTGAAAGGGCTAGGCTGAGAAAGAAAGGTTATTCGCCGGCGGTCATTGCCACTCTCCTTCGAGCTCGAAAGTTTTCTACCTCGCTGACGTATGTCCGAGTTTGGCGCATTTTTGAAGATTGGTGTTCCAGAAATCAAGTTCGGGCTTCGACGGCATCGGTCGCTGTCATTCTCAGTTTTTTGCAGGACGGTTTCGACAAGTGATTGGCGGCCAGCTCCCTGAAAGTACAGCTGGCGGCTCTCGCCTGTTATAGGGGGAAGGTTCAGGATGTTCCTCTTGGAGCTCACCCGGATGTACAGCGTTTTCTTAAAGCTGTTTTTCGGCTGCGGCCGTCGCATAGGGTGTCCATTCCCTCGTGGGATTTGAATCTGGTTTTGCAGGCTCTAGTGCAGAAACCTTTTGAGCCTCTTCGTCAAGCTTCAGTTAAGGATTTAACTTTGAAGACGGTGTTTTTGGTAGCTATTTGTTCGGCGAGGCGAATTTCGGAGCTGCAGACTTTGTTTTGTAGACCGCTGTTCCTCTCCTTTTCTCGTGATAAAGTCGTTTTGCGGCCGGTTCCTTCTTTTCTGCCTAAAGTGGTATCTCCTTTTCATGTGAATCAATCCGTCATTCTGCCAGCGTTTCCCTCGGACTCAGCAAAGGTATCCGGTGACGGTTTCCATTGGCTCGATGTCCGCTGAGTGTTGCGTCAGTATCTGAAGGTGTCCGAAACGTTTCGGAAGTCGGATCGCCTCTTTGTGCTTTTCGGGGGAGTTCGAAAGGGGGAAGTGGCGGCGAAGTCTTCTATTTCTAGATGGATTAAGGAAGCTATTGCGTCAGCGTATATCTTGCACGGCCGTTCGGTTCCGTTAGGGTTAAGAGCCCACTGTACTAGGGCGCAGGTGGCGTCGTGGGCGGAGCATAGCCTTGTGCCGCCAGTGGAAATTTGCAGGGCGGCTACTTGGTCGTCTCTTCATGCTTTCAGTAGACATTATCGGTTGGATATTGCAGTGTCTCAGGATTCTTGTTTTGGTTCGGCGGTGTTGCGCGCCGGTTGTTAAGTTCCCCCCCCCCCCCGTTGATAACTGCTCTGTTACATCCCGGATGTGGAGGACTAAACTGGAGGACCACTCAGGAAATGGAAATTACACGTACCTGGTAATTGTAGTTCCTGGAGGGTCCGGTTTAGTCCTCAGTCCCACCCAAGAGGCATCTTTATATAATTCCTTTACGGCGTGCTAACACCGGAGTGCGGGGAGTCACGTAAGTGCAATTATTTTTGGTTCCTCGTGGTTGGTGCTTTGTTTTTTCGCCTCTTTTGGGAGAAGGGGATTTGTTTCGTTGGCTGACAGCTCAGTGTGCCTTCTGCTTTTCGTAAAGGGGGCAGAAGCAAGGTGCCCGGTTCTGGCTCTCTCGTTTGGGGAGGGAGTCCAATTATAGTTAAGGGGGGTTCAGCTAGTTATAGTTTACTGTTTTCAATCATGTGTTGCTTCTTTGAGTCTGCTTTGTTAATAGTTCACTGGGGGCTGATGGGAGCTCCAGCAGCATATACCCTGAGGTATTGAAGATTCTGATTGGTCCAGTCTCCATGCTGCAGGAAGAGGTGCACTACCCGGATGTGGAGGACTAAACTGGACCCTCCAGGAACTACAATTACCAGGTACGTGTAATTTCCATTTGTTGTAGCCAACCCCAGTTTCCAGATCACTCAGCAATGTTTCCTAAGCCAGTCTTGTTGTTGTTAAGTGCCGTCGAGTTGGAGTCAACTCATGGCGACCCTCTGGATAGCTGTCCTAAATTGTGTTCGGTCTTCAGTCAGGCGGCTCATTGTTGACAGACTGGTACCCGTAGCTGCTGTTATTGTATCGATCCATCTCATTGCTGGCCTTCCTCTTTTGTGTTGACCTATCTTGCCAAGCATGATGTCTTTCTCTAATGATCTCTCTCTTCGCATGATGTGTCCAAAGTATGAAAGTTGAAGTCTTGTCATCTGAGCTTCTAAAGAAAGCTTAGGTTTGATCTCCTCTAGTACCGACTGGTTTGTTCTTCGGGCAGTCCTTGGTATACACAGTATTTGCCGCCAGCACCATAATTCAAAGGCATCAATTTTCTTCCTGTCAATCTTTTTCACTGTCCAGCTTTCACATCCATATGATAGTGTGATGACGAAGGCTGTTCAGGGGAGATGGAGTGGCAAGAAAGTGAATCCTGTCCCTTTAAAAATAGTAGCAAACAGGGTTTCCCTAGCAACCACAAACCTCTGAGTCAGAGTGCAGCCAGTACCAAGCCCCGCCCACTTCAGCACGTCAGAGTTAGGTTGAGTCCTAACAGCTCCCACGTGGGCTGGGAGAAGGGTGTGGTCCCTAAGAAGGATCAGTTTAAAACTGCAGTGTTTGAGCAGTCAGAAGAGGAGCAGGAACAACGAGGAGAACAAGAGCAGCTGGAACAAGGAGCAGAGACGAGCAGTTGGATCTGGAGGAACAGATCAGAGGCAGACACAGCTAAATGGGAAACTGCCAGGAGAGAGGCAGTTGAATGAAAGGAGAAAGCAGCATGGCACAGAGCAGGAAGGATTGGAACAGCTGAGAAGCCCAGAGTCAAGGCAAGTGCGTGTTTCAAAGTCCCTGCGTGAAAGAAAGCTGGAAGAGTCAGTTCCCAGTGGGGGAAGCAACTCAGCTAGCCAGCTAAGCTACAAAGGTAGAGAAAATAGCTTTTCTGTGTTCCCTAGCCAAAGTCCCTATGAAGAGATAGTCAGAGAACTAAAGAAAAGTGCTAGAAGCTGTCGTAGTCAAAATGCCTCAAAGCAAGCTTTTATGAGGGATAGGAAATTTGCTAACAGCTGCCGTGACTCAGAAGTGGAGAAGTTTATTAGAGAGAAAGAAACTTTGTGTTTAAACTCTGCTAAGATAGAGCAAAATAAACTCTTGTTATCAAAGCTGAATGAGTTGTTACAGAAGCAGAATAATAAGCTCTATGACCCTGTTCCACCTGAAAACAGTTACAATGAATCCATTGAAGAGATGGAGATAGAAAGCTGCAATGAACCGTATGAAAGTGAGCCTGAGGAGATGCAGTGTTCATATTGCAGGGCTAATGAGTTTGAGATGTGCTGAGCCTAAGCACATGTAAGAGAATGAGTGTTTAAAGTAATGCTAAGCTTATTTGTACGAAGCTGAAAGACACAGCAAGAAAAACTCCCCAGAAGTTTTAAGCCAATGTGTTTGTTCCCACAATGCTCTGAAGAGAAGTAAAACTTGCTGGGCGTTTTAGAAGCTGTGAGCCTCCTTGTATAAGAAGATGTGAGAGAAACAATCTTCATATGAAAGTTAAGTTACTTTGAAAAAGTTAACAGCCTGAGCTTTGTAAGCCAGTTCGTAGAACCAAAGTTAACTGCTGTTAAAAGTGCCCAACTCTGTGAATACAACTTGTTGGACTTTATTCTTTGTTTTGGAGATGTATCCAATTTATGTTCAGTGCTATTGAATTTGATGCGAGGGGGAAATCCCGAAAATAGAAATATTCTCTGTTTTTGCCTAATACCATGTGGTCACACTATTTGCTCTGAGGAATAACTGAACTACATTTCCCAGCAATCCTAGCTGGCGGCCATATTTGTGGACATTATTCAAAGAGGGCAATAAGGCGACGCCCTCCTGCTTACTGGCTATCGGCCCGGGCGGGAGGCGCGGCGACAATAGAAACATAGAAACATGATGACAGAAAAAGACCACATGGCCTATCTAGTCTGTCCTTCCATATCAACAACTACAACAGTCCACTTTTTACCTTTAGAGATCCTCTGTGTTGGTCCCATGGTTTTTTGAATTCAGTTACTGTCCTCATCTCTACCACCTCCACTAGGAGACTATTCCACGGATCCACTACTCTTTCCGTAAAGAAATATTTCAGCATATCACTCCTGAATCTATCTCCCTTCATCCTCATCCCATGTCCCCTCGTAGCAGAACTTGCTTTCAATTGAAAGAGGCTCTCTCCCTGAACATTTATGCCACAGAGGTATTTAAACATCTCAATCATATCACCTCTATCCCGCCTTTCCTCTAAGGTGTACATATTAAGATCCTTAAGTCTGTCCTTATATGCTTTATAATGAAGCCCACTAATCATTTTAGTAGCCACCCTCTGCACCGACTCCATCCTGTTCACATCCTTTTGAAGCTGCGGTCTCCAGAATTGCACACTATACTCCAAATGAGGTCGCACCAAAGACTTATACAGAGGCATTATCACCTCCTTTTTTCTGCTAGCCATTCCTCTCCATATGCACCCAAGCATCCTTCTAGCTTTTGCCGTCGCCTTTTCTACCTGTTTAGCTACTTTAAGATCATCAGACACAACCACGCCTAGGTCCCGCTCTTCTTTAGTGGACAAAAGTACTTCACCTCCTATACTGTATTGCTCCCTTGGATTGCTGCAGCCCAAATGCATGACCTTACATTTTTATTTTTTTATTTTTTTATTTATGCAATTTTACAATAACAATCAAGCAAAACACTTGTACAGAAAACAACAACTTGCACCATAAGAATTGAAAATACTGAAAACAGTTTACCACTAAGAGCACAAGAGTATAGTTAATCCACAAATCAGTAGGGGGAAGACAAATAGCTCTCATATTGTGATATCATCTCCTCAGTGATTAGACTCATCATTGTTAGGATGCTCTGTCTTCCACCTCCATTCTAGATTTATATGATCTTTTTTCCTATCCTAGGAGTGGGAGGATTCACCTGTCCTCTTTACCTCCATATTTGTCTTCCCCCTACTGATTTTTTAACATTAAATCCCAGCTGCCAAATTCTAGACCATTCTTCAAGCTTAGCTAGATCCCTCCTCATGTTATCTACACCTTCCTGGGTGTCTACTCTATTGCAGATTTTGGTATCATCTGCAAAGAGGCAAACCTTACCCGACAGCCCTTCCGCTATATCACTAACAAAGACGTTAAAAAGAATCGGACCAAGGACAGATCCCTGGGGCACACCACTGGTAACATCCTTCTCCTCAGAGTGAGCTCCATTTACTTGTACTCTTTGTCGCCTCCCACGCAACCAATTTCTAACCCAAGCAGTAACTTTAGGGTCCATCCCTAGGGTGCTCAGTTTGTTTATAAGTTGCCTGTGAGGAACAGTGTCAAAGGCTTTACTGAAATCTAAATACACCACATCTAGAGCTCTCACTCGGTCCAACTCCCTGGTCACCCAGTCAAAGAAATCAATCAGATTTGTCTGACAAGACCTGCCTCTGGTGAATCCATGCTGCCTCGGATCCTGTAATCCGCTGGACTCCAGAAACCTCACTATTTTCTCTTTCAGCAGCGTTTCCAATAATTTACTCACCACCAAAGTTAAACTAACCGGCCTGTAGTTTTCAACCACATCCTTACTTATGCTTTTGTGTAAAGGCACCACATGAGCCTCTCTCCAGTCCTTTGGCACCACTCCCGACTCCAACGAGGCATTGAAAAGGTCAGTCAGTGGAGTTGCTAGAACGTCCCCAAGTTCCCTCAGTATTCTAGGGTGTGTCCCATCGCTTTGTCTACTTTAAGTTGAGCTAGTTTCTCACGAACACAGTCTTCTGAAAATTGTTCAAGATGTCCCTCGCTACTGTTCCTATTTGTGGGTGTTTTCTGAGGTCCTGCTCCTGGTTCTTCATCTGTGAACAAAGAACAAAGATATTTGTTAAGCAATTCCGCTTTATCCTTATCAGCTTCTACATATTCCCCCCCTGCACCCTTGAGTCTGACAATACCACTTTTGCCCTTCCTCTTCTCACTAATATATCTGAAAAATGTCTTATCCCCCAATTTTATTGCATTGGCTATTTCCTCCTCCTTTTGAATCTTTGCCTTCTTGACTACTTTGCTAGCTTCTCTAAGTTTTTCCAAATACAGATGCCTGTCTTCCTCTCTCTGTGATCTCTTGTATTTCATGAAGGCCTCCCTCTTTTTCTTCACTTTTTCAGCTACTTCCTTTGAAAACCATAGCGGTCTCCTTTTCCTTTTGCCTTTATTTACCATTTTAACAAAAAGGTTGGTTGCCCTTAAAATACCCCCTTTCAGTTTTGCCCACTGTTTTTCTACATCCCCCAGCTGTTCCCATCCCACTAACGACTCCCTGAGGTATTGGACCATCTTCACAAAGTTAGTCTTCCTAAAGTCTAAGATCCTCACCTTGGAATGGATTCTAACAGCCCTAGTCCTAATACTGAACCACACCATCTGGTGATCACTGGATGCAAAATGATCTCCCACTACAACATCAGAAACACTTTCACCATTGGTAAGCATCAAGTCCAGTATGGCCCCTTCATGTGTGGGGTCTGTTACCAATTGCCTGAATAGTTCTCCCTGTAGAGAATCCAGGATCTCCTTACTTCTAGATGATACTGCAGCAGGAATGTGCCAATCAACATCTGGCATATTGAAATCCCCTATCAGTAGCACTTCCCCTTTCCTAGCAATGCTGCGTATGTCTTCAATTAACTCTCTGTCCACCTCTTCCTCTTGTGAGGGAGGTCTGTATATCACACCAATGCAAATAGATTTCTCTTTCCCTCTTTCTAGTTTAACCCACAATTCCTCCTTTCTCCCTTTTAAGCTCTGTAATTCCAAAGCTTTAATAGTAGTTTTTACATATAGTGCCACTCCTCCTCCCCTTCTTCCTACACTGTCCTTTCTGAATAAAGTATAGCCAGGTATAGTTACATCCCAATCATGGTTTTCTGTGAACCATGTTTCTGTAACTGCCACTAAATCCAAGTCAGCCACTTCCACCAAAGCTTCAACATCAGGGATCTTATTTCCCATACTACGGGCATTTATACACACTGCTTTCCATATGTTACCCCTGTTACCCATTTCCATAAAGGTATTTAATGTATCACCTACCTGGGGGCTTTCACTTACCTGGGGGCTTTCTTCACCCATCCCCAACGAATCTAGTTTAAAGCCCTCTTCAGTAGATTAGCCAGTCTACTACCAAAAATGCGTTGACCTTTCTTGGACAGATGGATGCCATCTCTTGGACAGATGGATGCCATGATGTTATTGAAAATACCATGGCTTGAACAAGTCGAATCTTTGTATGGAGAGAGACATCTCTGCTCTTGAGAATCTTATCTAGGTCTTTCATAACCATTCTGCCAAGAGCAATGCGTCGTCTGATTTCTTGACTGCTGTTGCTTCTTTATTGATAGTTGATCCAAGTAGGTTAAAGTTGTTCACGATTTCAATTTCTTCTCCTTCAACGATGAACCTGTTGATTATGCCAGTTGTCATGATCTTTGTCTTCTTTACATTAAGGTGCAGGCCCATTTTGAGACTATGTTCTTTGATTGTGAGAAGAAAATGTTTCATATCATCTTCACTTTCAGCCAGTAATGTGGTATCATCAGCATAGCGAAGGTTGTTGATGAGTCTTCCACCAATCTTCACACCTCTGTTGTCTTCATACAATCCTGCTTCTCTGATGATTTGTTCTGCATATAAATTAAACAGGTAGGGGGAAAGTATGCAGCCTTGTCTTACACCTTTGCTTATTTTAAACCATTCTGTTTCTCCTTGTTCTGTTCAAACTGTTGCTTCTTGATCATTGTACAGATTGTGCAAGACTACGATCAGGTGTTCTGGTATACCCATGCTTCTTAATGTGGCCCAGAGTTTCTCATGATTTACACAGTCAAAAGCTTTGCTATAGTCAATAAAGCACAAATAGATATCCTTTTGGTATTCTTTAGTCTTTTCAAGGATCCATCTCACATCCACAATGATGTCTCTCGTTCCTCGCCCTTTCCTGAACCCTGCTTGCACTTCAGGTAGTTCTTGTTCCAGGTATGGTTGTAGTCTCTTTTGAATAATCTTTAGTAGAATCTTACTGGCATGTGGGATCAGAGCAATTGTGTGATAATTTCCACAGTCAGTTGGATCACCTTTCTTTAGTGTTGGTATAAACACAGATCTTTTCCAGTCAGTTGGCCATGATGTTGTCTTCCATATTTCTTGGCAGAGTCTTGTATGTACGATAACAGCTGCATCAGATTGCTGTAATACTTCTATGGGAATGCTATCAGTGCCTGGTGCTTTGTTCTTTGATAAGGCTTTCAATGCTGCTTCAACTTCTTCTTTCATCACCAATGGTTCCCGATCATAAGGTACAGGTTGAAACGGCTGTTGGTCCACTTGATCTTTATCATATAAAAACTCTGTATATTCCTTCCACCTTTTCTTGATCTTCTCAGCATCATTCAACATAGAACCTTGAGCATCTTGTAACATTCCAATTCGAGGCTGGAACTTTTTCTTTAACTCTCGTAGCTTTAGGAAAGCTGATCTTGTTCTTCCTCTAATAGTTTCTGCTTCTATTTCCTTGCATGCGTCATTGTAGTACTTTTCCTTGTCCTATCTTGCTGCACGTTGGAAATCTCTGAGTTCTGTGATTGTCTTTCTTTCTCCTCTGGCTTTAGCTTCTCTGCGTTTCTGGGCAATTTTCAGAGTTTCTTCCTTTATCCATTTTGGCTGTTTTTTTCTTTTTCACCTTTTGTAGAGACTTCTCGCTTTCTTCCAACACAACCTTCTTAATGTCATTCCATAACTCTTCTGGAGCTCTGTCATTTGTATCTAAAGCAGGAAATCGATTTTGCAGGCAGTCTTTAAATTCCAGTGGTATATTCTCAAGGTCATATTTTGCTGCATTCATGAGTGGTTTGCTCTTTTTCAACTTTAGCTTGAGTTTGCATACTAGTAGTTGATGATCTGCACCAGTCAGCTCCAGGTTTTGTCTTTGTTGATGTTTTAGAGCTTTTCCATCGTTGACTTCCACAGATGTAGTCAATTTGATTTTTATACAGTCCATTGGGTGAAGTCCATGTGTACAGTTGCCGCTTGTGTTGCTGGAAGAAGGTGTTTGAGATGAATAGATCGTTGGTCTTGCAGAATTCTATCAGTCTTTCTCCAGCTTAATTTCTGTTGCCAAGTCCATATTTTCCAAATAATTTGTCGTCTTCTTTGTTGCCAACATTTGCGTTCCAGTCACTCATGACTATCAGGATATCCTGTTTGCATGTTCTGTCAATTTCAGCTTATACTTGTTCATAGAACTCTCCAATTGCATTCTGTTCTGCAGCTGTTGTTGGGGTATATACTTGAATTATAGTTGTGTTGATAGGCATTCCTCGTAGACGAACAGAGATTAAGCGTTCGCTGACTGCGTTGTATTTCATTACAGTTCTTACAGGTTTCTTCTTTATTATAAATGCAACACCATTTCTTCTTTGTCTTTCATTTCCAGCATAGTAGACCATGTGATCATCTGATGCAAAGTGCCCGATGCCAGTCCATTTCAGTTCTCTGACACCCAACAGATCAAGTTGTACATGTTCCATTTCATTCTTGACCACCTCCAGCTTCCCTTGGTTCATGCTTCGTACGTTCCATGTTCCAATGTGTAAGACATCTTTACAGCCTCAGACTCTCATTTTATGCGCAGCTACATCAGCAGTCAGACGTCCCAAGGGCTTTGATCCAACCACATCATAAATGCTGGCTTTACTCTGAAAAGTCTTCAGCTCTTCCCCAGTAACTAGATGAGTGCCTTCCGACCTGGGGGTCTCATCTTCCAGCACTACAGCACAGTTTGTTTTGTTGTAACTATCCATTGGGTTTTCATGGCAAGATACAGAAGTAGATTGCCAGGCCTTTCCTCCGCCAGTCTTATCCCTAATAATATCTTGGAGGTGTCTCTGTAGATCTTGCATGACATTAATATGGTAGGTTCTTCCAATTAGACTGCCCATGGCCCACTGGGCAGCAAGGAGATAATCAAGGGCCCGTCGATTCTATAGTGCAAGGTTCCTCTACTGACCCAATTCTTCCTTAACATTTTCAAAAGCACCTGCAGTTTCATTCAGGAAAGCAGATAAAACAGAAGCAAGAGTACATACAGTGGTATGCAAAAGTCTGGAATCACTTTTAAATTTGACTTTTTTTCAACTTCTTGACCTTATATCTTAATTTTTTTTCCTCACTGTGGCTTTTTCTGTGTATCTCATGATAAGTGATAGATTTGGCTATTAGGGCCAACTTTTAGTATTGGTTTGGCCCTTATTTTCTGAGTTTGTTCCCCATAGTTGTCCTGTTGATAGATTTTCTGTGAAAATCGCATAATGTACATCGTTGGCCAACGATATATTATTGTAAGTATGCTTTAAAATATTATGGACGCACGCCAGGTTTCCTTCAAATTAATGTATGTGGCCTTGAAAAAGGCCGTTTTTATGTGTCAGTGATGGCTCAGTATTTGATGGGCCACCCTTTGTTCTTGATCACCTGACTGCACCTTGTCGGCATTGAATGAACCGGTCTGACAAGGTGATCATTGGTGACAACGTGGTTCCAAGCTGCAATGAGTGACTCCATCAGTTCACACTTTGATGTCGGATGCCTCTTGGATATTTCCAAGGCCACCTTGTGCCACAGGTTCTCGAATGGATTTAAATCTGGAGACTGGGCAGGCCAGTCCATTGACTTGATATTTTTCCGCTGCTTCCAGCTGATCACCTGTCTGGAACGATGGCAGGGTGCATTGTCATCTTGGAACAGGAACTGGCCAGGAAACAGCTGGTGTGCTGATGGCACCATGCACTTTTGTGGTATGGTGATGTACTTGGCCCCATTGACCATTCCATCGACTATGTGAAGACATCCAACGCCACTGGCAGCCATGCAGCCCCAGACTATGACTGTCAAAGGATGCTTCACAGTGAGGTTGAGACACTCAGGCTTGAATTCCTCTCCAGGAAATCTCCTCACATAGGTGTGGGCCTGGTTATCAAACAGGCAGAATGTGCTTTCATCGCTAAATAGCACCTTTTCCCACATTTCAGTCGACCAGGTTGAGTGCTTTCTTGCCCACACGATCCGGTTGCTCCTTTGTATGTCAGTCATCAGTGGTTTATTCCGTGCTTTGCAGCCCTGGAGACCAAACTGCAGGCACCGGCGATGAACTGTTGATGAGCTGACACTGACCTCACTCTTGTCTGACCACTCTCGAAGTACCTGAGGAGAGGTCAACTTGCGATTAGGCAGTGAAATGCGTCATAGTGTGCGGTCCTGGCATGATGTTGATGCACGTAGATGACCTGAACGAGGCTTGTCCACCATTGAACCCATTTCTTTCTTCTTCTGTACAATCTTAACAACAGCGCTCTGACTGCAGCCAACTTTCTTGGCTATCTGACGGCTTGAAAATCCTTCCTTGCTCATAAAGGACACACAAACACGCTCCTCCAACGTCAGGGTCTGAGTCATCTTCATAGTCGATCCAGAAAGCATATAAAATTCAAAAATTCCGTGCGTTTTTATAGCTGCACTGTTGGCTAGATATCTGCATTGTGATTGGTTTGTGAAACCAGCCTCCTGATTGGTCAGAAATAACGTGTGCCTATTGGATAATCTCGATCCATTTTTGACGCAGGATCCACAAAAATTGCAGTAGCTATCTACCAGTGTCTGTAAAGTATTTAAATTGGAAGCAAGAAATGCAAAAAAGTTAACTCTAATAGCCAAATGGATCCCTTTTAACGTGGTAGAAAGATGAATATGCTAACGCAAAATTTAAAAAAAAAAGTTAGAAAGTATGAAAAACGCAAAACTCACAAGTGATTCCAGACTTTTGCACACCACTGTATGTCTCTATGATTCATGATAACACCTACACTAAAGAAAACACTGGATATAATTCCTTTCCCCACTGAGTTTATATCATACTGGGTCACTATATTATCTAAGGCTTTATTATGGCTGCCTTTAGGAGATGGAGATCTCCGGTTCCTTAACCATCCCTCAGGCAGTTTAGGAGTGATTCTCACTCCAGGGACCACAAGGCCAATAAAACAAGTACCTTGTCCTCCCTCTTGGTAATATAGAGAAGGCCCTGAATCCACATACTCAGTAAATTCCTGGAAGAGGTCCCCAGGAAGCCAGTCTACCTATAAGTAGAGGGGAAAGGGAGCAAGAGGAAATAAATCTGGAGAGGTGAGTATATGTGAGATGGAGTCATAAAGGCTAAAAGAGTGCTGGAGGGTCCCAGAGTTGTTAGTACTTTCATACATGATTCTATACAGACAGACACTTCTCCCTAAGTTCTAGCCTTTTTCATCTCTCTGGAAGCAAACAGTCCCATGGCCTAAATTTGTCAGTGAAATGAAGGTAGAAGAAGTATTAAAAGCTTTGGCTAGGGTGAAGCTAGTGACTTTATAATCAGCATAAGCAATCTCTATGCTTATTAAGGGAACACCACTTCAATAATGTAAAGGAACATGGGAACAAATGTAACAATCTTGGCTTGTCCTTAAGGCAATATCTTTAAGTAATTTTACATGTAAGTTTTGTTCCCGATGACCAAAGTGATCAAGGACTTCAGGGTCAGAGGTTGGGGTGGCAACAGTGCTTTGGTTTTTGGGCACCTTGCGGCCTATGTGACCCACCAAGTTCTTGTTCAGCAAGGGTTGCTTATCCTTCAGAGCCTGAATCACACTCTTATCACAAGAGAGTGGCAGGAGTCGGAGGAAGCCGACATGGACCCAGAAACAGGAATGGATGAATTGGAGGAAGGGGAGATTCCGGAGCCGGAAGATCAGACAAAAATTATTCGCATATTTCAAAAGGAGGAGTTGTCAGCGCTGGTCAGTCCCTCCAAAAGCTAAAGCTCACTGCGGAGCAGCCTGTAGAAGAGGATGAGAGGGAAGACCCTATAATCCAGGCGGTGAGGCAAACACAGGTGGTGTTTCCTGTTCACCGAGTGGTGGACCGCATGATTCAGGATGAATGGGATCAGCCTGAAACAGGGCTGAGAGGAATGCGGACGATGAACAGGTTGTACCCGCTATCGGAGAAAGACAGAGAGCGATTTCGGTCTCCTCAGATTGATGCGGCAGTGTCAGCGGTGACCAAGAAGACCACGATTCCGGTGGAATGTAGCGCGGCCTTAAAAGATGTGCAGGATAGGAAAGTGGATGGTTTATTGAAACAATCCTTTGAGACTAACGTGTTGTCATTGCAGGCATCCATTTGTGGAGCGTGGGTAGCTAGAGCATGCCTACGATGGTCCCAAAGCTTGCGGCAGTTGCCGCGGCTGGAACAAGACAGTCTTGGATGAGTTGGATCGGTTAGAATCGGGGTCGGCCTATTTGGCGGATGTCCATTACGACCTGATTAGGGCCCTGGCTAACAGCATGACATCGCTGGCGGCTGCCCGTAGATCTCTGTGGTTACGTAATTGGGCGGCAGATGGGTCGTCTAAGTCTCGGCTCAGTAAGCTGCCGTTTAAAGGAAAGTTGTTGTTCGGAGAGGATCTTGGCAAGTTGGTAAAGGACTTAGGATAGTCGAAAGGGGGTAGGCTCCCGGAGGATAAGCCTAAGCAGGGAAAGTCGTCTCCGGCGTTTCGGGGTCAGTTTGGAGATTCCCGGAGATTTCAGACTTCGCGCTTGGGAGGATTTCAGAGAGGGCATTTTGCTCCTAGAGCCCAGGGGTTTCGAGGGTTCCGCGGCACAGGTAGAGGTTTTGAAACGGCGGCTGCAGGAGTTCCTTGGAAGCCCAAATGAAGTGAGGCGGCCCCCGGTGGGAAGTAATTCGATAGGCGGACGTCTTCAGGAATTTCTTCCTGCCTGGGTCCAAATAACGACAGATCAGTGGGTGTTAGAAATTATCCGCGAGGGTTATGCGTTAGAGTTCGCAAAGCCCGTTAGGGACTCGTTTGTGATGTCTCCCTGCAGAGGGCAGAGGAAGACTGGCGGTTCGGCAAACTCTAAATCGGCTGTTGCAAATAGGGGCGATTACCCCGGTGCCGATAGAAGATTACAGCACGAGTTGATACTCCATTTATTTTGTGGTGCCAAAGAAGGACGGGTCACTTCGCCCTGTTTTGGACTTAAAAGGTGTGAACCGCTGCCTTTGAGTGCCTCATTTCAGAATGGAAATGGTCCGTCATAGTGGCAGTATGAAAAGGAGAGTTCTTGACGTCCCTCGATCTAACGGAAGCGTATTTGCACATCCCAATCAGAAAGGCCCACCAGAAATTTTTGTGATTCGCTCTCAATTTCAGGCGTTGCCCTTCGGACTGGCGCCGGCGCCATGGACCGTTACCAAGATCATGGTGGTGGTGGCAGCAGCCTTATGAAAGGAAGGGATCTTGGTACATCACTATCTCAATGATTGGTTGATACGAGCAAAGTCCAAGGCCGAGAGTGTGAAAGTTACAAGCAGAGTAGTGACGTTTTTGGAAAGTCTCAGCTGGGTAGTCAATGTGTCCAAGAGCCAGCTAGCGCCAACCCAGGAGCTCAAATGTTTGGGTCTGGGATTCGACACGCGGTCAGGTGCAGTGTTCCTCCCGACGCGTCGAGTTCAAGTCCTATGGCAGCTGGTCCGCAAGTTCAGGGCGATGCCAGCACCTTCTGCGTGGAATTACCTGCGTGTGCTGGGAACGATGGCGGCGGCCTTGGAGGCAGTACCGTGGGCCAGATTTCATATGCGCCCATTGCAGAGAGCGCTGCTTCACCGCTAGTCAAATCAGGACGACTTGCTGAGTAAGCGGCTTCCCTGTCCTTTCGGGGTCAGGAATGCTCTGCGGTGGTGGCTTCTTCCGAGCACCTTTCAGACAGGAATGCCTCTGGAATAACCGGAGTGGCTCCCGTTGCTGACAGACGCCAGTCTCGTGGGCTGGGGGGGCGCATTGCGGAGAGAGATTCACGCAAGGAAGGTGGAGCGTTCAGGAGGCCCAATGGTCAGTCAACCAGCTGGAGCAGAGAGCGGTGTTCCCGGCTCTGCAAGCCTTCGAGGTAGTGGTCACCGGGTGAGCGGTATGAGTTCTGTCAGACAATTCTGCAACGGTGGCTTATAGCAACCGTCAGGGCAGTATGGGAAGTGCAGCCATGGAGGAGGAGGCAGAGACGTTGTTTACATGGGTGGAAACGCAACTGCCAGAGATCTCAGCAGCTCACATTTCAGGGAAAGACAACGTAATGGCAGATTTTCTCAGCAGAGTGAAGGTGGATGCCGGCGAATGGGAGTTGCATCCGAACGTATTTGCACAAATAGTTCATAGTGGGAGCCGCTGGTCATGGATCTCATGGCCACTTTTCGCTCAGCCAAGGCAAGTCAGTTTTTCAGCAGACGAAGAGAGCAGATGTCGGAGGGGATTGACACGCTGATGCAAGGTTGGCCGACGTTGGGTCTTCTCTATGTCTTTCTGCCGTGGGCGCTCATAAGTCGAGTGATTCAACGGATCGAGGCCCATCGGGGAAGAGTGTTGCTGGTAGCTCCGGACTGGCCAAGGAGATCGTGGTACGCCGACCTCATCCGGCTGTTAGACAGGGAGCAGTGGAGGTTGCCGGTGTTGGAGGATCTGTTGCTACAAGGTCCGCTTCGGATGCCCCAGGTGGATCGATTCTCGCTTACGGTTTGGCCATTGAAAGGGCAAGGCTAAAGAGGAAAGGTTTCTCGAGAGCAGTTATCGTGACTTTCTCCAGGACCAAGCAGGAAGTCAGTCCTCACTTATGGGTGACGTCGGCGCCGACGGAGCCCTCGCGGAGCAATTTTCCCCAGCTTTCAAAGAAAGCCTTTGGGAATTGCAGCGCGCATGCGCGGTCGTCTTCCCGCCGAGGTGCCATCTTAGCCAGTCTTCTTTTTTTCCGCGGAGCCCTACAGACGTCCCCGTCTGTCCCCGCGAAAAAGTCGATTTTCTTCATTATTTTATTCTTTTTTCCTTTCGGTTCGACGCCGATCGCTTTCCCCGCCCGGACTCGCGACGCCGGTCTCGAGTCCGCTTACTTTTTTCGGTTTTTTCTGACTTAGTCAGCTTTCGTTTTCGGTTTCCCTGGCAGCCCTGGTCCCTTTGACCTCGCAGGGGCCCTTTTTCCCCCGATGGCTGCCAGTGGGTTTAAGTGGTGTGGTCGGTGTGACCGAAATATGTCACTGACCGACACACACGACTTTTGCCTACGCTGCTGGGCCCGGATCATGAGGAACTGATCTGTGGGCCCTGCAGCAAACTGTCCTCAAAGGCGTTGAGGAGTCGGCGGCATCAGCGTGAGAGAATCTTCGCTGACCCCAGCCGTACCCGGACCTCGTCGGAGGCCTCCGCGTCGAAGGCTCCAGCTCGGACCGTCGCCGGAGCTTCCTCCGACCGGGGTTCTCCCTCCGGGGACCATCGTCGGATGAAAAACCCGCTCGAGGGCGGCGTCGGTGGACGCTCCTGGCTCCGCGAGGCCAGGTCGCATAGCCCCGACAGCCGCCCCGGGTCCTTGGAGAAGGAACACATCCCGAAGCGACCTCGCCTGGAGTCGGAGATGCCTGCCCGGGTAAGTCCTGTGGTCTTTCTGGACTCGCCTCCGCGACAGCCGACGTCGGGGCCCGACGCCGTCGGGGCCCGAGTCGGGGCTGCTGGGTCACCTGAGCTCGGACTCAGGTTGACGGCCTTGGAGAGCAGACTGTCTGCCTTCATGGACCAGCAGCGGGCACTGCTCGCTGGCCTCGCTGGCGCCGCTTGCCCCGACCGCCGGGACGTCGACGTCCAAGTCGACCCCGGAGACCGAGCCGATCCTCGAGTCAATGAGAACTCGAGTCGAGACTCGGACGAGGTCACCCTCGTCCTCCCGTTGGGGACCGAGGTCGGCGTCTCCGAGTCCCTCGACGTGGTGATTGCTGGCGCCGAACCCTGCCCGGTCCGACCCAAACGAGTCCTCGTCGTAGTCGGTCTGGGAGTCTTAGGTGGTATAGTCACCTGATTCTTTCCGGACTCGGTGTGTCCCATCGGACTCACCGGGGTCCGAGCCTCGGAAGCAGTCCCCCCCGGAGGAATGCCCGGTTTTTCTCGGACTTCGTTAGGGATATGGCCAAGGCTTTTGGCCTTCCCTGCGGATCCCGAGGAGGACCTCGAGCCGAAGAGCTCGACGCCCTCCAGTATGACTCTCTCCGCGAGGGAGCACTTTACTGTGCCGGGTTCCTCCTATGCTGGAACGACTACTCTACCGCATGTGGGAGAGTCCGGCCTCCTCGCCGGTCCTGAGCAAGCGGGTCGATTCTATCTAACGGGTCCGCAAGAGCCCTGGCTTTCAGAAGGAACAGCTGACACACCATTCCATGGTAGTCTAATCGGTCCATGCATCGTTCTTAAGAGCCAGAAGATTGCACTCCTCGGTGCCTCCTGGAAGGGAGGCCCGTAACCTGGATGGCCTTGGCAAGAAGTGCTTCCAGGGCTCTATGCTCGCATGTCGTGTCCAGACTTACCAGCTCTACATGGGCATGTATCTCCGGGATCTGGCTAAAGAGCTAGCCGGATTCTCCGCTGGTCTCTCCGAGGAGCCCTTGCGGAGGTTCCTAGCCCTTGTCCACTGGCATTCGGGAATGCTCAAAGTTCATGTCCCGAGCAGCCTATGATGGCTTTGAGGCCTCGGCTAGAGTGGCCGCAGCCGGCATCGGTGCCCGCCGACAGGCTTGGCTTCAGTCGTCGGACCTTGAGCCCTGGGTACAGGACAAGTTGGTCGATGTCCCCTGCCGAGGCGAAAACCTCTTTGGCAAGCCCATGGCGGAAAAGGCTGCACAAATTGAGACTGAGACTCTCACCAGACCAGGCTTTCTAGGAAGACCTCCGCCCCTTCCCAGAAAAAAGAAGGGCTCGGGAAAAAGTCCTTTTACCGAGGAAGGCGGCTGCCTACAAACAGTACCCCCATTATCAGGCCCCTGCAGCTCCCCAACAGGGCCAGCAGGCCAAGGGACGGGGTAACGGGTCCGTAGGCAGCAAGCCCCCAAGCCTGCACCACCAGCCCCTGCTCAGCAGGGTGGGGGTTTTTTTGACTCGCTCAGCATAGCCTCTCCCCCCCCGCTGGCTCCTCCCAGCACCGGAGGCCGGCTGGTTCACTTCGCCCACAGGTGGTCCAGCATCACCGCAGATGCCTGGTACTTCAGGTCGTGCGAGAAGGCTACCTTCTCCACTTCCATCAGGTCCCTCCCTCCTATTTCCGGGAGAACCTTCGCGCCCCCCTCTGCACAGGGAGTTGCTCCTTCAGAGTTAGCAGGTCTTCTGCAGGAACAGGCGGTGGAACCGGTGCCCCACCACCTGAGAGGTCAAGGCTTTTATTCAAGGTATTTTCTGATACCAAAGAGAACAGGGGCCTCACCCATCCTGGACTTGCACAACCTCAACAAGTTCCTTGTGCGGGAGAAGTTCAAAATCTTAACCTGGAATCCTTCTGCCCTACCTCCAGCAGGAGATTGGCTATGCTCCTTGGATCTAAAGGATGCCTACACGCACATCCTCATCCACCCAAGCCACCGCCATACCTAAGGTTTGTGGTGGCAGGAAATCATTACCAGTACAGAGTACTGCCCCTTGGCCTATCCTCCGCACCGCGAGTCTTCACAAAATGTCTCGCGGTCGTGGCGGCCCATCTCCGGCTTCACGGCCTCTATGTCTTTCCGTACCTCGACGACTGGCTCATCAGAGCAGCGTCCGCTCAGGAGGTCACCAACGCCACGTGCCGCACGGTGACTCTGCTGCAGCACTTGGGCTTTGTCATAAACTTCGCAAAGTCCACTTTGCTCCCCTCACAGGATCTCGAGTTCATCGGCGCAAGGCTGCACACTCCTCGGGCACGAGCGTACCTACCCGCTCGACAGGGCTCAACGGCTCATGGACCTAGCCGACCGCTTTCCGCAGCCAGCCCCTGGTCTCCGCCAGGCGCTTCCTGAGACTGCTCGGCCATATGGCTTCCACCGTCCATGTGACCCCCAATGCCCGCCTGAACATGCGGTCTGCTCAATGGTGTCTCCGCCAGCAGTGGCGACAAGCCACAGGCGGCCTGGCAGACCTAGTGCGCGTCTCCGAGCCGCTGCTCTCGTCTCTCCGGTGGTGGCTCCGGCAGCCGAACCTGATATCGGAATGCCTTTCCAGTCACCTCAGCCGACCCGGGTGCTGACCACCGATGCATCCCTCCTGGGCTGGGGAGCACATTGCCAAGAGGCACGTACTCAGGGCCTCTGGACCACGTGGGAGTCTGCTCAGCAGATCAACTTCCTGAGCTCAGGGCGATCCGCCTAGCTCTCAAGGCCTTCTCCCACCTGACTTCCCAACAGTCCGTCCTTGTCCAGACGGACAATCAAGTTGCCATGTTCTACGTGAACAAGCAGGGGGGCACGGGCTCCTTCCCTCTGCCGGGAGCACAGAAGCTCTGCTCTTGGGCCGTCAGTCACGGCATTCTCCTCAAGGCAGTTTATCTCCCGGGCCAAGAAAATTGCCTTGCAGACAAACTCAGCAGGGTCCTCCAGCCGCATGAGTGGCGTCTGGATCCCTTGGTAGTTCAGAAGCTCTTCCTCAAGTGGGGTCTCCCCACGGTGGATCTCTTTGCCAGTCCTCAAACAACGGCAGCTTCCTCGCTTCTGCTCTCGTCGCCACACCCCCTTCGGGTTGCGGCGGACGCCTTTCTGATCTCGTGGTCGGGGAGCCTTCTGTACGCTTTCCCTCCCATCCCGCTGGTCTCCTCGGACTCTTTTCAAGGTTCTCCGAGACAAAGCCTTCATGATCCTGGTGGCCCCTCGCTGGCCCAGGCAGCCGTGGTTTCCGCTCCTGCTGCACCTGGCGGTTGGAAGATCCAATCCCTCTGGGTACAACCGGATCTCCTCACTCAGGATCAGGGTCCCTTCTGCACCCAACCCTCAGGTCTCTCAACCTCATGGCCTGGCTGCTGAGAGGGTAGTCCTTGCTCCCCTTCTCCTGCCGGCGTAGGTGGAGGAGGTCGTCTTAGCTTCGCGACGGCCTTCTACCCGCAAATGCTACGCCCTTGAAGGGCGTCGCTTTGCAGTCTGGTGTACCCAACAGTCTCAGGATCCCTTCTCCTGCCCGGTGTCGGTGATCTTGCAGTACTTGCTGCACCTCTCTAATCTGGGACTTAAGTCCAACTCCGTCAAAGTTCACCTCAGTGCTCTTTCAGCACATCATGTGCCAGTGGACGGCAGACCTCTCTCCAATGGACCCTCTTGTAGCGAGGTTTCTCCGAGGTCTCCTTCTACTTAAACCACCTCTGCGCCCGCCAGCGCCTGACTGGGACCTGAATGTGGTTTTGCAGCGGATCACCTGTCCGCCTTTTGAACCTATGGCTACCTGTTCTCTCCGTTTTCTGTCTTGGAAAACACTGTTTCTTGATAGCCCTCACTTCCGCTAGGCGCGTAAGTGAATTGCAGGCCCTCGTGTCTGATCCCCTTACACTAGGTTCTACAGGAATAGGGTAGTCCTACGACTCACCCAAAATTTCTGCCTAAAGTGGTCTCCCCTTTTCACATCAATCAGGCGGTGGTACTTCCAACCTTCTTTCCCAGACCCACACTCCAGCCGAGCTGAAACGGTCCTCCATACCCTGGACTGTAGAAGGGCATTGAACTTCTACCTTGACCGTACGCGGGAGCACCGTAAAGCTGCTCAGCTTTTTGTGTCTTTTGACCCCAATAAATTGGGGCTCCCGGTCTCCAAGCGTACTCTGTCCATCTGGGTTGCGGACTGTATCTCTTGGGCTTAGGGGGCAGCCGGACTCTCCTTAGAAAGTCGAGTCACGGCTCATTTGCGTTCGGGCAAAGGCCACGTCAGTGGCTTACCTCCGCTCTGTTCCGCTGGCAGACATCTGCCGGGCCGCTACTTGGTCTTCGAGCCAGACTTTTGCGGTCCATTACTGTCTCGAGAGGGATCCCGTAGGGACAGTGCTTTTCGGACAGGCAGTCCTCCGTAATCTCTTTGAGGTCTGAGCACTCCTACCCTCCATCCCGGATGTGGGCTACCGGTGGGTGATAATTCAGCGAAGATTCTATCCTTCTGTGCTGCTGAGCTAGAGGTAGCTCATGTTTGTGCTTAGGGTCTCCGGTAGCCTTGAGCTTGGGAGTCCCATAAGTGAGGACTGACTTCCTGCTTGGTCCTGGAGAAAGCGTAGTTACTCACCTGTAACAGGTTTTCTCCAGGAGCTGCTGGAATCAGTCCTCACTACCCTCCCTCCTCCCCTTGGAGTTGCAATCGTCTGCTTATGTTCTTTTGCAAATTTTTATGCTGTCTTTTTTAGCTATGTCATCTGACTGGCTAAGATGGCACCCTCGGGCGGGAAGACGACCGCGCGATGCGCGCTGCAATTCCCAAAGGCTTTCTTTGAAAGCTGGGGAAAATTGCTCCGCGAGGGCTCCGTCGGCGCCGACGTCACCCATAAGTGAGGACTGATTCCTGCTGCTCCTGGAGAACACCTGTTACAGGTGAGTAACTACGCTTTACTTCGGGCACGGAAGCCGTCCACTTCTTTGGCATATATCCATGTATGGCGATTGTTTGAGGATTGGTGCTTGTGCAGGCAAGTGCGTGCAGCGATGGTGTCAGTTCCGGTGGTGCTAAGTTTTCTGCAGGAAGGATTTGATAAGGGACTGGCGGCCAGTTCCTTGAGGGTTCAGTTAGCAGCTTTGTCTTGCTATAGAGGCAAGGTACAAGGACTATCACTCGGTGCCAATGCGGACATGTTGCATTTTTTTGAAAGCGGTTACCAGGCTGCGGCCCGCTTATAGAGTTGTGGTGCCCCCGTGGGACCTTAATTTAGTCTTAGGGACGTTGACAAAGGAACCCTTTGAGCCTTTGCGCAAAGCATCGGTGAAAGATCTCACTTTGAAAACGGTAGTTTTGGTAGCAATCTGTTCGGCAAAGTGCATTTCGGAATTGCAGGCGTTGTTCTGTAGGGAGCCGTTTTTGCCGTTTTCATGGGAAAAGGTGGTGTTGCGGCCAGTGCCGTCCTTTTTGCCTATAGTAGTTTCTCCATTTTACCTTAATCAGATGGTGTCTCTTCCAGTACTAGGCTCACTGGAGGGGAGCTCGTCTGACCGCGGCTTGCGCCATTTGGACATAAAGCGGGTGCTGCGGCACTATTTAAGAGTTTCTGAGCCTTTCCGTAAGTCGGATCGTCTGTTTGTGTTGTTTGGCGGCCCTCAAAAAGGGGAAGCTGCGTCCATTTCCCGGTGGATTAGAGAAGCGATTAGTTCGGTTTATCTTTTGGAGGGTCGATCGGTGCCTGTGGGGTTGCGCGCGCATTCTACCAGGGTGCAAGCGGCTTCCTGGGTGGAGCACGGTTTGGTTCCGCCTGCAGAAATTTGTAAAGCGGCCACCTGGTCATCTCTGCATACTTTCAGTAAGCATTATCGACTTGATGTGCTAGCAGCGAATGATGCCCGTTTCGGTTTGGCGGTATTGCACGCCGGCTGGCTGGGTCCCTCCCAATGATTGCTGCTCTGTTACATCCCAGTGGTGGAGGACTAAACTGGAAGAACGCTAAGGAAATGATAATTACACTTACCTGGTAATTGTAGTTCCTTTAGTGAGTCCAGTTTAGTCCTCATTCCCGCCCGGGTTGTGTCTCGGTGGGGGGGGGGGGGGTGTTCAAGGTATGCATCTTTCTAATTCTTTCTGTTCTAGCTATAATCCTCCTTGGAGGGGACAGAAAAGGCACAAGGGTAAATGGCCTGCCTTTCTAGGGTAGAATCCAGGGTTATATAGTTAATGTATATTCGTTTACACAGTTTGTTGTTATGAAATTACGTTAATATATTAGCTACTTATTTCTTTCTCCTTTGAGTGTACTTTGTCAATAGTTCACTGGGAATGATGGGAGAGACCTCCAGGCTATATCCAGTGATGTCATTTTTTTGACATGCCCAGTCTCCAAGCTGCAGGAGGAGGTGCACTACCCAGTGGTGGAGGACTAAACTGGACTCATTAAAGGAACTACAATTACCAAGTAAGTGTAATTATCATTTTTATCTTTATTTCCAGTGTTAAGGTGCGGGACCCAGCGGGGAGTGGTCTCAGAGGCAGGCATCTGCTTAGACTGCATGCAAGAGGCTAAGTCATTGAAGCAGGGCCTGCAGGATGAGATGAGGCAGGAGAGTCCATCCCAGTTGCAAGAGACCCTGGAGGTGGAGGGCGCCGTGTTACCTTCAACGGATCTGGCTTCCGGTCCTGCATGATGCCCAGAGAGCAATATGGCTCCTTGGGGGAGTTCTCACCGGAGTTTGTCTTACTTTTGCATAAGGTGTTTTGCCTACATCAACAGGGCTTGGCAAGCGGCTCCTCGTCCCAGAACGCGGGGCTAAGAGAGCGTCAGACACAAAAGAGCACGAGTCAGGGACTGTGACATCTATGTGGGCTAGAAGCTCAGAGGAGTAGCAGCAATTGTCAGAGGAGTTGGATGGGGAAGACCTCGATACGGAGCTAGAGCTGCAGGAGGAGTTGGAAGAAGGAGAGATCCCAGAACAGGAGGATCAGGCCCGGATTTGTTTGGATGTTCCAGCGGGAGGAGCTGCTGGCGCTCATCTTGGAGTCCCTCAAGGCCTTAAATATGCCCGCTAACCTCCCAGCAGAGGGAGAGGCACTGGAGAATCAGCTGTTCCAGGCGGTGTGGAAACCACAGAAAGTCTTCCCAGTATAGGGAATAATATGACAGATGACCCAGGATGAGTGGGATCTGTCGGAGGCCAGTCTTAAAGGGGTGCGATCCATGACGCGCCTGTTCCCGCTGCTGGAGCAAGAAGAGCTCCTTCCTTATCGTTCCTCCAGTTTAGTCCTCCACCTCTGGGTTGTGCACCTCTTCCTGCAGCTTGGAGACTGGGCAAGTAAAAGTCGTGACATCACTGGATATAGCCTATCTCCCATCAGCCTCCAGTGTGTCCAGTCTCCATGCAGCAGGAGGACATCGTGAGCCTAGCATCTCCAGGAACAAGCAGGAACAAGTCTTCACATATGGGTATGTCGGTACTGACGGAGCCTGCGCGGGAACGCTCCCCAGCGTCCAATCAGAAAGCTTTTCGGAGCATCCCACAGCGCCTGCGTGCTGCCTTCCCGCCTTTCCAACTGTCTCTCCTCAGTTGTTCTTTCTTCTGCGGTGACAGGAACACGACCTGCTGGCTCCGTGGAAAATTTCCTTATTTTTTCTTTATTTCTTTTCTGTAGGCGTCTGCCTTCCTCGACACTATACCGGTACCGCCGGTTCTTATTCTTTTCTTAAAAAAAAAAAAAAAAAAAGACCTTCTATTTTTTCTTCAGGTGTACTTCAGTTTTGGGCCTTAGGCCCAAAACCTTTTTCCTTAAATATGGAAAATCCTGCCTCAGGTTTTAAGAAGTGCACAAAATGTGGCGGTACTATATCCGTCACCGACACCCATGACTGGTGTCTCAAATGTTTAGGCCCTGACCATTCCATTAAAGATTGTGTGTCCTGTTCCATGATGTCTAAGAGAGGTCGACAGAACCGAGCTGCCAAGCTCAGTACCCTGTTTCCCTCTGATGCGGCTTTGGTGGCATCGACGTCTTCCAGGGCTGCTTCTTCCTCACATGGATCTCAGGTAACTAAACATAAATCCAGCCGGTCCTCGAAGGGCAAATCTCCTTCTAAGCATCGAGATGCCTCGGGCCTTGCCCTCGAGGATTCTGCACCGGCAAAATTACCCCGGCGGGAGGCTTCGGCTTCTAAAGCATTATCATTGGGGTTCCAGGATGATCTAGATGGCATGGCCTCAACAGATCTCCTGGTGCCATGCTCTGGGGTACCGGTGGCCTCCACCGGTACCGACTTCCAGGCATTGGCAGCGTCGATGGATCAGAGGACTCTGTCCATGGAACGCAGTCTGGCGGCTTTCCTTGTGGCATCGACGCCCGTGGGTACCGCAACAGACTACTCCGCAGGTACCGGCTCCGGTATCGCCATCGGTACTGATTCCAGTACCGGTGGCATCGGTATCGGTGTCAGCCATGCCGGTACCGATACCCCGGTACCGATGATTCTCGATACTGACCCCAGTCGGTACGGGTATCGGGCTTTGCAAGAGCATCCCGACAGACGATACTTCGATTCCTCTGATGACTCTGAGGATTCTGAAAAGCCTGTCGATGCAGTGATGCTTCTTCCACAGGAGGAGTCCTCTCCTAAACGAAGGATGTCTCCTCCAGAGGACTTGTCTTTTCAGGACTTTATCAGAGAGGTGGCTCGGGGTCTCTCTATTACAGTAGCCCCAGAGTCAGAGCCTAGAGCTAAGGAGTTAGATATTCTACAATATCCTAAAACTCCTAAAGAGGCATCTACCTTGCCTATTCATGAGATTCTGTATGATCTCATGTTAAGGATGTGGGAAGCACCTCTAACCACCTCTCCTCATTCTCGCAGGTTGGACACCATGTATTGTGTCCCACCTTGTCCTGGTTTCCATAAAACTCAGCTTCCTCACCACTCTATTGTGGTTGAGTCTGCAATGAGAAAGATTAGAAGTGCCAAGAGACATGCCTCTAACCTCCAGGACATGGTAAAAGAGTCTTCCAAGCTTCCATGCTTGCTGCGAGAATTAATTCTTATAGTCTCTACATGGGAATGTTCTTAAAAGAAGTCACTGACCATTTGCAGACTTTAAGTCCTTTTATGTCTGACAATAAAAGGCAAGAATTTCTCTCTGGGCTCAAACATGCCCAGGATAATCTCCAAATTCTCCAACCGTGCAGCTTTCGATTCCTTTGAATGTGTAAGCAGAGCCTCAGCTATAGCTATAGGTGCACGTATGATTGCTTAGCTTCAAGCATCTGATTTGGAGACCTGGGTCCAAGATGAATTGGGAAATATCCCTTGTACAGGTGAAAATCTGTTTGGTAAGGATTGGCAAGCAAAAGCCAATCAGATGGATGCTGAAAATTCTGCTTTGGATAGACTATCCAAATCTACAGCTGCTCCTGCTAAGAAAAGGTTGTTCAAGAAAACACCTTTTTCTAAAAAGGGAAGATCCTATCCTGCTTATAGTCAGAGAGCATCTTCTGCAGCTCAGTTCCCTTCCAAACGTCAGCAATCCTCCAAACAGACCAAGGCAAAGGCTGCGAGGCCTGCTCCAGCCCAGCAGTCTCAGCCCCCTCAGGGCCTTTGACTTTCTGCTAGAGAACTTAGCCTTCCTGGCTCTAGAAGGACCTGAGCCCTCCACCATTCCAGGAAGGCTAAGTCACTTTGCTCCCAAATGGGGGCAAATCACAGCAGAGCACTGGACACTCTCCATCATAAGAGAGGGGTAAAAACTTCATTTTTCCAGCTTGCCCCCTCTCACAGGAGTGCACCAGTTCAATTCTCCAACCTCCCTCCTCAGCCTATTAGAGCAGGAGGTTGCCACTCTTCTAGCCCAAGGGGCAATAGAGGAAGTGCCTTCTCAACAACAAGGCACAGGGTTCTACTCCCCCTATTTTTTTATCCCAAAGAAAACAGGGGGCTTCAGACCCATTTTAGATCTCAGAGAATTGAACAGATTCCTAGTCAAAGAAAAATTCAAGATGGTTTCTCTAGGAACTCTGCTGCCATACCTTCAGAGTCAGGATTGCCTTTGTTCTCTAGATCTCAAGGATGCGTACACTCATGTTCTTATCCATCCAACTCACAGAAGATTCCTTCGGTTCCTTTTCCAGGAGAAGCACTATCAATACAGAGTGCTCCCCTTTGGCCTGGCCTCTGCACCAAGGGTGTTCACAAAATGCATGGCAGTGGTTGCTGCTTTTCTGCGCACCCTGGGAATATTTGTCTTCCCCTATCTGGACGACTGGCTCATTCGAGCTCCCACTCAATCAGAGACCAAGACTGCTCTAACCTGCACAATGCGTATCCTTCAATACTTAGGGCTGGTAATAAACATCCCAAAATCCAATTTGATCCCTACTCAGTCCCTGGAGTTTATAGCGGCATTGCTGGATACCACAAAGGCAAGGGCTTTTCTTCCCCAAGCCCGTTGCCTTCGCTTGATGCTGTTAGCTTCTCAAGCAGAGTTGAAACCCCTACTAACTGCTCGAGAGATGTTACAGTTGCTAGGCCACATGGCTTCCACCGTTCATGTGGTACCATATGCTCGCCTTCACATGAGAGCAGCTCAGTGGACATTATCCACCCAATGGACCCAGGCATTAGGCTGCATGTCAGACAAAATAGCAAACACAAGTCACCTCATTTTGTCCCTCCAATGGTGGAAGTCCCCTCAAAACCTCTTGCTGGGGTGTCCTTTTCAACAGCCTCTACCCCAGGCAACTCTTACAACAGATGCTTCTCCAATGGGCTGGGGAGCTCATCTTCACAACCTCTCCACCCAAGGCATCTGGTTCCCACAGGAGACTTGTCTCCACATCAATCTCTTGGAACTCAGAGCAATCTTCCTTGCTCTACGAGTTTTCCACACCCTGCTCAACCACAAGACAGTCCTTGTCCAAACGGACAATAAAGTAGCCATGTTCTACCTAAACAAGCAGGGGGGAACTGGCTCTCTGTCGCTTTGCAACAAAGCTCTGCGACAGTGGGCCCTCACCAGAGAGCATCACATTCATCTTCTGGCAGTCTATCTTCCAGGGGTTCAAAACTCTTGGGCAGACAGACTCAGTCGAGTTCTGCTTCCACATGAGTGGTCCCTACATATGGACCAGGTATCAAATATTTTTCAAATTTGGAGAACCCCGGACATAGACCTCTTTGCAAGTCCGTGGAATGCCAAACTTCCCCGGTTCTGTTCCAGAACTCCGGCTAAGGGGACTCAGGCAAGGGATGCTTTCCTCCTTCACTGGGGTCAAGACTTCCTGTATGCCTTTCCACCCATTCCCCTAATTCCCAAAACCCTATTCAAGCTTCAGAGAGACAGAGGCCACATGATTCTCATAGCTCCACATTGGCCATGGCAAGTGTGGTACCCTCTGCTTCTACATCTCTCTCAAGCTCCCTCCCTAAAGTTAGGGTCTGCTCCAGACCTCCTCTCTCAGGAGGACGGAAAATTGTGGCATCCCAATCCCCAGTCTCTGCATCTCAGGGCTTGGTTGCTGAAGGCCTAGATCTCCAGGATCTTCCTCTTTCTCAACAAGTGAAAGATGTTCTTCATGCTTCCAGAAAACCTTCCACTAGACGTTCTTACACCTTCAAGTCAATACCTCTGGAATCGTTGCTGGAGTATCTCCTGCATCTGTCTAATGCAGGCCTTAAGACAAATTCAGTAAAAGTCCATCTGAGTGCTATTGCAGCTTCACTCAAGCCTCTAAATGGACAACCTGTTTCCTCTCATCCCCTTGTAGCAAGGTTCATGAGAGGCCTCCTTTTAACAAAGCCTCCCATTAGACCACCACCGGTGGCATGGGACTTAAATTTGGTTCTTGGTCAGCTTATGAAGCTGCCTTTTGAACCTTTAGCTACTACCTCCTTGAAATATCTTTCTTGGAAGGTTACCTTTCTCATTGCAATCACATCAGCACGCCGCATCAGTGAATTGCAAGCACTAGTAGCTAATCCACCTTATTCAAGGTTCCATCATGACAAGGTGGTCCTTAGGACTAATCCACATTTTATGCCTAAGGTGGTCTCGCCTTTTCACCTCAACCAAGAGGTCTACCTACCTGTCTTTTTTCCAGGGCCTCATGCATCAAGTGCAGAGAGGAATCTTCATACCCTGGACTGTAAAAGAGCTCTGGCTTTTTACTTACAAAGGACACAACAACATAGAAAGTCTTCCCAACTCTTTGTTGCTTTTGATCCTTCTCATTTGGGACAACCAGTCTCCAAGAGAACTCTTTCCAACTGGATTGCTCAATGTATTTCTTTCGCCTATCAGAGTAAGAACATTTCTCTGGAGGGCCATGTCACAGCTCACAATGTGAGAGCCATGGCAGCCTCAATGGCTCATCTGAACTCTGTGTCTATCAACGACATCTGTCGAGCAGCCACTTGGGCCTCAGTTCATACCTTCACAGATCATTACTGCTTGGACAAGGACTCCCGCCGGGATGCCTGTTTGGTCAGGCTGTTCTCAAACACCTGTTTCATGCTTAATCAACTCCTACCCACCATCCCTCATGGCATGACATAGATCCAGGTGGTGAAGTGCAGCCCTGTCCCAGGGACACACAACTTCTGGGCGCTCTCCCTGGCATCAAAAGCTAGGGAGTCCCCATATGTGAAGACTCATTCCTGCTTGTTCCTGGAGATAGCACACTTACTTACCTGTAACAGGTGATCTCTGGGAACAGCAGGAATAAGTCTTCACAACCCACCCACCTCCCCTAGGAGTTGTCTCTCTCTTTCTATCTCTCTTCCTTTCCCTCTCTCTCCCCTTTGTCTCAGCTATAAAACTCAACTGAGGAGAGACAGTTGGAAAGGCGGGAAGGCAGCATGCAGGCGCTGTGGGATGCTCCCAAAAGCTTTCTGATTGGACGCTGGGGAGCGTTCCCGCGCAGGCTCCGTCGGTACCGACGTACCCATATGTGAAGACTTATTCCTGCTGTTCCCAGAGATCACCTGTTACAGGTAAGTAACTGTGCTTTCTGGGCTCACTTGGGGGGAACAGATAAGGAGCATTTAGTGTGACAAATTCTATTCTGATTTTACTTTTGATTTTTACCTTTCATTTACTTTTAATTCAGTTACCTTTGGTTAATTGGCAATCAGGGATTAGTTCCCTTTAGTTAGGAGCAAATTTCCTTATTTACAGTACTTTTAAATTTGAGCCTGGCTCTTTAAATTAGTAGCAGCTCTCGCCTTCCCTCCTTCTCGGTTCTTTTCACTTGCTACAGGCATTTGCCGGTGCGGATCTCTCTCCCTTGACTGTACGGAAGAGAGCTCTGGGACCCGTACAGCCACACTGAAGCTGTGTGAGACGGAGCCTCTCCGTTGCTGCGGGATTTTAATTTTACTCTGTGGAACCGGCTGAGCGATCCTTGCCGCGGCTGCCAGGTGCATCAGCGCGGCTTGAGGATCGGAGGAATTCAAGGTGGTAAGAGCAGGCTGTGTGGCTTTCTGCCCTGCAGGTAAGGCCTTCGGGCTCTGTCGGTCTACTGAGGCCTCCTTTTTGCAGCGGCTGCTGTTCTTGACGCCAAAATTCTTTGGCGAAGGGGCGGCCATTTTCTCTCCAGGTATTTGGACCGCATGGCGAGAGCTGCAGGGAGCTGCCTGTGTGAGGAAGACAACAGGCAGAATAGCTAGATTTTTGGGCCTAGTGTTTCTTTCTTTTGTTTGTAGGATTTTTGAGGCTTGGGGGGGGGTTCCTCAGCCTTAATGGGGCTGTTGTCAGTCCTCTTTATTTTTAAGTTTATTCTTAGTTTTATAAGACAGCAGTTTTGGCATTGATCTCTGATACCACATGTTCTTTCCCTCCTAATCATTTCTCTGAGGAACATCTGTTAAGTCCCAGGATATTAGGCAAATTGCCAGTTTTTAGGTTCAAGAGCAGAGCCCTAACTTGTAGTTGGAAGGAGGGACAGCTTGGAAGTGTGCTTTTATGTATTCTATAGTGAAAGTTGCCCAAAATTCACAGGGACAGGTTTAGGAAACCTTAGGATATAAAAAAAAAATAGACTGACAGTTAAACTGTCAACCAAGAAGTGCCTGTGCTACAGTCTATGGCCACCAGAGGGCAGCTGGTACACTCAATAGTGCCTTTCTATGACTGTGTGTATGCAGCCATTATCAAATTGATAATTCTCTGCAAGTCAGGGAACAAATATCCACAGAGCCACCTCATGGGCTCTCAGGGGTTAGTGACTAAACAAGCAGCTGTAATGTAATGTGGGGTTTCTAGTCCCACAGGTGCTCCTTGTGGTCTTGGGCAAGCCACTTAACCCTCCATAGCCCATGTTCCCTGTAAAAAAAGTTATCTCCAAGTTATAATGCCCTGTTCAATGTAATTTCAGTTTGTTCAATGTAAACCGCACTGATGCAGAATAGCACGGTATATAAGAGAATGTAAATAAATAAAATAAATAAATAAATAATGTTCTGCAAATCAAGATTTAAAGCTCTTAACTTCTGTATCGTTTGTCGGGCTCTGGTGCCCTAAAGGCCACCGGATGGTAGCGCTGCTCATGAATCACATTTAGTATTCAGTGCCCCCAACCCTGGGGGGGGGGGGCTGGTAAAATACAAAATCGTATTACTCATCAGGTTCACACAGGCAGCAACCTCTAAGACCTCCATTTGCAAGGTTGTCGGTGTATTCCACTGCTATTTCTCTGACTGCAGGAAGGCCGGGGGGTGCCTGTGTGTTTCATAGCTCCACTTCGCATGCCCTTCCCAGGAAATTCTCATCTATTTCTAGAGCAGGGTTTCATTTCATTTCTCTGTTTGTGGTTAATGCACAGCGTTAGGGGCTGTGTTCGAAAGCTTGGGTCCCACGGACTTCGGTGGGATTTCAAAAAGAAAAAGAAACTCTCTTTAGTGAGAAATAGCCTTGTTCATTTTTAGCTAACACTGTTGATTTATTCAGTGGCCTTTTGCGTCCTGAACCCCAAGGTCAGGACAATTTGCTTCCAGGGGTTCTACTTTCTATTTTGCTCTTCGTGTTGCGCACTCCCTGCCAGCCTGCTGCAACACGTCCTGCAATGCTGAATCCCTCAGGATAAAGGGGGGAAGTAAAACTGGGTGCAGTGGGGGCTGGTAGTTTCTTGCAAAGCTATAGGAGCAGTTCGGGTAATTTTAGCTGATCTGCTTTGATTTCATTGGAGTTGGCGGAAACTTTGTTTTTGAAGTCCTATACAAGAATCTCCTTCCGCTATCCATAGAAGGTCCTATAACGTGTTAAAGTCGGTTTATATGGCAGGGTAATTTTTTGGCTTAGCTGCTGTGATATAGCACTATGATCCGCTGTAAACATATTCAAGTTACAAGGAATTATGGTGATAACTCTCTTGGACCGTTGTAACAGGTGCTTGGGTGAGCGCCATGGCCAGTCCACAGATGTGGAATGCTCTGCCATAAGCATTATGTCATGAGAGGGGTTTTATAGTTGTGTGGTTTCTTAATGGAAAATATTCCCGTTTAGTTTGGCTTTGCCCAAATTATAAGATTTTATGGTAGAGTTGTAATGTCTTAATTTTGTCTATATGTGGTTTAATTTTACAAATGGAAAAGGCAGCTCAGCGGAGAGAGGTTGCAAAATAGAACTCTGGCCTTTGAAGCTTTCTATGCTCCCATTCCATTTATCAGAGGTTCTCCAGTACGGAGAGTCTCTGCTAGTGTTCAGCGAATGCCTTAATGGGGGCCAGATGCACGCAGCCAGGCTAGTTCTCTAGCAGCAATGGCAGCAGCTCAGATTTAAGTAGGCATACATCATATGCTGGGCTTACAAGATGGCTTCCGCGCTGATCAGCATCAGCCAAGATGGCTGCCGGTTTAGACTGTGAATGTGGAGTCAGCCTGGATGAGGGACCTTGCATTCTCTGGAAAATGCCCTGCATACACTGAATCATTTCAATTCGATCAGCTACTGGCAGGGCACAAGGCACTCTCGCATGCTTTTTTTTTTGCTTCAGTGCTCTAAAAGTGGAGTCTTTACCAGGTGGTATAATGGGAACTTGTCTGCAGTTTCTCGGCTTCTTCATTGCTGACTCAATTGCCACTGCAGAATGAGAAAGCTGTATTTCCTAACACCAGGTGCTAGTTGAACTTAAAATATAAAGTCCATCTTTGTGCAGTCAGACGGAATGGGGCGTTACTCTAGCAGGAAGGCCGTGGATTAGTATGCCTGTGTTTGGGAGTTCTTTCTACTTCATATTGTTGGTACAGAAAGAGCGTCTCTTAACATATGCTGAAGGAATTTTTGGTTAAGAGATGTCTTTGTGGAAAAAAAAACAAAAAACAACAAAAAAAACCCCAGTATTCAGCTGTCCTGAATTCGCCTGTTCTTGTTTGACATTTTGAGGCTAAGCAGGGGCACGCCTGGGTACTACATGGGTGGGTGCACACCTTGCACTACCAGGGGGTGTGGACTCACTGTATGGAAGAGAGCCCTAGCAATCTTCTTTAGCGCAAGATAGGAAAGTAGATGGTTCACTGAAGCGATCGTTGGGGGCAATGCTCTGTCCTTACAAGCTCCCATTTGTGGAGCCTGGGGAGGCGAGAGCATGCTTCAAGTGGTCGCAATGTTTACGGCAGTCTACTCGCCTGGAACAGGAAAGGATCAGGGAGTTGAATCGACTAGAGCCTGATTTGCTTTATGTGGCAAATGTGCATTATGGCTTAATTCGAGCGCTAGCTAATATTATTGGCTTCCTTGGGGTTCACCCGGAGATCTCTCTGGTGGAGGAATGGGGCGGCTGATGGTTCGGCCAAGTCGAGGCTCAGTAAGCTCCCATTTAAGTCTTTGTCTTATCCTTTCCCCATGGGCTCTCATAGGGCAACTAGTTGGCGTATCGAGGCTTTCGGGGAAAGGTACTCTTGGTAGCGCCCGGTTGGACGAGACAGCTGTACTAGGCTGATCTCATTTGCCTACTCGACAGGCTTTTCCTAGAAGTTGCCGGTAGCGGACGTTCTGCTGCGGCTAGGTCCGCGACAAATGTCTCAGGTGGATCGGTGCCCGCCTACGGTTTGGCCTTTGAATGAGCGGGGCTGAAGAAGAAGGGTTATTCTGCGGCAGTCTTCGCCACCTTGTTGAGAGCAGGGAGGCAGGCTGCTTCTGGTACATAGGTCCGTGCTTAGCGCTTTTTTGAAGGCTGCTGTTCACGGCGGCAAGTCCGGGCGACAAAGGTGTCGGTATCCTTGGTCTGAGTTCTCTGCAGGACAGTGTCTGAAGGAACTAGCGGCCAGTTCGTTAGAGGGTCCAGCGGGTGACTTTCCGGCTATAGAGGTTCTGTGGAGGGAATAGCGCTAGATGTTCGGATCGATGTGTAGCGTTTCCTTAAGTTGGGACCCAACTGCGCTCCTCAAGGAGAGTTCGGGTGCTGCCGGGGGATCCCGATTGTGTCTTAGAGGCGTTAACTAAAGAGCCCTTTGATTCTTTACTCCAGGCGTCGGTAAAGGATTTGCTGTTATAGACAGTGGCTTTGATAGCTCTTTGTTCGGCGCGACGAGTTTCGGAGTTTCAGGCATTGTCATGTAATGAGCCGTTTTCACCCTTTCTGGATAGAGGGTGGTGTTTGTGAGCAGTCCCGTCGTCTTTCCAAAAGGTGGTATCTGCTTTTTCTCCTGAGCCTATTGGTTTCTCTTCCAGTTCTCGGTTTTTCTGGAAGGGGAGGTTTTTATTCGTAGCTTACGCCGATAGGAAACATAAAATGCAGGGTGCGGCGTTCGTTTCTTTGTTTTTGTGTGTTGGTTGGAGGTCCCCGCAAAGGGGAAGCAGCAGCGAAGGCGGCCATTTCGCACTGGGTTAAGGCGGTGGTTGCCTCAGCTTTCTGGTGGCGAGGTTGTATGATTCTGGGGGGCTTTCTGACTCTTGCTACCAGGGCGCAAGCAGCTTCATGGGTGAATCACTGTGTCATTACACCAGGGGGGATTGGTAGAGCAGCTTCCAGGTCGTCTCTTCATTTCCTCAGTAACCTCTACTGCCTAAATGTTTTGGCAGTAAAGGATGCCTGTTCCGGGTCGACGGTGTGGTGAGTTGGCTGGATAGGTCCCTCCCAATGATTACTGCTCTCTTACATCCCAGAGGTGGAGGGCTAAACTGGAGGAACGATAAGGAAATAGAAATTACACTTACCTGGTAATTGTCGTTCCTTGAGTGACGACAGTTTAGTCCTCATTCCCGCCCAGGGCTGTGATTTCTTCAGAGTTTATTTTCAGGCGGAGTGGAGCATCAATCTCAAGGAGTAGACAGATCCTTTCAGTTTCTAGATCGCAGTGAGTATCCCTCTCTGTTGTTTCTTCCTTCTCTCTTATTTAAACGAGGGGATGGTATAGGAAACGTGTTTACATAGGGGGGACTTGAATGTAAAGTTAAAAAAAAAAAGAAAAGAAAATATAAGCGGATATGGTTAAAAAGGTTCCTCAGGTTGAGGAATGGGGAGTTATTTAAAGTTATGGTATAGTTACTTATTTTGTTGTTCCTTTGAGTTTGCTTTGTCAATAGTACACTGGAGGCTGATGGGAGATACCAGCAGGCTATATCCAGTGATGTCACGACTTTGACATGCCCAGTCTCCAAGCTGCAGGAAGAGGTACACAACCCAGAGGTGGAGGACTAAACTGTCGTCACTCAAGGAACGACAATTACCAGGTAAGTGTAATTTCTATTTTGATCGCCCAAAGTGGACGCAGCGGTGTCGGCGGCAGTAGAAGAGACCTTGACTCATCTCCTGCAGCTAAGAGCCGTGGAACCGGCTCCACAACACCAGTACGGCTGCGGTCAATACTCCGTGTATTTCGTGGTGCCCAAAACGGAAGGTTCTTTTTGCACAATTCTCGATCTCAAGGGCATAAACCGGTGTGTCCAGGTATTGCATTTCCACATGGAAATGCTGGGATCCGTAATAGTGCTGGTAGAAAGCAGACTGTTCTTGACCTCTCTCTCAATCTCACGGAGACGTATCTGCATATTCCCATCCATCCAGAACAGTTTCTCTGCTTTGTAGTGCCAAGGGGCCATTTCCAGTTTTGAGCGTTGCCCTTCGGTCTGGCGACCGCTCCCTATAGCTTCACCAAGTTCATGGTGGTGGTGATGGCAGCTTTCTGCAAGGAAGGGGATCTCGTCCACTCCTACCTAGACGATTGGCTGATCCGGGCAAAATCCAGGGATGACAGCGAAAGAGCAACAGCGTGGGTGGTGGAGTTCCTTCAAAGTCTCAGTTGGGGGGTCAGCCTGGCCCAAGAGTCAGTAACAGCTGGCCCAGGAGCTAGAGTAGAGAGCATTCTTCGATACCCACGTGGGCAGGGTTTTCCTGCCGGATCACTAGGTGCAGGAGCTACAACAGTTGATATGGCAGTCCTGAAGATGATGAGACAATCAGCGTGGCATTATCTGCAGGTTCTGGGGACCATGGCGGCCACTCTCGAGCTAGTCCCATGGGCAGGGACACACATGCGAAAGCTGCAGAGGGCTCTGCTCCATCGGTGGTCCCATCAGAGTTAACCCCTGTCCCAAGTACTCCCCTGCCCACAGAGCATCAGGAGAGCCCTAAGGTGGTGGCTGCATCAGGGAAGCCTGGAAGGTGGCATCTTTATCTTTCTTTATCTTTATCTTTATTTAAAATTTGATAAACCGCTTTTCGTCGTAACATAAAGCGGTGTACAATAAAAGGTTGACAATGCACAAACAATAAAAAGAACGCCAAAGTAAAATAGAAAAGCAAGTATAAAGAATAAAGGCATAGACAAATAAAGTGACAAAAAACCAAAACTATACAAAACAAACTAGAGGGCCAATAATTAAAACATAAATTAACATAAATTACTCGAGTCTCTGGTGTAGGTTCTGCTGATGACCGATGGCAGTCTGTCAGGTTGGAGAGCCCATTGCGGAGGACGCCTTGTTCAGGGACAGTGGAGTCTGCAGAAGGCCCTGTGGTCAATCAACAGGCTTGAGATGAGAGCGGTGACCTTGGTGCTAGAAAATTTTGAGCCATGATTGCAGAAGAAGGAAGTCCGAGTCCTCTCAGACAGTACTACCACGGTGGCTTACATCAACCAGCAAGGAGGCATGGGCAGTGCAGACCTGGAGGAGGAGGTCGAAAGGCTGTTCAGAGGGGTAAAGATTCATCTCCAGGTGTTAGCAGTGGCGCACGTAGCGGGAATCGACAATCTGACGGCAGACTACCTCAGCCGAGTGTGCGTGGACCCCAGAGAGTGGCAGCTCAACCAGGGGCTGTTCGAGCAGGTGGCCTGTTGATGGGGCACACTGGTCGTGGACCTAATGGCAACATTCGAGTCGTCCAAGGCCTGCCGGTTTTTCAGCAGAAGAAGAGAAAGGATGTCCAAGGGTTTGGATGCTCTAATTCAGCAGTGGCCTGAAGAGGGTCTTCCTATGATTTCCCCCGTGGGCACTCATAGGCCGGGTAATGCAACGGATAGAGGCGCACTGGTGATTAGTAATTTTGGTGGCACTGGACTGGCCGAGGTGCCCGTGGTATGCCGACTTGATTCAGATACTGGCGAATCGACCACGGTAGCTTCCAGGTTGGAAGGACCTCTTGATGCAGGAGCCGCTTCACATGCCCCAAGTGGATCGATTCTTGCTTACGGCATGGCTCTTGAAAGGGCGAGATTGAAGAAAAGAGGATATTCTGGCTCGGTGATAGCGACCTTGTTACAGGCCCGGCGGAGGTCTACGAACTTGGCATGCATCCACATAGGACGCATCTTTGAATTGTGGTGTGAAGAGAGGCAGGTCTGCCCTTCCACTGCATCCGTCCCGGACATCTTGGCGTTCTTGCAATCCGGTTTTGATACGAGTCTAGTCGCCAGTTCCTTGAGGGTGCAACGGGTGGCGATTTCCTGTTATCATGGGAAATTCCACTGGGTGCCATTGGGTACACACCCAGATGTGCTGAGATTTCTAAGGGTGGTGACCCACCTCCGTCAACCGAAGAGGGCAGTGGTACTGCCTTGGTATCTCAATCTGGTGCTGACAGCGCTATCTGGGGGGGAACCCTTTGAGCCATTGATTCGAGCTTCTCTGAAGGATTTGACTCTGAAAACAGTATTCCTGGTGGCAACTTCCGCGGTACACAGGATTTGAGAGCTTCAGGCCCTGTTGTGCCAGGAGCCATTCCTTTCCTTCTCCAAGGAGAAAATGTTCTTGCGCCCGGTACCTTCATTTTTGCCCAAGGTGGTGTGTCAGCATTACATGTAAATCAGGCAGTTTCTCCAGGACCAAGCAGGAAGTCAGTCCTCACTAATGGGTGACATCGGCGCCGATGGAGCCCCCGTGCGGAGCATTTCCCCAGCTTTCTATGAAAGCCTTTGGGAATACTACACGCGTGCGCGGTCCCCTTCCCGCCTAAAGGTGCCATCTTGCCCAGTCTCTCTTTTTCCGTGGAACCCTTCGAATTTTCGTCCTAGTCACCCAGGAAAAGTTGACTTTTTTCTGAAGATTTCTTCGCTTTTTCTTTGAGTTCGACGCCGGTTCCCCTTCCCGCCGGGTTCGGTACACCAGTATCGAGCCTGTTCTCTATTTTTTCGGTCTTTTGACCTCGCGGGGGCCCTTTTTTCCCTGATGGCTTCCAGTGGTTTCAAGAAGTGTGATCGGTGCAAGAAACTAATGTCTCTCACCGACACACACGACTGCTGCCTTCGATGCCTTGGCCCAGATCATGACCCCATGATCTGTGGCCCGTGTGGTAAAATGTCCACCAAGGCACTTCGAAGCCATCAGCACCAGAAGGAAAGGATTTTTTCGGATTCTGCCTCCGGCCGGGCCCTGACTTCGTCTGAGGCCTCGGCGTCTTGGGAATCTGATCCCGTGCATCGCCAGGGTTCCTCGGACAGGGGGTCCCCCTACCGAGAACGCAAGAGGAAGAAACGGCTCGCGAGGGCGGCGTCGGAAGAGGTCCCTGGTTCCTCAAGGGCCAGGTCTAAGACCCTCGACCGCCGTCCCGGGCCTTTGGAGCAGGAGAAGCCGTCCAAAGTACCTCGTGTAGAGCCGGAGACCGTCGGACACGTAAGTCCTGTAGTCCTCGTGGACTCTCCTCCGAGGGAGCCGACGTCGGGCCCGGTGCTGCCAGGGCCCGAGTCGGTAGCTGCTGAGTCTCCTGAGCTTGGACTCAGGCTGACAGCCTTGGAGTGCAGATTGTCTGCCTTCATGTAGCAGCAGCGGGTACTGATGGCCAGCCTCGCTGGTGCATCTGCCCCGACCACCGGGACATCGACGTCGAAGTCGACCCCGGAGACCGAGCCGATACTCGAGACCATGAAGGCTCGAGGTCGTCCTCGGCTAAGGTCTCCCTCGACCTCCCGCTCGGAACCGAGGGTGTCGACGCCGGTGCCTTTGGCGACGGGGCGGGTGCCACCTAAACCCACGTGGTCGGAGCCCCTCGACGCCTCTTCCGATGAGTCAGCCTGGGAGACGGAGGATGAGGAGTCCCCCGATACCTTCCTGACTCGGTGCGTCCCGTCGGACTCACCGCAGTCCGAGCCCCGGAGTAGGTCCCCTCTGGAGGACACCCGGTTCTCGGAGTTCATGCGGGACATGGCCAAGGCCATGGCGATTCCCGCCGACCCCTGAGGAGGAGCCTCGAACCGAGGAGCTCGAGGCCTTCCAGTATGACTCTCCTCTGAAGGAGACCTTTACTGTGCCGGTTCCTCCGATGCTGGAACGGCTCCTCTTCCAGATGTGGGAGACACCGGCCTCGGCGCCGGCCTTGAGCAAGCAAGTCTATTCCATTTATCGACTCCGTAAGAGCCCTGGCTTCCAAAAGGCGCAGCTGCCGCACCATTCCATGGTGGTGGAATCGGCCATGCATTGACTGAAGAGCCAGAAGATGCACTCTGCGATGCTCCCCGGTAGGGAGGCCCGGAACCTGGATGCTTTCGGCAGAAAGTGCTTCCAGGGCTCGATGCTTGCTTGCCGTGTCCAGTCATACCAGCTGTACATGGGCATGTTTCTCCGAGACCTGGCAAAGGAGCTTGCTGGGTTCTCTGTTGGTCTCTCCGGGGAACCTTTGCAGAGGTTCCAGTCTTTGTCTTCAGGGATCCGGGACTGTTCCAAATTCATGTCCCGAGCGGCCTACCGATGGCTTCGAGGCTTCGGCTCGTGTGGCGGCCGCCGGCATCACAGCCCGACGCCAGGCATGGCTGCAGTCATTGGACCTTGAGCCTTGGGTTCAGGACAAGTTGGTCGATATCCCTTGCCGAGGTGAGAACCTTTTTGGCAAACCCATGGCCGAGAAGGCCGCTGAACTCGAGACCGAGCACCTGACCAGGACTAGGCTGTCCAGAAAGACTTCTGCCCCTTCTCACAAAAAGAAGGGCTCGGGTAAAAAGTCCTTCTACCCGAGAAAGGTGTCTGCCTACAAACCTTTCCCTCAATACCAGGCCTCCCCAGCTCCCCCTCGGGGCAGCAGGCCAAGGGGCGGCAGGGACATGGGCCACGTAGGCAGAAGACCCCCAAGCCTCCGGCTCCTGCTCCTACCCAGCAGGGAGGGGGTTTTTGACTCCCAAGGCATAGCTTCTCCATCTCTGCTGTCCCATCCCTGCACAGGAGGTCGCTTAGCCCTGTTTGCCCACCGGTGGCCACCCATTACAGGGGATGCTTGGGTTTTAAGCATCATTCACCGAGGCTATATGCTTCATTTCCAACAACTACCTCCTGTCTATTTTCCAGGAGAACCTCTGAGGCCTTTCCTGCACACTGCCCTCCTCCTCCAAGAACTTCAGGGTCTGCTTCTGGACAAGGCGGTGGAGCCTGTACCTCCTCGCCTACAGGGGCACGGGTTCTACTCCAGGTATTTTCTGGTGCCAAAGAGGACAGGAGGCCTAAGGCCTATCCTAGACCTCAGAAACCTCAACAAGTTCTTGGAGAAAGAGAAGTTCAAGATGCTTACTCTTGGAACCCTTCTGCCCTACCTACAGCAGGGAGATTGGCTATGCTCCTTAGATCTAAAGGATGCGTACACTCACATCCTCATTCATCCAGACCACAGAAAGTACCTCAGGTTCGTGGTGGGAAGAAACCATTACCAGTACAGGGTACTGCCTTTTGGCCTAACGTCCGCCCCACGGGTCTTTACAAAGTGCCTAGCTGTGGTGGCAGCTTACTTGAGGACTCAAGGGATATTTGTCTTCCCCTATCTGGACGACTGGCTCATCTGGGGCCAAACCTACCAGGAAGCCAGGCAGGCCACCTTCAGGACTGTCACACTCCTTCACTTGCTCCCCTCCCAGAACCTTGAGTTCATAGGAGCACGGCTGGATTCTCTGCAGGCAAGGGCTTACTTGCCAGAGGACCGAGCTCAGAGGCTCATGGAGTTGGCATCACGGTTTCTCAATCTGCCATCGGTTCCTGCCAGGCTCTGTCTGCAACTCCTGGGACACATGGCATTGACTGTGCATGTGACCCCCAATGCCCTCCTCCACATGAGGCCTGCACAGTGGTGCCTCAGAACTCAATGGAAGCAGGCCACAGGAAGCCTAGCAGACAAAGTAAGGGTATCAAAACCTCTCCAGAAGTCTCTTCAGTGGTGGCTACACCCCCCCAACTTGCTGCAGGGGGTGCCTTTTCAGGTGCCTGCCCCCACGGTGGTGTTGACAACCGATGCCTCTTTACAAGGCTGGGGTGCACACTGTCAAGAGAGTTGCACCCAAGGCCTCTGGTCACCATGGGAAGCCATGCAACAGATCGACCTACTGGAACTGCGGGCTATTCGCTTAGCCCTCAAGGCTTTTTCTCACACCTTGGCCCACCAGTCTGTTCTAGTTCAGACAGACAACCAAGTGGCCATGTTCTGTGTGAACAAACAGGGCGGCACTGGGTCCAGGCCTCTATGCCTGGAAGCACAGGCCCTTTGCTCTTTTGCTGTCAGGCACCAGATGTTGCTGAGGGCTGTTTATCTTCCTGGCCAGGAGAACGTTCTGGCAGACCGCTTGAGCAGAATTCTGCAGCCCCACGAATGGCAGCTGCACCCTTTGGTGGTTCAACAGATTTTCCTGAAATGGGGACTTCCATCCATGGATCTCTTTGCCAGTCCCCTGAATCACCAACTGCCCAGGTTTTGTTCCAGGCAACCACATCCCCTAAGGGTGGCGGTGGATGCCTTCCTGATTTCTTGGTCCTAGGGCCTGCTCTATGCGTTTCCTCCCACGCCTCTGGTGGCCCGAACCTTGTTCAAGATTCTCAAGGACAAGGCCTCAGTACTTCTGGTTGCTCCCAGGTGGCCGAGGCAGCCCTGGTTCCCCCTGCTACTCCAACTGGCAGTGGAGACACCCATGCCTCTGGGATTCAAACCCGACCTTCTCTGTCAGGATCAGGGTTCCCTTCTGCATCCCAATCTCAAATTTCTCCATCTTATGGCATGGAGGCTGCAATGGTAGTCTTGGCTCCCTGGGGCCTACCTCAGGAAGTGGAAGAGGTAGCCTTGGCCTCTAGAAAACAATCCACCAGAAAAACATATGCCCTAAAGTGGAGAAGGTTCTCCTTGTGGTGTCAGCAACGCAAGGAAGATCCTTTCACCTGCACTGTGCCAGTAGTGCTCCAGTACCTACTGCACTTGTCCAATCAGGGCCTTAAGTCCAATTCTGTTCGGGTCCACCTCTCTGCTCTGGCAGCTCACCACTCTCTGGTGGAGGGACACTCTTTGTCAGTTCACTCCTTGGTGTCCAGATTTCTCAGAGGCTTACTATTGCTCAAGCCTCCTCTCCGTCCACCGGCCCCTTAGTGGGAGTTGAATGTGGTCTTGCAGCAACTTACTTACCCACCTTTTGAACCAATGGCTACATGTCCTCTACGCTTCCTATCCTGGAAGACTCTAATCTTAGTGGCCTTGACCTCGGCCAGGCGAGTGAGTGAACTTCAAGCCATAGTCTGTGACAGGCCATACATAGGAACAGGGTAGTCCTGAGGACTCATCCTAAGTTCCTCCCCAAGGTCGTCTCCTCTTTCCATCTCAACCAGGAGGTGGTTCTTCCAACATTCTTCCCTAGGCCCCATGCCAGCCGGGCTGAGACAGTCCTGCATACCCTGGACTGTAGGAGGGCCTTATCCTTCTACCTTGAGCGTACGCAGGGGCATAGGAGGGCTACTCAGCTCTTCGTATCTTTTGACCCCAATAACTTGGGGGTGCCTGTGGTTGACTGTATCACCTGGGCTTACAGGGCAGCTGACCTTCCTTTGCAGGGTCGGGTCACGGCCCACCGTTTCAGGGCAATGGCTGCCTCAGTAGCTCATCTTTGCTCTGTACCATTGGCAGACATCTGTAGGGCTGCAACTTGGTCCTCAAGCCAGACTTTTGCGGCCCATTACTGCCTGGAGAGGGGGTCACACAGGGACAGTGCTTTCGGTCAGGCAGTGCTCCGGAATCTCTTTGAGGTTTAGGCAACTCCTACCCTCCAGCCCTCTGGTTGGGCTACCGGTGGAGGTATGGCTTAAACGCAACAACCTAGCAATCAACTACAACAAGACAGAAGCACTCATCACACGAAACACCGACTTCAGCCCCCCAACATTCATCACAACCAACAACACGACAATTCCACTAAAGGACGAAGTAAAATACCTCGGAATAACCCTCGACAAAGAGCTGAACCTACAATCACACATCAAAAAAACCGCCAGAAACGCATACTACAAAATGAAAATAATCAGACGCCTCAAGCCTCTACTCTCCTCCGAACACTTCCGCACAGTCTGCCAAGCACTCATAACCCCCATACTGGATTTCTGCAACCCGATCTACAACGGAATACCAAAACAATCACTCAAACCACTTCAAATGGCCCAAAACACAGCAGCCAGGATAATTACCGGTGCAACAACCCAAGCACACATCACCCCCATCCTCAAAGACCTCCACTGGCTCCCAATCAGCCACCGCATCAAATACAAGATGATCTTAAACATATTCAGAATCAGACACAAGAGATCAGCACTCAGCCTCCAAGCCCTCATTCTCCCTAACACCAGCAACAGACCAAGAAGAAAAGCCACAACAGACACACTCAGCACCCCAAACAACTACACAAAAGCATGCAAAGCCACCACACAAAGGGCACTCTCCTTGGCAGCCCCATCAATATGGAACTCACTCCCTCACGACCTATGATCAACTGAAGATCTGAAGGACTTCCGGAAGCACCTGAAGACCGTACTCTTCACAGAACACTACGGCCCAAATGCTTAACCTGAATCTACAATCCGGATCCAATCTGGACTAATGACAGCTCACGGAAACCACCAAACCTGGACCCAGAAACCCATGTATATACTGTACATAGCGCACACTGTAAATAGCTCACCCAAATCAAAACACTCGCACCCACGCACCCACACTGTACATAAAGCTCACCTGACACACAACACTTATACTGATTGCTTGCTGTGCTCACCGCCTTGATTGAAGGATAAGGCGGGATACAAATACCCTTTAAATAAATAAAAAATAAATGTTTCAGTGAAATCCTTTCTCTGATGCTGAGGCTAGAGGGAGCTCATTTTTCAGCTTGGGTCCCCGGTAGCTTGAAGCTGGAAAGTCCCATTAGTGAGGACTGACTTCCTGCTTGGTCCTGGAGAAAGAGTAGTTACTCACCTGTAACAGGTGTTCTCCAGGAGCAGCAGGAATCAGTCCTCACAACCCTCCCTCCTCCCCTGGGAGTTTCAGTTGTACATAGTTCATTTTTTACATTTTTGTGTGCTGTTTTTTAGCTATGTCATTTGACTGAGCAAGATGGCACCTTTAGGCAGGAAGGGGACCGCGCATGCGTGTAGTATTCCCAAAGGCTTTCATAGAAAGCTGTGGAAATGCTCCGCACGGGGGCTCCATCGGCGTCGATGTCACCCATTAGTGAGGACTGATTCCTGCTGCTCCTGGAGAACACCTGTTACAGGTGAGTAACTACTCTTTCCTTACCGGCTTTGGTGAGCGCGGATGTGGGCCTGCCACTTCACAGCTGTGCTGCCTGGATGTTAAAAGAGCCCTGCCTGGATGTTAAGAGCTCTGTGAACATATGTGAAAAGAGCATCATCCTTTCAGAGATCAGACCGTCTGTTGGTTCTGTTTGGCGGGCCGCGCAATGGTGAGGCGGCAGCTAAGGCCTCCATTTCCAGATGGATCCAGGGAGGCAATAGCGTCGACGTACATCTTGAAGGGTAAAGCAGTGCCAGTGGGGTTGCGGGTGCATTCCATGAGGACTCAGGCAGCCTCGTGGGCAGAGTATAGTTTAGTTCCGCTGGTGGAGATCTGTAGGGCGGTAACGTGGTTGTCGCTGCCTACTTTTTTAAGCATTGTCGCTGGGATGTCCTGGCGTTGGGGGATGCTTGTTTCAGATCAGCAGTGCTTCAGGTCGGTTGTATGGGTCCCTCCCATTAGTTTAACTGCTCTGATACATCCCAGAGGGTGTGGGACTGGACTGGAGGGACCATAAGGAAAGATAAATTAGACTTACCTGCTAATTGTTGTTCCTTGAGGAACTCCAGTCCAGTCCCGGAACCCTTCCTGAGTGCTTTTTGAGATAATCTGTGTGCACCCCAGTCCTGAAGCTGGTTCCCTTGGTGGTGGAAGTGGCTAGGAGGAGCCAGTGAGTGGGGTGTAATTGGCGTTGGGGGAGGGGGGGTCGGATCAGAAGAGCTATCAGTCGCTTGCTCCCCGCTGGTTGGAGTTGCTCGGGCACTCAACAGGTAGGCGTCCTCATCCTGGAGGGGAGGCGGGGTATCCTTCCCAGGGAATGGAGGGGGTGCTGGTTTATTTATGCATAGAAGTGTTTGTTGCATGTTTAACTACTTATTTGTTGCTCCTCTGAATCTGCTTTGTCAATAGGTACTGGGGCAGGTAGGCAGTGCTAGCTGCTTAAGTACACTAGTGTCATCAAAAAGATGACACGCTCAATCTCCAAGCTAGGTGTGGGACTGGACTGGAGTTCCTCAAGGAACAACAATTAGCAGGTAAGTCTAATTTCTCTTTTTGGTGACCCTCCAGATGACAGTATGCGAAGTCTTGGTTTTAACGATTTATTAACTGAACTCCACGGAAGGATAAATGGCAAACATAGTAACATAGTAGTTGACGGCAGATAAAGACCAGCATGGTCCATCCAGTCTGCCCAGCAAGATGGCAAGAGTAGGTGCACCTGTCGCTCCGCGCAGGCCACCCCTCCCCATATCCTTGTTCAGGGGTAAACCCACCACTCCATGTAGGACACCCCTATTTGTTGAGACGTTATATGGTTCAGAAGTTAGATGGTACTGTTTATTTTGTTTTTTTCCTATTTCTGTAAAGGGATCCTCTGTGTTTGTCCCATGCCTTTTTGAATTCCGTCACCGTGTTCGCCCCTACCACTTCCATCGGGAGGGTATTCCAAGCATCCACCACCCTTTCAGTGAAAAAATATTTCCTGACATTGCCTTTCAATTTACCCCCTTGCAGTTTCATGTTATGCCCTCTAGTTTTACAGGTCCCCCGTCTTTGGAAGAGGTTTGTTTGTTCATCATTTCTCTTTAAGTATTTAAAGGTCTGAATCATATCTCCCCTGTCCCTCCTTTCCTCCAAAGTATACATATTTAGGTCTTCAAGTCTCTTCTCATAAGGCTTCTGACGCAGGCTCCAAATCATTTTGGTCGCCTTCCTCTGAACAGTCTCCAGTCTTTTTACATCCTTTGCAAGATATGGTCTCCAAAACTGAACACAGTATTCCAAGTGAGGCCTCACCAGTGACCTATACAGTGGCATAAGTACCTCTTCTTTTCTGCTGGTAATCCCTCTTTGTATGCAGCCCAACATCCTCCTGGCTTTTGCCACTGCCTTGTCGCACTGTTTTGCCACCTTGAGATCAGCAGAGATAATCACACCAAGGTCTTTTTCCTGAACTGTGCATACCAACCTTTCTCCCCCTATCGCGTACATTTCTCTTGGATTTCTGCTACCCAAGTGCATGACACTGCACTTTTTTGCATTAAATCGTAGTTGCCAAGCTTTAGACCAGTCTTCCAGCTTTTGTAGATCTTTCTTCATGTTAACCACTCCCTCGGGGGAGTCCACTCTGTTGCAAATTTTTGTGTCATCTGCAAAAAGACAGACTTTTCCATTCAGTCCTTCAGCAATATCACTCACAAATACATTGAACAGTGCCGGGCCCAGGACCGAACCCTGGGGCACCCCGCTAATCACCTTCCTCTCATCCGAGTGAGCTCCATGTACAATCACCTTCTGTCGTCTGTCAGTCAACCAATTTCTAATCCAGTTTACCATCTTGGGACCCATCCCCAAGCTACTGAGTTTGTTGACAAGCCTCCTATGAGGAACAGTATCAAAGGCTTTGCTGAAATCCAGGTAGATGACATCCATTGCATTCCCCTGATCTAGTTCCCTGGTCACGCAGTCAAAGAACTCGATCAGATTTGTTTGGCAAGATCGTCCTTCGGTAAAACCATGTTGCCTCGGGTCTTGCAAGCTGTTGGTTTTCAGAAAGTTCACTATTCGCTCTTTCAGGAGTGCCTCCATTACTTTTCCCGCCACCGAGGTAAGGCTCACGGGCCTGTAGTTTGACACTTCTTCCCTGTCACCACTTTTGTGTAGAGGTACGACATCAGCCATTCTCCAGTCCTGAGGAACCTCTCCTGTTTCCAAGGATCTGTTGAAGACATCCTTTAACGGTCCTGCAAGAACCTCTCTGAGCTCTTTCAGTATCCTGGGATGTATCCCATCCGGTCCCATGGCCTTGTCCACTTTCAGTTTAGCAAGTTGTTCTAACACCTCTTCTTCTGTGAATGGTGTGGTATCTACTTCATTCCCATTTTTATATTTGGGAGTCACAGCTGGTCCATCCCCAGGATCTTCTTTAGTAAACACAGAGCAGAAGTAATTGTTTAGCAATTTTGCTTTTCCAGTGTCACTTTCCACGAGTCCTTTCCCAGCACTTCTGAGTCCTGCAATTCCAACTCTGATCTTTTTCCTTTCCTGAATATATCTGAAGAAATTTTTGTTGCCACCCTTAACATCTTTAGCCATCTTTTCCTCTGCCTTTGATTTTGCTATCCTTATTAGTCTTTTAGACTCTTTGAGTTGGATCCTGTATTCATTTCTGTGTTCTTCTGTCTGCAAGCTTTTGAATTTTGCAAAAGTTGTGTTTTTTGCCTTTATATGAGCAGCCACCTCTTTGGAAAACCAAATAGGTTTCCTTCTCCTCTTGCTTTTATTTACTTTTCTTACATATTTATCTGTTGCTCCTTTTATTGCCTCCTTTAGTTTAGCCCATTGCAATTCCACTTCCTTTATCTCTTCCCACCCCATCATCTCCTCCTTTACGTGGCATGTCAACCACTGCAGAACAACAATAACTGAGAAAGCTTAGAACACAGGGATAGGAAAACAGACATGTTGCATCGGGTGCTTGGGCGCTAGAGTCCAGCTGCCTGGTATACAGAAGGGTCTCTGTCATTCAGCAGCGGGTGTTCCCACCCTGCATTCGATCCTAGCAGTGACTGCAGCGAGGACCTCTAGGCCAAAGGAGCTATCTGCCTGCACCTTGAATTCAAAACATTAGTGTCTGTGAAAGGTGTGGGCTGAAGACCAGGTGGTGGTTTTTCAGATGTCTATCACAGGCACGGATTGCAGGTTGGCAATAGTGGTGGTCAACACTTGGACCTAGTGGGCTCTGACTTTTGCAGCCGTTTGTGTGCCCGGATTATTGTGGCAGTAGACAATGCAGTCTGATATCCATTGTGATAGTGTCCATTTCGTGACTGGCCATCCCAGCCTATTGGGTTGAAGGACACAGAAAGTTGTGTTCCCTGACTCAAGAGCTCTGTCCTATGGAGGTAGGTACATAGGGCCCTGACGCAGTTGAGGATGTGTAGTTTTTGCTGTTCTGTAGAAGGTGGGCAGCTTTATAGCCTGGTTGATATGGAAGGCCAAAGCTACTTTCAGGATGAACTGCGGATGGGTGATGTGGTTATGGTGGAGCTGCGGGTAAGCCATGAGGGCCTGCAGTTTGCTGATTCTTCTGCCGATGTGATCGCAATCAGGAAGAGAGTCATCCAGGAGGTGGCTCGAACGGCTCCTGTGTTAACTGGTGGAGGATGACGTTGAGGTCCCGGAGCAGGACAGGAGGCCATACTGCAGGCCTCAAGTTCACTAGCCCTTTCATGAAATGGGTAACAAGTGGCAGCATGGCGATGAAGCCATCGCATGTGGGATCATGAACGGCGACAATTGCCGAGAGTTGGACTCTGATGGATTGAGTCTTGAGACCAAGGTCAAAGTGGGAGGTGAGGTATTGGGGGACCGGGCAGGTGGTTGGGTCTAACCCCTGTGAGGCGCACTGAATGCTGAAGCGTTTCCACATAAGGCCATAGGACTTCGTCGTAGATGGTCGTCTTGTCGCGAGGATGACTTGCTGCACCTCTGTCAGTAGACCGAGGGAGGTGAGGATCAAACTCCAGGTTGTCAATGCAAGGGCCTGCAGGTTGGGGTATAGAGTGCTCTCTTAGTTCTGAGTGAGGAGGTCCATCTTGAGGGTAGTCGTACTGGTGGCTTCTGGCCGAGACGGTGGAGGATGGGACACCACATCTGTCAGGGTCAGTGGGTGATGGAGATGATGAGGATGGCCCATGCTCTGTCCCAGACAATCCTCTAAAGGTTTTGGATATTAGCAGGGTGGAGGGGAAGGTGTACACTAGTGACCATTCCCCCCAGGACACATCAAAGGCATCCGTGGCTATGCTCTTGGAGGTTGGGCGCTTTGAGCAGAAGAGGTGGCACCTTATGTTCTGCTCAGTGGCAAAGAGGTGGACTTGCAGCAGCCCCCAGCACTGGAAGCTAGATTCCGTCATTTCAGGGTCGAGTGTTCACTCGTGGGGATCCAGTTGGCGGCTCAATTTGTCCGCCAGGTCATTCTGCTTGCCTGGTAGAAAGGAAGCTTGTAGCTGGCAGCGGTTCAAGAGGGCGAGGGACCAGATCATAAGCGCTTCTGTGCAGAGAGCACGCAAACCGTTTCCCCCCCCCCCCCCTGCTTGTTGATGTAGAACATGACTACTTGGTTATCTGTCTGTACCAGGATCGTCTTGTTGGTAATGTGGTGTTCAAAGGCCTTCAGCATGTATAAGATGGCCCGGAGCTCTAACAGGTTGAGGTGGTATGTCTTCTCTTTTGCTGTTCATGCTCCCTGGGTGCAGAGGTGTAGCAGATGGGCTCCCCATCCTGCAGTGGAGGCATTGGTGGTAACGATGATGTGATGGTTGGGCTGCTGTAGGTCCTTGCCTTCTGCAAGGTTCTCAGGGATTGCCCACCAGTGGAGGCCCTCCTTGGCCTATGTGTCAAGTGGGTTGTGCATGGACAGGGGTTGGGAGTGTTGATTCCAGTGGGCACACAGGTGCCACTGCAGGTTGTGCATGTGCAAGCATGCAAGGGGTTGGACCTGTGTCGTCGCTGCCATATGGCCCAGGAGGCGTAGGAGGGTCCACACAGTAGTGCGGTTAGTCAAGGAGACATCTCGTTCTAGTGGGGTGATCCTGCTCACCCTCTGTATGGGGGGAAGGCCTTTGAGGCAGTGGTGTCTATGTCTGCCTTGATGAATTCCAGATGTTGAGTTGGGAGTAGTTGGGATTTTGGATAACTCACCAGGAATCTAAGGGAGGACAGCAGGTTGGTGGTCTTTGAGTTAAAAGTGCTGAGAGGAGCCAATCGTTGAGGTATGGGAAGACGTGGATGCCTTGTTTGCTAAGGTGTGTTGCCGCCACGCTCACACACTTGGTGAACACTCTTGGAGCTGGAGACAGGCCGAAGGGGAGGACTGTGTATTGGTAGTGATTGCCCAGCACCTGGAAGTGTAGGTATTTCCTGTGTGTCCTGTGCATGGGGATGTGGGTGTACGCATCCTGTAGGTCCAAGGAAGCTAGCCAGTCCCCTGCTTGGATGAATGTTAGGATGGAATCCAGAGAATACATCCAGAACTTCTCCTTGAGAATGAATTTGTTCAGTTTCCTGAGGTTGAGGATGGGGCGGACCCTCTGGACTACTTGGGGATAAGGAAATATCTGGAGTAGAATCCAGTGTTGATTTGTTTGATGGAACCTGCTCTATTGCCTGCATCGCCAGAAGGTGCAGTAGCTCCATCATCATCGGTAGGACTAGGTGTGGCAGAGTCTCGCTAACAGGTTGGGAACGTTGACCGGGGGGGGGGAGGGGGGAGAATCAGATGCAGTATCCATTCTGGATGATTTGAAAGATCCACTTGTTAGCTGAAATGTGTTTCAAGGTATCCGAGAAGGCTGAAAGTCGTCGTCATCCCCCCCCCCACTGGGAGCTCAGCCTGAAGTTCTTTGTCAAAAGGAGGGCTTGTCCTTTCCAGATGAGGGAGCGGTCTGCTTTTTCTGTTTGTGTTCCCTTTGGTAGTGTTTTTGCTGGTAGGGGGCCTGGTATGATTGCTGCTTGTATCATGGGGCCTGCCATTTGCAGTGGAAGCTGTACTTCCTGGAGGAGTATGGTTTGCGGTGGTAATTTCCTGTTTGGGTGCTGGAGTGGCGCTCAAGGCCATCTTCAGCAAGTTTGTATAGGGTGGTGCAGTGCTCCTTCATATTATTCAAGTGTCGTTGACCTTGTTGCTGAAGAGTGAGTCACCTGAGCAGGGGACATCCATAGAAACATAGAAACATGATGGCAGAAAAAGACCACATGGCCTATCTAGTCTACCTTTCCATACAACCACTACAACAGTCCCCTTTTTCCCTTTAGAGATCCTCTGTGTTCCATGCTTTTTTGAATTCAGATTCTGTCCTCATCTCTACCACCTCCATTGGGAGAGACTATTCCACGCATCTACCCCTTTTTACATAAAGAAATATTTCCGCATATTACTCCTGAGTCTATATCCTTTCACCCTCGTCCTATGTCCCCTTGTAGCAGAGCTTGCTTTCAATTGAAAGAGGCTCTCCTCCTGTGCATTTATGCCACTGAGGTATTTGAACGTCTCAATCATATCACCTCTATCCCGCCTTTCCTCTAAAGTATACATATTAAGATCCTTAAGTCTGTTCTCATATGCTTTACAATGAAGACCACTAACCATTTTAGTAGCCACCCTCTGTACCAACCAGTTTATATCCTTTTGAAGGTGCAGTTCCCAGAATTGCACATAATACTCCTAATGAGGTCACGCCAAAGGTTGCACAGAGGCACTATCACCTCCTTTCTTTTCCTGGCCATTCTTCTCCCTATGCACCCAAGATTCCTTCTAGCTTTTGCGTTGCCTTTTCTAACTGTTATTAAAGTAGCCAAATAGTTAGAAAAGGCAACGGCAAAAGCTAGAAGGAATCTTAATCATCAGACACAATCACGCCTAGGTCCCGCTCTTACTTCACCCCCTATACTATATCGCTCCCTTGAATTGTGTGTATCGTCCCATAGCCCTGATGCCCTTAACCAGGCCAATTGCTTGGCGGAGATGGCTGTGCCAGCAGTCCGGATGGCAGTGTCAAAATCATCAAAAGCCATGCTTATCAAGTGCTTACTGCATTCAGCAAGGTCTGTCAGGGTGGCTGTAGCAACTGCTTATGACTCTTGGGGCAGGGCTATGATGGCACTCTTCAGGTTCCCCAGCAAGACATCCTAGAACAGGAAGTGCTGGAATTGGGGCACTGCAATTTTGGCGCTGAGCATGGCCCTTGGAGCACCTTCTTTCCCACATCCTCCAAGGGTTTAGGGTCCTGGCTGGTTGGCATGGTTTCATGAGGACTTGACTTGCTTCAAGGCCAACGACACCACAGTGAATTGATGGGGGAGCTGGGTTTTTACAAATCCCAGAGCCGGCTGGACTTGGTATTTCACCTCTAACTTATGGGAGCAGGCTGGGTCCAATGCGGAAGTCTGCCACAGTTTTTTCTGGTTGTCCTGCAGCCTCTGATGGATTGGTAGAGTCACTTGGCTTTGGTGAGTCCAGGTACTTGAGCATCTCAGGCCCCTTAAGGTCTGGAGTGTCCATGAGCTTGAGGGCCAGCGCAGTCACCACCTTCTTTAGGAACGTTCGGGTAGGATAGGTCTTCGGGGAGGTGGGGCTGTGGCTGGGGTGGATCTGTGCCTAGCAGTGGAAGTGTATTCCCCCCTGGCGGCACCCCTCATGGTGGCCGAGCCCAACGTCGCCGCCGCCACCACCTCCTCCCTGCTTTCCTCTGTCAGAAGGTCAGCGGAATGGGTAAGGGCTGGAGTTGTGGATGAGCCCCCCCCCCCCCAGCAGAGTGGTGGTCCACACTGCAAGGTGGGGCAGGTGGCCCTGGGCTGTGCCCCATTGTCCGCCATCCAGGTAAGCTCAGTCATCATTATAGATGCTGGAGAGGCAGGTGTGCCCTGATGTAAGATCGCCAAGGTGTTGTCTGCACTGACCTGTGCTTCCTGCGATTCTGGCTGGGTGAGGTGGAGGATGATGAGCTGGAGCTGTGTGCATGCCAGTGTTGTCTTTTGTTGTGTCTCCTCTGGTCCCGGCTGCCCTCGCAGCTGCTGGTGGAGGGAGCTCTTCTGCTTTGTTTTCCACGGCTCTTGTGGCAGTGAGAGGCATGGCGCAGTGAGTATCTGTACCTCAATGCTGAGAGGAGGCCATGGCCGGCGCCACCATGCAGCTGGAGAGTTCCCACATTGGCGCAGTGACGTCAATCTGTGCTCCCCTTGTTATCATGGCACCGACCCATTGGGCCTGGGGGGTAGAGCCGGGAGCATCTGCTGTGTCTTCGGCGAGTAAGTGGAGGACCGTAGATCAGCTGCCCATTGCCCGCTGTAGCAGCAGTTGGAAAGCCCAATTGGTGCGTCTGCAGGGTGACAGGAAAAGCAATGCTTGCAGCGGCCTCACATGTAGCATGGCTGGGGATGGAGGCCCCGATGTGTGTATCCCCTACTGTGGGGCGCAATCCATGCTGCATGTGGTTGTCGGCCTGGTTCCTGCTCGAGGCAGGTGATGAGGCAAGCGGGATGGCAGCCAGGTAGTCCTAGAGCACATGGCTTCTTGATTTATGGGCTCAGGGGGACATCTTGGAGCAATGTGGGCAGTCTTCGACCCAGTGGCTGGCTCCCAAGCACTGCATGCACTGGTCATTTGCATCGGTGCTGTTCATTTTTCCTCCACCTCACGGACATTTCTTGAAGCCCGGCTTAGTCATCATGTTGTTTGTAGTCTTCAACTTCTTTCCTGTTCTTGGGAGGTTTTCTTCTGTTCTCTCTTTTTTTTTTTTTTGTGAGGCGCTATGCAGTCCTTCTTGCTGGCAAGGTGAAAGAAGGTAAACTGGGCTGGCTAGGGGCAGGCCGGTGGGTAGGGCTACCTGCACATGCTCAGAAAGGCTTGCCTTTCTGAGATCTGGAGAGCATTTTCGTCTATGGCGCCATTGGAGGGACCTCTCCAGGTGTAGTTGACTTATCCTGCTTGTCCATGGAGAAAAAATGGATTTGATGATCTACAAGATTAATTACTGTAGGCTGAGAGATGTTTTCACACTTAGTTGCTCAATATTAAGCGCTAGTCTGTTGTGTTTTAGCCATTTGGCAATAAAGATCTATAATCTCACTTGGCTGTAAAGAACCTTTGACAACGATAAACTGGTACTGTATTTAATATTAGGGCTTATCAACTGAGGATGTGAATTTAAACACACCAAAACATAAATATAAGTTTGGGTTTTTTTGTTGCCATTTTTAGCTGAATTAAGAGATTAGAATACAAGTAACTGATTAATCAAAAGTCTGCTTGGTGGTTCAGTGACAATTGCTACTACTTATCATTTGTATAGCACTATAAGGCATACGCAGTGCTGTACAGACATGTAAAAGACTGACCCTGCTCATCAGGGCTTACAGTCTAGTCAAGACAGATAACACAACAGACAACACAACCGTTGAGGACAAGGATATATCTAGGAGAGTGGTAAGGAAACACATAGGAGTCTAAGTGAATCAGGATCCAAAAGCGGCCTTGAAGCGGAGAGTTTTCAGCCTGGATTTGAAAGGGCCAGATATGAGGCCTGATGCACAGACTCAGGTAGTTTGTTCCAGGCATAAGGAGCAGCAAGGTGGAAGGATCAAAGTCTGGAGTTGGCAATAGACGAGAAGGACACAGATTAGAAGGTATCTGCCAGAAGAGCGGAGCTCCTGAGGAGGGGTGTAGGGAGAGACAGGAGAGGAAAGATAGTGAGGGATACCAGAATGAGTGCACTTGTAGGTCAGAGTAGGAGAAGTTTAAACTGGATATGGAAATGAATAGGGAGCCAGTGAAGCGACTTGAGAAGAGGGGTTATATGAGCGTATCGAGGCTGGCGGAAGATTAGCTGTGCAGCTGAGTTTTGAACAGATTGAAGGGGAGCGAGATGATTCAGAGGGAGACAAGCAAGGAGGAGGAGTCTAGATGGGAGGTGACTAAAGAGTGACTAAGTGTCTTAGTAGTGTGTGTAGAAAGGAAGGGATGAATTTTGCCAATGTTATAGAGAAGGAAATGACAGGTTTTAGCTATCTGTTGGATGTGTGCAGAGAAAGAGTGTAGAGTCAAAGATGACCCCAAGGTTGCAAGCTGAGGAAACAGGGAGGAGTGTAGTGTCAGCCACAGAAATAGAGAAGGGGGAAGGGTTTAGGAGGAAACATAAGGAGCTCAGTTTTGGCCATGTTCAGTTTCAGACGGTGGTAAGACATCCAGGCAGCAATGTCGGGTAAGCAGGCAGAGATCCAGGTCTGGATTCCTGGAGAGATTTCAGGCACAGAAAGGTAGATCTGAGAGTCGTTAGCATAAAGATAGTACTGAAAACCATGGGAGGAAATAAGTGCACCAAGGGGACTGAGTGTAGAGAGAGAAAGGGAGAGGTCCCAAGACAGAGCCCTGAGGTACACCAACTGAAAATGAGATGGCAGAGGAGGAACCACCAAAACATACAATAAAAGTGCGATGGGAGAGAGAAGAAGAAAACCAGGACAGAACAGAGCCCCTAAATCCAAATGAGGACAGGGTATAGAGGAGAAGGTGGTGATCAACAGTGTCAAAAGCAGCTGAAAGGTCAAGAAGGATGAGAAAAGAGTAGAGGCCTTTGGATTTGTTGAGGAACAAGTCACTGGAGACTGGCAAGAGCTGTTTCTCTGGAATGTAGAGAACGAAAGTCAGATTGCAGTAGGTCCAGAAGGTCTTGAGAGGAAAGAAAGTCAAAAAAGCAGCTGTGAACTGCTTATTCAAATAGTTTTGAAGTAAAGAAGAGGAGAGAATTCGATAAATGGAAGGACAAGTAGAACCTAGTGAAGGCTTTTTTGGGGAGAGGTATAACCACAGCATGTTTGAAGGCCACAGGAACAGTTGTAGTGGAAAGTGATAGGGTAAAGATATGACAGATGGAAGGGATGACGGCTGATGAGATAGAGCTTAGTATATGGGTGGGGATGGGATCAGAGGAGCAGGTAGTTTGGAGGAGGAGAGAAGATTTGCAGTTTCCTCCTCAATGATTCAGAAAAGGAAGAAAAGGTGTGTCATCATCCCCCTTGCCTTCCAGTGCTTATCTCCTCAAGCACAGGCAGGGTGTTAAGCCTAGGCCCAGCCCAGAGACCTTGCTTGGCCCTCTGGGATATGTAGTATTACAATAGGCCAGTTCAAAGAATCAGTTGTGGCAATGAGGTAAGGCTTAAATAGGTTTTATTCCCCTTCCAAGAGGATGCTTTTGGTGGGTGAAACAAAAAGTATACAGCCCCACTTGGGCACAAACAAAGTGACAAAAATGAGAACAGAAATTGCTTAATCTTCAGCTTTTAACAGGTAAATGAAAAGTATTCAAAACAGTTCTTTCCAGCATACAGAGACCTTTTCCTTTGTGGCTTTCAAGCTTGGTAAATCCCAACTTGTTTATCTCAAAGAAAATACATTATCCGAAACTGTGAGCGTGCAGTCCATGTAATCATTACATACAGTGTCTCCCTGCTCCTCACATTGCATCTCTTCGGGTTCTGCCGTTAAGGATTCTTCCCTTGCACAATACGGTACGTTACTGAACAGTCTCTCCTTACTATTCAGGAACTCTCTCTCTCTGTGAGAATGTTTGCTATGCTGCTAACCATATTCATTAGAGTGTTTACTTTGGGAGCCTCTTAAATGCGGTGGAAGATAGGGGAAATTACCAGTTTCACTTTTCCCTCTATTAGAAACAATTGGGCTACCTTTAAGCAGTCTTTGACTCGGGCTTCTCTCTGCTGCTACAGACGCCGGAGTGAAATCCAGTAAAAGCTTTTCATGGCTTTGGCCTTTGAACCTTCTTCTAGACACAGGATTATCCTCAGGTATAACAGCTTTACTCTTTCTATGCCAATTGTTTGTATAAAGACTTTCTTCAGGCTTCCTCCAGCTAGCTTCCCAATTAAATGCTTTGTTACCTTTCTGATAACTTCTGCTGAGCTCTGACGCTTCCGTGCTCTGCCTTTCACCACAGGCACCTGGGTTCTCACTCTCTCCTTTGGAATAGGACTTTTTGGCTTTCACAGCTCTGCCCTCAGCTTCCTTCCAACTAGAGTTTCTCTCATTACGTCCTTGGCTTTCAGAATCACAACTGCCTGCTCCCGTGCTCCTGCTCTTGCTCTCGCTCTTACTCTGTCTAACTCCATGTGCACTGAGCTTTTCTATGTGCGTGTCAGCTCCACCCACTCCCAGCTGGCTTTCATTAGTTCCTGATTTCCTAGCCTTTCTGCTGCTTGGGCGTGTTTCCCTCGCACGTGAACTGTTTTGTTTGGGTTGCCTATGGCAACATCCTAACCTGTGTTCCTCTGAACTGTCAGAATCTATCCTATTGCCTGCATTTCTGCTTGTTTTCAAGGGCTCTATTAATCCCACTTTGTGACAGGTGATAATACGTAGAGGAGATATGGGTTGGTTTCCTGGCTCAGGGCTGGGAATGGTGCAGAGGTAGTGTTTATTGGCCATGGTGGGGAAAGGGAGTCATGGTCATTGTTCAATGGCAATATATAGTAGCTGGACTTAAGGGCCATGATTACAGGGTTTCATAAGGAGCCCTAGTGCATGGCTTCCAGCTGAGGATTTTTGCTGTAGTGAATGGGTTAAGTAAAGTGTAAGGTGCGACATGATATAAATAATAGGAGAAAGATGCACAGATAGTTGGAAATGAAGGCTGATGGTGGCAAATTCCAACTCTGAGTCCAGTTGAGAACTGCTGGGTAAAATAAAACAAAACTGATTAATAAGAAGAAATGTTTATGTTTTACAAAAACAGTACTTGATATACAAGCTATTTATCTGTTGGTTTTCATACAGTGAATGATTTGGAAAGCAAGCTACAAAACATTGAAGCAAACCAGGAGGATTTCTTGAAAAGGCGAGAAGAGCTTGAGCATGACTTGCAAAGTGTCCAAAAAGAACTGAAAGACACTGTAAGAAGGCTTCAGGAGCTGGAAGGTCTGCTACAGAGTACCCAGTTATCTCTAGAAGAAAAGAAAGTAACCATAAAAGATCTTGCTGGTGAGCTTAGGTGAGTGATGTGATATTCAGCATAGTATCAGGCAAGCTAGATCTGCTGTCTATTTTTAGATCACCTGTTCCTGTGCTCATGTATAGCCACACTTGGTAGAAAGCCACTAATGGCTAATCAGATCTCAATGCTGTCAAATAAAATAAAATAACTCTAAAAAGAATATACCTGCTGTAAAACTCTTTTATATACATAATAATCTTTGACGGTAGAATTTACTTTTTGTTCTTCACAACTAAAGGGCTAGAAGCAGCATAAAATAGATGCTGTGAACTTTGTATGAAGAATGCAATAAGAACTTTAATTCTGCTACTGTGGACTCTGTTCTGGTAACACTCTTTTACTTATGGACCCTCCTCTCCCAGCTTCTCATCCAAACCCCCTTGTTTTCCATGTACTTCTGCCATATTTTCCTTCTAACCTTTCCTCCCTTCCACACCAAGAGAAACTTTTTACCTGACACTGGTTACCATTGAAGAGCTCTGCAGGCAGTACTGTCGCCTCCTTTTTTTTTCTTTTTGTCTGGGTTCACTTGTCCTCTCTCACGTCCCCTGGCAGCAGTTAATGACCGCTATAGACAGAGTTCCATCTCTTAATTGCTGTTTTGTGCCCTTTCCCATGAGAGTACTGCCACACATACATGAACTTTGTCTTTGTTGCTTAATGTATGTACTATATATTGCTAGAGGAGAAGAGTAGAAAGTCAGAAGTGGAGCCTTGGAGCAGTGACCTAGAGGGAGGAAGAGAGAGAAGGAAGCAAAGCACAGAGCTAGAAAAGGGGAAGAAAAAACTAGTGTTCAGGAGCAGGGAGTTAGCTGCCATCAGCACAGCTGGCAGCTCCTTTACTTTTGAGAGTAATGCTGACACCACCTCATGCCTCTGTTTCTAATTTTGAAGCACTCCTGGATTATTTTCATGAGTGATAGAAAGCTATTAATGGCTAATCAGATATCAAAGCTGTCAAAGTAACTCATGAGGGGGGATATTCAGCAGTGGAGATTAAGCCTTGTAATACAGCTAGCCATATCCAGCCACTGGCATTGAATATCTGGGTTGGCCGGATAGCGCCACAGTTAACTGGGCAATGACGATCTTCAGCCGTTGCCCAGTTCTCCAGGACCAAGCAGGAAGTCAGTCCTCACATATGGGTGACGTCGGCGCCGACAGAGCCTCCGTGCGGAGCATTTCCCCAGCTTTCAAAGAAAGCCTTTGGGAATGCAGCGCGCATGCGCGGTTCCCTTCCCGCTCAAGGGTGCCATCTTGCTCAGTCTTCGTTTTTCCGCGGAGCCTGACGGACGTGTTTCGTTTTCACTCGAGGAAAAAGTAGATTTTGTTCTGTGTTTGACCCGTTTCTTCGGTTCGACGCCGGTTTCCCTTTCCCGCCTGGGCCCGATACATCGGTATTGAGCCCGGTATTCTTTTTTCGATTTTTGTCCTTAGTGACTAGCGTTCGCGCCATTTTTCTTTTTTCACTGGCAGCCCTGTCTTTTGACCTCGCAGGGGCCCTTTTTTCCCCCGATGGCTGCCAGCGGGTTTAAAAAGTGTGATCGGTGTAAGAAGCTTATGTCTCTCACTGACACCCATAACTGCTGCCTCCGGTGCCTCGGACCCGATCATGACCCGATGATCTGTGGTCCATGTGGGAAAATGTCCTCGAAGGCGTTGAGGAGTTGGCAGCACCAAAAGGAAAGAATCTTCTCTGACTCCGCGTCCGGACGGGCCCGGACTTCGTCAGAGGCCTTGACGTCTCGGGACTCCGGCCCCGAGCAGCATTGAGGTTCCTCTGAGAGGGGGTCTCCCTCGCGGGAGCATCGCAGGAAGAAAAAACACGCAAGGGCAGCTTCGGTGGACGTACTTGGCTCCTCGAGGGTCAAGTTGCATAGCCCCGAGCGCCGTCCCGGGTCTTCGGAGTCGGAGAGGCCTGCAAAACAACCTCGTGTGGAGATGGAGTCCCCGGGTCATGTGAGTACTGTAATCCTCGTGGACTCTCCTCCAGGGGAGTCGATGTCGGGTCCGACGCAGTCGAGGCCCGAATCGGGGGCTGCTGAGTCTCCTGAGCTCGGACTTAGGTTGACGGCCTTGGAGAGCAGCTTGGCTGCCTTCATGGAACAGCAGCAGGCACTGATCGCCGGTCTCACCGGTGCATCTGCCCCGACCACCGGATCATCGACGTCCAAGTCGACCCCGGAGGCCGAGCCGATCCTCGAGTCCATGCGCGCTCGAGTCGATCCTCGGCCAAGGTCCCCCTCAGCCTCCCATTCGGGACCGAGGTCGTCGACGCCGGTACCCTCGGCATCGGGGCGGATAGCATCGGTGCCTGCCCGACCAGAGCCGCTTGATTCCTCTTCCGAGGAGTCCAGCTGGGAAACGGAGGATGAGGAGTCGCCCGACACCTTTCGGACTCGGTGTGTCCCATCGGACTCATCGGAGTCCGAGCCTTGGAGACGGTCCCCACCGGAGGATACCCGGTTCTCGGACTTCGTGCGGGATATGGCCAAGGCCTTGGCCTTCCCCGCGGATCCCGAGGAGGAGCCTCAAGCCGAGGAGCTTGAGGCCCTGCAGTATGACTCTCCCCCAAAGGAGGCCTTTACTGTACCGGTTCCTCCGATGCTGGGACGGCTGCTCTTCCGCATGTGGGAGGCACCGGCCTCGACGCCAGTTTTGAGCAAGCGGGTCGATTCTATCTATCGAGTCTGCAAGAGCCCCAGGTTCCAAAAGGCACAATTACCGCACCACTCCATGGTTGTGGAATCGGCCATGCATCGTCTGAAGAGTCAGAAGATGCATTCCTTGGTGCGTCCCGGCCGGGAGGCCCAGAACCTGGATGCCCTTAGTAAGAAGTGCTTCCAGGGCTCTATGCTTGCTTGCCGTGTCTAGACCTACCAGCTGTACATGGGCATGTACCTTCGAGACCTGGCAAAGGAGATTGCTGGGTTCTCTGCTGGCCTCTCTGAGGAACCTTTGCAGAGGTTCAATGCTCTGTCCTCGGGTATTCGTGAGTGCTCGAAGTTTATCTCTCGAGCAGCCTATGATGGCTTCGAGGCTTCGGCCCGAGTTGCCGCGGCCGGCATCGGTGTACGCCGTCAGGCCTGGCTACAGTCATCGGACCTCGAGCCATGGTGCAGGACAAGTTGGTTGATGTCCCCTGCCAAGGTGAAAACCTCTTTGGCAAGCCCATGGCTGACAAGGCTGCAGAACTCGAGACCGAGACTCTTACCCAGACAAGGCTGTCCATAAAAACCTCTGCCCCTTCTCAGAAGAAGAAAGGCTCGGGGAAAAAGACCTTTTACCCGAGGAAGTCATCTGCCTATAAACAGTACCCTCATTTTCATGCCTCTGTTGCTCTCCAACAGGGTCAGCAGGCCAAGGGGCAGGGACATGAGCCCCGTAGGCAGAAAGCCCCCAAGCCACCACCTCCAGCTCCTGCACAGCAGGGAGTGGGGTTTTGACTCCAGTGGCATAGCCTCTCCTCCTCAGCTGGCCCCTATCAGCACTGGAGGCCGGCTGGCCCTGTACGCCCACAGGTGGTCAGCCGTCACAAGGGATACCTGGGTACTAAGTATAGTCCAGAAGGGCTATCTCCTCCACTTCCACCAGGTACCCCCCTCCTATTTTCCAGGGGAGCCTCCAAGACTTCCTCTGCACAGGGACTTACTCCTGCAGGAGTTAGCAAGTCTTGTAAAGGAAAAGGCAGTGGAACCAGTGCCCCACCACCTGAGAGGTCAAGGCTTCTATTCCAGGTACTTCCTGGTACCAAAAAGAACAGGAGGCCTCAGGCCCATCCTAGACTTGCGGAATCTGAACAAGTTCCTGGAGAGGGAAAAGTTCAAGATGCTTACCCTTGGAATCCTGCTGCCCTACCTCCAGCAGGGAGATTGGCTATGCTCCTTAGACCTAAAGGATGCTTATACTCACATCCTCATTCATCCAGACCATAGACAATATCTCAGATTTGTAGTGGGAGGAAACCACTATCAGTACAGAGTACTGTCTTTTGGCCTTACATCCGCCCCCCAGGGTATTCACCAAGTGCCTGGCGGTGGTGGCGGCCTACCTCAGGGTCAAGGCCTTTTTGACTTCCCATACCTGGACGATTGGCTCATCAGGGGTCAATCCCCGCAAGAGGCCAGTCAAGCCACCCTTCGCACTGTCGCTCTGCTTCAGCACCTGGGGTTTGTTATAAACTTCGCAAAGTCCACTTTGCAACCCTCACAGAACATGGAGATCAGAGGAGCACGCTGGACACCTTTCAGGCAAAGGCCTTTCTACCAGTGGACAGGGCCCACAGATTGATGGATCTAGCCAGGCAGTTCCACAGCAATTCTCTGGTCTCTGCCAGACAATTCCTGAGGCTCTTAAGCCACATGGCGTCCACGGTCCATGTAACTCCAAATGCCCATCTACACATGAGGCCAGCTCATTGGGGCCTCAGGACTCAGTGGCACCAAGCCACAGGAAGCCTCACGGACAAAGTGAGGGTGTCCAACCTACTAGCTTCTTCTCTGCAGTGGTGGCTTCATCTTCCGAATCTGTTGCAAGGAGGTGCCTTTTCAAGCACCTCCACACTCTCAAGTGCTGACAACCGATGCTTCTCTTCAAGGTTGGGGTGCACATTGCCAAGGAGCATGTACTCAAGGCCTGTGGTCTCCTTGGGAGGCCGCACAGCAGATCAATCTCTTAGAACTGAGAGCTATTCGCTTAGCCCTGAGAACTTTCTCCCATCTCATCTCTCACCAGTCCGTCTTGGTTCAGACGGACAATCAAGTTGCTATGTTCTATGTGAACAAACAAGGGGGCACAGGATCCCATCTTCTATGTCAGGAGGCACAGAAACTGTGCTCCTGGGCAGTCAAGCACGGCATTCTTTTCAAAGCGGTCTATCTCCCAGGTCAGGAGAATTACCTGGCGGACAGATTGAGTAGGATCCTGCAGCCACACGAATGGCAGTTGAATCCTTTAGTGGTTCAACAGATCTTCCTGAGTTGGGGTCTTCCAACCATAGATCTCTTTGCCAGTCCTCTGAACCATCAACTTCCTAGGTTCTGCTCCAGACAACCGCATCCTCTCAGAGTAGCAGCGGATGCGTTTCTCATTCCATGGTCTACGGGCCTCCTATATGTGTTTCCTCCCACGCCTCTAGTGTCCAAGACACTGTTCAAAGTGATCCGGGACAAGGCCTCGGTGATCCTGGTGGCCCCCAGGTCCCGAGGCAACCCAGGTTCCCACTTCTTCTGCAACTAGCGGTGGACACTTCTCTCCCTCTGGGGATGCAACCCGATCTCCTGTCTCAGGAGCAGGGATCTCTCTTACACCCCAATCTCCAGTCCCTACATTTGATGGCCTGGCTGCTGAAAGGGTAGTTCTAGCGCCCTTACTACTGCCTAGGGAAGTGGAGGACGTGATCTTGGCCTCTAGGAGGCAGTCCACCCAAAAGTCTTATGCCCTTAAGTGGCGTAGATTCTCTTCCTGGTGTACTCAACACAGCGAGAATCCTTTCTCATGCCTAGTACCAGTGGTGCTGCAATATTTGCTTCACCTGTCCAACCTAGGCCTTAAGTCCAATTCTTTGAGAGTTCATCTTAGTGCTCTTTCAGCACACCACTCCCCAGTGGAGGGTCAGTCTCTCTCAAGCCATCCTTTGATGGCTCGCTTCCTCAGAGGCCTGCTTTTGCTTAAGCCTCCAGTGCATCAACCTGCCCCTGAATGGGATTTAAATGTGGTCTTGCAACGGCTTACTTGCCCACCATTTGAACTTATGGCTACTTGCCCTCTGCGTTTTCTCTCCTGGAAAGCGTTGTTTCTGGTAGCCCTTACCTCAGCAAGGTGAATGAGTGAGCTTCAGGCCCTAGTATCAGATGCACCTTATACTAGGTTCTATAGGAACAGAGTAGTCTTATTGACGCACCCTAAGTTCCTTCCTAAGTTGTCTCCTCCTTCCACCTCAATCAGGAGGTGGTTCTTCCAACTTTCTTTCCCAGGCCGCATGCCAGCTGGGCTGAGATGGTCCTGCATACCCTGGACTGTAGGAGGGCGTTGTCCTTCTACCTTGACTTTACGCGGGAGCACCAGAGGGCTGTTCAGCTCTTCGTCTCTTTTGACCCCAATAATTTGGGGTTGGCTGTCTCCAAGCGTACTTTATCCATATGGGTAGCCGACTGTATCGCCTGGGCTTACAGGGCAGCCGGTCTCTCGTTGCAGGGTCGAGTCACGGCTCACCGTGTCAGGGCGAAGGCTGCGTCAGTGGCTCATCTCCGCTCTGTTCCGTTGGCAGACATCTGCCGGGCCGCTACTTGGTCTTCAAGCCAGACTTTTGCAGTCCACTACTGCCTTGAGAGGGAGTCCCTCAGGGACAGTGCTTTTGGGCAGGCGGTACTCCATAATCTCTTTGGGGTTTAGGCAACTCCTACCCTCCGGCCCTGGTGTTGGGCTACCGTTCGGGGGCGTTATCAGAGAAGATTCTTTTCTTGTATGCTGAGGCTCTAGAGGGAGCTCATTTTTCAGCTGGGGAGTCCCATATGTGAGGACTGACTTCCTGCTTGGTCCTGGAGAAAGAGTAGTTACTCACCTGTAACAGGTGTTCTCCAGGAGCAGCAGGAATCAGTCCTCACAACCCTCCCTCCTCCCCTTGGAGTTGCAATCATATGTTTTATTTTGTTATTTTTGCTGTCTTTTAGCTATGTCATCAGACTGAGCAAGATAGCACCCTTGGGCGGGAAGGGAACCGTGCATGCGTGCTGCATTCCCAAAGGCTTTCTTTGAAAGCTGGGGAAATGCTCTGCACGGGGGCTCCGTTGGCGCCGACGTCACCCATATGTGAGGACTGATTCCTGCTGTTCCTGGAGAACACCTGTAACAGGTGAATAACTACTCTTTAGCTACAGTAGTGAAAGTTAGGCGAACCTTTCAGGTGCCTAACTTTCACTGCCATGGGATGTCCCACTGCTAGCTGCAACTGTCCCAGCAGCCTTCAAGCATGCTGTGGTCACATCTCTCTTCAAGAAACCTTCATGTGACCCTACTTGTCCATCTAATTTTTGACCCATCTCCCTTCTTCCCTTCATTTCCAAACTTCTTGAACATGCAGTTCTCCATCATTGCCTTGAATTTCTCTCCTCTCAAACCCTGCTAGATCCACTATAATCTGGCTTTTATCCCTCTTAACAAAATCTCCAGCGACTTGTTCCTGGTTAAATCCAAGGGCCTTTACTCATTCCTTATTCTTGACTTTTCTGCTGCTTTTGACACTGTTGACCACCACCTTCTCTTTGACACATTATCCTCACTTGTTTTTTGGGGCTTTGTGTTGTCCTGGTTCTCTTTTTATCTCTTCTTTCGCTCTTTCAGTGTTTGTTCTGGTGGTGGTTCTTCTACTGCTATCCCACTCTGTTTGTATACCCCAAGGGTCTGTTCTGGGCCCTCCTTTTCTCTATATATACTCGGTCCCTTGGTGTTTTCATTTCTTCCCATGGCTTTCAGTATCTCAAATCAATCTCTCTACACCTGATAATTTCTCTGGCACTCCAGGCCCAAATCTCTGCCCGCCTTTTTGACATCGCCGCCTGGATGTCTCGTCGCCATTTGAAATTGAACATGGCCAAAATTGAACTTATTTTTCCCCCTAAACCCTCCTCCCGCCTTCCTCCTTTCTCTATCTGTAGATAATATTCTTATACTTCCTGCTTCCTCGGCCCGCAACCTCGGGGTCATCTTTGACTCCTCCCTTTCCTTCTCCACACACATCCAACAGATAGCTAAAACCTGTTTCTCTATAATATTAACAAAAATTTGCCCCTTCTTTTCTGAACACACTGCTAAAACACTTGTCCACTCTATAATTACTTCCCGTCTTGACTATCGCAACCTCCTGCTTGCTGGTCTCCCTCTTAGCCACCTTTCTCCCCTTCAAAACTCTACTGCGTAAGTAATTTTTCTCCAGCCTCGATATTTCATATAATCCTTCTCAAATCACTTTATTGGCTTCCCTTCCGTTTCCATATCCAATTCAAGCTTCTCCTTCTGACTGATAAATGCATTCACTCTTCTGCTCCTTTCTACCTTTCCTCTCTTCTCTTTCCCTACACCCCTGTTCGTGAACTCCATTCTGCTGTTGGCTTGCTTCTCTCTTTGCCCTTTTCTTCCACTGCCAACTCCACACTTTAGTCTTTTCATCTTGCTGCTCCTTATGCCTGGAACAAATTCCCTGAGTTACAAATCAAGCTTCATCTCTGTCCCTTTTCAAGTCCATGTTAAAGGCTCACCTCTTTTAAGCTGCTTTTAGATCCTGACCCCCTTTTTTCCTTGTGTCTCCTTACCGTCCTTTTCCCTTTATTCTTATCCTTTGATTGTAAACTCTCACGAGCAAGGACCATCGCCATCTATGTTTGTACAGTACTACGTTCTTCTTGTAGCACTTTATAAATGATTTGTAGTAGTAATAGAATATTGTGTGCAAATCTGATCATCATATCTTAAAAAGGATATAACAGAATTAGAAAAGGTACAGAGAAGAGCCATCAAAATGATACATGAAATGGAAGAATATCCCTATGAGGAAAGTCTTAAAAGGTTAAAGCTCTTCACCTTGGGAAAAAAGACAGCTGCGGAGAGATGATATAGAGGTCTATAAAATAATGGAGTGGAAAGGGTAAACTTAGTTTGATTGTTTACGCCTTCAGAAAGTAGAAAGACTAAGGGGACACAATGAAGCTACAATGTAGCACATTTAAGACTAATCGGAGAAAATATGTTTTCACTAAATGTGCAGTCTAGCTCTGGAATTCATTACCAGAGGATGTAGTAAAAACTGTTAGTATAGCTGGGTTTAAAAGAGGTTTGGACTAGAGGAAAAGTCAATAAACCATTTAGAGAACAAGGGAAATCCACTGTTTACCCCTGGGATAAGCAGCATGGAGGCTGCTACACTCCCTATCCTTCGCATACTTCACGACCTTATTCTTCGTATGTGGGAGACACCCCTTATCTCTCCACATACCTGACGACGCAATAAAGGGGTACTGGAGTGTCACGGTTTTCAAAGGACACAATTGCTGCACCATTCCATGGTGGTGGAATCAGCAATGCGTTGAATAAAGAGTGCTAAGACACATTCCTCAAACCCTCCAGGTAGGGAATCGAGAACCTTCGATGCCTTTGGCCGACGTTTTCAAGCCTCCATATTATCGGCCAGCATCCGTTCCTACATACTCTATATGGGTATGTTCCTTAGAGAGGTGGCTAAGGATTTGGAGTTAATGGCTCCTCTTCTCCCTGATGACAAACGAGCATATTATCTCACCCTTGTAAAGCATGCTCAGAATGTTTCAGAGTTTAACAAGGAGAACTTTTGACTCTTTTGAGTGCATCAGCTTGACTTCATCCATCTGCACCGGTGTACCCAGGATTGCTTGGCTCCAAGCATCAGATCTCCAACAATGGGTTCAAGATAAGCTGGGTAATATCCCTTGCACCGGTGAAAACCTTTTTGGCAAGGATTGGCAAGATAAAGCCTCTCAGTTAGAATCCGAGAACACCACTCTTAATAGACTATCTAGATCTACTGCCATCCCAGCAAGGAAAAAACCAGCAAAGAAAGCTTTTTTTTCAATAATAAGTACTATCCTTCTTACACCCCTGCTGTACAATGTCAACACCATGCTCCTCAGAAGGGGCAGCAAACATTAAAGCAGAAAAAGAAGGCTCAGACTCCTAAGTCACAGCTACCTCAGCAGACCCAGCCTCTTTAAGGTCTTTGACTCCTTTCTGGAGAACATAGCTGTTCTGCCTCTGGAGATTCCAGATCCTGTCCACATTCCCGGCAGACTTTGTCACTTTGCCCACAGATGGCATCTTATCACATTAGAACAATGGACACAGTCCATAGTACGAGAGGGGTACAAGCTTCTATTCCCCCCCCCCCCCGGACTCCTCCAAGAGAGTTCCGCTCTCAGCCCCCTCTCACTGCCCTGTTGCTGCAAGAGGTCACTTCCCTTCTCTTACAGAGTACAATAGAGGAGGTTCCACCATCCCAGCAGGGAATGGGCTTTTATTCGCTATATTTCCTCATTCCAAAGAAAACAGGAGGGTACAGGCCTATGTTGGACCTCGGAGAACTGAACAAGTACCTACTACAGTACAAATTCAAAATTATCTCCCTAGGGGCACTTCTCCCCTATCTCCAGAATCAGGATTGGCTCTGTTCTCTAGATCTGAAGGAGGGATATACTCACATACTTATTCACTCACAGCACAGAACGTTCTCCAGGACCAAGCAGGAAGTCAGTCCTCACATATGGGTGTCATCGGCGCCGATGAAGCTCCAGCGGAGCATTTCCCCAGCTTTCTATGAAAGCCTTTGGGAATGCAGGCACGCATGCGCGGTTCCCTTCCCGCCTAAAGATGCAATCTTACCTCAGTCTCTTTTTTTTCCGTGAAGCCCACCGGACGTGTGTCCTGTTTTCCCGGTTAAAATTAGATTTTTTCGGCGTTTTCGCTATTTTTTCTCCCGGTTCGATGCCGGTTCCCCTCCCGCTGGGTTCGGTACACCGGTATCGAGCCCGATTCTTCTTTTTCGGTTTTTACCCTTCGTGGCTGGCGTTCGCCCCCTTTTTTCTATTTTTCCCTGGAAGGCCGGTCCTTTGACCTCGCGGGGACTCTTTTTCCCCGATGGCTTCCAGCGGTTTTAAGAAGTGTGATCGGTGTATGAAACTAATGTCTCTCACCGACACACACGACTGCTGCCTTCGGTGCCTCGGCCCCGACCATGATCCTAAGTCATGCGGGGCATGTGGGAAGATGTCTTCCAAGGCACTCCGAAGTCGCCAGCAGCAAAAGGAAAGGCTTTTCTCGGACTCAGCCTCCGGCTGGGCCCGGACCTCGTCTGAGGCCTCGACATCTCAGGATTCCGATCCCGAGCGCTGTCGAAGCTCCTCGGACAGGGGGTCCCCCGGCCGGGAATGCAAGAGGAAGAAGCGGCTCACGAGGGCGTCATCAGAGGAGGTCACTGGCTCCTCGAGGGCCAGGTATAAGACCCCCGACCGTTGCCCCGGGCCCGTGGAACAAGAGAAGCCTGCCAAAGTTCCTCACGTGGAGCCGGAGTCTGCTGGACACATAAGCCCCGTAGTCCTCGAGGACTCTCCTCCCAGGGAGCCGCCGCCGGGGCCCGAGTCGGTGGCTGCTGTGTCTCCCGAGCTGCGTCTCAGGATGACAGCCTTGGAGAGCAGATTGTCTGCCTTCATGGAGCAGCAGCGGGCACTGATGGCAAGCCTGTCTGGCGCATCTTCCCCGACCACCGGGACATTGATGTCGAAGTCGACCCCGGAGGCCGAGCCGATACTCAAGTCCATCGTGGCTCAGAGTCATCCTCGGTCGCGGTCTCCCTCGACCTCCCGTTCAGGACTGAGGGCGTCGACGCCGGTGCTCCAGGGCCCCGTGGGGTCGGACTCTGACTCTTCCTCGGATGAGTCAGCTTGGGAGACGGAGGACGAGGAGTCTCCTGATACCTTCAAGACTCGGTGCGTCCCTTCGGACTCACCGCAGTCTGGGCCCCGGAGTAGGTCCCCCCCGGAGGACACTCGGTTCTCGGAGTTCGTCTGGGATATGGCCACTGCCTTGGCTATTCCGGCGGACCCCGAGGAAGAGCCTCGAGCTGAAGAGCTCGAGGCACTGCAGTATGACTCTCCTCCGAAGGAGGCCTTTACTGTCCCAGTTCCTCCGATGCTGGAACGGCTCCTCTTCCGTATGTGGGAGGCACCGGCCTCGGCGCCGGTTCTAAGCAAGCGAGTCGATTCGATCTATCGACTCCGGAAGAACTCTGGTTTTCAGAAGGCACAGCTGCCACACCGTTCTATGGTTGTAGAATCGGCCATGCATCGTCTGAAGAGCCAGAAGATGCACTCCGCGGTGCCTCCTGGCAGGGAGGCCCGAAACCTCGATGGCGTCGGTAGAAAGTGCTTTCAGGGCTCGATGCTTGCTTACCGTGTCCAGTCCTACCAGCTGTACATGGGCATGTACTTGCGGCATCTGGCCAAGGAACTGGTCGGGTTCTCTGCTGGTCTCTCCAGGGAACCCTTGCAGAGATTTAAGTCCTTGTCCTCGGGGATTTGGGACTGCTCGAAGTTCATGTCCCGCGCCGCCTACGATGGCTTCGAGGCTTCGGCCCGGGTTGCGGCAGCCGGCATTGCGGCTCGACGCTAGGCATGGCTGCAGTCATCGGACCTCGAGCCATGGTTTCAGGACAAGTTGGTCGATGTCCCTTGCCAAGGTGAAAACCTTTTTGGCAAGCCCATGACCGAGAAGGCCGCTCAGCTCGAAACTGAGCACCTCACACGGACAAGGCTGTCGAGGAAGACCTCTGCCCCTTCTCATAAAAAGAAGGGCTCTGGTAAAAAGCCCTTTTACCCGAGGAAGGGCACTGCCTACAAACAGTACCCGCAATATGTAAACTGCTGCTGATCACTGGAAGGAGCGGTATAAAAATGTGCTCAAATAAATAAAGAAAAATAAAAATAAATATCAGGCTGCCCAAGCTGCCCCCCAGAGTCAGCAAGCCAAGGGCCAGGGTAATGGGCCCCGTAGGGATGAGGACCCCCAAGCCTCAGGCCCCTGCTACCACTCAGCAGGGTGGGGGTTTTTGACTCCTTGAGTGTAGCCTCTCCTCCACTGCTCTCCCAACCCTGCACAGGAGGTCGCCTCACCCTCTTTGCCCACTAGTGGCCCCTTGTCACGGGGGACAGTTGGGTGCTGGAGATAGTCCACAAGGGCTATGCCCTCCATTTTCACCAACTGCCTCCACCATATTTTCCAGGGGAGTCTCCAAGGCCTCCCCTGCACACAGATCTTCTTCTGCAAGAGCTACATGGTCTGTTGGTGGACAGGGCGGTGGAGCCTGTGCCTCCCCACTTCCAAGGTCACGGTTTCTACTCCAGGTATTTCCTGGTGCCCAATAGAACCGGTGGCCTTCGGCCCTTTCTGGACCTCAGGAACCTCAACAAGTTACTAGTGAAGGAGAAGTTCAAGATGCTTACTCTTGGGACTCTTCTGCCCTACCTCCAGCAGAGAGATTGGCTATGCTCCTTAGATCTAAAGGATGTGTACACTCACATCCTCATTCATCCAGACCACAGAAAGTACCTCAGGTTCATCGTGGGAGGAAACCATTATCAGTACAGAGTGCTGCCTTTCGGACTCACCTCCGCCCCCAGAGTCTTTACAAAGTGCTTAGCAGTGGTGGCGGCCTACCTGAGAAATCAGGGAATCTTTGTCTTCCCCTATCTAGACGACTGGCTCATCAGGGGTCAGACGTGTCAGGAGGCCAATCAGGCCACCCTCAGGACTATTACTCTTCTACAAAGCCTGGGGTTTGTCATAAAGTTCGCAAAGTCCACTTTGCTCCCCTCCCAGAACTTGGAGTTCATAGGGGCAAGGTTGGACTCCCTCCTGGCAAAGGCATTCTTGCCAGAAGACAGAGCCCAAAGGTTGATGGCCTTGGCAAATCAGTTTCTCAGCAGGTCCCTGGTCTCCGCCAGACTCTGCCTGAGGCTTCTAGGCCACATGGCTTCGACAGTGCATGTGACCCCCAATGCCAGGCTACATATGAGGCCTGCACAGTGTTGTCTTCGGGCTCAGTGGTCACAGGCCACGGGCAGCCTCAGAGACAGGATAAGGGTGTCCAGACCATTTCTGCACTCCCTCAACTGGTGGCTACACCCACCCAATCTGCTGAAAGGGGTGCCTTTTCAGATTCCAGGGTACACAGTAGTGCTAACAACAGATGCCTCCCTGCAAGGCTGGGGAGCTCATTGTCTGGGCAAGTGCACCCAGGGCCTCTGGTCTCCCTGGGAAGCTGCACAGCAGATCAATCTCCTAGAACTCAGGGCTATTTGATTAGCACTCAAAGCTTTCACTCCTACCCTGACTCACCAGTCTGTCCTGATCCAGACAGACAACCAAGTTGCCATGTTTTATGTGAACAAACAGGGTGGAACTGGGTCCAGGATCCTTTGTCGGGAGGCCCAGGACCTTTGTTCTTTTGCCCTCAAGCACAACATGCTCCTCAAGGCTGTGTACCTTCCAGGCCAGGACAACTACCTGGCAGACAGATTAAGCAGAATATTGCAGCCCCACGAGTGGCTGCTCCATCCCTTGGTAGATCAAAAGATTTTCCTAAAATGGGAACTTCCATCCATAGACCTGTTTGCCAGTCCTCTGAGCAAACAGCTGCCAAACCTCTGTTCCAGGCAACCACATCCTCTGCGGACAGCACCGGATGCTTTTCTGATATCCTGGTCTCAGGGCCTCCTGTATGCGTTTCCTCCCACCCCCTTGGTGGCCCGAACTCTCTTCAAGATTCTTCAGGACAAGGCCTCGGTCCTGCTGGTGGCTCCCCGGTGGCCGAGACACTTGGTTTCCTCTTCTGCTTCAACTGGCGGTGGATCCTCCACTACCTCTGGGGTTGCAACCGGACCTTCTCTCACAGGAGCAGGGTTCCCTTCTGCACCCCAATCTCAGAGCTCTCAATTTGATGGCCTGGAGGCTGCAAGGGTAGTCTTGGCTCCCTGGGGCTTGCCTCAGGAGGTTGAGGAGGTTGTCCTAGCCTCTAGGAAACAGTCCACTAGGAAAACCTATGCTCTCAAATGGAAAAGGTTTTCTGTGTGGTGTCAGCTCCGTACAGTTGATCCTTTCTCCTGTACTGTGCCAGTAGTCCTTCAGTACTTACTGCACTTGTCCAATCAAGGCCTAAAATCCAATTCTGTTCGGGTCCACCTCTTAGCTCTAGCAGCTCACCACTCTTTGGTGGAGGGACATTCTCTATCTGGTCACCCCTTGGTGTCCCGCTTTCTTAGGGGCTTGCTTTTGCTCAAGCCTCCCATCCGTCCTCCTGTCCCTGAGTGGGAGATGAATGTGGTCTTGCAGCAACTGACTCTCCCACCTTTTGAGCCCATGGCTACTTGCCCACTACGCTTCCTCTCCTGGAAGACACTCTTTCTGATAGCCCTTACCTCGGCTAGGCGAGTGAGTGAGCTTCAGGCCCTAGTCTGTGATAGGCCTTACACCAGGATTTACAGGAACAGGGTAGTCCTTAGGACTCATCCCAAGTTCCTCCCTAAGGTTGTCTCCTCTTTCCACCTCAACCAGGAGGTGGTTTTTCCAACATTCTTCCCTAGGCCTCATGCGAGCCAGGCTGAAGCAGTTCTGCATACCCTGGACTGTAGGAGGGCCTTATCCTTCTACCTTGACCGTACGCAGGGGCATAGAAGGGCTACTCAGCTCTTCGTCTCCTTTGACCCCAATAAGTTGGGGTTGTCTGTGTCCAAGCGTACCTTGTCCATCTGGGTAGCTGACTGTATCACCTGGGCTTATCAGGCGGCTGACCTTCCTTTGCAGGGTCGGGTTACGGCCCAACGAGTCAGGGCAATGGCTGCCTCAGTGGCTCATCTCCGCTCTGTGGCCTTGGTAGACATCTGCAGGGCTGCAACTTGGTCTTCAAGCCAGACTTTTGCGGCCCATTACTGCCTGGAGAGGGAGTCCCGTAGGGACAGTGCTTTTGGCCAGGCAGTACTCCGGAATCTCTTTGAGGTTTAGGCAACTCCTGCCCTCCTGCCCTCTGTTGGGCTACCGGTGGAGGTTGTGTCCTTGAAAAGCCTTTCTTTGCAGCTGGGACTAGAGGGAGTCCTCTTGTTCAGCCTGGGTTCCTCGGTAGCCCAGAGCTTGGGAGTCACCCATATGTGAGGACTGACTTTCTGCTTGGTCCTGGAGAAAGAGTAGTTACTCACCTGTAACAGGTGTTCTCCAGGAGCAGCAGGAATCAGTCCTCACAACCCTCCCTCCTCCCCTTGGAGTTGCAGTTGTACATAGTTTATTTTTTCATTTTTGTGTGCTGTTCTTAGCTATGTCATTTGACTGAGGTAAGATGGCACCTTTAGGCGGGACGGGAACCGCGCATGCGTGCCTGCATTCCCAAAGGCTTTCATAGAAAGCTGGGGAAATGCTCCACTGGGGCTTCATCGGCGCTGATGACACCCATATGTGAGGACTGATTCCTGCTGCTCCTGGAGAACACCTGTTACAGGTGAGTAACTACTCTTTCCTGCGCTTCATGTTCCAAGGGAGACTTTATCAATAGAGTCCTGCCTTTCGGCCTCGCCTCTGCCCCTGCCCCATGAGTCTTCACAAAATGCATGGTGGTAATAACCGCTTCCCTAAAGACTCTCAGGATATTTGTCTTCCCCTACTTAGACGACTGGCTCATTCAAGCAAACACCTCTCTAGAGGCCAGCCTTTCCCTCTCACACACCATGCAGGTGCTGCAACACTTGGGATTTGTAATAAATCTTCCAAAGTCCCAACTCGTCCCTTCTCAATCTCTAGAGTTTATAGGGGCTCACCTAGATACTCAGCAATCAAAGGCATTTCTGCCCCAATTCCGCTGCACTTGACTCAATCAGCATCTCAGGCATGCCTCAAGAATTTTCTCACTGCTCGAGAAATGCTACAACTTCTTGGGTATATGGCATCAACAGTGCATGTTGTTCCATATGCTCGTCTACATATGCGTGCAGCTCAATGGATACTGGTTTCCCAGTGGTCTCAGGCATTGGGTCGCCTAGGAGACAAAATAATGTTCTCTACCCACCTAATCACGTTTCTCCAGTGGTGGCAATCCCCAGAAAACCTCCTGGTAGGGTCATCTTTTCAGATGCCAGCACATCAATGTACCCTGATGATGGATGCATCCAAATTGGGCTGGAGGGCTCATCTGGATAATCTCTCCACGCTCTGGTCTCATCAGGAGTCACAACTCCACATAAATCTGCTGGAGCTCAGAGCCATTCACTATGCTGTCAAAGTCTTCCAGGACCATCTTTGAGACCACATAGTTCTAGTCCAGACGGACAATCAAGTAGCCATGTTCTACTTGAACAAGCAGGGTGGAACAGGCTTTGGGCCCTCTGCAGCAAGGCCCTGCATCTGTGGTGTTTTGCCATACAGCATCGCATTCACCTGCATGCGGTGTGTCTTCCGGGCAAACAGAATGTCTTGGCGGATAAACTGAGTCGAGTCCTTCTCCCCCATGAGTGGTCTCTCCATGCAGGCAAAGTCGCTCATATTTTTCAGATCTGGGGAACCCCAGAGATAGACCTGTTTGCAGGTCCTCAGAATGCCAAGCTTCCTTGCTTCTGCTCCAGGACTCCTGCACCGGACAGCCAGCAAGTGGATGCTTTTCACCCCAACTGTGGTCAAGGCTTCCTTTATGCCTTCCCTCGCATTCCCCTCATTCCCCAGACTCTCTTCAAACTCCAGAGAGACAGGGGCTACATGATACTCATAGCCCCATGCTGGCCACGACAACCGTGGTTTCCTCTCCTTCTACTTCTGTCTCGGGCTCAACCCATAGATCCGGGGTCTGCTCCAGATCTCCTCTCTCAGGAAGAGGGGACGTTGCTCCATCCCAATCCACATTCCCTCCATCTCACCGCATGGCTGCTGAGGGCTTAGCCTTCCAGGACGTTAACCTCTCCCAGGAGGTTAAGGACATCCTCTTGGCTTCTAGGAAGCCATCCACCAGGCGTTCCTACACCTTCAAGTGACGTAGATTCGCTCTCTGGTGTTCTGAGAGGGATCCTAACCCCTTCTTAGCTCCGGTGGAGGCATTACTTGAGTATCTCCTCTACCTATCTTCTTCTGGTCTCAAAACCAATTCGGTAAGAGTACACTTAAGTGCAATTGCGGCATCTCACATGCCCTTAGATGGCCAGCCCATCTCTTCTCAGCCACTTGTAGCACGCTTCATGAGGGGTCTTCTATTAACCAAACCTCCCTCCAGTGGCATGGGATCTTAATGTTATTTTAGGACAGCTTCTCAAGCTGCCCTTTGAACCTCTAGCCACTACCTCACTGAAGTTTCTGATGTGGAAGGTCACCTTCCTTATTGCCCTCACTTCAGCAAGACACATTAGTGGGCTCCAGGCTTTGGTGGCTGACCCTCCTTATACACGATTCTACCATGATAAGGTAGTCCTTAGGACTCATCCTCACTTTATGCCGAAGGTGGTCTCGCCCTTCCATTTAACACTAGAAGCCCCAAAGTGCATCATTTGACGCAAATGGAGTTATGATTGACCAACATCTCAACCTAAACGCCCAGATAGGACACATCTCAAAAGCGATCTACCATAAAATCCGGATGCTACGTCATATCAGACCGCTACTTGAGCCAGACGACTTTCGAACAGTCTTTCAGTCCCTGGTGATGCCCCACTTCGACTACGCGAACTCCATCCTCCTCGGCCTACCGAAGTCCACTCTACAACCTTTGCAGCTAGCAATGAATACCGCAGCTCGAACCCTCCAACAAACATCTAGCAGACAGCACATCACCCCTATCCTGAAGACACTGCACTGGCTCCCAATACGCTACAGAGTCACCTTCAAAATCCTAACAATAACCTTCAAAGCCATCAACAAATGCACGGCTAATGCCCTCACTGAACTCATCCAGCTTACCCCTCCCAACAGACTCAGAAGATCTGTCGCCACCAACTCCTTAATACTCCCGAAGACCATTACCAAATGCACCAATGCCTCTAGAAACCGTGCCTTCGTATTAGCTGCACCATCATGCTGGAACAACCTACCACCCAATATCCGTGCCATAAACAACCTTCTCCAGTTCAGAAAGGCTTTAAAACACTACCTTTTCCTTCAATGCTTTCCCAACCCTGAAGACATCACGTAGCCGCACCCCATCCATATCCACTTATTCCACCCTGACATATCCCCCACAAAGACCTTTGCACAGCACACATAGATGGATTGAAGAGTTGTGTACATAGTTTATTTTGAAAAGTTTGTACATAGTTGTTATCTGTTATCCAAGTTTGAATTCCTTGTTTAATGTAAGTCCAAGGTTTCCCCCCTTGGACATCTGTGTTTCCTGGAAACCGTGCTGATGTTAAATAGTGCGGTATACAAACAATGTTAAATAAATAAATAAATAAATAAAAATGCATCTTCAAAGTTGTATACCAGTGCCACCGCTAGAACCATGTCAGTCATGTTCCATGACTTTGTTAGCAAGGTCAAGATGTTCAAATATGTGCATTGAAAATTAATGACAGATGCACCACCTAGCGGGAAAATGAATTTATACCTAGAAGCCCCACTCAATTGTCTTGGATGCGTCAATTGACATACTTTGGGGCTTCTAGGTATAAATTCATGTTCCCACTAGGTGGCGCATCTCAATCACTGTTTACAGTTTTACTCCGACATTACAAATAAACACACAATGACATCATGTAATATCACATACTGCACGTATTTAACAAATAAGTAACTTCATATTAATTCACATCTGCATTTCATGCTAAACGCAGTCATGATAATGCGTCAATTGATGCACTTTGGGGTTTCTAGGTAAAATTCCTTTTAGGGCTTCTAGTGTTAAACCAATCAGTCTACCTTCCTGTCTTTTTCCCTAGACCTCATTTGTCTAGGGCAGAGGCAACCCTTCACACGCTGGATTTCAAACGTGCCTTGGCTTTTAATCTCCAGAGAACTCAAAAGCACAGAAAAGCTTCCTAACTTTTCATCTCCTTTGACTTGTCACCTGGGGTTGCCAGTATCCAAATAAACTCTTTCCAAGTGGATAGCGGATTGCATCTCCTTTGCTTATGAAAAGGCAGGACTCGAGGGGCACATCACTGCACATAATGTTCAAGCCATGGCTGCCTCTATGGCAGATCTACGCTCTGTAGCGATTGATGAGATATGTAAAGCAGCAACTTGGTCTTCTGTCCACACTTTTACTGCTCACTATTGCCTGGACAAGGACTCCTGCCGGGATGCCTTGTTTGGCCAAGCTGTTCTCCAGCATCTCTTTCAGACGTAGATCAACTCCTACCCTCTGTCCCGGGTTTCGATACCAGACATCCTTGGAGGATACATGACCTCCTTAGTTTTACCTGTGATTCCACAGCTGACTCTTGAGGTCATCTCTCTGGCATCTCCAAGCTAGGGAATCTCATATGTGAAGACTACAGTCCTGCTTGTTCCTGGAGATAGCGTTGTAGCAGCAAAGCGCAGACAAACCAATGATACCAGGAGTCTGTTCAGAAGGTCCAAATCATTTATTTGTGCACAAGTCTCAAGCAAAGTCAATTTCAAAATGGCTGAGCAAAGTTTTCTAGCATTACAACAACTTTTATAGACTTCTGTTTCATTCTAGGTATAGAAAAACATTTAATTGGTCCCGGTACTCTCCCGTACCCCTTCCATTGGTCCCGGTACTGATAAGATTATCCAATTATGTTCCTTTAGTGGGCTCAGCACCTGCTCACCCCCCCTCCAGTCCCAATTACAATGGCCAGTTCATCAACTTGTTACTTTCATACTCTCAAGGCCGTAGAGCCAATTTGTGCATGCAGGGGAGCAGGGCTCTGCAACTCATCTGTCAGCAATCCCAATTATATTCCTTGCAGATGTACTTTTCTTATCAGTAACTTTTAAACATATTTTTCTGTATTTTTCCATCTCCCAGTTTTGCTTATCTAAGTTAGTTTAGTACTCTTGCAGAGTTCTATCCTACAATAGCAGCATGTTGGGGAATGTGTAATTCCTATGAGCCTCTCCACAGGCTTCATTTACAGGTCAAGCTAGTTAGGCCTGCCTGCTTATGTCAGACACTGTGGATCACAGGCCTGCACCTGCCACATTCCCCCCTTTGATTAATCTCACCCTATTACTTAATAAGGTGTGAGAATTAAATCACCTTTAGAAGAATCACATCATGATCGAAGGATTTCGACTAGGGCTGGCTCTATATAGGGCCATTATTTTAGTTGCGGTCTTCCGCTCTACTGTGCTGTCAATAGCATTATGAATAGAACGCATACAACATGGGATTAAACATGATAATAAGAAGATAACAACAACAAGAATTAGTACCAATATAATGAAAGTTTTAAATCCTCCCACCCATGAGAAAAGGTTAGCAAACCAGTTAGGGAATTTCAATGAGTGCCAAGTTTGCACTGGCACATAAGCATGTCTTTGCATATCTTTAGCAATTTCTTCAACTACTTGACCCTTATCATCTATTTTTAAACAGCAATTAGTTAAATTCAGTTTACCACATACTCCTCCTTCAGCTGCTAACAAATAATCAAGTGCTAAGCGGTTCTGATATATAGCAGTGCGCATCTGAGTACTTTGTCTAGCTAAAAGCGTAAGAGCATGACTAGTTTCATTGGTTATTATTTCAACTACTGCCTGTAAGCGGATAATACGATTAATCATATAGATTGGAGTTCGATAACCATACATACCATCATCATTCCAAGTGGCAGGCCCATAATACTCAATGATCCTTTCTGGTGGCCAATCATCACCTTGCCACTTCTCCCACTTGCCTACCTGGAGGGGTGATCTCTTCTGTCTTAGTGCTCTTTTGTGTCGGTGGGTAGTGTATACAGGGTATCCTAATTGTTCTCCATGTTCAGTGTTTAAAAGAAAGAAAGAAGGTCTGATGGTTCCTAAGACACATGCTCCTCCCCATTGTGGCGGGAGTTGTGCATACGCTCGGTTTCCACAGATCCAATATAGGCCAGGCGGGGCTTGCCAGGCATGGGCTTTGGCAAGATTAGTCCATAAATCAGCAAGTTGAGGAAATCTGGCTAATGGGTTAGGAGGTTCAGGGTGTTTGATTCCTGACCACCATGCCGTCTTTCTGGTCGTGGCATTATAGTACTTCTGGCTAAGACAGACCAGCTGTTCTACCTTTTGGGTGAACTGGGGTCCAGTTCTGGCATAGCAAAGACGTCCAACGATTGAGTGCGCTAACACCCATTCACTAGTAGTCTTGTGTAATTCAGTCTGATTGTAAATCAAAGAATAATTCAATTCTTGGGCTTCCCATGGCCACTGGTCTCCCATTTGGGTTCTGCCACAGAAATAGCAATCTGAGATTTTAAGACTAGATACTACTGCTCCAGCTAATTCTAAAAATAAATTCTGAGAAGGATGAGGGATCTCAAACTTATTTACATGCATGGCCTCATAGAAGGTATTATGGATATGATATTTAGATGACTTGTGGGCTTGGGTATTCAATCTGATATACACAATGGTTCCTGGATCTATTGCCCCTCCAGCTATACGTAAACCAAACTTGTATCCTTGTTTCCATTCATAGGGATTGTGTATGCGTAAGTGTAAGGGGTTACAAGCATCTTTCTGACATTTATCATTTGTTGTTGACTTGGTTAAAGTGGCCATTCGTTTATCTATCTTTTCGTCAACTATACCATTATTCCAGGTAGCATAAAAAACACATTCCCAATCCGGGCAATAGTAATCTGCTGCTGGGGCAGTACTATAGCCTGGTTCCTTTTTACCTGTACACTTCCTCCATCCTGTGGCACCCTCTGGACACATGTACTTATGGTCATTTCGATACGCTTTCTCCCAAGTACCACAGGTGGAATAACTATCTCTGTTAATGACATTACATGCATCAAAATTCAAAACAGCAGGTTTAGTAATGTCCTTAAGTGGTGGTGTAGCAGCTATTATAGGTCCATCTGCATCCTTCCATCGTATTTCCAACGTGTAATAGGATGGATTCTGATGCGGATTATAGCATGCTCTAATTTTGCCATAAGTGCAAACATTTAGTTCAGTGGTGTTATAAATACACCGAGTCACTTTTCCCTTGCAGGTATAGTAAGAATGATAAATCAAAGTCTGAGTTACTTTCAATCCAGTTCGAGTAGAAGTAATGCAAGCAGTGCATGGAGGTAAAGCATAAGTCAGTTCAAAACCTCCAAAGAAGGCAACCAGGGCAAAGCAAAAGTAAAGATGCATGTTGATGTTGATTGGAGTTCTTCTGAATCCTCAGCTTGCTGATCTTGATCACGACGTTCTCTTTCTTTTCTCTTCGTCCCGTTTGCTAATGAAGCAATTTAACGGGTGCTGAGTGTTGATTGAAGATCCTCAGGTTGTCCAGTACACATTAACCAACTTTATTAGCAATTTCAGTTGGCTTGTGAAGTCTGGCTAATCAATGTAGTATCAAAGTAGTGTGCAGAATCATGCACAGATTGAGTTCGTTGAAACAAAACTGTTGCTGCATGGAAAACAGCAATCCTCTTCAAAAGACTTGGCTACTGCAAGGCACTGTGATAAAGTGTCTACGTTGCTGGTTGCCGTCTCAGAGTAACTCGCAAGGGTGCATCAAGATGCTGCTCTGCTGTCCACTGCTCAGGTTCAGGATCAGCGGCGGGCTTGACTCTGCTGTGGTGGATCCAGGCGTCGATCTCGGCTACCTTTACTGCAGTTGGGGTAGACAGGATGACGGTGTACGGTCCCTTCCAATGGGGTTCCAACGGTGTCTTCTTCCAATCTTTGATCCACACCGAGGTACCAGGCCGATAAGGATGCAAAGGTTCCGTCAAGTTGATAGGCAACTGGTCTTGGATCCACGCATGGAGAGTCTGCAGAACAAAACTAAGAGCTAGGAGTTCTTGTCTGGTTACTTCTGAACCAATTTGGGCTAAACTTCCTTTGATTCCCTGCACTATTGGTGGGGGTTTACCATACAGAACTTCAAAAGGGGAAAATCCTGTTGATTTTACAGGAGCTGAGCGTATTCTGAGTAAAGCTGTCGGGAGCACTTGGGGCCACTTCAAGTGTGTCTCCTGACAAAACTTAGACATTTGGGCTTTTAGGGTACGATTCATTCGCTCAACTTTCCCTGAACTCTGGGGTCTGTATGCAGTGTGGAGTTTCCATTGTATCTGCAAAGCTTTTGCTAACTGTTGAGTAACCTGGGAGACAAATGAGGGTCCATTGTCTGACCCTATTACTGCTGGAATTCCGAACCTAGGGACAATCTCTCTCATTAAAACTTTGGTAACTTCTCAGGCTTTCTCAGTTCTGGTTGGGAAGGCTTCCACCCACCCAGAGAAAGTACAAACTAATACTAACAGGTAATGGTATCCATTGGCTCTTGGCATTTCGGTAAAATCAATTTGGAGGTTGTGCATGGGGGTTACACCTCCTGACTGAACTCAGGGTGCCGTTATAAGGCCTTGCTTGGCATTATTTTTGGCACAGATTAGACATTGACGTGCTACTGAAGCTGATATGTTGTCAACAGAGTAATGTAAAAATGTGGTCTGAGTGCTTTTTCCATAGCACTTTTCCCATAGTGGGTAGCTTCATGAAAAGCTTTGACAAAAGATGGTCCTAACAGTTCAGGAATTACTATTCGCCCAGGGGGTTGACTGCCCTCTTCTGGTGGCAGCTCAATCCATCCATCTTTCAGTACTCCATCTTCCTTGTTACAGTAGTAATCTAATTCTTTGGTGGTATATCGTGGTGTCCATAAATTCAGAGGTACTGGAAACAATGCTGCTTGCATTGGCATAGCTTGTGGGGTAATCTGTCCTGTCATAGCTGCTTGTCGTGCTGAAGCATCTGCAAATCTATTTCCTCGGGCAACTTCTCCTTTTCCTGCTTGATGTCCTCTGCAATGCATGACAGCTACACGTGTTGGGGCCCAAACTGCATCAAGTAACATCAGTATCTCGGGACCATATTTGACTGACTTCCCTCCGGATGTGATGAGCCCTCGTTCTTTATAGAGAGCTCCATGGGCATGCAGAGTGGTGAAGGCATATTTGGAATCTGTATATACATTTAGCACAAGTTTTTCTCCTAACAATAATGCTCTGGTGAGTGCTATCAATTCGGCTTTTTGGGCTGATATGCCTGAGGTTAGAGCTGATGATTCAACTACTTCGTGTTGAGTGACGACTGCATATCCGGCACAGCGTCGTCCATCGAGAATGAGACTGCTCCCATCAACATAATAAATCTGGTCAGGATTGTCTATGGGCACATCCGTCAAGTCAGGTCGACTGGAGAACACAGTGTCCATGACTTCGATACAGTCATGTTCTGGGAGTTCTTCACTAATGGGTATCAAGGTGGCTGGATTCAAGGCATGACTCACTTCTAGTTGTATCTGTGGGTTTTCACATAACATGCTCTGGTATTTCAACATTCGGGAATTGGTGAGCCAATAATTTGCTTTTTGTTCCATGAGGGCAAGGACTGCATGTGGCACAGTGACTCGTATGTTCTGTCCTGTCCTAGTGTGAGCTTGTCTGCTTCACTCACTAATAGTGCTGTAGCTGCAACGGCTCTCAGGCAAGGTGGCCATCCTTTGGCCACAGTGTCCAACTGTTTCGATAGGTATGCTACAGGTCGCTCCCAATTTCCCAATTTCTGAGTCAACATGCCTAAGGCATTTCCCTGTGCTTCATGTACAAACAAGTGGAAAGGCTTGTGGACATCTGGTAGTCCAAGTGCTGGTGATGACATCAATTCTTCCTTTAACTTCTTGAAGGCTGTATCCTGCTCAAGTCCCCACTCCAGTGGCGACTTCTCTTCTCCTTTTGTGGCTTCATACAGTGGTTTGGCAATTTGGGCGAAGTTGGGTATCCAGATTCGGCAATATCCTGCCGCTCCCAGAAAGGCTCTGACTTGCTTTCTGGTCGTTGGGGTTGGTATTCTACATACTGCTTCTTTTCTTTCTCTACCTAGTCTTCGGCTTCCTTGGGTTATACGAAAACCCAAGTATTTCACTTCTTTTTGGCATAGCTGTGCTTTTGCTCTGGAAACTTTGTATCCAGCTTCATCTAGTAACTGCAAGAGATCTTTGGTGGCTAGTATACATTCACTTTCTGATATGGCAGCTATCAGCAGATCGTCCACGTATTGGAGAAGCACTCTCTTCCCCGGGGCCACTGGATAGCTTGAAAGGTCTTGATTCAGTGCAGCACTAAAAATGGTAGGCGAATTCTTAAATCCTTGGGGTAATCGTGTCCAGGTGAGTTGGCCCCCTCTTCCAGAGATGGGGTCCTGCCATTCAAATGCAAACAATATTTGACTTACAGGGGCTAATCTTATGCAAAAGAATGCATCTTTTAAATCCAGTACAGTGAAATGGGTAGCTTCAGCAGGTATCAGTCCTAGAAGAGTGTAAGGATTGGGTACAACTGGATGTATAGTTTCAACTGCATCATTTACTCTCCTTAAGTCTTGTACTGGGCGGTAATCATCCGTCCCAGGTTTCTTTACTGGCAAAAGTGGAGTGTTCCATGGGGATTGACATACTTTTAGTAGGCCATACTGGAGCAATCTTTGCAAGTGGCGGTGAATGCCTTCAATTGCAGCTCTTGGGAGAGGGTACTGTTTGACGTGTACTGGTGTAGCACTAGGCTTGAGGGTTACAATCACTGGAGCTATATGCTTGGCTAGGCCTGGGGGACTGCCTTCTGCCCATACTCCAGGTGGTGCATGAATGTTCTTTAAAGTTTGTTCGAAATAAGTGTCTTGGATAGAGTCATCAATGTAATACCTCCATTCTTCTTCTCGGGGAACTGTCAGCAGCATTATTCCTGCTGGTTTGGCTTGGGGATTTACTGTCATTTGCATTTCTCCTTTTTCAGAGAAAGATATTTGTGCTTGAAGCTTGGCTAACATATCTCGTCCTAGTAGTGGCACTGGACATTCAGGCATGTAAAGGAATTGATGTGTTATTTGCTGTCCTCCTAGACTGCATATACGATTCTGAAGAAAAGACTTTGTAGCTTTGGCACCAGTTGCTCCTATAATGGTGACTGCTTTTGTAGAAAATGGGGCTATCATTTTATCTATTACTGAATGTTGTGCTCCAGTATCAACCATAAAGTCCATAACTTGGTCTCCTATTTATTTATTTATTTATTTATTTAACATCTCTTCTATACCGCGCTATTAAAATCAGCGCGGTGTACATCGAACAAATATACTGCAATGCAAACAGGTAACATTGAGTTTACAGAGAACACAGGAATATATAACATGGAGTAACAGGGATAACTATGTACAGTCAACATTATACTATATATATGCTTTTACTATATAAATATGTAAATTCGAGTGGAAATTGTATGTGTATTCATGTAGGAGGCACAGATCAACAGTGGGGAAGTGAACTATCGTGGAGTTTAACCTTTTTCTGGTTGTATTAAGGTATTAAGGTGTTTAGTGTAAGTTGGAGGTCTGTTGGTAGTGTGAGTGTCGGAGGTCACGTCTGGGTAGTATTTTGTGAATAAGTGATGCTTCACGGCTTTTCTGAATTGTAATAGGTTTTGATGCAACGGATTTCATGGGAAGTAAATTCCAATTCAGGGGTGCAAATATTGAGAAAGCTCTGTTCGATGTAGCTTTGGTACATGATGTCATCATCTTGGGAACTATTAAGGTATTCATAGCAGTGGTCCTTCTGTTTCTATTTTCGAGGGTGTTATGGATTAGTTTGCTAATTGGTGTCGGTGGGTAGTTATTCATGGCCTTGAAGGTCAGGACTAGTGACTTATATGAGAGTCTGGCTTGTAGAGGTAGCCAGTGTAGGTTTTCATGATAGGCGTTATGTGAGCAGATCTTGGTGACCCAGAGAGGACTCTTGCAGCTGCATTCATAGCCAGACGAAGTGGATTTAAGGTTGATTGAGAGAGCCCGTGGAGGATGATATTCGCAAAATCTAGATGTGGGAGGACTAGTGCCTGGAAGGTTGATCGGTAATCAGTATAGTCAAGTAGTGGGCGGAGGTGGCGTAGCGTTCTGATCTTATGATATATCCTCTTTGTCACATTCTTCACATGCATTGTCATATCCAGGTGTTGATCCAATGTGATGCCGAGGTATCGGATTGTGGGTTTGGACGTCAGTTCTATGTTATTGACCAGCAGTGACGGAGGAGGTATGAACTTGCGATTCCTTGTGACAAATAGTACATCAGTTTTGCTATGATTTATTCTTAAGTTTTGTGTCAGCAGCCATTCAGCTATTGCACCGAAACAGTTGATTATTGGTGTAAACACTGGTTGGTCAGTTTTAAACGGCATGTATATGAGGATGTCATCTGCGTATGCCAGGCATTGCACATTGAAGGATCGGATCAATTCACATATCGGCTGCATATATATTGAACATTAATGCCGATAGTGAAGATCCTTGAGGTACACCTTGAGACTGTAGGAATGGCTCTGATGATTCCTGGCCCGTTTTAACTTGTTGCCACCTATTGGAAAGGTAGGATCTACACCATTCCAGTGCTGTGCTTTGAATCCCCTTCTTTCTCAGACGTTGCAGCAGTATGTTGTGGTTCACAGAATCAAAGGCGGCGGAAATGTCTAAAAATATGAGTACAAATCCTTGTTTGATGCTGTTTATTCCTGTGATAAGATCATTGAATAAGGTTGTAAGGATTGTGTCAACTCCATGTGCTTCTCTGAATCCATGTTGTGATTTGTCCAGTGGTGCTTCCGTGTCAATATGATGCTGGAGCTGTTGTTGGGCAGCTTTCTCGATAATTTTTGCAAGCTGGGGGATGCTCGAGATTGGCCTAAATGATTCAACTTTGGATGGATCGAGCTTACTGTTTTTGAGTAGGGGCTTGATAGAGGTGTGTTTCAGACTTTGGGGGAATGAGCCTGTTAGGAAGGACTGGTTCAGTATCAGGTACAGGATTTGGCTTAGATCATGGCGCAAATCTTTGATCCAGCTGGCTGGACATGGGTCATTGGGTGCTGTGCTAGGATTGATGGAGGCGATAATTTTCTCAATTTCACTAGTTGATATAGTATTGAAGTTGCAAAATGGAGTTATTTGAGATGGCTTAGGTGATACAGATGGGTTGTTGGTATTTATGCTCGTGTTGGCTGTAATCATTTTTGATTGCAGGTAATTTGCGTAGTCCTGTGGCTGCGGCATTGCAGGTTGATCTGAAACTGGTTCTCTTGTTATGGATTTTACTAACTTGAATAGTGCATGAGGTTTATTGATGGCGCGTTTCAATAGGTTTGTGTGGTAGAGCTTCTTACTCAGTGTTACCTTCTCACGGTGGGTAGTTAAGTGTGAGTTATATGTTTCAAGTGCCTCTGGAGAGTGGGTTCGACGCCACTGTCTTTCAAGTTTGCGTAGATGGATGAGAGATGTACGCAGGTCAGTAGAGAACCAAGGCGCATGTTCTCGCTTTCTTATTTTCTTATCCTTGTGCAATGGACATGAGGCGGCTCTGAGGTTCTCGTTCCATTTGGATATTAGGTCATCTAAGTTGAGGGAGGTGTTAGTCAAGAGAGGTTGAAGGTTCTCTAGGACCTTGTCGCGGTTGAGAGGTTGAAAACGGGCCGAGTGGGTTCCAGGTGAGTTAGATGGTCTTTGGCTCACGTGAGAGGTATAGGTGGGTATATTGAATCGAATAAGGTTGTGATCGGACCATGGCACTGGTATAACTGACAGTTCAAGGGCTTGTTGTGATAAGGTGTTGAAATGAGGTGCGAAAATGAGGTCTAGTTTACCTCCTTTAGTGTGGGTGGGAGAGTCAACGTATTGTTTGTAGCCTAGATCCTTTAGTGCGTCTAGAAATGCTTCTGAGTGGCTGTCATGGAGAGATGGGAGGTTAAAATCTCCAACTACCCAATTTGGAGAGCGTGAGGTGGATGTTGCGCACGCGAGTTCAATTATTGTTGGAAGGTCGTCCGGTGATGGGGAGGGTGCTCGATAAAGCAGGTTGATTGAGCATAGCTCATTAGATATAGAGAGGGAGTCGAGGTGGGTTGAGCTGGAGGAATTGCATAGCTTGAAATTGAGGTCTGTTTTGGCGAGGATTAGTGTTCCGCCTCCTTTTTGTATTCCGACCATAGGCTCCTGGAGACCTAAAGCAAACTTGGAGCCCGGTCTGTCCTAATCCACGTCATTTTCATCATGGATCGCTGTGGCCAATGCTTGAATGGCTCCTCCTCTTTCTCGCTGGAATTGTTCTCGATTGGCTCCTCCGCCGTTTTGGGGACGGCCTCGTCTTTCTTCTCGCCACTGATGATTGTTGTCGTCATCTTGCTGGGCGTCTTCGAGTTGCGGGCAAGCATCTCTCCAATGTCCTTCTTCTCTGCAATAGGCGCATTGGTTTACGCCTAGCTGCTGGGACCGGCCTCCACCTCGGCCCCGCCCTCTTCCTCTGCTCCGTCGACTAGGGATACCTCCCCTTTTCTGTTCAACTATGGCCGCAGCCAAAAAATCAGCTTTCTTCTTCATCTTTCTATCACATTCTCTCTGCCTTTCATTATCACGATTCACATACACTTTATGAGCGACTTCCAGTAACTGTGTTGCATTCATGCCCGCAAACCCCTCTAATTTCTGTAATTTACGTCTGATGTCTGGTTGAGACTGGTTTACAAAAGCAGAATTCACCATACATAAACTTCCTGGTGCTTCGGGATCATAGGGAGTATACATTCTGTATGCTTCAATTAATCTTTCATGAAAGTCTGCTGGGCTCTCATCTACACCTTGGATAACTCCTGCAACTTTGGAAAGGTTCATAGCTTTCTGGCCCCCCCCTTTTCAGACCTTGTAAAAAGCCTTGGCGAAAACGGGCTAGGGCTGTGGATCCTACTTCTGTATTTGGATCCCAATGGAGGTCTTCATTCGGGAATTCTCTCTGGGCCGCTTCCCGATAGTCTATTCTGTCTTGCCCCGGACCCGGAGCTACAGGGTTATCTGCCATCCACTCAATAGCTGCTTTTCTAATTCGTGCTCGCTCCTCTGTCGTGAATAGGGTGGTCAGGAGCTGGCGGCAATCTGGCCAAGTGGGTTGGTGGGTTTCCATAATAGTAGTTACTAATTCTGTAAGTTCCTGGGGCTTACTAGTATAGGAGGCATAATGCGACCTCCAATTTAACAAATCCGTTGTAGAGAAAGGGATGTACACGTAACTTAGGGGTCCCGCTACCACCTCATCATTTTCGTTCTTTATAGGCACCCCCGGGACTTGCCATAAAGGCATCATTTTGGCAGTAGCTGTCTTGTGGGATCTAAGGGTTGCTTTCGTAACTGTCTTTCCAGAGGTCACTTTCACTTTTTCAACAGGTTTCACTTTGGGTGTACATTTTGCTGGCAAGCTAGTGCTAGCAACCACTTGTACGCTGTCATCCTCGCTTAGGGCATTTTCAATTTCTTCCTCCTCTACCTCTTTATCTGACTCGCCTTTTTCTGTTCCTGTAATATCACCTTCTTCAGCTAAGGGAAATTCCTCTCCCTGCCCTCCGGGAGGTGGGTCAGGGGTTGGGTCCCGCACCGGCTGTCTCTGGGGCTCTGGGGCAGGACGCCGGGCTACTCTTATCGGACCTGGGGTTCGAGGCTGTCGGGGAATTATTTCTGGGGAATCAGGATCTACCAGGATGGGCTTCTTCCTGGACTTCTTATCCTGCTCTTTCATTCTAGGCTGTTCTGTTTTCTGTCTAGAATCTGTTTTAGCTAACATTATTCTGCACTGTTCCTCATAACAGCGCTGCGCCCAGAGGGGCGGATCTTCACAAATACTTAACCAGGAATCTATATAGGGGTACTGATCGGGGTGCGCTATCCGCACTCTACGGTGTACTAACTGAATAATTTCTACATTAAACGTTCCCTCTCGGGGCCAGGTGGGGTCTATATCGGGCCACTCCCTAGTACACAATATCTGTAAACGGGCTGCTGTCATTTTAATACCATAATAACCAGAATATCCCTCTTTAAAATGTGTGATCATACATTCTAATGGAGTGTTCCTAGTAGACCCCGCCCCTCCCATTTCGATGTGTGCACGCAACAACAGACAAAAGGGAAAAGGAGGGCGGACAGTGGGTAAGGGGTCCTCACGGCCCTGGAAACATATAAGAAGTACAAATAACAAGACAAGACGACAATCGCTTCCCCCTTTTCGCGACCTGAACGCGGTCGCCCGGTCAGGAAATGCGCTACTCAGGGGTCCGCCTTCACTTGGTCCGTGCTGCCAGACCTCTCATTCACACTTCATTCACACAATCATGCTAGCAACGTATCCCAGAATGCATTCATTTCTATCTATTCTGACTAGTCTTACCAATTTCCCAATTACAAAAAGATGGGGGTTTCGCCCTGCGAATACTCATGCGGGGTTACTCGGCCCTTCTTTGAGAGGTGATCAGGCTCTCTTACCAATTTCCAATATCTCGAGATTACAAATTCCAAATTCCAAGTTCCAATGGCAGTACTGCTCTTTCTATATCTGTCTAGACACCAAATCAAAACTATACTCACCGGATCCGGTCCTCAAACTTCCCAAGCAGGCGCATGAGTTGGACCTCGGACTCCCCTCACTCGGGTTCGAGGCGTTGGCTCCAGCCGGGCCCGGCACCCGCCGAGGTCCGACCAGCTCCCTCCGATACAAGGGACCGGCGGCGCCAGGGAGCAGCCCTTGTCGGACGGGCGCGATCCCGGCAGGACCAAGCCTATAGAGGCGGAAAGTCGTGGTATATTGCCCTATATACACTTTGATTCCACAACTTCCCGGCCAATGCACCAAGAATATGTAGCAGCAAAGCGCAGACAAACCAATGATACCAGGAGTCTGTTCAGAAGGTCCAAATCATTTATTTGTGCACAAGTCTCAAGCAAAGTCAATTTCAAAATGGCTGAGCAAAGTTTTCTAGCATTACAACAACTTTTATAGACTTCTGTTTCATTCTAGGTATAGAAAAACATTTCATTGGTCCCGGTACTCTCCCGTACCTCCCGTACCCCTTCCATTGGTCCCGGTACTGATAAGATTATCCAATTATGTTCCTTTAGTGGGCTCAGCACCTGCTCACCCCCCCCCCCTCCAGTCCCAATTACAATGGCCAGTTCATCAACTTGTTACTTTCATACTCTCAAGGCCATAGAGCCAATTTGTGCATGCAGGGGAGCAGGGCTCTGCAACTCATCTGTCAGCAATCCCAATTATATTCCTTGCAGATGTACTTTTCTTATCAGTAACTTTTAAACATATTTTTCTGTATTTTTTCCATCTCCCAGTTTTGCTTATCTAAGTTAGTTTAGTACTCTTGCAGAGTTCTATCCTACAATAGCAGCATGTTGGGGAATGTGTAATTCCTATGAGCCTCTCCACAGGCTTCATTTACAGGTCAAGCTAGTTAGGCCTGCCTGCTTATGTCAGACACTGTGGATCACAGGCCTGCACCTGCCACAGCGTAGTTACTCACCTGTAACAGGTGATCTCCGGGAACAGCAGGAATTTAGTCTTCACAACCCACCTGCCTCCCCTAGGAGTTTGTAGGTCGTCTTTTTCTCCTTCTCTCCTTTTATCTCAGCTACATACTAAACTGAGGAGGGAGAGCTGGAAATGCGGGAAGGCAGCTATGCCAGGCGCAGTGGGATGCTCCCAAAAGCTTTCCTATTGGACACTGGGGAGTGTTCCTGCACAGGCTCCATCGGTACTGACGTCACCCGTATGTGAAGACTAAATTCCTGCTGTTCCCAGAGATCACCTGTTATAGGTGAGTAACTACGCTGTATTGAAACATGGTTATCTGACTCAGATACCGTGTTACTCAATCAATTAAACTTAAATGGATACAACCTATTCCAATGGCCCAGACAATCCAAGCGAGGAGGAGGTATCCTCATATTGATAAAGCAAGAACTTAAAGCCCCCTCTGCCTAAGTAACAATTTTGATGAAATGGACACACTTAAAATTGAGAACAAAAGCCTGTCACTCTGCCTAATATATAGATCACCCTCTTCAAATCCAGACAACATAACAATACTGGAAACTGCTTGCAATGCTTCCTTAAGAAAACCACAAATAATACTCGGTGATTTCAACTTATCATTCCTTCACAATACGCAAGCTGCATCATTCCTCAGTTCGATGGCCAATATAGGTTACCAGCAAATAGTACACACACCTACTCATGATAAAGGTAACTCTCCAAGTCTAATATTCATACCCACCAACCCCTTGATATATGCCCTTCACTCAACCCCAAAAGTAATCTAGATCCCCTGGACTGACCATTATGTAATAGAGTTTAACGTACCATCCCTTCCCTATCCACATTTTACTCAAAATTCTACATCACATAAAAGGAGATTTAAATCCTCTAGTAAGGAAGCCTTCCTGAATGAAATACTACCACAATTAGACTTGGCTCTACCTGATCTGGATAAAATATTAAATAATTCAAATATCTCAGCTACTAAAACTGCATCTGCACCAAGTTCACACTGCAGAACCTCACCAAAATACACTGAAAAATAGAACACAAAAGAACTAAGAAAGGTAAAACAAAAATTAAGGAAACTTGAGCACAGATGGAGATCAACTAGAAAATGACAAACTACTATATATGAATGCTCTCCAATCATAACAAAGTAACGATTAAAAATAGAAAAAAAGAACACCACTATGATACTTAATAAATCACTTAACCGCCCAAGGGAGCTTTTTGAAATTGTAAAAACCCTTACTCAAATGCCTAACCCAGAAGCAAAGAATATCAGCATTAAGCCACAAATCCTTGCTGACCACTATATGAATAAATTAAAATGGTAAGACTCTGGAGATACCCCTTACTTGCACAATGAAAATGACCTGGCAAACTCAAACAATTGGCACAACTTCCATATGATAGACATAAAATATCTAAAAAATATAATCTCCAAAATTAATACCACCACCTCACCACTCGACCCATGTCCTTTTAGTTGGATTAAGGCAGCTGCTAAAGCTGAACTGTCCCCATTTATTCTTACAATAGTTAACCAATCACTGCAGCAAGGTTATATGCTGCTAGAATTAAAACACTCAATGATTCACCCAATTCTTAAAAACAAATCACTAGACAAGTTACCTCAGGCCGGAAGGACGGGGGTTCAAATCCCACTAGAGGACAGCAACCTTGGGCCGGAAGGACTGGGGTTTCTAGTCCCACAGGTGCCCCTTGTGGTCTTGGGCAACCCACTTAACCCTCCATTGCCCATGTTCCCTGTAAAATAGTTATCTCCAAGTTATAATGCCCTGTTCAATGTAATTTCAGTTTGTTCAATGTAAACTGCCTTGATATCATGAAAGGCGGTATATAAGAAATGTTAAATAAATAAATAAATACCTATCCAGCCTGCCATTCATGACTAAAGTGGTAGAAAAAGTTGTCCAAACTCAGCTACAAGACTATTCTGTCCTAAACTCTGCACTAGATGAGCAACAATATGACTTTAGGCCATTTCATGGCATAGAGACCCTCATCCTAGCCCTCTTTGATAAACTTATCCAAGGTATAGATAACCCTAAACAGGCATTTGTCCTAGTATTCTTGGACATTACAGCCGCCTTCGATAGCATTGGTCACAACATCTTACTTACCAGACTTCAACAGATAGGACTAAAGGGCACTGTGTATCAATGGTTTCAGTCCTATATATCAGACCACACGCAACAAGTTCAGATTGGCCAATAAACATCTTCAGCCTTTAAGCAAGAGCAAGGTATACCACTAAGGTCTTCCCTGTCTGCACTACTATTTAATCTATACCTTCAACCAATTTGTAATATCTTTAACAAATTCAGAGTAGGATACCTTATTTATGCAGATGATATCATGTTATACATCCCCATAGATATAAGAAATCCAACACAAAATCTATCACCCTGCCTTGATGAAACAGTGACATGGCTGAAGACACACAACTTAAAAATAAATTACTACAAAGCGAAAGTACTTTATGTTAACCGGAATCAAAACTTCACCATACCACCAAAAATCACAATACAGGAAGCTGATCTAGAAGTAAAAAAAGAAGTAAAGTATCTTGGAGTTACCATAGACCAGTCTCTCAATATGGCATCACACATGAAACTAGTCACTTAGATCTATCTTCTTCAAGTTACGAATGATCCAACACTTGATACCACTACTTGATAGTTATGATTTTAGATCAGTACTCCAAGCATTGATCACATCTCATTTTGACTTCTGTAACAGCATATTACAATGCTTGCCAAGGAAGATCACTAATCAACTGCATATGGCTCAGAACGTTGCAGCATGTATAATATGCAAAGTCCATAGCTCAGAACATATCACTCTCATTCTTTATAAACTTCATTGGTTGCCAGTTACAAGTAGGGTCAAATATAAAACACTAATGATCACCTTCAAACTCCTTAATAACATCACACTATCATGCTTTTCCACTCTAATTAATATTCCCACTACTGAAAGGGTCAGAAGAGGATACTCACAAAACAAAATAATAGTTCCCACCTACTTTCGTAAAACGAACAGATCCACAAGTAACAGAGCATTTACCTATGTCGCTCCTACCCTTTGGAATGCTCTACCGGATACATTAAGAGCTATTAAAGACCTACAGACATTGTGAAAGGTAATCAAAACTTATTTATTCATTGAATACTACGGTAATATAGTTAACAATGAAATTTACCCAACCTAGCTCCTATCACACACAAATCAATGAATAATACTTTAGCAACGCAAGCTTTACCAGTGTTTTCATTCTTGTAAATATTGATCATGTAATTATTATTCATGTAAATAGTTTACTTGTAGTTAATGTATCAGGATCACTCTGAGTTTTATGTATTTTGGATTGTTTTATTGTAAACCGTCCTTGATCTTGGGAAGGGGCGGTATAGAAAAAAATCACAACTAATAATAATAATAATGGGTCGTCCCCTCCATGGCCAGCCTTACATAACCAGGGCATGCTGGACATTCTCCGGTCTCCTTTACCTGCCTCTCCCCCCATGCCCCTTTTTCCCTTTCCACTAATGACAACTCAGGGGCCACCAGCCTTTATAACAAACCAGCTTTATTTGTGGAAATAAAGCCACAGCTTCCAACACAATCTGTTACATCAACAGCCCTGTACTCGTCACACCTTATTTCCCATAACAAACAACTATTAATGTGCCCAGGACCCGCTCCCCCTCCCTCCCCCGGGGAGTACCGTACCTTTGTGTATCCATTTTCCTCCCCCTTGGACCCGTTCTGTGACCCCAGTGAGGGTACCTTCTCCCTGCTACCAACCGCCCTGTGTCAGCATGCAGGGTTACCATTCTGTTTTACTGGATCTTGTATCCAAGCCCAAGCACCTCTTCACTGGCACCTGACCGCCCAACACTGAGCCCCAGGCACCCCGCCCCGGTACCTGTACCCTCTGCCAATGTTCTGGCTAAGCTGCGCTGGGTCCGCCACCAACATTCCTGCCGGTGGGGGGAGGTGCAGAGTGATCGACGCTCTGCCCCTCCCCCCACCATCAGGAATGCCGGTGGAGGACCCAGCGCAGATTAAAGAATGCCACCCCTGACGTGATCAGCTTTGTGTGCCTCGCTGAAGTCCTCTCCCTCTTCAGCCATGTTATGAACTCTAGCAGCTGGACAGGTGTCAAGCCCCGCAGAGGGCTATAGCTCCTTCGAACAGCAAAGCTTCTGAGCCTGTCCCAGGCTCTCCAATATATCTTCCAAATGTTACTGGACAAAGACGCCCTCAACATTCCGCCAGAGCTTCAAAGCCAACTCTCCATATCTCTGCTGGCATGATGCTCGCCTCTGGAGCCTTCTTCGGGGCTAGATGCCAGAACCGATGCAGCTGAAAATAAGAGAGAGTGTCAGCAACCTCGTTAGTCACCCCTGGCACGTGGCTGGCTGTTAGGTAAGCACTCAGCTCCAGGCTACGTAACACTAATTTTCTGACCAGCTCCATGGTCCTCCCAACTCTGGGTGACTGTTTATCGCATATACCATCGCAGCATTGTTGGACCGGAAGACTATCCTTTTGTTGGCCAATTATGAACCCCATAGGAATAGTGCCACCATTATGGGGAACAATTCCAGGAAGGTGTGATGTCTTTCGTTATGCCCTGAGTGTGCCAATCCCCAGGCCATCTCTCCTGGCACCACTGGCCCCGGAAGTAGATTCCGAAGCCTTTGCTGCTAGATGTGTCCATAAATAGCTCCAAATACACGTTACTAGTAGACAGGTCCCGGCAAACATTCCTGCCATTGTACTTCCCCATAAATTCCCCCCACACGTCCAAATCCTGCCACATGGCTGCACTTACCCTAATAAAGTGGTGTCCCTTGTGTATGCCTCTCGTGGTATCTGCCAGCCGCTTTATGAACGCCGTGCTCATTGGCATCACTCTGCATACAAAAGTCAAGTGTATGAGGTACTGCAGTTGCCTGAGTCACCTTCCTGGACAAGTAGGTGGTTCGCATCGCCTCCTGCAAGGTCGCCAGTTTCTGCTCGGGAAGATGTGTGACTGGTGTCAATTTCAGTCCCCAAGAAGGACAGACATTGTACCAGCCCTTCCATTTTTTTTTTCATCCAAAGGGACTCCCAGCTTGTCATTCTTCTGCCAGAAAACCTCCAGGCTGTGAGCGCAGGCCCACTCACTGCCAGCTAGCAATAGGAAATCATCCAGATAGTGGATAATACCGCCTTCGCCTATGTCTCTCTCAACTATACATTGTATAGCCAAGCTGAACTCCTCAAAGAATGCACAGGACATTGCACAGCCCATCGGCAGGCATTTATCAAAAATAATACCTGCCCCCGAATTGAAAACCCAGCAAATGGAAGCTCAGCGGTTGAATTGGCAGCAACCTAAATGCTGCCTCCACATCTGCCTTCGCCAACCACTCTCTTCGGCTTTGTGTCCGCAACAGGCATAGTGCGTTTTTTTTACTGACTTGTACTTTACCGAGCAAACTCTGGGCTCCAAATGATCGTTGACCAACTCTCCTTCTGGAAAAAACAAGTGATGAATGAGCCAGTACTCGCCTGGCTCCTTCTTAGGTACCAGACTAGTGGGGACAGGATTAGATTTGGCAGAGGCCTGGCACAAAAGGGGCCTACAACCCTCCCGAGAGCCCGTTCCTTGTCTATTTTTTGCTGGACTTCATTTTCATTACCTAATGCTGACTTCAGATTACATAGAAACATGGTGGCAGAAAAAGACCACATGGCCTATCTAGTCTGCCCTTCCATATCACCCACTACAAGAGTCCCCTTTTTTCCTTTAGAGAGCTTCTGTGTTTGTCCCATGCTTTTTTGAATTTAGATATTGTCCTCATCTCTATCGTCTCCACTGGGAGACTATTCCACGCATCTACCACTTTATCCGTAAAGAAATATTTCCGCATATTTCTCCTGAGTCAAAACCCTTTCACACTCATCATATGCCACGGAGGTATTTAAACGTCTCAATCATATCACCTCTGCTCCGCCTTTCCTCTAAAGTATACATATTAAGTGAAAGATTACTCTGCACCTCCCTTCACCTACAACGAGGCAGGCTCTTGGGTCACAGAAATCTGCACACAAAACAAGGAGAAGGTTAACTGATCACAATCTTTAGATAATACACAAATCTGTAAATAATACACAACACACTTGTATTATAAACACAGGACCAAAGCGCTTTGGGAGAGAAAGCTAGGCCTTTGCCTATGTTTACTCTGAAATCAAAGCTTTAGGCCTCTTTATTTATAGGTAAAGATTCCATTACACAGCATAATTTCACTTTATTATTCTGCGTCTCACATCACGTATATTCATAATATACATATTCTATTCTACGTCTAGTGTTACGTATATTCATAATATACGTTTCTATAGGCATGCACATCTTAGACCATCATGAAAAGACATACATATATTCTCAGACATGACTATGTAGGCCTTAATTCTAATTAATCCTAACACTGACAGTTTGATATCTCTGACCAGAGACAGTGAGACTGAGAGGCTGGGTAAACAGCTTGCCTTTTACTTATCTTTCTAATAACATAGGCTAATGTTTATGCTATCTAAACCTTTCACCCAATTTCTCCTACAGACTTTTCAAGGATGGTATTAAATATGGAGCTACAAATGATATCAACTCTTTATTAGGGATTATAGCAATATAATGTTATACACAGGGCCTGACTGTGTATCCAACCCGGTACAATCAAGCTTTCTTTCAGTCCTTCCTCTGATTCTGTAAAGAAGCATTTCACAGATAAGGAAACTCAGACATTGGTATTAAAAATGGATCATAGCTAGCTTCTGGGTCAATCTGTAACATCATTTTAGGGGTCAGTGTCTCCACTGATTTCTTACAACAAGCTGATATTACACAAAGAATTAATGCTCCTAAAATGATAATCCCTAATAAGCCAAATAATGAAGCTAATAGGCCTTGCAGGGGCCTAGATAATAAACTCCAGAAAGAAGAAACAGAATCAAAAAAATCAGAAAAAGAACTTAAATAACTACTACTTGATACAAATGTACGATTTCTAACCCTATCCAGCAAACCTTTCACTACGTTTCCTTCATTATCAAGCATACTGCAACAGTAATCAGAAATTAGGCCACATACGCCATTTTCCTTCGCTAGTAGGTAGTCTAAAGCCATGCGATTCTGAGCTGCATAAGTGGACACCCTGTCTACTTCACCTTGTAGCACACTAATAGCCTCTGTGAGATCCAGGGCTGTAAGTTCAACAACTGCCTGTAATCGCATAATCTGGGTACCATATTCTCTAGTGGGTGCTATGGCTCCAAAGGTTGAGAGCCAAACAGTACCTGTAAATGCATCTATCTGAGATTTGGTTAAAGGACTTGTAGAATCTACCAACTGTTGTGCTGCTATTATGGCTTCATCCTGAGGGGAAACATCCCTTTTTCTTCTTAAGGAATTATTCAAGGTTGATAATAAAGTAACATTTTGGTAAGGTATAAACCGCCACGGGGTATCTAACTGAGCAACATAGCAAGTACCTGACCAACCTCTGGGAAGTTCTGTATATGCAAGATTACCACACACAAAATAATCTCCCTTTAAAACCACTAATCCATTTTCCCAAATTGTCAAGTTACGGGGACAGACTAGATTCTGCGTACAATTATTCAAAGCCCACTGAGTAATGTTCATTTCCTTAATTCCTACAGATAGATTACGTTCCCAGGGATGGTAATATCCTAATAAGGGGCAACTCCAGTTAGGTATGTCTCGGACTGAGTCATTCAAAAGGTAGCCAGAACTATTATACTGTAACAAGTCATAATCATGCACCTGATTCCCTTGAACTTGCATTAATTGTACTAAGGAAATATAAGGTTTCTGTACGTGGGATTTCTTGTACCAGATGGAAGAATTATGTAGCATTATTATTTTACAAACGTTCCATGGGGTGTCCCCTACCTTTTTCCCCTGTACCTTGAGCCATAAAACATATTGGAGGGAACTTTAAAGGCATAGAACTAACTACTCTAGGTTCTGTGTTTGTATGAGACCATCATACAGCAGTTAGATTAAAAGCTGTATCACAAAACTCTTCAAAGACTTTGGGCCTAACTTGTGGTAAAAACCCATGTTGAGTAGCTGTCACAGGTGGAAGGCAAATTGCACAACGTGATAGATTAAAATATTTTGTAACTGAGTGTAATTGTGACTCAAAAATATTTGGATATTCCCCATAACTTTCCCAAGATTCTAAATACAGCACTGCTTCATTAACAATAATATGCCACAGCACAACTAAGACCAAATACTGAAACATTCTTAGCAGACCTCTAAATATCTGAAACTATAAGCACCCCAAAAATAAATGTGCTAAGACAAAATAAAAATACACCTACTCTTCTTAATATGATGAAGATATATAGTATAGCTATAACTACCTCTTAATTCTCAATTACGTCATGAAGTAGAGGTTAAGTACCCAAAGGTCATTGCATCTATATCAGTAAAATACTAATTCAAACTAACTATATCCACCTAATCAGTAGTGTAAATGCTGGACAAAGGTTTTTTGCATAATAAGTTCATTCAAAAAGCACTTAATCACAATAGTCTCTTTTTCTTTTCTGTAATATCACTGATGTCCAATGAGTCTCTGCGTTGCAATCTCTTGATTCACTGATGCAGGGAACCACCTTCTGGATCCTGTGAAGGAGCCTTTTTACACTGTGTAAGATGTATCCAACGAGAATGTCCTTCCACTTTACAAGCTGAGTATCCCACCAGGAGCACACGAAATGGACCTAGGAACTTGGGAGCCAGAAGTGTCTTCGGATGCAGATTCTTAAGCAGGACCCAGTCCCCCGGCTTTACTTCCAGATGTGACATTTCCGAAGGAGCATCTTGTTGAGGCTTCACCTGCAATAAAGGGGAAACAGACAGAACTGAGTGCAACCTTGAGCAATAAGTCAAAATATCGCTGCGCAACAATTGAGGATCCGGGATAACTGCCAACTCATTTGGAGAAGTAGCTGGACGTCCAGTAACTATTTCATATGGTGTCAGGCCTCTCCGAGCACGCTGGGGGGAATTACGCACTGCCATAAGGGCAAAGGGAAGGGCTTCCGTCCAATCTGTAGCCCAATCCTGTGTCATAGTGTGCAAGTGACTTTTGATTGTCCTATTCATCCGTTCCACCTGGCCAGAGCTTTGCGAATGATAAGGAGTGTGTAGTTGTCTCTTAATACCAAAGCAAATTTTCAATACCCTCCCATATACTCGCAACAATGGCTGGACCCAGACAAGAAAGAACAAAAGGAACACCCCAGACAGGAATAAACTGGTAATGGATAAGCTTCTACCCATCCGGACAAATACCACCTCCTTCCTCTGGCACAGGACAGCTCTGCAAAACAGGCTGCAAAATCAAAAAGAGTTTGGAAGGCATAAATCTTAATAACTGACCCTAAGCTGACCCTACAGTGCCAGTCTTGAAACAGTGCAGACAAACTGTGCCAAAGAAAAAAATAACAGAAGTTCAGGTGATACCGGAGAACCAAAAAGACATAATTCATAGCCACAGCGGCAAAGCTTATAATGCAGGAACAGGGCAAGTAGAAACAAAAGACTGTCAGGACAAATAAGCAGATGATCCTCTTTCCAGCAGCCCTGAGCATCACAGGATGCACCCCACGAAGTCAGAGTCTGGGTTTTCAAAGGAAGTATCTTGCTATTACTGCAAGAAAGATGAAAGGGAAAACAAAGTCATATTAAAAGGTGTTAAATACAGCACTGTCGGGGACACCTATGCTTGAAGAACAGCTCGCTGTGCTTCGTGGTCTGCAAAATGGTTGCCCTTTGACACAAAATCTTCAGCAGAAGAATGTCCTTTGCATTTTAAACTGCAACTTGTGCTGGCAAGAGGACAGCCTGTAACAAACGGTGAATGTATGCAGCATGTTTAATTGGTTTATTAGCAGAAGTCAAAACCCTCGTTGCTGCCAAATATTGCCAAAATTCCACAAAACCGTAGTGACTGCATAGCCTACACGAAGTTTGCCCTTGTCATCTCTAAAAGCAGAACTATCCACAAACAAAGGTATAATCCGGGGCTGGTAGAGGTACAGTTTGGAAACAATTGAAAATTGTTTGGAAACAATTATGAGACCCATCTTCCTCCACAAGTGTTGAAAGGTTGCATAGTGATGTAGTACAGACTGAAACATGAAGCAAAGAAATGATTAATTCCAGAGTCAATAAAACGTGTGGAGGACAAAAGGCTGAGTCTTGGTTAAATGGAACAAAAAGGGCGCTGTAGAATCAGAAAATCAGTAAGTTTCAATTGCAAAGCCACTGCTACTAAACTACGTAGACATAGTGGGAGTCCCAGAGTCACTGCATCAAATCGCTTTGAAAAATAGCCTACCGGCTTGCAACCAGTTGGGAAAGCTTGTAAAGGCACACAGGTAGCAGAGGAATCAGAAATAGCCACATACAATTTGAATGGTAAAGAATAATCATATACAAGAAACGGTGCATTTCCCAGTGCAATTTTTTACATTTAAAACAAACCTCCCACTGTGATAATGGGGGTACAATAAGGCCTTCAGATCCTTCTTTCCCAATAAGAGCATAAAGTGGAGCAGTAAGATCTTGAGAAATGTGCTAGGTATTATTTACAGAAAATAAACTCAGGAAGCTACACCAATGTGTCATTGGTGTCGCTGGAAAAAGGCAATGACAGAATAGGTTTCAATCTAGCAGAGGTAATTGCACGACCAGATGGTGTTAAATCAACACCAGGAAAGTAATATTTTGAGATACAAATTGCAGTTTAGACAGATTAACCTTCAAACCTAAATTAGTAATATGAGCTAATAGAGACAAACTCGTAACATGGTGAACATAAAAGCAAATCATCCACATATTGAACTAAAGAGGAATGGTCGAGTCTTACATCAAACAATGCAGTTCTTAAGGCCTGTGAAAATATGCAGGACTACCAGTGTATTGGTTTTCTTTGCTAATTCTTACTGAAAAATAAGCAGAACTCAAATTTACAACAGAAAACTAGGTGGTCCCTGAAGGTATCTGTGTCCAGATATCATGTGGAGTAGGCACCAAGGGAAAAATTGGCAAAATCACATTATTTACTGCTCGCAGGTCTTGCACAAATCTATAAGTCTTACCGTCAGCCTTTAGTACAGGAAGAATTGGAGTCTTACATAATGAAGTTGTAGAATAAATGACACCTTGTTTCTGAAGATCTTCAGTCACAGAACGAATTCCATCAATGGCAGCTGTTGGCAGTGGATACTGCTTGAGTTTAGGAAGCTGAACTCCAGGTTTCACAGTGATTTTCACAGGAGGAATAGAAAGGCACCCGACATTAGATCCTGGCACTGCCCACAAAGTAGAGGGAAGGTCTTCAAGCGCCGGATGAACAACACTGGCATCTGCAGGGGACGGCACTTCAGAGAGAGGGTACAGCTGGAAAGAGAACTTGCCACCCATCCAGGATAGAGTAGCATGATGTGACACCAAAAATCCCGACCTAGAAGATTCACTGGCAAAGTGTCTCCCACAAGAAAAGTAGTTGGATATACAATCTCTCCAATCTGCAAAGGTAAATATTCAAGTCTACGATGAGGAATTATCTTTCCCTCAATGCCTTCACAATGTACTATCGGTGCTTGTGCTAATTGAGCATGATAGATAGCAGGCAAATCCTGTAAACGCAGTGCTGATGATGTAGCTCCAGTATCAATAACAAATTTCAAATTAGAACCTCCCAGTTTAGCTTCTAACTCACCCTGAGGAGTTAGTCAAATTCAGGAATAGTCATGCATCCCATGTATCACCTCCACAATCTTCTGGGTTAGAGAAGCACTGATATACTGGAGTGAATTCAGCTTGTACTGGAGGGGGAGGGGGGAAATCAGCTCTCTGGCCATCAGGATTCCGATTCCGGGGGCAGTCTCGCTGCAAATGTCCAGCCTCTCCACAAGTGTAACAGGTACGCAGCTCTCTGGACTGTCCACGCCCTCGCTGAGAATTCACATAACCTCCTCTAGCTCTGAATCTACCCCTCCCCCTTCCCATGGGAGTTTGCATGGAAGCAATCTGCAAATTAAGCAACTTTGCTTTTTTTACATCTAATCTGGTTTGTTGTTCTTGTTGTTCCTTGAGGAACTTCAACTCACTGTATCGAGCCCCTTCCAAAATTGCATCGGCTGTTCTAGCTGGCCAATCTATTATTGAAGTTTCTAAAATTTCTTTTATTCTTGGAATCAATCCATTTACAAAAATATTAGTAAATCCTGAAGGTGTGTCTTCTGCCTCACCAGAATAGTCTTTAAAAACTAGCATACACCTAGTGTGAAAATCTGTAACTTTTTCACCCCTATCCTGCCTTAGAGATGTTAATCTCGACCAGTCCTTTACAAGTTTGCATACTACTGTAAGGAATTCTAACAATTTTTTTTTCCTTTACACAAAAACAAAATTATCTCTTTAAATCTTCTTTTGGAAATCTATCACAGGGTCTGTCACGAACTGAACGAGTGACACTATGAAAATCAGCTGAATTAAAAAAAACACAAATTATCTAGAGCTGCCCAAATGGGATTATAACTATTAATTATCTGAGACCATAAAGACACAAATCTACCAGGGTTATCCCTGTAATTCGGAAAAGTTTTAGTCAAATCAAACACTTCTTTAAGTAGTCACAATATCATTTCCCACAGCTGCTTCAGTTTCACAGTGGCAGAACATAAATTAGGCTGAATAGAACATCCTGAATAGAGCCTAAATCATAATATAATTGATCACACTTCATCAGAAACACTTAATTCTTTTGAAAAGTACACACAAATGAGAAGTACACAATAACAAATCTGCTTAAAGACCTATAAATTCTGCTTTGAATTTCAAATCATTACTGCTATCCTGAACTCCAGGCATAGGTAATTTATTTCCCGAGAATGCTAATTCTTTTGCAACAGAAACTCTATGACCTATTGCTACTTCTAAGATTCTTATTATAAGTACAACACTTTCCGTTTCTTGATTCAAACATTCTCTCAATTCTTGGAGCTGGGAGACATTCCAAATATCCAAAATACACAATTCTACTTCCCCTAACTTCTGTTGCTTTTTAAATATTTTCTTTTTCTCTTAGCTCTGCTACACGAGTGAACCGCACTTGCTCAGCTGGTCAATAGGTACATTTCCTAACACAAACAACTTTTGTTTCAAAACATAAACATTCCTAATGTTTTCATCATGTACCATCCGTTCCCACCATGTAAGCACATTTGCACGGTTTACCTTTAACCACTAACTGATATCTCAGGCAATGGACCTTATCTACAGAGAAAGTTCCCTCCAAAGGAAACTGCAAATTCACATTACCTTTTGTCACTGAATCCCTATGTGCTACGGAATCGATGGCTACATCACCTATGCTTCTCACACATACAATAGAAGCATACAATAAGGGCTACCTTTTCTAAACACTAAAGCCCTAGCTCTGTCATGCCATTCACGCATCTGAGACAGAGCCTGTCTATTTAACAGATTACCCATCACTGGTAATTTTCATAATACTCACAAATCTTCAGGCACCTTCTGCCCTTGCCTTGAATGCAGAAATCCGTTATCCGAGTCACGGCACAAACCTGAAAGATTACTCTGCACCTCCCTTCACCTACAACGAGGCAGGCTCTTGGGTCACAGAAATCCGCACACAAAACAAGGAGAAGGTTAACTGATCACAATCTTTAGATAATACACAAATCTGTAAATAATACACAACACACTTGTATTATAAACACAGGACCAAAGCGCTTTGGGAGAGCAAGCTAGGCCTTTGCCTATGTTTACTCTGAAATCAAAGCTTTAGGCCTCTTTATAGGTAAAGATTCCATTACACAGCATAATTTCACTTTATTATTCTGCGTCTCACATCACGTATATTCATAATATACATATTCTATTCTACGTCTAGTGTTACGTATATTCATAATATACTTTTCTATAGGCATGCACGTCATAGACCATCATGAAAAGACATACATATATTCTCAGACATGACTATGTAGGCCTTAATTCTAATTAATCCTAACACTGACAGTTTGATATCTCTGACCAGAGACAGTGAGACTGAGAGGCTGGGTAAACAGCTTGCCTTTTACTTATCTTTCTAATAACATAGGCTAATGTTTATGCTATCTAAACCTTTCACCCAATTTCTCCTACAGACTTTTCAAGGATGGTATTAAATATGGAGCTACAAATGATATTAACTCTTTATTAGGGATTATAGCAATATAATGTTATACACAGGGCCTGACTGTGTATCCAACCCGGTACAATCAAGCTTTCTTTCATTAAGGTCCTTAAGTCTGTCCTCATATGCTTTATAACAAAGACCATTAACCATTTTAGTAGCCACCCTCTGCATCAACTCCAGCCTGTTTATATCCTTTTGAAGGTGCAGTCTCCAGAATTGCACACAGTACTCCAAATGAGGTCGCACCAAAAACTTATACAGAGGCACTATCGCCTCTTTTCTTCTGCTGGCCATTCCTCTCCCTATGTACCCAAACATCCTTCTAGTTTTTGCTGTCACCATTTCTACCTGTTTAGCTACTTTGAGATTGTCAGACACAATCAAGCCTAGGTCCCGTTCTTCTTTCGTGAATAGAAGTATGTCACCCTCTATACTGTACTGCTCCCTTGGATTGTTGCAGCCCAAACTCAGCTGCCAAATTCTAGACCATTCTTCAAACTTTGCTAGATCCCTCCTCATGTTATCTACACCTTCCTAGGTGTCTACTCTGTTGCAGATTTTGGTATCATCTGCACAGATTCAAACCTTACCCAATAGCCCTTCCGCAATATCACTAACAAAGATGTTAAAAAGAATCAGACCAAGGACAGATCCCTGTGGCCCTCCACTGGTAACATCCTTCTCCTTAGAGTTGAACCCCTTTTACCTGTACCCTTTGTCACCTCCCACTCAACCAACTTCTAACCCAAGCAGTAACTTTAGGGTCCATCCCAAGGATGCTTAGTTTGTTTATAAGTTGCCTGTTGGGGAACAGTGTCAAATGCTTTACTGAAATCTAAATAAACCACATCTAGGGCTCTCCCTCAGTCCAACTCCCTGGTCACCCAGTCAACGAAATCAATCATATTTGTCTGACAAGACCTGCCCCTGGTGAATCCATGCTGCCTCAGATCCTGCAATCCATTGGACTCCAGAAACTTCACTATTTTCTCTTTCAGCAGTGTTTCCAATAATTTACTCGCCACCGAGGTTAGACTAACTGGCCTGTAGTTTTCAACCACATCTTTACTTCTGCTTTTGTGTAAAGGCACCACATGTGCCTCTTTCCAGTCCTGTGGCACCACTCCCGACTCCAAAGAGGTATTGAAAAGGTCAGTCATTGGAGTTGCTAGAATGTCCCCACTTCCTTCAGTATTCTTAGATGTATCCCTTCCGGTCCCATCGCTTTGTCCACTTTTCGTTTAGCTAGTTCCTCACGAACTGTCTTCTGAAAATCGTTCAAGATCCCTATCGCTTCTGTTCCTATTTATGCATGTTTTCTCAGGTCCTGCTCTTGGCCCTTCATCTGTGAACACAGAACAGAGATATTTATTTGTTAAGCAATTCCGCTTTATCCTCATCAGTTTCTACATATTTCTCCCCTTCACCCTTGAGTCTGATGACCCCACTTTTGCCCTTCCTCGTCTCACTAACATAAAAGAAAAATGTTTTTGCTTGTGGTGCTGCCGGAGTGCCACTACCTAAGGGCCACGCCAAAGGGCCCTCTGGCGAGGCCCGACAGGCGCGGGCCCGCCTGCCGGCGGTTCTTTTTTGTAGCGTTGGGCTCCGCCTCCCACAGCCCCGATTGGTTGTCCGTGAACCATGTTTCTATAACCACCACTAAATCTAAGTCAATCTCTTCCATTAAAACCTCAACATCTGGGATCTTATTTCTCATGCTATAGGCATTTATACACATTGCTTTCCAGATGTTGCCCTTTTTACCCACTTCTATAGAGGTATGAGTTACTCTCGGTGGACCCTGTGCATGCAGTGGACAGAGGTTTAAGTACATTCAGGACCGTACAAAGCTAGAAATACACCGTATGCAAACTCATAAACCTGGTGCCCCCTCCTCCCTACCCAACCATGCACAGGAATTCTGTCATGCTGGGCTTTCTGGAAGCCCATTGAGGAAATCGGTGCCACTTTTGTACTTGCACCCTGTGTGGCCAAACAGCTCGCACAGCCCTTGGTATGGCCCCAAGTACATTATTTCTGTCACTTCACCTCTCCAGGATTCTCTGTCCTGGTGGATGGATCATTCCATTCTGGCCAAAGTCTTCCCTTTCAAATTCCCCCCTATCAAAACTTGCCAATGACAGATACGTTCGAACTAGGCTTGGGGGCATGTTGACGGGATCCACACAGAGAAACTCTGGTCCACTTAGCAGAATCTACATCAGATACATTTTTTGGAGTTGAGAGCAACCTAAAACACTAAAGACTTTCAGAGATTGGTTGATCAAACAAATGTTGATCCAGACAGACAATCAAGTTGCATTGTACTACATTAATGGGCAGGGAGGAATGGAGTTGTACCACCTCTATTGGGAAACAGCTAGGATGTGGAACTTCACCATTTCTCAAGGGATGATGCTCAGAGCCAAATAACTGCCTGGTGAAGAAGACACCTTATCAGACAGACTGAGCCACATCCTTCAACCTCACGAGTGGACCCTGGACCGAGGAGAGAAGTACCCCCTCACAACATTAATTGCGCCACTTTCAGAGTCAGATTGATTGACTCTAACCAACAAAAATCACTCTACTATAGTTCAAATTTTCACATAGGCTTATACAGCCTTTCAGTAAAAGGAGAAAAAAGACCTCAGAGTCTTATGAGGTTAAAGAGCATAGGCACAGCATAGGCACAAGGCAAAACATACACATCAGCCTTAGCTCATCCTCATGCCTTGTGCCATGCCTATGCTTTTTAACCTCATACGGCTCTGAGGTCCTTTTTCTCCTTTTAATGAAAGACTGTATAAGCCTATGTGAAAGTTTGAACTATAGTAGAGTGATTTTTATTGGTTTGACTCCTTGGAACAGACAAGTGCCTCAATTTTTTTCCAGAATAGGGACGCACAGCAAACTAACCTTTGATGCCTTCCTTCTCCATTGGAGAGGAGGGGTCTTTTACATGCATATCCTCTTATGATATTGAAACTCTTCTGAAACTCGGAGACAACAGGACAGAATGATTTACCAACTCTGATTACACAGGATCAAGGGACTCTGTTGCACCCCAACATCAAGTCTTTTGGCCACATAGCTTGGATGTTGAGAAGAACTTTGTCTACCCTGAACCTGCTAGTTGTTGGTGTTACTACCATCCTTCTGACGTCCAGAAGAGATTCCATGCAGAGGTCATAAGGTTTAAAGTGGAGGAGGTTTGACGTTTGGTGTGAGGGACAGGTCTTACATCCTTTCTCATGTTTCACACAAAAGCTGCTTGAATACTTTGCATTTATCTGAATCTGGTTTAAAGACCAACTCCATAAGAGTTCACCTCAGTGCAACTGGCACTTACTACCATCATTTAGAAGGTAAAGCCATCTCTAGTAGCAGATGCACCCTTTATGAAATTTTTAATCAATAGGGGTGGTATTACATACTTATCCTAAGTTCCTCCATAAAGTAGTGTCAGACTTCCACCTTAATCAGCCAATTGTCCTTTCAACATTTTTCCCAAGACCACATGCTCACAAAAAGGGAAGGTGCATTGCATACACTGGACTGCAAGAGAGCCTGGGCCTTCTATTTGGAGCAGACGAAAGCCCATAGAAAGTCCAACCGGCTTTTTCTTTCTTTTGACCCCAATAGGCTGGAGGTTGCCTTTGACATACATAGTCTTTTGATTTGGCTAGCAGATTGCATCTCTTTCGCTTAAACTGAGGCAGGTCTGACACTTGAAGGCCATGTCATGTATCATAATGTTTGAGCTATGGCTGCGTCGGTCCACTTGTGCGAGCTTCCATGGAAGGCTAAAACTTAGACTTCTGTCTGCACATTCACTGCCCACTACTGTCTGGAATGGGACTCCTGACACAACAGCAGATTTGTACTTCAGAATCTGTTTGAATCCAAGTTCATCCTCCATGTGCCCTTTTTGTTCTGTCATATGCTGCCTCATTCCTATCTGTTGCCTAAAGGCCATTTTACAAGAAAAAAGACAAAAAAAGAGGAGTTCTGTTATCTGGTGTCCGCTAGTCATGACTCCTCGTTTCCTCTGTGATTTATTTACAAGGCAGCCAATAGCTAGGAAATCCCACATGTGAGCACTTACCTTCTTGTTCATGGAGAAAAAAGTTACTCATCTCTAACAACAGGATAAGGCAGCACATTCCACTCACGTCCCTTTGGAGTTGCAATCTGGCTTTACCTGATCACCGGACTGAGGAGATGAGGCACAGTGACAATAAGTGGAAATTTGCACACATGCGCATAAGAACCAATTCAAAAGCTTCTAGAAGGAGCTGGGAGAGGTTCCCTTATTGGGGGCTCCATCAGTGATGTAACACATGTGAGGACTTATCCTGCTGTCCATGGAGAACACCTGCTACAGATAACTTTTTTTCAGCACCAGTATCTGGATAGTGCATGGTGCTGAATATCCAAATTTAGCACCAGCTACCCAGCTCTGTCTAGATGGCAGTGATTTTCCTTCTGCTTTCTGGATAGCAATCTGCATAGCTCTTAGGACAGCTTTTTCATGTCCTAAGTTATGTGGGTATCTATTCAGATAGCAGCTCTGAAGATCACTGCGGTCCAGATAAATTCCCACTCAATTCCATCTTTGCCCCAGACTGCCCTAGAACAATTTGGATAGTGCCATTGTGGTCTCTGGTGATATTCAGTGGTTATTTGAATTATGCCACTGAATATAGTGGTTAGCAGGTGCTGCTAACAGCATAAGCCCTGCTGAATATCAGGCCAATCAAGTTATTTGGTTGCTGTAGTGCTAGTGAGAGCTTTAATCCTCCTTGGCAAAAACTGGTACCATTTTGGTAATATATCTGGATCTCTAGGAACAAGCAGGAATGTAGTCTTCACATATGGGTATTGTCAGCACCGATGGAGCCCACGCAGGAATGCTCCCCAGCGTCCTATAGGAAAGCTTTTGGGAGCATCCCACTGTGCCTGCGCTGCTGCCTTCCCACCTTTCCAACTCTCCCTCTTCAGTTTTTCGTTTTCCGCGGAGCCGACAGGCTGCTTTCCCATTGACGCCTACACTGGCAGCACTGATGTCGTCTTTCTTTTCTTCTTTCTTTCTTAAAAAAAAAAAAAAAAAAGCTTTTTACCTGAGGGTCTATCCCCTCTTGGTGCTTCGGCGCCATTTTGGGCACTAGGCCCTCTTTTTCTCTAAAATGGAGAAACCAACTAGTGGTTTCAAAAAATGTTTAAAACGTGGCAGTACCATTTCTGCTACCAACACCCATGACTGGTGTCTTAAATGTTTTTGGGTCCTGACCATTTGCAATTGGAGTGTCTCCTTTGCAGAAAGATGACTAAGAAAGGGCCTGCAGAATAGAGCTGCGATACTCGGCACCCTCTGCCTCAGATGCAATGTCCGTTGCATCGACATCGTCCACGGCTTGATCGTCCTCCCATGGATCTCAGGTAACTAAACCCAGGTCTTCTAAGACCGGCTGGTCCTCAAAGGGTAGATCTCCTTCTAAGCATCAAGATGCTGTTAGCATTGCCCTCGAGGAGCACACCGGCCAAACAATCCCGGCGGGAGGTCCTTGTCTCCAAAGCATTCACGGGGTCCCAGGATGTTCCCAAGGCTTCCATCTCCGGAGAACTCTTGGTGCCATGTTCTGGGGTCATGGCCTGCTGTGCCGTTACTGACACCCAGACATCGGCGGGCTCTATGGATCAATGTATCCTAGCCATTGAGTGCAGTCTTGCGGTTTTGTTAGCAGCCTCAGTACCGCTAAAGCCGCTACAGTCGGTTCCGCAGCCATCGGTACCATATAACAGTACCAGATGCGGCTGCATCCACCGGTGCGCCACTCTCTGTGCTTCCACCTATGCCGGCCCTTGAATCAGTGTCTGGCATGGAAAGTCTGGTGTCGAGGCATTCCGATGCCGACTTCGATCAGTACCGGCGACAGGCAGTATGAGAGCACCTGGCTCATAGATACTTTGAGTCCTCCGATTCAGATGATTCCGACGACTCTATCGGTACTGGAGTGGGTCTTCCGGATGATCCATCTCCTTCGCCACAACGTCTGATGTCTCTTCAAGACTTTATACGAGATATAGCGCGGGGCCTCTCGATCACCGTGACCCCTGAGAAAGAACCAAGGGCTGAAGAACTAAAAATTCTTCAGTATCCGGCAGCCCCCAAAGAGGCCGCAACCCTTCCCAGGATATTTCATGACCTCATGCTTAGGATGTGGGAAACTCCTTTAACGGTGTCTCCACATTCTCGGAGATGTGATACGATGTACCGGGTACCACAGTGTCCCGGGTTCCAAAAAACGCAATTACTACACCATTATATGGTGGTGGAATCGGCAATGCACCGAATCAAAAGTGCTAAGATGTATTCTTCTAATCCTCCAGGCCGTGAGGCGAGGACTCTCAATGCCTTTGGTCGTCGATGCTTTCAGGCCTCTATGATATCGGCCAGAATAAGTTCTTACATACTTTATGGGTATGTTTCTTCGAGAGGCTGCAAAAGATTTGGAACCCATGGCTCCTCTTCTTCCCGATGACAAGAGGGCCGATTTCCTCATTCTTGTTAAGCATGCCCAAAATGTTTCAAAGTTCATGAACAGGGCAACCTTTGATTGCTTTGAATGCATTAGCAGAACCTCTGCTATTTCCATTGGTGCACGTCAAATTGCTTGGCTGCAAGCATCTGATTTGGAACAGTGGGTGCAAGACAAACTGGGAAATATTCCTTGCATGGGAGAAAAGCTCTTTGGAAATGATTGGCAGGATAAAGCTTCTCAGCTACCTTGAATAGACTATCCAGGACCACTGCCAACCCAGCTAAGAAAAAGGCAGTTTAGAAACCCCTTTTCAACAAAAAGAAGTTCTATCCGTCTTACACCCAAACTGACCACTGCCCAGTCCATGCTCCCCAAAAGGGGAAGCAGCAGCCCAAGCGACAAAGAAAGGCTCAAGTCCCCAGTGCTCAACCAGCTCAGCAGGCACAGCCTGCACAAGGTCTTTGACTCCTTCCTAGGGCACCTAGTCATCCTACAGTACCTCTAAAAGATCCAGAGCCTCTCAACATTCCAGGCAGACTCTGTCATTTTGCCAAGAGGTGGCAGCAGATAACATCAGAGCAGTGGACTCTCTCCATAGTGTCAGAGGGGTACAAACTCCATTTACACAATATGCCCCTTCCCTCTACTCCAAGAGAGTTCAGTTCTCGGCCTCCCCTCACCACTCTCTTGTCTCAAGAAGTCACCTCTCTCCTTGCTCAGGGTGCAATAGAGGAGGTACCTCTTTCTCAACAGAGCCTGGGCTTTTACTTCTCCTACTTCCTCATACCAAAGAAGACAGGAGGGTACAGGCCCATTTTGGACCTCAGGGAGTTAAACAAGTATCTGTTCCAAGAAGAAATCAAAATGATCTCTCTCGGAACACTTCTCCCTTACATTCAGAGTCAGGATTGGCTATGTTCTCTAGACCTAAAGGACGCATATACACATATCCTTATTCATGCAGAACACAGAAGGTTTCTTCGATCCCTCTTTCAGGGAAGATATTACCAGTACAGAGTTCTACCCTTTGGCCTGGCTTCCGCCCCAAGAGTCTTCACAAAATGCACGGCAGTAGTAGCTGCATTTCTAAGGACTCTAGGGATATTTGTCTTCCCCTACTTAGACGACTGGCTGATCCGAGCATCAACAGCTCCAGAAGCCAGCTCTGCTCTTTCCTGCACAATGCAAATCCTGCAATACCGGGGACTGGTCATAAACCTCCCAAAATCCCATCTCACCCCTTCTCAATCGCTAGGGTTCATAGGGGCTCTCCTAGACACACGGCAGTCAAGTGCTTTCCTGCCACAACTTGGTTGTGCTCGGATACTCCAACTGGCCTCTCAAGTAGCTATGAAAACTTTCCTGACTGCTCGAGAAATGCTTCAGTTTTTAGGGCATATGACGTCCACTGTTCATGTGGTCCCCTATGCTCGCCTACACATGCGAGCAGCCCAGTGGACCCTAGCCTCTCAGTGGACACAGGCTTCAGGTCGCCTGGGGGACAAAATCAAAAACTCTGCACATCTCATTTCTTCCCTACAATGGTGGCAATCACTAATTCCACAAGCCCTTTGATGGACAACCTATCTCCTCTCAACCACTTGTAGCACGGTTTATGAGAGGCCTACTATTGACTAGACCTCCCATTAAGCCACCACACGTGGCATGGGATTTAAATCTTGTCCTTGGGCAGCTTATGAAGCCACCCTTTGACCCCTTAGCCACTACATCTCTTAAGTTTCTTTCTTGGAAGGTCATCTTCCTAATTGCCCTCACCTCTGCCAGGCACATTAGTGAGTTACAAGCTTTAATGGCTGATCCTCCTTATACAAGGTTCCACCATGATAAAGTAGTCCTTAGGACTCATCCTCACTTTATGCCAAAGGTGGTTTTGCCTTTTCATTTGAATCAGTCGATTTACTTTCCTGTCTTCTTCCCTAGTCCTCTCATCTCTAGTGCAGAAAGGAATATTCATACTCTGGATTGTAAAAGAGCTTTAGCTTTCTACCTTCAGAGGACTAAGCAACATAGAAAGGCTTCACAGCTTTTTGTTGCCTTTGACTCTAGTCACCTAGGCTTACCAGTTTCCAAGAGAACTCTGTCTAAGTGGATTGCAGACTGCATATCCTTTACCTATGAGAGTAAGGGACTCTCTCTCAAAGGTCTTGTCACAGCTCACAATGTGAGAGCAATGGCTGCCTCTATGGCCAACCTTCGCTCGGTGTCAATTGACGACATTTGCAAAGCAGCCACTTGGTCTTCGGTCCACACCTTTGCAGCCCATTACTGCTTGGACAAGGACTCCCATTGGGATGCCTCGTTTGGCCAGGCTGTTCTCCAGCATCTCTTTCAGACTTAGAACAACTCCTGCCCGCCGTCCGGGGTTTCGATGCCAGAGATCCTTGGGAGGAAGCAGGACCCACCTCAGCCTGGGTTTCGCTGCTTCTGGGGTCATCTTCCTGGCATCTCAAAGCTTGGGAGTCCCCATATGTGAAAACTACCATTACTGCTTGTTCCTGGAGATAGCGTAGTTACTCACCTGTAACAGGTGATCTCTGGGAATAGCAGGAATTGAGTCTTCACAACCCACCCACCTCCCCAAGGAGTTGTATCTCTATCTCTCTCTCTTTCCTTCTCTCCTTTGTCTCAGCTACAAACCCAACTGAAGAGGGAGAGTTGGGAAGGCAGCAGCGCAGGCGCAGTGGGATGCTCCCAAAAGCTTTCCTATAGGACGCTGGGGAGCATTCCTGCGTGGGCTCCGTCAGTGCCAACGATACCCATATGTGAAGACTCAATTCCTGCTGTTCCCGGAGGTCACCTGTTACAGATGAGTAACTACGCTTTACCTGATCACATCCAAATATGCAAAAATTTTGTCATTGGTGAACCAGAGAAAGTGATAAACAATGGTTTTTAAAAACTATGGGCCTGATATTTAGCTGAGGCGGCTAACACGATTACAGCGCCTAGCTATCCCAGCTGAAAATTAAACCCAGATATTCAATGCCAGGCCATATGTGGCCACCGGCATTCAATATCCGGGTCAGCCATAGCAGCTAGAAGCTAACCAGGCAGTGGCAATATTCGTCCCTGCCCTATTAGCTTCGGTGGCAAAAGCTAGGACAGCTTTTGCTGTGCCTAACTTTAGCCGCCTAGGGATAACTGAACAGCGGCCTAATATCGCCACTGACCGATTATCCCCCTGGTACTGCCCCTGGAACATCCCAGTGCTAACCACGTAGCATTGGAGCATATAGCAGCAGTGCCCAGCGCCACTGAATATCCCACTTAGGGGCATTTACATGGTTTACAGGTCTGTAAACTGTGTAAATGCCTTTGAATATCAGGCCCTATATGAATACTTATTATTCATTATTTACCTTATTTTTAAACTGCAGACGATATAAGAGTGAACTTGAAGACAGAGAACAAGAATTTGCTGATATGAACCAGGCACTGAAAGAGAGGAATTGGGAGCTGAAGCAAAGAGCAGCTCAGGTTGGAAATTCAAGTTGAGAGATAAGAAGACAAGTATTGTATTTTTACTGAATATGTAACAAAGATAAAAAGGAAGTCCAAAAAAATATCTGTTAATGTAATAAGCAAGTACAAGGGTGGATCATCTATTGTGTTGCTGGATAGCACAGCAATATATTTGATATGAATGATGGACATTCAAAAAATATTTTGTGGGATTTCTTCCATGAAACTCTTTTTTGTGTGCCCTCCATTCAGAGGAAATCTATTGTTGTACTCTAAGCAACATTGCAGATGAACCACCTATCTGCTGAATATGTAATCAGATAATAGTGGTTTGAATCAAGATAAGGTCTGTCTTATTTTCCTTCAGTAAAATGCCACACGGGTCTGTCTTGTCAGTTTTGCCAGTTTATTAATTTGCTGTGTATTCTGTTGACAGAGTCCTATTTCTAATAAATGTGTGGGAGTTAAAATTACTTATATACTCTATAAACATAGTGGGTCCGATATTCAGCGCCGGTGGCTAGGTGCTGAACTTTAAACCCAGATATTCAATACCGGGGTTATATGCGGCCCCAGGATTGAATATCCGGGGTCACCGCACAGCAGCCTCCGCAGCTGCAGAAGCCAACCAAGTAGTGGCAATATTGCACCATTACCGGTTAGCTCCTAAAGGTAAAGTTAGCCCAGCTTTTGCTGTGCCTAGCTTTACACACAGGTCACTAACCAGGTAGCGGTGCAGTATTGCCACTACCTGGTTAGCGACTATCGCTGCCCCGGAACACCCACGACACGCCCTGATGCCAAGTGGTTAGCATTGGTGCGAATGGCGGCTTTAGTTGGGGATATTCAGCGGCACTAACCATGTTAGTGCCTTTGAATATCCCATTCAGCGGCATTTACACAATTTACAGGTCTGTAAACCATGTAAATGCCTTTCAATATCGGGCCCAATGTGTTCTTTGTGTGTTGTACAGTACTTCAGAAGTATATTCTTCCTTCCTTGAAAGGTTATGCCTTATAAAAATAAGTAAATAGTAATGCAGTATTAAGTATTACTGATATTGTCACTACTTGTTTAAGATTCTAAAACAGCTACTCCAGCTGTCCTGAGCTTAAGGAAGTAGGTATGCTGGCAAATCATAATTTACCTTATCCTCTAAGAATCTTTATGAACTTTGATATTACACACACTACATGAATGTGAATTAATTTATTAAATTCTAGTTTTTCATAGAAATTGCAGAATAGCTTAAGAAATTTGAGTAAAAAATTGATACTTTTCTATATTTGTGTGCCCTTTTTGAAATATTGCACAGTAGATGAAGGTATAGCTATTTTTAGTTATTTTCTTTAGGCTCTGTAATCTGATCCCTTCATGTCTTAACTTTTCTGTCAGATTTCATTTTTTATGTTTCTATAGAAAACTTCTTCCTTATCGTCCCTCCAGTCCAGTCCCGCACCTCTGGGTAGTGCACCTCCTCCAGCAGCTTGGAGACTGAGCATGACATCTTTTTGATGACACTAGTGTACATATGCAGCTAGCACCTCCCACCAGCCCCAGTAAGCTTAGTCTCCAAGCAGCTGGAGGAGGTTGTAAGCCAGGGTGCTGGACTCACTGAAGAGACAACTAAGGAGATAGGTTTCGTTAGAGTTTGCTTTTATTTCCCCTGTTAAGGTGCAGGTTTCTTTGTTTTTAAAGGCAGACGTGTAAAAAAAAAAAAAAAGAAATCAGAAGGAACAGAGAGAACCTGAGGGACAACAGGGCTGAGGGGAGGATATTCCTTCTTCCCTCTCTCCCCCCAGGATTTTGGAAGGGGGGGAGTTCTGTGGGGGCCTTCCTCAGTCCGAGACTTCTGGCTGCTTCCGAACCTGTTATTGGGTGAGGAGCCGCTACAGTTGCTTGACAGGAGTGAAAGCTGGCAGCCCCGAGTCACCCCCCCTCAGCGCCAAAGCTGGGAAGGAAGGCTGAGCGTGAGGGGTAGAAAAGCCATACGGCAAAGAGGCTCCAAGGTAAGAATGGCGGGGGGGAGGGGGAAGGACAGCAGGAAAACCCTAGCAACCACCAGAACATGAGGAGACAGAGAGCGGCCTGCAGCCGCATGTTTGGGAGCCTGCAGCGGTGTGGGAAACTCCCCCTGCTGCATTTAGGCGCAATTTCTTCTTATTCAGGCCCGCATGTGTTTAACCCCCCTGCTGTGTTTTGGGTGCCTGGGAGAGGCAGCCACCAGAGAATAAAGCAGGACAGAGCAGCCTCTTCCTAGGGGGCCATTTGCAGTTTCTTTTTAATTTCCATTTCAGTTAATTAGATTTTGGTTTGGTTTTATTTTATTTTAGTTCAAGTACTGTAGTGCTCTGTGCCTGAGCCTGTGGAGGTGCACAGTGCTGGGGTTCCTTTTACCTACCTGGGTACAGATTGAGGGCGTTCCTGGGGAGTGCCCCCAGCCCTTCCCATCATGCCGGCCAGACCGCATTACCTGGTATAGGATGGTATCAAGGTGCGTGAACCCTACTTAATCCTTAAGCATTCCTTGTGTTATACAGCTCAAAATTGATTCACTGCACAATGACTTGATGCAGACATGTGGGAAAGGCCTAATCAGATAGGCCATTGTTTGTTGTTGGGCGGATTTTCAGAGGGCTGTTGTGCTAGGTCAGGTGAGGTAACTGGCACTTGGTTGAAACATCGTTGCTTTCTCCTGAGAAGGGTCATATAAAGTCAGAGACAGAAATAAAGATAAGTTGCGATGCTTCCGCTTGGGCCCAAGAGCTTACAAGCAGGAAACAGCCTTATGTTGTCCACTTTTGAATAAAGCTTCCCTTGTCACCAGAAGTATTCTGGGACTTGTAGTTAGTTTATTCTTTAAGGACAAATTGTAGTTGTGAGTCGGTGGTTCAAGGCAGCAAGAAAATTTATTTTGTGGGGATTTCCAGGGCATTTAAGCTCAATACACAAACAAGGCAAAAAGGATGCTTCTCCAACATAAAGGATAAATCAGGTAACAGAGAGTGACGTAACAAAAACCTCTTTTCACTGTTCAGCTGTTCTTATTCCCACAAGCTTACACCGAGGACTGCCTCATGTGGTCATTCAACAGAAATACTGATAAACTTGCAACAGCTGTGATTTTCTTTTCTCAAAGCAAACTTCTTCTAAGCACTGCTTCTTAGCTTCAGAAGGCAATTAAGCTTAGTAAAACACAGTATTAGCTTTCCTTAATTCTAAGCAGGTATTGCACTTATTCTCTATATTGTTTCACAGTCTCTCAGCTCAAGTCAATAATACAGACTCTTCTTTTAAACACAATGAGCAATCCATTGGTACAGGTTCACACTCAGAGCTTGGCAAACAGGAATCTATTTGCATTCCTTCTATGGCAACAGGTTATAGGGTATCTCTATCAAAGTTACAAACTCTCCCAGACTTTCTCTCCTTTAGAAATTCCTGGAACTGATTCCACAGCAATTCAGCTTGTAAAGGCACAGTTGTATTAGGGGAGTGAACTTTTCCCTCAGCAAACAACTCTCTCAGTGCTTCTAGCTTTGAAGACTCAGCTGTTCTGCTTTTATCAGGGCTATGACTTTTCCCATACGTAAAACCTTCCACCCACCTCTTAGCAGTAGACGGTGAGGGCTCTGCTTCCTGGACCTTAGCAATAGCAAACTGTTTCTCTGTTGATTTCTCAGCTCTGAAACTGCTGGCTTTACCTTGGGGATGGTTCCTCAGACAAGTGCTGATTTCTTTCTTCCTGGGATCCTCCAGGCTCTGAAATTCAGCCTCCTTATGTCCTTCTCCAGTCCCTCTGGGGTAGCTGCTTTCCTGGGAGTTTTCTTTCTTTCTCCTCCAGCTATGCTCAGCCTTGCTCTCTCTGTTGTCCTTTGCCTTCCTCCTTCCCTCCTCTTTCTGCTCTGCTCGTGGTTTTAAGAACCATTGGCTGCTAGGCACTCCCTGTTCCCTGCACCTGTGTGACCAATCATCAGGCAAGCTTGTCTCCACCCCTGAGCTAGGGCGTGGCCTGGCCTTAGCAGGGAGCTGGGGTTTTTTCTGATCTGGCTTGCAAGTCTTATGCACAAGTGAACTGTCATTCATTTCAAAGGGGAAACTAGGATTTTCTTCCACTTCCATGTCTTCCTGGGAGCTTTCATCACTACAAAGTGTAAAAAAAAAAACCCCAGGTGCTGCATATAGGTTTGTAGCAGCTACAGCTCTGGGGAAAACAGGAAGTACCTGCATACAAGAAATGTATGTAATTTGAAAGATAGTCAGTCAGTGGATTGGACGCAAATGAAATCCTTCCATCTGTCTATGGTCAGTGAGTAACCTGACATAAGAACATAAGATATGCCATACTGGGTCAGACCAAGATCCATCAAGCCCAGTATCCTGTTTCCAGCAGTGGCCAATCTAGGTCATACGTACCTAGCAGTTTCCCCAAGAGTCACAGGTTCCATAATGCTTGTACTGGGTCAAGCATTGATATCCTGGGTCCCTTCTGTATAATGGTTTATGGACCTTTCCTCCAGGAACTTGTCCAAACCTTTTTTAAACACAGCTACACTAACAGCCTTTACTACATCCTCTGGTAACAAATTCCAGAGTTTGATTACACGTTGAGTGAAAAAATATTTTCTTTTATTAGTCTTAAATAGTTTACCCTGTAGCTTCATTACATGTCCTCTAGTCTTTCTATATTCTGATAGCGTAAACAATCGATCTACGTTTACCCGTTCCACTCCATTCATTAATTTATAGACTTCTATCATATCTCCCCTCAGCCGTCTCTTTTCCATGATCATCTCTTGTCGCTTAGCCCGGATTATGTACCTATTAAATTTGTAATATTACTTGTAAGGGAAGCTGTACTCCCTTATAGCCATTTGTAGTATTAGAAGAAAAACGTAAACTTTACTTGGAGAACGTGTCAGTTTGATTGGATCAGGGCAAGGTCCATTTCATATCTTTAAGATACAACACTGCAGTGCAATCTAAAAATCCTCAAGATATGCATTCCCCAATGTGGTGTGGTCTTGGAGGCAGGCATTTGCTTAAACTGCACGCAAGAGGCTGTCATGGGAGCAGGACCTGCAGGATGAGATGAGGCAGGAGAGTCCCTTCCAGTTGCAAGAGACCCTGGGGGCGGGGGATGCCGTTTTACCTTCAAGGGATCCGGCCCCCGGTCCCTGCACGATGCCCGGACCATCCACCCTTTGAGCCCAAGGAGCAATAGGGCTCCTGGGGGAGTTCTCACCGGAGTTTTTCTTACTTTTGCAGAAGGTGTTTTGCCTACCAAGTGGCTCCTCAGCCCCAGAACACAGGGCTAAGAGGATGTCAGACGCAAAAGAGCATGAGTCAGGAGCAGTGTCGTCTAAGCAGACTAAAGGCTTAGAGGAGTGGCAGCAATCGCCGTTGTTGGAGTGGCTGGATGGGGAAGACCTTGACATGGAGCTAGATCTACAGGAGGAGTTGGAAGAAGGAGAGAGAGCCTAGAACAGGAGGATCAGGCCCGGATTGTTCGGGTTTTCCGCTGGGAGGAGCTACCAGTGCTCATCTTTATGCTTATGTTTATGCAATTTCTTGATATACTGCCCAGGACGAAGGCCATTAGGGCAGTTTACAATCACTACAAGCGGGTACTGATACAATTCCTCATCCCCAAAGGGCTCACATTCTATGTGTACCTTGGAGTCCCTCAAAGCCCTGAATATGCTTGCTAACCTCCCGGCAGAGGAAGAGGCGCTGAAGGATCCGCTGTTCCAGGCGGTACGGAAATCGCAGAAAGTCTTACCAGTACATGGAATAGTAGGACAGATAATACAGGATGAGTGGGATCTGCCGGAGGTTGGCCTTAAAGGGGTGCAATCCATGGCGCGCCTATACCCGCTGCTGGAGCAAGAATGAGCTCCTTTGATCACCCAAAGTGGGCGCAGTGGTATTGGCAGCAGTCGAAGAGACCTTGACTTATCTCCTGCAGCTGAGAACCGTGGAACTGGTTCTGCAAGACCAGTACGTCTGCAGTCGATGCTTCATGCATTTCGTGGTGCCCAAATGGAAGGTTCCTTTCGCCCAATTCTCGACGTTGAGGGCATGAACTACGGTCTTTGGGTACCGCATTTTTTACAGTAATAATGGTGGTGGGAAGCAGAGATTTTGGGTGACTCTCGATTTTTGCAGCGGCGTATCTGCACATTCCCATCCATCCAGAACATCGGCAGTTTCTCTGCTTTGCGGTGCCAAGGGGCCATTTCAAGTTTCTGGTGACCACCCCCCATACCTTCACCAAGGCCATGGTGGTGGTGGTGGCAGCAGCTCTTCACAAGGAAGGGGTTCTCATCCACCCGTACCTAGATGATTTGATTGGCTGGTCCAGGCAAAGTCCAGGGATGATAGCAAAAAGAGCAACAGCGCGGGTGGGAGAGTTCCTTCAAAGTCTCGGTTGGGGTCAACCTGGCCAAGAGTCAGTTACGGCCGGCCCAGGAGCTAGAGTATTTGAGAGTGTGCTTTGATACCTGTGTGGGCAGGATTTTCTTGCCAGTTTGCCAGGTGCAGGAGCTACGATAGTGGATACAGCAGGTCCTGAAATGGGAAGACTGCCAGAGTGGCGGCATCTGCAGGTTCTGGGGACCATGGCAGCCACTGTCGAGCTAGTCCCATGGGCAAGGGCATACATGCAACCACTGCAGCGGGCTCTGCTCAGTCAATGGTCCCCTAATTTAATGCAGTGAATACACTCTGAAATTAACCAATTGTAGCTTATTTTGTTCCTGCTTATTATTGGAGAAGCCATCAATAACTTTGTACCTAAGGACAGGTCTCAGACCTGTGACCTGCTGATCTCCCGAAGGAAACGAGCGAGGTCTAGTAGCATCAATGACCTTCCTATATTTTCAAAATACTCAGTGCTTCCCAATTGTGTTTATTTAATTTTTCAATTTCTTTTGTTTGTCTTAAAAATAAATAAAAAGTCTGCTTATCTTAATTGAGGAGTGTGATACGGTCTTAAAAATATTTCCCCAATGCCAATCCTGAGTACTGCTATCGCGTTTCACTGTGCGTTTCTTCAGGGGTAATATGACCAAGGATGTAGACCGTCCTCAACTGAAGTTGAAAACTTTGAATCTATGGACAAAAACAACGTGTAAAAAGTGCATATAAGTCTAAACACAAAATCGCTACATTGAATATATTATTTACATAATCCCCTATAGTTTTACTAACCACTCATGAATAATCAGTGTTTAAAAGCAGTTGAGAAACCACTCTCCACATGCGCGGCGTCTAGGGACGTTGAATAATATCTCTAAGAAGAATTGAGAAGAAACTTCGACGTGGGCAGCATCATTCATAAGTCTGATTATTCATGAGTGGTTAGTAAAACTATAGGGGATTATGTAAATAATATATTCAATGTAGCGATTTTGTGTTTAGACTTATATGCACTTTTTACACATTTTTTTGTCCATAGATTCAAAGTTTTCAACTTCAGTTGAGGACGGTCTACATCCTTGGTCATATTACCCCTGAAGAAACGCACAGTGAAACGCGATAGCAGTACTCAGGATCGGCGTTGGGGAAACATTTTTAAGACCGTATCACACTCCTCAATTAAGATGAGCAGACTTTTTATTTATTTTTAAGACAAACAAAAGAAATTGAAAAATTAAATAAGCACAATTGGGAAGCACTGAGTATTTTGAAAATATAGGAGGGTCATTGATGCTACTAGACCTCGCTCGTTTCCTTCGGGAGATCAGCAGGTCACAAGTCTGAGACCTGTCCTTAGGTACAAAGTTATTGATTGGCTTCTCCAATAATAAGCAGGAACAAAATAAGCTACAATTGGTTAATTTCAGAGTGTATTCACTGCATTAAATTAGGCGATTTTAACACTCTGTTTATAGACCACTTTTTTTGAGTCTGCAGTCAATGGTCCCATCAGAGTCAACCCCTGTCCCAAGTACTCCCCTGCCTGCGGAGTGCCAGCAGAGCCCTCAGTTGATGGCTGCATGTGGGGAGCCTGGAAGGAGTCCCTGGTGTGGGTTCCTCTGATGACTGATGCCAGCCTGTCAGGTTGGAGAGCCCATTGTGAAGGATGCTTTGTTCAGGGACAAGAGTCCGCAGGAGGCCCTGTGGTCGATCAACAGGCTCGAGATACGAGCGGTGACCTTGGTGCTAGAAAGTTTCACACCATGGTTGCAGGGGAAGGTTGTCCATGTCCTCTTGGACAATGTGACCACGGTGGCTTACATCATCCGGCAAGGAGGCACAGGCAGTACAGCCCTGGAGGAGGAGGCCGAAAAGTTGTTCGGATGGGCAGCGATTCGTTTCCAGGCGTTATCGGCGGTGCACGTAGCAGGAGTTGACAGTGTGACGGCAACCTACCTCAGCCGAGTGCACATGGACTCCAGAGAGTGGCAGCTCAATCAGGAAGTGTCCGAGCAGGTGGTCCGCCGATGGGGCACACCGGTCATGGACCTAATGGCAATGTTCGAGTCGGCCAAGAAGAAGAGAGGAAGTCCAAAGGCTGCTCTAATTCAGCAGTGGCTCAAAGAGGGTCTTTTCTGGTTTTCCCCTTGGGTGCTCATAGGCCGGTTAGTGCAATGGCTAGAGGTGCACCAGGGATTTGTAATTATGGTGGCACCAGACTGGCCGAGGTACTAGTGCTATGCTGACCTGATTCGGATACTGGCAGATTGACACTGGTGGCTTCTGGTTGGAAGGACCTCTTGACACAGGAGCTGCTTCGTATGCCCCTGGTGGATCAATTGTCGCTTACGGCATGGCTCTTGAAAGGGCGAAGCTGAAGAAGAAAAGACAATCGGGCTCGGGGATGGCGACCTTGCTACAGGCCCAGAGGTGATCTACGAACCTGGCGTGCATCTGTGTAGGGTGCATCTTTGAATCATGGTGCAGATGAAGGCAGGCGCGCCCTTCCACTGCCTCTGTCCCGGACATCTTAGCGTTCTTGCAATCCGGTTTTGATAAAGATCTAGCTGCCAGTTCCTTGAGGGTGCAACTGGCGGCGATTTCCTGTTACCGTGGGAAAGTCCACAGAGTGCAGTTTGGTGCACACCCAGACGGGCTGAACTTTCTAGGGGCGGTGACCCACCTCCATCTGCCAAAGAGGGCAGTGGTACCACCTTGGAATCTCAATCTGGTGCTGATGGTGCTGTCTGGGGAACCCTTTGAGCCACTGAGTTGAGCTTTCCTGAAGGATTTGTCTCTGAAAATGGTATTCCTGGTGGCAGTTTGCTCGGCATGCAGGATTTCGGAGCTTCGGACCCTGTCATGCCAGGAGCCATTCCTTTCCTTCTCTAAGTAGAAAGTGGTCCTGCGCCCGGTACCTTCATTTTTGCCCAAGGTGGTGTGAGCATGTCATGTAAATCAGACCGTTTCCTTACCGATTCTGGTGAGCTCGGATGTGGGCGAGAGCAGATATAAGCTCTGCCACTCCACAGCTGTGCCACTTGAATGCAAAGGTATGTGACAAGGGCTTTGTCCTTTTGGTGATCGGATCATCTGTTGGTTCTGTTTGGCGGGTCGCGCAAAAGTGAGGTGGCAACTAAGCCTCCATTTCCAGATGGATCAGTGAGGCAATCATGCCTACATGCATCTTGAAGGGTAGAGCAGTGCCAACGGGTTTTCATACGCATTCCACGAGGGCTCAGGCAGCCTTGTGAGCAGAGTATAGTTTAGTTCCGCTAGTGGAGATTTGTAGGGTGTCATACCTTATCTGAACATTTTTGCCTGGATGTCCAGGCGGCAGAGGACGCTAGTTTCAGATCGGCAGTGCTTCAAGCTGGTGGTGCGGATCCATCCCATTAGTTTAACTGTTCTGATACATCCCAGAGGTGCGGGACTGGACTGGAGGGATGATAAGGAAAGAGAAATTAGACTTACCTGCTAATTGTTGTTCCTTGAGGAACTCCAGTCCAGTCCCGGAACCCTCCCTGAGTGTTTTCTGTGATAATCTATGCACACCCTGGTCCTGAAGCTGGTTCCCTTGGTGGAGGAAGTGGCCAGGGGGAGCCAGGGAGGGATATGTAATCAGTGTTTGGGGGAGGGGCGGACCAGAAGAGCTGTCGGTTGCTCGCTTCCTGCTGGTTGGAGTTGCTCAAGCGCTCAACAGGTAGGCCTCCCCATCCTGGAGGGGGTGACAGGGTATCCTTTCCAGGGGATGGAGGGGGTACTAGTTTATTTAGACGTAGAAGTGTTTGTTGCATGTTTAACTACTTATTTGTTGCTCCTCTGAGTCTGCTTTGTCAATAGGTACTGGGGCTGGTGGGCGGAGCCAGCTGCATATGTACACTAGTGTCGTCAAAAAAATGCCATGCTCAGTCTCCAAGCTCCTGGAGGAGGTGCACTACCCAGAGGTGTGGGACTGGACTGGAGTTCCTCAAGGAACAACAATTAGCAGGTAAGTCTAATTTCTCTCTTTCACATTTTTCCCATAAGTCTAGTATCAATGTGCTATTATGATTCTTCATAGATAAGAAGGACAGTAAGTCCTCACTCATGGATAACATCACCAATGAAACCCAGTGTGGGGAAACAGCTAGTCCAGCTTTGGATCTTCCAAAATTTCCTGGTTTTCACTTGTATATCTTCCTTTATTAGGATACTTACAGCAACTATATATAGTGGCTAAAACAATAAGATACAGCTCCATCAAAACCAGTTTTTGACTGATTAGATATAATCTTGATTTGAGGATGGGGCATAGCTGTCTTCAGGTACGCTCCCAGTCCATAGATTTATTCTCCAGGACCAAGCAGGAAGTCAGTCCTCACTTATGGGTGACGTCGGTGCCGACGGAGCCCTCGCAGAGCAATTTTCCCCAGCTTTCGCAGAAAGCCTTTGGGAATTGCAGCGCGCATGCGCGGTCCCCTTCCCGCCCAGGGATGCCATCTTGCTCAGTCTTCTTTTTTCCGCGGAGCCCTACAGACGTAGTTTGTTACCGCCGCTGAAAAAGTTGATTTCTTTAGTTTGATTTCTCGTTAAATTTTTTCTAACGGTTCGTGTGTCCTCTTCCCGCCGGGCTTTTGAGCCCGTTCACGTTTTTTATTTTATTTTATT